>BTHU01000016.1:86691064-88111064 GCA_036184795.1 Tokudaia tokunoshimensis | reverse complement strand
CCTAAGTCCTAGTTGAACAACTTAATGCCAAGTTGGACCCAAGACTGGATTTTGCACTTAGTAGCAATAACATAAAATAAGAATGCTCTTAAGCATGAGGGTTTACATTATGTTTTAAGTTCACATTACTGTTCTTGAAAGATCTATAAACCAGAAATGCCTCTAACCAGTAATCCCCACTTGCCCAAGGACAGATAACGTCCTGAAATGCTGGGGACTGTTGCTTAATTAAGATAACAAGTCACATGTTTTCTGCTCTGTAAACAAGGTCAGTTGCCCCAACTGCACAGGCTGTCTTGATCACACCTCTGTGGGAGGTACATAGGCAGGAAGTTTGTCAGGATGGATGCTTGCCCGCCATTGAAAGAAGGTGGGAGGTGTGTAGGCTTGTGGGCTACATATAAGCACTGGACTAACATAATTCCTGACCATTCTCTGGGAATGGACCTAACCAGTGTCCATTATCCCGGCCAGTATTTAATAAGGCTTGCTTTAAATTTGGTTCAAGTTTGTGGTAATGGTCTTATTCTTACCTGGTGGGATTAACATTAAGGACAGCTGTGGATCGCTAGATGGAGATGCAAGAGAGGATTACAGGTGCAAGTCTCACATGAAACTCAGATGTGCTGAAATAGATTTGAAGATGGTGAGATATGATGGTAAAGGGTAGCAGTTAAAAGAAAGCTAGGCCTCAGCATGCATCTTAGGGTTTTATTGCTATGAAGAGAAACCATGACCATGGCAACTGTTATAAAGGGAAACAATTCACCGAGGTTGGCTCACAGTTCAGATGTTTCCTCCATCATTGTCATGGCGAGAAGCATGGGGGAATGGAAGTCAGACAGGGAGCTGGAGGAGGAGCTGAGAGCTCTTCATCTTGATTTGTGGGCAGTGGGAAGAGACAGTGAAACACTGACTAAGCTTGAATGTCTGAGACCTTAGTTACACACTTTCTCCTACAAGGCCACGCATATTCTAACAAGGCCACGCTTCCTAATCCGGCCCCTCTCTCTGATCAAACAATTAAACACATGAGTCTATGGGGCCATACCTAGTCATCCTACCACAGCATGTGTGAAGTCTCTGTGTTGGATCCCTCAAACAACCACAAAGTTGAAGGTGGGGTATAGTTCAGCTGGTAAAGTACCTGTTCAGCATGCACAAGGTCCTGGGTTGGATTCTCAGCTGGGCTGGAGAAAAGACTCAGCGGTAAGAGTTTGATGCACACTGGACAGTGGTGGGACATGCCTTTAGTGTCAGCACTTGGGAGACAGAGGCAGGTGAATCTCTGTGAGTTTGAGGCCAGCCTGATCTACAGAGTGAGTTCCAGGACAGCCAAGGATAAACAGAGAAAACCTGTCTCAAAACAACAAACAAGCAAACTGACAACTTGCTGCACAATCCTGAGGACCAGAGTTCAATCTTGGAAAGACGCCTGACTTCCTGCGAGTATTCTTCTTTTTGTTTTTTGGTTTTTTGGTTTTTCGAGACAGGGATTATCTGTATAGCCCTGGCTGTCCTGGAACTCACTTTGTAGACCAGGCTAGCCTAGAACTCTGAAATCCTCCTGCCTCTGCCTCCCAAGTGCTGGGATTAAAGGCATGCGCCACCACTGCCTGGCTCCTGCGAGTATTCTTATGGAAGATCTGAAGCACTCTCCTGGACTTCAAGGGAGCCTGTATGCACGAGGATGCACACCCACACCCACACCTACCTGTATGTGCTTTCATGCAGACACACATAACACACAGTCTAGTGTGTGTGTGTATACAAGCTTGTAATTCTAGCACTCTAGAGGGTGAGGGTGGAACATTGTCAAGAGTTTGAAGCCAGCCTGGGCCTTAGTCTAGGTTCTGTGAAAATTCTGAGGGCTAAGAAAAGGCTTGGCTGAAATTTGATAGAGCCATTAATAATCTGATGCCTGTTCATCAATCATCAGACTGGAAAACACACAGCTCACAGGCTTCAGTTCCCGGGCATTGGACAAGATATTCAAATCTTTTTATATTTCCCACCATATAAGACTTTACGCAAACGGACTTTTGAGCTTCTTGTCTTTTTGTTTTGTTGTTTGTTTGTGAGTACAATTGTGTAGTCCTGGCTGTAGACCAGGCCGACCTGGAACTCAGAGATCCATCTGTCTCTATCTCCCAAGTAAAGTAAAGGAGTAAAGGTCTGTGCCACCACTGCATGGCCAAAGACTTTTTAGTAATTTTGTGAGTGTGTTTGTGTGTGTGTGTGTGTGTGTGTGTGTGCTAAGACCTGTTAGTACTCCACTGCTGAAAGCCCTCTGCAGTCACCTGATGTTGCTTTAGTAGAAAAGGGTGGATCCTTGCAAATGTTCTCCTTGCATTTAAAAAGACCACACAACCCCTCTGCTGGCTTCTGGAAAACTCCTTCCCACCTTCATCCAACCTTTTTCTAACCTTTGCACTTTCTTCCGAAGTGTGGTTGCTTGAAGAACCGCCCTCTCTTGGTTCATGTGACAAGTAATGTTCAGCAACTAGGAGAGTCCTTAGGGTAACAGGGTTAGGGTTGCGCTGTAGGCAGACTCCATTCTGTGTGGCTCATTAATCCGCAGTGCACCCTATATTGTGGAGGAGGAAAAGAAGGAAAAAGGAATTTAATGGGTTTGCCTTAATGGAGCACAGTGACGGGGGACGTAAAGGCCAGAGTTTGAGAACCTTTCCTAAAGTTCCTGCCAGGCCTGGCGGCACACGTCTTTAATCACTGCACTTGGGAGGCAGAGGCTGACAAATCTTTATGAGTTTGAGGCAAGCCTGACCTCCTGAGGAGTTCCAGGCCAGCCAGGGCTACAAAGTGAGACCAGCTTCAAAAATAGATAAATAAAACCAAGTGATTCTTTGTTTTGGTTTAGTCGTTTGTTTTTTGAGACGGGATCTCACTATGTATTAGTAACTCTGGTTGTCCTGGAGCTCACTATGTAATCCAGGCTGGCCTTGAAGTTACAGAGATCTGCCTGCTTTGGCCTCCGAAGTGCTGGAATTAAAGGGATTAAAGGTATATGCCCCTATACCTGGCTCAACAAAACAAAAAACCCTAAGCCCAGGCAGGTCACATTCCATGTCCTTGTAGAGTCCCCTTCACTGCACTCCTGGAGATGCCTATGTTTGGACTGTTTCCTTTCCAGAGGGGGCTTTGTGACTCCATTGCTCTGTACCTCAGATGGCTTCTGGTAAGGCTCCCTCCAGACAACTCCGCAGGCCTCACTCCCCAGCCTGGCTCCCAGGCTGCACACCCAGGTCCACAGCTTTCTAACTGGGTGACCTGAGGAAAGGTCTCTGAAGCTATTTACAACAGCACGGGAAGAGAGGATTTAATCTCCTTGGGTTTTGTTAAGTGGAAGAACAAGTCACACTACGTAGACACTGTTAGCATGGGTCAGACTGTATGTGTGTGTGTGCGCATGGTGTGTGTAGGGTATGTCATGTTTGTGTATATGTGATGTGTGTGTGGTGTGTCATGTGTAGTGTGTGTGTATGATGTGTGGTGTGTTTGCGTATGTGTGTGTATGTGTGGTGTATGTAATGTGTGGGTGTGAAGAGCCAGGATGCCGGCAGTCATAGCCAGCATGAGCACGGTTATCCTAATAGGGACTATAGACCTTTGTTTCTTTTGGACCTGATAGCTATCCACCTGATGTTTCCACCGACGCATTATTTTTATTTTAAATTTATATTATTTTAATTCATATTTAATTATTACTTTTATTTTAAATTTATAAATGTACTTGTTTATTTTTACATACGTGCATTATGTACCACATGCATGCCTAAGGAGGCTAGAAGAGAACACTCTATCTCCTGAAACCGGAGTTTCCAACGATTGTAAGCCTCCATGTGAACGATGGGAATTGAACCTATGTCCTTAGCAAGAAGAGTAAGTGCTCTTAAGCACTGGACCGGCTCTCCCAGCCCCTCATCCAAAGTATTTTTAAAGCACTCCGATCGATGACTTCCTTTTGTTCTGTCACTAAATCAGGAAGGAAAAACTATGGTGTTGAAATGTGTCATTAGGGCGGGACCTGAATACCTACCTGTCCCCAGCCTAAGGCCAGGCCACTCTTATTCAGTAACAGATACCCTGTCCCAAAACCAAAGGAATTGTCCAGCAGACTAGTGCTCCACTACTGAGCTTCACCAACAGTTAGGTTATTTTTGGAAGCTCTGCTTTTAGACAGGGGGACCTCGGGTGAGAAACGGTTCGTTATAAACTATTCCGGACCCAGGGCTGGGGCTGTAGCTTGCCTAGCTTACTTTAGGCTTTTAGGCTCAATCCTCAGGGAGAGATGAGAGAAAAGGAGTATGGGAAACCGGATAGAAACTCCCTGGGCCAAGCCTAGAGAGGTGTGTGTGGGCCGAGTCCTGGGTTGGACCTGGAAGAGAGGCAGAGAGGCAGGTTCCAAGGAAACACAGTGTCAGAGGCAGTTCTTCTAGAATCTTCCAGATGTGTGGCACCACACCCACTTTTTGTTTTCAGTTTTCTGAGACAATCTCCCTCTAGAGCCCAGTCTGGCCTGGTCCTTGCCATAATCCTTTTGACTTAAGTCTCCCGAGTGCCGGGATCCCAGGCATGAAGCCACCATGCAGCACTTTGTGCCTTTGTTCTCTGAGTTCCCCTGTACAGTGAAGGGGGCCCTGACTCCCATCCCGTTCTGTTAAGGTGTCTGACTCTCCACAAACGTCCGAAGGACAAGTACTTTTCGATCAGTGAAGTAGTGTGTGCGCACTGGGATGGGGCTTCCAAGCAAGTGAGGGTGATGGGGTTTTCAGGCTGGGATCTCTTCTCCGTTCCTTTCTACTACGGGTTGGCTCCAGGGCAAGGGCCGGGCAGAGACCGGAATAGAGGAGCTAAATTTATCCTGGGAGCTGGGGTGTGGCAGCAGCTCAGACCGCCGGCCTGGATGGAGGCGGTGCTCAGGGGCCGCCTCCCTGGGAAATGAGGTCTCCCCGCGGTGGAGGAGCTGCCCGCTGGAATTTCCCTGCAGCGCCGCCCTGCTAGGAGGGACCCGGAGAGACCCACCGAGCCCGGTGTGCAGCCCGGGGAGACGCCCGAGTCCCAGTCCCAGGCCCCTTACCGGGACCCCTGTTTTCACATCTGCGGTTAAGATTTTTTTAAGAGATGTATTTTACTTAAGGGGAGCTAGGCGAGTGCCACAGCGCGCCTTTCTCTCCTTTTACCATGTCTGTCCCTGGAATCAAACTCGGGTGGTCAGGCATGGTGGTTTATTCCTTTACTGGGTAGACATTTTGCTAAACCCCAGGTTTTTGGTTTGTTGTTGTTGTTGTTTTGTTTTTGTTGTTCTTGTTTGTTTTCTCAAGGCTGAATATCCAATTTAGGATGAATCCACCAACACCAAACTGTCCTCCCCACACCCCAAGACAACTTATTTGAGACAGGATCTCATGTAGGCCCCAAACTGGCTATGTAGCCAAGGCTGACAGTAAAAACAAAATGGGGGTCTGGAGAGATGGTTCAGTGGTTAATAGCACTTGCTGCTCTTCAGAGGAACCCAGGTTAGAATCTTTGCATCCAACCACGTGGTAGCTCCCAACAATCCGGAACTCCAGTTCCAGGGGATCTGACGCCCTCTTCTGGCTTCTTTGGACAGTGCAGGCAAAACATACACATTAAACAAAAGTGTACTAAAGTAAACAACAAAAATCGACATGGAACAAAACTCCCAAGAGAACCTTAGAAAGTTTGCTGGCTACTTCATATGGGGCTTTCATAGTCCAAAGTTTTAAAATTCCTAAAAACAGAACAAAAATCACCAGACATGGTGTCAAAGCAAAGAAACCCTCCTTTGGGTAACAGTCTCGTGCAATTTCAAAAGAAAGGTTGGGTCGCACTCCCTCAACCCAGACACCTTGTGAGGATAAGTTATTTTCTCTAAAGTCAGTCGCAGGCAGGGGTGACTAGAGTTCTCCAAAGTGAAACTTTCGGATTCAAGGAGGGCTCGTTTCCGAGGCTAAATAGAAACTTCCAGTTCTAGCAACAGCCTCCCAATGTAGCAGTGTAAGAGAATACAAGCCTTGCACACAAAGACCAACAGAGCGCTGTCACAGGCTGGGGGTGTGGCTCGTGGTAGGTACTTGCCTAACAAGCGAAAGGCCTTGGCTTCAATCCTTAGTACCGACCGACCAGGAGAGCTCGCTATCTCAGGAGGATATTACCAGCCAGGAACACCGGCAAAGCAGGCTGTGCATAAGCTACTGAGCTGGAGAGAGCCTTAAGGGACACACCCAGATACACTGCGTTGCCTGGCAATGCATCAGGCATGACACACTCTTACTGTTTGGGCACAGGCCGAGTCACGGGAGGCAGCTGCCCCCATGCAGTTTCTGACTGTGCACTTGTCCACTGGAAAAAGCCTCCCAGTCACAGGTCACAAGCGGCTGGGCTACTAAAAAGCCACATCCAGACACGGACATCGTCCGCAAAAAGGCCCCACCCACCGATGCTTGGTATCACACACACACATACACACACACACACACACACACACACACACACACACACTTTTGAGTGGTCAGTCTAGACTCCTCGCCTCCTCCTGTTTCCTTTTGGAAAACCTTCAGCTTTTCCGTTTTAATCAGGCAGTGACGCAACCATCTATTTCTGTCATCTCTGAGTATTAGCCAAAGATTGTTCTTTTGAAATACACACAGTAAGTTACAAATAATGCCTCTGACCTTTGCTTTGAGTTTTTTATTATTATGCTAATACCAAACACACACAGTGTAAATGCTTAGAGGACAATTTTGTTTGTTTGTTTGTTTGTTTTGAATTAAGGTCTGACTGGCCTGGTAGTTCTGGCTGGCCTGGAATTCACTGCCCATCTGCCTTCTGAGTGCTGGGATCACAGGTGTCCATCACCTTGTCTGTGGTTCCTTTTTTTCTTTTTCTTTTTTTTCTGATAGGGTTTCTCTGTGTAGCCCTGGCTGTCCTGGACCTGGAGCTGTAGACCATGCTGGCCTTGAACTCAGAGATCTTCCTGCCCCTGCCCCTACCCCTGCCTCTGTCCCTGCCTCTCCAATGCTGAGATGGAAGGCGTGCACCTCCACCACTCAGCTCACCTTGCTTTTATGTGCTGTTTGGCACTAAACCCAGGTATCTGAGCATGCAAAACAAGCTTTCTGCTAATTGAGATACATCTCCAGTCCTCTGTGTTTTGAGACAGAGGTCTTGCTGGCTTGGAACTTGATATCTAGACCCAGGCTATTCTAGAATTCACATAAGATCCTATATCTGTCTGCAAGTGATGGGATTAAAGCATTAGGCCGCCATACCAGGCCATCTCACTTCTCTCTCTCTCTTAAAAAATTTATTACTTATTTTATGTATATGAGTGCTTTATCCACATATATGCCCATATCCCACAAAAGCGCATCAAACCCCATTACAGATGGTTGTGAACCACCATGTGGTTGCTGAGAATTGAACTCAGGGCCTAGGGAATAGCGCCAGTGCTCTTAACTGCTGAGTCATTGCTCAACCTTCTCCCACCGCCCCCCCCCACCCCCAACCTTTAAGACAGGGTCTCAGTGTGACCCTGGCTGGCCTGGAACTCACTATATAGACCAAACTGGTCTTGAACTCAAAGAGATCTGCCTGCCTCTATGTAGGGAGAGGAGGAAGCCCCGAGTGAGAAGTCTATTATTGACACGGGCTTAGCCACACGGAAGACTCCAAGCCTGGGACCCATAGAAAACCAACAAAGCTTTGCCTATAGAGTCTCGGCTAAGAGAGATGTCAAAGCTTTCCTAAGTGAGTAGAAGTGGGTGGCCAGTGCGCACAAAGACTGGTACCTAACTGCAGCCTCCTCCTCCGGGATGTTTGCACGCTGAGGCTTACTAACAAACCACTGAGTCGGCCATAGGTGCCTCTATCACAGCACACACTCCCACCCGGTCTCAGCTGGCCTGCTGGGTCTGGCCTTCACTCACTCGTCTCAACTCAGGGTTCCAGGTTCTCAGTGGGCCAGGTACCTCTGCCTCCTTGGTGACACAGCTGGATTAAAGGTGTTAGTCATCATGCCTGGCAATTTTAAGGATTAATGAAGGGTCCTTCAGGTGTATTTGGGTTTAAGGCACAGGCAAGATCATCAGTTTTACAATGATTATTAAAAGTCTCTGGGGTAGAGAACACTGGCTGCTTTTCCAGAGGACCTGGTTTTCATTCCCATCACAGACAAGGTGAATCACCACTGTTTTTAATACTGGTGCTAGGGAATCTCCTGACCTCCTCTGGGCTCCACAGTCACCGAGCACACATGGTGCACAGACTTACATGCAGGCAAAACACCTCTACACATACATTTTTAAATGATAATAAAATTCTCACTGTTATGGCCTGCTTCCAAGAAGAAGGGAAGGTAGGAGGGAGAGGGTGCAGAGGGAGGGAGGGAGGGAGAGAGGGAGGGGGAAGACAGGGAGAGAGGAGGGAGACGGACTGAGGGAGGGAAGGAGAGAAGAGGGAGGAGACAGGTTTTCTCACTGATTAATGATTGGAAGAGGAAATTTGTTTATAATAAAGTATCCTTAATTCTATTTACTGTGTGTGTGCTCTCATGCATGCACACGCATGAATGAATGAATGAATGAATGAATGAATGAACAAATGAATGTGATTGAATGCAGGCCTGTGTTCTCAGGCTCATGTGGAGGTCAAAGGACAATTTTTGGGAATCCTTCCATCGTGGGTTCTTGTGATTCAACAAGTAAACACTTTTAGCCAATGAGCCATCTCTCAGCCCTGTTTATTTAGATTTTGAGATGGGGGTCTTTTGTATTTCAGAAGAGCCTGGAAATCACTATGCAGCATGTTCAAAGTTCAAGAACACCTTCTCCTGTCTCTACCTTTGTAAGTGCTGAGATTACAGCCTTAAGCCATCATATCCAGTTTGTGCAGTGCTCAAACCCAGGGCCTTGTCTTTCTCCTAGGATGACCCTCTACCACCTGAACTAGACCCCTACCCTGAAGGTGACCCATTTTGGTGAAACCTTCCATATCCCCGAAGCTGAAACTTGCCAATTCACTAGATTCACTCCTTTGTTTTGTTTTGTCTTTTTTGTTGTTGCTTTGGTTTTCGGTTTTTTGGGTTTTGGGTTGTTTTGTTTGTTTGTTTTTGTTTTTATTTGTTTGTTTGAGACAGGGTTTCTCTTTATAGCCCTGACTGTCCTGGAACTCACTCTGAAGACCAGGCTGACCTCGAACTCAGAGATCTGCCTCCCAAATCCTGGGATTAAAGGCATGCCCAGCCCTTGTCTTTTTTTCTTTTCTTTTTTTTTTTTGAGACAGAGTTTCTCAGTGTAGCCCTGGCTGTCCTGAAACTCACACTGCTGACCAAGACCACGCTGGCCTCAAACTCAGAGATCTGCCTGCTTCTGCCTCCCAAGTGCTGGGATTAAAGGCACGTACCACCAACCGTTCAGCTAAATTCACTCCTCTTTAACATTCACAAGTTTCCTAAGGGTATCCAGACCTGTTGAACTTCCTCCCTGCAACACGACAGTTTGTTCTCAGGCAGCCAGGAAAGCAGACCTAGACTAGCTGATCTTGACTCAGGGTTCCTAGTGCCTCTTTATTTCCCCTCCTTTAACAGCCTTTACTGAGCATGGCCTCTAGGAGATCTGGTATTGCTCACTGAGGGAATCACTTCCGGGTTTTAAAAACCCACCAATCACTGAGCTCAAAAATTCACCAATCACTGAGCTCAAAAATTCACCAATCACTGAGCTTCCCAAGCTCAAGACCTGAAATCCCACCAATCGCTGCCCTGGAAATCTGGCCTTTCACTCAGTTTAGTGAGGCAGCCGTTCCTCTTGTGTCTTTCTCAACGAGGCTCATTTGTGTTATTCCTTACCTTTCCCTTCAGAACTGCAACACTTGAACGGGGAAACCTTTTCCCCTCAGAACTGTAACAAACTCAATGCATTTACGTTTGTTTTTTTTTTCCGTTGTTTTGTTATTTTGGTTTTTGAGACAGGGTTTCTCTGTGTAGCCCTGGCTGTCCTGGAACTCACTCTGTAGACCAGGCTGGCCTCGAACTCAGAAATCCTCCTGCCTCTGCTTCCCAAGTGTTGGCATTAAAGGCATGCGCCACCACTGCCCGTCTTGCATAAAAGGTTTATTTCCCCTGATTCTGCCCTAGAGGACATTTCCCCCTCCCCAAGAACAATTTTTTTTTTTTTAGGGTTTAAAAGAAAAGCTCCAAGGTGGAAAAGGTGTAAGTTTCAGCAGCTGTCCTTAGGAGAAGAAGCTAAGCTAACACGGTGGCCAATCAGCC
This sequence comes from Tokudaia tokunoshimensis, assembly GCA_036184795.1. Taxonomy (NCBI): domain Eukaryota; kingdom Metazoa; phylum Chordata; class Mammalia; order Rodentia; family Muridae; genus Tokudaia; species Tokudaia tokunoshimensis. The sequence continues at coordinate 88,100,752 of BTHU01000016.1, read as the reverse complement.
GCATGGCAGACAAGCACAATGACAGGAAGAACTCTAGGGAAAAAGTAAGGGAGCCCACCGTGGTGGCCTGAAGGACATTTATCTCCTAAAGACTCGAACCCTGGGCTCCAGTTGGTGGTGCTTTTTGGGGAGGTTGTGGGACCTTTGGAAGGGGAAGCTTTGTAGGAGGAAGACCTCCTGGGGGCTCCTCTAGGTGTTTATAGTCTTACCCCATATTTTAGCTTTTTGTTTTTCGTTTTTTCAATTGCTGTGACAAAACACCATGACCAAGGCAACTTATAAAAGAAAATGTTTAATTTGGAGCTCACAGTTTAAAAGGGGTAGAGACCGTCATGCTGACAAGGGAGCGAGCGGGCAGGGTGCTGGGGCAGTAGCAGAGAGCTTACTGGGAACAGCAAGGCTTTAGAAACCTCGAAGCCCACCCCTAGTAACTCACCTTTTCCAACAATGTGAGGCCTCCTGATTCTTCCCAAACAGTTCCACTATCTGGGGACCAAGTATTCAAACACAAGCTTATGGAAGCCGTGTTCATTCAAAACACCGCATCCCACTTCATGTTTTTTTTTTAAGATTTATTTATTTATTATATGTAAGTACACTGTAGCTGTCTTCAGACACACCAGAAGAGGGAGTCAGATCTCATTACAGATGGTTGTGAGCCACCGTGTGGTTGCTGGGATTTGAACTCAGGACCCTCGGGAGAGCAGTTGGTGATCTTAACCGCTGAGCCATCTCTCCAGGCCCTGGAATCTGCATTTTGATAGAAATTTTCTCCTTCCGCCTTCCATGCTTTACCTGCAGATGGCTACACCGGGTGAAATTCCACTCTTGCTCTCTGCAGTGGCTACCGCCCCTGCTTAGCCCTTGTCTGGGCAATTAAATGAAGCTCAGATACTCCAAAGATATCCTTTGACTTGTCGGAGGGCGTTAGACTCCCCGTCACAGTCCAGGCCCCTCTGACTTAGGGAACGGCTTGTTAACCCTTCTCCCAGCAAGGGGACAGACTTTTGCAGTGCTCCCTGTTTGCCTGAAGTCTGAACCCATAAGGAGGAAAACAATTGCCTTGGTCCCTTTCCTGAGTTCCCATTAATTAAATTCATATGGCAGGAAGAGAGTTTGAAGTGTGTCAGCACACCATTGTCCCCATTTAAGTCCTGTCGAGACTCATGCTCGAACCATTGTTGTTCTGGGGCCCAGCTGACTGTCCCAATTTGTTGTGTTGTCCAAGTCCCACTGAGTCCCCTAAAAACCATTACTACGAAAAAAACAAAAACAAACAAAGAGACATTACTATGGGCTGGAGAGCTGGTTTACCATTGTGTAAATTCCCTTTTATCCCTACAGTATCTTTAAAAAGTATTGTTTTGTTTTGTTTCTCAGGGTCCTTGGTTGGCCTCAAACCTGGAATTTTCCTACTTCAGCCTCTAAAGTGATTTCAGGCCAGTGCCACAAACCCTGGCCTCTTTTTATTTTATTGCTTGAAGACTATGTATCCATAAATAACCTTGAATTTCTGAGCCTCCCTCTACCTCCTTTTTATTTTATTTATTTATTGACAGAGTCTATGGAGCCCTGGCCTCTCTGGGCATTCACTAAGTAGACCATGTTGGTTTCAAATTCAGAGATTCACTTGGCTCTGTCTCCCAAGTGCTGGGATTATGACCGTCATGCCCAGTTCCTCTACCTTCTGAATGCTGGGATATACAAGTATGTATCACTACGCCAGTTTACGAGGTACAGTGCAAGACAAGTTCTATTAGTCGATCTGTTGCCCTTGGCTGACTGACTGTCAGTGGAAAGTCCAAGAATCCAGTAGTTGCTCAGTTCACAAGGCTGGGTGTCTCAGCTGGTCTTCAGGGTCATCTGGAATGCTGAGGAAGTCGGCTCTAATGCCAGTGAGGAATGGACTTGCTTCCTGTGAGGTGAGGGCAAGCAGGGAAGAACAAAGAGCTTCCTTCTTCCTTGTCTTTATATAGGCTTCCTATATAGGGTGTGGCCCAGATCAAAGGTGAGTTTTCCCAACTCAAAAGATCTGGATTAAAGATGTGTCTTCCTACCTCAAACATCCAGATTAGAAGTGGATCTTCCCATTTCAATTTGAGCAGAAGTCCCTCACAGGTGTGCCCTCCAGTTTGAGATTTAATTAATTCCACATGTAGCCAAGTTGACAACCAAGAATTCCATCAACTGACGTACATCCCCAAATCTTATTTATTTAGTCTAGTCTATTTTAAAAGTGTGTGTGTGTGTGTGTGTGTGTGTGTGTGTGTCTGTGTCTGTGTAAGCCAGAGGTCAGTCTTTCCTTAGAAGCCATCAGCCTTATTTATTTATTTATTTATTTTGAGACAGGTCCTCTCACTAGTGTAGTGAAATTTTTGGTTTTTTAAAAATAAAGAAATATGGGCTGGAGAGATGGCTCAGTGGTTAAGAGCACTGACTGCTCTTCCAGAGGTCCTGAGTTCAATTCCCAGCAACCACATGGTGGCTCACAACCATTTGTAATGGGATCTGATGCCCTCATCTGGTGTATCTGAAGCCAGCTACCGTGTACTCATATACATAAAATAAATAAATATTGAAAAAAACAACCAGGGACCTCAAACCCTTTAAAAAAAATAAAGAAATTTTATGTGAATATGTTTTTGTTTTAATCCCAGGTGTGGGATTTCCTGTCAGTTTCTAGATCTAGAAAGGGAAGAGCTGCCTTCTCTCCAGTCTAAAAGTCCTGTCAGCTCTTGTGTCATTATGGGCTCTGCAGTCCTTCTTCCCACCTGTGGCCTTGACTCCCCATAGCCTGTCACCCAGGGCTTGCGTGTACAAACATGTTGTCTTAATTATGTTCCTATTGCTATGATGAAACACCATGACTGAAGCAACTCAGGGAGGAAAGGGTTCATTTGACTTGTGCTTCCATTATCACTGTTCCTTATCCAAGGAAGTCAGGACAGGAACTCACACAGTGCAGGAACCTGGGGACAGGAGTTGACGCAGAGGTCATGGAGGAGTGCTGAATACATCTTGCTCAGCCTGCTTTCTTTTAGAACCCAGAACCACCAGCCCAAGGGTCCACAATGGGATGGACCCTCCCAATCTAATTAAGAAAATGCCTTAATCCCAGCATTTGGGAGGCAGAGGCAGGCAGATTTCTGAGTTTGAGGCCAGCCTGGTCTACAGAGTTCCAGGACAGCCAGGGCTACACAGAGAAACCCTGCCTCGAAAAACAAACAAACAAACAAACAAAAAAAGAAAAAAAGAAGGAAAATGCCTAACAGGTTTGCACACAGCTGGATCCTTCAAGGGCATTTTCTCTATTGAGGCTCCTTTCTCTCAGATGACTCCTGCTTATGTTAACAGAAAACTAGCCTGCATACATACACGTGGTCATAAATGTGCCCATGCATGTACTTGGGCACAAACACATGGGCATGAACACTTAGCTAAACATAATCCTCTCTTATCTGCAGCCTGGACCTATACAGGTGTTCTACTGAACACAGCAACTGATCTGAAGTCCTCTTTCCTGTGTCCTTTTTTTTTTAAAGAGTCTCAGCAGGCATCACGTCCACCCAGCACTTTGCCTTTCCTACAGCTCTCTAGTTGTGGTCCTGAGCCAGTATCTACCACTAGGACTAAATGAATGCTTATAATTTGTCTTCTAAAATTACTGTTGTTATTATTAGATTGTGCATATTTATGACGTGTGTGGGTCATGTGTGGAGGTCAGAAAACAACCTGCAGAAGTCAGTTCTGTCCTGACGCCCTTACGTGGTTTCCAAGGATGGAACTCAGGTTGCCGGGGCAGGGCTAGTTTTACCTGCTGAGCCATCTCAATGCCTTTTATATTTTTCTTTCTTTCTTTGATACAGGGTCTTATGTAGCCCAGGCTGGCCTAGAACTCATTGTAGAAGAGGATGTCTTTGAATTTCTGATCCTCTTGCCTTTATGTTCCTGGTTTTTGTTTGTTTTGTTTTGTTTGAGGCAGAATCCCACAAACCCCACACTGACCTAAATTCTCTATTGAGCCTCCCAAGGATGATCCTGACCCACCTACCTCCACCTCCCAAGTGCTAAGATGGTAAGCATGCTTGGCTTGTCTGAGACAGGGTCTTACCTATGCTGAAATCTGGTCTGTAAATCAGTAATGTAGTGCAGGCTGGCTTTGAACTCATGGTGATTCTCTTGCCTCACCCTGTTGAATGCTGGGATTACAAATGTGTGTCACCATACCTGGCCACCACAACAGCCCTTCAGTATTAAAGAAAGGGAGAGGCTGGAGAGATGGCTCAGTGGTTAAGAGTGCCTGCTGCTCTTTCAGAGGACCCCAGTTCAGATCTCAGCTCCCATGTCAGGTGACTCACAGTCACCTGAAACTCCATCCAAAGGATCTCAAACCCTTTTCTGGCATTCTGGGGTACCCATACACACATTGCATATATACACACATACATATACATACATACATACACACATACACACATATATATATGTACTCATACATACATATATACAAAGCTGTGTAGACCTAGAGCCTGGGTGCTTTTCTTCCTTTGCTTCCCAGAGGTAAGCACTATTCTAAGGTCAGTGGCCACCATCCTGTAGTATGTTTATGTTTCTTTTCTGCCTTTTCTGTATATTAGAAATACAAGCCTATTATAAAGATTTATTTTATATTTTAATTTTTATTTTTAAAATAGTGACTTTTTCCTTTTTTCACTTATTTATTTACTTCACATCATGATTGAAGCCCCTCTTCCAGTCCCCAAAATATTGACTTTATTATTATTATTATTATTTTCGGTTTTTTAAGACAGGACTTCTCCCAAGTGCTGGGATTAAAGGCATGCGCCACCACTGCTCGGCAACTTTTATTATTTTAAAGAGAGAGACAGAGAGAGAGAGAGAGAGAGAGAGAGAGAGAGAGAGAGAGAGAGAGAGAGAGACAGAGAGAGACAGAGAGAGAGAGAGACAGAGAGAGAAAGAAAAAAAAAGAGGGAAAGAGGACATGGTAGCCTGTGCTTTTAATCTCAGCACTTGGGAGGTGGAAGCAGGCAGATCTCTGTTTTGGGCCAGCCTGGTCAACACAATTAGTTCAAGGCCTGCCAGGGTTACATACAAAGACAATTTCTCAAAAAGTAGAGGGGGGAGGGAGGAAGGGAGAGGATGGAAATATGCAAGAGTACAGGGTACCCACAAAGTCCAGAAGCTACACCTTCTGGGACCTGGTCTTACAGGAGATTTCGAGCAGCCCAGCATGAGCGCCGAGATCTGCATTTGGGTGTTCTTAACCCCCGACCACCCCTCCATCCCCTAAACTCATGTTTATATACTTAATATTTTATATACTAAATAATTTCCTTTTGAAACTCTGCATTGACAAAATTATGGCGCACACCCTTTCCTAACCTGTTCTTTACAGACACGGGCTTCTGTAATTACCCTAGCTGAAACGTGAAGAGCTTGTTTGTTCATGTTCACGGAGGAGTAGAACACCTCCAGGAGCCGAGTTCATTTTGTCATTTATTTCACCGAACCTGGTTTCCCGACAGTTCCCCCTGCCCCCCCCCCCCCAGCCCTTTTCCTACAGAAAAAAGGGACATGCCCCAGTAAATCTCCAGGTGCTCTTTCTCTAGAGCCCCTGTTCTGCAGACTTGGTAATACAGAGCTCCGGACCGTGTTACCTGCATCCTTAGAGGTATTGCTCAGTCCCATCAAGCTGCCGCTTCCCAGCAACCACCCACCTTTGAGAGGTCACATTTTGGTGGGCGAGGTGGCATGGGCAGGTAGAGGCCGGAGGATCAGGAGTTCAAAGCCAGCTTCAGCTATAGGAAGTTTGAGGCCAGACTGGGCAACAAGCAGCATTGTCTCCAAGAACAAAGCCAAGACAAAGGAACCTATTCCCTATCTGCGCACATGCTCACAAGCGTCCAGTATTTTCAGACTTAATTTTCGATTTTAGTTATTTGCGCGATTGCCTGATTCTCATACTTGCAAAGTAAACCATTGCTGAGCTGAGCTGTACGCTAAGCCCGAAAAACTCAAATGGACACATTGTCTTGTAGGCGCCAGCGACTACGGAGAACCGGGTTCATCTGGAAGGAAAGTGGGGTTGGGTTAGAAAAGACAGGCAGGCGAGAGAAATAACTAAGGAGCCAAGACAAAGTTTTCAGAGCAAGGCTCAAAGTTTAATTTTCAGTTCTGAGTTTAAATAGGCAAAGACCCATCCTTCGGTTCAGCTGAGTTCTGTTGCTTTGTTCCTGCTGGATTCTTTTGCAAAGTAAGCTCAGTAGGCGGTCATCTCCTCAAGACTCTCAGGGAAATGCAAATGCTGTGAGGGGGTTTTGTCAACTCAAGGCTGGGGGGAGGGCACATTCCTTAGTTATTAAGGAATAATAACTTGTCTTAGTTAGGGTTTTACTGCTGTGAACAGACACCATGACCAAGGCAACTCTTATAAGGACAACATTTAATTGGGACTGGCTTATAGGTTCAGAGGTTCAGTCCATTATCGTCAAGGCAGGAGCATGGCAGGCAAGGTGCAGGAGGAGGTGAGAGTTCTTTATGTTGTTCAGAAGGCAAATGGGAGAAGACTGACTTCCAGGCAGCTAGGACAAGGGTCTTAAATCCTGTGCTCACAATGACACACTTTCTCTAACAAGGTTATACCTATTCCAACAAGGCCACATCTCCTAATAGTGCGATTCCTTGGGCCAAGTGTGTTCAAAGCACCACACACATTGATTGTACATATTTATGGGGTCCAATATGACATATATATGTGTGTGTGTGAGTATATGTATGTATATATGTGTGTGTATATGTATATATGTATGCATATGTGTGTATGTGTGTATATATATATATATATATCTTAACCATATATATATGGTTATGAACACTAGCTATTCTTCCAAAGGACCTGGGTTCAATTCCCAGCACACACAGCAGTACACAACTGTCTGTAATTCCAGCTCCAGGGGATCTGATACCCTCATACAGACATATAGACATACATGCCTGCAGAACACCAATGTACATAGAATAAAAATAAAATAAATTATAAAATCTTTAATAATTAAAAAAAATTATATGTAGATATATAACAGATAGATAGATAGATAGATAGATAGATAGATAGATAGATAGATAGATAGATGATAGCTCTCTCTTGGTTGCTGGAATCTAAGGTGTACACCATGCCTGGCTCACTTTATTTTTTTTATATTATCATACTTACATGTTATGTCTTAATCATATGCACCCAACACTTCTTTCCTTTTTTTTATTATACATATTCTTTATTTACATTTCAAATGATTTCCCCTTTCCTAGTTCCCCCCTCCCCAACTTCTTTTCTTTTTTAAAGTTATTTTTATTTTATGTGTATGAATTGATATGTACTACATGCCTGCCTCGTACCGAAGGAAGCCAGAAGGGAGGATCAGAACCCCTGGAACCGCAGCCGTGAGCAGTTGTGAGCATCTCTGTGGGCACTGGGAACTAAACTGGGTTCTCTGAAAAACCAGCCAGGGCCTCCACGCCACCCCACCCCCATAGGATAGCCCTATAGACCAGGATGACCTGGGACTCCCAGAGAACGCCTGACTCTGCCTCCTGAGTGCTAGAATTAAAGGCATGTGTCACCACGCCCGGCTTCTGGCCAGTCTTTCCAGTCCCCCAAGATCTTTTTCTGTAAGATCAATAAACATATTCATCTCGGTATGAAAATTTGCTTATATCTTTATTTTTTCTTTATTTGCTTATATCTTTATAAAATTTACCTATTTGTTTATCTATTTATTTATACTTTGAGCGAGGGTTTCTCTATGTAGCCCTTGCTATCCTGGGACTTTCTTTGTATAACATGCTTGCCTCAAACTCAGAGATCCTCTGGCTTCTAGTTCTAAAGTATTGGGTTTTTTTTTGTTTTGTTTTGTTTTGTTTTGTTTTTTTTTTTTTGAGACAGGGTTTCTCTGTGTAGCCCTGGCTGTCCTGGAACTCACTCTGTAGACCAGGCTGGCCTTGAACTCCGAAATCTGCCTGCCTCTGCCTTCCAAGTGTTGGGATTAAAGGTGTGCACCACCACTGCCCGGCTGAGTATTGGAATTAAAAGCAGGGGCTACCACACACTCTGCTTCTCCTCCTCCCCCTCCTCCTCCCCCTCCTCCTCCTCCTCCTCCTCCTCCTCCTCCTCCTCCTCCTCCTCCTCCTTCTTCTTCTTCTTCTTCTTCTTCTTCTTCTTCTTCTTCTTCTTCTTCTTCTTCATAAAGAATCTTAGTATGTAGTCCTTGATAGGCTTGAAGTCTCAATCCTCCCTCAGCCTTCTAGTACTGGGGTTACAGAAAATACCACACAAAAATCAAGGTTACAACTTATTCCTCTTTAGAAACCTGTTGATATGTTTTACTAAACACACCATAGGGATTGTTCCTTCATCTCTGAGCTCGAATGGCAAGTCCTCCTCACCCTCGTGTCCCTCCCTGACACCAGACTGCCTTGTGCCCACTTGGTTTCATGTTCCCAGCCTCAGAACCCTACTCCATCGGAACTGAAGCCCTCTGCCCCTGCGCAGAATGCCTTGGAAGAGGCTGTGCTTTTCCCACGGGAACAGCAACATTTTCTGAGTCTCTGCCCTTTAGCCCAAATGTATTCAGCAAATCTGCTCCGATGGTGTTGAATCCAAACACAGCTGTCCCCAGGAGAGTTCTTAGTCTCCTGTCAGCTAGCTCAAAGCCATATCTTGGGGCAAACAGAAAGACAAGTCCAAAGACAGGACCTTTCTTTCGTCCAAGGACCAGCCTTGCTTTATTCTCAGTCTGCCTCTGATACCTGCTCAGGGGTTCTTTTGTTTAGAGACAATAAGTAGCCCAGGCTGGCTTTGAACTCCTGCTTCTCTTGTCTCTGTCTCCAAAATACCTTTATTAGAACTCTGAGTGTACCACCACACCTGGTTCCCAATACAGTTTTCTGTTTCTGGTTGGAGGGTCCCTTGAACTTTGTGTTCATCTTTAGTTAAGTAATTTGTGTATTTCCAGGTACTCTCTATTGGTGTTTTCCCAGGGGATATTCATGGAGAGAATACTTGGGGACTCATTTCTTCAGGGCCACTTTAAGAGAAGGGGTGTGGGGAGGCTGATCGTGGAGTCACCTCTGATCTGCGGTCACTTAGCAATGGTCACTATGAAGCAAAGTTTTTTGTTTTTTTGGCTTTTTTTGTTTTAATTTTTCATTTTCTTTAAAGATATTTTTATCTTTTTTTTTTTTTAAGTATATAGGTGTTTTTGCCTTCATATGTATCTACACAGTCTGCCTGGTGCCCAAGTAGACTAGAAAGGGGAAATTAGTTCTCCTGAGCTGTAATTACAGATGGTTGTGAGTTGGAATGTATGTGCTGGGGACCCAGGCTGGGTCCTTTCACAGAGCAGACAGTGCTCCTAATTGCTGAGTCACCTCTCCTGCCCTACTTACTCTTTTTTTTTTAAAGATTTATTTATTTTATGTATGTGAGTACATTGACACTGTCTGCAGACACACCAGAAGAGGGCATCAAATCCTATCACAGATGGTTGTGAGCCACCATGTGGTTTCTAGGAATCGAACTAAGGACCTCTGGAAGAGTAATCAGTGGTCTTAACCACTAAGCCATCTCTCTAGCCCACCCTATCTACTTTTTGTGGGTCTTTTTAATTTTTTTTTTATTTTGTATTTTGAGACATGATCTCAGTACATAGCCCTATTTGACCTGGGACTCACTATGTAGACCAAGCTGATTTTAAACTTACTAAGACACGCCTTTACCTCAAGTGCCAAGCTACATGGTTTTTTGTTTTTTGTTTTTTTTTTTTTTTTTGTGCCTAGGTCTCTAGAGGACTAGGCTGCCCTTGAACTTGAGAGTCCTTGAACTTCATATCCTCTAATCTCCAGCTCCTGGGGAGCCCTGAAGCTTGACCAGTAGCCCAGGCTGCCCTCTAACTCAGAGATCACCCTGCCTCTGCCTCCCACATGCCGGGTAATTACCAGCTAGCTGCCTTTAAGTTTTAAACTGAACTTGTATGAAATCTTGTTTTTCCTTCCTGGCAGAACATTTTAGATCTCATCCTGGCCAGACACGGGAACAAAGATCACTGACCTCAGCACTTGGAAAACTAAGCAGGTGGTTAACGGATTTGGGGCCTGCCTGGGCTACATGGCAGGGCTCACAACCCTGTCCAGAAGGAAGGACTCCTCCAACTCCTAATTCCTCGATCTGAAATCGGAACACCATTTCATCAGAATTCACTCCCATCAGGAATACGGTTCACTTAGTAGACAGAACACTTGCTTCCATTCACAAATTCATGGGTTCAGTCCCCACTCTCAGAGGAGAATCAGGAATTCGAGACTCATCCTCGGGTACAATGCTTTGAGATCAGCCTAGGCCCTGTCTCCAAAAAAAGGGTCTGAAGAGAAGATTTAACAGTCAAGAGGGCTGACTGCTCTTCCAGGGGACCCAAGTTTGGTTCCCAGCACACACTTTGGGCAGCACAGTATTTTTGTTAAAACTCCAGCTCCTGGGTATCTAGTGCCCTTTTCTGGCCTCTTCAGGCACTGCAATCTCTTCCTCCCTTGTCTGTCTTCCTTCCCTCCCTCCGTCCCTCCCTCTCTCTCTCTCACAGACACACACACACACACACACACACACACACACACACACCACACCATCAGAGAATAAAAGATGTACTTGAACCATAGCTTTCATTAGATTTGTTCCTTCCTATCTTTTATTTCTTTATTTCTTTATTTATTTTTAATGGCAGACAAAGGTTCTGCCTTTTTTTAGATAATATTTTTTATTTTCTTTTTTATTTATTTATTTTAAAGATTTTTATTTATTATTATATGCAAATACACTGTAGCTCTCTTCAGACACTCCAGAAGAGGGCGTCAGATCTCATTATGGATGGTTGTGAACCACCATGTGGTTGCTGGGATTTGAACTCAGGACCTTCAGAAGAGCAGTCAGTGCTCTTAGCTGCTGAGCCATCTCTCCAGCCCCCCTTTTATTTATTTTTAAGCTTCTATTGCATGTACCTCCCTCAGTCAGCCTAGGAACTACATTGCAAAGGTGTGGATGACTTTGCTCCCCAAGTCTCTCCTGCCTCTGCCTCTGCTTCCCAAGTGCTGAGATTCCAGGCACGTACCCCAATATCAGTTCATTATGTTGTGTTATATATTATAAGTGTATGTGGGTGTTTTCTCTTTATGTATGTCTGTGCACCATCTGTGTGCCTGGTGCCTGTGTAGAATCTTTCCTGAGGAGCAGGTGGGCTGGGAACCTGCCTTTCCTTACACCACCTCCTCCTCGGCTTGCCCTCTTTTATGGAGAGGTCAAGAGCAGTGTCAGCAACGAGGTACAGATGTCTTTGTTCACTGTGTGTGTGTGTGTGTTCACTGGTCTGTGGCATTACAATGGCCATAGGGTCTTACTTCCTAGTCATCTGGTGTGTTTCTCTCAACTCTATAGCCATTTAGCTCTGATGGGAGCGGTTGTGTTGATTAAGGGGAAACCCTGGGTCCCCTTAGGGGTTCTTGGTCCCATTAATAAGATAATTTAAGACTGGACTCATGGACACACAATTTTATTAAGCCTTAAAAGAAACCCCCCAGGACAAGCCAGCTGTGAACACTCGTGGCTGCCGGAAGGAGGAAAATGCAGAGAAGTGGGAAGAGACTGGCATGGAGGGCAGACAGACGTATGGCGGACAAGCAGGGAGCAGGGTAAGGAAGAATGAAATGCTAGGGAGGGGCAAAGTGTGAAAGTGTGCTTAGTAAAGAGAGAGAAAGAGAGAAGAAAGAGGTTACCAGGCAGACAGAACCATAAGTGGGTGTGGCCTGTATGCTCCTGCACAGGGGCTGGGATTCAGAGGGAAAAGTACAGTAGCTCCTCAAGGACTAATTTTTCCACCTATCGCCAGCAGGACTGGAGGCGAGCCTGCCTTCCTAGTGGTAGGCTCCCGGCCAAGCGATTGAACCAGCCGGACTGGAATGGTAGGTCCCCACCCAGGAGCTTTCTACTCTAACAATGCCAGGAAAACTGGCAAAACAACAGAAAAATGGTCACCTGTGTCGAGGGGACAGAGGAGTGAGGCTGCCTTACGGTTCTGTGGGTAACTCTGTTGTTTGAGCTTTTTCTTTGTTTCTTTTTCTTTTCTTTTTCAAAACAGGGTTTCTCCTTATACGGGCTGGCCTTGAATTCACAGAGATCTGTCTGCTTCTGCCTCCCAAGTGCTGAGATCAAAGGTGTGCACCACCACCAAAAGTGTTAACTTTTTTTGTCATAATGATTTTTCCAAAAGAGTTTTTTGCAGGTCATGGTGGCACACACGTTTACTCTTCTAGCACTTGGGAGGCAGAGGCAGGCTGGGTCTACATTGGGAATTCAAGGCTAGCCAGAGCTATACCAAGATCCTGTCCACACACACCTCCTCTCAAAAAAAAAAAAAAAAGACGGTGGTAGTACATGTTGCTTAATCCCAGCACTCAGGCGGCAGAGGTAAGCTGATCTCTGTGAGTTCGAGGCTAGTCTAGTCTATAGTGTGAGTTCCAGGGCAGCCAGGGCTACACAGAGAAATCCTGACTCAAGAAACAAAAAACCAACCAACCAGAGGACTGGAGAGATGGCTCAGTGGTCAGGAGTACTTACTGCTCTTCCAGGAGACCTGAATTCAATTCCCAGCATCCACCTGGTGGCTTATTCCAGTGCCAGGCTATTCAACAGTGCCCAGACATACATGAAAGCCAAATACCCATATAAATAAATTTAAGAAAAAGAATCTGAAAAAAAAAGGGGGGCTGGAGAGATGGCTCAGAGGTTGAGAGCACTGACTGCTCTTCCAGAGGTCCTGAGTTCAATTCCCAGCAACCACATGGTGGCTCACGACCATATGTAACGGGATCCGGTGCCCTCTTCTGGTGTGTCTGAAGACAGCTACAGTGTACTCTTATAAATAAAATAAATCTTTAAAGAACTTGAAAAAAAAGATAAAAAGAGAGTTTGGGATGCAGCTCAGTAGCAGAGTGTTCACCTAGCAAGCTTTAAAACGCTAGGTTCAAAATCCACCATGGAGACAAAAATGTTTTCCCTTCCCTCTTTGTCCCTCCCTCTCCCCCTCCTTCTTTTCCTTTCTTCTCCCCCTCCCTGGCATTCGGCGTTGTGAATCACTCCTCCCTGCTAGGATCTGCTGGCTGAGCCTGCAGAGAAGTGTGTATTAGCTGTGTCCTGGGCTGGAGCCAGGGGCCCTAAGGAAACCGACAGTGTAGCCCGGCGGTCCTTCTAGAACGTCCTAGAGTCTCAGAGGGTGAATGAAGCACCGCTCTTGGCCTGAGGTCAGATCTATGCTGGGAGTCACTAAATCTCAAGGATCTCAGGAAAGTGAGTGAATGAGGGTTTCACAGAATCTGGGACGTTCTAGACTCTAGACTGGACCGAAAGACAGTGGTATACTCCCCCACTCCTCATCCTGTTCAGGGAGACTTCTTCTCTTCAGCGTCAATGAAACGGAAACATGGGCTCCGCCCAGAAGCTTATAAATTCCCCTGCCTGCCCTTGGGAGCAGGCTCCCAGCAGCCCCAGGGGAGAGGCTGCAAGCTGAAGTAAACAAGTTCCAGAGAAGGGAGCAAAGCTCCCGGCAGTACTCCAGGAGCCCTGTCAGACTTGAGAGGTGCTGGAGGCCTTCCCCTTGCAGCCCAGATGCTGGGTGGGGGCTTTCCAATGGAGGATCTCAAGTGTCCTGGACATTCTGAGCGGAGATAGTGAAGGCCCCAGGAGCGGGGCTGAGCCTCAGCAGAAAACCCTTCCCTGGTGGAGCCACCGAGGATGCACCGTACAACCCTGGCCAGGTTCCAGACTTCACAGCTGGGGGTGCTGGGCAAGAGTTGTACCCCTTTCTTGGGAAAGGAGACTGCCCAGAGAGCTGAAAACGGGGTTTGCCTGTGATGGCCAGAAGTGGGGGTGGAGTGGGCTGTGTTCCCTGCCAAGTACTCCTTGAGGTCCCAGTAGGTGGGATGATCAACAATTATTGAACAGCCTACGTAATGAGCCCCGGGTAGTGGGGGGACAGCATGGTTCAGGGCAATAAAGTCCAGCAGTGTGTGCCGTGGGTCTCTTGCTTTGTTTGTACCTTGTTGCAAAAGTCCTCCAAAGTTCAGATAAATCAGATGCTGAAATCTGTGATCACTGGCACAGGATACTCCCCCACCCCGCCCACTTCAGACATTTGACTACAACAAACAGCTATAGCTGCCACAAACCATCACATGCTGCTGCTACTAATCTCAGCACCCCCTCCCCTCCCACAAGGCTTCCACTCAGCACAGGTAAACCTAGTCAGCTGACATCAGCTTTAGACACGAATGTCAAGTTCCTGTGGGCATCACTACATCGGACACCCCAGCAACTTCGTGGCTTTTGCTCATTTGGTTTTTTGTTGGTTTGTTTTTGTAGGGTACAGAACTGGAGGGCTATGTTTTAAATTTGTATATTTCCTAACTCCTGCCAGGCAGCTAGGAACTCACTTCAAGCATTCATTTCATAAACATAGACCTTTCACGGCTGCTGTGGGTCCTGTTGAACAAAATGAGGACAAGGAGGCCTGACCCTGTGTGGAGAGGGTGGGTCCATATCTTTGGTGATGTCATCAGACTACTGGCCTCCAGGAAGCATGATATCCTGTGTTGTCCATATCTTACCCCTAACAGGAGACTTGGCACTTAGTAGGTGTGCTGTAGGAGCATAGTGGGAAATGACTAGCCTTATGATTGACAGTTGGGAATTCAAGGAGGAAGTGGTTGGACTCTAGTTCCAGGAGGAACCAGTGCCCTCTTGTGACCTCCACAGGAGCCAGGCATGTATATGCTACACATATGCACATGCAGGCAAAACACCCCATACATAAAATAAGCATAAATAAATAGGAGGAGGAAAGAAATCTGGGTTAGGTATCTTGCAAGGCTATAATCAAAGTGTGACCAAGGCTGAAGTCTTATCTAAAGACCCGCTGGGGCAGTGGGTGGTGACACACGCCTTTAATCCCAGCACTGGGAGGTAAAGGCAGGTGGATCTCTGTGAGCCTGGTCTATAGCTAGTTCCTGGACAGCCACAGCTACAAAAAGAAAACCTGTCTTGAAAATAATAAAAATAAAAAAATAATAATATTCTCTGGGAAAAGAAAAGTTTCTAATTTCAGGACTGTAGGCAGAATTCAGTACAGGCTTTTAGGCTTTTGTTTTCTTCCCCTAAACCCTGACCTCCTTTGGTTTGTTTGAGACAGGGCCTTTCTACATAGCTCTGGCTTTCCTGGAACTCCCTATGTAGAACAGGCTGGCTTTAAACACAGAGATCCATCTGCCTCTGCGTCTGAGTGCTGGGATCAAGGGAGTGTGTCACCACACCCAGCTTCTGTTAGCCTCCTTCTAAACCCTGCACCCTGGGCCTGTTTCTTGTCTGGTGTTAGCAGGAACTTTATTAACATTACTACTACATTTTGTTTAAATGACACCAGCTCTCAGGTCTCTGTCCTCGATCTGTGTAGCCAAGGATGACCCTGCACTCCGGAGTTTGCCTTGTCTTTCCAAGTGCTGCGATCATGGGTGTTTGCCACACCGGCTCTCTATCTGGTGTTCTTGTATCTTTGCCACGGAGCCTTCCGCACACATGAGGAGCTAGTTTTTGTAACACCAGCAGGGATGGAGGTAGCCCAGCAAAACTGTCCTCACAGTCTAGTAAGTAACACAATCGCCTTTGCATTATTTTTATTAGTTGGCAAGTCACAGATGTCCCCTTTCGTATAGGGGACTATACAAAAGCCTGAAGAGACCCAAAGGATTTAGGGACACAATGGGAATTAGTGTGCCAAAGGTCCTCAGCAGATATTAGATGATGGAGATCCGGGGAACTGAATTACTCCTTCCTGCATTTGCAAGAACGCCCATTACACGGATCCACATGTTGTCTCTAGTGAGGTAAGGTACAAGTCAATAAATATAAAGAGAAGAAATGGGACGGTATCCACGCTACTGCTGATAAGACCCGGAGCAGACTTTTCTGTCAACGAACAACTCCACTATTTGAATCTTGTAAAATTCTGGGCTGATAGTTGTAATTAAAATAAAAACCCATAAAACCCCGAATTAGCGGCCGCAAAGTGGGAACTGGGTTGGACAGCACCCTTTCAAGGGTGTCTCTTCTGTAACCCAGCACTGGTATCTTCTTCCCTTCCAGCTTTACACATGATCTGCAGACATTAATTCCCCGCTGGTTTCAATAGTATACAAGTTCACAAGTTTGGAATCAGAGAATGGAATCTACAGCCAGGGTACCTGAGCCACATCAGGCTTATCTCCTTTTTAAAAAGTTATTTGTTTATTGTTTCATGTGTGTGCTTTAAAAAAAAAATTATGAGCCAGGTGGTGGTGGTGGTGGTGGTGGTGCACGCTTTTAATTCCAGCACTTTGAGATGTAGAGGAAGGTGGATCTCTGAGTTTGAGATCGGCCTGGTCTACAGAGTGAGTTCCAGGACAGTCAGGGCTCCATAGGGAAAGCCTGTCTCAAAAAACGACAAAACAAATAAAAATTATTTATTTATTTATTTGTGTGTGTGTGTGTGTGTGTGTATGTTTTACCACATGTGGAGGTCAGAAGGCAATCCTTAGTAGTCATTTTCTCCTTCCTCCCTGTGGGGGTCAGAGGTTGAATTCAGGCCCGTGCAGGCTCTACTCAGTGAGCCATCTTGCCTGCCCACACGTAGTTTCTTACCGTGTGGTCAAGTTGCCTAACTCCGAGCGACTCAGTTTTGTCATCTCTAGCATGGAGATGAGGGTGGGCCTAGTATAGCAGGATTCTAATTTTAGCAACCCTTCAGGCCAACAGTGGAATCTGGAGAATAAAATAGCTGCCCGGGCTACAGAATGAGACCCTATCACAAACCCAAAACCTATAAATAAAAACAAAATCTTCACCTCAGATGAGGAGTGAGTGGTGGAACAGGACGCCAACGGTACAAGGCTTCATCTCACAGACTAAACCTAATCTAGTTGGCCTCTTATAGAAATTGGGCCACTATGGAGGCCTCTAGGTAGATCAGGAAGAAACCACCCAGGAGCAGGATGCCGGAGGAAGCATACCACTAGATGCCACGGCCTAGAGAAAACTGGTTTGAATCTTGATTACAACTTCTCTCCCCTCAGTATTCTAGGTGTGTCTAAGAAGGCCCGGCCTGTCCAGGTCCCATGAGGAGGTGGCACTGGGTGAGGACAGTGGTGGGGCCTGATGAGGACAGTGGTGGGGCCTGATGTCAGGCTGCTCACATCAGGATCCCTTTAGGGTCAGGGCTGGCCTTAACCAGGGACCTACCTCTCTCTCTCAAACACACACACACACACACACACACAAAAGGAAGGATGTGAGCGTTAGCCTGTGGGCAGTAGGCTTTCCCACACCGGGATGCGTGGGTGGGGGTATTTAGCCTCTGGGAACAAACAAAAGGATCTAGAGGGGAGGGACCCTAGATACAGATACCCCAAAGATGGAACTTGAAGCGATCTTCCTTAGAAGCATGGTGGCTGCGGACACGCTAAGTAGCGTATTTCGGGCTGTCCTGAGACTCACTTTGTAGCCAAGTTTTTGGCCTTGAACCTACAGAGATCCTCCAGCCTTGGCTAGAAGGCTGAGATTAAAGCCACCACACTTGGTCCGCTACTGTTTCCAAAAGAAAGTAATCTATAGGTGCGGTGAGGGTGGTGCAGAGACCAGTCGGGACCCCCTGGGCTGACCCATCCTGCCCTGCACAGGAAGGTTCTGGACTTTTGTGCATCTGGGTGTCCTTGGATTTGCAAAGACACCTTCCTCAAACTGGTCTGCTGCCTGGGGGCTGCCCTGTGAGCCTCCCTGAGAAGAAACAACATTTAAAAAAAAATACAAAAAACTTTTCTTGCCAAGGTAGCATCGACGGGACGGTTAGGTCACACACACACTGAATTCACCTTAGTGTAAGGATCTGGCTATGGAATCCCCTACAGAGTACAGTAGAGACCCAAGGGTCTTATGCCTACCTACAATAATGGCCGGACCACCCTTACTGTCCACTTCCCTCCTCCCCATCGCTCCGCGTCTGCTCTCTTCTTCCTGACATCCCGAGGGTCTCGGGATCACGAGATGTTGCATCTAGCCCGAGTGTGCCCATGCCGTTTTCCACCCATGAGCTTCGCCCACGCCGCGAACACACCATGGTCTCCCTGCTGTGCAATGAGCACCCGGATTCCTCCAGCGGCCGCTGGGCTTCACGGCCCTGAGCAGCCCTTCCCAACCCGGAGGCAGGTGCGCACCCCCAACCTCTGTGAGTCCTTGCAGCCTCCCGGGGGGAACTTGTGGCGCGACGAGCGCGGTCGCACAGGACTGAGGCGCGCGGGTCAGGGTGACCGCCAACTTTGTACTCAATCATGGGGCTGAGGCCAGAAATCCTAGGGACAGGGATAGGAATGGGGCACAGAGCTGTGCGTCGGAGAGGGGTCCTGGGGCTCTAAGCTGGAGCGCGGAGGCGGCTCCTCCATGCTCCAATTGAGCCCTGGAAAAACCCAGGCGCGCGGGCAGGCCAGGGACGGCGGGAACAAAGGCGGCCGGGGCCGGATGCAGTCATGGAAAAACCCATCGGGGCGCCGGCGCGGGGGCGGCGCGCCTGGCAGGGCAGCCACAGCATCTAGCCGGCCGCACGGGCGGGGCCGCTCCCTGTTAGAGTCACCGCGAACAAGGGAAGGACCCGGGAGCGCGAAGAATGCGGGACGGGTGGCTCGTCCCCGAAGTCGCGCTCCGGGTGCCGCCACGCACCGCGGGCTCACGATCGTGTACCCGGCTGGTACATGCGGGGCCTTGCGCATGGGTGGACGAAGCCGCCGCAGCCGGTCGCAGCGGCCACGTGGGGGGCGCGCACGGACCCCGCACTGGCGCGACGCGCCCGCACACGCTCCAGTATGCACATGATCACTTACACGCACGTGCGCCCAGACACGCGAGTTGCCTACAACTCCCAGGGCAGAGGGAAGGAAACGGTTGGACAGAAAGAGGAGGAAATGAAATAGAGGCTCGTTAGGGCGCCACGGCTAGACACCGGAACCTCAGAGATGCGGGAGGCGGGGATGGGCCACTGGCCTTTGAAGAAGCGAATTTTAGTACACCCCCCTCCCCTCCCAATTTTAGAGATGTCGGCTCCGGGCCTCCCACAGCCGGACGTGCCCAGTTCCCGCCTCCGGGCTAGAGTTTCCCTCTAGTGCAGGCCGCTGCCCAACCTAGTCTGGTCTTGTAAATTTGGCTGCAGATCTGGAGAGGCGGCGCCCCGACTTTTTCCCCCCCTTGTAGAAAAGAAAAGCGTTGATGCAAGATGGACCCGTTGACTCTCAAACCTTTTCCAATTTGGATTTTTTTTTTTAATGGAGGAACTGAGCTCGGTGGTGGGAGGTGGCAAAGACTTGTCTCGGTTCATATATGTCCTCTTGTTTATTTGTGCTGCTGCCTCTGCATATTATGGGGTGGGGGCACTGAGCGGGGTGGGAGGTGAAAGAAGGGGTCACATAACAGCACGTGGCTATGGTGGCCTAGAGCCTGCTTCTGGGAGCCGAGGAGAAACCCATGATTTGCCTATGCGAAGCTGCTCGTGTGTGTGTGTGTGTGTGTGTGTGTGTGTGTGTGTGTGTGTGTGTGTGTGTGTGTGTAGTGGGTGGAGGTGGGGGTGGCTCCTAGGAGGTAGAGGATGCAGAAGCAGGAACTCAGGACTTCAAAACATTTAATTAAAAAACAACTGGGTAGTGGCATGTTATCTCAGACCTTGGGATGCAGGGAGATCAAGTAATTTAAAGTCAGCCTTCCTTACAAAGCCCGAGCCTAGCTTAGACTGCAAGAGACCTCGTCTTAAAAAACAAAAACAAACAAAAAAACCCAAACCCTCCAAACTAATCAAATAACAAAGAAGAGGCGGTTGTTCTGTGGTCAGACTCCACTGCCGGGAAGACCATCTTGGTCAGGTCATGGTTCAGTACCACAAAAACAGGCAGGTGCACCCGACCCCACCGGATCCAGCGAGTTGGTATTTTCTTGTGATCTATGAAACTGACCTTGGAATCACGTGACCTAGCTCTCTCTCTCTCTCTCTCTCTCTCTCTCTCTCTCTCTCTCCCCCCCCCTCCTGTGTCATCTAATATTGTCCAGTCTCAAGTTACTCATCAGTAAAATGGGTCCAAGGTTTATGGTGCTGAAAGCGGGTGTCAGTTTTCCTTCGGCCCTGCTTTACCTCTCATTGGGACAGGGACCAATTCTCACTTCCGTGGCTCCTCCTTGATCATTTCTCAAAGTCCTAGGGGCCTCCTCCTCCATTCCAGTTTCTTGTGTGCAAGGGCTGGAGTGTATGTGTTTGGCGTGGAGTTAGTGTGGCCAGTAGAAGGAAAGGCTGGGGGAGCGGCGCCCTCTGTTGGACAGTTATAGTAAGGTCTACTCAGTCCCTGAAGACAGGCCAAGGCTAACCTGCGTGAATGCTGGAGGGCTTCAAGCACAGCAAGGGATCACCCTCCCTTGTGTCTTGGTTTCCTCTCGAGTGGACCGAAAGAATGCTGGCTTTCCAGAGCAGCGTCTCCTCAGCCATCCAATTCAGGCTGTTCCAACTTCGACAAGATCAGCGAACTCGCTCTTTATAATGGACTTTGACAGTTTACAAAGGTTGCTGCCTCTGGGCGGGACGGCAATAAGACAGGGAATCATTTTGTCTTGCTCAGGGGTGGTTTGGATTCTACCGCCTTCATCCAGCTGTGTAACCAAGGCAACGTTGAAAACATTGAATAACCAGTAGGACAGGCATCAGCCAATCAGAATAGAGCCTGCCAGTAATGGACAGGGAAGCCCAAATCCTCTCAAATGTGTACCTGCTCAAAGTTCAGGACTCGCGTTAGCCTTATTGATTCTGACTTCTCCAGTCTACTGTATGGGATTTAGATGGTAACAGTATCACCTTCTAGGGCTTTTGAACCTTAAGGCATGTAATGGCTTGCCACAGTGTCAGACACACCTAAAGCACCCAGTAGGGTTTAGCCTAAGTAATTATGCCTCCTTTCTGTGAGTGGTGAGTCACTTGGAGTCAGACTCAGGGAGATTGCCACTCTCAAGGGAGATTTGCCAGCTGATTCCACTGTGTGTGCTCAAGGCCCAACCCCTGCCTCCCCCGCCCCTGCTTCACACTGAGCAACATCTCCGCGTTTGGGTTGTTGCCCCAAACATCGCTATGATTGAGCCTTTCCTCCTGATTCTGCTCCTGACCCTCTCCTGCGTGACCGTCCCTGCACCACCTCGCCAGCCACCTAGCCACTTCCCATAGCTCATCTCTCCCAGATATGTCTCCCAGCCTAGAAAGCTCAGAGCTATCTGGATTCTTGTATCCCTTTGGTTCTAAAAACAGCTGCCCTCCTCCTCTGCTTGCCTGGATACAATAGTTTCCTATCTGCCTGTGTCTTCTGGCCTTCTGCCCGTCCTCAGCACTTAAAGGGAATTCATCTCACCAGCACAGCCTGTGATTCTCTCCACCTTGGAGGGAAGCCTTTAGTGTGCTTCCTGCTGGTAGACCAGTAGTCCACACAATCATCACAGTTAACATTTCCTAGCTGCTTCTCACAATGACTCCCTAATAGCCCTCCACTAAGGGAGTGCTATCTCAATGACTCATGCCAAGATTCTCTCTCATTATCCCCACTTTGTAGAGGACACAACCGGGAAGCTTCAAGAGCTAAATAACTTGATCAGCTAGTAGGAGGCAAAGGCAGTCTCTCAAAAGACTCAACTTTCCTAATTCAGCTGTGGTGGACAGTCCCTGGTAGAGCCTTCTGGTGTTTCTTATAACCTCTAAGTCCCATTTTCACTGGATTCAAGAACTCTGTTTCAGCCCTTTGGTCTTCTGTCTGCCTCTTCCTTCCCATCCTTGTCTTAGCTTGGGATGTATCTTCTACTCCCAATCAAAATCTTGCTCTAGCCTAGCTCAAAGGCTACTTGCCTTTGCCCCTGTTCCTACACCCTGTTGGACAGTGGTTGTTTTTTCCGGAGCCTTTAAGCAGTTCTCTCCTCTAGACCTCCTGATGCTGCTTGGAGACAGGATCTATGTAGTCTTGGCTGGCCTAGAACCCAGAGATCTTCTTCCCTCTTTCCCCTGAGTATTAAAGGCCTGTGCCACCATGTCTCCCCTTCCACCTTGCCTTTGAGGCAGTCTCTCTTGGTTTTGCCCCTGCACTTTGGATGTGAGCTTTCCACTGATCCAAGATACTGTACCACCTCCCATCTCCCAGTAGGAGAGCTGGAGTTACAGATGCAAGCCAGCGTATCCAGCCTTTTCTATGGGTTCTGGAGATCACACTTAGGTTGCCAAATGATTTTGACCAGCTGAAACACCTCTCTTGTTCCCCTCCCTTTTTATGTGTATTGGTGTTTTGCCTGCGTGTCTGTGTCTGTACCATACGGGTGGGTACCTGACTCCCACAGAGACCAGAAGAGGGCATCAGATCCCACGAAACAAATGGAGTTTTGGACAGTTGAGACCATCACGTATGCTACAAATGGAAACAGGGTCCTCTGGAAAAGCAGCCAGTGCTCTTAAGTACTGACCCATCTCTCTTCCTCTTTTTTGTTTTTGAGATAGATGTCTGAAGTTGGTGTGGGATTTGCTATGTAGACCAGGCTGGCCTCAAACTCACAAAGATCCGCCTGCCTCTTTCCCCCTCTTCCTCAACCCCCACCCCCACCCCCAGGACTGGGATTAAAGGTCACCAAGCCACCAAGCCCCCACACCCTGCTCACCCCTGGCTTTTTCTTTCTTTTATTTTTCTTTCTGGTGTAGGAGATCAGGTGGATTTCATGGCCTCACAGAATACCACAGAACCGTATTTTCATCAAGCAAGCATGGGAAATTCTTGGGGATCTTCTAAGTGGTAGGATTCTGACCCAGTGATCTGGTGGAGGCCGGGAGTCTGTTCCGTTCAGTCTCCTAGGCAGCGTTGATGGCTGCTGTGAGGACCACACTGTGAGAGACACGGCTCTGGGCCTGCAAGAGCATAAATGTCAGCTGATGGATCCGTTGACAGTGACTCAGCACAAGGCTATGCAGAGGTCAAACCTGAGGACAGGGCTGTACGGAGTCCAGCCTGAAGTGGCAGAGGTTCGAACCGATGCTCACTCGACCCAGCACTATTAGAAGTGCTTCTGGTGTACTCTTGGGCCAGACGGTACCGGTGCGCGTGATCTATCCAGGCGTTCGGCCTCAGCCATTGCTGTCTTAAGTATAATCATCTCAGGGGCTGAGGATGTGGCTCATCTGCTGAGAGTACTCGCCAAACCTGTGGGAAGCCCTTGGTTCCATTCCAAGAACTGCTTAAAGTATGTCTAGTAGTCCTCACCTGTGATCCCAGCTCTCAGGAGGCGGAGGCTGGAGGATAAAGAAGTTGAAGGTCACTGGGCGGTGGTGGCACACGCCTTTAATCCCAGCACTTGGGAGGCAGAGGCAGGAGGATTTCTGAGTCTGAGGCCAGCCTGGTCTACAGAGTGAGTTCTAGGACAGCCAGGGCTACACAGAGAAACCCTGTCTTGAAAAGGGCTGGAGAGATGGCTCAGTAGTTAAGAGCACTGACTGTTCTTCCGAAGTTCCTGAGTTCAAAGCCCAGCAACCACATGGTGGCTCACAACCATCTGTAATGAGATCTGACCCCCTCTTCTGGGGTGTCTGAAGACAGATACAGTGTACTTAGATATAATACATAAGTAAATCTTTGGGCCGGGCGGTGGTGGCGCACGCCTTTAATCCCAGCACTTGGGAGGCAGAGGCAGGAGGATTTCTGAGTTCGAGGCCAGCCTGGTCTACAAAGTGAGTTCCA
Organism: Tokudaia tokunoshimensis; assembly: GCA_036184795.1. NCBI lineage: Eukaryota > Metazoa > Chordata > Mammalia > Rodentia > Muridae > Tokudaia > Tokudaia tokunoshimensis. The sequence goes on along the minus strand of BTHU01000016.1, from coordinate 88,076,830 downwards.
GGACAGCCAAGGCTACACAGAGAAACCCTGTCTCGAAAAACCAAAAAAAAAAAAAAAAAAAAAAATCTTTGGACCAGAGCAAGAGGAGCTGGGGAGAGAGAAGACAAAGTGTCTGAAGACAGTTACCGTGCACTTATATATAATTGATAAATAAATCTTTAAAAAAAAGTTGAAGGTCAACCTGAGCTATGAGAAACACTGTCTCAAAACAAAAGACCCCTACTGTCTCCTTCCCTGTGGAGAGCTATCACGTGGTTCTCAACTTCCCTAAGAATTTGGTCCCCACCTCCGTCAGAAGGAAGCTGCCATTCTTCTAGGCTTTGTCTCATCTGGCCCCAGTCATTTATTATTAAGCTCATGCCACATTTACCCTTTGAGCCTTAAACCCAACTCCTTCCTTCCCCTCTGAGAGGCTGGTTGGTGTACATTTTCGAGTGGTTCAGTGCCTAACCCCACCGCCCGCCCCCCAGTACCACCCTTTTTGGGCAGGTAGCCACAGGGACACCTTTTATCTAAATCAAGCTTGGTCAGGGACAGCTAGTTGTCCATAACCATGACCAAGTACTCTCTGGAGTCATTCCATTTGACTTTTCTTTTTAAATAGTACTCTCGGGTTCCCGGTTACGGCCTTCTATTTCGGGTTGCTTTGGGCACACCCCTCTGCGGTACTGAGCTCCTCTTAGAGGCCGGATGTTTCTGTGTCCTACTGTGCTTTACTATCCTCACCTAGAACAGTTAGTACTCAGTACATAGTAGGCCTACTCAAAGACTGTTACAGGATAGGTATTTGAAAAGGGAAGAGGTACCCAGGAGTGTCTAGGTAGACACCAGGCTTCAGGCAGGTCGTCTCTAAAAAGGGGTAGAACAGCTGACCGGAAGCAGCCGCGTTAGGGAGCGCTTCTGGGGTTGGACTTCCTGGAAGGCAGGAGAAGGTATCAGGGACAGGCAATAGGATGGACTGGACTGTGATACAGGGTACGGGAAGCATCAGCTGATGCCATGATGTGCCCGAGACGTCTTGGACCTTTCTCATAGTCCTGAATTGAGAGACTGGATGTTTCTACGCCCATGAACAGCAGTCATGAAGACACACCCATGAAGGAGGTATGACCCTGGGCAAGGCACTTTCCGTAGTTACGGCTATCTCCAGAGGGAGCTGATAGCCTGGGCCATCTGTCTGTGGCCAGCAGCTCTAGGGGGTAAGACCTTCTTCAGTCTTGCAGAGGATCGAGATAGCACAGAATAGTGCCTATGGAGTGGGACGAGCCCCCACCCCCACCCTGGGGTATATGCAGAAGACCCCAGGGAAGAGTCAGATGAATCAGAAAGAGGACCATGGCCTTGGGAAGCTACAACCACACGAACGTGTAGCCAAGGATGACCTTGAACTTCTGCTCTTTCTGCTTCCATCTCCCAAGGGATGACCATATTAGCGTGTATCACCACCAGGCCCCGTTTGATGCAGTACTGCAGACTGAACCCAGGGCTCTAGGGGAACATTCTATTGCCTGAGCTAAATCTCCATCCTTTATTTTTGCAAAGTCTCCATTTGCTGGGTTCAAATGATTCTCTCAACTTAGCCTCCTGAGATGGGACTACAAATGTGTGCTATTACACCTTGTCTAAAATTCTTTTTTGCTAGACAAGGTTTCTCTACGTATCCCTAGTCATCCTGGAACTCTTTTTGTAAATCAGGCTGGCCTCAAACTCAGATCCTCCTGCCTCTGCCTCTGGAGTGCTGGGATTAAAGGCACTCACCACCACTGCCCGGTTTGCCTAAAATTTTTTTTTTCAAGACAGGGTTTCTCGGTGTAGCCCTGGCTGTCCTGGAACTCACTCTGTAGACCAGGCTGGCCTTGAAACGCCTAAAATTCTTAATCATCTGTTTGAACAAGGAACCTTGAGTTTTTCTTTTGCATAAATTACATATCCTGTTCTCCAGCTCTGGGTACTGAGTCAGGGCTGATCTCTGAGAGACTGTCAGGGAGACACTGGAAAGACAGGGCATGGACCCAGGTAGGCCTCAAGTTGTGTAACACGGGAGTAACAATGCCCTCGTTTGTGTGCGAAGCCAGGATCATGGTGAGGCTCCACCTAGAGAGAAGAAGAGAACCCAGCAGCATATCAGACTGTGGAGTCTGCCCTGGAGACCAAGCCTAGAGGCCGTTCAGTGAAAGCAGACAGCCCACCTCCTGCTCTCAGAGCCTCTCAGGTCTACGTCATACAGCAGCTACTGGCTGTTGACAAGAAGCCAAGATGCCCGAGTTTACAGAGACCAGAAGGACGCCCCCTGGACCAGGCAGAACAGCAGACGACTAGTCTGGAAGTCAGAGCTAGGCCTATGAGGCTGAGGCTGTGGAGGTGGGGGTCGCGGGTGGTTCCTCCCTGAAGACAGATGGTGAGGGACCTGCATCAAAAGTTGGGAGGAGCCTCGGAGAGGCTTGGATTGCTGTGTAACCTAAACCAGAGACAATAGTCAGGGCACCCTCATTCTAGAGCCCCTGGCACATGCAGACTTTGTCCGCCTTTAAGGCCCAAATTTGGGTCATTGCTTTATTTTTGCATACCAGTTTCCCTGCTCCTGTCATACTCCTCACTTCCTCTCCAGGCTTGAAGCATATCCTTTCTCCTCTAATTGATGCTACCTGCCTCAGTTTACCTCCTACGTGGCACACTTGTAGTTCACCTGCCGTGCCCAGAACTGGCTTTATTTCGTACACGGTGAATCTTTTCTGTACCAGAGCCCATCGTTTTTATTTTCGTACGAAGGTTTCAAAGCTCTGTAGCCCATTTGCTCACCGAGGCACCTCATTCAGGCAGCGCCCCGTAGCCGAATACCAGAAACTGACAAGGGGTTCTGATTCGACTAGCTCGGAAAAGGCAGAAACCGCCTTCTGGGAACGCCAATGCTGGGCACCTTCTGAGTACCACCGATCCTGGGTACTGGCCAAGGTGGACGTGTGGACTGGGCTGCCACAAACAGAAGCCTCTTTCTTCCAGGCTTTACGCAGGACAGCGTTTATAAACAGGACAAAGCCAGGCGGCGCAGGGGCCTCCCGGGCAGTGGGAGAAAAGCAGGGTGCAGAGAGCCAAGGCGGGGCGCTCCACGGGGGCGCAGACCTGCCCCGCCCGGCCTCGCAGCCTGAAAGGGCCTCTGTGTCGCGGCCTCCGCCCGCCCGCGTCCCAGAGAGCGCTTCCTTAGCTGCGCCAGACCCCGGAGGCTCCGCCGCCCCTCTAGGGACAGACACAAATAGTTCCCGGCGCAGCTGTCCGGCTAGTTGCCTGGGGAACTAAACTCAATGGACTGACGTCACCCGGCCGTCGCGTAGCAACTGGAACGGACTCTCCTCCGCCCCGGTGTTGAGGTCACGGTCGTCAAGGAGATGGCGGGGCGGGGCCTGGGCGGGGCGACTGGGCCTCTAGGGGCAGGGCTCCAACCTGGGAGCCTCGGAACTTTGCTGGGTTGGGGGGTTGGGGAGACGGTGCCCCCTGGCCTGCGGCAGCCCAGACAGCCTTGCCCTCGGCTGGCCCGGCCGGAGAAAGCTCTTTGTGGCCCGATGCGCCCGGCACTCAGATATTTTTCTCGCAGACAGAGCTTTTGTTGTCCTCACCCCATCTTACTGCCCAGTTTCTGTTCTAGCCTCGTTTCCTCACCAGGCCCCAGTCCGGGCTCCCGTTCTACTAATTCTACTAAGGGGAGGCAGCACAGGGTGTTTTTCTTCTCCCTGGTCACTCAGGAAATGCGGGTGATTGGCCACCAGCCTCAGGGGAAGAGACCCAGGCCCCTGCTCCCTGCGTTTTATCCAAGTCTTGTTTTCTCCTTAACCCCAGAGCCCGACTTAAGCGTTTGTGCAAGTAGCATCCACCTTCCCAGCAGCCAGGCTAGGTGCTCCAGGGTTAGGCAAGTGGAGGAACAGGACTTGGTTCTTTTAATGCCCCTCTTCCACATCATGGCTGAATACAAAACCCTGAAACCAGATGTCCAGGTGTGAGGAGACCCAGAACCTCTTGGCACTAGCCTTCCAGTTACTCTCCCAGGCTGGGGCACTCCTGTTTCTAGCTAGTCTTGTTCAAGTTTGGTTGAGTACATGTTAGGGAGATAGTTTTTCTCACCCATCTCTGCGGTTTGAAAAGTATTAATACAAGAGGTTGGTAGACAACCTCATTGGTTGACGTATAAAATTCAGATGCAAAGCAATATGCCTTTCGTTCATGGAGTTAGGCAGGGCACTGAAGAAGATCCAAATGTCTTGTCTGCAAAGCACACTGTCAAAAGGAAAGTTGTGGGACTCACAACCTTGTGTGGTGTGGCTGGCATGCTCTAGAGTCTATGCGTGGGCTGTGCCTGGCCTTGGGCCGACATCTGGTTCCATGTATGGCCCTGGTACTGCTTGTGGAAAAGGTGATTTTTGTCTGCTGGGGATTATTTCATGAGGAGGTACAAAGGGTAGGATGTCACCTGTATGCAGTGGGGGACATAGACACAGATATAGATAGATATAGAGGTAGAGATATAGAGATAGAGGTAGAGATAGAGATATAATCTTGTAGCTGCTTGCAGGAAAAGCAGAATATGGTGGGAAGGGAGCGATCTGACCCATGAGAAGGGTGGTGACACCAGGCGTCCCCACTGTCCTTTTCTTGCTCAACACAACTCACCAATCCTGTTTTGGTCCAAAGTACACCAAAGTCACGTCTACTGAAGAAATTCCTGATGAATACACAGCACAGGAAACCCCAAGAAGGAAGACAATTGACATTGTGGTTTTGTATTGTTGTTTGTGTGTTCTCTGAGACAAGAGTCCCCTAGAGCCCAGGTTGGTCTGGAGTTTGCTACGTAGACCAAGCTAGTCTTATACTCTACTGCTTTCTGCCTCAGCTGCCCAAGTCCCAGAACTCACCACTGTTAAATAGTGTTTCAGTCTGGTTTCTGTGTTTCCATGGGAAATCTATAGAGAACAGACATCTGTTTAGCTCACAGTTCTAGACACTGTGGAGCCCATAGCATGGGGCCAGAATCTGACAGGAGACTGCTTCACCATGATGCGAGGGCTAAGCTTGGGGACAGGTTTGCTAGCTCAGGTTCCCTTTCTCTTCTTACAAAGCCAGCCAGCCAGACAAACAAACATAAGGCTGGAGGTGGTGTCGCGCACCTCCGATTCCAACTCACAGGAGGCAGTCAGGCAGATCTCTGCGAGTTCGAGGCCAGTCTGGTGTACATAGCAGTTCTAGGTCAGCCAGGGCTTCATGGAGAGACTTTGTCACTAAACAGATAAATGATAAGACCATCATTACCCCATTGAATCCCAGTTACATCTCCAAAGTCTCAACTCCATATCCCTTTATTTTTGGTAAATAATAGCTTCCTGGTAAATAATAATTTTCTGGTAAATTGTAACTTTAGTGTGTCGGATTTTTGATGTTTTGGTTTTGTGCATGCCTATGTTTCTTAAAATTAAAATTTTAAATTACTAGCCAGGTGGTGGTAATGGCCCATGCCTTTAATCCCAGCACTCAGGAGGCAAGAAGCAGGCAGAGCTCGAGTTCAAGGTCAGCCTGGTCTACAGAGCAAGTTCTAGAACAACCAGGGTTACACAGAGAAACCCTGTCTCAAAAGCAAACAAACAAAGCAAAAACAAACCCAAAAAACAAAACAAAAACATTAAATTAACTCTGTGTGTGTTTGTGTGTGTGTGCGTGTGTGTGTGTGTGTTTCAGTGCTGGCACTTGCTTGTCACGTATGTGGAGGTCAGAAGACATTTGAGTGTGTTCTCTTCTCCTTTATTAAGGCAGGGTCTCTCTTGTTGCTAAGGCAGGGTCTCTTGTTGCTGTTAGGCTGTGAGCTGGCCTTTGAGCGGCTGATTCCTCTGTGTCCGCGTCCCATGTCCTCCACAGGAGAGCTAGTATCACAGACACATGCTGCTGCCTGTGACTATCTTATGTGGGGTCTGGAGATGCAGCTCAGGTATTCAGCTGTATTAAGCAAGCACCTTTATCCACAGAGCCAACTTATAGCCCCTGATTGGATGTTTTTGAGACAGGCTTTCCTGGAGCCCAGGGTGGCCTTGAACATGCTGTGTTATGGCCAAGGAGAGCTGTGAGATTCTGTTCCCTTTGTCTTCCCCTCCTGAGTGTGGGGACTCCCAGGGTGCGCTATCAGTTATTAATCATAGAATCACAGTGAGGTTAAAAGGAGGTTTGCTTGAGTTAGGGTTCCTATTTTCATGATGAGACACCATGACCAAAAGCAAGCTAAGGAAGAAAGGGTTTATCTGGCCTACACTTCCGCATCATTAGTTAGTTATTAAAGAAAGTCAGAGGCAGAACTCAAGCAAAGCAGGAGCCTAGGAGCAGCAGCATACAGAGGCTGGGGTGCGGTTACCGGCTCCATTCCTAAGGCTCCATTCCTAAGGCTTGTTCAGTCTGTTTTCTTATAGAACCCAGGACCACCAGCCCAGCGGAGACCCCACCCACAATGCACTGGGCCCTCCCCATCAATCACTAATTAAGAAAATGCTCTACAGGCCTGCCTGTAGCTGATTTTATGGAGATATTTTCTCAATTGAATTTCCTTCCTCCCAGATGACTCTAGACTGTCTTGTTGTTGTAAAACTAGCCAGTACAAGATCCATCTTACAGTTGAAGAAAATTAAATCAGGAGAGATGAAAACCCTGTCCTAAGAGCAGGACTTTATACTATTTGGTTTCAGGCCTGGATTCATCCTGGGTCTTCCACCAAATCCCACACCCTGGTCTGGCTGGATCCTGTTTGAAAGACTCAGGCCTAGAGCAGTCTGTGTCTCTGAGCACCGAGAACCTTAACTGTTTGGCTGCCATGACTCCTATAGGAGAGTCTATGACCCTTTGTCTCTAACGTAAGATTAAAGTGTGTGTGTGTGTACCACATGTGTATCTGGTATCTAAAGAAACCAGAAAAGGACCAGAGAGACAGATGGTTTTTAAGCTATGAAGTGAGTGCTAGGAATTGAACCCTGATCCTTGGGAAGAGAAGCCAGTGCTCTTAACTGCTGAGCCGTCTCTCCAGGCCTCCCCATGTCTTCTTATGCTTAGGTGCTTCCTAGAGATAAGCCTGTACCAGTTACCTGGGTGTCTTAGGGTTTCATTTCTGTGAAGAGACGCCATGACCAAGGCAACTTTTGTTTTTTTGTTTTTTTTTTGTTTTTCGAGGCAGGGTTTCTCTGTGTAGCCCTGGCTGTCCTGGAACTCACTTTGTAGACCAGGCCGGCCTCGAACTCAGAAATCCTCCTGCCTCTGCCTCCCAAGTGCTGGGATTAAAGGCATGCGCCACCACCACCCGGCTCCAAGGCAACTTCTAAAAGAGATATTTAATCAGGGCTGGCTTACAGGTTCAGAGGTTCAGTACATTACTATCGTGGCAGGAAACATGGCAGTATCCAGGCAGGTATGGCGCTGGAGGAACTGAGAGTTCAACATTTTGTTCCGAAGGCAAACAGAAGACTAGCTTCCTGGCAGCTGGGAGAAGGGTCTCAAAGCCCACCCCCAAAATGAAACACAACCTCCAACAGACCACACCTACTTCAACAAGGTCACACCTCCTAATAGTGCCACTCCCTGGGCCAAGCATAGTCAAACCATCACACTGGGCTATCTCAGGCTATACTCAACCCCTGCTTTTATTTTAAGTGTCAAAGATTGGATCTGGACTCTGCCGCTGTGGAGCAGTTCTGTCATTTGTCCAGCAGAGGGCACATTCTGCATTCTCCAGAACTCCAGTGTAGCAAGCCTGAGAAACAGGGCTACCCCCTGAGGAGGAGAGATGCAGTCTTTCAGTTCAATAATAAAAGGTCTATTTTAAAAGCCATGTTCATTTCAGATTTATTATTTCTGTGCTTTTGTGTGGATTCAGACATGTGTGCTACACTCCTAGCCCAAACTTCCTATTTTTCTTTTTTCTTTTTTTGACTTGCCAAGTCAGGGTTTCTTTGTGTAGTAGCCCTGGCTGTCCTAGAACTGGACCTGTAGACCAGGCTAGCCTCAAACTCAGAGATCCACCTGCCTCTGCCCTCTCTAGTGTTGGGATTAGTCCAGTGCTACTCAGCCCATTTCTTTCCTTCCTTCTTCCTCCTCCCTCCTCCTCTCCCTTTTGTACCCTCCCTCTCCCCTTCCCTCCTCCTCCTGTTCTTTGTATGTGTATGCAGGCACATGTACACACGTAGAGGCCATATTTGTATTCATTCATATGAATGAACTTCATGTGTCATTCCCAAGGGCTGGCTTTGAACGTTTGAAGTTCTTCTGTCTCTACCTTCCAGGCCTTGGAATTACAGTAATATACAAGTAGCCAGGCTAGTGGTACACACCTTTAATCCCAGCACTTGGGAGGCAGAGACAGGTGGACATCTGTAAATCCAATGCCAGCCTGGTATAGCAAATTCCAGGCCAACACAAGGCAACATAGTGAGACCCTGTCTCAAACAACAACAACAAAAAACCAACAACAAAGAACTCACAAAATGACAACAAGACCTAGAAGAAATGTAGAGGCTTTGCCCTGGAGAATCCAGGAGAGTTAAACACACAGTTTATGTCTTCCTGGAATGATGTAGTTTTACAACTTGGTGATCCTTTGCTGTCTCATGAGACAGGCTCTGCCCGTATCTCCCAGAATTTATGTTTTTACTTATCCCAGTCCCTTTCCCCTAAATCTCCATCGCATTTAGACCATAAGCCCGTTCTTAGGAGTGATGTCACTTGTGTTCCACAACAGCCTAAGTGACATCTGTGTTATCTTAGGGCCAGGCCAGTCCTGATACCCACAGGCATTACTCATATCTCAGATTTAGACCCTAAATCTTGGGCATGATCTCAGAGTCAACGGTACCCATTCTTGTGAAAGAAGCCAGATGGGCTTTGTAAAGACTCTCAATGTAAACATCTCTTAAATGGCTGTGCACTCCGGGTGGGGGGGTAATTCTTATCTGAATAATTTTTTCCAAAAGTGCACTGTGCTTAAATATGCCTAAAGCAAAATGATCTGGGCTATTCCCTAGAACTCCTGGTCCATCCATCTCTGGTTACAATAAAGTTGGGCTGAGCAGAGTTTCATTCTTACCTCATTCTGATCCCTGATCGCTTTTTCTCCTGTCTGCTGTAAAGCCTGCAGGGGAATCAAACTACAAAGAAACACACCAGCATAGGTGGCAAGATACTCTTTTTTTTTTTAAGTTAATTTGGTATATGTGTGTGTGTGTTTGTGTGTGTTTGTATATGTGTTTGTGTGTGTGTGCTTGTGTGTGCGTGCACATACACATGTGGGTTGTCCTCATGCCACCATACTGACTGCATCTGACTTAAACATCTCTTTAGGTATTTGTTTTATCTGTGTGAGAGTTTTGCCTGCATGTCTGTATGTTCATCAGGAGATGTTGGATCCCCCGAGTGGTGGTGAGGCACCACAAGGGTCCTGGGAGCTGAACTCTGGATGAGTTCTGGATCAAACTCAACTCATCTGTCAGGCTTGTGTGGCTAGGACTGTACCTGCTGAGCCATCTCTCCACCCTGGAAAGGTTTTTTGTTGTTGTTGTTGTTGTTTTGGGTTTTTTGTTTTGTTTTTGAGATAGGGTCTTTCTACTCACTCACTATGTATACCCGGCTAGCCTTGAACTCAGAGATCCACCTGCCTTTGCCTTCTGAATGCTAGGATCAAAGCATGTGCCACTATGCCTTGCCTAAGTTTTTTTCCCCTCCAAAGTCTCACTGACTGGCCCAGAACTCATAGAGATCTGTCAGCTTCTACCTCCCAAGTAGGGACACTAAACACAAGTGCCACTGTGGCAGGTCTGACATATACATACATATCTTATACATAAATACATGCATGCATGCATACATGTATACATACATGCATACATACATACATACATCTGACTTAAGTTTTTCTCCATCATTTGAATTCCTGAGATACACACACCAGGCCTGGTGAGGTGGTTCTGTAGTTAAGCCAGATATGGTGACCAAAACAGATAAAGTATACATTGTAGGCCAGCACAGGCTACACAGTAAGAATATGCCCCCAATATGAGAGCAGACAGAAAAGACTTTAAAAAACGGAACCATGGTGGTTGTCTCCACGAGGCAGTGTTTCTCTCACAAGACCCTGGGTAAGGCAGCTCCCTACAGGACCTGCTCCCTGTGAATGCTCCCAGCAGGTGGGGGAACTAGACCTTCACTGATCCAGATGGCACATACTAGGTCTGTCCTGCTAACTTTTGGCCTGGCTACAATGACATTTTTAATTTCCCTCTCCCTCTCCCCCTCTCCCTCTCCTTCCTCTCCCCTTCTCTCTCCCCTCCCCCTCCCCTTCTTCTTCTCTCTCTCTCTCTCTCTTCCCCCCCACAAGGTCACACTGTGTGTAACCCTAGCTGCCTGAAACTTACTATGTAGACCAGGCTAGCCTTTACTTGCCTTTGCCTCCCTAGTACTGGGACTAAAGGTGTGGGCCACTGAATTTGGCCTATTGGTTTTTTTAAATTTTTTTAAAAATTTTATGTGTATGAATGTTTTACTTGCATGTATGTCTGTGTATCACTCGAATGCCCGGTACATGCAAAGGTCAGAAGGGAGTGCTGGATCCCTTAGTAACTGGAGTTGCAGATGGTTGCAAGCTGCCATGTCGGTGCTGGGAGGTGAACCCTGCAAGAGCTGCTGAGTGCTCCTAACTGATGAGCCTCCAGTTCATGCTTTGTTTTGTGAGGCAGGGTTTCAAGGAGCCCAGGTTGGCTTCCAACTCACTATGTAGCCAAGGTTGACCTTGAGCTTCTGATCCTCCTGCCTCTATCCCCTAAGTGATTGACAGATCACATTCAAAAGTCTATCCCAAGGCCGGGCGGTGGTGGCGCACGCCTTTAATCCTAGCACTTGGGAGGCAGAGGCAGGTGGATTTCTGAGTTCGAGGCCAGCCTGGTCTACATAGTGAGTTCCAGGACAGCCAGGGCTACACAGAGAAACCCTGTCTCGAAAAACCAAAAAAAAAAAAAAAAACAAAAAAAAAAACAAAAGTCTATCCCAACAAATATTGTCTATTGTCACAGGTTACCATTAATATCAGGTTTTGGTAGGGATGTATTTTGTCCTACATCGAGTCTCGACTCCTGAAAATACCCTGCAAACAGCCATCTCTTAGCTTCCCTACTATTTATTCAGGTTGGTTCTCCTTCGGAGTGATGTGGTTTGGGTGCCTTCAAGTCATGTGCCCACGATGGGCAGGGTCACTTGCCCTGTTGCCTTGTGTCCTATGAGCTGCTTCCTCTCCTCCTCTTGTTTTATTCTAGCTTCTGCCCTCTCACACTTAGCCACATTGTCTTGGCATTTCTATTCTGGATGTCCACCACCATCCCCCCAAGTGTGCAGTCATTTTTTCTTCTAGATGTGCCTGGAATTCTATTTTGGGGAAGCCGCTAGGTGGGATTCCTAATCCAGTGGAAAGGAGAAAGAGCAGGGCAGAGGTCTGCAGCTGTCTGGTCTTCAGGACAGGACAGACTAAGCCAGTCAGTAGGGAATACAGGGAGAGGACTGGGAACCCCCCAAACCAATGGAGTGTGACTGCCACAGTCTCTGAAGAAATAGAGACTTGGCCTTACAAATGCAAGTGGCCAGTGCAAGACAGAACAGAGGGCTCCAGACCTGACTTCTAAGCTTGTCCCTGTCCTGAGCATGAACTATATCCTTGTTGAGTAGCTGTGACCTCCAAGTGTCCTTTTAGACACTTTGACAGTGAAAGGGGTAATCTAGGGGCTGGAGAGATGGCTCAACAGTTAAGAACACTGGCTGTTCTTCCAAAGGACCCAGGTTCAATTCCCAGCACCCACATGACAGCTCTCAACTGTCTATAATTCCAGTTCCAGGAGATCTGACAACCTCACACAGGCATACATGCAGGCAAAATGCCAATGTATATAAAATAAAAATAATTAAAACAAAAATAATTAAAAACAAACAGGCAATATAGGATGCCACTTCTGGTGTCAAGGACCTACAGGGGAGCCACAGGACCCAGATGTTCCCTGGAGAAGAGAAGTCAAGGAGACCTTTTCCAGCCTTTATTAACCCTTTGGATTCCATTGCCTGACAGTGATGCCAGACATCTGTTTGGCTCCAGCTATCAGGGCTTGGGCTGATTTTTCTCCCCACTGGCCTCTCAATCCAACTGGTCTGTGACAGTCCCTTCTACCTTTGCCTTATCTCTTTTCACTGCTGGCCTTGAGTTTCCTGGGTCTGGACCATTTCTCTGTGGAGAAGGCCCACAGTCGTCCCGTTCCCCCAGTCCCCACCCCACCCCGCCAGCTACTGTCACCAGGCTTCTGATACTGGCCCTTTGCTGTTTTAAGAGCAAAGGCCCAACTCAAATGATCACTAATCCATAACTGTCCTCTCCCTTCTCATGACTGAGCAGTGTGCATTCTTGGTATCCAACTCCCTGGGACTAGCCCTGTTCTGAGTCACCGTGGTTGGTGGCTAACTATTCTATAGACTCAACTGTGTGCCTTGGGCAATTCATGAATCATGGCAACCCAGTGCAGGTAAAACAAAACAAAACAAAAACCAAAAAACTGAGGCACAGGAAAGTGCTGGAAAATCCACAACTAGTCCACAAGAGAGCCAGTATCCAAGGTAGTCTGGACCCAGAGGCCAGGCCCCTCAATTACCTTGCTGAATGTGGGTCTAGCTGTGCTGTGGAAGGTTCCTGATCCTGGGCCAACTGGGGCCCAGTTCAGAGGACAGAAGTTTTTTTTTTTAAAGATTTATTTATTATTATATATAAGTACGCTGTAGCTGTCTTCAAACACACCAGAAGAGGATGTCAGATCTCATTACCATGTGGTTGCTGGGATTTTAACTCAGAACCTTTGAAAGAGCAGTCAGTGCTCTTAACCGCTGAGCCATCTCTCCAGCCCCTGGAGGTTTTAATCTGGTAGCTACCAAGTCATTCATCTGTGTCTGTCTTCAGCAGGAACTGGCCTATCAGTGTCAATGAGAACATTGTTCTCTCATCTCTCCTTATCTAGAATGAGCAAAGACTGCTACCGAGGAGAAGGAACCCAGTGGTCACAGGACACATACATAGCAAAAATCTCCATGGCTAATTCCTGTATTTATGCTGACTTCAGTTTGGTGTTTGGTCCCCTTCCATCCAGGTCACCTGTGCTATAAAAATCCACTGCCAACTTGATGCCAGCTAGGGTGATCTGGGAAGAGGGGACTTGAACTGAGAACGCACCTCCATCAGTTCCACTTGTAAGCCACTCTATGGGGGCATTTTCTTGATTACTGGTTGATTGTAGTACCAGCCATACCTGGGCACAGGTGGTTCTGGGTTTTATAAGAAAGCAGGCTGAGTAAGTCATGGGGAATAAGCCGGTATACAGCATTCTTCCATGAGTTCTGCTTGTGTTCTTACTCCAGGTTCCTGCTTTGAGTTCCTGCCCTGGCTTCCCTTCCTGAAGGACTCCCAGCTGACTCAAGCTGTTTTGGGTCAAGGTGTTTTAGCAGGGCAGTAAAAACCTAAGATATCATCCTTGTAGCTTCAATGAGTGGCCGGGCCTGGCTCACAGTGGCTGTTTAAACTACTGAAAGCAAGGGGGTTGGGGTGCTGGTGGGGGTGGGAGTGCTTGTTACCTGGCAGTTTTACCATCCCCTGCGGTGCCTTCCAGCTACCTGACACTTTCCATGGGCTTCCTTCCCACCCCAACCACCTGGCTCACTCACCAAACCTTTGTTCTCACCACTCTGAGGAAATCATCTCTCACTCTTAAAGTTTGATTCAGTTATTCTAGGAGCCCCCCACCCCCGATCCCGACTCCTTCCTGGGGTCCTAATGGTCGCTCTCCACGGTTTGGATCCCTTGTTTTTGTGACATAGGGACAATTCAGCTGCACCTTCAGCAGGCGGCGGCTTCCCAGCATAAGGGGCACACACAGGTGGGTCCTCTTGGGGTTTAGAGGCCTATCTCCTTTCAAGAGCCATCTGTAAGATAGGAGTGGTACTTGGTGCCTCTGGGGACCAGCATGGAGCACCCTTGGTGGACAAAGGCCAGGTAAACCGTCCTGGGCAGTGGGCCAATAAACTGCTTGGACCCTGAAAACAATGAGAATCTTAGATATTTTTTTTATTTTCAGAGAAGCAAAAATCCTGACTTCTATGTAAACTCTAACAACGTGAGCGGCTGGAAGCGGAGAGACGGCTCACCGGTTTTGAGCACTAGTCGCTCTTGCAGAAGACCCAGATTCAATTCCCAGCACCCATGTGATGACTCAAAACCCTTTGCAATTTCAGCTTGGGAGGTGATGGATCTAATACCCTGTTCTGGCCTCCATGGGCACTACATGACTGTGCTTATACATAAATCCAAAATACTTGTATGTGTAAAATAAACATTTTTTTAAGGGAAAAAATGTTTTTGAAAATATGTGCATCAAAAACCTCTAAAAGCCAAACCGATCAGTGGGCAGGGTTCATCCGCAGGGCCCTCTCTGGAGACACATAGGAAAGTTAAAATGGATGGGTGGGTGGTCCCTGGCTGGGCTGAAGGTAGAAGGCTGGGTCTGAGGGCTGGGGCTTTACCCAAGATGTAGTACCAGGTCTTGCCAGAGGGTGAGGCCTTGGATATACTTTCAGTTCTGGCTCCTGTACATCCTTTCCAAGATGCAAACGGCAGAGACCAGAGTAAGACATCATGGAGATAATGTGGACCATGGGTGGGCAGGCAATTCTGGCCAGTTTGAAATCTAAAGGCCTTACTACATCCACAGTATCCTCCCACCCCTTTAGTATGGAGATGGTTTGCTCACCCTCCCTGGAGCCCTGTCTCATGGCATACTGCATAAAAAACCATCGTGTCCCTATGTCTTCTGGCATTGGCATGTTTATGTTTGTCTGTGGTGGTAGAGTTCCTTTCTCTACTCTAAGTTGAGGAAAGGAGGCCAGGGAGTGGGGCCCAGGACAAGAGAAGACTTCAAAAGTCTGATTTTGTCGGGCAGTGGTAGTGTATGCCTTTAATCCCTGCACTTGGGAGGCAAAGGCAGGTAGATTTCTGAGTTCGAGGCCAGCCTGGTCTATAGAGTGAATTCCAGGACAGTCAAGGCTACACAGAGAAACCCTGTCTCGGAAAAACAACAACAACAACCAAAAAAAAAAGTCTGATTCTAAGCCTTAAAAGGATTACACAGGACCTAAGCGTGTGCATCCCTCCTGTGAGGCCTGATGTAGTACTCTCTACCCCCAAACCCTCTCCTGTCCTCCAGAACCTCAAAAGGTAGCTTGGGCATGGGGCTGAGGAATAGGCAGATACATTTCCTCAGTTTACCTGTGGGCCCCTTCGGTCCTTTTACCCTGTTGTCCCACTGCATGGATAAGGGCAGAGCTTAGAAAATAAATGCTTGTGGTTATTTACTGAAAGTCAGTTATCTAGTGCAGGGTTGGGGAAGGAGTAGGGGGCTTGCTGGTCTAGTCACCATTGGGGCCAGTGCGGGCCCAGCGTGAGGTGAAGTGATGGGCCAGGTAGTGCATAGCTGAACGGATGCCTTCCATAGTACGCCTCTCCACAGATTCCAGCAGGTGTGTGACAGAGCGTAGGGCTGAGCCAGTTCTAGACATCACCCCAGCGGAGAAAGCTGACCTGGCACTGCGCAAGAGGCTGGTGACAGTGCGCAGGCGGGGACCCTCGTCTTGTAGCCTGTCGGCTGGAGAACCACAACCCGAGGCCAGAATGCCCACAGCCACACCCATGCGCGTGGCGGTGTCAGACCACACCAGGATGTCTGTGAGGGAGCTGATGGAGCCCTCTCCACAACCCAGCAGGCTGGTCATGGAGCGCATGTAGTCGTTCTCCACAACAGGCCTATACAGATTGGGGTCCAGAGGGTTCCTGCGCAGGGCCTCCTGGCGGGAATCTGGAGAGGGGGGTGGACTGCCTCCTGGGGAGTTTGGATCAGGTGGGGCCTGTGGGTTCCCTGAGTCGGCAGCTAAGTCTTCACTGGTGGGCCCTGGGGAACTAGCTTTGCTCTCAGGGTTCAAAGCCTTGCCACCTTCAGCTCCCTGATCAGCAGACTTGGTGGTAGTTGTGGGTTCTGGGTCAGGACCACTGGTATCTGAAGGGGGTGGGTCAGTAGCTCCCACAGAAAGTTGGACATCATCAGGCAGGACAGATGGGCCGTTGGCACTTGGAGCTATCTCTGGCTGCCCTTCTGGAATATTCGGCTTCCCTGATGTCTTTTCCTGGGTCTGCGAGTCACTTGGGGAAACTGTCCGACTTCGACTTGTACGGTTGTTTTCAGCTAGCCGGTCCCACACTGGGTTCTGGAAACCCACAAACACTTGCAGGATACCTGGGTCTTGGGGCAGCAGAGATGTGATCTCTTCAGGATTGTCCTGGCTCTGACTGGGAGTATCTGGGCTCTCATCTTTGACCCCAGAAGTTGCTGTAGCCACGGAGGTGGCTGGTTCTACCTCTTGCCCTATGGAGGTGTCCATCTGCGAGGAGACCTGATCTTTTTCCTGTCCCACAGAAGTGGGAATCTGCGTAGATGACTGGTCTTCATCTTGTCTCATCAAGGTGGCAGTCTGCATGGAGGCCTGGTCTTTATCCTGTTTCACGAAGGTCTCAATCTGAATGAAGGCCTGCTCTTCATTGTGCTCTGTGGCGATGGTTTCTGCTGCAGAGGCTTCATCTGCATCCTGTTCTGCTAGTGCTATGGCAATGTCTCCCGGCGGGTTGTCATCAGACAGGGAGTCTGGTCCTTCGGACTCTCCGGGTAAATCTGCAGTTTTCATCAGCTTTGTTGTCTGAGGAGGCCTCGGGAAGATCATGTGCAGAACTGCTGCTAGCTTCAGGGTCTTCCAAGGGCTCAGCGGCCATCTATGCCCTGCTGCTAGCTTCAGGGTCTTCCAAGGGCTCAGCGGTCATCTATGCCCTGCTGCTAGCTTCAGGGTCTTCCAAGGGCTCAGCGGTCATCTATGCCCCCTGCTACTTGTGGTGGTTGGGAAGGAGTGGCTTGGCCCTCCTAGGCTCAGTTGTCCGGGTGCTGAGGTCACAGGAGGTTGTGGGCAGCTGATGATGTCACAGGTACTTGTAGAGCAAGGGCCCTGAATGTCCTGAGTCTGCAGAGTGGCTGTTCTGGCGAGCTGGATACAGGTGATGTCGCGTAGCCAGAGTTGTAGGTACACAGGAAATGAAGGATTCCTATCTCGGTTTAAGATGGAGTTATGTTGGTAGGTGCGGATGTGGCCGCAGGGCTAGGAGTGGTTGTGGGAACCCTTCTTTGGGGCATGACACAGGAAGGTGATGCTGAATTTGAATTAGTGGGTTTTTAATTTAGTTTGGGGGCGGGATCAGTGTTCTTGTTATGTAGTTCAGGCTGGTCTCTCACGCTGATCTTCCTGTCTTGGACTCTCAAGAACTAGGATTACAGACATTTGCTACACCAGGTTATCCCTCCCACCACGTCTCTATTCCCATTGGTGCTTCAGGACCCCAATTTAGCCGGTCTTTAACGCAGAGGAATAGTGGAGACCGGGGTCTAGGCGGCATCTAGGCTGGCTATCCTTAGTGCTAGAGTTAACCTTTTCAAACAGGACAATCTACCTGCTCAACTGGGCTGGGAGGACAGGACGCTGCTAATGGGGTGCGGACTCCAGGGTAATCCTAAGAAGTGCTTGGGCCCCAGATAAACCCGCTGTGCTAAGAAGGTAGCAGTAGCCAGGGATTGGGTTTGGCTGAGTGTAGAGCACTTGCCTAGCATGCTCTGGTTTCATCCCCAGCATAGAGGTTGAAGCGGATGGGTCCATTTGTGTCTTTGTGCTCACCCTAGTTGCCAGGTTAGGCATAGTTCTGCTCCTGGGGGTAAGAGGAGAAGCAAGCATCTGATGCTAGGAGAGACCCAGCATCCCTAGGGAGAACTGGGTCTATGCTTACATCTTCTCTCCTGGGTACAGGAGTGTAGGTCCATGTCCGCCCCCTGCTGGGCACGGCCTCTTGGGGAAGCGGAAAGCTGGGAGTTTGACTGTGCGTACTCCTGTGGGCTGGGGACAGCATCTAGTCTGGGGCCAGGGGGTGAAAAGGGGAGATCTGGCTTGTCCCACACGGTGATTGTCCGTACCATGGGGGAGGCAGGCCTGGTGGCAGCTGTGGCAGGGAGCACAGAGAGGCCTTCTACCGGAGAATTAAGCCGCGGCTCTGGTGGAATGCCTTCTCCATGACTCCCCACTGTGGCGGTCCCTGGTTCTAAACAGTTTATTGGCTGTTCATGGTGGGAAATGGATGTGTACCTGACGGTACCCAGTTCTCCAGGTGGACCTGAGGTTAAATACCCTTCGCAGGGAGGAATGTCTGGGAAGGGACGCTTATTGGCTAAGCCTTCCAGGCCTCTAGGTACCTCAGCATGGTGAACTCTGTTTTGGGCCTACAAGCACCATAGAAGTGTGGCACATGTTCCAGGTCAGGAATCTGGCAGGGAACGGGGAGTTACCTAAGTCTCAGATGTGTGCCCACCCAGTCTCTGAGTCTCAACCCGCTCCTACCAAGCTTCCTGACATGGTTTTACTGTCCAACATGTGTGTAGTGTTTGTGTGTGTGTGTGTGTGTGTGTGTGTGTGTGTGCAAGTTCTTCAAGATCACAGGAGCAATCCCTGACTCTGGGATTCACATTCCGTCTGTCTCTAGGCCTCAAGCTTTTCAGTTTTGTTCCAAGTGGGGATAATTTAAAGTTGAGGCCAGTGAGACAGCTAAGTGGGGAAGCGCATTTGCATCCAAGTCTGGTGAGCTGAGTCTGATCCTCTACACATGTGCCATGGTGAGAGAGAGAGAGAGAGAGAGAGAGAGAGAGAGAGAGAGAGAGAGAAGAGAGAAGAGAGAGAGAGGAGAAAGAGAGAAGAAATGCAGTTATACTATTGGGATAGGTGGTGGTGGCATACGCCTTTAATCCCAGCCCTCCTGAGACAGAGGCAGGTGACTCTGTGAGTTTGAGGCCAGCCTGGTCTACATAACAAGCTTCAGAACAGCCAAGGCTACATAGTGAGAAATTTTCTTTAAAAACAACAAAAGATAATTAACGGTCCCTGGAGGGGTGCTGGCCAGTATGGTAACTGGCTTACCGTGCCTGAAGATGCAACCATGTGGCGGCTCTGGGTCACACCGTAAGTAGTTCCATCACTGAACACAGACATCCTCCTCCATCCTTCCTGTGCTGTCTTCCCGTTCTGCCTCTCCTGGTGTTCGACTCCTTCTCTGAAGTTACGGCTTAAATCTGGAATGTTCTTCACACAGGCTTACGCTTTTGAACACGCAGTCCTCAGCCTGTAGGAACATTCTGAAGTCTGTGGAGTCAAGAGGAAGTGGGACTTGGCTGGCAGAAATAGGTCCCTGGAACAGGGTCTTTGTAGGTCATGCTTACCCTGGGTTCCAGCCGTGCCCTCTGCTCCCCGTTTGCTGTAGCATGAACAACTGTAACCATGCCTTCCCAGCTGTGATGTACTGACAGGTCTCTAAAACATCAGTCAGAACAAGCTTTTCCTTGAGTTGTTTCTGTCGAGTGCCCGCCCCATCCTCCAGTGTTCCTCTCTTTTCCCAGACCTTTGACTCACTGATTCCCTCAGCCCGCTCCACCTAATCCTCTGAGATAGGCTCCACATCATGAGAATTGAGCGGAACTTTATAAAGAACTCTTCATTGAGGTGTGTGTGTGTGTGTGTGTGTGTGTGTGTGTCTGAGTGTGTGATACAATGTGTTGCATACAGGGTGTGCAGCAGTGAGTACACACCTCTTTGTACACACAGAGGCCATAGGAAGGTACGGGTCACTCTGCTACCCTGAGGCAGAGTCTCTCACTGAACCTGGAGCTATAACCACAAGCTCCAGGGACCCTCTTGCATCTTTCCCTCTGTGCCAGGGCCACACTTGTGCATATGCAGCCATGCCCTGCTTTTTACTGGGGTGCTAGGGATTCACACTTAGGTCCTCGTCCTTTGCAACAAGCACTGATACCCACTGAACTACCTCCCTAGCCTCATGCCTAATTTTATGTGGTGCATTTTATGACAGTCAACCTAGGACTACTAGCAACTAAATTATACCCCCTGACTCATTATGTTTCAAATGCTATAAAAATATGTTTGAAAGAAAGGACTGGGGAGGGGATTTGAGAGAGAGAGAGAGAGAGACAGAGAGACAGAGAGAGAGAGGAGAAAGGGGCTGTGGGGGATGGCTTAGCAGTTAAGAGCACTTACTGTTTTTCCAGGGCACTGGAGTTTGGTTCCCAGCATCCACATAGAACAGATCATAGCTACCTGTAACTTAGTCTCCAGGAGGGAAGATCTGGTACTTTCTTCTGCCTCTAAGAAGATTTGAACATACACCACCTGTGTGTTCATGAACACACACACACATGCTAAAAAAGCTTTTAAAAAAACCTATGTGAAGCCAGGCACGCGGACACTCATACTTGTCATCCCAGTAGGTAGAAGGGAACGGCAGGAAGATTAGGGGTCCCAGGTCATTCTTGACAACATTTGAAGTTTGAGAAAAACCTGTGCTACCTGAGACCCCGCTCCATATCAGCAAACCAGGGAGCTAGCTGCCTCAGGAAGAGTGTGATAAATTGGAGGCTAGCCTGGGCTGTATGACTTACTGTGTCCAAGAAGCAAACAAAAGGCTAGAAAATAGGATAAAATAGAAAAGTAGACTTCGAGCCTGCACCTTAACGCCTGCAGGGTTCATCTTATAAGCTCATCGCAGACCTGTAGCTATGTTAGAGCAGGAAGGCACACTGCTTCCACCTATCTGTGTGAGCATGGTTAGGCCACGCCCACAGCCACCCATAGTCATAGTGTCGTGCTATTCTCTCTCTCTCTCTCTCTCTCTCTCTCTCTCTCGATTTATTTATTTCATGTATTCAAGGACACTGTCGCTGTCTCCAGACACACCAGAAGAGGGCATCGGATCTCATTACAGATAGTTGTGAGCCACCATGTGGTTGCTGGGAATTGAACTCAGGACCTCCAGAAGAGCAGTCAGTGCTCTTAACCGCTGAGCCATCGCTCCAGCCCTCTCCCACTCTTCCTACCCCTCCTCTGACTGTTAACTCCTGATGTGGCCCTAGGAGTCTGGTGCCTTCTGTATTTTCCACCTTGACTCCTGGGTGCAGATCTGGAACTTTCCCAGGCACTGTGGTCCCTGCCAGCATGTTCCCCATGGTCTTACTCAGCTGCGGGGGAGGCCAGTGCACAGGCCTCCCAGGTGGCTACTGTTGAGGCCACCTTGGGGATACCTGATAAAGTCCCTGGAAGCTTGAGTTATGGGGCCCAGCTGTCCCTGGGGCCAGATTCTCTGAATATTGGTGCTCTGAGGAACAAACACTTGCCCTAAGTCTTCCCTGAAGACCTCCTTCTTGAATGTTTGAGAAAAACCAAGGCAATGGAGAAAACAGGACTGCAGGAGCAGATGGTGTGGGAATTCCACTTAGAAGACACACTGAATTTGTTTGGAAGAAACGGTCTAATGAGCCCCGTGGGTGGGCTGAGACCCCCCAAGGCATTCTTGAGTTACTGAACCTACCTTCTAGGAAGGGTTGGCTGAGTTAGGAGGGCAGGGCTGGGTTAGAGCAGGGGCTGAGAGAACCCTCTTATTGTGTAGGCCCCACTTCCCAGGAAATGAAGGAGGCCCAGGTTGCCGCCCACAGAGAAGGTGGAAAAGGCCAGGCTCTGGGATCGCAGTCCTGCCCGGCTTGGAGAGAACCAGGATCCTGCTAAGGGAGATTTAAGTTGTTTGTGTCTAGGTCTCCAAGGTAAAAGCCCTTAGTGGGTGCGACCCACACCAAGCTTGCCAAGGCCTTTGTCTGAGTGAATGCTGGGAGAACAGAGGTTTCATGCAGAGGACAGAGGACTCCAGAGGGAGACACAAGGAGAGACCAAGGCCACACAGAAGTTTATAGGCAACTGACTAAGGGAGAGAAAGTTTCCAGTGTTAAAGCTGGCAAAGAAACTCCAAGGTAGGAAATAGACATAAGTCAAAAGTGCTCTAAACCACTGGTTCCCAACCTTCCGAATGATGAGACCCTTTAATTCAGTTCCTCATGTTGTGGTGATGACCCCCCCCAACCATAAAATTATTTTCGTTGCGACTTTATAACTGTAATCTTGCTACTGTTATGAATCGTAATGTAAATATCTGATAAGCAGGATATCTGATATGTGACCCCCATGAAAGGGTCATTTGACTCCCCAAAGGGGTTATAACGCACAGGCTGAGAACCATTGCAATCTAAACGTTGTTAGACAAATCACAAACTATAAAAAATAACATTTGATATTTCTGCCATAAGGGACATTTAACTAAATTATATAAACTCCCACTCATAGCCAGGTATGGTGGTCCAGGTCTGCAATTCTATCAGTCAGTAGGCTGAGTGAGGCAGGAAGATCAGGCATTGAAGGTCATTATCCCATGCCCACACACAAGTTCAAGTCCGGCCTGGGCTAGAACCCTGTAGAAACCCTGTCGCATCCCTAGATTTACAGTAAGCAGACTCCACCAGACAGCGAGTGAGCAACCAATGTTCCAGGCTGATTTCGTCATGGTACAGGATCTGTCTTTGGAACTTTTGTTTCAAAACTTCCATAATTCATTTGCCCTTTTAACAAGGCATACATAGTATTTAAGTCGCTAGAACACATTTGCAAGTCAAAATGAATTCCTTCTTAAATATCCCAGAAACTCAGGTCCTGGATGCAAATAAAATCCCAAGCACTACCCACAGGCCCACAGAAGGGGACAGACTGAGAAAGCTCACCTCCCACCCCATCTCTATAACAAAGGCTGCTTCAACTTTCCCTAGCCCCGCCCCCATTATCCAGCTCTGAGGTCATCTTTGTCGGTTCCCATCTCCAGGGCCATGGACAGGCGACTCCTCAGGGTGGCCAGACAGGAGCTGTGAGTCACTGTGTGGAGTTATCTGAGGGTCCAGAGAGCTGGGTGGTTCTAACCTCATCATATGGCCTAGCTGTGTGCTGGCTTAAGGGACCAGTACACTGGACCAGTACTGAGAAGCTACAGTGGAAATTGTGATCTATAGTGTCCCTCCTGCTGTCTTCTCAGTCATCCCTAGATGTCCTTTAGTGCCATTAATCCGACTGGACAGAATCTCAAAGATGAGACTCATTAGATAAAGATACTTGCTATCAGGCTTGGTGACCTGACTTCAATCCTGGAATCCCCAGGATCCAGAAAGTAGAAGAGAGGACTGACTCCCAAAAGTTGTTCTCTGACCTCCACACATGTCCTTTCCACACAAAATAAACGAGTAAATGCAATTTTCTTTAAAAGAGAAGGGGGCTGGAGAGATGACTCAGGTCACAAGAGCGTTTGTTGCTTTTTGTAGAGGACCTGGGTTTGGTTCCCAGCGCTTACATATAAATAACTCTAGTTACAGAGGTCTGAGGCTTTCTTCTGAATTAGCAAGCGCTAGACAAGTAGTCAAAACACTCCTGCACATAAAGCTACATAAATATATCTTTTAAAAAAATTCAATGAGAGCCGGGCAGTGGTGGTGCATGCCTTTAATCACAGCACTCGGGAGGCAGAGGCAGGTGGATTTCTGAGTTCGAGGTCAGCCTGGTCTACAGAGTAAGTTCCAGGACAGTCGGGGCTACACAGAGAAACCCTGTCTTGAAAAAAAAAAAAAACCAAGACAAAACAAAACAACGAGGAACTGGGGCAGTAGCTCAGTGGCAGAACACTTTTCTACCATATACTGTGCCTCAGGCTTAATCATGTTTCTGTTTCTCTCTCTGTCTCTCTCTGTCTCTGTCTCACTCTGTCTCTCTGTCTCTCTGTCTCTCTCTCTCTCTCTCTCTCACACACACACACACACACACAGTTGTAGGCATATTCTCAAATGAGTGTGTGCCAATTAAAAATAAACCATTCGTTATCTTGTCACAACCCTGCTCAATGGACCAAATGTATATTTGTAGAAGGGCACAGGCCCCCCAGGATCAGGATGTTGACAAGATCCTACAGATGGACCCTGGGCTCTCTCCCAGTCCCAAAGGCCTGTTAGTAATCTGTGTAGAACAGACCCTGGAGCATCAGCTGAGCCTGGTCCCCTGATCTACTAGGGATAGTCTCCTCCATCTGGCATTCAAGGGCCTCCTCCCTGCAAACCTTTCTAGTCTTCCTCTCTCTCTCCCTGTCATTGACCCTGAGAATCTTGTTTCTTCACAGGTCTGGAGCCTGGGTGTCCCAGGTCAGGGTACTGACAGGGTCGAGTTTGCAGGTGACCACTTTCTCACCATGTCCTCATGTGGTTGGTGTCCTGCTGTCTTTGTGCTGGTCCCTCTGCATCCCCTCTCTCCTCTTCTCCCTCCACTCTCTCTCCTCCTTCCTTCCTTCTCCCTCCTCCCTATCTCTCTTCCCTCTTTCTTTCTTGGTTTTGATATTCTGAGACAGGTTTCATGTAGCCCAGGCTGGCCTCAAGTTCCCGATCCTTCTGGCTCAGCCTCCTTAGCGAGCCAGCACAGGCAGCCTCAGATAATCTCTCTTCGAATGACTCAGCCCTATTGAATTTACTTTAGTTTCCCCTTGGAGCCCCTGCATTGGGCTGGAGAAACCGCTCAGTGGTTAAGAGCACTGACTGCTCTTCCAGAGGTCCTGAGTTCAATTCCCAGCAACCCCATGGTGGCTCACAACCCTCTGCAATGGGATCCGATGCCCTCTTCTGGTGTGTCTGGAGACAGCAACAGTGTCCTCACATACATAAAATAAATACATCTTTAAAAATAAATAAAGGTCCTGCCTCTAATTACAGTGATGTTGAAGATTAGGGATTCAATACAAATTATATAGTATACTATTTTTTGGGGGGGGCAGTTCCATCTGTAGCACCTCACTTCATGGGAACTGGTGTCCCTTCCCAGATGCATCTTAGAAAAATACATTTAATTTTCCTGAACTTCCTCCCAGGGACATAGAGACGGTGAACTCCATTGGCAAATGTCTGTCATTGTCCCTGTCTGTACAAGGATGTGCCTGACCATGGCAGAAGAAGAGAAATTATGTGGTAGACACTTTTTTGAAGTCCCCTTGTGTCAAAGAAAAAGATGCTTTCCCCATTTCCAGGATGAGCACAAAGCCAAGAAGTCCCTCGGTCTGGGGGACAGCAGGTCAGAGCAGAGAGGCGCTCCGAGGCACTGGTGCCCCAGGTCTTAGCTGTTCTTGCTCCTTTTGGGATCCAGCTACTGACAGAAGTCTGAACTGCTTGCTGGTGACATGAATGTGGCCCAGTCTGTCCCATCACCCAGTTCACCAGTAGATACCTGTGAGTACTGGGACCTGGACCAACTCACTCCACCCAACTTCCCGAAGCCTTGTGTGGGAGCAGGTGAAGCTTGAAGGAGATTTCAGCCAAGTACAAACTCGGTGATGGGGCTTGGGTGTGGCTTCCTGGCAGAGCAGTCGTCTAGAATGCCCAAGCCCCTGGGCTCCTTAACAAAGCTCTTATCAGCAACCACAACATATCACAGATGGAATGTCCCTGTCCCAGTTAGCCCTGTCAACCTGACACAGCCTAAGTCATCTGAGAAGAGTCTCAGGTGATGGCTTGCCCAGGTCGGATTGGCCTAGGAGCATGTCTGTAGAGGATTGTCAATTGGTAGAGGAGGGCCTGAGATGTCTTAAAGAGCAAGCTAAGCAGAGGTCTTTGAGTGAGCTAGCACCAGAGGTCCCCCGTGATTTCTTTCTCTGTTCTGCTTTTGGTTTTAGAGACAAGTCTTGGCTGGCCTGGAATTTGTTGTGTAGACCAGGCTACCCTCAAACTCACAGAGATCTACCTGCCTCTGCTTCTGTGTGCTGGGATTAAATATGCATGTCACCATGCCCAGCTCCCTCAAGATCCTGTTTTGTTCCATCCTGGCTTCCTTCAGTGGTGGACTGTAACTTGTAGGATGAGGTAAACTCTTTCCACCCCAGACTGTTTTGCTCAGTATTTTATCCCAGCAGGAAATGAAACTGGAACTGTTTGAAGACATAAAATCCAAGGTTGTTTGAGGCCTGACACGATGTCATAATAAGAAATTCCAAGCCTGACCTCACGTGATGGGCCACAGTTAAAATTAAGCTTTCTGAAAGTATTGTGTGTAAAAGGTAGACATGAACCATAGTGAATTTCATTTTTAGTTTGGGTTCCACCTGAAATATGTTATGTGTATGCAAACATTAAACAAAACAAAACAGAACAAAAAAAATCTAGAACGGCAGGTATGTCTGGATCTTAAATGACAATGTGGCAGCTCCCATCAGGCTTAGGTTAACTTCTCACTCTTAAAAAATTTTAAATCAAAACAAAACAAAACAAAACAACCAAAGCCAAGTGTGTGGCGCACACCTTTAATCCCAGCACTTTGGAAGCAGAAGCAGGTGGATTTCTGAGTTCAGAGCCAACATGATCTACAAAATGAGTTCCAAAATGAGTTCCAGGACAGCCAGGGCTACGCAGAGAAACCCTGTCTCAAGTTCCCCACTCCCAAATTAAAAAAAAAAAATTACACTGGACAAATGGCACCATCCTCTGAGTCTAGTTGAGTCAGGTCTGGTGGAGGGGCCGGCTAAGGAACCTAACCTGGGCTGGTGTGGCTCTCTTCTGCCCCCTACTGCTAGTTCTGTGGTATTTCAGGAGAGCTCAGTATTGACTTCTGCGGGTGAATAATCAATCCCTTAGGATTGTCTGAGCCCCAGATGCCCAGTGCAGGTTGAGTGTGAGCTTTGTGTTCTGTACCTCGCACATCCTGAACTCAAAAGCACAGTCACTGCACAAAGTGTCCCGTGGCAACAGAACACAGGTCATCAGTAACCCCAGTGGCATGGAAAGTTTTTAGTTTGGGGTCCCATCAAAGTCGTATTAGAAATATTGAAGATCAGCTGGACGTGGTGGTGCATGCCTGTTATCCCAGCATTTGGCGGGCGAAGGCAGGAATTCAAAGCTAGCCTTGGCAACATAGTGAATTCTAGGCCAACCTGGCCTATATGAGACAATCTTTAAAAAATACAGAAACCGCGTGGGATAGATGACTCCATGGTGGGTTAAAAGTGCATATGGCTCTTGCAGAAGACTGGAGTTTGGGAAAAACCCTCACAACCAACTGTAACTAACTCCAAAGGATCCAACACCCTCTTCTGGCCTCTGTAGGCACCTGAACTCATATATACTTACACACACACACACACACACACACACACACACACCACAACACACACACACACACACATATACATGTGCTCATGCACACACCTGCACGTGAACAGGCACACACACACACACACACACACACACACACACACGTGCTCATGTACACACCTGCACCTAAACAGGCACACACACACACACATATGTGTGCTCATGTACACACCTGCACATGAACAGGTACACACACACACACACACAAATTTATGTAATTAAAAAATGAGATATGGAGCTGGAGAGGCTCAGCAGTTAACAGTTGCTGCTTTTACAAAGGACCTGTGTTCGATTCCCACCACACGGTAGTTCACTCTAGTTCCAGACAATATAGCTTTTTTTTTCTACCCACCACACCTCTATTAATATCTAAGGAACATTTTATAGTCTTATTATATGTTGGTAACTGCAACCAATAGTCTCTTAATTATTTCATGGGCGTGGTGGTACACACCCACACAGTTAATCCCAGAATTTGAGAGGCAAAAGTAGTAGGATTTCTGAATTTTTGGGTCAGCCTCCTTGAGTACTGAGTTTTATGCAAGCCAGGAGTACATGGTGAGACTTTGCCTCAAGAATTTTTTCCCCCTCGAATCTTTAAGCTTAATCTTTAAGACTGCCTCAAAAGACACTGATTCTCCACCAGAGATGAAATTTTAGACTGGAAAGCAGTTTTTAGCTGAAAAGTCCCCTTGCCTGCAGGGGGCAGACTTGATCTTGGGGAAAAACAAGTTACCCACTAGAAGGCCTGGAGCAGGTGTTTTCAGCATGGTCCTCCACTGAGTCAGCATCACCTGGGAAGATGGTGGAGATGCAGGTTCCCAGACCCCACCCCAGCCTCACTGACCAATCATTGAGTAACACGGATAAACCTCAAGATTGACAGCTGGCCCTCCGCCTTAGAGGCCCGTGTCCCCCACACTACAGTGACTGCTGGGGTTTGGGAACCCCCTCTCTGCCTACTGGCCCCTGTCAGAGTCTAGTGGGGGATGTTACCCTTTGTCCCTTCCAACATCACCACCATCAGGTCTACAGCATAGCTAGGTAGACAGGTGTCATCTGTGGGCTGTTAGCATTCTGTCACAGCAGATGAAGCCAGCCCTTGGGCTACAGTTGACCTGTGAGCGCAGCTGAGTCTGGGGTGAAGGAAGAAGAGGAATGGGAGTGGGAGGGAGGAAGGTCCTTAAGTCAGGGGCTAACACAGTGGAGGGCTTTGGGCAGAAGCCCCGGGTTGGAGAGGCGCAGCAGACAGGAAACCCTCAGGACTTCTCCTAGTGAGGATTAATCTAGGCAAACTGCCCTCCTCACACACCAGCCTCTCAATGGAGCATTGATATGGCCTCCCTCCTTTTCAGCTCAAGGATGGGCAGCCTTCTCTGCTTCTGGGCCTCTAGACTCTGATGTCTGTTGGGTCATTGTGGGGTCTTGATTCCTGGGACTTCCCTGAAGAACCACCTAGGACCCACCGTGGTAGAGACCAGGATGTGGTGAAGCCACACAGGACTCAGCTTGCAGATAAACTCCTTGAAGTTACCAGAAAAGAGAACACGGACTGATGGTTGATATCAGTTAGTGAGATTAAGACCCTTAATTTGACGACCCATTTTTTCCTCTTTGTTTAAAGCATTGTTTTTACCCCTATGATCTTCCATGGTCTTCTCTAGTTGGTACCCATATCCCTAACTCCACTGGGAGGCAAACCTCTGTGACAGCTGTGGATCCCAACCAAGGAGACTGTTCTCTGCCTCTCTGCGGGAGGGGAAAGGTGGGACCCTGTTGTCCCAGAAGATCTCCCTAATTCTAACCTGACCTGGAGTTGTCTGAGGTCAGCCCAGAGCCGGTAACCAATGGGATGCTTTGATTTTCCTTTTCTATTTTATCTACTGAGAATGTGTGTGCACACGTGCATATGCGCCAGATCTTGTGTGTGTGTGTGTGTATGTGTGTGTGTATGTGTGTGTGTGTATGTGTGTGTGTGTGTATGTGTGTGTGTGTATGTGTGTGTGTGTGTGTGTGTATGTGTATGTATGTGTGTGTGTGTGTGTGTGTGTGTGTGTGAAGACACCTTGCATGAGTCAGTTCTTTCCTTCTACCACGTGGATTCCAGGGACCAAACTCTTGCGCTCAGTGGCGAGTACCTATTCTTGCTATTGTTTTTGAGACAGAGTTTTCTATGTGTAGCCCTGGCTGTCCTGAACTTCTCCCTGTTTCCCAGTCCGGCCTCAAGCTCCCAGATCTGCCTGCCAAGCGCTGGGATTAAAGGTATGTAGTTTTAATAACCACCAGGCTTTCCTTCTGGGGTTAAGACCAGGTGGGTAGGGGGTGGCCCTCAGACTCCCTCTCTATCTGTGGGATTCCCAAGGACCAGCTGACCCCAAAGCCAGCTAGCTGCCCTTGGGACTCTGGGCTCCTGTGATGCTGTACTAGGGGACTAGGACCTCCCCTCTGGGGCTCTTCTCACAAAGCTGGACACAGGAACTGGGTCCTCTGCCCGACTCCCCCATCTGCTTCCCTTTCCCACTCTCTGCCTGCCCTGCTCTCCCTTCCGGTTTCTAACAGGGGGACCTCGCCTTACCTTGATTGGTCATCCTCCCCTCTCTCTCCCACTTCCTCAGAAAACCCTCCAGGTCCTCCTAAGTTTTCAGCTTTTTGGAAAACAAACCCCGAGGCTCTTTATGGAAGAAGGGATCCTGCGCTGGGTGAGACTGGGATACGGGAGAACGATGGAGTTGGTCTCAGCGACAGGGTCTGACAGCCGAGGGGTGTTGAGGACAGGCGAGAGTGGGACCAAGAGTGTCGCATCGCCAGGGCCGGAGATATAAAAACATTGTTCTTTATGTGGAAACTGATGGAGCCTCTCCCCTTAGCCATAGGAAGGGTTGGGCTGGAGAGACCCAGGCCCCAGAGTAAGGATGACCTGGCTGAGTAGGGAGACAGGAAGCCTTTGTGGTACTTCCTTTGGAAACTGAGGGTGGAGCATTGAGGTGCTGGGTAGAAACTGCTTTGTTTAGGGCCCTGGGCCTGATAGGCTGGCAGAGGCAGGGCTGCATAGGGTCACAGTTCATGCATATGGCAGGCGGGCAAGTACAGAATGCAGAGGGAAGCCGCCCTCTGAACCTCAGTTGTATCCAGGAGACTGACATCCTCAGGGGCTCAGTGGGCAGGTGGGGGACTGCGGAAGGTGGGGTGCATGAGAGGACTTATGTCTCTCTTTTTAAAAAAGATTTATTTATTATTATATGTAAGTACACTGTAGTTGTCTTCAGACACTCCAGAAGAGGGCATCAGATCTCATTACGGATGGTTGTGAGCCACCATGTGGTTGCTGGGATTTGAACTCAGAACCTTTGAAAGAGCAGTCAGTGCTCTTAACCGCTGAGCCATCTTCCCAGTTCAAGGAGGACTTATGTCTTAACAGAATTTTCTCACAGTTCTGAAAGAAGTCCAGGACCAAAGCGTAAGCAGGGTAGTCTGCCTTCGAGTTCCCACCTTGTCTAGCAGCTTGCGGCCTTCTCCCTACATCTTCAGGGGCATCCGTCCTGAGCTGGGGTAAAGGACTTCATTTCCACTTTATTCAATGACCTCACTTTGCGTAGTTACTGATTCAAAGTTCCTAGCCCCAGTCATTACCTAAATTCTAGGTCTGTTTTTCTTTTGTGTTGGTTTGCTTTTGTTGGTTTGTTTTTGTTTTTCAGGACAGGGTTTCTCTGTGTAGTCCAGGCTGTCCTAAAATCCCTCTGTAGGTAGATTAGATTGGCCTGTCTCTGCCTCCCGAGTGCTGGGATTAAAAGTGCCAGCCACCACCAACCGGGTAAAGCTTGAGGTCTTTAGCTTATAATTTTGGAGACTCAGCAGTTTAACTCCCAGCAGGGAACGGATATCTATGTGTGACCAGGGGAACGAAGTTATACGCACACGATGGGAAAGATGGTATCCAACAAATCACTAAATCGTGCATAATAGACCAGAAAATAAGATTATATCTATGTTGAGGATGCTGATGAGAATTAAAATACTTTTTGAAGATTTCAAGTCTAAACTACCAGCAGGAAGTGGCTGGAAGCCAGGACAGCAGAGACAGTAAGCAATGACAGTTTAGCATGAGGCGAGGAAACAGCTGCTCATGGGATTTTGTAGCTAGATGTTGGCCTTCAAGGTCATAGGTTCTAGTGTTACGCCAGGGAGAAGATTCCCATGCAGAGTAGCCTCCCGGGAGTTGGACTCACAAAGGGTCAAAAATGAGAAAAAGCAATAAGAGAGGAATAGAAAGATCAGCCTCCTAAGGAGTAGAATTCATAGAGAACTCTAGTGGCTCAGATCAAAACAGCAATACAAAGCTCTCTCGAAAAAACAAAACAAGCAAGCAAAAACAAAAAAAAACAAACAACAAAAAAGCACCCCAAAATCCCAAAACACAAAAACACAAAACAACCTAAAAAACCAACCAACCAACCAAAACAAACAAAACCCAAAAAGCAAAAAACAAGAAACCCACTCATACATATAAAATAAATCTTTAAAAAGAAAGTATAGGGGGTAACCACTTATAACACCAAAAGTATGCTAGTACTTACTATACACTGGGTCCTGTATTAAGCACTTTATAGTTTCCAGAAGATACTACCACAAAGGATAAGGGTGGTTGATAGTGACATGCTCTTAAGTTCTTTTTTTTTCTTTTTTTTTTTTTAAGATTTTACTATTTTTTACTATTGTCATTTCAGCATTTCAAGACAGGGTTTCTCTGTTTAGCCCTGTATAGTGACAATTTTGGGATTTTGGTTTCTTTAAAAAACACAGAAATATTACAAGAATACAGTTTTGTTTTGATCTCAAGTGTGGGACATGGGGCTGCTTCAGACTGTCTACAGCAGCTGACTGTGATTTGCCTCACGCTGTAGCACTCAAATCTACCTACTTCTGCTTCCAGAATGCTCACCACCATTGCCCAGCTAAGACTTTATTATTTTATTTTATTTATTAAGATTTTTAAGGTTTTTGTCAGGTGGTGGTGCATGCCTTTAATCCCAGCACTTGGGAGGCAGAGGCAGGCAGATCTCTGAGTTCAAGGCCAGCCTGGTCTACAGTGAGTTCCAGGATAGCCAGGTCTACACAGAGAAACCCTGACTTAAAAAAAATAAGACTTTATTTATGAGTGTGGATTCTTTGCATATGTGAATGTCTGTGCACTGCGTGTGTGCCTGGTGCCTGAAGAGTAACTGAAAAGGATGTCAGATCTCCTGGAACTGGGTTTACATTATTGCATTATTTAATAAATATAAAGATATTGCATATTTTTTATGTTAGGTCCTGTGCATTGGGAAGAGTGGCTGCTTCTGTCTCTCTAGTTGCTGTGCTGTATTTCCCTGTCTTCAGAGGATCAGTTAGGACCACGTGACTCATTCTGGCCTATAAGCAGAAGCAATTAGTGCAATTTCCAGGCTCAGCTGTTGATGCCATCCCCCCCAGAACTCTAGCAGGATCACCAATCCATAACTGATATCGGTGGCAAAGGTACTGTTTCTTGGGGCGGTTTGGAGATTCAGCATGTGATGGCACTTGCTACTCAATCCTAGCTGCCGATATAAAGGTTTCAGAAGGAGGGAACCAAAACCACAAAGTTGTCCTCTGACCTCCTCGTGCGTGCTGAAGTATGTGCATGCCAAAACACACACACACACACACACACACACACACACACACACACACACACACACACATCATATGCATTCACGTGCAAAAATAATGATCAGTAAAATAAACAAAAAATGATAGTGTCTCTGTTTCCTTGCAGAGACCCTGAGACAGGAAC
Organism: Tokudaia tokunoshimensis; assembly: GCA_036184795.1. NCBI lineage: Eukaryota > Metazoa > Chordata > Mammalia > Rodentia > Muridae > Tokudaia > Tokudaia tokunoshimensis. Next base: position 88,043,758 of record BTHU01000016.1, on the reverse strand, counting down.
TTTGTATTGTGTCCAGGGTTGGTCTAGAAGCTCTTAAGAATCACCAGAAACCTTTTGCCCTATCCATACTTGCTTAGAGTTACATTCATCCACATGTATGTGTGGATGTGCTCATGCATGTACACCACACACACACACACACACACACACACACACACACCTTTATTACAGTGCTGAGGACTGACCCAGAGAATTCACACCTTCTCAGCTCATGTTCTACCTCTGAGCGGCACCCACCCCAGCCTTCAGGGCTGTGAGGCCCTCCACCCATTACAACCCTCTTCCAAAGGTAAGTAGCAAAGTACAGTTAAGGATGAAGATAACGCCTGTCAGCTGTCTCTCTCTTAGATAATTTCCTTAAAACATTCCACTCATTTTCTCGTGGCTTCTTCTGGTTGGGAATGTAGAGCTACATCTGGTTACAAACAGCAAACAACAAACCAAGGGGGATCTGTCAGTGAGCAAAGAGGGAGAGAGGCACCCACCGCTCACTGCCTAAGTTCCCCAGGGTAGACACTGGCATTGTCTTGCTTTGTCTTATGGTTTTAAGGCTGGAGAGATGGCTCAGCGGTTAAGAGCTCTTGCTGCTGATGGGCTGGTGAGATGGCTCAGTGGTTAAGAGCACTGACTGCTCTTCCGGAGGTCCTGAGTTCAATTCCCAGCAACCACATGGTGGCTAACAACCATCTACAATGGGATCTGATGCCCTCTTCCGGTGTGTCTGGAGACAACAACAGTGTGCTCACATACATGAAATAAATAAATAAATCTTTACAAATAAAGAGTTGAGGCTGACTGATTCCCAGCACCTACATGCCAGTTTGTCTTCTGACTTCGCTGGGCAACCAGGCATGCATATTGTGGCATATTGTGCATGTAAGATGCCACATGCACGCACGTACACACACACACACACGTATGTATGTATGTATGTGTATATGTATACATACGTATATATACATATATGTATGTATATAAATATATGTATACATATACACATGCACGTATGGTGTATACACCTACATACATGAAGGCAAAACACACATAAACATAAAATACCTAAAAGAAAAAGAGATTTAAGAAAATGAGTTAGCGGTGCAGTGGATACCTCAGTAAACCTGCATTGCTTCCCACTTCCCCATCCCCCACGAAAGAAGCTGCTTCTTTCTTGGCCTGGGCCAGCGGGAACCTGTCTGCTCCTCTCGGAGCCAGCCTTCCATCCATCTCAGCTAGGGCAGCTCCGCTCTCAACTGTACTCAGCGAGAATTTTTTGGCTTCCTGTGAGTTCTGGCAGCAGCTGCCTAGTGGCTTTTCCTCTGCTTCCCTGGCGTTCTGGAATATTCTTCTGCTTCCATAGCCCAGTTAGACAGCAGTCCACAATGGCCCAGTTCAAATTCACCTTTCGGAGGGGCAGGTTCTCTGCTGAGATTCCTATAAGGTGCCTACTTCACCCACTCCAGCCAGGATGCTGGGACAGCTGGGCCCCTAGGCTAGACCAGGCACTGTGTCAACCACTAATGGCCACCATCGCTTGACCCAGAGTCTGATGGGTACTGTGTCAAATGGGATTGTAAGTGTTTGGGTTGATGAGTCATCTATCTATCTATCTATCTATCTATCTATCTATCTATCTATCTATCTATCTGTCATCTATCTATCATCTATCTGTATGTCTGTCTATCTATCTATCTATCTATCTATCTATCTATCATTTATCTGTCATCTATCTATCATTTATCTGTCATCTATCTATCATCTATTATTTATCTATCTATGCACTCATTCATATGTATATCTATGCATGTATGTGTATATGAATAAGTATTAGCTGTTCCCTCCAGAAACCCTGAGATTGAGGCATAAGGGAATGAGGTGGACCCATTCTCCCTGAGGCAGAGCATAGCCAGGAGGAGAACAGGGGAGCAGGCCCAGGCTACAGACTAGGTAGAGTTGGGCTTGTGCAAAGGGCTCCTGGAGAATTCCCATCAGCAGTGACAGGATCTGGGTTGATTAATGGAGAGCTAGTTTTAGGACTTGCTTTCAGAATCTGTGAATGATTGTAATTTTCCACTTTTAATGTTGTTTTGGAGGAGCTTTGCAGGGCCTATTTCTGGTTCTCTTACAGTTTTGGGGGTGGTGGGGAGCCTGTGGCAGGATACATTTTCTGATTGTAGCTCTGGGGCAGATGGCAACAAAATTCCCACCCGCTGCCCTGTGACTGCAGGAGAGATTTCAGGAGAGAGATTGACACCCTACCCCTGCTCCCCGCCCCCATTGGAGGACTCTGTTCCTGACACACCCCAGCCAGCCCCTTGCACATCTCTGCCCTCTGGAGGGTGGATGTCCTGGCCAGCGTACTGCAGAGAGGCAGAACCCGGAGCGATTCTCCATCACAGCTTCACAGAAGTGTACATATAGTAGGTACACATCTCTGCATATCCACGTAAGTGTGTCCTTGGGACTGACTCTTGTCACTGTGGGGCTGGCGGGTGTGACATGTGCAGGGAGACATGGGGGGGGGACTGAAGACTTCCTTTGCCTCTAGGGAGGTCTTAGGTTTTGTCCATAAGGTCTTCAGCTGATTGGGTAAGGTCCATCCACATGTCAAAGGCAATCTCTTTTATTTACAGTCTCAATTCACTGTAGATACCAGCCTCGTCTTGTCCATATAGCGTTGTGGCAAACATCGACTTGGATTAGCATTTGAATGATGACAAGGATCTAAAGCCTGGCTTTGTAGCCTCTTAGAAGCAAACCTGTAGGGCTGGAGAGACAGCTCAGTGGTTAAGAGCACTGACTGCTCTTCCAGAGGGCCTGAGTTCAATTCCCAGCAACCACATGGTGACTTACAACCATCTGTGATGGGATTAGATGCCCTTTCTGGTGTATCTGAAGACTCACATAAAATAAATAAATAAATCTTAAAAAAAAAAAGCTGGGCGGTGGTGGCGCACGCTTTTAATCCCAGCACTTGGGAGGCAGAGGCAGGCAGATTTCTGAGGCCAGCCTGGTCTACAGAGTGAGTCCCAGGACAGCCAAGGTTATACAGCAAAACCCTGTCTCGATAAAACAAACAAAAAAAAGGAAGCTAATCTGTCAGTAAAGTACATGAAACGTGACACCAATGCTCCCTTTCTTTCGTTTTTCTTTGTTGATTTTCAAGACAGAGTTTCCCTGGGTAGCCCTGGCTGTCCCAGAATGGACCAGGCAGGTCTCGAACTCACAGAGATCCACTTGCCCCAGCCTTCTGAGCGCTTGGGTTAAAGATGTGCACCACCACTGCCCAGCCTCTTTCTTAATTATGCTAACATCTTTTAAGTGACATTTATTGATTTGTGGGGGGCGGGGCATTTGCATATATAGGTCAGAGGACGGTCTGAGGGAATCAGTTCTCTTCTTCCAGCATGCGGGTCACAGTGATGGGACTTGGGACTTGGGACTTTCCAGCACGTGCCTCTACCTGCTGAGCCATCTTGCTAGCCCAAAATAGTCTTTCTTTTTCTTTTTTTTTAATTAGACTTACGTATTTTATGTGAGTGTTTTGCTTGCATGTATATAGGCGTACCACATATATGCCTGGTGCCCGAGGAGGTCGAAAGTGGGTGCTGAATCCCCCGGAAGTAGAGTGACACCTGTTTGTAAACCTCCATATGAGTGCTGGAAACTGAACTCTGGTCCTCTTCAAGAGAAATAAGTGCGCTTAGCTGATGAGTCATCTCTCCTCTTTGCCCCCTCCCTTTGGATGTGCCCGCAAAGTAGGAATGTGTCCTTAGAGAAAAGATTCATTATATTTTCATAGGTAAGACCTGGCCAGAGGTGTTCTTCTGCAAGCCAAGGGGAGACTGGACCCGTCCACTTGAATTTTCAGCCTTCCAAATACTGAGAAACTTTCTGTTTCACTAGCAACCCGGACCATGGTTCTTTGTTATTGCAGATATGCCTTTTTCTTGGGCCAGCAGGGGTGTTTGCTGGTTCGCTTTTGCTATGTAGTATTTCTCTTACCCACGTTCAAAATGAAACTAGGCATGGTGGTGCATACCTATAATCCTAGCCCTTGGGAGTTCAAGACCAGTCTCATCTCCAAAGCAAGTTCAAGGTCAGCTTGGGCTACGTGAGACAATATTTTTGGAAAGATGAAGTGGCGGAGGAGGCTGAGTCTTCCCACAGAGCGCCCTACTTGGCCCATGCCCTGCGTCTCATTCATCTTGGTTCGTGTGCTCACAGGAAGTCTGCCACAAGAACAACCAAGAAGGGGTAATGATCTCTGGGATAAAGGTCACTGACAGGGCTTGGCTATTTCACAGTCCCTGTCACTGTTCCCAGGCCTGACAAAGGCAAATCACATTGGCCTGATGCCAGTTACACGGCAGCGGCAGAGACCAATCCCTCGGGTCTTTGACTTTGGTCTAAATCCTGTCCTAGTACAGGTGGCTGATGGGAACATTCCTCTAGGCTGGGTTCCTCATATTGCAGGGATGGGAGATGGTTCAGCAGGTAAAGTGCCTGCCTCCCAAACGTTAATTCAGATTCCTAGTATCCATATAAGCACTGTGTGGTGGCATACACCTACAGCATCTGTGGCCTTCGTGCTGGGAGAACTTAGGCTGTTTCCCAGAACTTACTGGCCGGGTAGCTGAGCCGACTGAGGAACATTGGGAGTTCAATGAGGAGAATCTGTCTAGAAAGATATGGTGAAGAGCACTGGAAGAGGGCACCTCACCTTGACCTCTGGTATCTGTTTGAGCAGGTGTATACTCGCACAGCACACACACACAAGCCCACTCCAAAGGGTGTGTTGACTCCCGAGACAAGGAGGATGCAGGCCTGGATATAGGGAGGAAGGTATTTATCTGTTAGGAAAATTCAGAAAGTGTGGGTGAGCTAGAGGAAGTGAGGCCCAGGCAGAAGATGAAACGGTAAGTGCTTCGCTGTGCAGAACATGACTCAGAGTTGACCCAGTGAAGAGGAAGGAAGACGTGGTGGGCGAAATCTATTTTTAAGATCAGTTTTGTTGACATAGAATTCACACGCTGTCCAGTTCTTCCATTTAAAGTATACAACAAATTTTTTGTTGTTCCTTTTTTTTAAAAAAAAAAGATTATATTTATTTAATGAGCACACTGTAGCTGTCTTCAGATACACCAGAATTGTTACGGATGGTTGTGACCCACCATGTGGTTGCTGGGATTTGAACTCAGGACCTCTGGAAGAGCAGTCAGTGCTCTTAACTACTGAGCCATCTCTCCAGCCTCTTGTTGTTCTTGACAGGGACTTTCTTGTAGCTCAGGTTGGTCTAAACTATGCATCCTAGACTGCTCTTTTTTTTTTTTTTTTTTTGGTTTTTCGAGACAGGGTTTCTCTGTGTAGCCCTGGCTGTCCTGGAACTCACTCTGTAGATTAGACTGGCCTCCAACTCAGAAATCTGCCTGCCTCTCCCTCCCAAGTGCTGGGATTAAAGGCATGTGCCACCACTGCCCAGCCCCAGACTGATCTTGAACTCATTACTTTCCTATCTCTGCATCCTTAATAATGCAATTATAGGTCCCAAACCACCAAGCCTGCATTTTTCTCCCTTTGTTGTTGTTGGGTTGTCTTCTTGCTGTGCTGGACACTGAAAGCACACCAGGAAAGTTCTTAACACTTCACTACATCCACAGTGTTTCTTTTTCATTTTTAAAAAGATTTACTTGTTTTTAGTGTGTGAGTGTTTTAACTGCATATTTAACATGCATACTGTGTGTGCATGCAGTGCCATCTTAGGCAAGAAGAGGGCGCCAGAGCCCCTGGGACTAGGGATGCATGTAAGGATGCTGGGAACTGAATCCAGGTCCTCTGTAAGGGTAGCAGGTGCTCTTAAGTGATGAACCATCTCTCCAGTCCCATTTGGTGGCTTTTAGCATACTCAAAAACGTGGACAACTGTTTGCTGTGACCATACATTTTCATTTAGAGTCTCCATTTTAGCTAGACAATGACAATTCTCCAAAACAAAGTAACTCGGTTCCCAGAACTACATTAAATTGTTTTTCTAGATTATTGTCAACCCCCAAATTTTCAGTCACCTGACATTCTCTAACCTACCATATACCCTATTTCCCAGACACCCTCAGCAATTGGAAAACTTTGGTCAGAAAGGAATTTTTGAGCCCTCCCCTCCCACCCACCTAATGCCCCATGGCTACTTCAGAGGTCGCTGGAAGCTGGGGTTGAGGGTGAAGGTGGGATTGTTTTTCAGGCTTGAAACCCCTCTCATATGGATCCTTTTCCGTCTCCCCAAAAGCCTGTACTATCTCTGAGGATGGGGGTATTCCCAGGCAAGAGGCAGGGAAGTGGGTGGGGACAGGATCTGGCACCTTTGGGGATGTAAATTAATCTCCCAGGTGATATGTCTGGGCACATGTCACCAGCAGTGCGCTTGTTTTGGATTCACAAACAATGTCCTAGGAGGGTCACCTGGCTTTCCTTCCCTCTGCCCTATGCAATCACCAATATTTTTCCCCTTGATTGTGCTACAAAATAGAGGTTTGGTATTTTGTTTGTTTGTTTGTTTTTGTTTTTTGTTTTTGAAGACAGAGTTTCATGTAGCCCAGGCTAGCCTTGAACTTGATGTATATCTGGGACTAGCCTGGAACTCCTGATTCTCCTAAACGCTGAGATTACAGGTACCTATCACCACACCTAGTCAGAAAGATTTGTGATAGGGTCATACCAGAAGAGTCCTGGAAGCCAGTTTGAAAGAGTTCCCACTGGTCAAATCTGGGACAATTTGAAAGTCAACATAAATAATCCTGTCAGTCACCTTGTTGCTGTGACATGTGTATGTGAGAAACTGTGTGTATTATTGGTTCTGTCAAAGGTAGTTAGACCAGCGAATACTTCCTACACCCCTTTTCCAGGATTAGCCAATCACGTCAGATTGTGAAGTTGAGCTCTGCTAAACCTGTTTGGTTCTTGGTGCATTCTCTTTACAAAAAGAATTGCCCCAGGATGTGGGGCAGATGCCCTTCATCTTAGCATTCTGAAGGCAGAGACAGGGGGATTTCTAGAGAGTTCAAGTCCAGTCTGATCTACATAGTGAGTTTCTGGCCAGCCAAGACTACGTGAGACATTATTAATCTGCAAACCAATCGAAAAAAGAATTGTCCTTCTGAGCAACATTTGGCTTGTTCTTCTGTGTGTTCCTTTTCGTGATGCCAAGGTTGTTCCTTGTTTGTTTCTAACACAGCCAAAACTGATAATTTAAAAGGAAGAAAAAAAAATTGGGGCTCATGGTTTCAGTCCATGGCCACTTGGCCTCTCTGCTGCCGGAAACCAGAGCATCATGGGAGAGGAAGGTGCAGTTGGACAGAGTGCTCCCCTCAAGGTGACCAGGAAGCAGAGTGAGACAGTGGAAGACATCTGCGACGAGAGAAAGTCTCCAAGAACATCTTCCAGTGACCGGCTTCCTCTGGCGAGTCTCCACATCTAGATATTTCTACAAGCTTCCGGCAACACCCTTAAGTTTTGTTATGGGACTAAGGGTTACAGCCTGCATTCTATGTTCTACCAAGCCAGATTTGGCTATGTATCCCCAGAAGGACAAAAAAAAAGAGTCAAATAATAAAAAGAAAGATTTGATGTGACCACACTAGGAAGAGAGACAAAGATCCAGTGCCCTCCCCCCTCCTCTCCAGTCCATCTTTGGGGTCTGAATCTGAAGGTAGGGTTTAGATAGAAGACAAAAGCTATGCACGAACGTATAACTAATCAGTCCTAGCTAAGGTGCCATCCCCAAAACACCACAGTCCCAGCCACCAGTCTCTGGTGGTGGTAAATTTCCCCTGCACACACGTGTCTTCTCTGCTCCCCCCCCAACCCCATTCCCCCTACTTTAAGCTGTTTTTTTTTTCACAAAGAAAAATTCCCATGGTGGGGGAGATTCTGATTTCTTCTGTTCACTGTTTCAATATTCAGTAGTCAAGGGAGGGACACAAGTATCTTTAGAACATCTTTATTTTTCCCAGACAGGCTGGTTACAAGTTGTAAATCCCCAATTGCTTAAATCGGAAATCTTGATCACTGCTTACCCGTGATTTGGGACCTTCTGCTCTCAAGCACCAACCCCTTAGAGGGCACTTCATATACAAATCATAATGGCTTTTCTTTTCTCCATGTCTTCATTATTGAACCCCAAACGGAACCCTCCATAATTTCCCAAAGTATTTAGTGTTTTCCTTATAGTCATTAGGTTTGGGGTGCAGCCCAGGGTTCAAGAGGACATTGAGATGGGTTGTGGGGGGAATAAGAAATGTATTGGAGGAGTTACACCTCAGATAGGCAGACAAAGGCAGCAGCAAGGCCTCCCAGGAGAGCCCAGAGATGGGGGTCTCTGAAGAGAAAAAAAGTCCACTTGGTAAAAGTGGAAATCTAATCTTGTAAGTGGGAAGGAAGGTCATGGCAAGATGCAGCCGCTGAATTTGCTGGAACTCACAAATAAGGTCTCACTGGATGCCCACCAGTGCCCACTGGATGGCCTAAGTAGAGACTGTATTCCAACATTCCATTCTTATGATTATCCGTGACAGTTAACGGAAGAGGAGATGGTGGGTTAGAATCACCATTTTTACTAACGTCATAACTGCTGGGGTCCAGGAGTCACTCATAAACCACACGGACACCCATCTCAGTCAGACAGGGATAGTTTATCGAGCATTTACTGCAGGACTAATGAATGCATCAGAGCCACAGACCAGACTTGGGAGCTAGCTGCAACCATGAGCCAGGATCCTACAGAGCTTTTAAGCCTTGAAATCCACAAACATCTGTGCCAAGTTATTTCACCGACTAGGATTCATGGATAGGGGACTTTCTTAGGAACCTGTCTTTGTTGTCCATGTATCCTGCTCCCATTGGTTGGGGTATTCGACTGTGGCAGGAGACTTGCCTTGCCCAACATCCATGTCTTAACTTATCCACTTACGTGGCTCTTCTGCCAGTAGGACGTCGGTTCCCAGGGAGGTCTTAGGAGCTTAAACTTTACTTGACCCTACTCAAAAATGTAAGTCTTATTCCAAATAGCTTCTTATATTGGTGCTGGTGTCGCTCTTATGTTGGGTCCATCCCAGGGGCCGTTTATAAAGGCGTGAAACCATAAAAGCTCATCCACAGGTACAGGAAGTGCTGTGTGGTGGTTGGTTCGGGTCCAGGCTTATTATGGCTAACTGGACAAGCAGTTCTGACTTCTATTGTGATTGGTTTCCAAGAACACCAAAGCACAGAACAGAACAGAATATCCAATCAACTTGGGCATGAGAACATTTCTTAGTAACAGCAATAACAACATACGAGAAAGTTTCCTTATAATAGTAACAGCACAAAAAATGGCAGCTAGACAGGTAACAGTAACCTAGGCCTTAACATTTTACCTAGGCCTTAGCAATGACAATAGTTAATTTACCAAGATTATAGCAGGCCTGGAATTCCAGCCCTTGGAGGGATAGTTAAGAGCTAAAGGCCAGCCTGGGCTACATGGTGAGGCCCTGTTCAAAACAAAATTATAAATGAAAGTGCTGGGCATGACACAATGCTATCTTGAGTTTCTTCCTCTCCCTAACCACAGCAACAGGGGCAGAACAATAGGGGGGAAGTAAGGAGACGAAGTGGGGAGGGGCTGGAGGGATGGCCCAATGGTTAAGAGCAGAGGACCCGGGGTCAGTTCCCGGTACTATTCCAGCCAGCTCACAATTGCCTGCAAGTCCAGCTCTAAGGGATTCAAATGCCATCCCGGCCTCTTCAGGCATCAGCGCGCGCGCACACACACACACACTGTTGGTTTTGTGCACTGTGTATTCACATGCTGATTGCTGTGCCCAGAGATCTGCAGTCTGGAAGTTGGCATTGCCAAGCATCTCCTGTCCCAATGTTGTGTAAAAAAATTGTTTTCTATCACCTCGGATTGGTTAATAAAAATCTGATCAGCCAATATCTGGGTAGAAGACAAAAAGGTGGGACTTCCGATCTCGGGGTTGGGGGGGGCCTACCTAGGTAGAGGGCAGGAGGTGAGTCACCACGAGAGGACGCATGGAGCAGGAGAAGTCAGGGAAACACGAAGATGCTAAGTAATGGGGCGTGTGGCTGGGTAGTAGGGAGCCCAATCAGGTGAGATTAGGGTTAGACTAGCTCAGGGTCTTCCCAGTATAGTGCAAGAAGCTGATTAACAAAAATGCCACGTCTCCATGTTATTAGAGCACCTGCGGGCATACAAAAGCCCCGTGCATCTACAAATATTTCTAATAGAACATTTCAAAGTGACAAAAGACTAGGGAAGATCCAAGGCTCACTTCAGGTAGGTTCAAATGGCGGAACTTGAGAGGATCTGTGGTTAGGAGGTTCCTCAGTGCAGTTCTGATGTTGATGGCTGTCTCAGCTCAGTGGAGGAGGAAGAACACTGCTTGCAGGCAACGTACACTTAAGTACTTAGGTAGCCTGGGCTTCAGGCCAGCAGCTTACCCTCAGATGGTCTGGGACAGAAGGGTATTTGTATTTGTACTTCTTGCAAAGTGTTTCTCTAATGCGTTTCTCATCAAGGGAACCGTGTGTTCCCAGGTGTCTGTGGGAATAAAGTGACCTCCGCATGGTGGCTGAACAAGAATGGCCGTCCCTACTTGATGCCTGAGAGGAAGGAGGCCCCAGGAGAAATCTTGTGGCTCACAAAGGCCAAAGAGGGCAGCGAGTGTTTTGATGCAGGACGGTAATCCGCTGTCCATCCTTTAAAGCATTCAGTTAGGACTGTGACCAGGACTAAGTAGGAGCCAGGTCTCAGTCTGGGCTAATGCTGCTTCTCCATGGGCCATGGGCAGTCACCACGGAGCAAGGATCCCAGGCAGAGAGAAGGGAGGCCATGAGGATACAAACTATTGTGCGATTCCTTGCTTCTCACCCTGGACCTCACACCACATGGTGGGGGAGACCTCATGGAGGTCGTGGCACTGAAAGTGATCACTGTGTCTTAGTTTTTCACCCTGTTCGAACCAGGCCTGAACCTGTCTAGCAGTAGGATTCTGCAGAACAGTTTCCTGGCTGGATAGGTGCCTCCGCTATTAAGAGCACTTACCGCCCTAGAAGAGAACTGCGCTCAGTTCCCAGCGCTGGGGGCAAGGAGTTCACAACTGTTTATAACTCCAGTGCCAGGAGCTCCTGAAGAAGGAAATGGAAAGTAATAACTGCCCGCTAGAAAGGATTTACCAGTAAACTTGCTTAGAAAATATTAGGTTACGTATAAAACTTAGTTACAGGAGTGTGCTTCTGCCTGGCGGTTCAGGAAGACAGCCCTTGATTAAACCACGCTCCTCTTACTAGGAAGAGCTTAATTCTGCCAGGCAGACAGGATGACCCTGGTAATAGCTGCCCCGAAAAGACCCCTGGTCTGATTGGGATGACCTTGACAATGTCTTACATTGTAAATCTCCTCATTTGCCAGAACAACCAAACCTTAAGGTCTGTCCCATAAAATATGGTTAATTGCTCCAGGTGTAACTTGGGGCTGTGTTTAAGCTGGGGTATTTCTGCTCAAGACTGGTTCCCTTTTGTGTATTACCCAAAGCTAGCCATGTGTTTTTCTTTTAACGATTTATTTATTTTATGTATATGAGTACACTGTAGCTGTCTTCAGACACACCAGAAGAGGGCATCAGAGGGACTGATGAGATGGCTCAGCATTTCAGAGCACTGACTGCTCTTCCAAAGGTCCTGAGTTCAAATCCCAGCAACCACATGATGGCTCACAACCATCTGTAACAAGATCTGACGCCCTCTTCTGGAGTGTCTGAAGACAGCTTCAGTGTACTCACATATAATAAATAAACAAACCTTAAAAAAAAAGAACTCAATGAGTTTGAAAATAAATAAATAATAAATAAACTAACTTAAAGAAAGGGGGGGGCATCAGATCCCATTACAGATGGTTGTGAGCCACCATATGGTTGCTGGGATTTGATCTCAGGACCTCTGGAAGAGCAGTCAGTGCTCTTAACCACTGAGCCATCTCTCCAGCCTGGTCATATGCTATCATTAAGGAATTTTTCCTTTATTAATCTATAAGTACTTGGAGTGATTTCTCATTGGGAAGACATATTTTAAAACAATCCAGAACCCTTTTCAGGTTCCAATGGGCGCTAGCACACAGCTGGCACACACACACATACATAATTAAAAATAGATCTTCAGAACAAAACACACCTCAATCCTTACCTCAAAGGAGATACAAGATAGTTTATTCTGGAGCCAAATATAAGTGACCATGGCCCGGAAACATAGTTTCTGGTCACCAAAATCTATGTCCCAGTGAGGTAACAATTTGATGAAGCTTTTGTAGAATGGAACAAAGAATCACAAATCAAGACATTTTCCAAATATGGTGTTTGAAACATCATGTAGCTGAGTCACAGAAAGCAGGGGATCTTGGTCGCAGGCCTCAGATGCTACCTGATGGCAGGCTTAATGTTTTGGTTGGACTGTTTGTACATTCCAAAGGACTCACCTAATGGTCACAAAAGCATTAGGTCACCTACAGGGTAAGGCAATACGTGGCGATTCACAGGACTAGAAACGGCCCAAAATAATTAGGCTTCAGATTTGCCAAGTTGACACCCAAGTTCTCATCAATTTCTCCGCCTTGCAGAAGGCCCAGGGTAAGGTGTGTTTTGTTCTTGTTTCTGTTATTTTCTAGGAACTTTCATTTCTATAGCAGAAGCCTATAAACCTTTCAGTGCTGGGGAGACTGAGACAGGCAGATCGTGAGTTCCAGGTTAGTGATCTACACAGTGAGACTGGCCCCAAAGCATAACCATATCTACTTATGTATTACAGAAGGAACAAATATTGACTCGTGTGTGTGTGTGTGTGTGTGTGTGTGTGTGTATGTGCATATGTAAAGGTGGGAACACACAAGCCATGTGTAGAGGTTGTTTGGATGATAAAACGAGGACAGCTGTGGTTGGTCTGGAAAGAAAGCTGACACAGTTCAGAATCCCCTTCAGAAATTAGGGTTGTTATAATGAAAGGGCCATGATGGGGCCTTGAAGTGGAAGGAAAACATTAGACAGAAACACTAATATTTGGAGAATCTAAACACAGTAGGGCCTCAAAGGGAAGGGGAGGCTATGCTCTAAAACCTGGAGAGAGTTGGGTGTGGTCATACACGCCTTTAATCTGAGCACTGTGCAAGTAGCACAGACGCAGAAGGCTCTTTAGGCCAACCTAGTTGATACAGTGAGTTCCAGGCTAGCTACATAGTGAGACCCTGTCTCAAAAAGCAAGCAAAAATCTGGACAGGCACTTCATTAAAAGTAGCCGTAGCTGGAGAGATGGCTCGACAGTTAAGAAAGAATACTGACTGCTCTTCCAGAGGACATAGGTTTAATTCCCAAAACCCATCTGACGCCCTCTTCTGGCCCCCTCGGGTACTACACTCACGTGATACACAGAAAAACATGCAGGCAAAACCACCTATGCGCATAAAAATAAATCTTAAAAACAAAACAAAAAAATCAACTGGGAATAAAGCGCTGCATCGATAACTCAGTGGGTTAAGGTTATGCCCTAGGTGAATGGAGACCTGATCTGGGAGCCTTAGAACCCACAGCAAGCCAGGTTGAGAGACAAAGACACTGTGTGTGTGTGCCTCTGTGTGTGTGTGCCTCTGTGTGTGTGTGTGTGTGTGTGTGTGTGTGTGTGTGTGTGTGTGTGTGTCTGGAGAAGTCTCAGCAAATCTTACCCGGGGAGTCTCCTGACCAATTCCTCAAACAAAGGAGAGAGCTTTCTTTTTATAATCTTTTCAGGATAGTGGGAAGTCTCATGTCATGTGCTTCAGTTCAGCATAGCCCATGTGTCAAAGAACACAGAGGACACAGGTACCGTAGACTCAGGGCTGAAGGCATTGCTGTAAGGCCACGGCCCAAGAAGTCTCTTTACTCTTGTGTCTCAGAGAGAGCTGTAGTAGGGCATGGTCTGATTCAGGCTGTGGGGTCCCACCTAAGCTTCAGGGCCTCGTTCTAACAGCTGAGAGAACACCCACAAGGTGTTCCACCTCCCAAGAATCCACAGAGGAGCTAGGTCTGGCCTGTGAGTCGTACAGTGATCACAGAAAACCCCAACCTGTTCTCTTCCCATCAACCCTGTGAAGGGGAGTCCAAGGAAGTCCCAGAGAGGAAGGGACACCACATGGCCTGTCCACATGCCAGTCTTTGCTCTCACCAGATCTGCTGCCTCTCACTGCACAGCCTTGCTGGAGAGGAGCCTCCTTCTGCACAGGTGCTGACTGGCACCCGGGGCAGTAGAAGCTGGAGCCCTTTAGGGTCTTGATCCCTGTGAGGTTGGGATTCTTTCTCATTGCCAATGTGGGAGGGGTGAGTATGGGTTTGACCTAGAATCCTTCTGCCCTAACAGGCCTCTTAGGTCGGAACTGTCTATGGCGTCTCCAAATAAACACACTTGAGAACTTTCTATGAGCCCAGAGACATTACTGAGACAAGTCAGGAGTAGCCTTTGTCCTACATGTGGATGGTGACCAGGCGCCTATCTTCCAGCCTTCCTGATCGTCACTGTCTCCTTCCAGACCCCTCTTCCCACATCAATCTTCTTTGGGAACAAAGAGAACCCTCTGGGTTCTTTTCTTGCCTTGGAAGAGAAATATTAAAACGCACTTCCTGCCTGGTGTGGTGACAAGCGTTTTTAATCCCAACACTAGGCCAGAGGCCAGAGGCAGATCTCTATGAATTCAAGCTAGCCTGGCCTACATAGCAAGCTCCTAGCCAGCCCAGGCTACACAATGAGACCCTGGCTAAATTAAACAAAACAACCCTCCCCGCACTTCCTTTGTGTTCAGGAAATGTACCAAGATTTTTGAGATATGTGCTGACATTTATCTGCCAGTTCCGAAATGACTGGTCTATACTCAGTCACAAACCTAGAGGTAGAGCCTTTTGTCACCCAACTTTTTATATGGGGAGACCAAGGCACAGGAAGTCTAAGCAGCATGCCTGTGAACACGAAAGATGCCATAACTCATAGACTCTTAGAGCCAAGACTGAATGCTGAAGAAATTAACTTTCCACCCTGGCTCTGTAGGAAAGGTACTAAGTGAGTCTGCCTTGTCTCCACACAGGAGCTGCCTCTGGGCCATGTGAGAAAGTACCAGGCTAGCCCATGGAAGAAGAGCCAGGAACAACACTCAAAAGGGGCAGTTCTGGGGGAAATCGGCAAAGATGCACACGGAATGCTCTCCTCTCCTCTCCTCTCCTCTTCTCTTCTCTCCTCTGTTGTTTCCTGCTCTCCCACTCATGTTGACAGGCAAGTTTGCTTGTGCTTATCCCTCTAACTTTTGGGAAACAGAGACAGGAAGATTGTAAGTTCAAGGCCAGCTTGGGCTGTACAGAAAGACTGAAAAGCCTTGGGATCTAGGTCAGTGGTAGAGTGCTTTCTAGTAAATTCAAGGCCCTGCGCTCAGTTCTTGGCATTAAAAAGTGGAGAAAGGGGATTGGAGAGATGGCTCAGTGGTTAAGAGCACTGACTGTTCTTCCAGAAGTCCTGAATTCAAATCCCAGTAAACACATGGTGGCTCACAACCATCTGTAATGGGACCTGATGCACTCTTCTGGTGGGTTTAAAGACAGCTACAGTGTACTCATAAATAAAATAAATAAATCTTTTTTTTTTGAAAAAACAAAACAAAACAAACATTAAATTCAAATCCCATCTTCAGCCCTTAGTGTTAAGGTTAGCGGGGAGCTCTCCATGGTTCTCCTGAGCGCTACAACTGACTGCGGGCTTGCATCATCACCCTGGCTGGGTGTGTAGCTCAGTAGGTAGAGTGCTTGTTTAACATGCACCATACCTGGGGTTGAGCCCTAATACCTCACAAACTGATCATTGTAGCATACACTTTGGATAAACAGTGAGTTGGAGGTCAGCCGGGATTACCTGAGAGTCCTCTGTCAAAACCAAACCAGTCTCGCCCACCATTATCACCATCACCATGTGAAACTGTTCCACACACACTTCATCTTCAGGGCAGCTGTGAGGACTGAGTAACTGCCATCTGCTACTTAAACCAAACTGCCTGTGAGTCAGCTACAATGACCATGGTGGGTCCAAATGGACCGGGAAAGGGTTTGATGTCCTGGTTCTCAGGGGTGGCTAAGGCTCCCCTGTAGCTTTGTGAATGGTTCCTTCTGAGTTTGAACATCTGAAAAGAAATTTCCTCTGTTCCTTCAAGGTGTGTGCTTTCCTGAGCTTCTCCTGAGACTCTTTGAGAAATGGTCTTATTTACCTCATAAACCTGTCAGGAAGAGCCCCCTCCTCCCACAACTCAGCTACACCACACACACACACACACAC
Organism: Tokudaia tokunoshimensis; assembly: GCA_036184795.1. Taxonomy (NCBI): domain Eukaryota; kingdom Metazoa; phylum Chordata; class Mammalia; order Rodentia; family Muridae; genus Tokudaia; species Tokudaia tokunoshimensis. Next base: position 88,027,385 of record BTHU01000016.1, on the reverse strand, counting down.
ACACACACACACACACACACACACACACACCAAACAAACAAATAGGCAGCACATCTATTGGATCCAAGATGCCACCATAGCTATCTACCACTTCCTCTGACTTGGGTGTCTTTGATGACACCTTGAAGCCCCTGGGCAGTAATGATATCTATAGTTTTGCATGACTGTTTGACTCTGGGCTATCTGATATCTGGAGATGGGATCCTATCTGGTAGGGCAACTGTTTTCTCTCACTCCAGAAGCTCCAGTCCCATGTTCCCCACCAGACAAGAATTCAGAGCCAGGATGTGATTTTTTTTTAAAAAAGATTTATTTATTTTATGCATATGAGTACACCACCATTGCTCTCTTCAGACACACCAGAAGAGGGCACCAGATCCCATTACAGATGGTTGTGAGCCACCACATGGTTGCTGGGAATTGAACTCAGGACCTCTGGAAGAGCAGTCGGTGCTCTTAACTACTGAGCCATCTCTCCAACCCCAGGATGTGATTTTTTTTAAAATCTGGGCATAATATTAAAAGTCAAAAGAGAAAATGAAACACTAAGACAGACACAGAAAATCCCTGTGGACAAACAAGATCTGAGGCCTGGTCTGGGGAGTGGGTAGGGAGGTAGGGGTGGGGTAGGGAGGTAGGGGTGAGAGTAAGAGGGTAGGAGTGGGGGTAGGGAGGGAGGTGTGAGAATAGGGAGGTAGGGTAGGATTTTATTCCAAAATCTCACCTGGACTGTAACTTTGAGCTCTCATGTATGGGAAGATCCCAAAAGGGCTTCCAGGATGCGTATGCCTAAGGTCTGCTTGGACTCAAGGGTCAGCCAGATTGCCCTGGATAAGTAGGGTGCCAGGAGAGCCTTGTGGGTAGTCTTCTAGAGCAGGCTCCAGGCCCAGAGTTCCCTGACATATAGTCCTAGCATCACAGAGATCCTGTCATTTTCTGCTTGCCCCTGTATGAGATGCCAAATGCTACAGCAAGTAGGGTTGGGCCTAGTGCACACACTGAGCCTCATCTGTCCTGTCCTGTCCCCCCGCCTTTCCTCTCCCCTACCCACTTCTCTGTGTTGCCTTGGCTGTCTTAGAACTCACTATGTAGACCAGGCTGGCCTTTGACCTAGAGATCTGCCTGCCTCTGCCTCCTGAGTGCTGAGACTAAAAGTGTGGGCCAACACCACCAGGCTTATCTGCCTTCCTTAATCTCCATAAGCAGTTAGGAGCAGGACAGGAGGTCAGCAGGAGACTGGGGAGATGGTTCTACTTTGCACTTGTGCTGAGGAAGCTGGCCCCTTGGTTCTCAGGAGGGGATGGAGCTAAGCACTCACTTGAGCTCCAGGAGCCCCACCCGTGCACCAGGAGTGGACATAGTACTGTCCTATAAATCTGGACCCTGGTGCAGACTGACAACCACCGACCCCCACCCTCAGGAAATGGATATATATATATATATATTGGATATATATATGTATTGTGGGTATATATATATATATATATATATATATATATCCACAAAATCTGCCTCAGCACAGAGCAGGTAGGAGCAGGTGCTAGTGGCTCTGATGGAACACCTTGCCGTGTGTTCTCAGGCTAGGGATGGCAATTGGTATGAGCCATCCCATTCGTCTTCTGTATGTCAGGGAACCATGTCACTCCCGACCCTTTATGGGGTTTGAACGTTTTCAAAAAGCCCCCCAGGGGCCATGTGCAATGTGGGATGTGGGGGGGGGCAGCACGCACCTGTGATCTAGAGATGGGAGCACAGTAAGAAGTGCTCCCCATACAATGTGAGGCCATGGTGAGCTGGGTTTTTTTTTTTTTTTTTTGAGCGACACTGAGCCTTATCATGACCAACCTAGTCCTGCTTGGTCCGTCTGCCGCTGAGAAGGAAGCTTTCAAAATTCTTTCTCCCAAGGGCTCTGAAGAACAAGTGCCCCAGGGTTCCCCACAATCGCCTAAGCCAGGACTGTTTACAAATGAAGTTCTTAAGAAGCCAGGCATCGAGGGGGGCGGGAAAAGGAGACATTGTCACGGGTGAGGGGAAGCTGGGGGAATATCAGAAGACAGAAAGGCAGATGGTGAGTGTGGGCTATGACCCCTGAATAGACTTTTGAGTGAAGAAGTGGATCCCGACAATGGTCAGGAAAAGGACCGGTGTGGAGGAGGTGCTGGCAGGAGAAAGGGTGATTTTTCTTGGAGGAGAAAGACTATTGCCTGGACACCGGACTGGAAACTCCTAATGAGACTGTGTTTATTGAGGGGGTTGCTATCCTGTGAGTGTACAAGTGGAGTCACGGGGATGAGACTCTTTGAACTACCGACTTTCAGGGGCTTACGGGGTGTATAAGAAGGTGTGTCTGAAAATGTGGGTCAGAAAGAATTGTGGGACGCGGACCCGAGTCGTGCTAAGTCAGCACGCGGCAGGTTGGTGCGGATAGCATTTTAGACCCGAGTCTCGCGGACTTCCTCTCTCAGGCTCATTTTTCCTCACCTGCAAAATGGGATTGCTGTCCAGAAAATGAAGACACTCTCAGCTCTGGGTGAGTCCAACAGCTAGCTAGTATGGTTTGGATGCAGGTAGGGTCCCTTGTGAGTGGTCCTAAGTACTCCAAGCTCCCTGGGTCAGCATTGCCCCCTAGTGGCAATTTTGTGAACAATAGGCGGAGCAACCAGGAAGGCGGGGAGGGCAGCTGCTTTCAGGTCGCCTTCAGTTCAGCATCTTTCTGACAGTGGAAGCCAGGGCGCAGTCAGGACCTCCAGGGCAGAAGGCATGGTAGGTGAGCGGGATGCGGGCCCTGACAGGCGCGGCTCTCGGGGTGAAATGGGTGGGAAAACTCTGTGGGGCACTTGGAGGTTGTGGGAGAGACCTCTCAGCCAGTCAGTTTATTTCAGTCATTTTTTCTGATAACTATCTCGGCGCTGCTCTCTTGAACCTGGGCTGTCACCTGCCCATTTCCAGCTCCTCTCCGTGAGAGTTCCGAGTAGCGAGAACCCCAGGTCTAGCAAGTGCAAAGAATATAAGATATTTAGACTGGGAATGATTCCGGTGGCAGAAAAACAGAACCAAATTTGAGTCAAAGTAATTTGTAGCTTCTCACTCCTTCGCTTAACCCCTACGGTGACTTTCTCTTCACACCAAGGTCACGCACAGCTTTCTGTATGGCAGGCCTGCCCTGTGTCGATGCTTTTTGTAGATTAAATACCTGGGCCTTCCACCTGGAGCTGGGGAGGTCAGGTCTGCCCTGGCAGTTGCTTTAGGAGCCCTGGCTCTTTAAAGACCAAGCAATGTTGCACCCGATCCCACTTTTCCAATGTCCACATTAAGTGGCTCTGAAGTTCATCTTGAAAGGGAGCCACCCAAAGGAGATAGCCACACCTGTTCTGGGAAAAACCTGTCATTTATTTAAAGGATTCAGTTGATCCAGTAAAGGGCCAATCTTATCATTTAAAAATGATTACATTAGTGTGTGTGTGTGTGTGTGTGTGTGTGTGCGCGCGTGCGCTTGTGCATACATACTGTTAGCATGTGTGTAGAGGTTAGAGGATAACTCGTTTGCTGTTGTTGTTTGTTTGTTTGTTTCTTTTCTTTCAGTGTCTATCTCTGTAGCCCTAGCTGCCCTGGAACTTTCTCTGTAGACTAGGCTAGCCTCAAACTCACAGAAACCTGCCTCCCTTTGCTTCCCGAGTGCTGGGAATAAAGGTGTGCCCCACAGAGCCCAGTCAATTGTATTATTTTTAAGGTTTTCACCTCTAGTACTCTGCAGTTGAAATGCACATTATGATGAGTGGTAGATGCTTTTCTTTCTCAGTGACATGTGACTATCAGTCCCCTACAGTGTGGCACCATCAGTGCGATAACTTAGGACAGAGCTGGGATGCCCTAAATGACTTCTGGGCATTTCCCCCCTTCTGTTGTACAGACTCTACCCTGCCTCAATTGTTCCATCTTTCCTGGAGAGCTGTCCCCAAATGCTTCAAGGAGCCCCCTGTTCTGCAATGTCAGTGTGGCCAGGCACCGTGAGAACCTCAACCTTACCGATGAGGCCCTACGACTGAAGTACTTGGGGCCACAGCAGATGAAGCAGTTCTTGCCCATCTGTGTCGTGTACCTGTTGATCTTCGTGGTGGGCACTCTGGGCAACGGGCTGACCTGCACCGTCATCCTGCGTCACAAGGCTATGCACACGCCCACCAACTTCTACCTCTTCAGCCTCGCCGTGTCCGATTTGCTGGTGCTCCTGGTGGGCTTGCCCCTGGAGCTTTATGAGATGCAGCACAATTACCCGTTCAAGCTGGGTGCGAGTGCCTGCCACTTCCGAATCCTGCTCTTTGAGACCGTCTGCCTAGCTTCGGTGCTCAATGTGACCGCCCTGAGTGTGGAGCGCTATGTGGCCGTGGTGCGCCCACTCCATGCCAAGTCTGTGATGACGCGGGCCCATGTGCGCCGCACATTGGGGGCCATCTGGATCCTCGCTATTCTCTTCTCTCTGCCCAACACCAGCCTACATGGCCTCCAGCCCCTATATGCGCCCTGCCGGGGGCTGGTGCCCGACTCGGTTACATGTACGCTAGTGCGTCCCCAGTTCTTCTACAAGTTGGTGGTACACATCACCGCCCTGCTCTTCTTCTGTCTGCCCATGGTCACCATCAGTGTGCTGTACCTGCTCATTGGGCTGCGGCTGCGGAGGGAGAGGATGTCGCTCCAAGAGGGGGTCAAGGGCGGGAAAACTGCAGCAACCCGGAAGACCTCCCACAGAAGGCCTCAGCTTCGAGAGAGGGAACGGGGACAGGTGACCAAGATGCTGTGTAAGTGGCATTGTTGGGGAGGAGGCTGAGTTTCCTCTGGTTTGAGGAAGGATTGAACTTCCAGGGTGTTTGTTTGCTCGCTTGTATTTTTGTTTTTATAAGAAGGGGTTTCTTTGTGTATCTCTGGCTGTCCTGGAACTTGCTAGGTAGACTAGGCTGACCTTGAACTCAGAGAGTCACCTGCCTCTGCCTCCAAAGTGCTGGGATTAAAGGCATGCGCCACCACTGCCTGGCTCTCCTACCTGCTCTTCTAGGACGGGAGGACAGTGAGCTGGAGACGCAAACTCTAGCCATGACACAGATCAACTCAGGCCTCTCTCCTCTCTCTTTGCAGTCGCACTGGTTGTGGTATTCGGCGTCTGCTGGGCTCCATTCCATGTCGACCGTCTCATGTGGAGCTTGGTGTCCAACTGGTCTGATGACCTGCACCTGGCCTACCAGATCGTCCACATCGCCTCTGGTATCTTCTTCTACCTCGGCTCAGCAGCTAATCCGGTGCTCTACAGCCTCATGTCCAGTCGCTTCCGAGAGACCTTCCGGCATGCCCTGGGCCTTGGAACCCAGTGCTGTCATCGCCAACAACCCTCCCATGGCTCCCATAACCACATCAGGTTAGCCACGGGCAGCACCCTATGTGACACAGATCCCGGGGACAGCAGAGACGAACCCCTGGCTGAGAATGGGGATCCAGGGTTTTGGCAAGAGACAGACCCCTCCTGAATAAGATCTGGAAGGAGCCTTATCCACAGGGCCAGAGGGCCTCAGACAGTCCGGGGAGTGCTGGGATGAGCTTAGAAAGTGATTTCTGCCCTGCCCACATATTTGAGTGTTGAGGGAAATGGCAAGAAAAAAAAAAGATGGAATCCCAATTGCCAAAGACTTACATTGAAGGCCTGAAAAGCTGGCTCAACAGTTAAGAATGCTTACTGTTCTTCCAGAGGATGCGGGTTCAAGTCCCAGCACCCTCATGACAACTACCTGTACCTCTAACTCTAGGCCATCTGACACTCCTTCTTGGCTTCTGATGGCAGTCACCACATGCACATAGCATAACCCACATATTAAGAAGACCCACATTGAACCAGACATATGCTGCATGTCCTTCCAAACCCCAGACCCTTAAATTCTTCCCTACCCAGGGCTCAGCCATTATTCCTCCAGGGATTCCCTCCTTCCTCTGAAGTTCATACATGTTTCCACTGGGACCTACCTGGTAACTTCTGAACCTCCATAGGCTCTATCTGCCCCTCTCCAGCCCTCGTACTGTACTTAAGACCGTCTTCACACCCTGACACTTCCTGGCTCTCATTCTGCACTGAGATCTGGGCCTGATCGAATTGCCAGGTGGTAGGGGTTCCCAAGGATCCAGGGGACCTGGATCTGATTTCAGCCTTTGTCACCATGTTGCCTTGTGGCAACAAGCAAATCACCCAGCTGTCTAAGGAGGCTTTGGTTCCTTGCTTGCAAAACGAAAGGTGTGCTTGCTTGCCCTTTTTGAAGGAGGCTTGCTGTGTTTTCATCTGGGTGTACAACAAATGAGCCAATGGCTTCAGATTACCTGCATCCTCCCAAACCCTGCTTTCTCTGACCTTCCCGTGGTCCTGCTTCAAGCTGTCAAGGGCAGATCCTTTGCTTCTACTTTGCTTCTCCTGGAACAGGGCCAAGCTATGAGCAGTGCACTCCTGGCCACCTGTCACCTTTCTCACCTGCAGACAGGCTGCCCTGGCTGCCCCTGGTGAACTCATGCTGGCTCCTGTTAGCCAGGGGATATCTGGAAGAAGAAGCGGAGGAATGACATCCATCGGACTGACCTATGGCCATGTCTGTGGGACATTTTCATGATTAATGACTGATGTCACAGGGCCCCATCCACTGTGGGTGGTACCACTTCTGGGCAGGTGGTCCCAGGTTGTATATGAAACTAAGCTGAGCAATCCAGTAAGCCAGATTCCCCCTAGGGCTTCTGCCCCAGTTCTGCCTCCAGGTTCCTGCCTTGGTTTCCCTTGATGGCCTGTAAACTGAATAAACCCTTTCTTCCCCAAGGTGGCTTTGGTCAGTGTTTTATCACAGCAATGAAAAGCAAATGAGGGCATGAAGCTCTCTGCTAAGGGAACTCAATGGTCAAGGGCAATATTTCTCTGACATTTCATGCTACCCTGAATCCCAGGGACAACTTGGTGGGACCGCATTAATGGAGGGACCTCATTAATGGGAACTGTGTTCTGCTGCAAGTTGCTGGGTCTTGTCCTGAGACACCTGGTGTCGGTAGCTAGGGGCTGCCCAGTGACCCTGCAAACAACCTGCTAACTGGTGCCCTAGGCTTCCCAGGGCACCAGATGTCCAGGGGAAGAGATGGTAGAGAGCTATCTCATGAATCAGTTTTACATGACAGAGACGACTTAAAGGCAGGGAGTTGGGTAAGATGACACAGCTGTAATCCTAGCACCTGGCAAGTCAGGACTGGAAGATCAGGAATTTGAAGCTAGCCTGGGCTACACAATAAAACTCTCACTGAAAACCAAATAAATAAGTTTTGGTTTTTGTTTTTTTTTTTTGCTCAGGTTTTCAGTCTATGGTCAACTGGCTTCTTTCTTTCTTTCTTTGCTTCTTTCTTTCTTTGCTTCTTTCTTTCTTTGCTGCTTTCTTTCTTTGCTCCTTTCTTTCTTTCTTTCTTTCTTTCTTTCTTTTTTTTCAAGACAATGTTTCTCTGTGAAGTCCTGGCTGTCCTGGAACTCTCTCTGTAGACCAGGCTGCCCTCATAGAGCTCTGCCTGCCTCTGCCTCTAGAGTGCTGGGATTAAAGGTGTGTATCACCACAGCACCTTCATTATTCCGACCTGTGGTGAGAGAGAAGGGCATGGTGGGACTGAGTTTCTTACCTCATGGTAGCCAGGAAACAGTAAAACACTGCAGGAAAAAATATGATTTTTTTTCCTCCCAGGGCACACCTGCAGGGACCTACTTCCCGTCACTTAGCCTTATCTCTACAAGTTTCTATCACACTCCAGTAATATCATGAACTTGTGAATCCGTCAATAGTGTGCTAATGATCCACTCACGTTCTCAGATCCCTGCTTCCAGACATAGCAGCAACTGACACTGTTGCGCTGGGAACCAAACAGTCAGTACATGAGCCCATGGGGGGGGCTAATAGTCCAATTGCAACAGCTGCAGAAACGTTGTTTACTCAATTATACAAATAATAAATCCTCTCTGTAGAAAATTTGGAAAATTTCGGAAATGAGTAAGCAAATGTGGAAGAAAAAAACAGAGGGGAGGGGATGGGGACTGAAGTGACGGCTCAGTCCATACAGCGCTTGCCTTGTGAGCCTGAGGATCCAAGTTAATCCTCAGAACCTATGGGACAATGCCTGGGGTCACAGTCGCCTGTGATAAGTGGCATCCAGCTCCACGCACACAATGCACACACAAGCAAACACTTGTGCACAACAGTGTGCACCCACACACAGAGACTCATACGTGTGCACGAACCTGCATACTCACACACACAGACACACATATGTGCATGCACCTGTGCGCGCGCGAGCACACACACACACACACAAACACACACACGTACATGCACATGCACATACACACCATCCATACGTTGTAAACCCTTCACCAGGGTCATAGGGAAAGAGTGATGGGAACTTGCTCAGTAAGTACAGAATTTCTGTCTTTCGAGATGAGAAGCTCTGGAGATCAGCTGCATAACTGTTATCCTCAATAAAACTTGTATTAGTTCTTTTCCCTATTACTATGGGCAAACAGCTGTCAGCAGCAATGTAAGGAAGGAGGCTCATGGTTTAAGCGGGGGGGGGGGGGAGGGGGTCTGTCCATCCAGGCGGGATGGCAGAGTTCGTGGTGGTAGGAGTGTGTAGCCAAGACGCCTCACACCCGGACGACCAGGAAGCAGACGTGGGAATGTTGAGGCTCAGCTGGATCTCTCTCTTTTCTTTTTATTCAGTCCAGTACCGCCCCCCCCCCGTGGTGGTTTGAATACACTTGGTCCAGGGAGTGGCACTGTTAGGAGGTGTGGCCTTGCTGGAGCAAGTGTGTCACTGTGGGGGTGGGATTTGAGAGACCCCCCTTCTTAGCTGCCTGGAAGTTAGTCTTCTCCTATCTGCCTTTGGAACAAAAGTAGAACTCTCAGCTCCTCCAGCACCATGCCTGCCTAGATGCTGCCATGCTTCCCGTCATGATGATAATGGACTTGAACCTTAGAACCTGTAAGCTAGTCTCAATTAAATGTTGTTATAAGAGTTGCCTTGGTCATGGTGTCTCTTCACAGCAATGGAAACCCTAACTGAGACATCCTGTCTATGGGATGGTGCAGTCTACTTTCAGAACGGGTCATCCGTCTTCAGTTAAACTCTAGAATATCTCTGGGCAGAGATGCTCCAAAGTGTGTGTCTTAGGTAATTTCAAATCCAGTCAAACTGAACCATCCCAATACTGAACCATCCATTTAAATGGTAAACTTATTGTGTATATTTTATCACAATTTTTCCCATCGCTTTGCTCTACTGTATATATTTGGACATATTTCCTTCTTAAAGTGTTTTGTCTGGTTGTTCCCACCATCTATAAACAAGTCTTTCCTGCTTTTTCCACAGAAGATGCTGTATCCAAACTCAAGGTTGCAACCCATCTGACCCACGGGCTCCACTGTGGCGGTCTTGGCCAGCCTGACTAAGCCCCCTGAGTCTCATACAAGTTACAGTGGGAGGAGTGCCTAGATGTTAACCCAAGAAGGCTCTCCTCCCTCCTGTCCTCTGAGCTCAGAAGAGCTGACCAAACCAGGGAAGAAAAGCCACCTCCTCTCTGATCTATGGTTGCACTGATTCTGGCTAAGCAAAGAGAGAAGACACAGGGCCCACGGACAGTCAGCAGAGGCGGGGTGGGAGGGAAGTTACCCTGAAGGCAGTGGGAATCTCATGGAAGCTACGTGCGGACCACAGAACTGAGAGAAAAGCTCCCTGTAGGAAGGGAATTTCCTCAGGGTGATTCTGGATGTGTGGTGACATGGTGGCCACCGAGTGAGGTCCTAAGCCTAAGAGTGGTGGGCGGGACAAGGGGGACTCTGGGAAGAAAGGAGCCTGTGGAAAGATGCTATTTAGAACTGAGTTCTCAAGGGCAGCCTGTCACAAGCACTGGGGAGCCCATGGGTAGATGTCAGAACTTTTCTCGGAGACCACCTCTGGACTCCAAGACCTCTGTTCAGTGACAGAAGGAACAGTGTTCCGGAGGAGCAGAGTTCGTGTGTGTGTGTGTGTGTGTGTGTGTGTGTGTGTGTGTGTGTGTGTGTGAAGGGCTGTTCCACCAGAGAAACACAGGATACACTGGAAGATGGGCACATAGGAAGACGGTGAGGTATAATGTGCTCCTTGTTGTGAACTTGCCACATCTATTGATGGCGTCCTCAGGCTGTCAGTGGCCAGGTCCCATACTTCATAGGCCACCGGTGGCTCCTGGAAAATGGAATAGCAGCCAAGCTCGGTCCTTGAGAAAGTGGGCTAGGACAAAGAGGACAGCAGCAATCCCTAAGCATCAGCTCTGTAATCCCCCTAGGGGGCGCTGCTGCTCCTGTGCAGTGTCAAGGTAGCGCCTTGAGCTCCGTGGGCTGAAGGGCCGCTCTTCAGCTAGGAGCCAACTTCTCTGAAAGTCTACGGCTTGTTCGGGATGTGTGCAGTCACATCTGTCTTCCTCATAGAATCTGGTCCATCTGCATGACAACCCTGCATTATCCTGTGTGACAATAAAGGCCGAGTGGATGACCCCACTCCCTCCAGGCATTACTGCAGCTTAGAGACCTCTCCGCATGGCCTTCTGGCTTGTGGGTACACTGTTAATTGTCTTGTAAAGGAAGTTAGGTGTGTGTTTAGTAAGGTACCAAATCTAAAATGTAGACAGGGCTGAGGAGGTGGCTTGAGAGTCCACAGAAACCGGTGTGGATGCCTGGTGTGTGGGGACCAGGCTGGAATTCCAGCCTCAGAAGGCACAGGCAGGAGATCCCAGAACAAGCCGGCTAGGGTTAGTCATATCTTCAAGCTCTGGTTTTCTGGGGTTTGTTTGTTTGTTTGTTTTTAAAGATTATTTTATGTACATGAGTTCACTGTAGTTTTCAGATACACCAGTAGAGGGCATCGGATCCCATTACAGATGGTTTTGAGCCATCATATGGTCGCTGGGATTTGAACTCAGGACCTCTGGAAGAGCAGTCAGTGCTATCAACCGCTGATCCATCTCTCCAGCCCCACAAGCTCTGGTTTTGATTGAAACTCTGCCTCAATAGAGAAGATGGAAGAAGAATCCAGGATAATTCCTGATATGAACCTTAGGCCTCGGCATGCACACATATATACCACATATATAAAAAGATACATACACACCATACATACATGTGCATTACACATATGTGAAAAAGGGCAGTCTAGGACTCCTTGTCTAGGTACACTTTTCCTCACCCCTAACACACACACACAACACACATACACACACACACACCTTTTGAGACAAGATCTCATGTTTCCCAGATTGGCATCAAAGCCTCAGTGAGGCCAAGGATAATGATGAATTCCTGATTCTCCAGTCTCCACCCTTTCAGCACCACCACAACTGGCTGATTCTTGGGGTTTTTCACCCCCTCCCAACCCCATACACAGCTCTAAGAGCTAGTAGGATGAATGCAGCAGGCTAGCCCAATGCTGGCCAGTTCCTCCGTGACAGATAACCTGAAAAGTGACAGGCCCCTGTGACTCGATTGAACCAACCAGAGTCCATGCAGACCCTGGGCCTGAGCCTTGATCCGCATCCCCCCTGAAACAGGCAGTTCAAGCCATGTAATTTTACACTAACCAGACAGTAATGTAAAGGGCTGAGGGCACATCCTCAGACAAGTGCCTTGGCTGCTAAGTTTCCTTATGGTTAAAGCTATTAACATCTGGGCTGGTCTAGAGATTGAAAGCACTGACTGCCTTTCCAGGGGACCTCGGACCTTGGGTGTTGAGTGGCATCTGGGAAGGGAATGGAGGAGCGGGCATGGGGCTGGCCTGCGGCATCCTACCTGCTCACGTGTCTCTAGAATGTGCGTGTTGCAGAGTCTCAGCAATGGTGTTACAGGAGAAAAGTCACTGGGGACAGGAATGTGCAGGACAGCTTAGGCAGCAGGAGTTTCTGGTTGTGGCTTGAGTTCCCAGTGGTCTGTAGTAACGAATCGTCGCTCCACCATTACTGAGTCTGGAGAGCTGAGGTATTTGAGCTGCGGGTATGTGTGTGTGTGTGTGTGTGTGTGTGTGTGTATGTTGCTACTTTTGTGTCAGCACGAAGTCTTTATTCCACTTAAATAGTTGGTAGTAATCTTCAGTATTTTAAAACGCTGTTCCTAGATAAAAGCTCTTTTTAGGGCGGGGAATTTCTATTTCTAGGTTGTTGCAAAACCAGAAGGTGCTATACTTAACCACACTAAAGCACCAAAAAAATTTTGTCATGTTTTTATGCAAATTTTTACTATTTCCCAGTGCAAGTAAAGCATCCACGTGAACGTTAAAAGCAGGCTGATGTGGCGGCATTGCCCTGGAATGTGTTGCTCTCTTTTGCTGGTTCTTAGTCTTGATAATAAAATAATTTTAAAACCAAGGACCATTTTACTAGCATTTAAAAGTAAAGGAACAGGGCAGGCAAGATGTAAATCTTAGCAGCTGCCAGGAAGAGGGAGATGGGTGGGAGGAAAGGATCATTTCAGGCTGATGAGTCTGGCAGTCGGGTTGGGGGATGGGGGAGTGGTTGGTGGTGATTGCTGACACCATCGGATCTCACATGGTGCAAAGATATACCCATATACTCATGTGCTGCAGTGAGTACACCCATATACTCACGTGCTGCAGTGAGTACACCCATATACTCACGTGCTGCAGTGAGTACACCCATATACTCACGTGCTGCAGTGAGTACACCCATATACTCACGTGCTGCAGTGAGTACACCCATGTACTCATAACACACACACACACACACACACACACACACACACACACACACACCGGGGTAGGAGGAGGAGGAGGAGGAGGGAGAGAGAGCGAGAGAGAGAGAGAGAGAAAGAGAGGATCTAAACCTATTATTTGCTATTATTTTTAATTATGTGTATGTGTGTGGGTGTCAATGGAAGCCTGAGTCACTGGGTCCCTCTGGAGCTGGCATTACAGTGGCTGTGAGTCCCCAGAGGTGAGCAGTGTGCACTCTTAACACCTGGGCCATCTTCCCAGCATCCAAACGTAATGAACTGAGAAAAGTGGTGCCTTTAAAGTGAGACCAAGCAAGCTGGCAGGTTCAGCAATGGAGGTCAGAGAGCACTTGCCTGGTAGGAGCAGGAGGGGGCCTTCAAAGAGTGAAATGTCCAAAGGGTTCTGGGGATCAAACTCAAGTCATCAGACTTGGTGTCAAATGAGCCATCTCCCTGGCCTCTTGTTGCTAAAAGGTCTGATGTTCCTGAGGAACTTTAGGATGTTGTATCTGTGGCAAGCGTGCCACTAGGAGAGGTTTTATTCTTTTAGGTTGAGAATGTCTTAAAAAGCTTAATGTGGACTGGTCAAAATTAGTAAGTGTTAGCTCGATGGTAATTTGGTCATGGATGGTAGGAAGCAGTTGATTACCATACTAGAGTCAAAGGTGGGGCTTAAGTCTATGTGTGGTACCACTGACCTGGAATCATCGTGCTGGAAAGCTGCCTGGATCACGTCATGGAGGTGGAGACAGGAGAATCAAGAGTTCAGGGTCATCTCTAACTACATAGCCAATAGCCTTGGCTAGCCCCACACCATAACATGGACCCACACACACAGACACACATGCAGACACACAGACACAGACACACACAGACACACACAGACACAGACACACACAGACACAGACACATACACAGACACACGTGTAGACACACAGACACACACACAGACACACACATACACAGACACACATACACAGAGACACAGACACACACACAGACACACATAGACACAGACACACACACAGACACAGACACACACACAGAGAGACACAGACACACACACACAGACACACACAGACACAGACACACACAGACACAGACGCACACACAGACACACACGCAGACACACATGCAGACACACAGACACACACACAGACACACACAGACATAGACACACACACAGAGAGACACAGACACACACACAGACACAGACACAGACACACACATACATAGACACACACACAGAGACACAGACACACACAGACACAGACACACACACACATACACAGACACACACACACCACTTCCTTGTACCACGGTTCAGAGCTTTGTTCAGGGAGTTAATTGAACGATAGGGCAGCCAAGCTGTGCTATGGTACTAAAGTAGATTTTGAACCATTGGGTGAAACCGGCTTGTTCATGTCCTCTGCAGGGAACCCCACGTCTGGGTCACGATTAGAGTTAAGGCCAAAGAACTGGCCTCTTGGGTTGCTATCACAAGCCATTTAAATATACTGGATAATTCTTGGCAGGGTGTCCATTATAGTTATACAAATGTATGATTCAGTTCGCTCATTCCTGGCAAAACTGTCTTTGTCTCATCTTTGACAAGGACTCTGTCCGGCCCATTTCTCCATGCTTAAATTAGACTCTGAAAACGAAAGCTGTGGCCAGAGCTACTACATTCCCAGAATGAAGGAACTGAAGACTGGATTCCAGGAAAGGTTCTCTGATCTCTGACCTTATGAAAATGAACTGCTATTGTTCAGTTCGTCCTTCTCAATGAATATGGATTATGCCAGTGGGGAGCTGCAGTGGTAAACTGTGAGACTTCAGTGCAGTGCTGCACAGAGACCCAAACATGCCAGCCAGGGAGTCTTTCTGGTCTACGGATGTCTCAGGAACAGTTACCCCAAGTATAAAACCGTCTTGCCGAGCTTCTGCCCATGTTTGGAAGCACTCATATCTGTGAACTGCTAGTTTCTCTCATGGAACACGGAAAGACTCAAGGTTGCTCCTGATTCAAGGACTCAGGAGTGAGTACCCTCTGGCATGTTGCCACCGGGAATCACAGCCTGACATTACTTGGCATCTGCAGGCATGAGAAAGGGATGTCAGATTTCAGATGTCAAGTCTGAGAGCTGCGGCTGAATGCTTATTTTGGTTCCCAAGTTGTGGTTTTTTTTGTTTTTTTTTTTTTATGGCACGGATGTGGGATACAGTCTTTGCCGCTATTCATGTGATTTTCACACTTTATATCATACATAATGAGGTCTGGTTACACTTCCAACCATTTTGTAATTTCTGCTCCTGGGGTGTTTTGTCTGCATATATGTCTGGACACCTTGGGTGTGCCTGGCATGCCTGGTATCCTCAGAGGCCTTGGAACTGGAATTACTGATGGTTGATGAATTGAGCCCAGGTCCTCTGGAATGGTAGCTAGTACACCTGAACACTAAACCATCTCTCCAGTCCCAAAGGGACCATTGACTGGAGGAATTGTGGAGTCATCTAGTAAGGTCTATCTCTAAGGTTGACAGACCTGCCACTGCTGAGTAATTAATCCTCCCTGGGTAGGGCTGGTACTGCAGTCTCCCTGCCCTCTGGGCCTCTGTTATGATTCCAGTTTGGATTTATACTTGTCTTTTAAAACATTGCTGGCTTGTAGCCAGGTGTAGCTGGCCTACTGACAGACAGGGGTGGGAACAACTTCGACATCACAGGTACCCGTAGGGCAGGCACAGCACGGTGTCAGTATGTGTTAGAGTCAACGAGTATTATTCTTTCAGGGATATGGCCCACAGATGTCAGCATGGTCTCAGAAAACTCTATCTGTGACTCAAAAGGGGCTCACCTCTACTGTGATTTGAATACAAATGCCCCCCAAAGGCCCATACATTTGAATGCTCAGTCACCGGCGAGTGGAACTGTTTGAAAGGACTAGGAGGTGTGGCTTTGTAGGGATAGATGTGGCCTTGTTGGAGGAGGTATGTCACTGGGAGTGGGCTTTGAGGTTTCAAAAGCCTGACCCAGCCAGACCCAGTCAGTCTCAGCCTGCCTTTCTCTCCCTCCCTCTTGGCCTCAGATCAGTATGTAGCTCTCGACTGCTTCTCCAGCATAATGTCTGCCAGGCCTGCTCCCACACTCCCCACCGTGAGATAATGTCCGAAGCCTCTAAGACTGTAAGCAAGCCTCAAATTGAATGCTTTCCTTTGTAAGAGCTGCTGTGGTCATGGTCATGGTGTCTCTTTACAGCAATAGAACGGTGACTAAGACACTATAATTCCAGCACTCGGGAGGTTGAGGCACAATGATCACTATTGGTTCTGGGATAGTCTAGGGCTACAGAATAAGACTGATGCAAACAAAACAATAACAAATAACCACACACACCCCCAAAGAAAACTAGCCTGTGGGGCTGGTGAGATGGCTTGGCAGTCAGGAGCACTTGTGGAGAACTCAGGTTTAATTCCCAGTGCCCTCATGGGGGGAGGGGGGGTCACAACTGTCCATTGTAACTGTGGGGCTTTTCCACCCTCTCCCAAGTTCCCAAAATAACAACTCTGAGGCTGAATTATTTGTGAATAAGTGCCTAGGCCAAAAGCTTTGGCTCATTCCTGCTAGCTCATAACCCACTTACCCCGTTTAGTCTATTCTACATCCTACCGCACGGCTAGTTACCTCTCCTCAGGTTCGTGTGACTATCTCCATCAGTGTTCAGGTGAATCCCTCCATGCCTGACTCTATCCCAGAATTCTCTCTCCCTGCCGGAATTCCCACTTCCCATTTCCTACCTAAGCTAATAGGCCAACAGCTTTTTTATTGATAAGTGGTACAGTACACAAGAGATTCTCTCTACCACCTATAGCCCTACTTCCAGGGGGTCTGTGAATGCCAGTGAATACAAGTATATGTGCTCACACAGACATACATAGAAAAAGAAATCTTAAAAAAACTAGTTTAATTATTAAAGTAATAAAAACCTGTTGTAGGGTTCGGCACGATGGCGACTGCCCACTCACTCTTCTGTAATCTCAGCAGTCAGAAACATGGAGGCAGGGAGTTCCAAGGCAACGTGGGCAACGTAGCAAGATGGAATATGCAGCGTACTGTAGAATCTTCAGAAATCAAGAAGAGGGAGTCAGTGAAATGGTTCAGTGAGGAAAGGCCCTCGCCGCCAAGCTGGTGCCTTGAGTTCAGTCTGGAACCCACATGGTAGACGAAGAGAACTGAATTGCTTCCTGGCAGTGATTTTCTCTGCTTTGGGCTTAGGTTAAGGATGTCAGCTTCCAGTTTCTTCTACTGTTGCTTGTTGCCATGCCACCCCACTGTGGGGGGAACTCTTATTCCTGGAACTGTAAGCCCAAATAAACCCTTCTATAACTTGCCTTGGTCATGGATGTTTTTATCACAGCAGCAGAAAAACGACTAATACAGTGACCAAAAGCTGTCATCTGACCTCCATTTGAGAGCCATGGCATATGCACGCGTGCACACACACACACACACACACACACACACACACACACACACATAGACACACAGATGCATATAATGTAGTTATAGTTTTAAAACAGCAGAAAAAGGATATGGAAAGAAATCAATGATCTTTTCCTTTGCCTTCAATTTTCTGTTTGTTTTGGAGAAAAGGTCTCTGGGTAGCTCTGGCGGCCGGTAACTTAATATGTAGATCAGGCTAGCCTGGAACTCACAAGAGATCTGCCTGCCTCTGCCTCCTGAGTGTTGGAATTAAAGGCATGCACCATGCACCACTATTTTATTGAGGTGGGGTCTCTCTGTATTAACACTAGGATCATCCTGCCTCAGTCTCCCAAGTATTGGAATTTAAAGATTTTTGTGTGCTTTGTACATCATTAATTTCCACAGGAATTCTGTAAGGTAGATTCTACTCTTTGCATTTTATAGACAAGGGACAGCTGAGTCTCAGAGGGGGTTAACAACTTTGCAAGGTGATGTATTAGTTATTGTTTACTTCTCTAGAAGCAGTGGGACCTGGAAGAATGGAGCTGATAAATAAGGTATTCTAAAGTCTCGTGCAATTTTATTTAGAGCATCAGACAATTTATACTCTGAGGGTTAAGAAGAGTCACATAAGTAAAATGTCCAATCACAAGAACAGAGTTGCCCGTGGTGGGCAAGCCACACCAAACATGTTTTTCCACAAAGGCATGTAAACAAACGGCAATGGACAGTTGTAATGAACACTCTGAAGTAAATTCACCCCTATCTACCCCTGGGAGGGGCATGAGAACACATTCCAAGAACAATTCCACGTTCTGAAGAAACTGGGGTCACAAGACTTTTGGCTCGTTTTCTTACAAACTAAGAAATCTAACACAGAAATCTTCATAGCACAGACTCGGGCTGTGTTCCAACAGTTACTTCTCTGTTGCTGTGATAGAACAGCATGACCAAGGAAACTAATAGGAGAGTTTATTTGGGCCTACGGTTCCAGGTATGAGTCCTCCGCGTCGGGAAGGCATGACAGCAAGGAGCAGGCATGGCACCAGAAGAAGAGGACTGAAACCCGACATCCTTAACCAAAGCCCAAAGCGAGAGAGTAACAAGTAGGCAAGACTTTTTACTCTTTTAAAGCCTACCCTACCCGGCATACCTCCTCCAACAAGGCCCCACATCCCAAACCTCCCCAAACTGTCACCAATTAGGGACCAAGTATTCAAAGTCTCAGACCATGAGGGACATTTCTCATTCAAATCACCACTGTAAACAGCTGAGAAACTGTCATAGTTAGTTTGTATTATTGTGATAAAATACTGGCCAAAAGCAACTTGGGAAGAAAAGGGTCTACTTAGCTTATAGGTTACGGTCCATCATGGAGGAAAGCCCAGGTATGAAACTGAAGTAGAAACCTGGGGGCAGGGAACGCTCCTCACTCTCTGACATTTATTTGAGGTTTGGTGAGCGCATGTCTAACATACATGCCTGTGGTAGTCAGAAGGCAGCTTGTGGAGGTCAGTTCTCTCCCATGAGGATTCCAAGAATCAAACTCGGGTTGTCATGCAGGTGGGCAGGCACCGTGTCACACAATGAGCCTTCCCTGAGGCCCTGGAGCTTCTATACTTCTCTCTTTCTCTGAAAAATGGAGATGGTTCCCAATCACACCCTGAAAATGACCAATCTGAGGAAGCAAGGGAAGCACCGGTGTGGGCAACCAACCCTCAGTTCTTGACCACTTGGTTTCCACGTCTGCCTGTTTTCCACAGAGAATAGCCTAGAGTCCAGCCAGCTGCCCACCTGCCAGGTAAGTGATCTCCTTCAGTCTCGAAAGCCACACAGTCTTGTCTTTCCATCAGACACTGTCTTTCCATCCCCACCCAGGTCTCAGTCAGTCCCCTCTCTGCTAAGTTAGATCTTGTCTTCCTCATAGACGAGGGTCCCTTTCCTTTCTGAGTGGAATCCTACTTTCTTGTGCGGTCTGCTCCTCCTCAGGATGTAGGCTTTTGTCTTCTGCTTGTGGGAGTTTCTTTCTGCTTCCGGCTTCTCCACAGCGGAAGTACTGGAGACAGTGTGGTAGTAGTAGTGTAGTGTAGTGTAGTCCCAGGGAAGAGAGAATCCAGGACACAAAGAAGAGATGTCTCGGTAGTGACAAGGACAGCAGATCTTGAGGCAGGATGGGATCTGCCACCTGGTACCATAAAACAAAGATAACTTGGCTCCTCTCCTGGAGCGCGGGAGATCTCAAGGCAGCACCAGAGCCTGTGTTCCAGACCCAGATGTGCCTCGGTGCTGACACCTGCTGGCCGCCTGCGGCTACTGCACCGGCCGGCAGTAAGAGGGACCATAAGTTGCCAAATGACCCAATGTTGTCCCTTTCCTCCTCCTTTTTAATGAAAAATGTTAAATTTTGACAAGGCACATCTAATAACATAGTCTCATTTGCCCCACAGAGCAGTAAATGCTACAAAGCAAAAGAAAATTACAAAGGAGAAATGGAGGCAATAGCCACCTTTATTGATCAATGTCAGAATGGGAACATCAACACCATAGTCACATGACCAGATGTGGTGATACAGACCTTTAATCCCAGAATTTGGGAGGCCCCAGGTAGGTGGATCTTTGAAGCCAGCCTGGTCTACATAGTGAGCTGCTGGTCAGCCGGGGCTACATAGCGAAACTCTGTAAAAGTAAAAAAAAAAAAAAAAAAATTCGATCCATGAGATGGCTTAGTGGATAAAGGCCACCAAGCCTGGGGACCTGAGTTCAAGTCCCAGACCTGTGTAAAAGTGGAAGGAGAGACCTGACTACACAAAAGTGTCCTATGACTTCCTCATTGTTATTAATGCACATGCCTTCTCACACCCACACGCGCACACACACATACACACACACACAAACACACACCGTGCATATATACCATGCATACACACAATAATAATTAAAAATTTAATGCCAAGTAATGGTGGAACATGCCGTTAATCCCAGCACTCAGGAGGCAGAGGCAGGCAGATCTCTGAGTTCAAGGCAAGCCTGCTCCACAGAATGAATTCTAGGTCAGCCAGGGCTACATAGAGAAACCCTGTCTTGAAAAACAAAAACAAAATTAAAAATTTTCAATTTTCAGATGTGGGCGGGATGGCTCAGTCAGTAAAGCACTTGTCTTGTAAGCATGAGGACCTCCCCAACATACACTGCAGCAGTTTGAATATACTTGGTCCATTGGGAGTGGCACTGTCAGGAAGTGTGGCTTTGCTGGAGGAAGTGTGTCACTGTGGGGGTGGGCTTTGGAGGTCTCCTCCTGTCCTTAAGCTCCACCCAGTGCGGAAGAGTCAGTCTCCTGGCTGCCTTTGGATCGAGACTTTTAACTCTCAGGTCCTTCTCCAGCACTGGGTCAACCCAGGAGCTGTCATGATGATAATGGACTGAATCTCTGAAAGTATAAGCCAGCCCCAATTAAATGTTGTCCCTTACAAGAGTTGCCTTGGTCATGGTGTCTCTTCACAGGAATGAAACCCTAAGACACACACATAAAAAATGCTGAGTGTGGTGGTACAGGCTCATAAATACAAAAAGTGGGGAAGTCAAGACACGAGTCTGGCGCTCACTCACTGGCTTCCCAGCCTAGCCTGATTGGTAAGCTCCCAGCCAGTGACAGCCCCTGTGTTAAAGGAGGTGAATGGCATTACTGAGGATGGGATCTCTAGTTATCTTTTGCCTCTGAATGTAGTGATGCACCGGTGCACACCCCTCCCCCCTGAAACACACAAACACACACGTGCACTCACACACATACACAAACATGCAAATAAATTATAATTAAATACCAAGTTTTATGGCACCATAAGGACTGAAATATGGTGTTAACGATGGCTCAGAAACAGCACATCTAAAAGAGGCCTGCCTAATTTTTTTGTTTTAATTTTAGACTGTCGAGCCGGGCGGTGGTGGCGCACGCCTTTAATCCCAGCACTTGGGAGGCAGAGGCAGGTGGATTTCTGAGTTCGAGGCCAGCCTGGTCTACAAAGTGAGTTCCAGGACAGCCAAGGCTACACAGAGAAACCCTGTCTCGAAAAACCAAAAAAAAAAAAAAATTTTAGACTGTCGAACTATGGTAGATCTAGTTGGCTTAGAATTCCCTAAATAGACTGATCTGGCCTTGAATGCACAGTGACCCACCTATCTAAATCTTTAGGTCTAGCCTGGCGCACTTTCAAACACCTGTAATTCCAGCTACTCAAGTGACAAGAAGATTTGAATTTTTGAATTTGTGACTAACCTGGGAAACAAGTCATCTTGTATCCCCATTTCAAAACAAGTTAATATATTTTAGGCATATATATGTATAGGTATATATATGTATAGGTATATATATAATGCAATACAAATAAGCTATCCCTAAAACAATATTTAAGTTACCCATATTTAAATGTTGACACTAAGGCAATTTGCACATGTGAAACAGTTTTTAAAATGTTGATTTATTTGTGTGCCTTTTATTTAATTGTATATGAATGTGTGCCTAAATGTGTGTCTGTGTGTCCTACACTTGCAGGAGCTTGTGGAGGCTGGAGGGGCATCAGACTCCCTGGAACT
This sequence comes from Tokudaia tokunoshimensis, assembly GCA_036184795.1. Lineage (NCBI taxonomy): Eukaryota > Metazoa > Chordata > Mammalia > Rodentia > Muridae > Tokudaia > Tokudaia tokunoshimensis. Next base: position 88,005,510 of record BTHU01000016.1, on the reverse strand, counting down.
GGAGCTAAAGACAGCTGTGAGCCACCATGTGGGTGCTGGGAACTGAACCCAGGTCTTCTGCAAGAGCAAGTGCTCTTAACCACTCAGCAATTTCTTTAGACCCCAGCACACATAAAGGTTTTAAATACTGGTTCTCATTTGTCAAATGAAAATATAGCCCCCCCTTCAATGTCTAACAACAGCAATTGGTGATGTAAGTGACCCTCCTTATAATAGCTGGGATTATGGTGTATATCACCATGTCTTTATGGTTTTTGTTTGTTTTGCTTTGCTTTGTTTTTTTTTGGGGGGGAGGGGTTCGAGATAGGGTTTCTCTGTGTAGACCAGGCTGGCCTGGAACTCAGAAATCCACCTGTCTCTGCCTCCCAAGTGCTGGGATTAAAGGCATGTGCCACCACTGCCCGGTCTTGTTTTTTGTTTTCTTAAAATAACTTTTATTTTTTCACAGTCCAGTTGTTACCCCACCTCCGGGTCTGCCCTCCTATAGTTTCCCCCGCCACACACCCTGTTATGTTTTGGTTTTAATTTTTTTTTTTATTTGGTTTTTCGGGACAGGGTTTCTCTGTGTAGCCTTGGCTGTCCTGGAACTCACTCTGTAGACCAGGCTGGCCTCGAACTCAGAAATCCACCTGCCTCTGCCTCCCAAGTGCTCGGATTAAAGGCGTGCGCCACCACCGCCCCGCTGGTTTTAATATTTTTATTTTATGTATTTGTGTATGTGTCTGCTGCATGCGTATGGTTGCTTGAGGTGGCGGTATTAATAAGAACACCGCCCAGCCTCTGTCTTGTGATGCTGTAAAAACAACACATCACTGACTTGCTTTGTCCCAGATGACCTTGAACTCAGAGATCTCCTTGGCTTAGTCTCCTGGGATTCATAGCCACTATGCCTCAAGATCTCCAAGCCAAGATCCAAGTCAGAAACTTGTATCTCCCAGCCTCAAGATCTGGATCATAGGTGAGCCTTTCAATTCTGGATTGTAGTTCATTCCAGATAGAGTCAAGTTGACAACCAGGAATAGCCATTACAGATGCTGTCTCAAAATATAAAAGCCCTTTAAGTCCCCAGGAGCTAGCTTCTTGGTACTACAACAGATGTCTTGGCAGGCATGGCAGGTGGCTGATATCAACAGAGACCATCCACAGGAATTGTATTTTCCAGGAGGATTCTTCCTCCCTGGGACATTGAGCCATGATGGGAGCTAAGGACGTCTGGGGCTATCTGTAAACCACAAGTCGATGTATCTCAGGGATGTGTGCCTTTCCCTGTCAAGAAGAATGAGGTTGGAAATTGAAGAGATGACTGAAGACGTAGGTGGCCCTGAGGGGGCAGAAAGCTTGGAACAGACACTTGGTGGGGGATAAAAGAGTCAGAAGACTTGGAAGACCATTCAGGCCAGTGGCCAGGCTGCTATAGGGACTGCTATGATGGTGGCTGGGGTATCTGCCTCATTAGCAGGTGAAGGCTCTCTGGCTGCCTCTGGGAGATTCAGGGTGGATGTGGGGGGCACGTTGATCCTGACACTGGGCCAAAAAGCAATAACAAGCTACCTCACACAAAGCAAGCATAGCTTGTGGGGTCTGGTGGCTCAAGCCAGTAATTCAGTTCTTTGAAGGCCCGGGCAGAAGGATTGCCTGGATTTGGGTTTAGCCTGGGCTACCTAGTGAGTTCCAGGACAACCTGGACTACAGTTAAACCTTCTCTACAGATGTCTACAGTTAGACATCTTTAAAAGGGATGGGGCTAGAGATGTGGCTCAGTTGGTAGAGTACTTGCTTCACATGCAGGAAGTCCAGAATTTGATTGACAGCACCTCTTAAAAACTGAGCATAGAGTTGGAGAGATGGCTCGATGCTTCATGCTCTTCTAGAGGACCTGAGCTCAGTTCTCAGCATATAAGTTGAGCTGATGACAACTGAACTTCCAGCTCCTGAAAAAAATATGTATGTATATATGGTTTTTGGGGGGGACAGGTTTTCTCTATGAGAAAGCCTTGGCTATCATGAACTCCCTCAGTAGATCAGGCTGGCCTTGAATCTACCTGCCTCTGCTTCCCAAGGGATTAAAAGCATGCACATTGACAATAATTTTTAAAATAATTTATTTTTATTTCATGTGCATTGGTGCTTTGCCTCCATGAATGTTTATGTGAGGTTGTCAGATCCCCTGGAACTGGGGATCCAGTTACACAGTTTTGAGCTGCCATGTGGTCACTGGGAATTGAACCTGGGTCCTCTGGAAGAGCAGCCAGTGCTCTTAACCTACAGACTTATCTCCAGCCCCAGGCAGTAATTTTTTAAATCACTGCAGATACTCAAGATTGCTTGGGTGTGACTGGGGCTCTGCAGCCTTCCGTAGCTAGGTGTTCCGTAGGCTTGGCTAGATGGAGACCTGGCACATGGAAGACAGGTCAAAGCCTATCTCCTTAGACCCTCTGAGGAGGTCTTCCTTGTCATGGCACTACTTTCCGTGGGAAGAGCCTAGGGGGAGGGGGCAGTCACTGCTTGCTTAAGTCTTCTCAGTGATCCTGTCACTCATGTAAACAGATCCTGTTCGAGACTTTTTAAACATTTGATGTGACTTTCTTATTTACCTCGAGCCCGAGACAGTCCATTCCTAGAGGCCTCAATCTGGGAATCTTGGAGTCTTTCTCAAATCCTTCAGATTTCCTCCAGTGGGCTGCTAGGTTCCCAAGTGGGTACAGGGGACAGCAGTCCAGTACATGTCAGCAGGGAGTGGGCCGAGTTGGCCTAGGTTTATGCATGTTTGGAGCTGAGAGAGGCTAGCAGCTCAGGGTAAGTGCCTTTGGAGCTTCTGACCTGGTGTTAGAGCCTAGTCAAACTCCCCAGAGTTAGTACCAGCCCCTACTGTTTAGGGGACATTCATACCTCTCCCCTCCTACTCAGATCCTTCTCTGCCAAAGCTTGGAGCCTGTCAGAATGTAAAAGGCTGCACCCTTATACAGCGGCTCTATTAAGTATTCTCCAGGTAAGATGTGGGCTTGTACGTGTGTAAGATAAAAGTACATAAAAAGGGTTACTTGCTAGATTGTAATAATAGTTAAACACAGCTCTCCCTGCAATGTCTAACAACAGCAACTGGTTAAGTAAGTGACCCTTCCACATAAAGAACACCTTGTAACTATTAAGAATACAGCAGTTGATGTAGGTGGGATTAGGAGATATAGTTAATAAAAAACAGGAGAGTCCAGAATAGTGTATAAAGACATTTATAAAAACACAAAAATATGGCTAATTGTAAATGAACTGATAGAATCTTCTGCCAGTGCACTAGAACCAAGGGTCTACAAGAGAGTGGAAAGGGGACTTAGTTCACTGTGCATTTTCTAACTCTTTTTTTCTCCTCTCTTTCTGAAGATTGGGTTGCAGGTGTCATTGTGCCTAGCTCTTTTTGTATTCGTTTAAAAATAAACTAAACTACCTGTGCCCACTTATAGTCTACCATGTTGGGTCTTGTGCTCCTGGTTACCGATTGGGAGGCAGGACAGCATCTCCCTGTAGTTTGAGGCATTTATGCAGTCTCCTACTGCTTTCCTTTCCAGATCCTTCACCAGGACGTTAAGACCCTAGAGGATGTGGATCTGACTTACCCTACTGTTAGTACTTAGGCATACTCACAGAAAAACAAATAGTAATTATCGCCTCCTCCATTTAATAGACAGCAATCACTGAAGTTCAAGACTATGTGTGTAAATGGGACAGAACTTCACAATGGCCTACTCATTACATGACATAATGGTTCTTACAAAGATGTCTCCACGAAAGCATTATCTTTCTTTCGGATATATATATATATATATATATATATATATATATATATATATGTATATGTATATGTATTGTCGCTGTATTCATACACACCAGTAGAGGGCATTAGATACCATTACGGATGGTTGTGAGCTACCACCTGGTTGCTGGGATTTGAACTCAGGACCTATAGAAGGGCAGGCAGTGGTCTTAACCACTGAGCCATCTCTCCAGCCAGCAGTTTTCAGAGCAGTCAACTCTTGAAGCCTACTGCCTTTCTCTGATGCTTACTAGGCAAGCTGTTTGTTTCTGAGACAGGGTCTATGTTCCCCTGGCCATCCTGGAACTCGCTCTGTACACCAGGTTGGCCTCAAACTCCCAGAGATCTCCCAGAGTGCTAGGATTAAAGGCATGTAACACCTGCACTGGCCAGTTCTTTGGAGTTTAAGACAGCATCTCTCTTTCCCCGCCTCTCTGTGCCTACCTATCTGGATTCCTTTCCTTTCAAAGACAGTCTATTCTCCCAAGACACCAGCACACAGGGCTATCTTCATGCCCACTCACTAACTGGGCACCTGAACCAGCTAGAGATAAGGCTTGCCTTCCACAGTTTACATGTGGCTATCTATGTACACTGCCACAAGAAATCCATCCATATCCTTGTTCCCTTGTTCAGGCAGTGGCCCTTCATTCAAGATTTCTTCCTTATTTAAGCCAGGCCTGGTGTTCACCCCTGTAATCACTGCACTAGGGAGCCTGTGGCAGGAGGATCAGCCCAAGTTCAAGGCCACACTGGGCTACACAGTTGTAGACCAGCCTAGAGTTTAGAGTAAGACCCTGTCTGAAAGAAAAAAGACCTTTTCTCACATACGCTTGCCTCAATTCCTCTCTGGCCATCTATTGGCTCCTTGCTATGGGCCTAATAGTCATTTTTTCCCAGGGCGTATGTGTCCTCAAAATAAAAAAATATGGCATCTGCTTTAATACCCACTACACACAAATGATGGTACTATTACCCCTACTATTTAGACAAAGAATCTAGAAGGATGGAGCAGGGTGTTTCTCTTCTTCCTTTCCCTTTTCTTTGATACAAGGTCTTGTGGTGTAGACCAGGTTGGCTCTGTACTGGAAGTTCTTCAGGATCACTGGGATTACAGACATAGCCCAACACACTTGGTTGTTCTGAATCTCTCTCTCATTCATTCATTCACTCATTCATATAAGGTCTTGTTTTGTAGCCCAGCGTGGCCTGGAACTCGGTTACTCAAGTTGTTAATTCAGGCCTCAAATTCATGATAATTTTCCTGCATTAGCCTTTCAAATACTGTGATTATAGGTGTGAGCTACCGTACCTAACTTTTTTTGTACCTTATGTAGTATATTTATAACTGATTTTTTCAATTAGTACTTGCTGAAATCCAGGTGCAGAGGAACACACCTGTAATGCCAATGGTCCGAAGGCAGAGGCAGAAACACAATTTCCAGGTACCTTAATTATAGAACTCTGCTCAGGGATGGCCCAACCCACACTCATCACTAATTGAGAAAATCCTTTACAGCTGGATCTCAGGGAGGCATTTCCTCAATTGAGGCTCCTTTTTCTCCAATGACTCTACCTTCTGTCAAGTTGACACAGAAAACCAGCCAGTAGACCAGGCTAACCTGGGCTAACAAGACCACGTCAGAAAGAAAAAAAAATTGCTGAGTTGTGTTGTCAGACACTGCAACTAAAAGAGAAGCACATTTAAATAAATGGTAGGACCTTTAACGTGGGGAACTGATCTAGAGATTTTGTTATTCTTTGCCCCTTGGTCTTTAAGCCCTCTTTCCTTGGGATAGGAAGATGACTTAGCAGATAATGTGCTTGCACGGAAAGTATGAGGACTCAAGTTCAGATCCCTGATATCTCTGTAAAGTGCATGGGGTGGCAGCACATAACTGTAACCCCAGCACTTGGAGTGGGGGGAGCAGAGACAGGAGGATCGCTGGCATTTGCCATCCAGCCTATCTAACCATAAAAGGTGAGATTCAATAAGAGACCCTGCTCAAAACATAAGGTAGAGAAGGGCTGGGGATGTTGGTTAGTGCCTGCCTGGCATGCACAACACCAAGATCAATTTCCAGAGCAACATAAAACCGTAGGTAGTAGCACATGCTTGTAATACAAGCACTTGGGAGAGGCAAAAGAATCAGAAGTTCAAGGACAGCCTGGTACATGAGACTATCTGTTTAAAAAAAAAAAAAGGTAGTGCTAGAAAAAGACACCCCAGATTAGCCTCTTGCCCCTACATTTGAACTCAGGCATACATACTTCCCCGACATACATACACATCCAATCTCCTATTAGTTCTGTAACTGGCCAAACTAACTCAATGCCAGTGGTTCTCAGCCTTCCTAATGCCGTGATCCTTTAATACAGTTTCTCATGTTGTGGTGGTAACACCCCCCCACCATAAAGTTATTTTTTATTGCTACTTCATAACTAATTTTGCTGCTACGAATTGTAATGTATGCAGGATATCTGATATATGACCCCTATAAAAGGGTCATTGACCTCAAAGGGGTTGAGATCCGCACCCTGAGAATGGCTGCTCTATGCTCCCGGTCTATGAGCTGCGATGCTTTTAGTCTATTTTGAATACATTTATGAATTTAAAATTTCTAAAGAGCTGAAATAGAACCTGGTACCTGGCTCTATTTGTATAATAATTGGACAGCTATTGATCTTGGTTTTGTGCATGCCAGGCAGGCACTAACATCTTCACGCTATCTCTATCTTATTTTTTGAGCAGGGTCACCTTTTATGGTTGGACAGGTTGGTTAGCAGATGCCAGGGATTCTCGTCTTTGCTCCCTGCAACCCCCAGTACTGGAGTTACAGTCATGTGCTGTCACCCCATGCTTTCTACAGGGATACTGGGGATCCAATTTGATATGGTTATATCCAATTATAATCTGTATAAGCACCACAAATGTATTAGGTGTTGTTGACTCCACAGCAACACCAAATTGTAGTAGCTGTTGCTGCTGCACTCAAACTTCTGTTCATATGTTCACATTTTGCGGTGTTAGGGCCTTGTGTGTACCTACCACATTCCTGCTCCAGTTAGAGCAATTTCCAGCACTATTATATGCCAGGCAATGCTTTAGGTACCAAGAATAAAGCAGAAGACAGTCCGAGTTCCGTCTTTGGATGGGTCAAATTAACAATAAATGGCCAAGAAAAGTACCAGGCAAGTGAAAATACCTAGGGTGTAACCTAGGGTGCAAGCATAAGTCCCTTAGTGGCACCTTACACCAGAGGGCTAAGGATAGCCCAGATAGATTGGACCGACAGAGAAGCCAGGTCAACGTCGCTGAGATTCACCTCTATCATTTCACACTCACAGCTCATCTACTCGTCTCCTGGAAATATCCAGGGTCTTCCTCACACCATCCTTTCCATCCCAAGAGTCTCCCTGGGCTGCAGATCAGGGTGTGGCTGGTCCGGCTATAAAGACAATGCTCGCACACCACTCGGCTGGCCCGCCTCTCCTGCCCTGACTAGAGGACTTGTGGGGACAGGCTGTGGCTGTCCTCCACCGCGCTGGGAAAGCCTTAGGAGGCTGAGCGTCACGCCGTGGCTATTTCTACCTATCTCCAAAGGCCCGTGTTCAGATAGAAAACTTGGGGACCCAGCACATCCCACTTGCATTAAAATCTCCCAAAGTTGAAGTCAGTCATGATGGCGTGTGCCTTTAATCCCAGCACTAGGGAGGCAGGGGCATCTCCGAGTTCGAGGCCAGCCTGGTCTACAGAGTGAGTCCCAGGGCAGCCAGGGCTACACAGAGAAACCCTGTCTCCAAAACAAAAAATCAAATAAAATCTCCTGGGTTGGGCCAGGCGTGGCCGACACAGGTCGAGGCTAGCCTGGTCTACATAGTGTGCTCTAGGACAGCCAGAGCAAATAATGATGCCCTATCTCAACTCCCGACAGAATCTCCACAGGTGATGTTTGGTCGATATTGTTAGCTGATGAAGGGCGCCCGTAAGCTACGCTTGGAACCAGTTAGTTGCAATCCGTTTAAAGCAACTCAAGGTAACTGTCTCGTCCTCCCGCCATGGAGGGAACTCGTGAGTGGTCACAGGCAGGCCGAGAACTTCTCCCCACCACACACCAGGAAGTCACCTCTCTGAACCTGGCGTTATACCTACCGCGTGAGGTCACTGGGATTAAATGGACTGTTTGTGCACTGCTCACACACACACACACACACACACGCGCGCGCGCGCAACTGCTTTTATTAGCTCTCAGGAAAGCGCCACAGCCAAGAGGGCGTTCTCGGCTCCACTGAGGGCAGGCCGAGACCCGCTAAGGGGCTCGAGTGAACTCTAGGCCTTCCGGCGTTCTCCAGCTCTTCGGCAGGGCCGCGCGGAGAAGGCTCTAGGCCTCAGCGAAATCCACCGTGGGGCGCGGGGGAAATCCCCGAGAAACGCCCAGACCACCTGAGGCACAGACGTCCATGCTGCGTCCGAACACCTGAGGGAACTCGGGCCACGCCGCCACCTAAGCGCGCCTCGCACAAGCCGCGCCAAACTCGCCCGTTTCACTGCGCAGGCGTGTGGAGAGCGGGGCGCTCAGGAAAACTCAAAGGACCAGCACGCTGACCACTCAACGTCCGCCCTGACCAAAACTAGTCCCGCCCCCAGGGGCAGATGTCAGGCCCCGCCCCTAACGGCCCCGCCCTCCCCACGCCTTAGGCCCGCCCCACGCAGCCCTGGGTTAAGGCTCGCGGTTGGTTCGCGGGATGGACGCGAGCTCTGGTTGGTGGACGCGGGGTCACGAGGACACCTTCGTCGCCTTTCCAGAGGCGATTACTGGGCAGGCTCAGTCTTTTGCCTCAGACGCTAGCTGTAGCTGGCAGGCGGTTGTACGTGCTCCAGAGTCTTCAATACCCGCTAGTGCAGTCGCCTTCGTGTGGGTTCCGCTAAGCTCTTCTGAGCTGCTCGCTCTCCACGCGCGCCGCCGCCACAATCCGCCACCATGGTGAAACTCGCAAAGGTAAAGAGGCCTTGCGCGCGGACGCGGACGGCGAGGCCTGCTTTCCGAGGGACGGGCGCGCGCCCGCCCGTCCGTCGCGGAGGGGAGGAGGGCCTGCGCGCAATCCCGGGCGCGTTCGAGGGCGCCATGCTGGGGGGAAGTCTCGCGCGACTAGCAGGAGGTCTCGCGGTGTTTGGCCTCTGACTTCGTGGGGGACATGAGAAGCGCTGAGGCAGGTTACGGGAGGACGATGTCTAGTGCACCGGTTGGGAGGGGGGTCGGCGTGAGGAGAAATAGGAGGAGCTGAGCGTGGAGAGGGGCGCCCGCCGCGGCGTGTGAAGCCAGGGCCAGCCTCTGGCGGCTTAGCGCTGCCGGGGCCCCGCCCCCCCGCGCACGTGCTCCGGTGCTCGGCCCGCCACGTGGGTCGCGGAGCTCCGCACGTGTCGCTCGTCCGGGGCCGTGGGGGGAGTGTCGGGACCCCTGGGAGGGATGCAGCGGGCTGGGCTTAGGGTTGCCCAGCCATCCGCCGTCCCGGGCCGTGCTCGGCACGTGGTGGGCTCCCGAGAGGGCGCGTGGTGACCCGCTTGGTGGCTCCACGTGGGTCGGCCGGGAGCGTGAGAGTCGGAAGTAGTACGGTTACAGAGGCGCTTTCGAACTACCCCCCCCATCCCCCAGCACATGGTGTATATAGAGTGACGCCTTTTATTACCGGGATGATTTTGTGGAAGGTGCCAGAAAGTAGAGGGCCACGACTAGTGGACTTTAGAGACCTGGGGCTGCTTCCCGGTGAAGAGTCCTGTCATGTGCCCGGCCCATGGGACGTCTCCGTGCTTGTGGCCATTAGTAAGAAAGAAGGTGGTGGCCGAAGACAAAGGTGATTTTTAAACTGCGGGTGTCATTTTTGTGTGACTTTTGTATATAGGCCGGCAAAACCCACGGTGAGTCCAAGAAGATGGCTCCTCCCCCGAAGGAGGTGGAAGAGGATAGCGAAGACGAAGAGATGTCAGACGATGAAGACGACAGCAGTGGGGAAGAGGAGGTAGGAGGCTCCGGGGAAAATGGTGGTAAAAGGGTGAGATGCAGCAATAAACCTGGTGGGTGGGTGGAAGTGAGGTCAGGATTCTAATATGTAGTAAGGGGTTGAATAGCAAGCTCTTGGTTGCTCTTGATAGCAGCTTTAGTAAACAGTCGATGCAGAGGGTGTCTAGGCAGAGTTTTATGCTGTCACAGGCTCAATACATTTTTGTGGCTAGAGAGCTGCTAATTTACCCATTTGCTAGATCTGACACACGTTATAACTTAAGATTTACTTATTTGTGTTATATGTGAGTACACTGTAGCTGTCTTCAGGCACTCCAGAAGAGGGAGTCAGATCTCATTGCCGATGGTTGTGAGCCCCACAATGGTGTTGCTGGGATTTGAACTCAGGACCTTCAGAAGAGCAGTCAGTGAGTGACTGCTGAGCCATCTCTCCAGATGTGACACTCTGAAGGTTCATGTAAAGACAGTGGGCACACAGGAGACAGAAACAGGAAGAATTTTGAATTCCAGGCAAGCTGGGAATACCAGGAAATCTTGTCTCGACAGTTTTTATGGTCATGCTGAGTTAAGAGTCCAGTTTTTTAAGCGTTGAAAGCTGTGTGTACTTATTTCAGGGTTTAATGTGTGTGCACGCATTAAGCATGCTTAGTACCCTCATTCTGGAATGTACTTGGATCCCCTGGAAGTTACAGCTACATGTGGATTTTACACTTGTTCCAGGAGTAACAAGTGCTCTCTGAGCCATCACTCCAGTTCGTGACTTTTTAAAAACATATCTAATGTCCAGCTTGTGCTCAAAGATAGTGTTAGTATCTTAACATATCATTGGATAGAGACAAATGCTTATGATTTGTTTGCTTTCAAGGTTGTCATCCCTCAGAAAAAAGGCAAAAAGGCTACCACAACTCCAGCCAAGAAGGTAGTTGTTTCACAAACAAAAAAGGCTGCGGTTCCCACACCCGCTAAGAAAGCAGCTGTTACCCCAGGCAAAAAGGCAGCAGCCACACCAGCTAAGAAAGCTGTTACACCAGCCAAAGTAGTTCCAACGCCTGGTAAGAAGGGAGCCGCACAAGCAAAAGCATCAGTACCTACTCCTGGTAAAAAGGGAGCCATCACTCCAGCCAAGGGGGCTAAGAACGGTAAGAATGCCAAGAAGGAAGACAGCGATGAGGATGAGGATGAAGAAGATGAAGATGACAGTGATGAGGATGAAGATGATGAGGAAGAGGATGAATTTGAGCCACCAGTAGTAAAAGGAGTGAAGCCAGCAAAAGCAGCTCCTGCTGCTCCTGCATCAGAGGATGAGGAAGATGATGACGACGATGAAGATGATGATGATGATGATGATGATGAAGAGGAGGAAGATGGTGAGTTAGAGCTTAGGATATTGAGAGTAATGCATGTACACTTCCTGTTTCATGATTAGATTAGAATCTCATATTTTGTTCTCTTAATTATTTCCATAACTTAATAGGTTTTTGTTTCCTTTCTAAGTTTTACGGGGTTTTTTTGTTTGTTTTGTGTATGTGCGTTTTACTTTTTTTTTTTAAATATTTGTGGTACTTATGTTGTCTGGATTGGTAGCAAATGCATTTGCCTGCTGAGCCATCTTTCTTTCAGACTCTGAGGAAGAAGTTATGGAGATCACACCAGCCAAAGGAAAGAAAGCTCCTGCAAAAGTTGTTCCTGTGAAAGCCAAGAGTGTGGCTGAGGAGGATGATGACGAGGAAGAGGATGAAGATGAAGAAGATGATGATGATGAAGAGGAGGAGGAAGAAGATGAGGAAGAGGAGGAAGGTAATTAAATTAACTTCTAACGTACACTGACCTAAGTAATGCTTAATGGTACTCAGTAATGCTGAAATGGCTGCCTACTCATGAGTGACATTTTGAAACATCTAGAACCTGTTAAAGCAGCACCTGGAAAACGGAAGAAGGAGATGACCAAGCAGAAAGAAGCCCCTGAAGCCAAGAAACAGAAAGTAGAAGGTAAGTCTGCAAAACTCGGGGGACAAAGATCAGAGTAGCAATAGCACAAGTGATGAATGACAAAGGGACTTAATACTGAAACTTGGGGTTGAAATGCAATATGCTGATGTGCTTTATAGTTACTTTATGATGAAATTCATTTGTTATGTGCTTAAGTGGACTGAAAGTTCATTTTCTGTGCAGGCTCAGAACCAACTACACCTTTCAATCTGTTCATTGGAAACCTTAATCCAAACAAGTCTGTTGCTGAATTAAAAGTTGCCATCAGTGAACTTTTTGCTAAAAATGATCTTGCTGTTGTGGATGTCAGAACTGGTACAAATAGGTAAGTTATATGTGTATCAGCTAGTATTTTTACCTTCTAGTTGTGTTCTTCCATGCCCTTAAAGTGGGGCTATATCTATGTTAATAAAGATTAGTTGTCTTCTCCTGCTCTTAAATACAGGGATAGATAAGGAACTGCAGTAATAAAGATTATATAGTAACGAACTAAATCATAGGATCATAGGGCCTGCAATTTGAAGTTCCCATGTTTGACTTGGTGGTGTCAAGTAGCAATTTTAACAATTTGTTGGACAATAGCTACGACTATGGATCTGCGTGGTCATAGTGAATGCTTTTAGCTAAAAGGATTCTCAGTACTTAGCAGGGACCATCCCAGCTATTGCTGTTAGTTATGTACTGAATGAAGAAACCAAGGTGAGTTGTGTATATGGGCTTGGTTTTATGGGAGATAAGGATGATCTAGTTTTATTTTGTTAGTGCTATAGACGCTGCCCATATGCATACCACATGGTACAAGTGTAGATCACCCTCTCATGCCTGTAATGTTTTTTTTCTTTCTTCAAGGAAATTTGGTTATGTGGACTTTGAGTCTGCTGAAGACCTAGAAAAGGCCTTAGAGCTCAGTGGTTTAAAAGTGTTTGGCAATGAAATTAAACTAGAAAAACCAAAAGGAAGAGATAGTAAAAAAGGTATGTAAAAAAGGGTCTGGGTAATTGGATAATAACAGACTTAGGAAGCAGTCTTGTCCCCCTTCTCTCTCTTAGTTTCTTCCTCATTGTGAACCAGTGAGATTTCATAGGGTCATGTGCTTGCTGACAAGTTTGATTCTGTTAGGGCTGGCAGGATGGATAGCTTGCTGCAAAAAGTTTGATCTCTAGAAGCCACGTGAAGAGAGAAGAAACTGAGCCTATTGAGCATCTGGCACTCAGGAGACAGGCAGGGAGATCTGAGTTTGAGGCCAAAAATCAAACAATTCTAGGACTATTATTACACAGGGCTGTTACATATAATGCCAGGGCTATTACACAGAAACAGAAAACTCATAAGTTGTCCTCTGACCACATGTGTACATCATGGCATTCTTGAAGCTTACATATCTCTTAAATGAATTCTTGAGCCATATGAGAGGGGAGATGGGAACTAAGTCAAAATAGACTTGTTTCATATACAATTTAATACATACGGTCTAAGGGAACATAACATACGTGTAAACAAGTAGGAGATAAGCCTGGTGTCCAGGGAGGCCAGGAGAGCCTCATCTGAAACTAGATGGGTTTGTGAGTCACCAGGTAACTGAGTGCTGACAGTTGAACATGGGTCTTCTTTGTGCAAAGGGCTAGTAACCGTTGAGCTACCTCTCCATGCCGTATACCATCATTTTTAGCATAGATCCTTGTCCTTTATAGCAACTGTTTTATTCTCTTGTGACTTGTAAATTGATGTACTTAAATCTGTATTCAATATAGTTCGAGCTGCAAGAACACTTTTAGCCAAAAACCTCTCTTTCAACATCACTGAGGACGAATTAAAAGAAGTGTTTGAAGATGCCATGGAGATCAGATTAGTCAGCCAGGATGGGAAAAGTAAAGGGTATGTTTTATGTCTTTGAATGCTAAGTTTTAGTAACAAAATTTAATGTCATATTCCCCTCTCCTGCCTTTAACAGTCTGAAGTAGTTTGTGCTATTTCAAATTTACTTCATAACCAGAAAAATGAATATCTGGTCATCTGGCCTCCACCTCCCAAGTTCTGAGATTAAAAATGCTCAACTGATAGGTTTTGAAGCTGTAATTAATTTTACAGGCTGGTCTCAATCCAAATAGGGATTTTTGGCCACCAGTACTTCAGTCACATTGAGAGAAATGTAATTCTAGGCAGTTCAGTCTGTTATTGTGTTGATTCTCTTTCCTCCTTACATAATAGTATGGAGGCCAGTTTAAAGGATGACTTTAAAGATGAGCCAGTATAGTAAAAGAACAATAAGAACTATTCAGTAGTCATACCACCTGTTTCAGTCACTAAGTAAACGTGACTAAGTCCTTCATAACTGATGCTTAAATAACATTTTATTTAACATTAACTGAATTGTGCTTGTACTGTTTGTTTATCTCTATTTCAGGATTGCGTATATTGAATTTAAGTCTGAGGCTGATGCAGAGAAAAACTTGGAAGAAAAGCAGGGGGCAGAAATCGATGGACGATCTGTTTCACTATACTATACTGGAGAGAAAGGACAAAGGCAAGAGAGGACTGGGAAGAATAGCACTTGGAGTGGTAAGTTAAAAGGGTTAATTATATAGTGGGGGCAGCTATTTGAAATTATTTCCTTTAGAGTGTCGTAGGCATATACAGCTTTCTTGGTTTGGTATGTTTTCTACTTTAAGTGGCTTAAACTATATTTTGGAAAAAATATTCTAGGACAACAAAGAACAGTCATCTAATTAGATTGAAAATGAAAAGAGCAAGAAGGGGCATTACTGTATATAATGGAGATACACTGTGGTGGTTCTAGGATTATGTTATATGGGCCATGGTTGAAATGCCATTGTTTCAGTTAACGTGCCACCACCACCTTTTGTGGAATAGGTTGGAAAGTGTTTTATATGTGGCCTACTTACTGAGTGCTTTAACATACACAGACTTAGTCTGATACACCTTGCTAATGTTATATCTTTGTACTTACAGGGGAATCAAAGACTTTGGTTTTAAGTAACCTTTCCTACAGTGCAACAGAAGAAACTCTTCAGGAAGTATTTGAGAAAGCAACTTTTATTAAAGTGCCCCAGAACCCACAAGGCAAATCTAAAGGGTAAAATAATTTTAATGTTAGATGTGGGCTTGACATACTCTTATACATAAGAGTTAGACTGTCCTGTTAGCTAAAAAACCTATACAAAGGACAGTAAATATTGATAGCATTGGTAATTACCTGCTGATGCCAAGCTTTATTCTGAGAACTGACTTTCAATCCTCAGGTATGCATTTATAGAATTTGCTTCATTTGAAGATGCTAAAGAAGCTTTAAATTCCTGTAATAAAATGGAAATTGAGGGCAGAACAATCAGGCTGGAGTTGCAAGGACCCAATGCAAGAAGTCGTAAGTTCTTTGACATGATGTGACTTGGGTTGGGTGATTTTTTTTTTTTTTTTTTTTTTGTGAGTCCATGCTCATTTGAGACTGGCTTTATGTTGTTGCTGAGTAAATGACAACTGGATATGATGACTGATTACCTGAGAAATAATTGATGAAATCTCAAGAAAATTCCTCTAGATAGTCAAGTTCTGATCCAGCTATGTCAGCTCAAAGCAGCAACTTTGATTGCCCTATGAGTTCACTTAGATACATCTGATCCAATATAGTCTTTTTTGCGTTAATTGCTTTTTCTGGTAAGAGAAGACATCGTAAAGAAAAAAGACATTGTACATACAAAACCAGTGTCAGAGATGACTCAGTAGATAGCACTGACTACTTTGAGAGGATCCAGGTTCAAATCCCAGCACTCACGTGGCATTTCTACTTCAGTGAATGTGGCAGTACTCAACCAAGGGTTCATAGTGAAACCTATAAAACAGGCATTTTTCTCTTCCAGAGCCATCCAAGACTCTGTTTGTCAAAGGTCTGTCTGAGGATACCACTGAAGAGACCTTAAAAGAATCATTTGAGGGCTCTGTTCGTGCAAGAATAGTCACTGATCGGGAAACTGGTTCTTCTAAAGGGTAAGAAGGCACAGTGTTGCTTTTTAGCAAATTCTGTGTGGAGAACTTGGGTCTGCGGTATCTTCTCATTGAGCTCCTTTCTGTCAGCCAGTGACAGATTATGGATTCGCACGAGAAGAAGAGAGAGTTCACAGAACTAGCACTTATCTTCTGTTTTTGCAGAGGTATATTTAGCTGTTGTGTGAGACATTCTGAGATAACTAGGACTTTTCTTGACCTAAAGAGTATTTTCTGTGTGGTCACTCTATGTGGGTGACTTGGTGCTTATTGTGTTACTTTAAAATGTCCTTACTTAATTTAAAATGTGTGGTTTTTACTGTGTTTTAGGTTTGGTTTTGTAGACTTTAATAGTGAGGAAGATGCCAAAGCTGCCAAGGAGGCCATGGAAGATGGAGAAATTGATGGAAACAAAGTTACTTTGGACTGGGCCAAACCTAAGGGTGAAGGTGGCTTTGGTGGCCGAGGTGGAGGCAGAGGAGGCTTCGGAGGAAGAGGTGGAGGTAGAGGCGGAGGAAGAGGCGGTGGAAGAGGTGGATTTGGCGGAAGAGGCCGGGGAGGCTTTGGAGGTAAGGAAGGGAAAGAAACTGGAACCTCTGGTTCCTAAACCTGTGTCCTAAGCAACCACCTTGAGTAGGGAGATCAATTCCTAATTGTATCATTCTTTCATGATATTTTTCCTTCCTATAGGCAGAGGAGGCTTCCGAGGCGGCAGAGGAGGAGGGGGAGACTTCAAGCCACAAGGAAAGAAGACGAAGTTTGAATAGTTCCTTCCCATCCCATCCTTTTCCCTCTTCATTTTAAAGAAAGGACTCTGGGGTTTTTACTCTGTTACCTGTTCAATGACAGAGCCTTCTAAGGACATTCCAAGACAGTAAAGATCCTAAACTCTGTTGCCAGACTTAATACTTCCTAGAGGTTACATTTGGATTGTTGCTTAAGAGCTTGGCAAGACCAACTCTGCCCAGTGGGAATTTGAGTTGTGTTCCTACTGCTTTCAAGAATCCCAGCTACAAATGTGGAAATTGGTTTTGGGTTTTGATCTGGAAGATATATTTCATTTGTACCTTAGATGTGTATGTGCTGGACAAGTGGTTGATAGAGCACAGTAACAACAAACAGTACAATGTAATCTGAAATGACCTGGACAAGGAATGAATGGTGCCCCATTGGGTTGAAAAATTCACATAGCCAGGTATGGTGGCACATGCCTTTAACCCCAGCACTTGGGAGGGAGAAACAAATCCTGTCTTGAAAAACCAAGAAAAAGCAGCTCACACAAACAACCAGATACAAAGTTTGGCCACTGAGAACCAGATCTCAGCAGCAAGGTGGGAATGATGTAATCCAAACCCACAGGAGGCAAAAGTCTCTTGAGTTCAATGCCAGTTGGTCTGCAGAACTAAGTTGCAGGACAGTGAGGGATACATGAAAATCCTGTCTTGAAAACACAACAAAACCTGTCAAATCTTAGAAAAGATTTGAGGAACAAAGTTTTTAAGGGGGAGGGGGGAACGGTGGCCTTTTTTTCTATTTTTTTAACTTAGCCTAACAGGAAGTTTGTCATAGAGGTCCAGTATAATTATACGGTGGCCCTTGGCCTGTGTACTTAATATGAAATTTTCAGTGATCTATCAAGGATGTACTATCTTTTTTTTTTAACGTATAAGGCATGAGTGCCTAGATAACCTTAATAGAAACTATTTCCTGTAGGTGTTTTTCCGTGTCCCACTCCCAACAAATTGACTTTCAAGAAAGGCCAGTCAGCTATTTGTTGAGACGCTTTCTCAACAAACCCAAAGACCCTCTGTAGGTTTGCTCTGAGAACCTGTCTGATTTAAGTATGTGGTGTGACCATTGCAGTCTCGGTCCTGTCTAAAAGTGAGGTAGGATGGCATGGGCATAAGATTTTGTATGGTGGGGAGCAGTTTGGTGTGGTTTTGGTTTTTTGGGGTTTTTTTTGTTTTGTTTTTGGGTTTTTGTTTCTGTTTTTTTGCTGTGGGGAGGGGATCTCTTGATTCTGTTAGCCTCCTAGTTAAAAAAATTAATGGCTTGTAACTGAAGGCACTCAGCTGCCTTTAATCACAGAAGACAGACCAATTTGAGGTGAGCCTGTTCCAGGGCTACAGCAAAGAATGGGTACAACTCTGGTGTTAGTAGACATTTTTTTGTGGATTGAGATAGTTAACCTGCAGGGTCACCAGAAGATTTACAGTTGAATAGTTGCCCCTCTCCCTAAACTGGAGGGACTTGGCAGACATTTTAGAAAATCAGTAAACTCTGGAAATGGTTGTTTCCTTTTCTCATTCTTCCAGCAGGTGGCAACATAAGAACTGAAGAAAGGGTGGAGGGAAGGCACTTGATCTACCTTCACCTAATAAATACTAAACACCAAACTCATTCTAGTGGTAGAATAGCCACAGCATTGTGTAGAAGTCTTTAAAAAGCAGCAACGTTTTTCTCATTGGAAAGATTCACTCCTGACCGTTTTTCACCTGCTTTTGTGACTATATACACTAGCCTATCAATGTGACTTTATTTCCTAAAGATTGCAGTGATTCAGGTTGCTTAATCTAGTTTTCAGTTTACATCATCTGCCTTGAACCTGTTCAACTCTTAGGAACATAGAGGAACAAGCAGATACTAGGGGTATAGGTCTGACTCCATACTGAGGTAGAAAAACGGGAGAGAAGGCAAGTCCTTGATTAAAATTTTCAACTCCTTCTTGTGTGTAGTTTTGGCCCGCATGTATGGGTACTGTGCATGCCTGGTAACCAGAGGCTAGAAGAGGGGGATCAGATTATTTTGGAATCAGTTATACCTGGTAGTTGAACTTGGATCTACTTATGGAAGAGTAGCAAGTACTCTTACTTGCTAAGCAGGTTCTAGCCCTAGGATTAGCATCTAACAAGCTAAATTTCATCCAGTTAATGGTAAAAACCCTTTGCCATAGTGCTTGCACAGCCCTAGTTAGTAAAGAAAAAACCTAGTTTTGGTTGCTGTCCTCCATTAAGTACCTACTAAATGCTAAGTGTTAAGAAATGATGGAACTGATTCAAGGGAATACCCAACATACTGTAGGTGGAGACTTCTAGGCCAATTAACCAGTGTGTTCTTTCTACCTTTTGAAGCAGGATCTCAGTTTCTTCTGAGTCCTTAAAAGCTTTCAAGTGCTTCTGACAGTAGGAATGTGGGGATTAGCAATGCATGCCATTTCAGTGGTTTTTTTTTATCTGGGTTTCAGGGAATCTGGTCAAGTTCTCACTGGTAAATCTTAAAGGCCACCATCTTGGTGTTTGTTTTTGAGACAGGGTCTCTATCTCTTGCCGTCATGGAGCTCAATAGGTAGATTAGGCTGGCCTGAAGATCTGAGTGCCAGCATTAAAGGCCTGTGCCTCCATGTCAGGCTACATTATAGACATTAATATCAGAAGGATGATAGGCTGAGGCCCACTTTATTCCTTTCAAAACACCAATTCTGGGTTTATTTGGGGGAGGGTGGTACTTGTTTTATTTTGAATAGTGCTTTACTGTGTATCCTTGATTGTCATTGAAATTTATCTTGCTTCAGCTACAAGTGCTAAGATTACAGGTATGTACAACCACACTCAGTAACTTAGGTTCAAACTGAATTCTCCATTATTTTTCAAGTAACATCTTTCAGTCCCATTCATTCTCTACTGGACTCTGTTATATAACCTGATACTGGCATTGAAGCTAGTTTTTTCCCTTGCTTTTTCTCTTTGAATATTAATTTGGATACTTTCTATTGGTCTGTTTTCACTAATTCTGCTAGGCCCTTTAGTGAAGCTTTCAGGTATCTTTAGGTTTTTTTGTTTGTATCTTAATGTATATGGGTGTATTGCCTATGTGTAAGTCTTCATGTGCATGCAGTGTCACAGGAGGCCAGAAGAGGGTGGATCTTCCAGTACTTGTGAGGTACTGTGAATCAATCTTGGGTTTTCTGGACTCTTAACAGCCCTTCAAGTGTCTTCTAAGATTCTCATGGTTTCCAGTTTACAAAGCTGCCACTTTGTTATTTAAATTCTTTTCCTGCAAATTCCTAAAACATCCACAGTGATTGAAGTCATCTGTAAATTTTTATTTGCATTGGTATTTGTCCTACCTGTGTGTGGTGAGGGAGTCAGATCCACCATGTTACAAATAGTTGCAAGCTGCCATGTGGCTGCTGGGAATTAAACCTGGGTCCCTGGAAGAATAGCCAATGTTCTTAACTGCTGAGCCACCCCTTATTTGTAATTTTAGCATGACTTGTGGTTGAGTACTTGTTTGAATTATGAAGAGTTGTTTCTCTTCCACTGCATGTCTAATCTGGACATTGACCCATATTTAGAAGCCATATGCTAGGACTTACATTTAGTTTTGCTAATTCAAGTACATTTTGTTCTGGCATTCTGCTATTAGTCCTATACGTAATCTGTGACCCTTCTAACATCTGCTTTTCTTCCCTTAGCATCTTGTATTGTCAGTGATAAGTAGGTAGCAGATTCTTGAGTTTCTGTTTTTCATAAAATATGAGATTTACTTTAAAGCCACTTAATATGTTCATCCTAAGAATACTCTCAGGTTGTTTTTTCTTTTCCTTGAGTTATCACTAAGTGGAAAGTAAGGAGTTTCAGTGAACAGACTGGCTGTTCTTGCAGAGGACCCCAGTTCAGTGCCCAGCATCCAGATAGTGCTTCACTGTAACTAGACCCAAGGTCCTTTTCTGCTTTCTTGGGTACCTTATGCACATGGTGCAGAAGCATAAATGCTAACAAAACTCCCATATACAGAAGTTTAAAATGAAGAGGAAAATTAAAAATTTAGGAAAAGTGGGAAGCAATTTTTATGTCAAATTTACTATTCTTGTTAATGGTTTTCCCAAATTTCCAGATTTGTTCTTCAGCCTCTCAGTACCCCTCTACTGCCTAGAAATCTTGGCATACCTCTAGAGCGCCAGGCTAAACACTTGAGGGTATGTGCATCAGTTCTATCTGGTAGTTATTTTTATGGTACTTGGAATTAGACCAGGACCTCAGCTTGTACATATAGTTGAGTGCAGTTTTTCTTGGTTTTATTTTGTTTTTCCCTTTAAATTTCTGTTGGATTTTTGTGTTTTGAGAAGGGGTCTCTTTTACTATGTAGGTTTAGTTATCCTAAAACTCACTATGTAGACCAGCTGGCCTTTAACTCCCAGGGATTCACCTACCTCTGCCTTTTCAGTTCTGGGATCAAAGGCCAGAGAGTGGATTTGCAACTGATATCTGTGTTGGCTAATATTAGCTATAAACTTGATCAGATTGATAAGTGTCTAGGGTATTAGTGAGTTAGTTACTTTACATGTTGCTATGACATAATACCTGAAAAAGGTTTTTAAAGAAAAAGGTTTTTTTTTTTTTTTTTTGTTTGTTTGACTGACAGTTCCAGAATACAGTCATCATGACAGGGACAAGGACATCAGGGTGCCAGGAGCCTGAAGCAGCTGGTCACATTTCCACCTATATTTAGGAAAAAGAGAGTGATGGATGCTTGTATTCAGTTAGCTTTCTCTTCCATGCAGACTAGGATTCCAACCTACTTGAGGTAATTGATTGAGGCAGAGTGAAACTACCTCCTCTTAATCAAGGTAATCTCTCATAGGCATAGGCAAGGGTTAACCTGATCTAGATAATCTACAGATATGCCTAGAAGCAGGTCCAGTTCAGTTGACCATGTGGTATGGCATACTCTTGGGTATCTGAGAGCATTTCCAGAAAGGACTAGCTGAATTAGGAAGACCCACCTTAAATGTGGGTGCTGTCCGTATAGGCCTGGGTCTTAGACTGGATAAAAAGACAAAGGTGCCAAACCATGAGCTAAAAGAAATGTCTTTTCACTTAAGTTGCATCTTGTATGTTGTCACAGCGACAAGTAGCTAGCGCAATCTGAGTTTATAATGAGGTTTACTTTAAAGCCACTTCATGTGTTCATCCAAGAATATCAAATTCATCTTTAGCTGGTTAATAGGTGAAAAAAGAGAGATACCTGGTTCAACCTTGGTGTTCTCAAGATTGAAATGGCTTTGAGAAGCAGTGAAGTTTCTGAGTGTCAGCAGATTTCTTTGTAAAGCAATTGTGATAGAGAATCCTTTGTTCTGTCATAACACATTTTCCCAATGTTCGTTTGGAAGGGTGCATCTCTAATTTCTTCAATATCAAAAATTGCAAATTTTCTAGGGGCATTATAATGGTAACTTTTGGACCTTAAATAGGAAGCTACAGCATTTGTTGGTTAAAATATCTGCAAAAGGGGCCAGTGAGCTCACTTGGTAAAGGTGTCTGTCACCAAGCCTGACAGCCTGTGTTTGATCTCTAGAACATGTAAAGGTTGGAGGAGAGAACCAACTCAACAGATGTGTCTGACCTCTTCAAAGGCATAGCAAGCACATACCTGAACATGCGTATCACACACAGTAATTTAAACGGAATAATTCACACCACAAGGCAAACCAAGGGAAGGATAAAACCTCTAGTAAGCATTTCTAGATCTGGGGGGTGTTTTTTTTCCCTTCAGGAAAAATGACTCATGCTGATAGTTTGAAAAAATGATTCAGGAACCCAGAAAGGAATACTTAGGCACAGTTTACCCTTTCAAGGTTTATGAATACAACAGCTGAGAGACAATGTGTGGTGAAGTTGGTGGCTTCCATCAACAGTAGCAAAACAGGAAGTGCTGCACACACAGCCTTGGGCGATGACATGAGAGCTTCTTTTAAGCAAGATGGCAAAATTGCATCTTGGTAGAGACAATGAAGCTTCTCTTTCCAAGGAAAATTTTGACAAAAATCACTTCCTGGACACCCACGGCTTTTGTAGATTGGGAAGATAACTACAAAGGAAGCATTTTGAGAGTGGAAAATCTTTAGGCACCAGAAAACAGACCAGACTGTTGACACACAGCTCAGTTGGTAGAATGCTTTCCTAATAGACACGAGTGCCATTGCCAACAAAAACAAAAAAACCAATACAACTGTGTGTGGTGGTGACTACTTGTAAACACAGCACTCAGGACAGAGGAACATTAGAAGCTCTTAAGGTGCTACCATGAAGAGGTATGGACAGTCATTTCAGCAGTGTTCCACAGCAAAGCCAGTTCATGCTAATCACTCCTAAAGCATATCACTGAGAAACTACTAGTGTTTTCTGCTCTAACCAGAAACTCCATAGATTTCATGCCTGTGCTGCTCTCTTTCATGTCTTTCAGTGTGGGGGGATTTAGTTTGCCTTACCTGTCATCCAACACCCTCTCTACCCCCCCCTTTATATTTGTAGCAGCGTCACAAGTGTAGGCAAGGGTTGGCTTGAATTCCCACTCCACTTGCCCCTGCCTCCTAGGTACTGGAATTAAAGGAGTACTCCACTTGTACCTGACCTGGACTTAAAATTCAGCCAGACAGTAATGGCATATGCCTTTAACCCTAGCACTCTGGAAGCAGAGGCAGGTGTATCTCTTGAGTCCAAAGCCAGCCTGGTCTACAGAGTGAGTTCCAGGACTAGACAGTGAAACCTTGTCCTGAAAAACAAAATTTCCCCCCAATACTGGGGAGGGGAATCCATCTCAATCCCCTCACATATTCTGTAAGTATTAAACTACTGTCCATCCACAGGCTTTCTTTATACAACACCTCTTTGCAAACTAGGAATGATCTTGGAAGGCTGAAGTATGAATGGTGAGCAAGCCTGGGCTACAATGTGAGACCCTATGTCAAAAACAGAATAAGATGGCTCAGTGGAGAAGAGATTGTTGCTCAAGCCGGGGATCCATGACCTGAGGGGACCCATGGAGTATGGTAGAAAGAGAACCAATTTTAAAAGTTGTCCTCTGACCTCCATACCCATGTGTAAGCCCTCATTCACACCTCCCTCCCCCACCCCCTCTCTCTCTTCGCTCTCGTTCTCTCTCACTCTCTCATACACACATACACACACACACACACACACACACACAGAGGCACAAATAAAAAAATGAAAGAACTTGCTTTTATGGCTTTTTGTTTTGTTTTTTGGTTTCTTTACTGTTTGTGACAAGGACTCCCTGTGTAATTCTGTCCTAGAGCCTAGACTGGGTGGCCTTGAACCTTTAGCAGATGTTCCTGTCTCTGTATAGTGCCAGGATTTCAGACATGTGCCATCATGCCTGGCTAAATATGTGTATCTTCAAATTATTTCCAAGAGTGATATTTTCAGTTATGCTGGCTTCATTCTAACAGCCACAAGCATTTTTTTTTCAGCAAAGGAAACACAAGGGCTTTTGTGTCCTGTTGTGTTTATGACTGAAAGTGAAACCAGATACGAGGTAATCTTCATGGTTTCCTCTTTCTATGGGGACTACTGTAGTGTGATAAGATAGCGTGTACAATTTCTTTCAAGGGATCTAATGGCCTTTTGAGATGTTAGTCTACCTAGACAACAGTCCTCTGCAGTGAACCTACTTTCTGCTGTGGAGAGGAGTAAAGGAGATTATCCTAAATGATTGTATAAGCCTAAATCAGTTGGTTGAAAGGCCTCAACCAACTGAAGACATTCTGAATAAATTCTGGTCCTGGGCTAGGAAGATGGCTTAGTAAAGTGCTGGTCAGGCATGCATGTAGACATCAGATCCCCAGCACACAAAAAAGCTACATGTCCTGATGGCTCAAAATCCTGGGCTTTGCTGGCTAGGTTAGCCTTGCTGACTTAGTTCCAGGTTCAGTGAGAGACCTTGTCTCAAAAATAAGGTAGAGCATGATTGAGGAAGGCACTTGATGCAATCTATGTCCTTCAGAAGCATGTGTACCACCCATACACACATAGGCATACCCAAAAATTCTGGCTCTGATACTGGACTTGGTTGAGCAGGCAGTCCTATAATCTCAGCTACTTAGCAGGCTGAGTCAGGAGAATCACAAGTTAAAGGTTTACCTGGACAACAGAGTGAGTTGAAAGTCAGTCTGGGCATTTAGTGACGTTCAAGAAAAATTTTTTTAAAAGTTTAGGGATATAGCTCACCCTAACCTTCTCAATGAAGACCTAGAACCAATCCCCAGTACCTGTGTTTAGGGGAACTCTCATGCCAGAACAGGACAAAAGCCAGGATGCAAAACCCCCATGATTTAGTAGGGTCCCAGGACTCTTAAATGATTTGAACAGTTAATATGATGAAACCATCTCCAGTGCCTAGTCACTTTTACAAAATATTTTTCAGCCAGGGGAGGGGGCAATGAGATAATAATATATTCCTGCACATGAACGTCAGCTCCTGCAGAATGCTACACCCCCATGTAGAATTTAGATTTCTCAGCCTCCACAATCACACAGCCAATAACTTGCAGTAAACATAATATAATATATACAGTCTATGGGCTGTGGGTATATTTTAGTGGTAGAGCACTTGCTAGCATGCTCCAGGCCCTACGACAAGCACAAGATTCAGTGAGACAGTAAAGGGCTGGGGCCCTCTTGCCTTGTTAAAGCCTTCAAGGAAAGAATATGAGTATGCCCCTCACCCCTCATCTCTAACAAGGCTCCTCCTCTTAAGGGTTCTACCACCGCCCATTGCAGTACCAGGAACTGGGGAACCAAGCCTTCACCATGTGAGCCTTTGGGGGACATTCTAGATACAAAACCCAGACATAACTCGGTCCTCATTATCCACAGACTTCATTCATATTTGCAAATTTACCTAGTGGTTAAAATTTGAGACTCAAGGGATAGAGAGATGGCTCAGTGGTTAAGAACACTGATTGCTCTTAACCTGAGTTCAATTCCCAGCACCCCAAGTCCTGAGTTCATTTCCCAGTACTAACCACCACATGATGATTCACGACCACATGTAATGGGATTCAAGGGATTATAGATTTGCAGAAGAAAGTCAAGGAGGTTCTAGGTGGAAAAAGACCAATGGGGAGATCACAGACAGCTGAGGTTGTAAAACAGATGACCACTAGGGGGAGACTTGGAGCTACAGGAAACCTGCTAAGCTCTCAACTGCTCATTGAACACCAGGGACAGATGCCAGCAATGATTTTCTCTGTTCATCCCAGTGTATGGCTGGTTAGTTTCCACTCTCCCTTCCAAATCTTGTAATAGCACTTCCATTTATGGTTAGAATTCAGACTGGAGCATAAGGGGTTGGGGGTATCTATTTCTTTTGTAGAAGGCAGAGACTCAAACCTAAGGTCTTGAACAGGTGTGTGCCACCATGCCCCTTCACATAACTTATACATAACTTCAGGCTTGCTAGACAAACTCCCTCAACTAAGGTTCATCCTCAGCACTCTTCTGTAATTTTGCATGGTGGGCATGATGAAATTAAGTAAAAAGCAAATGACCAGGGCTGGAAATACTTCATGTACTTGCCCAGCATACCCTGGATCTCACACACACACACACACACACACAGACACACACAGACACACACACACAGGCAAATGATCCTGAAGAAAAATAAATTGTATTCCCAAAGAAGGAAATAGAGTCTCCCAAAGAGGCACAGTGGAGCCAGACAGCAGGTCCTCACAGTGCAAGGTTAATGGGGTCTTGGCTGGAACCCGGGGACTTAACAGTATATTCATTCATTCATTCATTCATTCATTCATTCATTCATTCAGTGAGTCTTAACAGTCTTGGAGACCAAAGGGGTGGCTCACAGAAACTAAGAAAGCCTGGGAAGGTTTTGAGAGCAGCACCCTGACCAAGGGACAAAACAATTCTTGTCAACTTGGATGATGGTGTTTGCTTCGAAGTCACCAGGGTCAGGGGAGCAGAGGAAAAAAGTAAATTCTGGACAGGTAGAAGACGCCACAGCTCATGGGTAAAAGTACCAGCTTCGAGAGCTTGACAACCCAAGTTCAATCCCCAGAACCCATGCGGGGAAGAAAAAGCTGGGTCAGGTAACATACACCCACAGTCACAGAACCTCTGGAGAGACGAGAGGTGGAGTCGTGAGCATAGCCCAGAAGCTGGGGACCAGTCAGCCTGGAGCACACAGTGCAGAGGCAGAGACCGTGCCTTAGGTGGAAGCTGCAGGGTGGTGGTGGTGCATGCCTTCAACTCCGGCTCAGTCCCAGCCCTTGGGAGGCAGAGGCAGGTAGATCTTTGAGTTCCAGGCCAGCCTGATCTACAGAGTGAGTTCAGGACAGCCAGGGCTACACAGAGAAACTTTGTCTCCAAGAACCAAAACCAAACAAAAAGTAGAAGTGCTCAGACCCCTACTCTCCACAATGTACCATCTCTCTCTCTCTCTCTCACACACACACACCCCACTCACATGCACACACATAATTACTACTACTGATGATGATGATGAGGAGGAGGAGGAGGAGGATAAACTGGGCATGGTGGTTTCACCATTAATTCCAGCACTCAGGAGGTAGAAGCAGGTGGAGCTCTTTGAATTTGAGGTCAGCCTGGTCTACATAGCAAATTCAAAGCCAGACAAAGTTACATGGTAAGACCCTGTCTTGAAAAGAAAGAAGGGGGGGGGGGCTGGAGAGATGGCTTAGCTGTTAAAAGCACTGACTGTTCTTTCAGAGGATCCAGGTTCAATTCTCAGCACCCACATGGCAATGGCTTACAACTGTCTGTAACTCCAAGCTCTGACACCCTCACACAGACATGCATGCATGCAAAACACCAATGAACATACAATAAAAATAAATGGAAGGAAGGAAGGAAGGAAGGAAGGAAGGAAGGCAGGCAAACCAGGGATTGGAAAGATGGCTATTCTTCCAGAGAATCCAGGTTTTATTCCCATCACCCATATGGTTCACAACCATCTGTAGCTACAGTCTCGGGGTCCCTACACCCTCTTCTGTCATACCTTTAATCTCAGCACTTGGAAGGCAAAGGTAGGTAGATCACTGTGGGTTCAAAGCCAGTCAGGGCTACATAGTTGAGACCCTGTTTCTTAATTAAATAACTACTTAAATCATTTTAAAAAAGGATTAATCATCTCACACAGACACTGCTTTATCTAGAAAACTTTACCATGCTGGGTGACTTGGCTTCACCCAGATTTCCTCATAAACTGGCTGATTTTTCTCTGGCTATTGAATTACTTTATTAGTTATTCTGCTTTCTCGTCTTCTTTGGTCCATCTTTGAACATTTTCTGCCCTGGGGGATTTCATTCTTTTCATATCCAAGGGCCTGGTTTTCTCTGTGCCAAGTTGTTCATCTTGGCCAATGATCAAAGGCCACAGGAGCGTGAAGCCTCTTCCAGGAGCAGCTGAAAGGACAACTTAACTTAGATATCAGAGCCTGAGGACCCTTCCTTTCCTTGCCCTGGGTCTCTCCCACTTCCAATTGTTCTACACCCCAGGTCTCCCTGTGTTGTGTTTTATAAAAAGAAAAAAGAAACCAGAGATATGTTTGGTGGAGGCGCAGTATGGTGTGGGGGAAAGAGGGGTTGCCTCTGAGACCCCATGCTGAGGCATCCCTTCCCCCTGAGGTATAGTATAGAATAGAGTTTATTTAGGGCATGGGGAGGAAAGTTGAAAGACAGAGAAAGAGAGAGAGTTGGGGAGAGAGAAGGGGGAGGGGGTAGTAGAAGCCAGCCATGAGCATGTGGAGAGAGAGGGGGTTGGAGAATGAGGAGAGAGGGTACAGAGGGGGGAGGGGCAAGAGGGCAAGAGAAGAGGAGTAAGAGTGAGAGAGGGAGGAGGGGGCAAGCAGCCTCTTTTATAGAGAGTCAGGCATAGCTGGATGTTGCCAGGTAACTGGGGCGGAGCCTAGAAGAAATGCCAACACCCTGACTTCACATCACCT
This sequence comes from Tokudaia tokunoshimensis, assembly GCA_036184795.1. Classification (NCBI taxonomy): domain Eukaryota; kingdom Metazoa; phylum Chordata; class Mammalia; order Rodentia; family Muridae; genus Tokudaia; species Tokudaia tokunoshimensis. The sequence continues at coordinate 87,976,907 of BTHU01000016.1, read as the reverse complement.
CTTTGGTGTGGTACCTCTAGGCTCCAGAAGCCCCAAAGGTCGAGATGTGAACATATTTTTGTTTGGTGCCTTGTTTTTTGTGACTTTCACTGTCACTTTATGCAAAGAACACAGATGCATAGTCACGTCCATGTGAGCCCCGTTATTTTGAGATTCTGGCACTGTTATTACAATTGGTTCTTTATCTGGAGTTGACTTTGTTACATGCCTGTTTTCCTATTTTCCAGATAACCACCTATTTTAGAATCCCTCCTAACATGAACTTTTCCAGGAATCTTTGTTTGTCATGTCTTTCTTTGTCCTGTCTGAGAGTCCTGATGCTCTCAGGACTGATTCCTGAGCTGTTGAGCATGAATCTGACCATGCCTTGCTGTAGCAGACCATATAGCAGACCACTGACTTACGCTGGCTTCCATTCGCGGTGGGTTTTTAGTCTCATAAAGCCTAGTTCAGTCTTTCCTTTTGATGTGATAAACACCCTGACTAAGGCAACTTATGGAAGGATGTAAGAGCCCATCATGGCAGAGATGGGTACAACTAGGCAGGAGATGCGGCGGCAGGAGCAGGAAGCAGAGAGATCATATCTTTGACCACAAACCTGAAGGAGGGGGGAGTGGGGAGGAGACAGAAAGAGACAGAGAGACTGAGATCAGGGCAGAGACACAGAGAAAGTGTATGTGTGCTAGAGGAGAGGTAGAGGAGGAAGACTATAAAACCTCAAAGCCCACTTCCTCCAGCAAGTTCACACCTCTCAAGCTTCCCGCAAGGGCGCCACCAACTGGGGACCAAGTGTTTAAATGTCTGTACCTGTAAGGGATGTTTTACACATATATCATCACGTTTAGCTTCTTTCCTTTTCAAACCTTCTTATCTGGCTTTGATTACTTATTCTTTTAGATGTGGGGTGTGTGTGTGTGTGTGTGTGTGTGTGTGTAGGTCTGTAAACAGGCCTCTGGGTACGTGTAGGTCTCTCTCTCTCTCTGTGTCTGCTTGTCTGTGTCTGTGTGTCCGTGTGTGTCCATGTTTGGTATGCAGGTGTGTTCAGCACAGGCATGTGTAGAGGCCAGCCAGAGGCCGAAGTCAGGATGTCTTCCTCAGTCATGTCACTGTATATTTTTGAGGTAGAGTCTCTCACTGAACCTTGCCGGTTTTGGCTAGACTGTCTGACCACCAAATCCCTGGGGTTCCCTTATCTTTCCTCCCCTCCCCCAGGTGCTGGGATTACAAACTTTCACAGCCATGTCTTGCTTTTGCACAGGTGCTAGGGACCCAAACTCAGGCCCTCATGTTTCTATGGCAAACACTTTGTTTGCTCACTACCTGCCGATCTCTTTTACAAACTGCTTAGAGGACTTGTTTTTTGTTTTTAAATGTTGCTCCTTTCATACTGGGATTCTTTTTTTTTTAAGATTTATTTATTATATGTAGGTACACCATAGCTGTCTTCAGACACCCCAGAAGAGGGAGTCAGATCTCTTCATGGTTGTGAACCACCATGGGGTTGCTGGGATTTGAACTCAGGACCTTTGGAAGAGCAGTCAGTGCTCTTAACCTCTGAGCCATCTCTCCAGCCTGCTTAGAGGACTTTTTGAAAATGCTTCATGGAACTAGGGTAATGGCTTACAATCGTTTGTATCCAATGCCAGGGAATAGGGAGGGAGCTTCTTCCAGTAGGTACCAGGAATCACAAAGTACTCTCACATGCATGCAAAACACTCATAAACAAAAAACTAAAAATTTTTTTCGCCACCGGGCAGTGGTGGTGCACGTCTTTGATCCCAGCACTTGGGAGGCAGAGGCTGGCGGATTTCTGAGTTCGAGGCCAGCCTGGTCTACAGCCTGAGTCCCAGGACAGCCAGGGCTATGACAGAGAAACCCTGTCTCAAAAAACCTAAAATTTTTTTTCTTTTGGTTTTTTTGAGACAGGATTTCTCTGTGTGACAGAGCCCTGGCTGTCCTGGACTCACTTTGTAGACATGCTGGTCTTGAACTCACAGAGATCCATCTACCTCTGCCTCCCAAGGGCCACCTCTCTCTCTCTCTCTCTCTCTCTATATATATATATATATATATATACACACACACATATATACACATACATACATATATATTTTTTAAGGGTTTCAGGGAGTTGGCTCAGCAGTATTTTCAGGGGACCCAGGTTTGATTCCCAGCATCCACTTGGGGCTCACAACCCATCTGTAACTCCAAGTCCAGGGAGATCCGACTTTCTCTTCTGGTCTCCTCTGGCACCTAGCACACACACACTTGATAGATATACAGATATACATGCAGACAAAACACCCATACCCACAAAATAATAATAAAAAAAATAATAATCAATTTAAAGAGCTTTGTAAAATTACTCTGGAAAGCTTTAAAAAGGATTAGGAGGACTGAGAGTGTGGGGCATGCCTTTAATTCCAGCACTTGGGAGGCAGAGGCAGGTAGATCTCTGTGAGTTTAAGGAGGCCAGCCTGGTCTACAGAGAGAGTTCCAGGACAGCCAGAGCTATAGAGATTCTCTATATAGCTACATCTATGCTAAAAGCGAAAGACCACTTTCACTTCTATTTGTGTGTACATCTATCTGAGTGTATACAACGAGTGTGTGTGGTGTCTGTGGAGTCTAGAAGAAAGCATCGCTTCACCTGGATCTGGAGCTACAGCACATGTGAGCTGTCCAGTGTGGACTCTGGGAGCCAAACTCAGGCCCTCTGCAAGAGCAGCGAGCGCTCTCAGCCGATGAGCCATCTCTCCAGTGTTGTAGCTGTCTTTTAAATACTAGCAACGAGCCATCAGAAGCCTGAAAAAGGTAAAAACCATCGAGAAAGAAAAATACACAAACACACCACTTAAAATAGCTTCCCAAAGGTTGGGAAGTGTGGCTCTGTGGCCGAATGCACTCGGCTCATAGAAAGGCCACCAGGTTTCCCCTCCCATCACTGAAACGGCAAAATACAAAAGAACATGCCAAAAGATGTACCGGACCTGTGCACGGAGGAGATTTAGAGTGGCGGAAAGACATACTAAAGTGGTACACATGTACATGCATATATTTTTATATACTGCTTATAGATGGATTGGGGAATTTAACATTATTAAAATCTTAATTCTCAGGCCAGTGATATGGGTCAGTAGATAAAATGCTTGTTAAATCTGACAACCTAGATTTGATCCCTGGCATCCACGTGGTAGAAGACAATTGACTCCTGCAAGCTGTCCTCTGACCTCCACTTGCACCTGTAGCATGAGTGTGCACAGGTGTGTCCTGGGACACACCCCCTCATGATAAATAATTATTAAAAGAAAAAAAACAATTTGTTACTTCAAAAAAAAAAAAGTCTTTTTTTTCCCCAAGGCAGCTCATGGAAACTAAGATATCTTTTTAAGAATTATCTATTGCCCTGGGATGGTGCATACCTTTAATCATACCACTCAGGAGGCAGAGGCAGGCAGATCTCTTGGAGTTTGAAACCAGACTGGTCTACAGAGTGAGTTCCAGGACAGTCAGGGCTGAAAAACTAAACCCAAACCAAACCAACCAACCAACCAACCAACCAACCAAAAATAATCAATCTGTCTGTCTGTCTGTCTGTCTGTCTGTCTGTCTGTCTCTCTGTCTGTCTGTCTATCTATCTATCTATCTAGTGTGTGTGTGTGTGTGTGTGTGTGTGTGTGTGTGTGTGTCTGAATTCATAAGCACATAGGAGCGTGTGGAAGTCAGAAAAGGCCATCAGATTCCCTGCAGACAGTACTGAGATACCATATGGATGTTGGGAATCAAATCTAGTCTGCAAGACCAGTGGGTGCTCTCGACCACTGAGGTCCCTCTCCAGCTCCACCTCCAAGGCTTCCTTCTTTACTTTAAGCCACTATTGCTTCTTCTAAGTTCACCTGTTTGTGCATCTCTACCCTGTCAATGCTAACCTGGAATGCTACCTAGAATGCTACCACCAGTCAGTCTCCCTGCCCTTCCCCATAACCCGTTTCACACACATAGTTGGCTAACGGCTGTATTCTATCAGGCTCCGGAACAAACATACTCAATACCCCTACTTCCTATGTATTGGGTACATAGTTATAGTTCTAAAGGAGAAAAAAGTAAAGATCTTGACTTACCAAGATCCTGGCTTATCAATATACTATTTTGTTATTTTCTTTTTTTTAGAGTTTTGATTTTTTTTTTAAGATTTATTTATTTTATGTGAGTACACTGTTGCTGTCTTCAGATACACCAGAAGAGGGCAACTGATCTCACTATAGATGGTTGTGAGCCACTATGTGGTTGCTGGGAATTGAGCTCAGGATCTCTGGAAGAGCAGCCAGTGCTCTTAACCCCTGAGCCATCTCTCCAGCCCTATTTTATTATTTTCATTAACAGTGGATTAGCTGGGTGGTGGTGGTGCACACCTTAGTCCCAGCACTGAAAAAGGCGAATCTGTGATTAATAGGCCGGCCTGGTTCACAGAGTGAGTTCCAGGATAGCCCCAGCTACACGGTGAAACCCTGTCTCAAGAAAGCCAACCAAACAACAATCAACAAACCAACCAAACAAAAACAATGATAATTAATTGATTACTGAAAGACTAGTGACCTAAACCAAAGAGCCTTACTTAGATGAGCTGAAACCCTCCTGACAAGAGAGTCCCACACGTTGATAAGAACGTCTGCAGGTGTTTATGAGTAGAGAAAGTCCTGACAAGAGAGTCAACATAAGGTTAAGAACATCTGCCACCATTTCCTGTCCTGCATCCTCAGGACACAGATACACAGATGGAACTGGCCATCTCCTTTAGGTCCTGTAAAACTCACAGCCGCTGCGTCTGGGCACACGGTCTCCTTTCCTGCAGAGAAACTGCCACTCTTCCTTGTTAATGAAGAACGACCTGCTTCTCTTGCGGCAGTCTCCTCTTTTCTTTTATTTCCCTATTTCCTCAGCCAATCCCGACCCACCAGTTCCAAGGCATTAAACTTTCTCAGTCACTCAAAGCAGCCTTCTGCCTTCTGGAGCTTCTCGAGGCCGGCGGGCGGGGCAGGACTGCTTCCCCCGACTCCAGCCATGTTCTTGGAACACTTTGCAAAAGTACTGTGAGTTTGAGGTGGACTTAGCTCCCTGGTGATCTCATGATATATGTAAGTTGCAGCGTTAAAAGGGCCGGATTAATCAAACCGCTGATAGGTGTATATTAGTGTTGTTACATGGTATAAAGAATTCAATCTCATTATTTTGTTTTTATGTTAACAAAGAATAAAGAAGTTAGGCTAATATTATAAACAGATTACAGCCCCTTCTTTTTTTAATTATTTATATTTATTGTATGTGTGTTCTGTGTTTTGCCTGCATGTGTTTCTCTGTGAAGGTGTCAAAAGTCCTGGAGCTAGAGTTACAGACAGTGGTGAGCTGCCATGTGGGTGCTGGGAATTAAAGCTGGGTCCTCTCTCTGAGCGAGCGCTAGGACTCTCAACCGCAGAGCTGTCTCTCCAGCCCCTGTGGTCCCTTCTTTAAGCAAAGGAAACAATATAACCACCCAGGTTAGCAAAAATGTGCTCCCTCTCCTCACCTCACCCTCTACTGTTTTTCGAACTATGTTATTAAAAAAAATTCTGAGTTTAGGGCTGGAGAGATGGGATGACTTGGGGTTAAGAGCACTGGCTGCTCTTCCAGAGGTCCTGAGTTCAATTTCCAGCAACTACATGGTGGCTCACAACCATCTATAATGGGGTCTGATGCCCTCTCTGGTGTGTACTCACATTTATAAAATAAATAATTTTAAAAAATCCTGAGTTTCAGTCAAGAGACTTCAACCCCAGTAGTCAGAGGCAGAGGCAGGCAGCTCTCTGAGTTCGAGGCCAGCCTGGTCTACAGAGCAAGTTCCAGGACAGCCAAGGCTATAACAGAGAAACCTTGTCTTGGAGAAAATAGAAAACCCTGAGGTTAGCTGGGTGTGGTAGTGCACACCTTCAATTCCAGCACTCAGAAGGCAATGAGTTTGAGGCAGCCTGATCTACATAGTAAATTCCTAGACAGCCAAGGCTATACAGAGAGAGAAAAGAAAAAAAAGGCTGGTAAGTGAAATGGTTGCAAGGTAAGTTGCTTACTGACAAGCCTGATGAATTTGATTCCTGACATCTACATGGTGGAAGGAGGGAAACGACTCTAGCAACTAGTCTGACACACTACACTACACACACACACACACACACACACACACACACAAATTAATTAAAAAATTTTAAAAATCTTGAGCTTAGGGGCTGGAGAGATGGCTTAGTGGTTTAGAGCACTGACTGCTCTTCCAGAGGATCTGAGTTCAATTCCCAACGACCACAAGGCAGCTTATAATTATCTGTAACTCATTTCAGGGGGGAACCAAGACCCTAACACAGACGTATGTGGGGGCAAAATCCCAATACACATAAAATAAAAATTAATTAACAAACAAAACAAAAATCTCTATAAGTCATCTCATCAAAATAGGCATTTGGCCAATAATAAATTAATTCCACATTGTCTTAGTCAGGGTTTCTATTTCTGCACAAACATTATGACCAAGAAGCAAGTTGGGGAGGAAAGGGTTTATTCAGCTTACACTTCCACACTGCTGTTCATCACCAAAGGAGGTCAGGACTGGAACTCAAGCAGGTCAGGAAGCAGGAGCTGATGCAGAGGCCATGGAGGGATGTTTCTTACTGGCTTGCTTCCCCTGGCTTACTCAGCTTGCTTTCTTATAGAACCCAAGACTACCAGCCCAGGGATGATACTACCCACAAGGGGCCCTCCCCACCTTGATCACTAATTGAGAAAATGCCTCACAGCTGGATCTTATGGAGGCATTTCCTCAACTGAAGCTCCTTTCTCTGTGATAACTCCAGCCTGTGTCAAGTTGACACACAAAACCAGCCAGTACACACATCAATGAAACTTGAGAGGTTAGATTTAGGCATGACAGTTGTTTACACATGTCCTGTAAAACTATTACTTTACTCTAAAAAACTCACCTCCCCAGTGAGATCCTGGCCTGAAATATTTGTTTTATTTATATAGAGCAAGGATAGCGTGAGACAGGGCAGCTTTCAATTTTGTGGTCCTGACTGGTGACATACACGGGCATCCTTCAAAAGCTATAATTGAGGATCCACCTGGCTTTTTAGCAGTACAAATTAGGTTGACCTATCTGCCTGATAATTGTGCTTTATGCTATATTATATTATGGTATTTCTTTTTGTTTTTGTTTTTGTTTTGAGACAGGGTTTCTCTGTATAGCCCTGGCTGACCTGGAACTCACTCTGTAGAACAGGCTAGCCTCAAACTTGGAAATCTGCCTGCCCCTGCCTCCCAAGTGCTGAGATTAAAGGCATACGCCACCACTTCCGGCAACATTTCTTTTTGATGCTTTCTTTCTGGTGCTCGTAACTCACTCATCTGGCCTTACAGAGGTGTGCCTACACAAACCCCTCAGATCTTTTTCTATCCTCTCTGGATTCGAAGCTCAAACCATACAAAACAGCGCAATGATCTTTTACAGAAAGCCTTCCCACAAAAAAACTTTGGAACGATCAGTTGTGACAGCACCAATGTCTTTTTATTTTTAATGACTTTTTTTGTAATGTGCATTGATGTTTTGACTGCATGTATGCCTGTGTAAGGGTGTCGGATTCCCTGGAACTGGAGTTCCAAACAGCTGTGAGCTGCCGTGTAGCTGTTGAGAATTGAACCCTAGTCTTCTGAGAGAGCAGCCATGATCCTAACCACTGAACCATCTCTCCAACCCCAAACCAATGTCTTTAACCAAGATTTCTCTGCCTTCTTTAAGGTCTGCATGCCTTTTGTCAGCCTGGCGATAGCCTTCTCTCTTTCCTTCTGGTGTGGAGCTTCTGGTGTGACTTCTGGTGTGGAGCGTTTCCAAACTGTCATGTCATAAAAACGTGACATAGTTCCTCAGCAATTTCTACTCCTGAGGCTATGCAGACAGACTAAGGGACAAGAGGGCGGGAGCTGGCGCCACTGAGTCTATCCTTATTACTGCAGCTGGATGGGAGAAACAGGATTTTTTTTTTTCCATTAGGGTGGATAATAAAAACTCTAATCTTAAATGCTGGGATCTCTCTTATCTGATAGCAAAACTTAGGAGAGATTCTGGTCTCATACCCTCTAGGGAGAACACTAAGGAATCTTAGCAAACAGGTCTTGCTGGGTTCATCCATGTAGGCCGCCTTTATCATCTGAACACATTTCCACGTGGGTGTAGCACACCTATGCCATGAAGCCACATAAAAGTTTTAGTTCCAGCACTCAGCAGGCAGAGGCAAGTGGGTCTTCGTTACCTCTACGCCAGCCTGGATACATGAGCTTCTGTCTTTAAAAAAAAAAAGAGGATTTAGGTAATTTTATGGCATTATCAAAGAAATTTGTATTGGTGTAAAGATACACAAACACATTAAATAGAGTCCTTGTGTGTGTGTGTGTGTGTGTGTGTGTATACATACATACATACACATATAAATTATATATATATATCAATTGGGTTTTTTGTTATTAGTTTAGGCATCTTGCTAAATTGACTAACCTTGTACTTGGTTCTATGTAGCCCAGGCTGGTTTAAAACTCATGGTAATCCTCCTGCTTCAGCCTCTGGTGTGCTGGGATTATAGGCATATGCTGTCATGCCTGACTTGTAGACCTCAAGACAGCATGACCTCTAGGCAAGCATTTTTCTACTGACCTGTCCTCTCAGCCTCTGGACCGATTTTTGGAATTTTGATACAGGAGCTGGCATGCCATGATGTAAGTAAGTGTGGTGGTCAGAGGATAACTTTGTGGAGATGGTTCTCTCCTCCCATTTTTATTTGAGTTGTGAGTTCTGGACCTTGAACTCAGGTTGTCAGAATGGGAGGCAAGTACACACGACCACTGAGCCACTGATTTCTTTTTTTTTTTTTTTTTTTTTGGAGATAAGGTTCCCTGTATCACAGCTGCTTGAACTCCCCACGTAGCTAAGGATGCCTATGAATTCCTGATTGTTCTGCCAATACCTCCTGAGTGCTGGGCTAACACCCATACATCACCAAACTTGGTCTTTTTTTTGTTTGTTTTTACATTTTATTTATACATATTTACTTGTTTATTTGTGTATGTATATGTGTGTGTGTGTGTGAAGGAGGTCAGAGGACAACCTTCAGGGATCAGTTCTCTTCTTTCACAATGTGGGTCCTGGAAATAGAACTCAGGTCCTCAGGCCATGGTAAACACCTTACCTGCCGAGCTCTTTGGCTGCCTCATCAACTAATATAAAAATTTCAAGTTACATGTATCTATCTATCTGTCTGTCTGTCTGTCTGTCTATTTTGACTCTGTGTGTGTGTGTGTGTGTGTGTGTGTGTATGCATGCCATGGGATACGTGTGGAGACCAGTGAACAACTTGGGGGAGTCAGTTCTCTCTTAACACATATGTGGATTCCAGGGATTTGAACTCAGGTCATCAGGCTGGGTGGCAGTTGCCTTTACCAGCTGAGCCCTTTCAGCTGCCCATCAAATGATTTTTTTTGATGAAGATGTAAAGGCACTTCAGGGGAGACTGCACAGCCCTTCAGCAGGACCAGCCGAGTGATATCCCTGCAGAATACTAGAAATGCTATTTATAGGTCTCACAAGTGAAATAACAGTAAATACAAGACACCAGAATGTGCAAATGCAAAGCCTTCTGTGGAGAAGTAAAACCTGTGAATACCCTGTTCCTGGAGATCATATAAATGTCACCCCCAAGTGTGCCAGGCCCTCAGTCCGTCCTCTCCCATTGCCCACCCATCTGCTTTCTTTCCTAGAGATTCATTTTCATTTTCTGGGATTTTATATAAAGGGACTCATACATTTACTCCTTGTAATTTTTGAGAGGGTCTTTGTCACATGATCAAGTCACTTATTACTGCTCAGGAGAACATTTCTTTATTCCTTGGATCTGCTGCGAAAGCAGTCAGTATCTGTTTTACCCACCAGACCATCTCTCCAGCCCCTAGGATTTTTTTTTTTAAAGATAGAGTCTCTAGCTGATCTAGAACTCCCTGTGTTAAGTCAATGATGACCTTTATCTACTTTCTCTTCTTTATCTCCAAGTTGGAGAAATAGGCTCGTACAGTGGTACTAACTGAACCCAGGGTTTTCTGTCTGCTAGGTAAACACTACCAAGTGGGCTTCAGCTCCTCTTCTGTGGCCACCAGCTGAAAGACCATGTCCACCTGATGCTGCCCGAAATCATCTTCTCCACAGGCGAAGTTAGCTTGTAGGGACTCAAGCCACTTCAGAGAAGAGACACACAGACAGAAAAAGAACAGACAGACAGACACCCGTATTGGACATGCTAAAGTCTGAGAGGTTTTGGTGACTCTTTAGAAGTCTTCTATCTTGAGCTAGTTTGGCTTCTGTTAGGGGAACAACTACAGCCTGCACAGAATTTGTGCTAAAATGGAAAGATTCACATTCCCGTGAGAGACACAAGCAACTACTGTAGCGTCTACTTCCCAGCTGCAGGGGTAACAAAGTAGATGGTGTTGGGAGGCTGCTGGTGTGACTCAGCCCTAGCAGAATGTAGCAGGTGTCCCAAGGTGACCTTCCAAGGCCTGGGGAGCCCTTAGGAGCAGTGTGTTATACGCAGCCATCATCTGGGTTCAAGGACAGTGGCGTCCAGCCATGGTGGGTGCTTAGTAAAGGTCTCAGGATGACAGAGGCTGTGCATTCATTCATTAGAATTTCAGGGGCTAGAGAGATGACGGCTCAACAGTTAGGAGCACTGAGTTCAATTCCCAGCAACCACATGGTGGCTCACAACCCACTGTAATGGGGTCTGATGCCCTTTCTGGTGTGTCTGAAGACAGCTACAGAGTGTACTCAAATATATAAAATAAATAAATAATTCTTTAAAAAAGAAAAGAAAGAAAAAAAAGGATTTCAATGACTGTGCAGAGGTTGGAATGTGGCAGGTTCAGAGTCTGGCTGTAATTCATTTAGTGCTATTTTTAGCTCCCTTAATAGTTATTTATTGCCCTCTTGTATAAGTGAGCTAACATCCGGTCACCATTAGGTAAACTATGTAATGTACAGACACCTGGCTCGATGCCCTCAGATAACATCCTCCTAAAGTGAAGATATCCCTCACTTCATTCCGATCCACCTACCTGATGTTAAGTGTGTAGGTTTATAGCCTTGTATGTTTCTAGAAAAGCTTCTAGAAATTGCTACCTCATTAAAACATAGAAAAGAGTGAATTTGTCCCAGGCTCACGCATATTTGGCTTCAGAATAAACTAGCTCTTATTCCCCTCTGAGGTGAAACTTGTGGGAGGTTTTCAAGACAGGGTTTCTCTGTGTAGCCCTGGCTGTCCTGGAACTCACTCTGTAGACCAGGCTAGCCTCAAACTCAAAGACCCGCCTGCTTTTTCTTCCCAAGTGCTGGGATTAAAAACGTGTGTCACCACTCCTTGGCATGAAAATTGTGTTTTATGCAGACATGATAATGGCACAGAGATGAGCCCCTGGCTGGGCATGGGGGCCCAGAGGTCATTTACAAAGAGAGAACTGATTCTGCCCTTACCAGGGGGAGACTATTGATTAGTAGACTTTGGGGACCAGTGACAAATCAAGAACTCAGGATCAGGAGATATGGGGGGGGGAGTTAGTAATTTATATTTAAGAGTCAAGGGCACTTAACTATACTCTTTCCCAGGGCTTGGGATTGTAACACTTCAGAACTGAGTTAAAACAAGCCCTGGGTTTTACACATACATACATACATTCACACACACACAGAGGGAGAGGGAAAGAATGAACTTGTAGCCATGGACTGGATCAAGTTGTCTCTTGGAAATTTGAAAGATTTTTTTTTTTTTAAGGCCCAAAGTCCCTGGAGACTCTCCAAAGCTGACTCTTTGATAACTTGTTCCAATCCATCCTTACTTCAGGGAACAATAGGTTTTCTTTTGGAATCAATCTCTTTTGCCTTTTTGGTACTTAAAAATCTATTCGCATCTTCATATGAGTTATGATTCAAATCGATTTTGTACTTTAATCTGTCTTAATTTTATCAACACAGTATTTTTTGAAAATATTTATGTGTATATGTGTGGTATGGGATATGTGTGGTGTGTGTGATGTGTGTGTGTGTCTGTATATATACATGTACCTGAGGTTAGAGCATCCCCTGGAGTGGAGTTACAATTAGTTATGAACTGTCTAATGTCCTTGCTGGGAAGGGAACTCAGGTTTTCTGCAAGAATCCATGTTCTGAACCACTGAGCCATCTCTTCAGCCTCATGGTAATTATATTTGTCTTTCATCCTCATTTGTTAAATTTGGTACATGTCTGGACAGTATAATGATTTTTATGCCCAATTATTATTTTTATTTTAATTACACATATATGTATGTGTCTCTGTGTGTGAGATGTCAGGCCCTCCAGGAGCTGGAACCTGGCATGGCTTCTGGGAGGTGTCAGGAAGTCCTGCTGCTAAGGTCAAAGGTTGACATTAATAGAAGGCCCTGAACTAGGTGCAAAATGGCGGACTTTTTCCATCAGCATCAGAGAGGTTTCTTCTTCTCATCTGGGGGAATCCCAGACCTCACACCCTCTACCTGAGGAATGTCACGCCTTGGTGAGATTACAGGTGCAGCTTCCTTTCTCTGGATAAGAACCTGTCCAGCAAGCGCCTGGGATTCCTGGAATGCCTCTCCATGCACATGAGGTACCCTGAGCTGTAGCCAGTGATACATGTGCACCCTAGAAATCCCTACCCTCTTCCCAAAAACTATATAGCCCTTGGTTCACCCCAAATAATGTTGTGCTGTCTGTCTGAAGTTCATCCTAGAGATGCGTCTGTCATTCCGTCATATCTATAGGCCTTCTGAAACCCTGTTGATTCTGCTTTCTTTGTTCTTGTGGGTCAGTGGCCAAAGACCCAGGGGAGAAAAAGAGGTCCCCAGGAAGGCAGCTCAGGTCCACTGGAAGAGGGGTGCATGCTTCTTAACTGCTGAGCTATCTCTCTAGCCGCCACCACCATCATCGACACCGCCAACACCATCATCTTCATCGTCATCATCATTTCTATTTTTCAACTTGTGATAGAATACTTGCCCAGCATGTGAAAGTTTGTGCTTTTGATCCCTGGCACTGAAAAATAAAAAAATAAAAACAAAAAAGCAAAGCCTGCCATGAACTGCTGTGTCAGAAACAGATACATTTGTGCCTTTCCACGATGCCAGGGAGATGGAGTAACAATGAATTCACAAGCTGTATTGGTGATTCGCCCAGTAGTCCTGTTTCCTTGATAGCTGCCCATTGGCCAATACAGATTCTTTCCTTCTAACCTCAGTTACTAGTAATAACACATCACACAGCACATCACAGTAAACATTTCACTCTCATTAAGCATATATATACATATATACACATATATACATATACACACAAACACACATATATTCACATATACATACATGCATATAAATATATACACATACACATTATATATAATACACACAACATATATACACAATACACATGTACACATACACATATCTACACAAATAAACAACACGCATACACACATATACACATATATATAATATATACAAACACAACACACATATATACATATACACAATACACATATACACATATCTACACACATACATAATAAACAACATGCATATACACATATACATAATACACAACATGCATATACATATACACACAATATACATATATACATATACATACAATACACATATTCACATATGTACATATTTACATACATATATATATACGTGCATGCATACATGCATGCATGCATACATACATACATATGTATATATGCAATGGTTACAAAAGATTAAAAAGGTGGAGGGATTTAGACAGGCCTTCCTGAGAGGCAGAAGCAGAGGCTGGTGGACATGATAAGAGTCTCTGTGGGGCCGGGCGGTGGTGGCGCACGCCTTTAATCCCAGCACTTGGGAGGCAGAGGCAGGAGGATTTCTGAGTTCGAGGCCAGCCTGGTCTACAAAGTGAGTTCCAGGACAGCCAGAGCTACACAGAGAAACCCTGTCTCGAAAGAAAAAAAAAAGAAAAACAAAACAAAACAAAACAAAAGAGTCTCTGTGGGAGTTAAAGGAAGGTTGGAGCTAGAGGGCCACTGGAAACACAGCCTCAGAAACCAAGCCAGGAGGCCACAGGTTTGAGCTGAGCCTCAGGGGGAAGCAGAGCCACCAAAGCGAGGCGTGGGATGGAAGAGGCTGTAAAGAATCAACTAGATCCAGACAGACCTGGGGAGGGAAGTGAGTGGACAGCCAGCCAGCCACGGGAGTAGGCAGAATCAGCAGTGGGGACCAAGCTGAGCCTTGGGAACATTCTTGAGTTCTCTGCCTCTCAGTCCCTTGATACATACACTGGGTGGTCAGATGGCAGGTTTGCCCAGCTGACATCTTCAGTGCCCTCGTCCTCACGGGATCCAGGGAACAGGTTTGCTTCCTTCTTTAGTCTAATGTGTTTGGTAAGTTCTCAGGCCTAATGTTCTTGATACGATTTTTTTTAAGTATTTATATGAAATGGTACCCGAGGAGGTCAGGAGATTCCCCTGGAACTGGAGTTACAGCATTGTGAGCTGCCATGTGGGTGCTGGGCAGAAGTAGCTTTCTAGTTCTTTCTGGTCTAATTTTACTATGTCCATGATACGTTTAGAGGTTTACTTTGATAAGTTTATAGGGTAGACTCCCTTTGATTTAGAAATATGTTTTTTTACAGGTCTGTGTTTCAGGGGTGGTGACAGACAAGCAATATTGCTCATGCGTCCACCCAGGTACAGGGTCATTCTACCTCTGTATTTACATTCAAAATGGAGCCAAAAGATGCTTACAAAATGGAGTGTCTCAGGGCCGTGCTCAGTACTGGGCTCTGTGTTGAAGGACCCATTGCTGTGTCCAGCTTTCTGGAGTAGGATTCGAACTCAGGTCCTCACACAGTAAATGCTTTACTTACTCACCGAGGCATCATTGCAAGTCTCATATAGATTTCACTGTTTTACACTATAATTTAGGGCTGGGCACAGGCTAATTCCAATATCTGCTGAATTTCTTTTCTTAGCCTTCACACGTTCATTTCCTGAAATGCCGGCACCATTAATTTACTTATTTGGATTACCTCTTCTTACAATACTGAATGTATTTGAAGTCATGGAATTTCACAACTTTTGTAGCTAAAGACTAGGGACCAAAGGCCTGGAGGATAACATGGTGCAAACTGGTATTATCGCCTAACATGTAATCATGGAGTGTACCTGATTTCAAAACAATTGACCATTATAATTTTTTATTTTCTCTTCGTCTCAGTGGCTATTTAAGAAGGAAACCAAGGTGGCTGTTGTCATTGTCCTTGCTATTTGATTGACTTCTGTGGTTGATTTCTAGCTTGTTGTGACGTGGGGTTGGGCCTGTTCAAGTTCTGAGTTGGGTATACTTGATGTTTTCTTTCTTTCAAATGTGTATCTATGTTAAGATTTTATATGTAAAAGGGAAAGTATCATCTATGTGTGGCACAATACAGTTCTGTCGGTGTGTGTGTTTATGTACACATAGCATGTACATGTCATGGTGTGTATGTGTGGCGAGCAAAGGACAACCTTAGCTGTTTATCTTCGCTTTGTACCTTGTTTGAGACTAGGTCTTTGCTTCTCTGTCCTATATGCCAGGCTGGCTGTCCCCCATACTTAGTGATCTCTGCTTCCTTTCTTGGAGTATTAGGATTGCAGACCCACTACCATGTCAATTGTAAGTGGGTCTGGGGGCTCCAAACTCAAGGGGTCTTACACTGTAGCCCTGGCCTAGAACTCTGTAGACCAGGTTGGCCTCAAACTCATAAGAGATTTGCTTTTCTCTGCTTGTCAATCACTGAAATAAAAGGCATGAACCACTCCATCCAGCCAAAGATATGTGTCTGTGTATGCAAGTGATTACTGGCACAGACCAGGACTCCTGGATCCCCTGGCACTAGAGTTACAGAGGGTTATAAGCCACCATATGGTTGCTGGATATTGAACCCAGGACCTCTGGAAGAGCATCCAGCATTATTAACTGCTGAGCCATCTCTCCAGTACCCCCAGGGTGATCTGCACCCCTGACACCTGTCTATGTGTAACAGTCCTGGCTGTCCTGGAACCCCCAGGGTAATCTTGAATTAACTGTGTGTAGCTGAACCTGGCCTTGAACGCCTGATGTTTCTACCTCTACCTTCTGAATGCTGGGATTACAAGCATCTATCACCATGCTCAGCAATTTAAAAAAAAAAAAAACTTTCCTCAGGGGCTAGAGAGATGGCTCAGGACTGAAGAACACTTGCTGCTCTTATAGAAGACCCAGGTTTGATTCCCAGCTCCCATAGGGTTGGTCACGACCGTCTGTAACTTCGGTTCTAGGAGGTGCCCTTTTCTGACCTCTGAGGGCACTGGGTGTGCATGTGGTGGACATACATGCTGTGATTGTCTCGAGGCTCCAGAAAGAGCACACCAGGTCAAACAGTTCCACATGAGATTTATTGAGAGAGAGAGAGAAGGGCAAGGTGGTGGCGTTGGAAAGAGAAGGGGGAAGAGAGAGATCAGAGGGGCCTTTCTTTTATATAATGATAGTGACGTAGCCACAGGTAAAGGTGGGAGGTTAACCAAGTGGATTCTGGGAATATGGTGGCTGTTGCCTCGGCAACAGGTTTGCCTGTGTGTACATACACGCAGGCAAAGCATTCACACATAAAATGGATGCATCTAATAATTCTCAAAAAGATTTAACTTATTGTATATGTATAGGTATGTGTCTCTCTGTGGATACCCAAAGAAGACATCAGATCCCCTGGAACTGGAGTTGCAAATGAATGAGCGGCCATGTGGGTGCTGGGAATTGAACCCAGGTCCTCTACAAGAGCAGCCAGTGCTCTTAACTGCTGAGTCATCTCTCTAGCCCCTAATAAAAACTGTTTTTAGAAACCTTCTTCTTCAAAATGACACATAATAAACGAGGAATGGTGGCACACCCGCAGTCTGCACAGATCTGTTTCTTTCTTGTTTTGTTTTGTTTTGGTTTTTGGTTTTCTAGACAAAGTTTCTCTGTATAACCACAGGGTACCTAATGCAGGATGGAACCTGGCACCTTCTGCTTTCCCTGAGTGTGTTTCCTTTGGCTGAAGGCACAGAGATAAGTCGGTATTCTAACTCTGCCGGAAGATCAAAGCTTGGAAAACAAACCAGTCCTGAGACAAGGGTGACTATATAGGAAGGCAGGCGGCAGCCTGAGGCGGAAGTGTTCATCCTCTGGGACCCAGGCTGAGGCCCTCAAGCTATGACAGAGTCTAGGACCACCTTGTACAAGCAGTTAAGAGACACCATAACTCTTAACTGGTATACTGTGGCAAGTGGCAGCCTTGCTGGAATTGCTGGAGTCTGAGCTTTTACGTTACAAACTGGGTCAATGGAGACCTTTATACGGTCAGGGTATGCAAAGAGTAAGAACCCTTTGTACTCACTGTCAGACGTCAACTCCCACTACCTATCTGGTGTGAAGCCAATATAATGTTCTCCCAAAACATTAATAATGTTCAAATGATGCCAAATTCCAGATTGCATTTAATGGTCCAAGGTATCAGTTCTCGAGCGCCTGGCGTCCAGGAGGTCGGCAGGGGGCGCTCCCCGCCTTTTCCCTGGGGTTCGCGGAGGTCCCCTTGCTCCTTGGGAACTTAGGGAACCCCGCCCCCAGCCTGCCCCAGGAGTGCGCAGACCATTGCACGCCATCCACACCACTGGTGCCCAGCACAAAGTCAATCCCTCTGATGGCGCACATGCCCGCACGACAAGCCTCGTCCCCGAATCCAGCAGGTGTTCAGGGCACTCCATCTGTCCCCAGCAGGATCTCAGATGCTGACCACCTGGGGCTCCCTTCTGCCTGTGTCTTCAAGGCCTGTAGAACCCCGGACCGGGAAGGAATTCCGGGCATTCCAATCGGTTGGGCTGTGCCAGAGAAATTCGGAGTGCAGGATGATTCAATAGATCGCCTTCTGTTCTGCATGGGTCAGTAATTCCCTGTCCCTCAGTGCTGCCAGGATGTTGCTGGCACCAGGCCTCTGGCTAGCTTCAAGCCCATTCCCAACTCTCTGGTTCCTTTTTAATCCAGTCAAGTATTTTCTCCAAGCCCCTAGGGGGATTCAGACCACACCAAAGAGACTAGATATATACAGTACTTGGTTTACCTTGAAGGACCTATAGAGAATGTAAAATGTACTTCCAACTTTATGTTGCCTGCTAGGTCTCCTTTCTCCAGTACATTTTTCTGTCTGGTAAAGCACTACAGGACAAGAAAATTGCAATCCATCCTCACAATTTTTATTGCAGTGCCTAACAACGGGGGCTAGGGGTGGGAGGTGTCAGAGGAAAAAGGTAGTTTTCTCTGTCCTGAGGTAGTTTCTGTTTCTCTCTGTCTCACTGTATATATTGGGTTTTTGTTTGTTTATTTTCCATGATACAAAGTCTGTGTAGCCTCAGCTGTTCAGGAACTCACTACTTACTTAGATCAGACTGGTTTTTTTGGTTTGTTTGTTTGTTTTTGTTTTTTGAAAGCACAGAGATACATCTGTTTCTACATCACAAATGCTGGGACTAGAATTGCCTTACTACACTCAGCTCTGGGCTTATATATTTTCTAATAGGGTGTGGTGCAGGGCTGGGCTCCCTTTAAATCGGACTGGGCATGATACATTTAGTCCTTTGGGTCATTTTAAAGGTCTGCAAGGACTTGATTAAGACAGGGGTGGGGAACTTCAAAGCTGGCCAAGTCCACTCTGAGGGTTATCCGCAGCCAGCAGTTAGTGCAGTTAGGGAGGAATAAGGAGTTAGCTCAGCTAAACCCACTCTTTGGGTTATCTGTAGGTGGCCAGGGAATGGGGCAGGGAGTTATCCTGCTGGTTGGCAGTTAGTTCAGAGGCCTGCAGGAGTGAAAAAAAAAAAAAGCTACAGAAACAATGGGGCATCTTTTGTGCAAGGGCCCTGCTCCATCTATAGTGGAAGCGCTCAGAGGTCAGTCTGATCTCATCTCGGGTGGCTCTCCCTAACTACCTACTGATTTAGAATTAACCATCTCCTATCTTAGCACAGTTCCAGTTTTGTATCTGAAATGTACACAAAAGTTGTATTCCACCCACTCCCGTGCCTTAGGTGTTTGTTTAAATAAGAAAACACCTCACCACAAAAGTGAGCAAGTGTTAGGGATTTTAGTTACTGGTGCGAGGTGGAGCAGCTCTGAACAGCTAAAAGAGCTGTTCAACAGCACGCGGGATTTTTGTTTTTGTTTTTTTTTCAGCGCTTAAGAATTGAATTGCAAAACTGGTTTGTCAACAGAAGGGAGAAAAGTCAACCTAAGTTCTCCCCCAGAGTGGGCGGTTTGTACAGTCATCAGCTTAGAAAGTGGTGGGAAAGGGGGTCCAGTCAGGCTGCCTGAGCAAGTACAGGTTAGCTTCCCACCTAACCTGACACGGCAAGGACTTACTCCTGCAAGCTTGTCCTCTGATCTCCGCACTGATACACAGCACAAACACACACACACACACACACACACACACACACACACACACACACACGTCCCCTCCCATAAATGAACTTTTTTTTTTAAAACAAAAAGCATAGGAAGAGGCTTCAGACAGTAAATGTGAGTTGGAGTAGACATTTCAGTCAGTGCCAGGGTTTTATGGGAACAGAAAACCCTTGCATCAGAATATCTAAATAATTATCTGGATTTTTCTTTTCACATGGTGCTATGCTTCTGAGATTCTCCAAATGCCGTCACTCATTGAACCTAACAGTTTTTGGTGTGCTGTAGGCTTTTACAAAGAAGCAAACCCATTTACCACTGCGTGGTTTGTAAGGAAAACAGAGGGGAGGGATGCTGGGGGAGACGATATGGGGGGGGGGGGTTGGGAGCCTAGGGTTCCAGTCAATCCCTGTCACACAATAGCTGTGGGATCCTTCTGAGACCTCCATTTCTTCCTTTGAATATAGTGTTGAACGGAATTCCAGAAGCTTCCCCTACTCCCGGCACTACACCTAGGAACAGGTTTCCTTTGTGAAAGGCAGAATTCCTTAAGTGGTCTCCTTTAGTTATGCAAATGTGCTGGAGGAGGCCGCCCAGCTCTGGGTAACAGTGGGGTGGCCTTTTGTCCCCTTTCAAGTCCCCTTTGAATACAGGGCTGGTAGCTGAGGACAGGAACTTCTTGCTGTTGAAGGCTTCAGTCCTTAACAAGGAAACCCTCCTCCCAACACACACACCGACTGCCATCCCAAGTCTGAAAGTTGCTACTTTCTGAGAGAACCTGAGGGAGTTTATGGAATTCATCCAGAGGCCCTGGGGACCCAGGTCCCCAACATCCAACTGCTCTTTAGTGAAGGATGGCTGTGATGGTGAGTGTTACATAGACAGATACTTAATGCCTTAAGTTTAGGCTTCACCGCCGCCTGCGTGGCCTCAGAAGCCCCCAAACTGCGCAGGTCCGCTCAGCAGTGCCCCAGTGTGGAGCGAGAGCTAAGAGTTGGAATTGCCTCCTGAGCCATTTGGGAGTAAGATCCAAGAGAGTGTGCTTGGATTCCTCCCCACTCCCCCCACAGGTACACAAAACGAGTTTACATTGAAACATAAACCCATTTTTACTAAAGACAAAGTAATATAGATTATACATGCAAAATGTTCCCAGCGCTGGGCGTATTGACTATCTCCACAGTCGTTACTAATGTCCACCCAGAACTAAAGGAGAGGAAAAGTAGAGCCCTCCGCCCCTAAAGTAAACCATAAACCTGAGAGAGTTCACTTTGTTCCCTTTGTTTTATTTGGGAGACTCACCCCAGAGGATCCCAATCTTCGCCTGGGAATAGGAGTTCTAACTCAGACAGGTCGTGTGTGAGAAGTCCAAGCGGACAGGCCTTGCTCGGTCTGATTTCATTAGGTCATAAAAACAGTCTTCCCTGGTTTTTGAGTCAGTATTTCTGAAGGGTCTGCCCCTTCAGAAACTTTTTTGATTACTGGAAAACTTCTAAATAGAGCTCAGTTGGTAGAATGCTCGCTGAAGCCTGCAAGAAACGTTGGCTTTAGCCGTCAGCACAGCATATGCTTGGCATGGTAGAACTTGCCCGTTGAAGGGTTAATTACCCAAAAGCCTCAGGTGGGCTGAGAGACTTGGCCAGCAGAGTTGACTAATAACATCTGTGGAAGCTCCTGATCCTCATACCCACCGGCTGGGGGTTGGCGGGAGGAACTGACCTACAGCTGGACCCAACCTCCCTTTACTGGCCCATAAGCCCCCAAGTCCCCCTGGGGCCATGTTCACACAGTCTTGCTTCCGCAGTGGTTGTCCTCCAGCCGTTCTGATTAAAGAACAATTCTGCATCAAGAGATGCCTGTCAGTTTCCTTCCATTTCCACCCAGCGCCCAACAGTCCCTATCTAACACCTGTAATACCAGCTACCTGGCGGGTGTTAAGTCATTGTGAGTTCAAGTCCAGCCTGGGGTACCTGAGACTGGCCTCGGGAAAGAACCTGTTAAGACTTTTCTAGTTGTCTTTTGTTATGCAACCTTGATCATGGGACACACCTCTCAAACTAGGAAACAAGAGTTCAGTGAAAATGCCAGAATCTTCCAGGAAAACCTTTATCTTTATGCCTATTTCCTTAAGTAATCCCAGCAATAAAAGTGTCTTTACAGAGACAACCTGGAGAGAGAAGGCTGGGAACTCATATCCTTAGGCAAATTGAAAAAAGCCAACAGCAACGGGGGTGGGCTGGGAGGGGGGTGGAGGGACTGCGGCAGACTGCAGCCGCTGGGACATTCTGAACATCACACGGTATAGTTTTGGGGATATATTCCTATCCTGCTTGGCCTAGCAGGCTGTGGACCCTCGTCTACCTGGTGTGTTCTGTAGTTCAGAGTCTGCAGAGAGCACCCTAACTGGGAACAGACGGGGCCACCTAAAAGAGGATCCTGGATCCTGCATCTGAGGCTAGGGAGGATCCTGGATCCTGCCTGTTTGGTTGGTTCTCTAAGCCACAGATTCAAACAGTGACCCAGGGCCCCCACACATAGCCCAGAGCTAAGAAACACAATCATTCATTCTCTCAGATGTAGAATAAAGGCAGTCTCCAGAGACTATACCCAACCCTGAGAATCAAAGCTGATCAGTGAATTGCTTGAGACTGCTTAGCCCCTGACCAGTCAGGACCAGATCCTTTCTACAATCTGTTATTCTTACAGGGATGACGGGACACTGGCCGGTCAAGACTGGACAATACCCACTCGGGTTCTGAATCCTTCCAGGTTTTTGTTTTTTAATTGTAAGAGTAACCCCTTTCCTTTGTTCTAGGAATCACCAGCCTTAACCTGCTCTTGGTTGCAGCCCTGTCTTAATAGAGAAGCCCTGCCTGAGTGACTCTGGGTCTGGTATGTTTCTACCAATCCCAGACCCAAGAACTGGGATCTGTTAACAGACTCAGCAGGGAATCTCCCCTTTGTCTCCCCGACAGTGGCTCCTCCCCAAATTCCAGTCTACCTGGGGGGTGGGGGGATATCCCCTAGTCCTTTAAGCAGCAGGTACAAGACTCAGTCTGGGCTGGTGCTCGTCTTCCTGAGGGACTCCTTGGTCTTCCTTCTGCTGAGTTAATATGGCCTGCCTGCCCAGCCTTGGGCCCAAGTGAAGCAAAAACCTCACACACTCTGGCTCAATGGGCAAGGCTCAGAAAGCACGGAACCTTAGCTTGATACCGTCACCAGTCATGAAGACCAACAGTGCAGGCAAGGCTACTTCCACTGAGTTCCCAGTCCACAGGACCCAAGCTAAAGAAAGACAAAGGAAGGCGAGAGCTGTAGCTTCAGAACTACTGATCTGTTGCTCGATTCTCAGGGTCAGTTCCAGACACTTCCCTAAACCTCTGAGGCTTGAGATTCAGGCCTGTCTGGTGCCTCGCTGCACAGCCAAGCATCCATCTCCCTCCCTCAACCTTTGATTAAATCACGTCTCTACCTGGTCCTTGGATGTGGCTACACACATAGTCCTGAGCCTCTGCCTGGCTCTTCTATCTCTCCTGCTGCTGTTCTGGGAGCAGGGGCTGGCTCTCCAAAGGGCTCTGCACTGTTGAAGTTTTTAATTTCTGGGAACCAGGCATGTGTTTTGCACTAGCTCTGCGCATAATATAGCCAGTCAACAAAGGGAGGTGTGGGAAGACTTGTGCTAGGGAGAAATGGTGGCGCCCCGTCCTTTCCAACCCTAGAACTTGGATCGGGGCAGCTGGACCCATGGTGGATCTGAGCTGGACACAGCTGGCCTGCTCACTACCATCTCAGAGGATCCTGTCCTGGCAGTTACTGCCATCCCTCCTCCGGAAGCAGCAGGATTGGCAAAAGTCCTGTGCGTGGCAGGCTCTCCTTCCAGCCAAGTCTGCTTCAATGCTTTCCGCAAGGACCTCAGGGAGCCGATTAGATCTCTGCATACCCTGCCTAAGGGCACCCACTAGAACACTAGCCTTGGGCCCAACACTTGCCTTGACCTTTGCTAATTGATACTTAGGCAGAGGCTTCAGCTGTCCATGTGGTCACCTGAGATAGCTGAGTGTTAGAGCTCCCTGCTTCCTCTAAGGCCCCTCAAGAGGTCTTACACACCCACTAGCCAAGACCAAGGAAGCAGCTAGTTCAGACACCTTCAACGACCAGTCGTTTTATTGAGAAAATAGAGAAGATGCCTCCATCTTTTCCAGGTGACCTCAGCCAGAAGTGGGAGGTCTTTCACAGGGGAAACCAGTCTGGGCAGGCCCCCAGAAAAGTAGGGGTGTCAGTATGGGGAGGGCTCAGAGTGGGACTTGAAAGGCAGGGGGTGAGTGGTAAAGATGCTAGCTGCTGAAGGAAAAGTGTACAGAAAAGAGGTACACCTCCCAAGGCCTGGAGTCGCCTCCTTCCAATTCTTCATAAATAAAATTTCACAGTAATAGAAGAATGTCTACATCTAGGGCCCAGCCAGCCAGTTTCTGGCCAGGGAGTCAGTCTTGGTGAGGTGCCAAGGGTGAGACCTGGCTCGGGCTGTGCTCAGGGATCACCGTGCCTTGGGGGGCCAGGAGCACTGCTCTTCTGCTCTGTGTTAGGGGCGTAAGGTGGGGCACTAGCCCACACTGAGGTTTAGAGGAGTGCTGAGGTAGTCAGGGTGGCCAGTCAGGCTTCTGGACAAGAGAAGGGCAGAGCCAGGAGCCACCTCGGCAGCTGACTCCAGGCAAGCCTGGGGCTGTGCTGAGCGCCTGTGGAGCTCCTATCTTAGGAGACCCAGGAAATGTGGAGCAGGGGACACCTGTGGACCTGCACAGGACTGAGCTCCCACAAAGGCTGCTTGACCCTCAGGGAGCCAGAGGCATTTCACAGGAAAGAGACTTCCCTGTGAGGACAAGAGGCAGCCACAGACCCACTGGGGTCAGGTGTAGCTCAGGTACCTGAGCAAAAAAAAAAAAAATATTCCTTTAGAGGCCACCAGGGCCTCCTACTAGGCTAGGAGAGGCCAGGCTACAGGCCAGGCGAGGAGAGATCCAGGTCCTCAGATGACCTCCAGTCAGGGGAGTTCTGGCTATTCCTGGGCCTCTTTCTGGGAATTTCTGGGAGTTCCTCTCTGGCTCTCTGTACCCCACCACACCTAGGGACACAGAGGGCCCAAACCCTTCACCTCCTGCAGGGGGACCAAAGACTGTACCATGTTGTCTCCAGTCCCAGGACCCCAAGGACTCGAGGACAAATGTACTGGTGGCCCAGCCACATTAGAGCACCTGGAACTTGAGAGAACAGGTAAGATTGCTATGCACCAGGTCCCACATGGCCAGTAGCTCGGCAGGCAACAGCTTGTGAACCACAAGCATGGACCGGTAGAAGCACGGTTCCTTGTTCATTCGGCTGCCTCGGACCCGAGAGATGCCAAAGGTCTTGAAGCCCTCGTGACCTGTGGGTTTCACTCCGAGCACCTCCAAGCACATGCCCAAGAATACATCATCAATAGGGAAGAGTTCCACTGTGTCACAGGCATGGTGGAGTTGCCGAGCTAGGCTGCCGGACATGAGGAAGCCCCCACCGCCAGCATAGGGCGGGTAGGTGGCCTTGCCATACATGACGGCAGGGATGTAGTATTTGTTATCTTTTTTGCGGATGGGCCGAGCGTGTTTCAGAACATCACCTACAAATAGGTTTTCCTGAGGCTGCCGGTCAGACAGAAACTCGAGCAGGTTGGTGGGGTTGACAAAGACATCATCATCACCTTTGAAAATGAAGGGGACGTTGGGACAGTAAATGTCAAGCCACTTAAGGAAGTGGATCTCTTTGAGGGTCAGGTTGAAGAAGCTGTCAAGGAAGTCCCACTGTAGGATGTCACCATAGAGACGGTCCTCGTAGGCCAGCAGCTGTTGATAGTGGGTCCGTTCCTCTTGCTTGGAGGCCGTGCCGAGCAGGAAGAGAGTCCGCACGGCGCCCCTGCCCAGACCTGCTGACTCCCATTCATGGCCCCAGGTCTGACGGATGACCTCTCGGCGGTCGTGCTGTGTGATGACCGACTTGACAACCACCAGCAGGTAGACATCACCGTGACACTTCTCTGGGTGGTTCAGCAACATGGGGAAATAGCGGCAATGCCGATAGGCGAGAAACTGTCGGAAGTGTGGCTCCAGACTCTGGAACCAGGGCTGATGGGTCAGGTTGATGTTGATAGAGCAGTTAGT
Organism: Tokudaia tokunoshimensis; assembly: GCA_036184795.1. NCBI lineage: Eukaryota > Metazoa > Chordata > Mammalia > Rodentia > Muridae > Tokudaia > Tokudaia tokunoshimensis. The sequence continues at coordinate 87,951,114 of BTHU01000016.1, read as the reverse complement.
GGTGATCACATCCCAGACCTGGGGTCCCCGAGGAACCGTGGGGGTGGGAGCCGCTACATCCTTTGAACTCTTCCAGAAGCTGTTGGGGTTGACCAGATTTCCAGTTTTGGGTGGCCCCAGCGTGGGTGGTAGAGGATCCTGAAGGAACTGACCAGGGGTCACACTGCGCTGGAATACGGTGACAGCCACAAGGAGAGCCAGAGCCAGGCATACACTCTTGTAGAGGGTTTTCTTCCTAAGGGGGAGCAGCAGAAGGGAGGGTGAGTTGACACTCATACTCCTGAGGATTAGGGGCCAGCAGATAGGCTAGTGGACTCTACTTCCTGGAAGGTCAGAGGATCCTGCTACTTTCCTCATGCCCAACTCAAGAAGCACTGTGGGGTCCCAAACCCAACGACTTTGGGAAGGGGGGCATGTAACCCCTCTAGTTCCCCGGAAATGGGACAGAACACAGGATTAAGTGCCAGGCGTAAACTCAGGGAAATGCTGTCATTTTGTCAGGAGAAGAGACCATTGTCCATCCCCTGTGCTCTGGTTTTCACTTTTAGTTCACATACATATGAACACCAGCAGCATCACCAGGTGACTTTGAACCAGTCACTCGATCCCATCACTCCTCCTTACCCCTACCTTTATATCCCACACTAGCCCTTCAGCCCTGGGGAAGGAAACACACTTTCCGGGAACCCTACCTGGTCAGGTAACCCCGACACACCATTTACAGAGGTAGAAATCCTAGCTCTTCTCAGGAATGATCCTGCCTGTGCCCCCTTCCCCGAGAACCTTCCCTCCTTAGCTCACACTGGGACACTCATCGCCTTCCAGGGCTGGGGCAGCAGAGAGTTGGCTCTCACCTCCAAGGCAGGGAGGTACAGGAGCCAGGGAGCCACGAAGCGGGTAGAGATAACCCCAGGTTTTAAGGCTGCGGAGGCGCAGGGTGAGTGAATATTGAGTCCTCCTCCCCACATTCGGCGAGCTTTCCCCAAGAGCCCCCGTGACTTCCTGGCCACCAGGATGGATGGAAAAAGACAGAAATGACTTGAGGTACCCTGCTGGGAAGTAGAGGATTCCGAACCCAGTACTCCAGTCCTCGGGGTTCTAAAGAAGCTCCACGCCGCCGCTCCGGAGTCCGGGGAAGGACCAGCCCCAGAGCCCTGGCTCGCACATACCAGCCCACTCCATTTGTAAGAGCAAAGCCGGGAAAGGAGAAGGAAGGGTCGAGGCGGTCCGGAGAAGAGGCCACAGGAGGGAAGAGGGACCGGAGGGGTCGGGTGTGTGTCTGTCTGCTAGTGAGACCCCAAGGCCAGAGAGACCTCGCATTCAGGATGCCCGAGTCGCAGCCGGGGAGCCAAGCGTGCGCCCCGCATCTCCCACATCCCACCTGCCGCTCCGGCGCCGCGCCCTGCTCCGCATCTCCCGCCACCCTCGCTGCCCCGGGAAACTGGGGTCGGCCCCAGGACACCCAGCGTGCATCCCTTGCGGTCTGCGGTCCCGGGAGGAGGTGAAGCCCGGAGGTATCCTGCGCCCCAACGGGACCCCGACTCACCACAGAGACATGGCGGCCCGGTCCAGGGCAGCAGAGCGGGGCGCAGGGATTACAGCTCCGGGCGCCGCGGCTGGGGACGGCGGGATGAGGCCGAGCCGCGCTCCCGCTGAGACTTTCTTTTTCCCTGCGGCTGGAGGAGGGGCCGCAGGGGCGGCGGCCCAGGTAGGTTAACCCTTCGCGCCCCGGCTCACTGTGGGGACGGCAACTCCGTTCAGCCCTGGTCACCTCAGAGGCACGCCCCGCGGGATCGCGAAGGGAAGAGCCGGAATCTCAGGGACCTTGAGGATCGCCGACATCCTGAGGCGGCGACTTCCCCGCTGCTGGGCCTTTACGGGGTCGCCTGCCTCTCCTCTTCAGGACACGTGGGGACGTCGGACGCCGCCCACCTCCACGCCCACCCGGCGCCTAGCGGCCTGGCTGCTTCCTTCTGGAGTAGCCCTGGGTGTGTAGAGTGGAGGGAGGCGGATAAAGGCTGCTTTCTCTAAAGCTTCATTTTCTCTGCTCTGTCTACTTTTCTCCTTCCCGGGCTCGCTTAGGCCTGGTCGGCGATCTCAAGAGGAGATGATCCTGGGTTGCCTGTGTCAGACCCCTCCCCAGCCAGCCCAGGTCCCCCAGGAAGGCTCTGGGTTCCCCACTCTTTCTGCACTACCCCTCCCCCCCCCCAGTAAGAAGGCTTATTAGCCTCTGCAAAAAGTCCATTCTTGCTAGAGTGTTTGCACGTGCTTTTAATCCCACTTAGTGGATCTCTGTGAGTTTAAGGCCAGCCTGGTCTACATGGTGAGTTCCAGGCCAGCAAAGTCTCCCTCTTGTCTCAAAACAAACAAAACCCTCCTTCTTGTATTGCCAACAGATCCTTCACTTAACCGCACCCCCCACTATTTTTTCTTTTGTCTCCAGGCCTTTATTAATCTGCTGCGAGCGGGAGTGGGCTACACACAAACACAGCGCAGGGACACCTAGGCCCAGGCTCTGGAGTGATGTCTCCTCTGGGTGACTTGGGAAAATTTCTGACAGATAATGCTATTTACTGGTCCTTCTGTCATCCAGATGTCTGGACCCATATTGGGGTCACGATGCTGAGAACGCAGTTAAGCTTCAAAAATACCCACAGGATTGAAATGGAAACTTTTTACAGTCTACTCCTAACGTCCAGCACTTCCTATCTGCCAAGCCTGGTTCTAGGTCCCCGGCGTCAGTGGCTCACTTGGTTCTGGAGACATGTGCTATGTGGTTTGTTCCTATCTTACCAGGAGGTAGTCAGGAACGCACACCCTATGGATGAAGTCACAACCTTAATATTCAAACCCAGGAGGTCTGCCTGACTCAGGAGATAGTCCCTGAGTCCTGTCTTGGGCATTTCTATCAGATACTAGGAATGGGGAACTAACTACCTTTCTGCAATGCCTTTCCTCTCCCAGGGAATACCAGAAAGCCCCAGTGAGTCCTAAGGGTGAAGATTCCTTCTGGCCTTCCCATAGTGATCCTTGGGTTGGGGTTTGTGCTTAAACATACAGTGGGATTTTCTAGAATTTGTAAGCTACAGTCAGAAATGAAGGGCCTTCAGATCAAAATTTCAGAGGAGAATCCTTGGGACAATGCCCTCTTTTAAGGCTTCAAGAAGCCTTGGCCTGAAATGGAAGTCTCACTGGCCTGCTGCCTGCCCCTAGGAGTCACTGCAGTCCCACTAGTCCCAGGTCACCAATCCACGGTCCTCACTGCCTTAGCTTGGCACTGGCTACTCATCCCTCTCTCTGCTACTCCACCACCCAGGATATTTTGTTTTGTTTTGAGTCAGGGTCTTGGCATGCAGTTCAGGCTGGCCTTGAACTCCAGATCACTTTGCCTTGGCCTCCTGAACGGTGGGGTTACAGATATACCAGCATAGCTAGCACCACCCAAGCTTTGGGGTACTCACTTTTTGCCCTGTAAGTGTGACTTTAAGGAAGAGCAGGGGCTCTGTCCTAGCTCTCCATAAGGTGCCTTGCTAGAGACCAACCCTCTAGACCTCTGATTCACCTTTCACCCCAGTGTGTCATTTCTCCAGGTGCTAGGTGACAAAAGTGTTTCTGCTAAGGGCTTGTGAATTGAGATCTGAGTGCTAGAGCGTTGGGGGTTGGGCCAGTCCTCTGCACTTCCTACCAGGGGGCAGCTGGCTTATCCTCTTGAGACCTCAGTTTCCTGCTAATGCAGAGGTATGTGAGATAACACAGAGGAAGCAGACACACCAGTGTCCCCTACATGTTGAGCTTTATGACAGGTGGGTGCTTTTGATATTATGATCACTAATGTTTGACCTACCCCAGGGGATCCTGGGACCACAAGGGAATATGGAAGCAGTAATCTGGGAAGCAGGGGCAAGAGGAGCTGCCCAAGGTCACCTTGGGTTTTCCAGTTGAACAACTGGTCAATCAGGACAGTTTGTCAAAGATCATTTGGTCTGTGAATTCAGAATGGGGAAATGTGTAACAATGAAGTACATGAGTCCATGCATGTGTACGTGCGCACACGTGTGTGTGTGTGTGTGTGTGTGTGTGTGTGTGTGTGTGTTCGTGTGTTCCCCAGGCTCTGGTCCCTTTCCAGTGTCACCCTATTCTGCTTTCAGTGAGCCACAGGTCCCCATCGCTACTCAGAAGCACAGTGACTCCCCACCGTTGGGCTCTCTTAGTCTGACCCCCTCCACCTGTCCAGCCGTGAGGACATACCAGCTGGCTAGGGACTGTCTCGAACAACTGGAGTGGCTAAGCAAGGCCAGTCTGCAGTGGACTCTGCCACCGTCCCCCATGCTGTGGTGAGAGCTCAGTGGGAGGAGATGACAGTTCCAGGAAATGTTGGTGTGGGTGGAAGAGGAGATTGAGGAGAGTCCCTAAACCAACAAGTCACTTTCTGAACCATTCTCCTGCTGCCCCAGAAGGGGACCTGGCACTAAGAAATACCCCTTTCTCCTCTGTTCCTTTGGATAACTCGCTTCTCCCCTAGCTCCCATTTCCCTCTCCCTGCGACTTCTCCCTTTAGGTCTGCAGAGACTTAATATGCAGGGAGAACTGACCCATGCGAGGGCATACCGGGTAGGGGTATGAGGGGGCTGCCCTGGGTCAGAAGGAACAGGAAAGTAGAAAGTAAGGAACCTCAGGCACCTTGGAGAGAGTCTACCATGGGCAGAGACTGCGTTGAGGGCATGTAAATTAGTTTTAGTGTCACTCTCCAGGGGTAGCCACAGCTGGGGCTTCAAATTCAACTGTCTACACTCACAGCTGGAGGCCAGTGAACCCGTGCTGGGGTGGTCAGAAGTCATTTGCTGGTAGGAAAAGAGTTGCCTGTCAAGAAATAATGGCATGGCTCCTCTGTTCATGCCAGACCAGCTCCGTGGAGCACTACCCTGGTCTGGAACTTTCTATGACTCGTCCTCTGTGACTTCAGGGCTAGGTGTTGGTCAGGGTGACCATGAGAATTGCCCTGACATGTTTTCCTGTGCGGACCTTGAAAGGAGTCTCTCCAAGCTCAGAACCATGGAAGGATGCCTGCTTTGCATTTTGTTCTAGAAGTTTGCAGTGGGTAAAATCTGGGTCTGAGATGATTTCTGATGAGAAAGTGTGAGAGTGAGGGTTGGAGAGATGGCTCAGTGGTTAAGAGCACTGACTGCTCTTCCAGATGGACCCGGGTTCAATTCCCGGCAACCACAGGGTGGCTCACAACCATCTGTAATGGGCATCTGAGACCCTCCTCTGGTGTGTCTGAAGACAGTGACAGTGTACTCACATACATAAAATAAATAAATACATCTTTAAAAAAAAGTGTGAGAGTAAAACCTCTGGTCCTCATAGGTGTCTACTACTGAGAACCTGACACAGTACAGGGGGGTGCTAAAGGGGTCAGGGAGACCCCAGGGAGACCATTCAAGTTAGCCCTGGAAGAGTACCCACAGGCAAATGGTCTCCCCCACACAAAGGCACAGGAGGCAGGATCTGGAGCCGGGGAATACTAACGGATGAACAGAGGGGGTGTAGCTCCTTGAAGGCTGGCTCTCCTTTATTTTTCAATTTTAAATGTAAATATATGTACACTTATATATTTAGTGTGTATGCATATGTATGTGTATGTATGTGTTGTTTATGTGTATGTATGTCTGTATGTGTTGTCTATGTGTATGTATGTATATGTTTATGTGTACATATGTGTGTTTATGTATGTATGTATGTATGTGGTGTGTGGGGTGTATGTGGTATGTGTGTGTGTATGACAACTTTCAGGAGTCAATGCTCCTTCCAGCATGAGGTTGACAGGGGCACAGGAAGGAGCAAGGAGGAGATGGGAAGCAGGGGAGAGTAGGGAGAATCCTCAGAGCCTGGGGTGTCTTCCACGTAAAAGTCTAGTTGAATTCTTGGAATTTCCTTCAGCCAAGGTGTTAAGAGCAGGCAGTCTCTACCCTAAGTCCCTCCATATTGTATATAGCAGTATTTTCCAGGCTGTACCTAGCCCTGAGAGACACTATTTTCTTTTTTGTTTGTTTGTTTTTGTTTTTCGAGACAGGATTTCTCTGTGTAGCTCTGGCTGTCCTGGAACTCACTTTGTAGACCAGGCTGGCCTCGAACTCAGAAATTCTCCTGCCTCTGCCTCCCAAGTGCTGGGATTAAAGGCGTGCGCCACCACCGCCCGGCGAGAGACACTATTTTACAAGCAGCTTTTGACTTCATTTTGAGTACAAATGCTGCTGTACATGAGGTACAGGCAGACAAATAACTTATTCCTAAAAGTGGGAAGGGTGTTGCCCTTTACATTTATCAAAGTAAATTGGGACCGTGTGAGCACATGGGCATAGTCATATCAGGAAAATGAGGCCTGAGAACTTAAGGCACACACCAGACGGAGGAAATGGTATAACACTGTCAGCTCATGAGAGTCAGATCTCTAAGACTGCCACGGCTCTAGTCCCACTGACCTGTCTGTCACCTGACCACCTGGGTTTTGTGTCAGTGGACTGACAGAATTTCTGACTGTTCAGGGACTTCAGTTTGGCAGACTCCCTGATGTTGACACAGTCTCCTTGAACTGCTGTCTTTTCATCTGTCTGTCCACCAGGACCTGCCGTCTATCTGTCCATCCTTCTGGATTGGTCCTGATTCTCACCCCTGGCGCAAGACTCAACGTTGAGGCTCAACTCTGCTCTGCCCGGCAGCCTGGCTCCCAGCCTGGTGCATTACTATCTCACCTCTCCACCCCCACCCAACTCTCTTTGTGTTCCTATCAGCTCTTAGGCCACTTTGAAACTCCTTCAGAGTTTTAACTTCCAAGAGTCTCAACTAGATTTAAATGGAGGACACCCCATGCTCTGAAGTCCAACTCCTTGCCTCCTTCTTGACCTCTGACTTAAAGGGAGAGGACCCGGGCTTGCTAGGACATCTTTAACTTTAGTGGCCACTCAGTAGCTTACTACTATACATAGATAGATTTACTATGCAATCGGTATTGTGTGACTTGAGTTAATATTAGTAATTAAGATCAGAATGAAAGAATCTGTGTTTTCCTCAGCCAAGGCTAGGGAGGAGAGTGGAACCAGCTGGTGAATTGCCCTCAGTGAAACTTCTGCACTCTGAGAATTCGTTATTCAATAACATCGGACACTGTAGAAGGCTCGAACATGGTCCTCTATGTTTCTGACGGAGCGTGCATGCGCAGGACACAAAGGAAGACTAGACTCCAAAGAAATGCAGATCACAAGGGAACGAGCCAGGAATAGAGGAAAGGAGGCAACCTGTCCCAGCTCTAGGGAACCCAAGGTGACCTTTGATTGTCTAGTACTCGCGGAGCTAAGCCTCAGCAATCCAGGAGGTGATGAACTGAGCGATAGAAGGGGTTTCCCAGAACCGGTCCCAAGGCCAGACCGAGGAGGGCTACCTGGGAAGCCCCAGAGAAAGAAAGCAGCTTTTTCCAGGCAACTCTAATGCAAGGAAGCCACCTTCCTGGAGCACTCCCGAGTCCAGCTGGCCAGCTTTGAGCAAGGACCTGAAGAGAGACAAGCCTTCCTGTGAGGCTGGGGAGAAGCAGACAGACAGGGAAGTAGCTGTGTAAGAGACTGGGCCAGAGAGAGGAGGAAGTAGGAGGTGGTAGAGACAGCAGAAGTGGGTTTAGGAGCTTTGAGAGGCGTGGATGCTGGCAGTAAGACATCGAGGTGGGGACCGAGAGACAAAGAGGGACCATGAGGGATGTTCCAAGTCAGGCAAAGTAGCTCTGGCATCCTGAAGACCAAGGCAAGAAATAGTCCAGGATTCTTCTGGCTTTAAGTGATAGTAAGTCCCAACTCTTAAGTAGCTGAAGCAAAAGAAACTTGCTAACTTATATAATAGAAATGTCACCATCACTTTATGGCCATCCCACCCTTTTACAAGAAGGGCAAAGGCTTCAGGATGCCCGTAGGTACTTGTCATCTCTCCCCAGCTCCCACACACCCCACTTCTACTTCCTCATATAAAATCCCAGGGAGGGACTTTCACTGGTTTCTCTCAGTGTCTTATGTCCCACCCTTGGCCAGTGAGCACATCCCAGGGTTGAGGTAGCCATGACTGGCTAGGCCTGGGTCATAATTTCCATTCTATGCATGGCACAAGATCCTGAAATTGGCAGCCCCCAGAACAGCTTGGAGGGGTAGAGCCTTCAAAGGAGTCTGCCCCCGCCTTCCTCTCTCCCTCTCAGAGGGGGTAGATTTTTGGAGACAGGGTTTCTCTGGCTATCCTGGAATTCATGCTGTAGACCAGGCTGGCCTTGAACTCAGAGCTTCCCTTGCTTCTGCCTCCTGAGTGCTGGGACTAAAGGTGTGCATCACCACATCTGCCTGGTGATTCTGCCAATCTTAAAAACTCTGCTCAGTCAGAGGTTCACTCAGATACTTCGGAGATGTTCAAACCATGTTTGTCACTTAGGCCAAGCCTCCAGGACTCTCTGGCTATTCTGTAAAACAAACTGCTCAGAGGCAGAGCCCAGGAGGAAGGAGGGTGGTGCTGTGTGGACAACTGCTTCATGCTGTCTAGACACCTCTTTCTGGGATGGGGAAGAGCCCTGGGCTAACCAGTAGAAGATGGTCACAATACCTCTGGGGCTCAGCAGCTTTCTGGTTTCTTCTTGTGCTCAAGCACAAACCAGCTAGTGTGGGAACAGCCAAGGCCACCCATGGCTTTGTGGGTATGGGGTGGCAGTCTAGTGGAAATGGAGCTGGTCTGCTGCTCAGAGGACAGAGCTTAAAGGATCCAGGGGCAGCAAAGCAGAAGTAACCTGACAGGGGGGCCAGGAAGGAGTGGAGGGCTGATTGGTGATTGGTTCCTGGTATGGCCTATGTCTTGGAGCTGTACCCCAGTTCCTCTTGGTAGGGCACACATACACACAAACATTCTCTCTCACACAGGCAGATACACAAATGTACCATCACACACTGACATATATAAAACCACATCAATGTACATGATACAGACTGTGAACACATGTACCCAGACTCTCACATGTACAGCAAGATCAAACTACACATGAATACACAAGCATTCAGAGACACGTAGAAAACTCATGGATGGACACACACACACACAGTTCTGAGATACTTGCTTACCCAGTGACACACATACATACACACTTGCCTGTGACCAGCTATTTTTTTTTTACAATGAAATCTTGCCTGGCAGGCCCTTGGGAATAGGCTTGGGACCCAATAGGTTCTGTGTAGCCTCTTCTATCACCCCCAGGTTCTCAATTCTGTGCCTGCTCCAGGACCCCTGGTTCTACCCACAGACCTTTAATACACATGCACTGCCTCCCTCTGCCACTCTGGCAAGCCTGTCTCCCTCTGGTTCCCCAATACCTTGTCTTCCTTCCACTCAGTGGTATTATGTCCTTTGAAATGGAATGAGTTCCTGCTGGTCTTTTCAAATCAGCTTCAGAATGGCTAGCATCAGTTTGACAAGCTGTCTGTCCCTCCCTTCTTCACCTGTCTTACCTACCACAGTGGGTACAATTAAAGAATGCGGACAGCCCTTTCTGCTGGGCAGCACCCAGGAAGGGATACATAGGAGGGGGTGGGGATGAAGGCAGGCGTGGACCACTTGGAGAGACCCTGACTGGGAGGAGGGACAGACTTGCCACAGCCACAGTCAGAAGTGGACAGGATGTGGCTACTGCCAGGGGTCCTAAGAGCCCAGGCAGATAGGTAGTACCCTCAGTACTAGCATACCTGTTCCAACTTATACTGACATACATTCGCATGTGGGTGGGCAGTGAGCCCCCTGTCCTGGTCAGCTGGACCCAGGCTGCACCCTCCTCCGGCCACCAATGAGTCACATGCCTGCCCACCAGGCAGCTAGCATGGGACACACAGCCGCCTTTCAGTCCTAGGCCTTAAACACTAGCTCAGTCTTCCTTCGGAGACACCTCCCCCTCCCAACCAGCCTGCCACCCTCCCAGGCTGACAGTTCAGCTCCACACTGAGGCCACATGGCCCTCCTTCCCTCCAGAGCACAGGGCCCCCTGTCTCTCATCACAAGGCTCATGGCCAAGCCAACCTTGAATGGCCGTCTTTTCAGACCAGAGCCCAGACCAGGTGCATTCTGGATAGCCTTGTTTCCATGACAGCCGCCCAAATAGCTAGCCAGAGAGATGAGGGGTGGGCTGGAGAGCTGAAGTACCCAGAGATGCGTGCCTTTAGGCTCCACAGTGTGCTTATGATGGGTATCTGTCTGTCTGTCTGTCTGTCTGTCTGTCTCTCTCAACACACACACACACACACACACACAGAACACAGAATCCTCTCCATATTCTAGCCTCCTGTCTCCTTCCCATAAAACCCTTAACTAGGCAGGCCAGGCAAAGATTATTATTATTCCCATTTTACAGAGAGATACAATGAGACTTAGAGCAAGGTGAAGAATATAACTGCATCCCAGGCCAATATCCGGAATGATCTTAATGATCTCATCTGATAGAATTGCAGTGAAGTGTGAAAGAGCAACCTCCCATACACCTGGAGAAGAGGCCACAGATGGTACCTTGTGACAATGACCCCAAATCTCAGTTATGGGCTTTGCACCTAGTACCTAACAGATCTTGCTCCTGAAGTCTCAGCACTGGCTCTTGACTTCTGGGTCTGGCCGGAGTTGCAGGCTCAGCATGGTCTACCAGTCAGGGCTTTGCCTTGGGTGTTAAAAGTGGACTAGTCTCTGATAAGTGTAATTAAAAAAACCATTTTTTTTCTAGGTGGTAGTGGTGCATGCTTTTAATTCCAGTACTCAGGAGGAGAAGGTGGTTCTCTGTGAGTTTGAGGCTAGCCTGGTCTATAGAGTGAGTTCCAGGACAGCCAGAGCAACATAAATAAACCTGTCTTAAAAAAACAAACAAAACGGGCTGGAGAGATGGCTCGGTGGTTAACAGCACTGACTGCTCTTCCGGAGGTCCTGAGTTCAAATCCCAGCAACCACATGGTGGCTCACAACCTTCCATAATGAGATCTGATGCCCTCTTCTGGGGTGTCTGAAGACAGCTACAGTGTACTTACATATAATAAATAATTAAATAAATCTTTAAAAAACAAACCCTATTTTGTTACTTTTATAAGTGTGTGTGTGTGTGTGTGTGTGTGTGTGTGTGTGTGTGTGTGTACATATACCATAGGTTGCCTATGGCGGTTGGAGAACAACTAGTAAGAATTCATTCTCTCCTTTTACCACGTGGGTTCTTGGGACTTACTCATGTCTTAGGCTTGGCAGCAAGTACCTTTCCTCACTTATTATGTAACTCAATATCTTGGAAAAAGATGTCTTATATTCCTGACTCTTGGCTGCAGAGGACAGAAGGAAAAAGAAGAGGAACAAGATAGAGCAGGGCTTGACTCCTGTACCAAAGACCCTGTGGCCACAAGCAAAGATGTTCACCTAGGACCCAGAACCTGGGACTGCATTTGCCTACTGGCAAAAGGCCTATATTAAAATTATGAACCTTGGGATTGGAGAGATGGCTCAGCAGTTAAGAGCACTGGATGTTCTTGAAGAAGACCTGGGTTCAGTTCCCAGCACCTACATAGTGGCTCACAACAGTCTGTAACTCCAGTTCCAGAGAATTGATGACCTCTTCTGGCTTCTATGAGCACCAGATATGTACATGGTGCACAATATACATTTGATCAAACACTCATATGTATAAAATTTTTTTAAAAAATTAAAAAGATCATGGACCTTGACTTGGGGAATACCTGGATATTCAGGACTCAATCTAGACACATGAACCCTGAAATGCAGAAATTGTCTCTTTAAGAGTAGAAATAAACCCTATTTCTGAGTTCGAGGTCAGCCTGGGCTACCGAGCGAGTTCCAAGACAGCCAGGGCTATACAGAGAAACCCTGTCTCGAAAAACTAAAAAATAAAAAAGAGTAGAAAGACAGCTGGAGAGACCAAAACAGGTAAGGACCCTGGCCCCTCTCTTTCCTAAAGATAGGTACGCACATGTAGACTGGACCAGAAAAGTCACAAGGAGCCAAGGAAGACTTCTGATGACACCTAAAAGGACCCAGGAACCCTGCCCCACCCAACAACCTCAAGGAACTGAGGCCTTAGAGCCTCAGTTGTCACTCTGAAAAGCCTGGGACAGGGTCTTCCACAGCCTAGTAAGAGCCCACATGGTTGACTTTGATTTCAACTATATAAAATCTGATTCAGATAATCAATTGATTTGATAAGATTATAACCAGTGTTGGGTATGGGGAGAGAGAGAGAGAGGTGTTCAAAGAGGTATGCTGCTTTAAACCCCATGCTGTAACCAATGGATGTGGCACGAGGAACTTGACACTCATGCTGAGCCTCCCTCTTCTGGTTTGGTTTCAGGAGCCAGGAATTTGTCATCTGTGATTTGATAACCCCCCCCACTCAAGATGTCAGAATGATGGTGCCATTGTAAACTGTCTCTTTGCCTGTCTTTCGCAGCCTGCTTTGGCACATTGGATGGGAACAAAATACTCAGAACTTAAGGACAGCAAAAATCCCTCCAGGACCTTTACCAGCAATCCTGTCTTCCTCTTTCCTCCATAGCGGACCTGAGGTCACTGAGGAAGGATGCATTAAAAGTATCTGTGAGCTTTCTCTGGTGGTTTGGTTAAGACACAGGGAGCCATTTGTAAGGGGAAAGACAGGTAACAGCAGGACATAAAAGATTAAAGCTAGCTCACTATGTACAGAATCCTAGATTCTTTTTGCAAGTTCACAGGAAGACCCCAGGACAGACATGAGACTCACAGAGAAGAGACAAAGGTAACAAACACATGAGAAGGAGAGAGGGGGAAAGAAAGATGGGAGGGAGGGGCTAGAGATGTGAGAACACCACCTCAGTTCTTCATAGGTGGAGGGGAGAGGAAGTGATCATGAAGCTAACCTATACTACATGAGACCCTATTTGAAAGAAAAATTAGGGGTGATGATGCTGGAGAGATAGCTCAGCTACTAAGAGTAGGGTTGTTTATTGCAGAAGGCCAGAGTTTGGTTCCCAGCCCATGTCAGGAGGCTCCCAATCACTTGTAACACCAGCTCCAGGGACCTGACACCCTCCTCTGACTGTTGCGGGCACCTCCATTCATGTGCACATTCCCACACATACACATACAATATACATATAGTACTTTTAGTATTATAGTACACACACATATACACAGAGGTAAAAACAAATCTGAAAATGAAGAATCAGAGGGGAGAGATAGAGGACCATTTAAAGCAGAGTGATGTCATCTTTTACTTCCTGACAGGAGATCAGAGCTTCAGAGCACCCTGCTGTCCCAGAGCACCCCGCTGTCCCAGAGCACCCCGCTGTCCCTTGCTTCCCACGCTCTTCCCTCAGGGCTCCCTTGGAATCTGCAGTCTGCCTCTAACTTACTTGTGGGATCCTAAGACCCAACTAACTTTTGTCTCTTCAGAGTCTCTTAAGAAGCAATGTGGGTTTGGGGATGTGACTTGATTGGTAGAGCATGTGTGTCTCATATGTACAAAGCCCTGGGTTCAAATGAAAAAAAAAGGGGGGGGCAGCATCCTTCTGGGATCTTCCCCAGAGTCCCTGTAATCCCTACTCATCCATGTCTCTGGTCTCTTTCCTGCTTCCTCTTCCCTTCCTCGCTCTATTCATCACACCCACTGACTGAGCAAGGAGGGCATACAGGCTTGGTGCCAGGCACGGGAGGGAAATGAACATTTCTTGGATACGGTACCAAAAACACCCTGATGAACTGGATTCCATCTACATCTAAATGTTCAGCTCTGAAAAGTATCTGAGGAAAAATGAGAAGACTAGTGTAGCCTGGTCTTGGAGAAGACACTTCTAAAGGTTAATTTTGTCTGGGTGTTTCGGCCACACCTCTAATCCCAGCACTCAGGAGGCAGAGGTAGGCAGAGCTCTGTGAGTTTGAGGCCAGCCTGGTTGAGAGAGAGAGGGGGGCAGGGGGAGGAAAAAGCACAATTCTGACAAAGTGTTATGATCAAGAACAAACAAGTCTGGAGAGATAGTTCAGAAGTTAAGAACACTTGCTGATAAGAGTTCAGCGGACCAGAGTTCAGCTCTTAGCCCCCATGTCAAGTGGATCATAGCCATCTGTATTTCTAACTCTGGGAAATCCAATGCCCATTCTGCCCTCCTCAAGCACCCATACGCTCCCGGCATACAGAGATACACATAAGCATGAATAAATAAATCTTAAAAAGGAATAAAACCCACTAAAATGACACACACACACACACACACACACACTTCAGCCTTGAGCATGGGCCAGGCTCTGACAGCACCCCTCCCCATGTTGTGAACCCCCTTGTTACAAGGTTCAAGGTTCGGTGTTGAGTCTTTCCTCGAGGGGTACTGAGGTGACTCGCTTCAGTGTCTGATCCCTGTAAACCAACCAGGGAGAGGGTGGAGGGGCAGGGCCTTGCAGCAAGGCTGTCTCAGAGGCACATGAGCCCCGACAGAGGTCTCTCTGTGTCAGCCTGGCCCACCCTGGGCCACTATCATGGGCCTTCCATTCTACCAGTGCTTGCTCGGACAAGCTACCAGGCAGGAAAAGCGAGACGGTGCGGCTCATCCTGGGCCAGACTGGGTCTCTGCCGAGTCCCCTTCAACTGCAACTGTGAGCCTCGACGTTCTTAAAGTGTGCTTGATGACTCTCAAATAAATGCCCAACAGGAAGGTAGGTGGTTTCTTCATGAGTTCAAGGCCAGCCTGGGCTACATAGTGAGGCCCTGTTTTAAAACAAATAGAAACATTAGCAGCAAAAACTCAGCAGGAGCCCTGGGCATTGTGACATCCATCAGCAGAGCACGAATGTCAGGTGGACCGTGGACTGTGGTCCTGCCATGACTTGGATTCTACAACCCCTGGCTATATAGTGACTGTTCTTGTCTCGTCATGGTTTTGACAGTTGCAGGGTAGGAGGGTACCCTCTCTATTTCTTAAGTCAAAGTGAAGGTGGAATGTTGCTTTCATGACAATGATGAACAAGTGGGTTTGAACTTTGTGGGAGAAGTGTTTGCTGCGAGGGGGTGGGGGGAACGGGAATCAGACAGGATTTTCAGTGAGGACCCAACCCACTGGCCTTCTGGCCACACATCACCAAGTTTGAATAATAATAATAATAGCAGATTGTGTGACTTAAAGTGGGTTTGTAGGAAAGACAAGATGGAGAACACTATGGCTGGGGACGCTTGAGCAGCAATCGATGTCTGAGTGACCTGGGCTGCTGCTTTTGTTATCAATCTCTTGGTTACCAGCAAGCAACACCCAATTGAAAAATCTTTTTTTTTTTTAAAAGGCAGGAAGAAAAAGGCTCAGAGAAGCAGAACGGGAACAGGTCAGGGTGTTATCGCAAATGGTGGCAACCACAGAGTCTTTCTGAATAGTGGCTATTTTTTCTTCTTCCTGTGGCTTCCTTCAGAGCTTAAAACATGGCATCTGCAACTGCAGCCTTGACACCAAGGGTGAAAGTGGGGCAGGCAAGATGGTTCAGTGGGTAAGGCCTGGCAACCTGAATTTGATCCCTAGGACCCACATGGTGGAAGGAGAAAGCTAACTTTTGAAAACCTCAACATATATGCTGTGCAGATCACATGTGCACACATCAACCAGCCAATGAAACAAACAAACAAACAGATAGCAGGGTCCTCTGCAGCTCCAGTCGACTTCCAGGGCAAGCTGTGACTAATGTTGACAGTTCTCAGGCAACACCCTGATTTCAGACTACTCTGGCGTCTTGGGATCTCAGCTCATGTCAGACAATCTGTGCGGCCAGTTCCACAGAACGGCATGGTGCCTTGTGTCCCATCATCCTTCCTGTCCTTGGCTCCATATTGACCATTTGCGGCCTCTGGAAGGACAGAGTGGTCACGTCGTGTCCTGAACTCCCCTCCCCCAGTTGTTCATCTGTGCCTGATGTCGGAGTGATTCTCCTTGAAGGCATTGTGTGGAGATGGCCTCTCCCTCCATTCTTCTCAGGACTCTAGACACTGTGAACAGCAAACATTCCCTCAGCACTGCCACTCGGGTGGCTGCAGAGGAGTCTGGGCCCTGCCCAGCCGCTGAGGTCAGGCTATGCCATACTCCAAGTTACTCCATATTGAATACAGCAGTTGGTTTTGTTTGTTTGTTTGTTTGTTTTGTTTTTCCAGGCTGTGCCTTGCCCAGGAAGATTCCACTTTACAATCAGCTTTTGATTGTTTTGAGGGAGAAGGAAACCAGCAAACCCAGGTGGTCCCAGTAGGAACTGATGAACGCCTGATTCCTGGGAGTAGAGAGTGAGCACTCCTGTAAGTTTATTGAGAAGAATTGAAATTGTGCATATTCAAATCAGGGAAATGGCCTAAAAACAGATCCAACAGAGAGAGGAACAAGGTGCAGCTCCTTTGCTTGGACCTTATAATATGACCAACATCGGGATGCCACGGCCCCATACTAACTGACATCCAATAGATACCTGGCTTGTGTGTCAAGGACCAAGGAATAACTCCCTGACTTGGCTAGGTTTCCCGCCTTCTTACCTGCCTCCTACCTACCTATTCTCACATCTGCACCCAGATATGACCCATTCCTCCTTCAGACGTGGACCAGCCTTTGTAGCTCACAGCAGAGGCCTGCGGCTTTGCTGACTCCAGCTCTCCAGTTTCCACCGGCAGCTCCCTCCTGGCACTGGCCCGGTTTATTACTTTACCAATACAGACTCTCAACCCACTTTGAACCAGCCTGAATAGTTCTGCATCCTCTCTGACTTGTATTTATCCCACAATCCATGTGTATATGTATATAGATAGAAAAATATGTGGTGTTCGCTATGAAAAGTTAGTGTCAGTAATTAAGAGTGGGATAAAGAGCCAGATGGTTGGCATACGTCTTTAATCCCAGCACTCAGGAGGCAGAGGGAGGTAGATCTTTGTAGGTTCAAGGCCAGCCTGGGCAATAGACTCATGAGACTGTGGCTTTCCCTTTTCCATGGCGGGGTGCTGGTGGCTGGCCCTCTGGTCTGCCCTGCTACTCCCTTAGTGTGCTGAAGCCTTGTCTCTAGGGTCCTCCTGGGGACCTGCAGACTCGAGAATGCTTAATTTCTCCTTTGCCTATTTATTATCCGGTTCCCTGGCCCTCCACTCCATGACTTTGTGGGGAGAGGGTCCTGATTGTTGGGTATCCCAGTGCTGACACTGACACCCTGGGGAGGTTTGTTGCACCCTGTGCAGTCAGCCTGAACCCTGAACCTCAGATGGAGTCACAGGACCCACCCTCGGCCTCAGCCGACTGTGCCCACAGTCATCATATGCCCTGTCATTGGTACTCTGGACAAAACCCTCTTCCTGGGGGCATATTCTGTGTGACACAGTTCCTGAGTGAGGTCTTAGGTCAGGAGCAAAAGGGATGGCAATCCCAGCCATCACTCAAGCCTTATGCCCAGGAGTCCCTTTATCTTACCACGGTTAGACCAGAGGATGTCTTGGTTCTTTGGCTTCTTTGGTGGCTTTTCCCTTTTTTCTTGGTTTGTTTTTGTTGTTGTTTTGTTTGTCGCTAAGACACTTTACCCTGGCTCCCCTAAGCTCACATACTTGAATGCTTACTTACCAGGGAGTAGCACTATTTGAAAGGATTAGAGGATTAGGAGGTATGTCCTTGTTGGAGTAGCTGTGGCTTTGTTGAAGGAAGTGTGTCACTAGGGGGTGGGCTTTGAGGTTTCAAAAATCCATGCCAGACCCAGTCTCCCTCCTCCTCTTCCCCTCTCCCCCTCCCCATCTCTCTACCTCTCCTTTCCTCTCCTCTCCTCCTGCAGATCAGTAAGTAGTTCTCAATGATCTCTTCATGTTCCTTGCCATGATAATGGACCAAACCTCTGAACTGTAAGCCAGACTCAATCAAAGGCTTTTTAAGAGCTGCTGTGATCATGGTGTCTCTATAGCAACAGACCAGTGACTAGGACACTTCCCTTCCACCAGCGAACCTGAGTCTCCACCCTGTTCCCCCTGTTCCTGTAGATCTGTAAGTTACTGGGACCTTCAGGCTAGCTGGGAAGCTGCTAGTCTGAGGGCATCTCCTAGTTGCTTCGTTTTAAGTCCGTGCTCCCCTCCCTAAGTCAAGAATTATAACAGAAGTCCCAAGGATCCAATTGCATATCTGATGAACCCTCTCCTGTCCCAAGAAACGATGACTCATGGTGGAAGCTTGGGATGTAGGACTTCAGAAGTGTGAGCATGGCAGTATGCCAGCAGGAAGGTGTTGCAGGAACATCCAAGGTGACCTGAGGAAGCCCTCAACTGAAGATTGTCCTTAACTTTTGATTCTCCTGCTTCACCGTAAGTGCTGAGATTATGGGCATGTGCTATCACACCTGTTTTTATAGTGCTAAAGATCAGACCCAGGGCTTTTTGGTTTGGTTTTGTTTTTTGAGGCTTCTCTGTGTAGCCCTGGCTGTCCTGGAACTCACTCCGTGGAACAGGTAGGCCTCAAACTCAGAGGTTTGTCTGCCCCCGCCTCCTGAGTGCTGGGATCACCGCCCAGCTAAACCCAGGGCTTCTCGCAACAACTCTACCAACAGAGCTACATCCTCGACCCATTTCCTTATTAATTTTTTAAAGATTTATTTAGGAGTGAGTGTTTTGTCTATATGTATGGATGGGTGCCATGTGTGTGCCCAGTGCCCACAGAGCTCAGAAGAGGGCATAGGATTCCCTGGAACTGGAGTTATGGATGGTTATGAGACACTATGTGTGTGTGGGGGGTAGCTCTTGACTGAGCCAACTCTCCAGCCCCTCCTTGTTTTTTAATATAATGCTTTGAATTGTAACATGCTTTAAGTCCTGGTAAGAGCTATGTTAAAGCCAACTCACAGAACTCTCCATAATTTAGGAAGAAGCTTTTGCAAACACACTCCATTGTGATGCTGTCCCCTGCCCAGGCCCTGGTGAGCTCTTTGCTTCCAGGGGCCCTCAAGGTTCTGAATCCATGGTCTTTACTACAACTTCCCTGCCCACTTCCACACAGGCCCTCTGAGCTCAAAGGTCTCATCCATCCAGCCTTGGCTCTGGTACTGAGGACCTCTGGCCAACCCTGTAAGGAAAGTACTCTCAAAGGCAGCCATCCCTGTCTCCTCTAGTTCTGATTGTGGGAACAGCCCCTTCCCTCTCCTTGTCTCCCTGGAAACTCGCTTCTTTAAAAAAAAGTTTGTATTACCTCTGTGTGTGTGTGTGATTATGGGGTCTGTAGAAGGCAGAAGGTATTGATCCCCTTGGAAGTCAAGTTATAGGCTCCTGATGTGGGAACCTAATTTAGGCCCCCTGGAATTTGCAAGTGCTGAGCCATCTTTCGGCTCCTGGAGCCTTTCTTTTTCACCAGTTCCTCCTCTTCCTCCTCCTTCTCTTCTTCCATTTTTTTTAAATTAAAATTTATTTATTTTATGTATGTGAACGCACTGTAGCTGTCTTCAGACACACCAGAAGATGGCATTAGATCCCATTACAGATGGTTATGAGCCACCATGTGGGTTGCTGGGAATTGAACTCAGGACCTCTGGAAGAGCAGTCGGTGCTCTTAACCACTGAGCCATCTCTCCAACTACCCCCCATCCCCACCCCTTTTTTGAGACAAGTCTCTCGATGGTCTGGAGCTTGCCAAGCAGGTTGGGTAAGTCTGACCTCCTTGCACTGGGGTCGTACACATGTTACCACCTCTGGTATTTCTGCAAGGGTTCTGGGGAGTGGACTTAGATCCTCACGCTCTTGGGACTTATGGATAGCGGTCTCCCAGTCTACCTCTTCTTTCTTACACTCTGGTTCTCTTTGCTTCCTTCTCTTCTAGTTTCCTTCCCATATCTCATGCACTCCCAGGCCTCGCCTGACACCTAAGGGAGAGGACTTGGTAGGACCTGCTAGGCCCAACTTTTTTCAAATCTGTACCTTGCTTCCCTGTCAGGAGCCATAATGGGACAGACAAGCTAATAACTAGCAGGTGATCTTCCTAAAATGGCCTGCTTCAGATTATTATATAATCTGTGACGACAGGTTTGCCCTTATTAAGCAAGGCTGTAAGGGAATTCATTTTAGGAAAGATTCCTGCTATTAATATGCCTTTTCTGTTACTATTAAACATATATAACAATCACTAAGTAATAGCACACCCCTTTGGAGCAGATCTCTGCAGATTCATGAAGGTGTACTGTCTTGTAGTGATGCTATATAGACAAATAGATGACTTCTTAAGTCTTTTTTTAAAATTTATTTCATGTATATTGGTACACTGTCGCTATCTTCAGACACACCAGAAGAGTGCATTTGATCCCATTACAGACAGTTGTGAGCCATCATGTGGTTGCTGGGAATTGAACTCAGGACAGCTGGGAAGAACAGTCAGTGCTCTTAACCACTAAACCATCTCTCCAACCCGACTTCTTAAGTCTTAATGATGATCCTATAAGAACTCCTAAAATTATATCTGCGATTATTAAGCTCTTTTATAGTGGGACTGCTATTAGGTCTTTTTCTGATAGTCAAAACTGCAATGAGAACTCTGGCAGTCTCCCAAGTGACACCAGCTAATTGCTCTTAGATAGTACCAAACTTTCTCTTACTCAGATCACATTCCAAGAGGTTGTAAAACAATTATCCAATGGTTGTCAAAAGGGGACTAACGATTTATTATAGGTGCTAGGACAGAAGATGAAATATTGACTGGGTTTATCTATACAAAACTTCATTAGTAACTTAATTATGGTTTTCAACTTACAATGAACCTGTGGGGCGATGACAGGTGATGGATGTTTAGATATACGTACTCCTAATAAAAATGCGTGTAAACATTCTCTGTTGTAAGCTTCCATTTCAATTTGTGATTTGATTTTGTGTATGAACTTTTGATGAACTTTTTAACATGTGATCACACAGTCTGAAAGATGTTTAAGTGCTGAGGACAAAGAGTCAGGACTGAGCTGAGAGGGACTGAGTTGAGAGGACTGAGCTGAGAAGAACTGAGCTGTGAGAGGAACTGAGCTGAGAAGAGGTTTTTAGACAGAACACTTTTTAGACAGACTGAGTACAAGAAGAACTTAGAAGTATAGGCACAGCTTTGGGAGAAAAGACTTTGAGAGTAAGAACATTTGTGACTTCAGAGCAGGAGGAGAGAACAAGATTAGAAGGAGAATGCAGAGTAGAATGACTTAAAAACTATAGGTAACCTAAAAAACTAAGAGAACAACGTGCAGAATGCAGAGGAAAAGAGGCTGCAGAGAGCAGGCAGGCTTCTCCTCACCGGAACAGGTCCCATGGTAAGGACAAGGCAGACTTAGGCTTATTTAAAGGAACAAAGCTTTTTTTCTTACAAGTGTGGGTTTAATTCATTTAGCATTAAAAGGGTAGAAGCTTTTTCTTTCTCTATACAATAAAGATTGGAGCTCATTTTCTATCCAGAATGAGTGAGTTCTTTCTGCACCCAGTGCTTGGTCTTTTGCTCCATATGTAAGTGTGTGTGCGTGTGTGTGTGTATGTGTGTAAGTATGTAATTGTGAGAATGCATACATGTGTGTAAGTATGTAATTGTGAGAATGCAAGCTGGGCCCAACTGGATTGAATGGAAATGCATAAATGCACATGTGTGAATCTATATATGAACTTATGTGAGTTTATGCATATCTAATTATGTAAAAGTTTTTCCTTCTGCAAGCTTTATTCTCTTCTCCTGGTTCAATAAAAGTTTATTGCTCCAAACATCCCCCCAGCCCAATAAGCAAGAGGCATCAGGACAAAAGGGAAAAGGCTCTAGCAATTAATCCTTTATTTTATCTCCTGCTGTTTTAGGATGAGGTGCTAAGTGCCTGAGACTGCCGTTTCTGGCCTCAGAGGAACATAGAAGGCAGGTCAACTATAGTAGCAAAGTAACTTAGACTTAGATAAGTCAACTTTTTTTTAAAGATTTATTTATTATATGTAAGTACACTGTAGCTGTCTTCAGAAACACCAGAAGAGGGCATCAGATCTCATTACAGATGGTTGTGAGCCACCAAGTGGTTGCTGGGAATTGACTTCAGGACCTTTGGAAGAGCAGTCAGTACTCTTAACCACTGAGCCATCTCTCCAGCCCCATAAACTTTTTGTTATTATACAGTAACCATAAATATCTCGTAAGACAAAGTCTTACCCTCTGCTGCAACTCGTGGGTGTAGGGTAGTGTTTTCATGTTCCCACACGTGTTCAGCTGAATGAAAACAGGGAGGCAGCAGCATGGTAGGCAGACAACCAGACAGGTTCTGTCAGAAGGGTTAGGTGTGCCGGCGGCACTTTATGTGGCGGCTGGTCAGTAATGCTCTCTGTTCAATCAGCAGCCTGGATCTGTGGCCTCTCATACTGACTTAGGCTTTGAGCATGTGACCTGCTTTGGTCTATGGGAGAAGAGGACTGAAACCAGGAGAGACTTGGGTTTGACTTCAGGTGGCAGGGGAACCCTGAGATTACTGCGAGCAAGCCCAGCCACCTCCCTGGGAGATAGAGAATCACAGGAGGATAACTGAGGGCCCAGTCAACTAAATGCCAGGCACAAGTGAGGCCCCTGACCTCAGTGTACAATTCAGCAGTCCAGCTAAGTTCTGAGGATGCTCCAAGCCCTGCTCTGATTGGCGATCTACATATCTGTAAAGCTAGGAAGTGGTAGTTTGGGAAATGTTTTGTTCTATGCAAAGGCTAAGAGTAACACTCAATACACTGGAGACCACTGAGTGAGGGTAAGTGGTCAGGCGAGTAGGTGCAGCCACCTAAGCCATAGAGTCTGCTGTCGGGGCACTGGGAGGCCCTGCGGGATTGTCCCAGACCCCAGTCAGGATAAAGGGAAGTGAGGCATTCACATTCACTCAAGATTTGAGCAAGAATCTGAGAACTCAGGGATCAAGATAAATACTAATGGGGTATTTTTAAAAAGTCAAACAAGGAAACCTGCCCATGTGCTAGCTACTTATTTTATAAATAAAGTTTTATTGTAACAAAGAGCAGGATTAGGGATAGGCAAGTAAGTAGTGCCATACAAGTGCTGGGTCACAATCTTTCAGAAGTCAGAAGATTCCTCTAATGGCTTCCCTCAGTCAGTTTCATTGGAAAATTTTCAGGGCCAAGTGATTAGACCTCTAGAGATTTGAAAACAGGGTCTCACTGTGTAACTCTGGATAATCTGGAATTCCCCATGTAGACCAGGCTGGCCTTGAATTCACAGGGTCCATCTGCCTCTGTCTCTAAGAGCAGGGATTATAGGTGCGTGTGCCACCATTCCTGGCTTAGGCCTCCAGGTGACTCTTTGGGATGTCTAGCCTGGGCTGGAGAGAGAACTCAGCAGATAAGAGCCAGTTTTTTTTTTTTTTTTGGTTTTTTTGGTTTTTTGAGACAGGGTTTCTCTGTGTAGCCCTGACTGTCCTGGAACTCACTTTGTAGACCAGGCTGGCCTCGAACTCAGAAATCCTCCTGCCTCTGCCTCCCAAATGCTGGGATTAAAGGTGTGCGCCACCACCGCCCGGCAAGAGCCAGTTTTATAAGCTTGATGACCTGAATTCAATCCCCAGATCCCTCATAAAGGTAGGAGAGAAGCGACTCCACAAATTTGACCTTTGACCGGGACTGCGCCAGGGCAACTGGTTACCGGAAAACCTACACTTGTTCCCAGAAAACATATTTGCATATTAACAAGTAGAATGAAATCAAAGTATTTTATTTGGTTGGGCAGTGGTGGTGCACATCTTTAATCCCAGTACTCAGGAGGCCTCTGCAGGCCTCTGAGTTTGAGGTCAGCCTGGTCTACAAAGCAAGTTCCAGGACAGCCAGGGTTACACTAAGAAACCCTATCTCAAAACAAAACAAAACCCAAAAGTTGTTTTGATTTTTTTTTTCCCCCTGTAGAGTGGTTCATACCCAATCTCAACAGAACCAACAGAAGACACTCAAGACACTTGGATTATTTATAAAAAAAAGTTGTCAAAAATTTATTTTATTTTCTCTTGTGTGTATGGATGTGTCTATGTAGCAGACTGAACAGGAGTGCTGGCACTGAGCTCCACTGCAGGAGGGACACACACTCTTAACCACAGAGCCATTTCTCCAGCCCCTAGTTGACAATATTTTCTTTTAAAAGGCATGTTGCAGGTGGATCTCCAGTTTGAGGGCAGCTTGTACTATAACAAGTTCCAGGCCAGCCTGGGTTACACAGGGAAACCCTATCAAAAACAGGTCTAGTCCTAGTTTCAGTTTTGGAATGTGTACTGAGAGCAGCCCTTGTGGGAGTGCAGTAAAAAGCCTGGGGAATGCTTAATTTCCCCAGAGAACAGCTCACACCTTGCTCGGTGACGTCCTTGTGCCGAGCCCATGCAAGATTCCCCTCGACCCTCTACACGAACTAACTTTTCTTCTCCCCAAACGACCAGACAGACTGACCTCTGAGCAGTCTAACTTCTACTCAGCTGTGGGCTTGAGGGACAGACAGCTGTTGCCTTCATTCCAAGGGCCTGCAAAGATGACTCTCCACGGCCTAGGTGTCTGCTGCTCCCACACCAGGCAGGGAGAGGCTGTGCCAGGCACTGGCACTGTGGAATCTTGGGGGCGTTGGCTGGTGGGCGGAGTGCCTTCTTCATGACCTTCCTTTGCAGTTCACCCCCCAGACTTCATCACAGAGCCACCCCATTCCAGAGCCCTTTGCCTGCCACGTTGCTGTATTATACTTCAGGAACACTTACTTTGGGCGCCCACAGGTGGAGCTAGGTGGTCAAAGGGTGCTTCAGGCCCTTAGCTCACAGCCTTCTTTCCTAAGAGCAGAGAGGGAGGCACATATTCCAGGACTGATGGAGATGTGACTGCCAGGGGTCTGGAGGTGGACGGGTTAAATTCCTCATCTTTCCAAGGTCTTTAAAACTGTATCAAGAAGAGCTGGCGAGACGGCTCAGTGGTTAAGAACATTTGCTGCTCTTGCAGAAGACCTGAGTTCCGTTCTCAGCACCTATGTGGACGCTCACAACTGCCTATAAGTTCAGTGCATGAGCTTCTGAGACCTTCTTATGGCCTCCGTGGGCATCGGGCACACACAAGCTTATACACAGATACAGGCAGAACCCCTCATACACATAAAATGAAATAGATAAAAAAACAACAAAAACCCAGACGACTGTCTGAGGAAACAGAATCTACTTTGTACATTATTAGATCACACCAGATTCTTTTTAAAGACAGGTCTCATGTAGCCCAGGCTGGCCTCAGAGTCACTACGTACGCAGGATGACCTTCCTCATGTTGAATATGAAGTGAGCGGCGTAGCATATGGTTTCCGTGGTAGTAAAGATGGAGCCCAGGGCTTTGTGCATTCTGGGCAAGTGCTGTTCATCGGGAGCTACATCCGTGGGCCTGCAGCATGTTCTTGTCTTTAAATGCATTATTTTTAGAACATGAGCAATGTGACCACATTCTCCCCTGTTCCCATCCCCCTATCATCTGCAAATGCATAACCTTTAGCAAAGTTTATGGCTGTGGTTCTCAAACTTCCCAATGCTGTGACCCTTTAGCAGAGTTCCCTGTGTTGTAGTGACATCCCCAAACCCAAAATAAAATTATCTTCATTGTTACTTCATAACTGTAATTTTACTGAATTGTAACGTAAATATGGATATGCTGGATAGCTGATATACAATCCTGTTGTTTGAGGCCCACAGGCTGAGGACTATTTGTTTAGCGGCAGCTCAAGCTCAGGCCTTGAGATTGGGGCTCCCCGTCCTCCTCACTTGCTTGTGGGTGGTTCACGTGAGAAGTGAGGGGCCACCGTTCGCCAAGCACGCTGGCCAGGCGCCTGGGAAAAGACTCTTCTGGCACATTCTTCTCAGCCTAGATGATCCTGGCTCACTGGTGTGGCTTCATGTCTAGCTTGGAATCTATGAAGGACAGGGAAACTGAGTCCAGAATTTGCCATCCCTACCAAAGGCTACCCCCTTTTCTCCTCTGGGTGCAAAGTGTGACAAGGGAAGTTCCTCTCACCAGGAGGGCAGTCAAGGCCTCCCCCAGCCCTCTTCCCATGGCTCGGTCTGAGGAGATGGTGCCCTGACAGTGAGGCTTCGACTCCTGGGCAGCCTGGAGGGCTGGCACGGCTGGGATCCTCAGTCACCCGGAACTTGGAGACAAGTGTCTCTTCACATCCATCACCTGCAGCTGCTGGCTGATGAAGAACCGGAAGCCAGTGGGTCCTCGGACAACGTGATGGTCACAGCTTGGGAAGGAAGCCATCTTCATTTCCTGAAGGACTGGCTGCCTGTAGGAGAGAAGCCAGAGCCACAAGCTGGTGCCAACTGGTTCCTGCACAGAACCCCTCTATCCCATGCAGTTCCTTCTTTCAATCTGCCCTCGTACAAACAGAATAATGAGAACTCTCCCTCCCAGGTCCTGGTGGCCCGCCCAGGTCTTTCCTCACAGGAAGCAGGCCGTCTGATCGGTTTGTTCAGCGTGCCTCCTGGCAACAGCTTACAGTTTGCCGAGTCCACAGGACATACCAAATCCACCACTCAGGGACTCTGTACGTCAGGCTTGGACTGTGGGATGCTCCTGGATGTGGAGTATGGCCAGCTATCAGCTATGGGGTGTTGTTATTATTGTGATTATTATTAACTGAGGCTCCCCAACCCTGTGCGGCCTGGAAATGGCCGGGTCAGAGAGGCCTGGCTGCTTTCCTCCTGGCCGGGCTTTCTCATGGCCCCTTGGCACTGCCTCTGGGTTTGGGAGGAAGTAACCTGACCTGAACCTCCGCTTTAACATTTCCAGAGAGAATAGAGAGAGCCCATGGTAGCTTAGCCATGGCCCATTACCTGGACAGGATGCCAGGGCCTGGCCAGGGATGGGCAGAGACAAGAGGTGTCTGTGCCCGAGCTGGCGACTTGGTACTGCTTAACATCTTTGCTCCGGACTTTTGCTCTCCTTATTGTTAGTAAAGGCCTTGGGAAAGATCTACCAGCTGGGGTGGAGATCAGTCAACTGGCTGAGACTGAAAGACATCGAGGAAGATGGAGAGGCTGGGTTTGAGCAGAGGCCTCCCACCAGAAGGTGGGTCTCAGTTCTAGACCGATCTTACACAGTCGAGCCAGGTCAGTTGGCCTTTGCAAGGCCCCTGGATTGTGGGAATCTTATTTCTAAGAGACAGGACCCTCAGGGTGTCACTCTGCCAGCTTATACACTTGCTGCTGACCTAAGAGCAATGATAAACAGGAAAGGACAGGTCCCCAGGACAAAGGAAGCACCGGGAAGGGCCCTGGTTGTGTAGAGAAGGGAAATGTCCCTTTCCCATTTGCCTGAGCACTAACAGTCCATGGGCCCAAGTACAGCAACACAGAGCCTCTGAACACAAGCTTCCTCTGAACGTGCCAGCAAGTGCAGGCTGACTCACTGTGCAGGCCCCTCGTGGAGGATGCTGTGGAAGCCGGGCGGCTGGCCTGTTGGGGGCCACTCGAGGAGAACTGAGGGGTCAGAGACAATACTTTTGCCTTCAGCGCGTTCTGCTCCACGGACTCTGGAGTACTGGGTACCCAGGGCTTGCAGGCAAAGGCTGGTGTGAACTTCCTGGAAGGAAAAAAAAAACATATAATCTAGCATCACAGCTTTTTCGTTTTTGTATTATTTATTTATTTAGGTTTTTCCTAGTCAGGGTTCTCTGTGTAATATCCCTAGCTGTCCTGGAACTCACTCTGTAGACCAGGCTGGCTTTGAACTCACAGAGGTCCTCCTGTCTCTGCCTCCAGAGTGCTGAGATTAAAGGCGTGCATCATCATACCAGGCTTTTTTTTTTTTTTTTTTTTACATTTTAGACATTTTTGGTATTATTTATTTACATGGACTTGTGTGTGTGTGTGTGTCTGCTTATGTGCATATATGTTGTGCCTGAGGGCAGGGGCATCCCCTGGAGCTAGAGTTACAATCAGTTGTAAGCTGCCTAATGTGGGTGCTGGGAGTTAAACTTGGGTCCCGTGCAAGAACAATATATGCTCTTAACCACTGAGCCATCTCTCCAGCTCCTAGACTCAGCTACTGCCTCTGGGACCTGACAATGTGTCAGCCATATCACAGGGGAAGAGAGAAATAATGAGGAAGAAGGAACACCTAAGGGGTTAACAGGGCGGAGAAGGGGCCTGGGAGAATACTGACATTTTGTTTGATTTTTTGAGATAGGGTCTTACTATACAGTCCTGGCGGCCCTGGAACTTGCTATGTAGACCAGGATGACCTGGAACTCATAGAGGTCACCCTGGCTCCACTTCTCGAGTGCTGGGATTAAAGGTATGCACTACCATGCCCCACCAAAATTTTTATATTTATTTATTTTGGGGGGAGAGAGCACAGGACATAGAACACCATCGACCACCTCTTCTACCATCCTGGGGGTAAGATGCGGGTCATCAGGCTTGGCAGGTATTTATCTATGTGGCCATCTCACTAGCCCACTCACTGGTGGTGGCAGTTTGGGCTGTACCATCAGAGAGCTGTCAGAAGCAGAATCATGGCCCCCAAAGGGTCCGGGTCACAGGCTCCTGAATCCGGCACTACATTGTTGTAGGAGTGCTATCAGAGTTGTCCTGTCAGGGTGTGGGCCCTGGCTACCCTAACAAGCTCGGCTTGGCCAGTTGTCCTTACTTAGTAGGGCTATTAAAGGTAGGAGCAAGAGTGAAAAACAAAGAAGGATTTATTCAATGTGGCCACAGTAGGGGAATGAATGAGAAGGACCAGTGGACACCCAAAACCCTGAGCCTGGCTACAGGGTCCTCATGTGGTTTAGCTTTAAACAGAGGACAAGAGCTTTACATAGCTAAGCAGTTCTGGTTAAGGAGTGGTCCTGTCCATCACCGACTCAGTCAACCATCACCTCTGATCTCTCCTGCGAGGGGGTCTGAAGGCTGTCAGAATCTCTTCCTTGGGGAACTACTAATTCCTTGGGGACCATTGTCTCAATAGTCTGGAAGGCACAAGTGTCTCTTAAAATATATTTTAAAATGGGACTGGAGAGAGGGTACAGGCACACACGCACTCGAGCACACGCATGCACACCAACACACAAATTAAGTAGATAAATGTGAAAACATAAAGGTTTCCGCATCAGTGGCTGACAGCCCAAGCGCGGCTGGCTATCGTAATGGCCGCTCATTCTGAAGGGTTGGGAATGCTTGCCAGGGTCGCCGAGCAGGCAGGAGTGGTCAAGACAAAGCAGATGTAGTCAGCCAGGCTGGGTCCCAACAACCTGGAGGCTACAGTGAAGGACTGGTCCATCCAGATTCAGGAGCGTGTCCTTACGGAGCTAAGGAAGACAGGCAGCTCCTAGGAACAGGTAAAGGTGAGCGGACAGTCTTCCCAGGCAGAGAAGTACAGGGTGCTCTAACACACCTTCACTTTGAAGGGTGTGGCATCAGACTTCTACCCAGAATGGCAAGGCAGACATAGTCAGGTTGTCCAGCTTCTCCCAGTGCAGATATTTGCTTCAGCAGCCCAAGGAAACTGATTTTTAGGAGCAGTGGCCAGGAAAGCCTTGCTGATGCGGTAATGTTGACTCTTAAGAGTGCTCCTTCTTAGCAGATGTAGACTGAGGGTCCAAAGTTCAGGAGCCTTCCTGAACCCATCCGCAGGCAGTGACGACAGGAGTGGAGAACGGTCGCTTCCCAGCTGTCTTCCACTAATTCCCCACAGCTCAGTGTTGTCAAACCAGCACTCTGGGATCTGGGTTCCACTGTCTCCCAGGAATGGGCTGGGGCTGGGTGGAGCGCTCCCTGCCCATCCTGTCTTGCAGTCACAAGTAGTCACACACACACACACACACACACACACACACACACACACACACACACACACACACTGAACTCTGTTTTCTCATCTTGAGAACCCAGCTCTCACTATTTACAAAAAAATGTCCATTTTCCTGTGTCTTAAAGTAGTGAAGCCCCAGGACCATCAAACTCAATGCACCGCTAAATGAGCTCACTCCACACCAGTTTATACATAGCACACAAACCGTGGGTGCCAGTCTTCCCTCCCCAAGTGCATGCCTTAGAGTATGAGGTACATATGGTGTGTGTATCCAGATGGGCTTGAACTTGCTAATAGGGGCTCCTAAGCTAGTATAGAGATGCTGAGAGGCTGTAGGACCCCCCATACACACACACACACACACACACACACACACACACACACACACACTCCTATAGCAGTGAAGGATATGCTTCCTGTTGAGGTGTGAAGTTCAGGACCATAGAAAGCATCAACTATTCTTCCTAGAGAGGCACAGGGCCTGCTCTGCCCATCTTGGGCTGGTGGCCGAGCATGAAGAAGCCCCTCCATCTACATAAACATGGAGGCTGGAGAGGTGGCCCAGCGGTTAAGAGCACCTCTTATGACTTGAGTTCATTCTCAGCACCATATTGGGAAGTTCATGACTACCTGTCACTCCAGCTCCACGGGGACTTGACACCTCGAGCTTTCTTGGGCATCTGAACTCTCACTCGCACACCTACCTGGTCACACATATATACATATAATTAAAAATTATAAAGATAGCCAGCCGTGGCAGCACATGCCTTTAATCTCAGCACTCAGGGAGACAGACACAAGCAGGTCTTTGTGAGTTTGAGATCAGCCTGGTCTACAACAGTGAAACCCTGTTTTAAAAAATGTTCAAAGAACATTGAGGCTGCACTGGAGTCCCAAATATAGGCATCCCATAAACTAGGGTTACAATTTTGGGAGGAAACTATGGCCTTAGTGTTTTTAAGTTTATTTTTATCTCTATAACTGTCTGACTACCTATATATCTTGAGACAGGATTTTGTCTATCTACCTACCTACTACTTATATATCTATCTAGACTATATATATATATATATATATATATATATGCATATGTATACATATACATATATATACATGTTTATATGTATATGTATATATACATGTTATACACATGCATATGTATACATATACATATACATATATATATATACATGTTTGATTTTGGTATTTTATCACTGACACAGCACTTAATTTTTAAAAAAGATTTATATATATATATATATATATATATATATATCTTTAGACAGGATTTTGTCTATCTACCTACCTACTACTTATATATCTATCTAGAATATATATGTATATATATACATACACACATATATATGCATATGCATATGTATACATATACATGTTTGATTTTGGTATTTTGTCACTGGCACAGCACTTAATTTTTTAAAAAGATTTATTTATTTTATATATGTGAGTATACCGTAGCTGTCCCCAGAACAGGACATGGGATCCTATCACAGATGGTTGCAAGCTACCATGTGGTTGCTGGGAATTGAACTCAGGACCTCTGGAAGAGCAGTCAATGCTCTTAACCACTGAGCCATCTCTCCAGCCCCCACAACACTTAATTTTTAAACTTCGGTAAAATACACATACATTTCCAGTGTGTCAACCATCTGCAGGTATAGTTCTATCTCACTTAGAGAAGGAATGACTATGAAACAAGCACAGTTACCCAGGTCAACAACATGGAAACAAGTGGAAATCGCCCTTGTGAGCCACAGGAGTCTTGCAGTGGCAGAGGGGGAGCTGGTGCTGCGCTCCTGGACCTGTCCTCAGTCAAGTCCAGAAGTAGACTGGCCAGTCCGGACAGCCAGTCTGGAGCCAGTCCTCAATGGCCGCTGAGGCTGGCCAGTATTGGCGCTGTGAAGTCACGCAAGCAGAGCCAGGGGTCAGCAGAGGTGATCGGCAGAAGTCATAGAGAAAGAAAAACCCAGACATCAGGGTACAGAGAGCTGTGTCCCCAGCCCAACAGGAAAGGACACTGGCCTTCCACAGGAGGAGTTGTCTGTCCATGTCAAATGGGCTTGAGGATAGGATTTGGGTTTCCCCAGTGAGGTGGGATTAAAGCAGACACCCCGACTGAATAAAATTGGAACGTATCTGCTGGGAGTTAGCTAGCTAATTAGTTGGGAACCTGGATAACAAGGGATAGATAACCTTCCACTAGTAAAAGTAAGGATGTGAGCAGGAAGCCTTTGGACTAAACTCGCTCCGTCCCTGGATCTCCCGCAGGCCCCACTGCGGTCTTAACTCACCAAGTCTCCACAGTCACAAGAACCCACATCTTAAATGCCTCTCTCTAGATACGTGTAATGTTGTCTTTTGGAAGAGCCTTGACTCACATTGTATGAGCCGTAGGAACGCTTTGCTTAGCAGCTCATGACCCTTCCTGGGTCAGGGAGAGAATCCTCAGGCACAAGCTCCCTCTGGCTGACTCTTCCCACTAGCTGACGAGGACCGAAGTCCTACCTGAGCATCAGGCAGGCAGCCTTTGGTAGCACCCACGACCCCACTGCCCCCCCCCCCTTCTGCCAAGGCTCTCCAGGTCTTGGTTGGTGCTGCAGGAGGAGGGTGTGTTGGCAAGGAGCTGTCATCAACTTCTGCAGGGGTGACAGAAAGGGCACTGCTAAAGGCAGAGCCGCCTCCCTCCCGGCTCCGCCCCCCAGGATGGTGAGGTAGCTACCTAGAGCCGGAGCTGGAAATGGCCCTGGGTGGATGGAGAACAGCCAGACTAGGATACATCAGAGTGGGCAGGCCGAAAGGAAGTCCAGGAGAGCACGTCAGAAAGTCATTTGCTTCAGGAACACATGGCAGTTTGACGTACGTGTTCACTGGGAGGGGCCCCGAAGATAGGCAGGGATTTATTAGGGTGCTGCTTTATGTCAGCTTATCAATGGGGACATTGTGTTGCCAGAGAGATTGCATCTTCACTTGTATTTGGAATGCTGCTGAGTCACCCCGGCAGCTGAGCACCCCAGCAGAGGTTCCCATGTCCTTATGCAGGAAGGAGGGGCTTAGGGGCTGCTCTCTGCTCACTCACTAAGTTTGGAACTGGCTCTTGGCTGCTGCCACAGACACTTCATCCTGAGGATAATGACACCTAGACAGTGGTGGAGATAGGAGGGGAACAGGAGAGAAGAAAGTTCACTGTTGAAGGCAGATGTCTAACGTGCACCCAGATACTGGGCTCCCCTGTCCCGCTATCCATGGCCTCTGATTTCAAAGTGACACTTTTAGCTGGATGTACTAAATACTGGACCTTGAGCTGCTGCATCTGAGGGGCACATGAGGGAAGGGGGGGAGGGGAAACATACACATAAACTCTCTTCTCATATTGTAAAAACTGCAGCAGCCAGGCATGGTGGTGCACAGCTTCAATCCTAGCACTTGGGAGGCAGAGGCAAGTGGATCTCTGTGAGTTCAAGGCCAGCCTGGTTTACAGAGTGAGTTCCAGGACAGAATGTGTCTCTTTTATCTGAAATGCTTGGGATAGAAGTATTTTGGATTTAATTTTAAAACATCTTAGAATATATGCAGAGGTAATGAAATATCTTGGGAACAGGATCCAAGTCTTTTTTTCTGAGATAGGGTCTCATTGCATAGACCAGGCTGACCTTGAACTCACAGATACACCTGCTTCTGTTTCCTGAGTGCTGGGGTCAAAGATGCGCATTACTGTGTCTGGCCATGTAGGACCCAAGTCTGTCTGTCTGTCTGTCTGTCTGTCTCTCGATCTTCTTTATGTATATGTGTGAGAGCCGGCATGTATGTATGTATGTATGTATGTATGTATGTACATATGTATGTATGTATGTGTAAGTATGTATGTATGTGCATCACATGTGTGTCTGGTCTCAGAGGCCCGAAGAGTCCCTGGAGCTGGGGTTATAGATGGTAGTGATCTGCTTGAGGTGGGTGCTTCAAATTAAAGCCAGGTCTTCTGCGAGAGCAGTAGAAAGTTCCCACCTTTTACTGAATGTTCTACAACGATCACTGACAGCTTTGAATGGTAGTGGCTGTGGAGGGGTTAAAGTAGCACAGGTCTAACACAGTTTCTCTTGGGCTCTTCAGCCCTGGAAATAGCTATTCCTTGCACATCTGAAGCCTACAGCAGAGGCATCCTGTCCACCGTGACCACCTCCTATACGTTCCCACCAATGTATTTGAAAAGTGCTTTGGTTTAGGACTTTCTATTATTATAAAAAGCCCCGTCAGACTGTTACCTCATTGGCACACTGAATTTGGGGTGGCACTGTCTGAGTTTCTTGGCCATTGCCACTCAGGTTTGGTTCTGCAATAAACTCTATTCCCCTTGAGAGGAGCACTGTGGTTTAGCGTCACAAGCAGCAAGTGCTCTTCATCACTGCGGCATCTCCCCAGTCCCAG
Source organism: Tokudaia tokunoshimensis (assembly GCA_036184795.1). NCBI lineage: Eukaryota > Metazoa > Chordata > Mammalia > Rodentia > Muridae > Tokudaia > Tokudaia tokunoshimensis. Next base: position 87,916,829 of record BTHU01000016.1, on the reverse strand, counting down.
GACCACAACTGATGGCAAAATTTCATTTATGCCACCAGGCATGATGGCGTACACCTATAATCCCAGCACTAGATGGGCAGAAATAGGCAGCTCTCTATGAGTTCAAGGTCAACCCGGTCTTCATAGTGAGTTTTCGGCTAGCCTGAGCTACATAGTGAAACCCTGTCTCAAACAACAACAACAACAAACCACCACCAGCAGCAACAAAAGAATCGTTTATGCTTCATGTGTGCATTATATAAATAAATATAACCTGAATGTAATTTTATAGTTTTTAAAGATGGACTGTTGCCAGGTCTAATGACAAATGCTTCTAACCCCAGCACTCCAGAGGCTGGGGCAGCAGGGCAGCTGGGAGTGTGAGGTTTGCCTGGGATAAACAGTGAGATTGTGTCAAAGCAAAGAACTATACAAACAATAATAATAAAACCAAAACACCAAAATACTGAGTGTAGCTATGTAGTTCGAGCTAGCCTGGAAATTTCTCTCTCTCTCTCTCTCTCTGTGTGTGTGTGTGTGTGTGTGTGTGTGTGTGTGTGTGTGTGTGTGTGTGTGTATTTGCATGTGTGCACACGGTGTATGTGTTCACAAATGCATGCAGGTGCATGCCTGTTAGGAGACCAGATGATGAGAGTATGTCTTCTGTTCTATCTTTTCTGCTTTATCCCCCAGATTCTGCATCTCTCACTGATCCTGGAGCTTACAGTTTTGTTTTGTTTTGTTTTTTTAAAAATATGGAACGCTTCACGACTTTTGCGTGTCATCCTTGCTCAGGGGCCATGCCAATCTTCTCTGTATCGTTCCAATTTTAGTATATGTGCTGCCGAAGCAAGCACGCGCTTACAGTTTTTGAGGTTGCTTTTGTTTTTGTCTACAATGGCTGGCTAGCAAGTCCCAGCAATCCAGTCTTCTCCTCCCTCCTCCCCAGCATCAGGTTAAGAGGTGGACATAGCCACACCTGCCTTTTACATGCGAGCTGGGAACCCAAACTCAGGAGCCTATTGTGGTGCAGTAAATGCTCCTACCCACTGAACTCCCTCCAGCCCCCTGCCTGCCTCTCTTGGTCTTCCTGTCTCTGCCTCCTACGTGCTGGGTTGACCGGCCGTGCTATTCGCAAAGCATAAATGGCTACATCCTCCTTCAAATGGCTCTGAAATTTTTTCTTAAAAAATAAGCCAGATGTGGATGGTATGCACACCTCTAATCCCAGCCCTTGGGAGACTGAGGCATCAGAATTCTCCATATCAAAGCTAGCCTGGGCTACATAGTGAGATCCGAGGCAGTCAGGGCTACACAGTAAGAACCCCACCCCCACCCCCCACCCCCCACCCCCGTCTCAAAAAACTAAACAGAGGGAGAATTGGGAGCCGGTTTATCAGGGGAAGTGCCTGTTATTTAACTGTGACTGGAGTTTGAGTCCCTACGAGCCACATAAACATGCCAGGGAGTCATGGTGGCCCACCTGTAACCAATCTCTGTGCACAGGACAGAGACGGAAATCCCTGACGTGAATAGCTGGCTAGACCGCCTGAATCAGAGAGCTCTGGGTTCAACTGCGCCCCGGCATTGGCATATAAAGTGGAAACCAAACAAGGAAGCCAGCTGATATCAACTTCATGCCCCACAGGGGCAAACACACACACCACACCACAAACAAGTACAATACCTCCACCTCCAAAAAAGAAAAACAAACAAACAAACAAAACAGGAATCAAGTTCTACATAACTATAAGTTTTCAAAAGTTTTACATTTTGCAGCATTTTGGATTTCAGAATTTCAGATTAGGGATGTTTAAGCTATATTTGTAAAACAATCATTTCCTGTCTACATAAGAAAGGTTCTGGGCCCAAGATCAGACATGAGCTTGACATCTGCAGAATCCCCCCTCCCACTCAGCTATGGTTACTTTCCGGGACTCACAGGGCCACCTACAGACCATGTGCCAACACCATGTCAGTCTACAGACTGTGTGCCAACACCAACACCATGTCAGTCTGTGGTGGCAGGCATAAAGATGGTGGGAAGGCAAGAGGCCATCAAGGGGATCTTCCTAGGTGCAGCCAGCCGGGAAGCAGCCAGTATTCAATTCAGGGATTAAGCAAGCCCCCTTTGTTGGGACTGGGTGTTAATTGGGGTGATACCTCGGTCCAGTGCATTCTTCTTGCTTACTCTGTCTTTTAAAACATTTATTTATTTATTCTGTGTACACGTGTGTAGGTGTGAACACACTGTAGCCCCATGTGTGGAGGTCAATGACAACATGTGGAGTCATTCACAACTACCACGTGGGTCTTGGGGAATCAAACTCAGGTTTGGCAGCAGGTGTCTATACTCAGGGACCTATCTTACTGCTATTTTTGAAGTATGGAACAGGTTCTTGCTTTGTAGCTGAGGCTGGCCTTGAACTTGCAGCCTGGTGCAATAAATGTCTTTTATATTTTAGAGTCACCGAAGTCTCTCCAGAGACGTAAGGCTAGGGATTTGAAGGAGCTTGGAGAAAGATGAAGGGCCTAGTGAGGTAGCTCGGCAGGCGAAGGTGCTTGTTGCTCAAGATTGGTGACTTGAGTTCAGTCCCCAGAAAGTACATAACGGTGGGCAGCAAGAACCAACTCCGCAAAGTTGTCCTTTGACTTTCATACATGTACCATGCATGGCACACATCCCAACCCCACGTTATGCACATATACAAGCTAATTATGTAGTTGTTTTTGTTTGTTTGTTTTTTTAAAGAAGGAGGAAAGTTTTCCTATGGAAGAGGAAGGGACAATGGAGGAAAGGACAGTGAGCTTTGACCTTTATTTCTGGCTCCCCCAAAAGCAATATGACAGCAAGCCTAGGACTTGGAAGGTACCAGAAAGGAGCCTGTGTGGCAACTGTGTCCAGATGCTCCTGGGGCATTTGGGCAGTGGAGCAGCGCCATCATCCAGTGTCTCCAGGGCTGTGGCTTCCTGGACTCCCAACTCTCCTGGGATGAGGTACTGTCCCTGTCCCCAAGACAGAGACAAAAGCTCTCTGCCAGTCTCCTGTGTGCTCATCCAAAAATGCCTTCTGACACAGCGGCAGCCACCCATCCGAGCTATCTCTGAGGATGGTGGCAGTTAGCTGTGGCCATCTGACAGCACAGCTGGCTCCTTGACTGTGGGGGAAGCACTGTAGCTGCCCGAAGCCTGTGGTAAAGGGTGCGACCTGTCTTTGTGGTCAGGTAGGAGGGAAGGGTGCTTTGCTGAGATCCACAACGGGGCTGAGCTGAGAGGCCAGACCAGCAAAGAAGGGGTTGAATGGTCAGTGGAGAGGGGGAGAAGGACAGTGTTCACTTCCCTCTTTCCACCCTGTCTTCTCTCATATGGAACCCCCCACACACTTAGAAAGAGCTGAATTCTGTGACTCACATAATGAGGGCAATTCCACGGGGCATCTGTGCCCAGTAGAAGCTCGGAGGGCCAGCAGGGTGTAGTGAGGGGTGTTTCCAGGAGAGCTTTGTGGAGGTCTGCCACTGTGAGAATGGCTATTTTGGGGGAAAGGGCTGTCTTGAGTGGTGAGCTTCGGAAATGAGTTCAGCATTTACAGGAAGAAAGAGGCCCCTGCACAGGAAGGGCAGATTTGGCTGAACAGCAGGAGAGGACCCATCTGGTGTGTGAGCAAGGGGGCCAAGTGAGGAGACTGTGGTTGTCCCCATGAGTTCCTTAATTTTGATCCTACCCCCACTGTAGGAGACCCAGAGCCAAGGAGTCCCTGAGCTGGTGGACAAGCTCCTCTGAGAGCAGGCAGGAGGGCCGTGGCAGACTGGCCAGAGAGGTAGAGCCATGCACGGCGGACACCACGGCAGAGGGGTTTCTGTTCACTCTAGATATCATTGGAGGTGGGGGTTCCTGCAGACACTGTGGGGGTGCTTATTGAAGGCATGGATGGCAGCACCTCCCAGTCTGTTAGGACGCCCCATGAGGCCTCTGTCTCATTCCTCCAATGGAGTTTAGAGCGCATGCTCACTCGACACACTAGCTTTATTTCAGTGCTAGAGACTGAATATTCTCTCTTGAAGTTGCTCTGTCTGCAGGTTATGTGTGGTCAGGAGGCATGGAGGGCAGGAAAGGCTTCCTCAGGTCTGAAGTGGCTGGCAAGATCTTCAGAGGGGTGCTCTGAGGTTGTGAAAGGCAGTAGCAATTCACTGAGGGCCTGCCTGTGCTCGTCTTTGGTCTTACTCCAGGTTCAGCTTCTGTCTGTGGCCCTTGACCTGAACCGTTTGCTAACGTCATTGTTGATCTCTCTCCCGTCCATCTCACCTGTAAGAGCTAAGAATCTGCTGCACCCCAAACACTCCCAGGCTCTCTTTCCTTCCTTTCTCCCTCTCTTCCTCTTTCCCTCTCTCCCTTCCTCCTCTCCCCACCCCTCCCCTCTCCTTTTTCCTGACAGTCTTTTCATGTGGCCCAGGCTGGCTTCATACTCCTGATCCTCCTGCCTCAGCTTCCTGTGGGCTTGAATTATAGGTATTCACCATTGGGTTTGGCTTCTTAGCAAGCCTTAAAACCACGTCCTCAGTGGCAGGTGGATCTCTGTGTGTGTGAGTCAGAGTCAGACCAGTCAAGGCTACATAGTAAGAGCCCGTCTCAAAAGTCAAATCGAACCCAAACCCAAACCCAAACCAACAGCATGAACATCTCTTTCTGGGCTGACGGTGCTGTCTCTCAGGCAGGAGGTCCTGACTGTCCCTGGGCTCTGACACACTGATGGGTCACCCACTGAGGTGTCCCCTGGGCATTACCCACCATGTGTCAGTTCCCAGAGAACCCTCTTTCACTTCTGTTGGCACACAGGAGCCCTCAATTCTAAGATCCTGCGTATCAGCCGGGCAGTGGTGGCTCCAACCTTCAATCCCAGCACTTGGGAGGCACAGGCAGGCAGATGCTCTCTAAGTTTGAGGCCAGCCTGGTCTACAGAGTGAGTGCTGGGATAGCCAGAGCTACACAAAGAAATCCTGTCTCTATGAACATTAAAAGAAAAGAAAAAGATACTGTATATCTAGCCTGTGGGGGCTGATCCCGGGGAGCTGGTGCCTAAGAGGAACACCAGGACTCATGATGTCTTACCTGGTGGTGTATCCACTGCTTGGGTCCTGGGTCACTTCTCTTGACCAATTGAGCGCTGTTGTGGGAATTGAGCGAGACTCTTGGTGTCCAGCTGGTGACCACTGTCTTGGCTTGTGATCCGTAACTGCTGGGGAGAAGACAGAGCCCAGTACAGACCTGCCCTGGAGCCTCTAAGCACATCTTTCCTCCAAGCACAGCCAAGGCAGGCACAACCCCAGACTCATGCATGCTGGCTCCCAGGCCCTGGTCATCATGGACCTGGGCTTACTAACCCTGCACCCTGGGATCTTGCAGACAAGGGGCACAGTATGGGAATTGTTGCCCCTTCCGACGTAGCCTTCAGTCTCCTCTCTACCTCTGGGGAAGCCAGGAGGCGTGGGACTGTTTCCCCGGGTTCTACACAAAGCTGGGAAGCATATTTGTTTACTAAAAACAAACATGACTAGGTCTCTTATACTTGGGATTGCTAGATCTGGAGGCTTTATATTTATAGGAATGGAGCAGGGTATTCATGTGCCTGAGGAGACACCATCAGGCCGGGGTCTTAGCCCACACAGGGATAGCAAGTGGTCATGGCCACATTCAGGCTGCCAGGACATGTCAACATTATGCAGAACTTATGTGGAGGCCTGGGGATAGGCCCATGTAGTCTCTGTTTCAAAGCCATATATCCATTCTCTGGCCTGGTTACTGTCAGGTGGCACTTTGAGAGGGCGTGGGCTTGCTTCTTTCTAGTCTCCACATAGAAAACACTTCCGCCCCCACCCTGAAGTATAAAAGTATAACTAGTCTCTCTCTCTCTCTCTCTCTCTCTCCTTTCCTTCCTCTTTTCTTCCTCTTTCTTTTTTCTTTCTTTCTTTCTTTCTCTCTCTTTCCTTTCTGTCTTTCTTTCTGTCTTTCTTTCTTTCTTTCTTTCTTTCTTTCTTTCTTTCTTTCTTTCTTTCTTTCTTTCTTTCTTTCTTTCTTTCCATGACAGGGTTTGTCTGTGGAGCCCTGGTTGTCCTGAAACTTGTGCTGTAGACCACACTGGCCTACATAGATCCACTTGCCTCTGCCTCCCAGTGCTGGAATTAAAGGTGTGTGCCATCACCTAGTCAATCCTTTTTTTTTTTTAAAGAATTATTTATTGTTATATGTAAGTACACTGTAGCTGTCTTCAGACAACCCAGAAGAGGGTGTCAGATCTTTTCTTTGTTTGTTTGTTTGTTTTTCGAGACAGGGTTTCTCTGTATAGCCCTGGCTGTCCTGGAACTCGCTCTGTAGACCAGGCTGGCCTCGAACTCAGAAATCTGCCTGCCTCTGCCTCCCAAGTGCTAGGATTAAAGGTGTGCGCCACCACCGCCCGGCAAGGGCGTCAGATCTTGTTACGGATGGTTGTGAGCCACCATATGGTTGCTGGGAGTTGAACTCAGGACCTTTGGAAGAGCAGTCAGTGCTCTTAACCACTGAGCCATCTCTCCAGCCTCCTAGTCAATCTTTTTAATTTTTAAATTTTCTATTTTTCATCCTATGTTAAATATAAAGGAACCTGCCCTGCATTTCCCCTCTAATCCAGAGAAAGAGGCTTTTTATTGACCTAAACAAGCAATTCATTTCCTGATATGGCACCTAAAAGGTGAATTGGTCTTTAGTATATCTGGGCGTACAGTTTTCTGCTTCTGACTCTTCTCCGAGAGAGACCATGACGGCTTGTCCGCGCTCTCTGACCAGTGTGCTGGAACTTAGGGAGACAAAGGCTTTGCATACTGAGTAAATCTGAGAGGACACAAGCTTGGGCACTGGCTCTGCATGAGGATACCTTCTTTCACAGTTTTCCGAGGCTACCACGAGGGCAGGAAAGACCTCTGGTACTCGGGCTTCCTGGGGTCAGGGTACAGGGACGGCGTAATGACAGCAGGAGAGAGGACGTCGGTGAGTCCCTGCTGAGGCTCTCGGTCCATCCTTCCTGTGATAGTAGATCTTTGTTGTTCGTTATTTTTTATTTTTTTGTTTATTTTTTATAGGTATAGATGTGTGCCTGTGTGTGTATGCCTGTGTACCATGTGCATTCAGGAGCCTTCATAGGTCAGAAGAGGGCATCCAATTCCCAGGGACTGGACTTTATAGGGGGTTGTGAGTCACTCTGTGAGTGTTGGGAATCTAACCATCTAAGCCAGTCCAGTTTTTTTTTTTGGGGGGGGGGGAGAGGCGAGATTGAGATAGGTTATCTAAGGTCTAGAACTCACTATGTAGACCAGGCTGACCTCGAACTTAAGAGATCCGCCTGCCTCTGCCTTCTGAGTACTGAGATCAAACGTAGGCATCCCCACTGCCTGGCTCTGACGGTTAGTTTTAATTACCAATTGAACATAGTCTACAATCACACGGGAAGGGAGTCCCAATATGGGTATGTCTAGATCAGGTGGGCATGCTGTGAGGATCCCTGATTGACAGGAAGACTCTCCCACTCCGGGTGGAAGCATTCCCTGGGCAGGGTATCCTGGATTGTATTAGAGCTGAACACGAGCCTGAATGCGTGCTGATTGCTCTCTGCTCTTGCGTGTGGGTGGAACAGGACTAGCTGCTTCTGGCTCCTGCTTCCTTAACGCTCTTACAATGATGGTTTGTAATCAGAAACTGTGAGCCAAAAAAACCCTTTTCCCTTAAGTTGCCTTTGCCAAGGTATTTTATTGCGGCGACTACGGCAGCCCGCCTCTCTTGTCACTTCCCCCATCATGTGCTACACTGTGGACTCTGGGAGCTCACCTTAGTGAAATGGGCCCATGGACAGATCCAGGATCTGGGAGGAAAGGGCTCTACAGGCGCACACCGGCAGTTACTGGAGCAGATGGACAGGTGTACCTCCTCTGTGACAAGTCTGTTTCAGACAGTGCTGGGCATCTGCTCATCTGTGTGTGTGTGTGTGTGTGTGTGTGTGTGTGTGTGTGTGTGTATGTTAAAAGGTAAGATCCTCAGGATGTTGCCATAGCTGGACCTGATACTCATTTGTTATGTAGGCTAGTCTGGTCTTGAACTTGCGGCAGCCATCCTACCTCTGCTTCTGAGTACTGGGATGACAAGGGTGTGTCAGCACACTGGGTCTAACCAGTGTGTGGCCGACATTCAAGCTATGTCCTGGTCGCTGGGGAAAGAACTTTCCTCAGGCTAATTAGTGTCCAGTGGGAAGAGACGAAGCAATGGACAAGATGGGCTCAAGCTTGAGCCATCAGTGCCTCAGGCCGGCACAGGTTGATGAGGCCTGCAAGACACAGGGCAGCAAGCCAACAGATGGACTGGCCTTAGTGTACTCGGGCTGGGCGACTGCGGATGGGCCAGGCTGAATGGTGGGAGGGGAAAGGCAGAGTCTACACCAGAAACAGAACAAATGCCCCAATGAAGCAGCCCAGGGGCCCGGCTAGCAGATGATGGACGGAGCCTACACGGAAGTGGAAGCCAATGGGGAGCCTGGGACGCAGGCTGGCTGGCTGAGTAGGGACAAGTTAAGGAGCTGACACTTGGAATACTGCCCCAGCCCTTGGGGCAGGCTGATGTTTGGCGTCTATCCAGGAGTTGGGGGGTGTGGCTCGGTGGTAAAGCACGCGTCTGGCACGTACAAGAACTGCAGAACAATGTGCATTGAAAGAGACCCTCAGCTGGGCAGTGGTGGCGCACGCCTTTAATCCCAGCACTTGGGAGGCAGAGGCAGGCTTTCTGAGTTCGAGGCCAGCCTGGTCTACAGAGTGAGTTCCAGGATAGCCAGGGCTACACAGAGAAACCCTGTCTCGAAAAACCAAACCAAACCAAAAAAAAAAAAAAAAGAAAAGAAAAGAAAAAAAGAAAGAAAGAAAGAGACCCTCGTTCTTCGGATTAGCAGAACCAGCAGACATCACTGGACATCCAAGCTAATGCCTCACAGTGAAGGCATACTTAGTGGGACTTACAACTGCAAACACAAGTCAAGTAACCAATGACCAATGACTTGGCAAAAACTCCGAAGATCCCCATAACTAAAAGGACCCTTGAGTGTCCCTCTCCCCCAAGTCGCAGGACCCTTCCTTGGGTTTAATGACTAGTTGGTCTCTCAGAATCTGGGCATGTGAGCCCTTGACTTGAACTGCCCATGAGCTGATGTTTCTTTTCCTGAGATCTGATTTGCTACTTTGTGACTTTTCCTATTTGAATGAAGATTTGAGTCTTATCTGGCTTGCTCACAATCCTTTCAATTTCCTTTTGAAAATTAAAAAAAAAATACTCTGTATATTTCTGTTTCAAAATGCTCTTTTTCTCCTGTTAACTAAAAAATACTTTCATCCCCCACCGGTTTGTCTTTAACTCCACTGACTAGATGCTTCAAAGCACATTTTAACCTCAGGGCTGTTTGTGTGCCCTGCTGCACATTCTGATGCCACGGAACCTTCTAACACATGGCTGAACTCTTAGCATGAGACTCTGAGATACTGAAACTTGGTCACAGGTCTGTACTGGGCTGGTTTAGATAAGGTCGGGGAATGTCCCCCGAGGGGTTCACTTTGGCAGTGTGGAGGTGGTGACTGGAGCAAGGTGATTAGGTCAACAAGGTGTCACCTTCTAGGGGAAGGTGTTGATGTAGTTATTGTGGGAATTTCATAGTTCCCTCAAAAGGCATTGCCATAAAATCAAAGAGCAAGTCAGGCTCTCCCTGGCTGCTGGCTTCTGGTCTTGCCACAGGCTCTGAATCACTCGCATGTCCGTGTTGTCATTTACCAGGCTATGACACACCAAAGAGGCCCTCACTAGTGGCTGAAGGAACGGGACCACTGGGTCTTAGAGTTCCCGTTTCCTAAACTGTGAACAGGGGCTGCAGGAGATAGTTCACTTGGTACTGAGGTACGTGGGGACTGAGTTCAGTCTCCAGCACCCATATAAAAACCAGGGCAAGGCGGAGTCCACCTGCAATCCCAGTACCAGGGAGGTAGGAACAGAATGTTCTCTGAGGCTTGCTGGTCAGACAGTCTAGCTGAATCAGTGGGCTCCAAGATCAGTGAGAGATCCTGTCTCAAAAAATAAGATGGAGAATGATAGAGAAAGACACCTAACGCTGACTGACCCCTGGCACACACAAAATAAAGCACTCGGGGTGGTGGGGTGGTGGGGACGGGCATCTTCCTATAGTCACAGAAAGTGGACTAAGCCAGAGAGCAAGCTGAGATCTCTGAAGCTCTGAAGTCTTGTATTAAACCTAGTGCCAGTAGCTGCTAGATGCGAGCGGTAGACACATTGTTTCAATGAGATCTGGAGGATGGGCGGACACCAGATCTGGCAGTGTGACTGGAGGCCTGTGCACATCTGGGATCCAGGACTGTGGCTGAGGCCGGAGAGGCTTCCCAGGAGCAGGCACGCACCTGCGCTGCGGCCCGGTGCTTTGTCACTTGGATTCTTGAGCCCGGGAGCTCGGAACCGGCTTGGCACCCACTGCGTTCTTACATGACGAGGACGTGCCACGCCCAGCAACACCAGGCTTGCTCTCTTCGTAGTCATCTGGCTGAGCGACTGGCATGGCCCGCAGGCAACCGTTTCTGGTTTGTTGGGCATTCTGGGGAGAAATGAGATGGTCTCCTAGCCTGCAGGGAAAAAAAAGAAAAAGAAAGAAAAAAAACGTGAAAAGACCAAATAATAAATACAGATAACTGGAAGGTATTTGATAGCTGACTGCTGGGTAGCATTACAAGAAGATGCAGGAAGTGGCTGTGCCTGAGATTCTTTGGGAAATGGACATTTGAAATAATTTTTTGTTTAGTTTTGCCTTTTTAAGTTAAAAACTTTTACATTTATTTATTTAATGTGTGTCTGTCTGTGTGTGTCTCTGTGTGTGTGTGTTTGTGTGTGTCTGTGTGTATACCACAGCACACGTATGGAGGTCAGAAGACAACTTGCAGCAGTTGGTTCTCTCCATCATGCGAGAACCTGGTGATTAAACTTGGATCATCAGTCTTGGCGGTGAGCAAGCATCTTTTTACCTGCTGAGCCATTATTTAATCTGCTGGGTTTTTTCTTTTTGTTGTTGTTGTTTTTTTTTTTTTTTTTGTTTTTTTAAAAATAGGATCATGTAGCCCAGGCTGGCCTTGAATGCACATAGCTGAGAATGATCTTGAACTTCTGATCTTCCTGCCTCCTCTCCCAAGTGCTTAGTGACAAGCAGAGCCACCCTCTAGCTAAACTACCTTTTAAAAGAGTAGTGACAGAAGCCAGCAGGCCCTGGGAGGTGGCAGCTGGAACTCCCACCTGCTAGGTACAGCACAAGGATTAGCACATGTCTAATTTATCAGTACATCTTAAGAGCCGCATAAGGGTCCCTGATGTTGCCATCCAACAAGACACAAACCTCTTCTCCAAGGATGAGGCCAACTGTGATATCCTATCATGCTAGCCCTGAGGCATGTAGCTGTGCTGGCCCCATGTTGGTGGAGATGGATGGATGACAGGTTCTGGTCTAGCCTGGCCACATCATACTCAGATTTAGCAAGAGACAGGTTCGGGGGAGCTGTCCCTGAGATAGACAAGCACTCAAGGCTCTATGTGCAGGTCAGGCTGGACAGGTCGGAGGAAGGCTCTCTGGGTGTGTGTGTGTGTGTGTGTGTGTGTGTGAGAGAGAGAGAGAGAGAGAGAGAGAGAGGGAGAGGGAGAGGGAGAGGGAGAGGGAGAGGGAGAGAGAGGGAGAGGGAGGTTCGCTCGCTCCAGCAAGGAGACAGTTGCCACAGACTCAGCAGGTCTATGCTGGCCTAGAGCCAGATCCGGGGAAATGGCTTTTGGTAAATACCAGTTCCTTATGTTTCAATAGGATAAGGACAATCCCGTCAGAGCAGGAGAGACAACATGGCACTGGGGGATGCGCTGAGTTGGAGGTGGGCTTTGGGGTAGACCTCTCAGCGTCTAGCTGTGCTGGAGTTTTCTGGGGGCCAAAGGGGGAAAGAGGCAGAGGGATTGTAGGCAAGGTATAAAGAGAAAGGAGGAAAGATATTTAGATTTGAGATCCATGGGAGACAGAGGAGCCAAAGAAATGAATGATATTCTGCATTAGAAGAATCCTTCCATGGTCATGGTGGGTACCGGATGGCAAGAGGGAATGATGGGAAGCCAGGAGAGAAAGGCCCAGAGGGCAGAAGGCAGGGGCAACGGTGAAGGGTGGGGATCCGGCTGGCCTGTTGGGTGTGTGTGTGTGTGTGGGGGGGGGTAGAGGTATGTGGGGTGGGGTTTAATGTCAGTCCCTGAGGCAGGAGCTGAGATGGTCATGCTGATCCTGGAGGCCTGGGGTGCTGTCTGTGTGCAAGCTGGGCTGAGGCACTATCAGGGAGAAGGATGGGGGTAAAGACCTCAGATCAGGGCTCCAGACTGTCTAGAGCATAGCATCTCGGAGGAACCAGGAACGACAGATCAGTCCACTTCGGCAGGAACAAGAGTGGACAGCCACTGGGAGGGGGTTGGATTAGTAACTGCAAGGTCACAGTGGGCCCTGAAGGTGCCGAGAGTTGGGAATGGTTAAGTCACCCATGATCTTGGAAGTCATTGGCTGAGCATGCAGCATTGGGGAGGAAATTCAGGCTGGTGGAAGTTGCCGGAGGATCTAAGTGGGAGGGAACCACACGCTCAAGTGCGAAGGGAGGCTAAAGGAAGGAGGAGTTGGAGGGGCAGAAGACAGAGCACAAGGCACATTAGGTGTAGAGATGGGAGCAGAGGGTCCTCAGCATCCGGAAGGGTTAGTTAGGCCTGTGTGGATAGGAGTCAGGTCTGGGAGGCGCAGCCACAACAAGGCTGAGAGAGGGTAGAGCTCTGTACCCATGTTTACCTCAGCCTTTCTGTTCTTGATGATAAAACTGGAGTTTATCATGAAAATTTAGATAATACAAAGGTTGTATAAGATGGTCCCCACCACGATGCCCATAGGTGACGGCTTAACTGTGGTATCTTTTCAGTGGTTTTAAAAAAATGCAAATACACGGCTGGCAACGTGGCTCTGGGCATAGGCTGAGCCCTGGATTTGGTCCCCAGCACTGCATTAACCAGGCATGCTGGTACATGCCTCTAATCCTGGAAGGCGGCAACAAGAGAATTGTCAGGTGAAGCATCCTCAGTTAATAGCAAGTTCTGGGCCAGCCTGAGCTACATGAGACCCTGTCTCGTTGTAGTGCATGTCTTTAAGCCCAGGCCTAGGAAGGCAGAGATAGTTGGGTCTCTGTGAGTTTAAGGTCAGTCTAGTCTACATAGAAGTTCCAGGCTAGCCAGGGCTGCACAGCGAGATTTGTCTCCAAAAAAGGCATAAACTACCACACCTGGCTTTTATCTTCAAGGAAGGGGTGGTGGCGAATATATACAAAAGAACCTGGGACCAACGGCCAGTGACTCTGCACTATATATTTTAGAGTTTGCTTTTCCATTCAGCTATGCACTGTCACAACGTGGAGATCTTTCCATGTCACTAACTGTTCTTAATTCTGCTATGCATTTCCAATACTGTTTGTGCTGATTACCGTAACTTTGGAAGCCAGCCTTCTATATTTGACATGAAGATATTTTTCATAAGCAATGTAGTTAACAAATACCCCTGCACATGCTGACCCAGAATGCGCCAGCTTCTTGAATCTGTGAGACACATATTCATTAAGTAGCCCCAGGAGTGCTAAGACTCTGGGTTTATCTGGAAGCAATGCAGGGTTACCCAGGGGCTGGTGGGTGTGAATGGAGAATCAAATTCCCTGAGTGTAAATCCAAGAAGCAAGGTTAGGAATTCTGACCAGTCAGTCATGGCCCTCAGGAGGCTGGGGGTTTCTGCGTATTGTTACCTTCTTACCATGACCTGCTGAGAGGATCTCTCCATGTCTTTCTTGCTGCAGTGCTTCTGGGGGTAGGAATCACATCTCACTTACACCCCATTGGCCATAGAAAGGCAAACAGTGTTGAACTTGGTGGTGGTGGTACACACTTGTAATCCCAGCACTGAGGAGGCTGAGGCAGGAGGATAGTGAGTTTGAGGGCAGAGGGACTTGGGGGTAGCCACTGTTTCCAGGAGGGTGGGACAACTGGTTCAGGATGTGTGTGCATGGCTCGGCCAGTCCACCCTGACCAAACACCTCCCAGATATGACCTCCAGCCGGGGAGGCAGCCGAGCCCACAGGCCGGAAAAGCACGCTCCAGGGTCTCTCCACAGAACAGGTTGTCTGGCCCAAGGATGAACACTGCGGCTTGGCGAGGTGTCAAATCTGAGAGATTCATGGTCACTTCTGATTAAAATGTCCTTACATCATGCTTGGCTTGTTGTGAAGCCAGGGTTTTAATTATTTTCTAAAAATTAAAAAGATTTGTTTTCTTCTTTCCCGTGTCCAACAGGAATTTCCTAGTTCCTGCTTCCATCCCAGATGGGCCATGTTTATAAACTCGGCTGACGAATCCTCATCTCTCACAATTTTCAAGATCAAGACAAAGAGTGCCGCAGATGTGAGGGCGAGAACGGCTTGCTGACGCAGCTCATGCTACTGTTAACTTAAAGGCGTGGTAGTGTGGTTGTTCTTTTTAAAATACATTTCCTGCTAATCACCACAGTGTTTGCATATATTTATGGGTACAGTGTGACATTTCAGCACACGGGCACATGGCACTAATTGCATCAGGGAACCTGGCACAGCTATCTGTAGGAGGCATATGCTGAGGTCTATCTCTTTAGTGTGATTTTCTCTCAGTTTTCCTGCAGGTGGAAAGTGCTGGTTGTGTGTGGGAGGGGAAAGGACAGGATAGGAATTTGAGTATCAATAATTAAAACTAAAAACCTACATACAGAAGGACAAGGGAGCTAATCAAACAGACCTCAGACCACTGATCTATGGGGGCTGTGAAGTATCACACCGCAGATTCCAGATGTATGCCATAACTTCACAAGAACTGGTGCCGGACATTAGTGTCCCTGGGAGCTGTGACACGGAGCTCACAAAGACAGGTGTTTCCATCCTATTGGCTGCTAAGTGCCTCCTTGTTTATCATAATGTTATCCCACAGGAAAACGGGAAAGAATCAAACTGTGCAGCGATAGGCGCTAAGGAAAAACATGTGTGGCCGTTAAAATATGGCAAGGCCACTACTTTCTGAGAGGCTTTCAGCCAACTCTCTATGACCTCCTGTTCACACATGCTTGTTTACAGTTTTCCCTAAACAGGAAAACTCAGGTCATGAAGATCCCAGGAGGGACTCTTGATTGGCAGCTCAGCCCAGGTAAGCTGAATGAAGCTTTACTTTTCTGTGAGGAGGTAGAAGCCAGGCTGCAGAGAATGAACAGTGCCTGGTTGCTTTCCTAACTTTTTTTTTCCTGTGCTGGGGATAGAACCCAGGGCTTCACACATGCCCCAGGCCACATAGTTGCTTTGAGAACCTCATCTAAAATAGAGCTGTGACATTCTAGTCCTAGCACTGGGGCCTGTGGGGATAAGCACAGGAATGAACAGGATAGGAGTTCAAACTAGGTGAACCCACCATTGCTCAATAACTTTCCTTTGAAATGACCCTGGTCGACATCGGTCTTTGGAAGTGGCCCGGGCATTTCAGTCACCCACCTTCTCCTTCTGGAAGAAACCTAAGTGTGTATTGGAGAGAAGGGACCTCAACTGTTTTTCCCTCCAAAAATCCTCAAGAGATAAACAATGAAGAGAATGCTTTCCAGTATGAATGGTTTATTACGCATTAATGCATATTACACAGCAGTTAATCAGAGCAAAGTGTAAGAAAATAGACTCCCGCCTCCTGAATCCCGAACTTACACTGGGCACCCTGTCCTGTGGCCACCAGGGGTGACCGGCCGACGAAGGGGTTCATCCCCACTCCACTGCACACTGGCCAGCCCTCTCCTCCGTGCCTTCCCTGTGTTGGTCATGATCTGGCGGAAGGAGGAAACAGGTTTGAGACACCGGGTCCCTAGAGCCACCCAGAGGCAGGGAGGACTAGAGGGAGGACATTTCCAAGGACAAGATGCTCTTCAGTCCAGGCTCAAGGGCACCTGGATTCCTAGCACTTAGGAGGCAGAAAGATCAGAATCCAGTTACACAGCAAGTTAGAGGCCAGCCTGGGCTACATGAAACTCTGTCCAAAAATAAAACAAAGTGAAGCCAGGCAGGGGTAGTGTAAGTCTTTAATCCCAGCACTTGGGAGACAGAGGCAGGTGGATCTCTGAGTTCTGAGTTCAAGGTCAGCCTGGTCTACAGAGTTAGTTCAGGGCAGCTAAGGCTACACAGAGAAACCCTGCATCAAAAAAGAACAAACACACAAAAAAACCCTCCAAACCAAATAACAACAAAAAACCCACAAACAAACAAATGGGAGGTTTGGGGGTATTGGTGCAAGGACACAGTTCAGATCCCCAGCACCTACATGAAAGCTGGGCAGACATGGTGTCTAGCTTGTAATTTTAGCTTTGGAAGTACAGGCAGGGGAAACCTGGGGCAAACGGGAGAAGGAGACTAGCTAGACCCAGAGGTCCGGGTCTGCTGAGAGATCCTGTGTGAGGTGGAGAGCAAGAGTGATGGACAAGAGATATGTGATACAACCTTGTGACCAACACACACACACACACACACACACACACACACACACACACACACACACACACACACCATACCTAGTAATAAGGAAGAATACCAAATAATAAAGAAAACAAAAACAAAAACAAAAGAATGGGGGTACGTAAAGTAAGAAGGTTCATGCTAATGCTCCAGGCTACTTGAAAACACAAAAGTCATAAGGAGAGGAGTCTTTTTAACTTCCTACACGATCACACAGAGCAGTATAGAACTCAGAAGGCCATGGGAAGAGGTAAAGAGTTGAGAAGCTCTCTAAGCTTTGAAGAGGACTGGATTTTTGAAGGTGAGAAAGGAGAAAAAAACCAGGCAGATTTAAGAAGAAGAAAAAGCAAAAAGCCAAGATTTCAGTCTGGTGTAGTGGGGCACGCCTGTATGTTAGCATCCGGGAGGAGCAGAGACCTATGCTAGGCTAGTTAGAAATTGGGCCTTCCCAAGGAGCCTTCACCTGGGATGTATATCAGGTTTAAGGCTAGCCTGGGGTACTGAGTGGGACTGGAACAAAACCAGGAGGTAAGCTTCTAGAGAAGGGGGTCAGCGCCACGAGGCTCCTTCCAGGTGAGTCTGAGGGCACTGCTGTCTCTGCTGCGTGGGGCTCACGCCTCCCAGTGCCTCCTATGGGGTCAACTAATACATCACTTATAATTACTTTTCAGATGTTTGAAAATAGGACCCAGTGAGGCATCTGGCACTCATAGTGACCATTCACTAGCCATTTCTATAAGCCAGAGTGTCCCTCCTACCTGCCTCCTACCTCGGGGGACACCCGAGGGACTTCTCAGTGGCCTTGCCTGGGCTGTGCCCGCCCACTAGGCAGGGCCTTTCAAGTTGAATTCCAAGCAAATGCCTGAGGAGCGTCGGAGTGAGTAACAAGGGTGTGACTCTATGTCTTGCCCAAAAGAGCAGACATCTGGATTATAGATGGAGGGGCTGTGAGAAGAAAGGTTCTCCTGATGCCAAACATGTTTTTAGCCACACTAAACAATAATATAGCACACGGCTTACACAGTTTACTCAGTGGTAAAGCTGATCAGGCCAGGTGTGCTGTTGTACATCTGAAAGTCCAGCACTAGGGAGGCCAAGGCTGGAGGATCTCAAGCGCTAGGCCAGCCTGGGCTGTATGGTGAGCCTGCCTCAAAAAATTAGCAGCAGGGCTAGAGAGGTGGCTCTGCTCTTCCAGAGGTCCTGAGTTCAAATCCCAGCAACCACATGGTGGTGTGTCTGAAGAGTAATGGTGTACTCATACATAAAATAAGTAAATAAATTTTAAAATAAATTAACAGCCTCAACAGAAGCAGAGCAACCATAACAACCCCAATGCTCAACTGAAGCTAAACGATGCTTCCCCCTGAGCGTCCTTCTTCTTTCCTTCCCTCTGTTTTTGCATTTCTAGACATGAAATCCTGATTGAGTACAAGCCAGGTAAGTGCTCTACCACTGAGCTACACCCCTCAACTCTCATTTGTGTTTTGGGGGATGGGTTGAAGAGGGGCAGAATCTATGTAGTTTAGGCTTTCCTTACACTTGAAATCCTCCTGCCTCAGCCTCCTCAGTTCTGAGATTACAGGGCAGGTAGGCTGGCCAGTGGGTAAATGCAGTTAGTGATAAGCTTGGCAGCCTGAGTTTGATTCCCCATGATCTATGTTGTAGAAGGAAAGAAATGACTCTCACAAGTTGTCCTCTGACTTCTACATGTATGCGAGGTATGCACATGTCCACACAAATACTACCTCTTCCCTGCCTAAATAAATGTAATATCTATCTCTCTATCTATCTCTCTATCTATCTCTCTCTCTATCTATCTATCTATCTATCTATCTATCTATCTATCTATCTATCTATCTATCTATCTATCTATCCATCCATCCATCCATCCATCCATCCATCCATCCATCCATCCATCCATCCATCCATCTCTGTACACATAAGAAATAACTTGGAACCAACAGATCCTGCTAGCTGACTACTATTCACTTCTTCATCAACAGAACATTGACATAGTAACGTGTCTAGTTAAAAATAACTAATCTTCTCAGACTCTCTTGCAGTTTGGGTTCACATGATCTTGTTTTGACTCATTAGAAATGGAGGACACCAGAGTGAGTTTTAAGGACAGCGCTGTTGGGGGTGGGTGTAGCTGGCTTATGTGATTGGCCCCTTGACTTTACTACAGACTCGGGGCAGTAGCTGTCAGTCATCTCATGACTGAAAGAAGAGACAACCAACATGTAAGTGATGGTTGGGAGGCAGAGGGTCAGAGCCAATGAAGCCTGGGCTTCAAGGCTTTAGGGGAGGTCCTAGTGCTGTGTTCACACAGCCGCCTTTGCCCTGAGATCTGCGAGAGGAGGGGCATTTGCCTGCATGTTATCAGTCGATGCTGCTGTCTGTCCATATCAACTTCCTGTCACTTCCCCTCATGTCACCTGGTGCCGGAATGAGCAGAACAATTCTTTAGTTTGCCAAGGACACACGGAGTTGAGCTCAAATCCCATCCGATTTGAGCTTAGTAGGAAAACTTTATGATTCAGTCAGGCATGGCCAAATACTTTGATCTCCTGGTGTAGTGACTTCCTATGTTGTCAGAGCGTTTTCAAATTTCAGTGTGAAAAGAAACATGAATGCTTGTAAACCTCATAGATGAGGGTGGCAGAGTGTCATTCCCAACAGGCCGCTTTGGCGTACAGTGTAGTTTGAGCAAAAGACACTTGAGAAAGAGCAGATGTAAGAATAGCCTCTGACCTCTCTGCTTTTCATCATAGAAACAAGTGATAAAAACGTCATATGAAAGCTGACCTTCCTTATGAGGAGAGACATTCCTGGTCAGGACTTCTGGGCTAAGAAAATTCTGTCCAAAAACGCTTTGCTAAATATTTCTTGTTGTCTTTTATCTCTCAATAGAAAACATTACAAACTCATCCTAATGTAGATGTCAAAAAAAAAAAGTCACAGTTTGTGAATGTAAAATAACAACTCTGCTTTAAAAGAAATAATTTATTCTGTGCCAAATATGAATGACCACAGTTCAGGACCATGGATTCAAGTCATCCTGAAGGAGTGACATGAGTTTTTGTTTTTATTTTTGTTGTTGTTATTGATTTGTTTGTTTGTTTGCTTGCTTGATTTTTGTTTTTTGAGACAGGGTTTCTCTGTGTAGCCCTGGCTGTCCTGGAACTCACTCTGTAGATTGCAGCTGGCCTTGACCTCAGAAATTCGACATCACTTTTTTTTTTTTGGTTTTTCGAGACAGGGTTTCTCTGTGTAGCCCTGGCTGTCCTGGAACTCACTGTGTAGACCAGGCTGGCCTTGAACTCAGAAATCCTCCTGCCTCTGCCTCCCAAGTCCTAGGATTAAAGGCGTGCGCCACCACCGCCCAGCTGGACATCACTTTTTATAGTCACAGAGAGTAAAGTCATGACTCAATGTGTTTACAGTGTCTGTCTGTCCATTCGTCCATCTGTCCATCCATCTGTCTGTCCACCCATCTGTCTGTGTCTGTCTGTTTGTCCGTCAACAGGTGGGAGGGCTAACAGGACTTTTCTATTGGTCTCAGACATTGTCTTTATCAACGATGAGGTCTTTCCTGTGGGAATCAGATATTTTCTTCACTGCATTCTTGGCTTTAGGGTCCCTTCCTGAAGACTGAGATCTGTGCTACACACTCCCAGTTTCACTGAGCAGTCGATAGGATATTAGCTGAGATACAGAGGTTGGGGGTAAGTGGCTGATAAAGGAAGTAAAAGGCCATTAGTGGGTGGGCTTGGAGGTTCCAAAGTCTCCTCTCTCTGCCTTCTGAATGCGGGTCAGGATGTAAGCTTTCAGACACTGCTCCTGCCTGCCTGCCTGCCTGTTGCCATACTCCCTGGCATGGTGAAACTGTAAACAAGCCCCCAGTTGGATGCTCTCCTTTATAAGTACCTTTGGTCATGGTGTCTCTTCAGAACAATTGAAGAGTAACTAAGACACAAGGTATGCCTGTACAGAATTCTCTTGCTTCACCAGAATTATAGGCAAGCAGCATGTTAGATGTGACTACTGATATTCTCTTGTAAGCTTGAAAGAGTAGCTTACTCTCCTCTTCAGCATTTGGCGTGACCTGCCTCTTGGGTACAGGGGTGCTGTGTGCTCTGATGGGGGCAAAGGGGCAGCACTGTGGCTTGGCAGAGCAGGTACCCAGGGACAATGCCCTTCCAGGCCTTTCCTGATGGCAACAACACGAACAAGCCATGCCACAAATTCCTGCTGCCACAGGCCAAGCTGTGGCAGTCACTATATTTTCCTCTTGTGCCAAGATGGACCGTATTTCCTGTATTGTAAGCCAACATAAACCTTTCTTCCCTTGAGCTGTGTTTGCCAGCTACTTGCTCATAGTAAAAGTCACTAATACAGCTCGTTTTCCTCATTTGGCACAGGCAGTTATGAGATGTGACATTAAGTTCTCTTATGCATCATGATTGTGAAAGGCAAACTCCTCAGGTTGGTAATTTCGGGTCACAGATCTGGATGACAAAGGGCGACTTAGAGGGACGTTTTGAATGGTGGAAGCACTAGCAATGCATGTGTGGCCTTGGTGACAATGGCTTTGCTCCACACTGAGCTGTGTGTGTGATTTAATAAAATAAAGATGTTTCTATGAGGAGATGCTGAGCTGAGCTGGGGCTCAAAAGAGTTCTCAAAATACACACACACACATACTCTGACCCTGATATCTGTGAACAGGGCTTTATTTGCAAAAAGAGTCTTTGCAAATATAATTAAGGATCTTTGAAATGAACAGGTCATCCTGGGTTATTGAGGTGAGCCCTAAGTCTAGTGACAAGTGCCTGTATAAGAGACAGGCAAGGACATAAAGAGGAGAAGGCCATCAAAGATGGAGGCAGAGGTCAGACTGGGGTGGCCATAAGAAGCCAAGGATCACCTAGAGCCACAAGAGCTGGAAGAATCCAGGCTGGCAGCCCAGCCCCGTCAAAGCTGGAGTTTGGACCTCTGCCCTCCAAACCCATGGCAGAATACATTTCTGTTTTAAGCCAGCCAGTGTGTGGTCCTTTGTTCAGTGGCCATGGGAAAAGGATGCCCTCGGTCTTCACCTCTATATAAGCAATTCTTTCTGTCCTCATTCTGACTGCGCATTGCTCATACACTGGTAATGGACACCAATGAGATAAGCACGAGTGTGTGGAACTTTTCTGTTGAACCCAAAACCATTCCCTCTATAGTGAAAGGGACATGCATGCATTGACGAGGTTCTGAGTGTGGGTTATGGTGAAATGAAACCGTTTCTGAGTGCCCATCATCTGGGTTTACTAATTGAAAGCAGTCTCTGGCATCCCACCAGTAAGTTCAACCAAACTGGCAGTCCCAGAATACAATGCCTCGGCTTTTGTTGTTACGAACTATTACTATATCTACATAAGAGCCTATCCACAGCAGTATACTACCTAGAGTGGCCAAAAAAATTAACCGAGGGCTCTTTTTAGGTTCATGTCTGACCAAGTCATAGTTAATCCCTGTTCTGGCATTTGCTTAGACTTAGCTATTCTGCCCTGCCCTGCAGGAGCCCTGCCCACCAGCCTCTTCTGTCTTCCTGGTCACCTGCTTCTGAGGAGGGTCCTGCAAATGCTCTGACGAATCGTGTTTTATCATGAAGCACAGTCAGAGAAGCCAGCATGCTCCCTGAGGTCCAGCGATACTTCAGGACTGCTGCCAGCAACTTGGAGCCCCTTCCTGACCTCTAACTAGCACCACTGCAGTGAAGACAGGAGCAGAATCCCCTCAGCCAGCTCCTCTGGTACGACACAGTCTGGAGTCAAGAGTGAGCACTGCTCGGCCGACCTTTCCTAACGGGAGAGAGGCTAGCTCTCCTCCAGTCCCTTCAGTCGACAACTTCTCTCTCTTCTTTCTTATTCCCAAGTCTGTTTTTCCCAAAGCAGCCAGAGTGTAAATCTAAGTTGATATGTTTTATTTACTTATTTATATTTTATTAAAACATTTTTGAGATAGCATCTCGTATACCATAAGCAGGCCTGAAATTGAAGATAACTTTGAACTTCAGATCTTCCTGCTTCTGCCTCCTTTGTGCTGGGATAACAAATATGTGGTTACTTAGAACAGAACCCAGGGCCTCAAACATGCCAGGTAGGCACACGACCAAATGAGTACCTCCCAGCCCCTGTTAAAATACAAATCACCCAAGGCCATCTCCTGCCCTCACTCCTGTAGTTTCCCAGCACTTATGAAGCTTGAAGCCCACGTCCCTGCCATGACCCAGAGCATTCCATGAGGTGGCTCCTGGCTGTCCCTCGACCTCAGGTTCTACTGGTGTGCACTGCCGTGCAGTCCTTGGGAGGTTCTCCACATGATGGGGGAAGAGATGAGAACAGGTTACCATGGAGACCAGCTCCTGATGAGGGCATGAGGGCCCAGCTTAGGGGTGGGAGTGGGCACAGGTGGGTGCTTTCTGCTTCTGCTTGCTCTGGTCACGAATCAGGCCACTTGACCACACTGCTTTCCCCTTCCTGAGCTCTGGATTCACTTGCTCCTTGTTGAGAGGCGGGCTCGAGGAATCCTCTCCAGCTCATCTATTTGGAGACTTGAGGAGCCACACAACTGGCTCTGTCAACCATTACTTTCAAAGCACCAACAGCTTGTTGGAAAGATAATAGCATGTTCTGCCAGCCAGCACAGGACTTCAGTTTAGATTGGTTCATATCCCTGGAAATTGCTCCTCCCTTCTGGGAGCTTACATGTTAGCATCCTATCTGCCTGTGCATAGGCTTTCTGGCACCCTGCGACACCGGTGGCCCTGCACTCCCATCACTTTATGGGTAAAGCAGCAGATTCCTCCTAATGGGGGCTCATTCCTACTTGATTATTTCACCTATTTATATTTGGAGCGGACAGTTCAGCCTAGGGTCTCATGTGTGCTAAGAGCATGCTCTATACCCCCAGCCTGATTCCTTCCTATTGAGCTGGCCGGTCACTGGCCAGTGCCTCCTGGAGCTGGCTAAGCATCAGAGTCACCAAGGATCTCCCCGAGGGCAGCTTCTGGCCCTATGGTAGACCATGACACCATTGGCCACTCATCTGTCTCCGAGACACTGCATCCTTCGGACTCTCTGCAGTCCTCTCTGCTTTTTGATTTCTATCCTTAAGGGTCCCTCTTCCTTCTCCCATGCCCAACATGCAGGAGAACCCTGGTTCTCATCAGCCTACTCTCCCTGTTCACTGAATGTCAGCCACCACTTCTGTGTTGAAAGCTTCTAAACTGATGTAACACATGGAAACAAAGAGATTCAGCTGGTGACGATCGTTACTGTGGGTGACACGGAAGACATTGCGGAGGCTCCTGGCAGGCCCATTTGTAACTATCTCTCCCAGTTCCGCTTCCGTACATCAGCAGGTCTATCCATCTCTGACAGGCCTCCAAGGCACTTCAGGGCCACTGAGAGCAACTGGGTAACAAGGAGCTTTTCATAAGCCTAAGTTGCACTGATCCTTGTGTCACTGAAGGCATTAAATCATGCCTGTCTATCTGCCCCTCCTGTTCAGGACACTTCTGGCATGTGTACTTACCCCCAAGTACTCTGTGGTTAGAAGCTTCTCGCCTGAGAGTTCTCCAAGCTGGGGCTGGATCAGTTCATCTTTGTCCAGGTCAGCTTCCATGATGTCATGATCCTCCTGTTTCACAGAAGACAGGGGTGAGACTTCGGGACACCCACTCAGCCACAATCTCCCCAGAGTGAGCAGGCACCTGCTGTGAAATAAGGTCTCAGGCCAGCATGAAGTCCCACCAGGTCTCAGAAGCCATCTGTCCCCTGCTCATGATCCCTTTAAAAAATGAGGGGGGCACGGCTGACAACTGTTGCAGGATATTGATCACACTGTGAACCCCGAGATTGTGTTATTTACTGAAAAAACATGTTTCTAGTTGTGGTGTGACCCATGCCCTTAGTACACACCTTTAATCCCAAACAATGAAGGTAAAGTTAGTTGATAGAAGGAAGGACCCACGTTTGACAGTGATGTCCAATTTGTGTGGCAGAGTGATGAATCAGAGAAAGCTTTGACAGAATAGGACACGCCCAACTCTCATGAGAAGAGAGGGGAAAGGGAAGCTACTTAAGAGAGCAGTGCAGAGAGAAGCAGGCAGGCAGTTTTACCGGGAGAGTTGTACAGGTTAAAAAGAGAACAAGCTAACAGGTGAAGACAGAATGAGCCAGAGAATGAGAAGGAGCCAGAAGGTTAGAACGGACTGCTAGAGTTAGCCTGAGGCCAAGCAGAGCTACACAGGAGAAGCTGAAAGAGAAGCCAGGTTGAATCAGCGTGGAGAGGAGTTTGAGCCAGAGCAGCTGAGTTGAACCAGCCGAGCTCAGAAAGGACTAGGAAGGGGTGAGCTTATTCAGCAGGACGTCTCAGGGGCTGAGAACATTCCAGGACCAGGCCTAGGTTAGCACACTGGAGCAGTAAGCCTCAGAGGTGACAGTTACATCAGGCGTCTAAAAGTTATGTTTCCGGACAAGCCCCGGGCAATCTAGGCTCCCAGGAAGTGCTTCCATAGCTGTAGACATGACGAGGTCTAAAGGGCCCCTTGGAAGCTGTCATAGACAGGACTATCTGTCTGTCTGAGAGGTCAAGGAACCATGTGAAAGGCCACCAGTGAGCTCACAGTCAGCTGGTAACCACTTTCACACACACAGGCCTTTGGGGCCATGAGGCGGTCAAGGGACCATGTGAAAGGCCACCAGTGAGCTCACAGTCAGCTGGTAACCACTTTCACACACACAGGCCTTTGGGGCCGTGAGGCGGTCAGGGGACCAGGTGAAAGGCTCAGCAGGTGGATTACAACAACTAGTAAGCACTTCTGCATACACAAGTCTGACTGGGGCTATGGCAGCACATGGGAAGCTCATTCTGCCCTAGGTTCACAGGTCATAAGAAGACTCAGCACTGACATAAGATGATGGGCCTGGAATAATGGCTTAGTGGCTGACTGCCCGCCGTGTAACCATGAGGAGCTGTGTTCAGATCTACAGGGAGCTGCGTGGAGTCTCGCACGTCTATAATTCAGGACTGTAGGAGGGACGATAGCAGAGTCGAGAGGATCGCGAGGGCTTGCTGGCTGCGAGCCTAGACGAAAACGGAGCTCCGGGTTTAGGGAGAGACTCTGTCTCAAAGGAATGCAGAGGAGAGTGATGAAGGCCATCCACTGCCTTCCTCTGGCCTCTGTACATCACATGTGTGCTCCAACACACACACACACACACACACACACACACACACACACACACACACACACTCACACACACACACACACACTCACACACACTCACTAACAAACAAAGGGAACATTATTGTTTGGAAAATGTTGCAGTAAAATGAGGACACACCATTGTGACTCTGAGGTCCACCACCTTCACAAGTCAACGGGTGGCAAAGGGTACTACCCTGCCAAGTGCAAGAGAAGGTGTCACTGGAGTGCAAGAAGATGAGAGGCCCCAGGACTGGTCAAACAAGACACCTAAAAACTGTACCCGGCTGATTCAGGCCTGGGTTTGGGGAAGGTCAGTGCAGAGCAACAGTCAGGGTCCTTGGTGAAGACAAAATCCTCTGAAGCCTGTTCCCTCTAGGCAGGCAAGGGACAAGAAAGGGGACACTAGGTCGGACATGTTTTAGAAAACAGCTACCTTAGAAAACATTGTGTGGCAGTGTCCGTCCAACCATGCCAGCGAGGGCCTCTGAATCCTAGGATTCCATCCTCCAAGACTTTGATGAGGCACCTATATCTCTAGGTGGTGTTTCAGAGAAAGCCAAGCAGAGGGCATTGCATCAGTGTTGGGCAGTGCAGAGGTCCCCCCACTACCCAGTGAGTAGACACCAGATGGAACAGAGGCTGCCACTCCCATGTAATAGTAAGTCAGGTACCAAATATTATACTGTTAGGGTAGTGTCAGAGGCCAGTGGTGAGTAATAATGGTACAAGCCTATCCCTTCTAGCCGGAGTGTGTGTGTGTGGGGGGCTATTGGTGGAAGCCTAGTAGGGAACCGGAACCATCCACCAGCAGCTGCACAGCGGGGGCCATTCTTCTGGAACCCAGTGAGGCCGAAAGACTAAACACCTTTCCTTCAAAGTTCAAGGTTCGGTGTTGAGTCTGTCCTCGAGGGGTACTGAGGTGACTCGCTTCAGTGTCTGATCCCTGTAAACTAACCAGGGAGAGGGTGGAGGGGCAGGGCCTTGCAGCAAGGCTGCCTCAGAGGCACATGAGCCCCGACAGAGGTCTCTCTGTGCCAGCCTGGCCCACCCTGGGCCACTATCATGGGCCTTCCATTCTACCAGTGCTTGCTCGGACAAGCTACCAGGCAGGAAAAGCGAGACGGTGCGGCTCATCCTGGGCCAGACTGGGTCTCTGCCGAGTCCCCTTCAACTGCAACTGTGAGCCTCGACGTTCTTAAAGTGTGCTTGATGACTCTCAAATAAATGCCCAACAGGAAGGTAGGTGGTTTCTTCATGAGTTCAAGGCCAGCCTGGGCTACATAGTGCGTTCCAAGACACTCAGGGTTATACAGAAAGACCCTTTCTCACACAGTGACAAGCAAATAAACAGACACAAATATTCAGCCAAGATTTCATTCTTAGCAGGCGTGGAGGCCAAGTGCCGTGTCTTTAAGTGCCAGCAGAGGAAAGCGCTGACGAAGCACAGGCTAAGACAACTCTGAAGGAGAACATGAAAGGAAGACTCTGGTCACAGCCAGAGAAGTCCACATCATGTGTTGCTGGCAGAGGGACAGAGAGAATTGACAAAACAGAAGGGACTCTGAAACAGACCTACACGAATGTTCTCAACTGGTTCTTTCTTTTTGAGTCTGGAACCTTCCCATGGTGCCTAGCACAGTTGCCTTGGGCCCAACTGATCCTTCCAAACAGCTGAGATTACTGAGTACACATCACTGCACCTGGCTAGCTTCCAACCAATTTTTGACAAAAGCATACTGTAAGAGATATGGTAAACAGTAACTATACTGCCAAGGGATAAGGAAAGAAATTGTCTTTATGTGTTGAGTATAAAATGTAAATTTCCCCCCCTGAGTATTTCTGATTGGCTGAATCCTCAGGTACAGAATCTGTGGACACCAAGGGCTGACTGGAGATATCACTAGGCTGTAAATGAACAGGGCAAGCGTGTGGCACCCTTTTTCATTTCCTGCCAAGGGCTTCTTCCACATCGGATGATCCCTTATAGGTTAAATGGCAAAGAGCATTCTGAAGCAGCTTAGACTGGCGCCAGCTGCATATGAGGGAGCTGACTGGCTCTGGGAGTGAGCAGGCAAGGGTAAGCCAGTGCAGTATAGCTTTGGTGCAGGGCGGAGCCCCCTGGTATCTGGACCCCTTGGTGGCAATGCTCCCTGAGAGAGACCATCAACCCACCAATAATTCCTTGAACATTCAACAGCTTAATGGCTGGACTTGGTTCCCCTCAACTTTCCAACAAGAAAGAGAAGCACTGTTCTGAAAATGTGGGTCCCTTGTGCTCATTAAGGCCATTTTGACTTTGTTGGTCCCTACACACCCATGGACTGAGGGCCTGAACCATGTGCTGGAGATGTTATTTGGAGAGGTTCTGGGAACTTTAGAGAGTAGGGCCTCATTGGAGGGAGGCGGTCATTGGGGCGAGGCTTTGCTCTGGTCCTTCCTTGTTCTCGGAAGGTGTGAGGGAAGCAGTCTCTGCCGTGCCCTCCCACTAGGATGCTGTTCCGCTGCACCTCAGGTCCAAAGCCCTGGAAACCCTGGAACCAGGAGCCAAAGCAAACCTTCCTTTCCTTGAAATCATTTCTCTCTGTTAATGACTAACGCTGCGGGCATCTTGGTCTTCAGTGGCCCAGACTACTTGGTAAAGCATCTCCTAAAACAAATGGAGGGTCACATGGGGTTCTAAGGCTGGGCTAGGGGCCGCAGTGAGGCCGCTTGTCCTGAACTGCGTGGGCCGTGGAGCCAGTGATGCCTGCCATTACTAGAGCTGTCAGCTAGGGATGAGCTGGCGAGAGCGGGCAGGACGGAAGGGGCACTGAGGCAGGTTCCAGATCCAGCCATAAACAGCTTTAATCACGCGTGGGCTGCTGAGGAGCCGCCATCCCACCAGCTTCCACCTCAGAGCACTGAGGAGTGGACGCCCGTTTATTTGAGAACCATTAAGGAGGTCACCTCAAATTTCCTTAGCACTTTGTTCCTTACCTCATGTGACTCACTAGGGAGTCTCTAATCTACCTGTTTGCCTGAGGAGGAGACTCGGGCCTGCCCTGCGGAGTACAAGGCTCACAGTGACTCTGGCCTTGTGTCTGGCCTTCGGGGAGGGGGCAGGTCTTTCCACCCAGGCTTGTCTAATTTAGTCCGCAATGCCCTGCAGGAAAGCCTGTTTCTGGGGATGCACACTGTGGACTGGCTGGGTCTCTTAAGGACCTAGGATCCCTGGTGTTTGCTGGTGACTGCTCCACAGGGCAGTGAGCGAAGGAGGGAAGACCAAGACTTCCCTGAATCCACTGCTTCATTCTTTGCTCTTCCGTGTTTTCGTCTAATAACAGGTCGAGAATCCATGTTTGTCCAACTCGGAAAACAGGATCTCGTCACTGCTGTGAGCTAAGCCCAGGCCCAGATCCATTCTTCACGGCAAGGGCAGGTACAGGCACCCGAGGACCTGTCATCCTGAAATTTCACTCGGAGTTCCCCAAAGGTAATGCTAGCTACGAGCCTCTAGCCCGAGGTCACCTCTGGGAGGGGTAGGATTTATGCTGTTGCTTGGCCTGGAGCTGAGTTTACCAAAATAGCAACACCTTAGGGATCAAATAGCATGTGTACATTCTGTGATTGTTTCAGGAAAGTGACTGCTTCTTGGGAACCGAGGCAGCGAGCTCTGCAGTCTAGTGAGGGGCAGGCATCTGGGCAGGTAGTATTTCACCTCCTCTCCAGGGAACAGGCCTTGGAGGCCCCAGCTGGAAATGGGCATGTGAATCACAGTTTCATGAGGTATTGGTAACACACCACTTCCCCGCCAAGAGGGAAAATGAAACACTAAGAAACAACAAAAGTCCACATTCCATTTCAAAGAGAAAGAAACTCAGTGGCTGACCTCAGCCAATACCTGCAGAAGGATTGCTTTACCTGGGACAACAAGAACATATGTAAGAACCATTCACTTGCAAATCAACCTATATGTACCCGAACTTGCCAACAGCACTCCTTAACTGCAAATGATTGCAAAGCAAGCTAGGAAGAGAGCCGCTTAAATATTTAGTCAATTTCGGCTTTTTAAATTAACAAGTTAAAAGCTTTTTTAAAGATTGAAAGTACTTTAAACACTTGTGTGTGTGTGTGTGTGTGTGTGTGTGTGTGTGTGTGTACGTGCATGCATCTATGTTCACTTGAGTGTGGGTGCCTATGGGGCCTCCTTGAGCTGGAGTTACTTGCGGTTGGGAACTGCACGGCCTTATTGAAGAGCTAGGCATTCAACTTGAGTACTCTGTAAGAGCAACCAATATGCATTCTTACTGAGCCATCTTTCCGGCCTCCCCCCTCCCCCTCCCCCACCCCCTTTAAAGACAAGGTTTCATGAAGCTTAGGTTGGCCTTGATCCTTCTGCCTGCATGGATGGATGTGCTGGGATCACAGGTGTCCACCACCGTGCCTGGCTTACGTGGTGCTGGGGTTTGAACCCATGGCTTTGTGCACACTACACAAGTATTCCACCAACAAAGCTACATCCCCAGACCTGGAAGTGTTTTATAATTAGACTTTGCTGACTGATAGCTTCTCCAACCTTCTAGAGCAGGCCAGTTTCTGCATTTGGTGACTAATATGCATACCACATCAAGGTGAGTTATCTTAAGTTGCAGCTTAATGATATGAGCAAGAGATAAGAGAAAGAACCAGGGGCTCATGGCTGATTTACAATGCAGAGAAGAGGCTTTCCTGCCTCAGTTTCTCTACTACAACATGAAATCAAATACTATTTGTGTTCTTAGGAACATAATGTTCATGCAAAATGTTCTTGGTTTAGAGTTCCATGTTGAGGTTTTAGTTCAGGAAGACACGATTCTTGTAGATGCCTCAATTTTTTCATCTGGTAAACGGGATCACCTGGCTGCCTCCTTTAAAATCCTTTAAAATCATGACTTATTAATTGAGGATACTTCTTAAGTCCTTTGCTTTTGAAAAGCTGGGGACGCCTGGCAGTGGTGGCGCACGCCTTTAATCCCAGCACTTGGGAAGCAGAGGTTGGCGGATTTCTGAGTTCAAGGCCAGCCTGGTCTACAGAGTGAGTTTCAGGACAGCCAGGGCTACACAGAGAAACCCTGTCTAAAAAAAAAAAAAGAAAGAAAAAAGGAAGAGCTGGGGAACTGTGTAGCTCCGGAGCAGTCACTGGCAGGGCTTCCGAGAAGTACCTGCCGCCCATCAGAGAGAAGGAAGCGGCTTAGCAGAGCCAGTGGCACTCACCAGAAAGCAGCCTGCAGAGCCAGAGCTGAGCCTACATAATAGGAAAAGGGTTTGACCAGCCGCACATCCAAAATGTACAAAGACCTCAAAACACTGGACATGGAGAAAACAAATAACCCAATTAAAAAATGGGGTATAGCCAGGCAGTGGTGGCACGAGCCTCTAATCCCAGTACTTGGAAGGCAAAGGCAAACAAATCTCTGTGAGTTCAAGGCCAGCCTGGTTTACAGAGTGACTTCCAGGACACCCACAGCTACACAGAGAAACCCTGTCTTGAAAAACCAGAACCCAACCAACCAAATAAGTAAATAAATAAATGGAGTACGGATCTAAAGAGAGAATTCTCAAAAGAGGAAATTCAAATGGCTGAAAAACACTTAAAAGAAGAGATCAACATCCTTAGCCATCAGGGAAATGCAAATCAAAACTACTTTGAGATTTCATCTTACACCAACTGACCTGTCAGAATAGTCAAGATCAATCAATCAAATGCCATTTCATGTTGGTGAGGATTAGAGTAAGGGGACTCTCATCCAGGGCTAGTGGGAGCTCAATGTGGTAGTTCTTCAGAAATCTGGGAACTGATCTACCTTGAGATCCAGCTATACCACTCCTGGGCGTGTACCCAAAGAATACTCCATCCTACCACAGAGACAGTTGCTCAACCATGTTCTCTGCTGCTCCATTCTTAACAGCCAGAAACTGGAAACAATCTAGATGTCCCACAACAGATGAATAAAGAAAATATGGTACATTTACATAATGGAACATTACTCAGCTATTGAAAAATAAAATCTGAAGGTAAGTGGATGGAAAAAGTCATCCTGAGTAACTCAGACCCAGAAAGTCAGATTACGATCCATGCCCTGCTCAGCCTTCATGAGAGACCCACATCCTGACCATATGCAGCCCCAAAAGGGATGTCTGCATGTCTGCATCTCCATCAGATGCTGCCCTCGGGCTCAGGGGACCCTGCCGGAGGAGGAGGTGGGAAAGAGTGTAAGAGCACTGGGGTGGGGTGGGAGAATTAAGTGACAGACCGTGGCACCATGCATGGGGTCTGCATGGGACTGACTGGTAGAGTCCAAGAACTGAAATGAGAAACGGACACGTCCCGATCCCTCACTCAGAAGCTATCACCAATAGATAGCCACTTCCAAATGAAAACTCCGTGTTCTCCAAGGTCCTTTTCGGCATGTGTCCCCAACACAGACAGAACTCCATGGCGTTTGGGGCTCTTTGTCTCAATGTTATGTCAGACACAAAACGTTATGTCAGAGCGCATTTTTGTTGTTGCTGTTTTTAACCTGACAGGTCCTCTGCACAGACATTATGGCTTCTGGTTTTGTGGTTTATGCATGCCTGTCTCTCTCTCTCCATCCATACGCTTTTTCTTTGGCTCTTTTTCTTGTTTGTTTGTGTTCTATTCTGATGTTTGTTTTTGTTAAATTTTACTTTATTTTGCTATTATTTCTTAGATATCTGTTTTCTAAGGAGAGACAGAAAGGGGGTGGATCTGGAATGGGAATGGAGGTGGGGAGAGGCTGGGGAGGACAGAAGGAGGGAAATATATTATATGGAAAAAAAATCTATTTTCCATTAACACGCAAACAAACCCAGAGCTGACCACAGTTCTGGCATGTTCCAGAAGCTAGTGCCGGCAGAAGAGCCAGAGTCTGCCGGCTACAGAGGAACCTACTGCATGCTGAGACCTAGAACATGTACAAGTCACAGCTTTAGATGACAGCGGCACAGGCACATCCATTTGACTGTCAAATGGATGGAAACTAGCTGGAGTGTGGACTTTGTGAACCAGGTGTGTACAGTGGTCAGTGAGAGGGACGGCTCAGGTGTGTGAGAACACACAGGACGTCACCTCTTGCCGTGTGCTGCTCCACGGTGGTTCTTCATCAGCATTTAGAAGGGAAAAGCGGTGCTGGCCCCACTCAAGTGCCGGCCACACCTCAGTGTCCTGGGATGGAAAGCACACCTCACACCTCACAGGGATAAGGGTTTTACTTCTGAGATAAGAGTGAAGTGCTCAGGCAGCTACAAGCCCCAGATCCCATGCTGAGACATGGGTACGAGATTTTTATACTTGTAAAACAAAACAAAGTCATAAATCAAGGCATTTTTCAAATATACGTAGGTGGATTGCAGAGATTCAGGGAAACCCCTGACATAGTTCTCAGACACTATCTGGTGACATTCTTCTCTTGGGGGGTGGTGGGGGCTAGAGCCCCAACAGAATTTATCTGTTAGGTATAACGTTATATCAGTCACACGGATGGGCAATGACTAGCCACGGAGGAGGCTGAAGCAGATCCTCCTGCTCTGGATTTGCAACACTCCAACTCTTCACAACCACAAAGGTCTAATCAGTTAATCAACCTTGTAAAGCCTTTAACACAGCTGTGGCCTCTTCCTGGGAACTTGAGTTCATAGCCAGATGCATCCATGTGGACTGGTTACCTGGTGAGCTTCTCTGATGACTCATGAAAACCACAGAAGAGAGAGCATGCTTAAAAATCCACTTTGGGAAGGAGGGGCACGCGGAATAAGGAAATGCTTCTTTAGGGTGGGTCTTAAATACCATTGTTGGAGGAATTTTACTAAAATTACTGCCTTTATATTCTGGAGGAGAATGTATTAGGTTACTAGAGCACAGTGATAACAATTACTCCAAGAATTAAGAATACCTTAAAAAAAAAAGCCCTTGAGCTGAGATGAATTTAGATGCTCTAAGAGGAGGGCTTCCCCATAGTGGTCCATGATCCTATGACACTACAAGATTCTTAACTAGAGGCTTTAGATACATAATACTCCAGACAAACCAGATTCTAAGCAACTGGCCTGGAAAGAGAACTAAGGTTGACCACTCAATGCATTTGAAAACTCAGATTCTTCCAGATAGAGTGCAGGCAGTAGAATGGACCCAAGTGATTTCCCGTAAGACAAGCGAGAGTCTCTAGTGTGCTGGCTGTTTGAAAGAATTAGAGTTGGACGAGCTGAACCTGAGACAGCTTTTCAGCAGGCTGAGCCGTAAAACCCACTCTTTGTGAACACACAGGAAAGCCCTCCACATGGGAGAGTTTGCAGGGTGGACCAAGGTGACCAGGCTCTGAGTTGGGATCTGCAGGTGTCCCCAGTGCAAAGGGCCCTGTCTCCATTTGTAGTAGCTTTCTTCTGAGCCTGTGCCCACGCCTGGGCTGAGAGTGGGCTCTCATTCCTTAAGGGCTTACAGTGGTGGCCGGTTGCTACATCAACTTCCTCATTTACAAAAATGCTTTCTGCCTCACGATGGCCGGTGTGATACCTGGACCAGTTTAGTAAGCAGCCACCAAGTAGAAACCTCACGTTTCCGACGTCAAGTCGGCGTCAGGTGCTCAGATTGCTCATCCTTCCTGCCCCACCCCCCACTGAAATATGGAAGTGCTGTTAATGGTGCCATAGGAGAGTGTGGACCTAACAATATATTTACTATACAGAATCGGGGATGCCTTGGAAGCTCAGCAGGACCAGAAGCGACGACAGTAAAAGCTTCCATGAGGTCAGAGGGCAAGGAGCCTGCCTTGGAGCAGCTCTGTGTAACCCACACAAGGTGCAGACAGGAGTGCAGACAAGGTGCAGCACCGTCAATCTTAGATCCTCAGACAGAAAGACAATGCTCCCCTCGAGCGGGGGAAATCACTTCTGTGTCAGTCAGAAATTCTTTACAGGCTTATTGTAAGCACTTATATATATTTTCCTGTAAAAAGCAAAGTCTGTGGAGAACACGCACTGTGACTCCCTAGATGGCTATTAAATTCTTCCTTGGTGCCAGATCATTTAGAGAGCCAGGCAGACTTTACAGACAGGTATGTCAGTACCTGTTGTCTGGGTCGCTCCTCAGATACTCCAAGAAACTACAGGATGGTCACAGTGACTTGCCCAGCTCCTGAAGGCATGGTTTCGGCTGACGCTGGTCCAGACAGCTGGTACTAGAGCAGTGGTTCTCAACCTTCCTAATGCTGCGACCCTTTAATACCTCCTCATACTGTGACCCTCAACCATAAAACTATTTTCATTGCTTCTTCATAACTGGAATTTTGCTATTGTTATCAATCATGAGGTAAATAAATATCTGATATGCGACCCCTGTGAAAGCGCTGTTCCGCCCCTACCACGGTACTAGATTTTCTGCTATAACAAACCTCAAGGACTTCCAGAGGACCCTGCACTTATTCCCACCCAGGCCAGAGGGGAACACTTCTTTTCAGTGGCCTAGCGCAAGGTGCTGAATTCAAGCTCTGGCCAGGCTCCCTTAGTGAGCTAGCTGGGACATATTCCTGAGCTGTCTCCACTGGCATTGCAACATTAGGCTTGGTGACAGCTTCTGTCATCAAGGAAAACAGTGAACAGGGCAGAACGTGGCCCTGGCAGCTGAGGGGCCAGCACGCTGAGCTATGACGGGAAGCAGCTGCAGGTGAAAAGTCAGGAGTCCAGGGCAGAAGGTGGCAGAAGGGAAATGACAAAGAGGACAGAGAGCTGAAACAGAACAAGAAGAGGCTGGAAGAAGCCAGGGAGAAGTTGCAGGTGGCTGTCACATCTTCAGGGCCAAGGTTCTTTAAACCCCAATAAAAGGGATCCCAGCTTCCTAGATCTATACAGTAGTTCTAACATGGGCTACATACGGCCTAGGGCTGGGGAATCCTTATACCTTGGTCTGCCTAGAAGCTACAAGGTTAGCTTCAACCAAGGGCCAAGGGATGCAGCTTCCTAGGCGTGCAAAGGAAATGTAACACAAGAAGAGCTAAGGGTCCTGATACCAGAGCCCTGCCTTCCGGTCCACCTGCAGCCTGCTCACCAGCACTAAGGGAAACCAGGGGCTCAAGACCCACACTTGAAGCGTCTCCTTGCCTAACCACAATTCCTTTCTTTCCTTACACTTATATGAGTCCCAAGATATGACTCAGGTTGTTAGCCTTGGCAGCAAGCACTTTACCTACTGAGCCATCTTGCCAGCCCATTCAAAAAAAAAATGTATTTATCCTAACCACAGTTTCTAACTGAGTGGAACAGAAGAACCCCCAGCCAGCTACCTAGCACTGGTATTGAGGGACTGAAGGAACAACAGCCCCAGACACCAAGTCAGGAGGTGTCCCGCCCCACAAACGTGGAGTAGGAGAAGGTATGAAAAACTGTCATCTTAGAATCGAAACACTTCTCACATGGGAGGGAATGTCCTTTTCTGTCAGCATGAATAGCATAATGAAAGAACTATTCTTATGATATACTGTGAGTTCTAAAATAATATTCAACTTCAAAAGTTATCACAGAAAAAAAGATAAATAAATAAAAAAATTAATTAAAAAAAAAAAGAAGAAGAAGAGAAAAATCTTCCTGGCTGAGCAGTGCATAAGTAAGTCTCCCCTCGGGCCAGCTAGACTCCAGCCCCACGGCTCCTTCTGCCTTATTTAACATCCCCCCCATCTCTCCCTCCCCCCCTTTTCCCTAATGAACTGATGAATATGTGTAGTATGCATATGTTTATGCATATGTGTAGTATGCATGCTTGCATATATGTGGGTACATGTGTGTGTCTTCTTCAATCACTATGTAACTTTATAGTGTTAGGCAGTGTCTCCTAACTCACTGACTGCTAGGCTACACAGCCTGTTTGTCCCTGATACCCTCTTCACCTTCCAAGCACTGTAATTACAGGCAGGCTGTCACACCTACCTGGCTTTAACATGGGTTTTGAGACCTGAATTCTGGTCCTCAGGCTAGTGCAGCAAGCACGCTCCCTAGTGAGCCCCATCCCTCCCCAGTCCTTGACTTACGTTTAACCTAAGAAGGAGACTAAACATCTTATCCGGCTGCTTCCCGTGCCTGGCTCCATCCCTGGCTCCCACTTGGCTTTCTCTGATTTAGAATGGACAGACTATGGTCTGCATCTAGTCACGTACCCTGGGCTGGCACTTTATGTGGTATGGTACTCTGAAAATCAAGTATCTCCACAAGCTCAGGTACTAAATGCTTAGTCCCTGGCTAGTGGCCTATTTGGGGTGCTTCTGGAAATGGCAAGGATGGGAGCTAGTTGGAGGAAGACCCTTATGGGGTGTGCCTCTGAAGGCTCTGTCCGGTTCCTAGTCTCTTCACTGACCTCTGCTTCTCCTCTGCCATGAGGTGACAGGCTTGTGTGCCTGCCATGCTGTTCTGTGCCACCATGTGCCCTGAACTGATGCAGCCTGGAACCAACCAACTGTGGACAGAACCCTCTGAGACCATGAGCCAAAATAAGTCTGCCATCTGTAAAGTTTTAGTGGCTACAGCGTGACAGTGACGCAAAGTAACCAGACAGTGTCATGGTCTCCTCACAAAGTCTTAGAAAAGAGGCTTCACAGACAGGAGTGCTGGTGCTGAGTGAGGTGAGCCCGCTTGCCAAAGGCCTCCCAGATGACAGATGGCGGGCAGGATGCAGGCAGAGATGAGATGCCTTTCTTCGTATTTATTTAGACTTGACATTCAGTGCATCAACCATGGGCCTGTCCTTCTCTAGGGCTTCAGTGGGTACAGAAGGGCTTTCGTGCTTGGCCCATGTATTTCCTACTGCTCTGGACTTGGGGTGAGAGACAGACCTGTTGATCAAATGATACAAGACCCAAGACCCCAGAAACCTGAAGCCATGAGCTGACCTGCTAGGAACACGTCCATCAGAGATCCAAATAGTACCTGTGGCTTCAACCCTGCCCCAAGAGGCCTAGCCTTTTAGATTAGAGTTCTGCAGAGCTCCAGAGTAGAAGTAGACACCATATGTAAAGAGGAGAAAGGCGGGCAGCAAGTACCTGTGCTCATTATGGTCTATACATCGATTCACTGTAAAAGGGGAGCACTCAGGATTTCTACTCCTGCCTCATGGGTGTAAAAACAAAGCTAAGAATACAAAGTAAGAATACGAGGGTCTCACGGGGCTGCTCTGACTAACACAGAACAACTTGAGATCTTACTGGATGCAGCAACACACAACAGTGTTTACAGAGGAATCATGTCAAAAGGTCGAGGCCAGCCTCTTCAGAAATAATGTGGCAGGACCCAGTAAGGATGAAACTATCATACCACTCAAGTCAGTGACTGGATGTCTAGATGTGACCTATAGAAAAACCACAAAACACACACACACACACACACACCACATATCACACACACCACACATCACATACACGACAGATACACATATACTGACACACACACTACACACCACACACCACACATACCACACATAAACAGATACATATATACTGACACACACACATACACACACAGACACATATATACAGAGATACAGACACACACACACATATACCATACATTATACAAACCACACAGACACACACACACTGACACACATAGACACACCACACCACACACACACACACACACACACAAAGAGCAAAACCTGGAAATAGAAAGAGAAACTGATGGACTGTAGTTTTTGGTGCATGTCCATGACTGTCTGCATAGGCTCGGGTGGACTGGTGTGCAGGTATGTAGGTGAGCTACAGGTAAACTTCAGGTGTGCTCCCTCGGACACTGTCTGCCTTGGGTTTTGAAACAGGGTCACCTTCTCACTGGCCTGCAGCTTGCCAAGTAGTCTAGACTGGCTGGGCAGGGAGTCCAGGAGTCTTCCTGTCATACCTCCACCCATCCCCCAGTGGCAGGGTTAGAAGTGTGAGTCCGTGCCCAGCTTTTTCACATGGGTTCTTAGGATCAAATTCAGGCCCTCGTGCTCACAAAATCACACTTTTCCTTCTGTGCGATCTCCCCAGACCCCTGTGGTCCTTTCTCCCAACAGAAGACCACATTGCAGAGACATGGATGGGCTACCACAGCAAGTCATGGTGTATGAATATAAGTTGAATCTGAGTGCTGAGTGAAAACAGCAACTACACTGATCAAGTCATATGTAAAGGTAAACAAGGACTACTAAGTATACCTCCATGGCAGAACACTTGAGAGTACAAGGCTCTGGGTTCCATCTCTAGCAAACCAAAACAGCAAACCACAAAACAATGGTGTACAAGGAATATAAAGATGTCATGACCTGGGCTAGAGAAATGGCTCAGTGTTTATAAGCATCTGTTGATCTTGCAGAAGACCCAGTTTCATTGTCTAGTTCGTAGCCATATGGTGGCTCATAACGATTCAGAGGATTGGAGGCCTTCTTCTGACCTCTAAACTTACCAGGCACACATGTGGTGCGCGTGCGCGTGTACACACACACATACACACACACACACACACACACACACACACACACACAGAGGCACACACATATACCCATAAAGAATGAATGAATGAATGAACAAAAGATACCATAAGGGCTGGTGAGAAGACTCAGTGGGTAGAGATGCTTGCTGCCAAGGCTAAAGCCCTGAGTTCAATCCCTGAGCCCCACATGGTACAATGAAAGAAGTGATTCCTACAGGTCGCCTCCTGACTTCCACTTGTATGCTGTGGCGTGTGCACAACCGTCTCCCCGTAATCCATAGATAAAGTTAGTACAAAATTCAAATCTTCAAAGTACAGAATCATGCACAGAAGGAGCTAACGTAACTCTAGGGAGGGAAGGGCCAGCGGGGAAGAGGGACAGGGCAGAAACAGTTGTCCACTGAATGATCTTGTGTACTTTCTGCAGTTTGGAGTGAGCTGTCAGGGGCTGAGGGATGGCTCAGCATTTATCAGCATGGTTAAGAGCACGGAGTGACATTTCAGAGCTGCCAGCGGACCTGAGTTTGATGCCCAGCACGCACGTCAGGCAGCTCAAGACTGTAAGTTCACTTCTCTACTGGCACCTGCATAATATGCACACACCTGCACACATGCATAATTAAAAATAATAAAAATAAACCTTAAAAGTAGATGGAGGCACAAGAGAGATGGCTCAGTGGTCAAGAGCACCGGCTGCTCTTTCAGAACCTGGGTTCAATTCCCAGAATCCCACGTGGTGGGTCACAACCATCGGTAACTCCAGTCCCAGGGGATATGACAATCTCTTCTGACCTCCATGCATACTGTACACACAGTGCATAGACACACATACCTATACAAACAAATAAAGGTTCTTTAAAAATTTAAAAAATAGAATGTTCCTTCAGCTAAGTAGTAAGTGATCACACGCCTGCATGGCCCATTCCCTCTGAGAAGATGGTCTGTGGTCCATATGCGCATGGCAGGCTGGGAAGGCAGATGGCTGGGAATCAGAACAGAGAGTGAAGACGGGCTTAGGCCAGGATATGGACAGAAGAGGAAATGAAAGGGAAGCTGCAAGCACTTTCAGATGGTGAGTCATGGGCCCTTGTCCTGTCTGAAGATGGTCACAACAAGGAGAAAAGAGTCACTGGGCTCTTGAGCAGTTGGAGGAGCACAGGGACAGGCAAGCCACTCACAGACTCACAGCCCCACGGCTGACGTCGGGAGGGCACCTGGCAAATGCTGCATGCGCTGGGCACGCACAGCCCTAGTTTGTGGTAGTCAGTAATGGGACCATTTAGAGAAAGTAACACATGCAGGGTGGTCAGGGCGCATGCAGGGAAGGTCCCAGAGAGCACAAGGCATGAAGCCAGCTCCACCCAAGGCTTCTTCAATCTGGACGTGCAGGGAGGCCACGGGGCTCCTGGGTCCAGTGCTCCTCAGCTCAGCCCCAGGGAGAGTAAAGTTTTCAAACAGGGTTTCTCTGTGGAGCCCTGGCTGCCCTGGAACTTGCTCTGTAGACCAGGCTGGCCTCGAACTCAGAGCTTCCCTTGCCTCTTGTCTCCTGAATACAGGGATTGAAGGTGTATGCCATCACTGTCCAGCCAGTAAATGAATTTCAAAGTTTCCCCCAGGCAGTTTTAATTTTCTTTGTAATCAGTAAAGTTGATATTTTTCAGCTTCCTTCCTCTTTCAGAATAAATGCTGATTTCCGGGGCTGGAGAGATGGCTCTCCAGTTAAGAGCATTTGTTGCTCTTGCAGAGAACATGGGTTTGGTTTCCAGCACCCACATAACAGCTCACAACCGTCTGTAACTGCTGTCCTGGGAGATTTAACGATCTCTCTAGTCCATTGGGGCAACAGGTATGCATGTGGTGTACATGCGTGTAAGCAGGCAAAACCCCCATTCATTCAAAAATAAGGATCAACCTTGAAACAACAGCAGTGCCCTTGATGCTTTTCCCAAGACGCTATGTAATCCGGCTCTAGGTTCCACACTTTCCCACCTCTTACCACTCTAAAACAACACACTAGTATCTACCGCTTCGGTATTTTACCACGCAATGCCTGGCCATTCTTTCTTCCTGGTGCCCACAGCACGGCTCCCCGTGTCCTTCCCTCTCCACTGCTCCTCACAGCGCCATCCCCTCCGGACACCGTGTCTGGATGTTTCTCTGCTAAGGCATGCTTTCCCACCAGAGCACCCGCCTTGCTCGTTTAGCTCTCACCAGGGCTTGGCAGCTTCTACTAATAGAAACTCCGTCATGCAATTCCCCTCTACAGAAACTGTGTACAAGAATGTGAGAAGATACTGGAAAACGAGGCTGGGGAGATGGCTCGGGTTAAGAGCACTGGCTGCTCTTCCAGAGGATCCCAGCACACACAGGGTGGCTCTGAACCATCTGTTACTTCAGCCCCGGGGGATATGACATCGTCTTCTAGCCTCGGTGGGTACCGCACTTATATGGCACACAGACACACATGTCGGCAAAGCGCCTGTACACATGAGACAATGGAAACAACCACTAACAAAGAAGGGGTGGAGCCGTGCTCAGAGGTTAACAACTTCAGGCTCCTGCAGAGCACCTTGGTTTGGTTCCCGCACTGATGCAAGAGCTCGAGCGTCTGTATCTCCAGGGCCATCTCCTGGCCTCTGTAGACACTGCATGAATATGGTATGCATAAGTAGATATAGGTAAAAACTCATATACATAAAATATATACACAAATCAAGGAGTTTGAAAGCAGGTGCCCTGCATGGGTGGACAACGCTTCACCCTGGAAGATATGGTTCATTAGTGAAAATGTCAGGGCTGATGGGAAAACATCTTATGAGGTCCGAGCGCCCTCCAACAACATAAGCTATTGCCACGGCCCTCGGCTACTCACCAGTATGCGATGGTATGACCCCATTGCTAAAATCACAACACCCGCCGGGCAGTGGTGGCGCACGCCTTTAATCCCAGAACTTGGGAGGCAGAGGCAGGTGGATTTCTGAGTTCGAGGACAGCCTAATCTACAGAATGAGTTCCAGGACAGCCAGTGCTACAGAGAAACCCTGTCTTGAAAAAACCAAAAAAAAAAAAAAAAAAAAGATTTAAAATCACAACACCCTTTGGTTGCAATACATAGAGAAACAAACTAGAACCGACCCCAAAGCTTCCTCCTGCTGGTTTGCTTCCATAGCACCAGAAGGTGCCATGCAAGCTGCTGGGGCAAAAGTCCCCGAGAGTACTGCCCAGTGGAGATCACTATGTGCTACAGTACCCACCTGCCAGGCAAGACATGCTCACTGATACAACAGTGTCACAGAAGTGATGGGGGCAACCAAACACTTTTGGGTAGAATCTGAGTCCTGCTCCACAGGAGGGAGTCCAAGCTTGGTACTGTAACCCTGGTCAAAAGCGCATGCTTCAGGAGGTCACAGGCCCTAGGGCAGCCGTGGGGGAAGAGCGGGGCCAGGGGACCCACTACTACTGTCAAATTGTCTTCCAAGTACATATGTTGGTCCTGTCCTCAGTCTTGCCAGAGATGCTTCCCTCTGCCGTGGTCAGCAGCTAATGCAGAGATTCAACAAGTTCAAGTTATTGGAGTAAGTGACTACTGAGTGCTAAACCAGACAGCTAATCGTCCTCCACCCCTAACTGAGGTTCAAGGACCATCTTAGAGGAAAGGGAGAAGAGACTTGTAAGAGACAGAGGATGAGGAGGAAGGCTGTGAAATGTCATCTTCCAGACACGACATGGTCCTGGTGTTAATGAGCTCACCATAGCTGTCATCCGCACATGGTCAAGCCAACAAGGTCGGTCAACACTCCAGCAGGCAGCTTTAACTGGACTCAGTGGACACCCAAAGAGGTGGGAAGGGAGAGAGAAACAGACAGACAGACAGACAAATATGATGCGGGAAAGGAAGGGGACATGTTGGGGTACCTGGGGGTAGTAGGTATGATCACATTGTTTACATGAATGGAGTTGCCAAAGAATAAATAAAATTTACTTTAGAATGATATCTGTAATTCACACACGGACTGTACTATTATCCCCAAATATCTGTGCCAAAGGGAAGAGTCCATTCACTACCTTAAAAAATTAGATAAGAAAGAAAAAAACATTTACTTTGAAGTATTGCTTGGGCTTTCCTGGTTTCTATGGAAATGATATCAGACACATGAATTTGGTCTGCAAATGCCTAGGAATCCTGAGGTGCCCTCAGGCCCTCACCTTGTTTTGAGCCATCTGATGTCTATTTCCATGGAAACCAATGTGGAAATGAGGGTGACAGCTATGAGTCAGTGTGTGGGGCGGTTGGTTCACCACAGCCATGGTCTGGGAGCCCAGGAGCTG
The DNA here is from genome assembly GCA_036184795.1 of Tokudaia tokunoshimensis. Classification (NCBI taxonomy): domain Eukaryota; kingdom Metazoa; phylum Chordata; class Mammalia; order Rodentia; family Muridae; genus Tokudaia; species Tokudaia tokunoshimensis. The sequence goes on along the minus strand of BTHU01000016.1, from coordinate 87,873,116 downwards.
TGCTGCAGAAATACATGAACTTAGAAATTCAAAGGTACCGGAAAAGTGCAAAAGCCTTAGGTGGGAAACAATGGCGTCTTTATGGAGTTGACGGAATAGTGGCAAAGCCCTGTGAGTAAGACAGACACAGGGCAGATGTTTCTTTGCTACGTATTGGGAAGCTGAAAGCCAAGGAAGCTAGCCACGGCAGGTGGCAATCAGCAGAGGTGATTCATGGACAAAGTCTAACTGTTGACTCTTTGGACACATGTCCTGAAGAAACCTCAGGTGGGTGGATAGTCTTGCAGGTTGTGCGTGGGTGAAAATGTTGGAGGGGAACTGAGACTATGAGTCCCCAACTGTCTTTGCCGATCACTGGGAGGGGACTGGCCCTTAATTTCCTCTTCTCCTAGACTGAACAGTGTGCTTTCCATTTACAATTATTCCACCCTTGGGGCTGGAGAGGTGGCTTATTGGTTAAGGATCTTGGTTACTCTTCCACAGGACACAGGTTTCATTCCCAGGACCTGCAAGATGGCTCTAACAACTATCCCTGACTCCAGTTCCAGGCGATTCAATGCCCTCTTCTGGTCTCCTTGGGCACTTCACACACATGTGCGTGAACACACACACACACACACACACACACACACACACACACACACACACACACACTAAGCTCATTGGATCTCCAGGAAACTTGACCTCTGAAGCCACACTATCGTGCTTCACTTCTTCCCTCCTCTCCTGATCTGAACAGGTCCCGACTTTGTGTAAGCTTTACGGTAACTGGCCCTTCTGGTGTCCTCTTGGTTGCTCTGTTCCCAGCCACTTAGATCAGGCCAGGTGCTCCAGCCTTCTCTAAGAAAATGCTAAGTTCTTCCTTTAGCCTTTGATAAAAGTTGTTTTTGAGAGATGTGGGAAGCAGAAGCAGGCGGATCTCTGAGTCCAAGGCCAGCCTGGTCTACAGAGTCAGTTCCAGAACAGCTGGGGCTACACAGAGAAACCCTGTCTCCGAAAAACAAACCGAAAGCAAAACAAGACAAAAAAGATGTGGGTAAACCTGGAGGGGCTGTGACCAGTTGCCATGGTGACAAGTGTACCAGCTCTGGCAGCAGCGGTGGAGAATGTGGGAAAAACAGGAGAAGATCTGGGAGACGGACAAGCGTGGAGGTGAGCATGGAGCATTCGGTGGGGTGGACTGTGTGAGTCACAGAGTGACCATGTCTGTATGGCCGCCACTAAATGTTCTCATGTCTGGGGGATTGCAAACCTTGCCCCTCCCTGCTAGCCAGTGCCTAAACTACCTGAAAACTGGACAAAACAGAACACACCCCAGATCTTTTCTTTATTCCTGGAAACCACCCACCTACTGTGCTGTGCTGTTATTTTTTGTTAACTTGGCTCAAACTTAGATGTATTAAAATGCCTCCATTATTTTGGCCTGTCTGTAGGCAAGTCTGTAGGCACTTTGGTGATTAATGACTGATACAGAAAGCCCAGCCTACTGTAGGTAGTGTCAACCCTGGGTAGGTGGTCCTCAAGAAAGCAGGCTGAGCAAGTCATGGAGAGAACGCCAGCGAGCAGTGTTTCCCCATGGCCTCTGCATCAGTTCCTGCCTCCACATTCCTGCCTCGAGACTTTCCTGGACTCTGGACCACAAGGTGTAAGACAAAATAAGGTTTTTTCCTTTTTAAGTTGCTTCTGGTCATGATGTTTTATCATAGCAATTGAAAGCCTAACAAGGGACAGATGTCAGACAAGTGTATCCCCACATTCCTAGAATGAGTCAAACAATCCTGAGTTGGCTTTGCTCATGGAACCATAGTCAAGGCTCTTATCCATGTCTCCCCCTTCTGCATGTCATGGCATGTCTCTACCTTTTGGGTACCAAGAGGACAAAACAAGTTTTCTTTTTCCTTCCTTTTTGTAGACATGGCCTCATGTAGATAAGGCTAGTATTAAATTCATCACGAGCTGGGATTATAGATGTGTACTCCCTTGCTTGGTCTATGCAGTGCTGAGACCTTGTGTACACTTGGCAGCCACTCTACCAACCATGCTACATCCTCAGCCTACAAAACCACCATTCAGTCGTGTGTGTCTCCAAGTCTGTAGCTTTACAGAACCTTACATTTTACTATTATCATGTGGAATGTTGACTGCTTGGAGGCCACATCCTTATCAAGGCTTCTCTGTGGTGCCTGTGCTTCTTCCTGAGCCAAGAGATGATGGGCTGCAGGAACACCATACCACACATGCTTCTGCACGGCCCAGCAATGGCAGGTTAGAAGCGATGATGATGGAGATAATGGCTAGCAAACGCCAACACCTACTGACACCCAGGCACCGTCCTGCATGCTTTGCCACTGGTCATTCATTGCTGAAGTCCAAGCATACATTATAAAAACCACCGCAGCCTGGCCTTGCTTTGGATGCTACCTAGGGGTTGTATGTTGGTGAAATATATCTAAAGAGGATAATGTAAGTTCTTCGCTAAGTAATGATACAGAACAAATTGAAAAAGAATCAAGATCTCATAGTATTTTGTTGACTGTCCAGCTTTCCCGTGTTGCTGTTTACCATATGAGATCCGCATGACTCTGAGCTCACCAAGATCTCAGGAGGGTCAGCTACAGTCCTACTCACTGGTCTATCCCTCCTCCATGCCCAGCATGGCCCACTTTTCTCAGGAGTGTGTGTGTGCTCATGCCCATGGACCAGGAGGAGATTAGTCATGGAAAATTAGAGATGTGAATTTGCTTCCCCAGCAAGAGGCGACATCGGAGATGGAGAGTGCTTGGCTCTCTAAGAAGTTCGATTGTGTAAACGTCAGGTGCAAAATGGTGTTGTTAAATTAGCAAAGCATAGAATTTTTCTTATAATCTCATCTCTTCTGGCTCCATATCTATCAAGGAAGGCCAGGGTAGGGGCATCTTTAATATTGACGAAAGGCTCTATATTCCCTAAGAGAAGAAATAACATGGTTCACCACTAGGTCTATGACAAAGCGCTCAAAAGGCAGGATGGATGGAACAGAGCTGCTTCCCAAGGAAACCCTGGCATAGTGCTCAAGAACAGAACTCTAGGACAGGAGATACGAACACCAAGATCACCCCAGGTGCTCTTCAGAGGAACCACCACAGTAGTTGATGTCTGCCTTCCTTCCTGGGACAAGATGTTCTACAGTGCCACGTGTGTGGATGTCCCTCCAGGTTATGGCTGGGACAGGAAGGAGGGACTCAGAGACACTAAAACTGCTCTGTCTGAAGCTGCACTGTCACTATGCCAGTGTCCAAGACTCATCGCACAGGTCCTTGTGGGTGTCTGTCACTTTTTATTGTCACCTTGTCTTGAGTTCTTCATCTTTGGAAGAGCTCAGTCATTTTTTTCCCCCACAAGAGATTTTGTTTGTTTGTTTTTTTGGTTTTTGTTTTATTTTGTTTTTTGGAGACAGGGTTTTTTTTCTGTGTAGCTTGCTGGCCTTGAACTCAAGAGATCCCCCTGCCTCTGCCTCCTTAAGAGCTGAGTGCAGGGATCCAAGTTATATGCTACCATTGACAGAAAAAAATTGTTTTAAAGATTTTATTTTATTTACATGTGTATGTGTGGTTTTGTGTGTGTGTTTGTTCTCATGTGAATGCCCAAGGAGTCCAGAAAAGGGTACTGGATCCTTGGGGCTAAAGGCAGTTGTGAGCTGCCCTTTGTAGTTAGAGGGGACTGAACTCAGGTCCTTTGCAAAAGCAGTATGTGCTGTTAACCAAAAAGCTACCTCTCCAGCCTCAGAGCTTAGTATGTTTTGTTTAAAATAATTACTATTGTATGTGTGTGACCTTTGCGTATGTTGGTACACATACCATAGTGCACACGTGAAAGTCAGTTCTGATTTTCTACCTTTATATGAACTCTGGGGATCAAAACCCAGTCACCAGGCTGTGTGGGGCAAGGGCTTTTACATGGGGAGCCATCTCGACCGCCATCTTTAAATAAAATCAATCAGCAATTACTATAATTGTTGTGGTGGTGTGTGCTTGTGTGTAGGCACACGTGCCATGGTGTGCATGGTGGAGGTAAGAGACAACTTTGTAGAGTTCCCTCATTCTACACTTTCCATGGCTTCTGAAGATTAAATTCAGGCCACAGGCTTGTAGACAAACGCCTGCCCCACCAGGCCATCTTCAAGCTTGGCCTTGGTTTTAACTGTTTATGTGGCTTTGGCTTGCTCTCCCATCCCAGTTAGTTCCATCTCAAACTTCTTACCCTCAAGACATACTCTTTTCTCATTATTTTGTTATATATATATCACCATATACATATATATGGTGTCTATGCTTGTGTATGAGGTGTGTATGCATGCGTACAAGTGTGTACACACTTTCATGTACATGTACATGCATGTAGGGATGGCACATGCATGCTTCAGCATGAGTATGGAGATCAGAGGACAAGGATTCAGTTCATCAGGCTTGTACCATAAGTACTTTTACCAGCAGAGCCATCTGGCCAGCTTGAGGCTTTCTAGGTTCTGTGTATTTCTAATTCTGATTTAACTTCACTGGGCAAGTTGTGTGAAGGTCCACTATAACCGAGTGATAACACTTATACTGTTAATTTGGCCATTATACTTAAACGACACACATCTAAACTCATGCTTGCTTTGAAGCATGAGAAAAGTGAGTCAGCAGTGACAGTCACAGGCACTGGGTGGGGATTTATTGATTGATTGATTGATTGATTGATTTTGGTTTTTGAGACAGGGTTTCTCAGTATAACCAGCCCTGGCTGTCCTGGACTAGATTGTAGACCAGGCTGGCCCCGAACTCAGAGATTCGCCTCTCCCTTCCGAGTGCGGGGATTAAAGGTGTGTGCAACAACACTCTGCTGGACTGGGAGTTTAAGGACCAGGACTGGAAGGGCAGGGTACTGTACAAGACCTTAAGACAATGGAGATGCCCTGTATGCATAGGATGCCACACCCAGGGAAGCGTAACAGATTTAACATTGTTTTGTTCAAATTCCCAAGCTTTTAGGAGCATGGAATGGGGGTGGGGTGGGGTGGAGGTGCTGATCTATAGGAGGGAACTTATCTAGATATTCCGGGTAAAGCTGTAAAATAAAAATGGAAAATATGGGATGGTTGGGAAGATGGCTCAACAGGTAAGAGCATTGACTGCTCTTCCAGAGGACCCGGGTTCAATTCCAAAAACCCACATGGTGGCTCCCAACTGTCTGTAACTTCAGTTCCAAGGCACTCACACCCTCACACACACAAACATGCAGGCAAAACACCAATGCACATAAAATAAATTAAATTTTTTAACAGAAACTATGGGGCTGGAGAAACTGCTCAGCAGTTAAGAGCACTGCTCTTAAGATGCTGTTGCTCTTGCAGACAACCAGGGTTCAGGGTTCAGGGTTCAGGGTTCAGCTGTCAGTATCCTATCTACACGGTGGCTCACAACCATCCAGAATTCCACTCGTAGGGGATCTGAACCCTCTTCTGAACTCCTGGGATATTGGCTATGCATATGGTATACATTCACACATGCAGGCAAAACATTTCTGCACATAAAATAAATAAATCTAAAAATAATTTTAATGGAGATCATGGGCAGGAAAGATAGCTTAGTCTGTCAAGTGCCTACTGTACAAGCATGAGGACACACGCTTGACCCTCAGAACTCACATAAAACAGTGAGGTGTGGTGGAACATGCTCATGATCTCAGTACTGGGAATACAGAGGCAGGGGAATCCCATAAGGTTCACTGGTCAGCAGCCTCGCCTTATCAGGTGTGTCCCAGGTTTCAGTGTGATCTTATCTTACATGTGCATACACACACACCAACAAATATACATCTGCACAATTATATACCCAGGCACTTGTGTATACACAAGTACACACATGTACATACCTATATACATATGCATACATCTATACATGCACACCTATATAAACCCCTACACACACACACACACATACACACATATCTAAACACACACACAGCAACACACATATCTAAACACACATACACACATATACACCTATACACACACCTACATACATACACACACATACACACCTACACACATTCCCTCACACCCCCACACTCCTATACATATACATATTGACACCTACACATACCTATACATATACAGACCCCCCCACACCTACAAACCTACACACATAACTATACACTTCTATAGATACATATGCATAATCACACATATATACATATCCATATACACATATCCCTACCCACATCCCCCCACATGTACACACACACACACTCCTACCCACATCCCCCCACATGTTCACACACACACACCCCTATCCACATCCCCCCACATGTATACACATACACACCCCTACCCACATCTGCCCACATGTACACACACACACTCCTACCCACATTCCCCCACATGTTCACATACACACACACATCCCTATCTACATCCCCCCACATGTACACACACACACACACACCCCTACCCACATCCCCCCACATGTACACACACCCCCCCACCCACATCCCCCACATGTACAGACACACACATACCCCTACCCACATCCCCCACATGTACATACCTGCACACACATATCCCTACAGATCCCTGAAAATATAATAAAAGCTACCTTTCCCTGGTTTTGTTTTATTTATAATTTATTTATTGGGAGACAGGGTCTTGCTGTATAGCTCTGGCAGGCCTGGCACTCACTGTGTAGGCCAGGCTGGTCTCAAGTTCACAGAGATCAGCCGGCCTCTGCCTTCTGAGTACTGGAATTAAAGGTGCACACCACCATACGTCTAGCCTCTTTCCCAGATATCTATTATAACTGTAGGCAACAGACGATGTTTGAACAGAATTATAATATCAGTTAAGTTAGAGAATAATTTGGAAGACAATTATTCAGAATTTAAAAAGAAAAGAATCAGAACAAAATGTGCTGAACTCTTTAAAAGTAAAAAATTCAAAATGTATTTATTTTTATAACTTTTCAACCTAGACTAGAAATTTAACCATTCCTGAGCCATCTGATAGACATACTATCTCTGCACTATTTTTTTTTTTTTTGGTAAATCTAAAATTGCCCAAGCCTGCAAAAGTTTTGAAACCCTACACACTGAACATGGCAGGGGGTAATCAATTGGAGGACCCTGGCTACAGACAGATCCTCCAGCATCTTGTATGGCGACCCTACTGTACTGCACTGATGGGGAGGTCTATCAGGAAAGGAGACAGAGGCCATGACAGCAGCCTCTGAACCCAAGACCAAGCTGCAAACAATCTACAGAAAGATGTGTGCATGGGTTACTCTGGAGACACTCAGGGCCAACAGTGGCTGACTGACCATCTGAGCTCTTCCTCAGGATCCTCTGTGTTCCTCAATACTTGGCAACAAAACTCAAGTGGAATATTTAAAGTTCTGCCTGCATCTGTTGACGCTCATGGTGAATCCGGGAACAGCCAGACTTCTGACATTTGCACAGAAGGTGCAGCAGCAGGGACAAGTGATGCCACAGACAGCGGGGAGGGAGACGATGACACACAGGTCTTTTGTCTGTGACAAACACCTGTGAGAGTGAGGCTGAAGAAGCCAAGCTTTACTCTGGCTCTGAGGTTTCACGCCATGGTCAACTGGCTCCTTTGCTTTGGGCCTAAAGGGCAGCAATGTCACACTAGGGGGTACATGGTGTGCACATGGCTCAGGAGGCTCAGGGAACACAGTGAGCAGACAAATAGGCGAGGAAGAGGGCACCACACCCTGGATGGCAGGTCCCCAGGAGCTAATTCCCTGAACTAGGTCCACTTCTTAGGAGGGGCTTTATCAAAAATATTTTTAAATAATCAATGGGTCAAAGAAGAAATCACAAATAAAACTAGAAAATTCTTAGAGACAAATAAACCAAACTGCTGTAGATGCTGTGCTCAGAGGGAAACACGGCTGTAACTATGCAGATAAAAAGACCCCAAGTCCATATAACTTTATACTGTAGGACTCAGAAAAGAGAAAAGCATGTTACAACTAATGTTAACAGAAGGAAGGAAATTAAAAATCAGAAAGAGATAGAGAAAATGGAAACACAGCCGAGAAAACTAACAAAACAAAAGAACTGGCTCTCAGAATAGATGAGCAGACTGATGAAGCCATTAGCCTGACACACCAAGAAGAGGGATGTCTCATCTTATTAATGGGACATCACTACAGAACCTACAGAAACAAAAAAGGGCACAGGAAATGATACGAGCAACAACATCCTAGCCAATTACATAATTTAGGATGGAATGAAAAAAATATTCTAAAAACCACAAATTACGGAGCTGTCTAAAGAAATATAAAAGCCCCAAAAGATTCTTTAAAAAAAGAAGGAAATTTGCACAAAACCAAAACATAAAGGGGCAAATGGCACACAGCTGCAGACTCAGCAGCTAGGAGGCAGAAGGCAACAGAATGACAGTTCAAGGTCACCTTCTGGTAACTACTAAGGTCAAGGCCAGCCTGGGCATCATGAGATCCAGTCTAAAAATAAAAACAAACAAAAAAATCAATCTGGAGAAATCTATTGTAATTAACATCCCCCCCAAAACAACCCCCAAACCCATATACCTTCACCTGGCAAGCAAGAGCCCAGAGAAATACAAGCTCCAGCAAATGAGATGCTTATGTTTTCTCTAGCAGAGCTTGAAGTAGTAAAATCTGGACGACTGTACTCCCACCACATTGAGAAACGTCAGTTTGCTGCACGGCTGACTCAGATGGAGTTCTAAAGACTATTTACAAAGGAAACAGCCACATTGTACATGTGTGTACATCTGAATGTTTACATTATATCTCTATCTGCAAAATGAATGATCACCAAGACAGAGAGAGGGTCATATGTATGTGTGTGCCTATGTATGTTTCGAGGAAGCCCACACACGCCTGGATAACAGCATGCTTTCCTGGGCGGGGACTGAGGTGGACGGTCAAGCAGAGTCTGTTAGTCCCCTGTCCCTGCTGTGTGCCCACTGTACTTCCTCCACCCTAGGCTTTTCTCTAACCAGCCTCTATCTTCCAGGATTCTAGAACCCTCCCCTCCCACCACAGCACTTTCCATTTCCTCCCCCTTCATGGACCTGTGACTGCTTGTTTATTTTCTACTATGTGCTGTCTATCAAGTGCCTACCAGTGTCTGACCAGAGGCCCCCAGGGCATGCTCTGTCACCTCCCAGTGACTCAGGTAAGAATCCCAGTTCCACTGCTCACCTACTCGCTTCATGAACTTGGTGAGTGATCTTTCCCTGCGTGTGCATGCCTGCTCATGTGTGAGAATGGAACAGTACTGACCACAGGGCAGAACACAGGCAGGAGCACGGGGAAGGATGAGCAGAAGCTGACAGACAGGCAGGAGCACGGGGAGGGATGAGCAGAAGCTGACAGGCAGGAGCATGGGGAGGGATGAGCAGAAGCTGACAGGCAGGAGCACGGGGAAGGATGAGCAGAAGCTGACAGGCAGGAGCACAGGGAGGGATGAGCAGAAGCTGCCACGCGATGATGCCTTGCAGGAGGAATTTCTGGCTCAGGACCATCACCGTCCCCAGTGGAGGCATCGTCAACCACAGAGCTACCACACACATTCTCGTGGAACCTTTTTTTAATCCCTTCTGTATTTCCTAGAACATGGTTACTTCAAGGTCCTTAAATATTTGTTCAATACATGAGAAGAAGATAAAACGGAAGGAAAACTGTGGGTTATTTACATAGATTCCACAAGTAAATGTGCATGACTGACCACCCCTGGCACTAAAACCTAGTTTGCCAAGAGGAAGAGAATATTTGTTTTAAAATCAATCTTCTCAAATAGTCCAGGAAGACATTTATTTCCATTTAAAGTCATGTGTAACTGAAGTTCATCTGAGCATGTACTGAGGACACCTCCTTGGGGGTGAAGACACTAGAACCAGGCTTCTGGCCCCTGAGATCTTCTGCCAGCCCTTGAATCACATTATGCACATGCTAATCATAAGAAGAAAGCACAAGTGACCACATGTTCTTCACAAGAACAGGAGATGGAGCATCTGAACCTTGTGCACCCATTGCTGGGCATTGCCCATTCTCTTGAATGCATTCCCAAGCTCATCTAATGCTGCTTTTATTTCGCTGGAGAGGTCAAGGGGGCTGGAGCCTTATGGGCCAAAAGAATCTGAAAAGCAAGTTTTCCCATCCCCCATCTCTCTCTCTTATTTTCCCAGGGTCTTAGCACTTTAGACCACCACTAAACTCACAATGTTCCTGAGGTGGATGGCCTTGAACTTCTGGTCCTCTGCCTCTGTCTCCTGAGGGCTGTGATTACAGGTGCATAGCACCAAGCAGGGTTTCTGTGGTCCTGAGTACTGAACCCAGGCCTCTGTGCTCAGTAATCAGACCAGCTGAGACACGTGCCCAGTCCCTAGGAAGCAATTTAGAAGACAATGAGAACTGGGCGTGGTAGCACACTAATTCCTCTCAGGAGGCAGAGGCAGAGGAAGGCAGATCTCTGGGAGTTGGAGGCCAGCCTGGTCTAGGGATGTAGAGAAACCCTTTCTGCCTTTAAAGAAGAAGAAAGAGGAGGAAGAGGACAAGGAGGAAGAAGATGACAACGACGATAATGAGAACTGTGGGCTCTGAGGCCTTCCTCTCCCTACCTTCTATCTGGCCCCACGTCTCCTGACAGCTGCCGATGGATAGGTTTAGTTTTTGGGTTTCCCCATCTTAAGCTAAACCAAAACGGCCTTCGTCCTTCCCCTTCCCCGGCCATGTCCAAGTGTGTGAAAAATGGAATACACTGGGCCTTTTCCTGTGGCTGCTTGCTCCTCAGTTTCCTGGAGTGTGGCCTTTGCCCCATTTAATCTAATACCCCAAACTGTGCTGTTGACTTCTGCCCTACTACACGCACTGTCCTGTTCCCCCTTCCTCCCCGAGCTGGGCAGTCTGAGGCCCAGGCCTCCCTCTCTCCATCCCACCCACACTTCCTCATTCTTCTTCCCCTTTGCAGTTCCTAATGTCAATAAAAAAGGGTGTGGCTTTCCACACCTTTCTGCTGCGTGGGCACATAAGTGTATCTATAACTCACAGGCGTGTAGATTTATATGTTTGCTTTGTTTTAAGCACTCTTCACATTAACTTTATGATTTTTTTTGAGACAAGGTATCGCTATGTAGCCCATGTTGGTTTTGAACTCCACATCCTTCTGCCTCAGCTTCCTTCCTGAGTTTTAGCATCTCACACCCAGCTCTGTTTGTCTTCATCATAGTGTTCCTTACATGGTCTGTACGTCAGAAGATGTATTGCTAACTCTGTAATTTTTAATCTTTTAGTTACAAATGGGTGGGTATTCAATATAACTGAGTTTGTTCCACATTAGATAAACAGAAAGAAAAGCTAGATTTTGCATCCCGGTACCTTGCAGTGAGGAAGGCAGGATGCTGCAGATGGAGTTCTCAGCTCAGTGTAAGGCAAGGCTGCATAATTCACCTGGCACTCTGCAGAGCCCCTTTAACAAGCAGCTCCTAAAAACAGTGCCACTGACTTCAGCCTTTGTATTGGGCCTAAATGTCAAATTCTGAAGAACCCCTGCACTGCTAAGTAAGAGACATTGACAATCCCAGCGGCTTCAGAGCCCACTCTGAAAGGAGCACCGGCGGTGCGGCTCAACGGTCCTGGGCTTGTTCCCTCAAGCATTTGCCGCCTTCTTCCTCCCTGGCAATGTTAACAGACAGTTCTAAAGTGATGCCTGGCCTTGGTGGTCCCTGCTAGACTCCAGCATTTCACTGAGAAGGTCACTGAGGGTCACCCAGGATTCACTGCCCCAGCCATCAGTGTTACTCTTGGCCCTGTCCTTTTATTGCCCACCACTTAGTTACTGTAACGAATTGTAACAATGTCTTCAAGTGCCAGTCCCTACCCAGGCTTTTTTTTTTTGTCTGCCTGACACAAACTACAGTGATCTGGAAAGAGGAACTTCAACTGAGAAAATGTTTCCATCAGATTGGCCCATAGGCGAGTCTGCAAACCCTGGGGTGCATAAAAACAAACTGAGCAAGCCCCGAGGAGCGGAGCAAGCCAATGAGCAGCGCCGCCGGGCGTCTGCTTTAGTCTCTGCCTCCGGGATCCTGCTTGGAGTTCCTACCCAGGCCTTGACCAGGGACTGTGATGTGGAAACATTAGCTAAGGCACCCCTCTCCGATGTCACGGCAGCACACGCCCTCCTCACAAGGACACTCCTCAAAATGAAAACCTGGGGAGCGGCAGCAGTTCCAGAGATCTCTGCGCATGTGTGTTCTGAAGCCTACTGCCACACTGCTGAAGGGAAATAACACAAGGCAAATTCCCGAGATGACCAGTGCACTTGGACCAAACGAGGCCTATTATAATGCAAACTAAGAGATTAGTGGCCAAACAATTGAATAAGCCAGCGCATGGATGCAGTGAGCATCCTAGCCCTTGGGAAGCTGACACAAGAGGAGACATGATCAAGGTTAGCCTCGCCTACAGAGCAGACCCTGGTCTCCAAACAATATAAAGCAAACCATCAAAACACCAGAGAAACACTGAGGTCCCCAAAGATGACACAGGAAGGGGAAAGAACAGAACCTGAGAGGAACCTTTTTTGGACAAGGCGATAAAAAGTTAAAAGGAATAAAATGATTAACTCAAATCTGTGGTAAAGGGTCAAGGGTCAAGCTCAAAGATGGCGCCTTTCTCTAGGGAAGCTCAGTGACTTCTTTCTTCCCACAGGGTGGCAGCCACAGCCCCTGAAGGCAGGTTATTGCGTTTAGTTTGAGAGGAACAAATTTTATGCTTTTAAATATTGGAAACAAAATTAAATGACATGAAAATTATATAGTCTTCTAACGTTTAGTGTCCATACACGGTTGGGGAGTACAGCCAGGATTCCTAACAGCCACTGGATGTTAAGGGGCAGAACTGAGTGGCTCCAACTGCGACCATGTGGCCCTCCCAGCCTAACACACCACCCACTTTCCCCTTTACAGAAAGTCTGCTGACCCAGCTAGGCCCAGATTTACCACAGCAGCTTTCCCTGTGGCACAGGGCTGGTCTCTGTCCCCAGTGGAGAGGATGATGGCTAGATCTGGGGCTCCCTTGCCCCATCAGGCAGAAAGAGAAGCAAGAGTGCCCACTAGTGCCACCTGCAGCCCAGGAAAGGAATGGCAGGCAGGGAACTGGGCTGTTAAGTCACTACAGCCTGGCAGATCCTAAGCAACTATAGCCTCATTGATGCCTGTGGGGAACACAAACTTAGCTTTTACAGGGCACTTTTTAAACTGACACAACAGAATTGCAACTACAAATCCTCTTCCCACATTCACGTCTGGGGTGGATGCTCCTCAAATAGAAGATGCATTCCCCTGTGCACTAACTGCTCCCCGTGCACAGAAGGAAGACAAGCCACACTGTCACCACAAGAATGATAGGATGCTGTGTCTGTCCTTTTTAGGTCTGAAGGGGAAGTCACACAGAAGCTTGCCATGCGAGCCCTGCCTGCAGTCTTCAGGTTACTCTCCTCAAGACCGCACCACTGAGACTGCACGTCAACTAACTTCTGAGGATGAGGGGGCAGTGTGGCACAGCCAGCAAACCTACACCAAAAGAATGAACACAGGATTGTAAAGTGGTTGGTTCTGCCAACTTCAAACCAAACCAAGACCCCTTAGTCCAGAGCACTGCATCATGAGCCTATGCGCCATGTCTCCTGTCACCAGAGACAGCTGAGAGCAAAGACTCACAGAGAAGAACCACTGCTTCTCACCATCCCCTAGAAGCGAGAGGAGGCACAACACTGCACCCGTGAACTATGCATGTGTCCTGAGGTCTGTGCCCCCAGCCCCGGTCTGGACTGGGCTCACATGCCGGCTGAGGGGAATACTGAAGGAGTGGTGTCCTAAGACTCAAGGTTGGGAAATCCCAGCTATGACTGTGAAAAGTTCAAGCTGGAGCACTCACTGGAACACGCCAGGCACCTGGAGGGAGGCACAGCCACAGGAGGCCTCATGTGAGGGCCTCAGAAACACCACACACTGCATCTCCACTAACCCCAGAACTTCAAGGAGAGGCACAGGGGCAGGAGGTCTCCACTTCTGCCCAAGTGTTTGGGACTCAGAAGGGACACAGAAGAGTACGGCAGAGCTTTCTGGGTAGTCTCAAGAGCCTTCAACTTACTTCATCATCTTCATCTTCCTCGTCGTCAGATTCAAGAACACCATCCAGTAAATCTTCTATGAAGAAAAATAAATTAATCAGAAAAACCACAAAGCTTGTCACTTGGTCACTGAGCGTCAGCTGGGGCACTCACGTGAGCATCATGTGGGGAATCATGCCGCTGAGTGCAAGCCCACACCCGATACCCCTGACCACCGCCCTTCCACACTCCTGACCACTCAGCGGCACACACATTTACTCTCTTGACCATCCTGAATCTGTCACAGTTTGCTAACATGCTTAGCAACCGCAAATACACTCTGTTTCTATCAGAACGTATGTATTCATATTCTTATAAACACAACATTGGAGGGAGCCGCAGGGCAGGAGATGAACTAGCGTTTATTCCTAGGGAGCCTGCTACCTTCTACAGTAGTATCTCTATCTCATGTAATCTCTTGACAGCGTCATCGGCCATCACTTCTCATCACAGGTGACAAGTGGAGGACAGAGGACCCAGGGACCTGTTTGTGGTCCCGCTCTCTAAGCCCCGTTGTTCTAACTTAAAGATGTAGATTTGGGGAAGAAGCTCACGTGAGGTTACCCTTAGATGAGCTTTAATAGGGGGGTGTGGAGGTCGGGGAATAGGAATGACAGATACAGAGACAGACAGACAGACTGACACATAAGGGCCATGAGCAGGTCTTATGAAGGAGGAGAATACTAGGAGAGATATAGCTTTATACTAGAGATGCTATGATGGGGCACGGAAGGAAGAGAAAGAGCCCTTCCTTCAAAACTGGGACAGAGCTACACCAGGAGAAACAGCACCATGCATAGCTTGACTGAGCCTGAAAGGAAGAAGAGAAAATCCCTGAACAAAGAGGGTTTCTGACACAGAGTTTTCCGAGGGTGAGAATTTAGAGGGTGTCAGGAAGTTCCACACCATGTGACCTATGACCTAGCCTTCAAGCAAAGGGAGCAGGGGCAGGGATTAGCACAGGGTAGGACACAAATTTATCATGCAGTTACAAAGGCTTGCTTTTCACTAAGGCTGTGTGCTTTACACTGTCAGCAGTACGTGCCTCTGTGTGTGTGTGTGTGTGTGTGTGTGTGTGTGTGTGTACGCTGTCAGTTCTTCACTGGGGGTTGGAGGGCACAGCCTGATTTTTCCAAGCTCCCTTATCTGGTCTCTAGAGTAGACAAGCCTAAGGTGGCAGGTCTACGATACAACACAGGGTGGGGCAGGGGTGTTCTGAAAGGCTCGGGCTCATTACTAGTTCGGTGGGGTTTGCACAGATGCACAAGTCCACAGTACTCAGAACCAGAGAACAAGCCATCCCCTCACCTGGCGACTGGGGAAGTAATCATACTGCTTACTTCCTTGGGGCCTGAGAAAGGGGGTGAGGGGATAACTCAGGATCTTATGGCACACCAGAACAGGCACTTGGACCAGGTACATAGCCGACATCCCAAATATGAGGCACTTTCTCCTCCACGAAGCCTTCTCTGAGCTGTTGTCTCTCCTTCGGCATTGCATTGCATTGCATCTGGATTCCAACAGCTCTCTCCCTGTGGAAGAACTATTCCCAGTGGATGGATGGCTACTGACTGCCTGGGAAGCCCCCTGGGAGGCTAATCACCAAACTGAACTAAGAACTACTTAGGAGATTAGCAAAGCTCACTCCTGACTCTAAAGGCTGATGGCTAACCATGACTGTTGCCTTGTGAGACTTAGAATCACCATGGACACAGAGCTCTGGACAGGTCTGTGAGGGAGTTTCTAGATCGGGATAACTGGATAGGAAGCCACACTTTATGTGTGGGCAGTCTTACTTCACAGGCCAAATTCTTGAATGAGAAGAGAAGGCAAGTGGGGCACCAGCATTCATATCCCTCTGTTTTCCGACTGCACGTGTGATGGGGCTGGCTACCCCAGGCTCATGCCTCGGTGACAAACTGTTTCTTCAAACTGCAAAGCAAACTCTCCCTCCTTACATGCTTTTGTCAGCTATCTCACCACAGCAACAAAAGGTAACTAATACAGGGCACTGGCCAAGATGATGGCAGGTAAGACAGAAACTGAGTGTGGGTCTGGCATGGTGGTGTAAGGGGAGGTGTGACACACACAGTTCCTGCCACGGAGCATCGCCAGGCCATTGATCCCCGCATCTGCTCATGGCAGCTGTGGCCCTGAAGCTGATCTGTGGTCTCTTCTATTTTTCTTCCAATCTCTCTTTCTGGGGAATATACTTCCACCATTACTCAGAGCGAATCAGTTCATAGAAAATGGAACAGATGCGGTCTCAGGAGTGCGGAATGGAGGTGGTCACGAGGCTGTGGGGGAGGAGGAACAGGCTTCTGCTTGGCCTTTAGAGCCATGGAGAAGGATCTAGACAACATAACCACAGAGGCCATAAAAGCCTACATGGCCCTTTGCAGAAACTGCTCATTTTGAGACTTGGCCTTGAATTTGGAACTATGTGAGGAGATACAAGTGGCCTCTGCCAAGGACTGCTGCATTCATTAGCCAGGGTAAACCTGGGGACATCAAGGACAGAGAGTTAAAATGCTCTCAAAAAGAAAAGAAGCAATCTATAGGAAACAAGCAAATGATAGATGAGTTTATCCTATAGGAGGAAGGCCTGCATACAATCTAGAAACAGGGTATCAGAAGGAGAGTACATGTGGCCACAGACTTGCTAGGATAGGAAACAAGGATTAGAGAATTAACAGATAATGGGCAAACACATAAAATCTAGGACTTGTTCTCCTGGCTACTTGAAGGATCGGAGACAACAATACCTACTTTATTTGCATAAGCTTTAAAACATTTTAAGAAATTATTTAAACTTAGTAGTCTATCATCTTTTTGATTTTACATAAAATCAGTTACTAAAGACTGCAAGCGCTGTACCCAGCTACCTGTGAAGAGCAGGCTGTGTGAAACTATAAGGAAGTGCTCGTGTTCAGTGTCTGCTTTAAGGAAGCGGGGGTTGGGACTAATGATCCAGGATTCATAAAATTTATGCAAATTTAAGGATTTTTTTTTAAAAAAAAACTATTAACAATGTTCAAAGCCTTGATGATGTAGCTTTAGTAAAAAAAAAAAAAAAGACTGGGTTCAGGCTCTCTGGTAAGAAAAATGGTGAGACATCCACTACCGACACCGCTGCTCCCAGTCTCCCTTTATCAGGACCCTCCTCATGCTGAGGCTGCTGGCCCCATCAAGTAGGCTGGGGACCCAGGCAGGGTACAGGTGAGCAAAAGCCAGCCATGTGTACAGACTCCATCCTTTCCAAGCAAAGGAGTCTATGGCTGCTCTGGCTTCTTCGGTGTGGACTCACACCAGTGGCTCCAGGAAGTTTCCAGGCCTTTAGCCTTGGATTAGGGTCTTTCTTGTTTGGAGGATTCCAGTTCTCTGCCTCTGTGGCAGGTGGACAGTTACTGTGAGACAACCTAGCTTCCAACTGTGTAAGCCAAGCTAATAAATCCTCTTTTGTAATGCATGTATACACACACACACACACACACACACACACACACACGCATGCTGACACAGTCTCATCCTAAGGGAGAGTCACTACTGACTCCAGAGCCAGTGGAACAATGAAGTCTGTCCCTTCAGTGGTGTTTGCAGAGGTCCTCACCCTGCTGACCTCTGACCTGCACTACTGTCTCAGAAAGCTTTACACCTTGCATTCGGGTGAGTTTTGATCATCTAACACCCTCTCTCTGCCCATGGACAGCACACTCCAGTCCGCCAAGAGAAGATGCCTTTCACACTGTCCTACCGCTGTTGCTAACTACATACTCCTTATGTTCACATACGTAAGGCCCCTCAGTTGGGCACTCTTTACATTGACTCTCCAGCCCAATTTCCAGTCCCCAAACCCCATACTCTCTTAACTTGTTGGCTCATACATCCTAACTACCCAGAACCCTCTAGTTCCATGACCTAGAACCTTAGAGGCCTCAGCTTCTCCTCCTCCTCCTCCTGGGACAACCATCTTCCCCACTATTCCTGAGCCAGTGCATGCCTCATAAAGGTCCTCCCTTGGTAACTAGCAGGGCCTGAAGCTAGGAACCTGTTCTGCCTTGCTCCTGCCTGGTGTACTGGCTGGTGTCTCTGACTTTTCTCTCACGATGGGCTAGTATGTGCTGGCTAAGCTCATGGATAGCTGGAGTCGTGACCTGAACCTGAATCAGGACAAACCTCCCTACTGTTGTTGGCTGCACACTGCATGTTTCTGTAGCAGGCAGGAATTTTCCTTTGGGCTTCACCAGTGTTCCACCTTGTTGGGACAACCTGGGAATTTCAAAGCTCCCCGGTCCCCCAGAGGATGATTATGTCAGCATGGGCAGAGGCCCGACTGGGAACCCTGAGTGGAAGATGGTGACAGTGGGCATTTCCCAGGTGCACTGGGTGAGCGGCTCCCTTGTGAGGAGACATGAAGACACTCTCATTTGCTGTATGCTGAATGGAGCTGTGTACTTGAATGGCTGCCAGGAAAGGCATGGGGAGAGATGTGTGATAAATTTGGTCCCCAGATGCTGGGAGTACCAGGGTCCCCTGTGTCAGGAGTCCACAGAGCTAGGAGCTTCCCAACCCCCCACACAGGGCTTCTCTGGTTCTCTTGCCAGATGTGTATCATGGCCATAGAGGAGACTGCGGAGGGACCAGGCTGCCTCCTCCCTGCTGCCAGGTGGCACATATACATTTTTCTGGAATGGTGACGTGGTGACATTTTCTATGTGGTGCTAGAAGGACTGGCACCTGTTTCCCTAACTGGCCATAGGACCTGGGAAAGTTGCCCTTATCAGTGGGGCAGGATTTAAGAGGGGACAGGTGGGGCTCGTAAAGAGATCTTACAAGGGTAGAGAAGGCTTCAGTAATTGCCTCCAACTCCTCTTTGTTGACCACACACCTCTTGTGTGATAAGAGATCTCTATTGTGATAAGAGATGTTAATCTTGGACAATCTGGCCTTGACTACTTGCCTACACTCATGGGGGAGGATGTACACACATGTATGTGTGTGCACGTGGAGGCCAGGGGTCAACCTTGCATGACATTTGACAGGAGCTGTCTATCTTGTTGAGACCTCTTGGACCTAAGCAAGGCTGACTGGCCAGTGAGCCTCAGGGGTCTGCTTGTTTCTAACTCTCCAGTTCTGGGATTACAAGTGTGTGCCACCATGCCGGGCTTGTTTTACATGGGTGCTGGTGATCGAACTCAGGGCTTTAATCTTGCATGGCAAGTACTTCAGTGATAGAGCTATCACCCTCGCTCTATCACCCCACTGTGGGGTGTGTGTATGTGTGTGTGTGTATGTGTGTGTGTGCATGTGCAGGTGACATATCTGTGTGGGGGGTGATGAGGGGGGTGACATGTGTGTATGAGTGTGTGTGTGTGTGTGCATGTGTTGGTACATATGTGTGTGGGGTGATGCATGGGGGTGACGTGTGTGTGAGTATATGTGTGTTATGTGTAACGTACATGTGAGATGGGCAATGTGTATGTATGTGTGTGACATGTGTATGTGAGTGTGTGTAATGTATATGTGTAGAGTAGAGACATGTGTGAATGTATGTAATGTGTATGTGTGGGGACATGTGTGAGTGTGTGTAATGTGTGTGGGACATGTGTGAGTGTGTGTAATGTATGTGTGGGGGCATGTGTGAGTGTATGTAATGTGTGTGTGGGACATTTGTGAGTGTGTGTAATATGTGTATGGGGGACATGTGTGAGTGTGTGTAATGTGTGTGGGGGGATGTGTGTGTGTAATGTGTGTGTGTGTGTGTTACTATATACAGACCTGGGACCTTGTCCAGGTTAAACAGTTCTACTGAACTTTCATGTGCTGAACTTGGTTCTCCTGCTTTCTTTAAAGGCTTCTTTTCTATTTTTTTGAGATGGAGTCTTGCTATGTAGTCTAGGCTAGCCTTAACCTCTTTGTATAGCCTAGGATGACCCTGAACTCATGATACCCCAGCCTCTCTAGTGTGGGGATCACAAGTGCACACTACCGTATCTGACTCAAAAGCCTCCCGATTGTCTCCCAAGGAATTATAACCTTCCGTGAGAAAGCCGGTACATCTTTTTGTCATGTGACCAAGTCTGAAGATGAGACAGAGATAAAACTGACCAGAATTCAGCTGCTTGATGATAAACTCTATCTGGCGGATCATTTCGGCGCTGCCTTCTTTGATGAAACATCGCAGGATGTCCTCCATTCCCTAGGCACAGTGAGGAGAGAGCAAACGGGTCAGGGTGGGGTGTGAAGGACTACTTTCAGTGAGGTAGTTTCATCTAATACCGAAGGTATTTTTTTTTTTCTTATTTTTGGGAAGTTTTTTTTTTTTAATAAAAATTATCTGCTTGGTATTAAACATACATTTTAAAATTCACAGTGAAATGGTTCTCATCCTGGTTGACTACCTTGACTTGCGTGCACTGGGTGCCTGAATGCCAGCACTCAGCTGCATTTACACCATTGCCTGTAGTTTGGGAAACACGTACTTTAGGGAGATGTTTTCTTTCCCATGTTTCCCCTAAGTTTATACACACTGCCGTCTGAATTTTAGGGTCATTTATGATCTTTGAAAAGCTGAACCACACGTTTTGAACAAATAGAAGCTTTCTTCAAACAGTCAAGATTCCTATTCTATCAAAAGCACGATGGAGGACCAGGGAGCTGGCCTGGCAGGGAAAAGCACAGGCCGCACAAGCCTGATGACCTACATACAACCCCGGAGCCCGTGTGTAAAGCCAGGCCCTGCAGTGTACAGCTGTGGCATCAGCATCCTACGTGAGACAACAGGTAGAGACAGGCGGTAAGACTGTAAGGCTGGGGTAGGAAGGAAAGCAGCAGAAACAAGAGACGCTGCCTCAAAACAAGGCGGGAGAACCAACGCCTAAAAACTTGCCTGTAACTTTTCTATGTGTGCACGCTGCCCCACCTCCCAAATAAACAAAACTACATGTCTGGGGGGGGGGGCAGGGTCTTACAATATATCCCTGGCTAGCTGAAATTTACTATGTAGACCAGGCTGGCCTTAAATGTAGAAGAGATAGGTCTGCTTCTGTCTCCCAAGTGTTGGGATTAAAGACACGGGCTACTATTTCTGGCCTAATTAAAAACTTAAAGACAGCCGGGCAGTGGTGGTGCATGCCTTTAATCCTACTTGGAGGCAGAGGCAGGTGGATTTCTGAGTTTGAGGCCTACAGAGTGAGTTCCAGGACAGCCAGGGCTATACAGAGAAACCCTGTCTCGAAACCCACCCCCCCAAAAAAACAAAACAAAACAAAAAAAAAAACCTTAAAGACAGAGCATTAGGGCTGGAGAGATAGTTAGGCTGCTAAGAACCCTTACGGATCTTACAGAGGACCCAGGTTTAACTGCCAGTATGACAGCTCACAGTTGTCTACAACTCTAGATCCAGGGTATCTGATGCTTTCTTCTGGCTTCCCTGGGCACGAGGCATGCAAGAGGTACACACACATACATGCAGGTGAAGCCTCCACACATATGAAACTAAAAGAAAAGCCATACAAAATTATAGTTATTACACTGTGCCACTGTAATACAACGACACCAGAATTTTCCACTCTTAAGAGAACTAAAGCAAACTTGAAGGTAAGATACTTATGTAGGCACAGTGCAACCCCTCTCTCCTCCTTCCCCACAGCACTGGAATGTGTGTGCGTACTGTGCTGGATCAAACAAGGTTATCTTGGCACCAAGAGGGGAAGCATGTCTAAAAATGAACCCAAAAGAGATCCACTGGCGTCCAGAGAGGCTGGCTCACTCACAGGGAAAGCACTCAGCAAAATGCTTAACACGTGCCCTTGAATTTGTGGTGACATGAGCCAGTATGGTCCTTATTTTATTTTTATTTTTAAATTGATTAATTAATTTTGGAGACAAGGTCTCACTATGCAGTCCTGGCTGGCCTGGAACTCACTATAGAAATACCTGCCTCTGTCTCCTAAGAGCTGGGATTAGAGGTGTGAGCCGTCATGCCTAGCTAGGTTCTCTTTTTAAACAGCCTGGTCTAGAGGCAATAGCTATAATGGAATCAAAGAAAGTCCATACAGCTTTGATCACATGGAGTTTAGATTGTGAACCTGAGTCAGGTCCCATGCTACCTCACTCAATTCGCTCAACTCCTCCCAAAGACAAGATATATATCACTGGTACCTACTTATGCAGATGTCTGTGTCTGTCAAAATGTAAGGCCTGTGTGCAACTGTACGTAAGAGCTGTGCACTTCACTTTTGCCAATTGTACCTAATAAATGGCATCGAGTTCAGCAGATGGTACAAGAGTGAGTGAGCGGTGAAATGGCACCTGCTGGGTCTGGGAGGGATGGGTGGCTCAGGAGAGAGAGCACAGCTGAAGCCCTGGAGTAAAGGAGGTGTCCCTGTGGGTACAGTGGGAAGATCTGAGGGCTGGGCGAGAACCGTGGAGGACGATGGCATTCCATGGGAGGCTGGAATGAAAGCGTATAGAGAGTAGACCACTGAGGAATAATCTTGACGAGAGGAGGCAAGGACAGAGTGTTTCGAAGAGGACTGAGAACAATGGCAGCTCTTGTGGGGCCAGTCAGACACCAGGGCTCGAACTATAGTCATTGGCCACAGTCTGCCTTAGTCCTTGGCTGCCTTGGAGAGAGGAGCTAACCATCCTCCCTCCACTCACACAGTGGCCTCTTCCCCACTTCCATTCCAGGAGGGTGAGTTAAGGGTTCTCTATCATTAGGAGATAGTCACGTGCTCAACCCCAACAAGCCAATAACCACAATGGCTACCGAGAGCTTAAGAACAGCCCGAGACAAAGAGCTCATTCCAACTCTTCTCCTGCAGAGGAAGTCTGTGATCTTCCCATATCTTTATAGATCACTTGAATTCAATTGACACTTGTTCTTACGTCTCTGTCTTAATTAGCACGCGGAAAGCAAACATCTCAGCCTGGGTATAGTTAGGGGACTGCTTGGTCACCTCCCAGCAAATACGCCAGTGAAAAATTTCATATATATTTTCTAAAACCACTTATAGTAGGTAATGTTTAATCTAAATTATAGAAATGAGGAGGCATAAAAAATAACAGTATTCTTTGGGTGTGGTGGCACATGCCACCGTGTAACCCTAGCATCCAGGAGGCCAAGGCCTCCAGCCTGCCCTGGGCTAGAGTAAGACCCTGCCTCCAAAAATAAACAACAAAACCTGGTATTTCATCCTAAAAGCAATGGCCTGGCACTTCAGATAACTTATCCTGGACAGACACGGGGTTGGGAAGAGTGACAGGGACTCATCGCTTGTCACTCAGACTCCTCCGAGGGCACAGTGTGCTAAGCAGAAAGAAGTCAGGAACTTAGCCCAGCTGTAGTCAGAGGAAATGGTGAAAACAAAGGCCAAGTCTACCTTAGTGGAAACCGGTTGGAATTTTTAGATTTTGGAATATCTGTATATACATAATAAGATGGATATCGTAGGGATGGGACCCAGGTCTAAACAAAAATAATTTATGTTTCGGTGTTCATACTATGTCACATTACATAATATACAACACAGACACATACACACTTACTCAGCCAGGAGTGGTTCCTGGGACAGTCTCACCGAACAGCCCACACTGGCCTCAGGCTCATGATCTGCTGCTTCTCTCTGCTGAATGCTGGAACCATGCACGACCCTACCTGGCTATACCACATTTTTAACAGTTTTGTGGATAAAACGGCTTCATGGTGTGAACTTTCCATCTATGGCTTTATGTCTGTTGACATGCTCAAAAAGTTTCTGATTTTGAAGCATGTTAGATTCTTCACTGTTTTTAATT
Source organism: Tokudaia tokunoshimensis (assembly GCA_036184795.1). Classification (NCBI taxonomy): domain Eukaryota; kingdom Metazoa; phylum Chordata; class Mammalia; order Rodentia; family Muridae; genus Tokudaia; species Tokudaia tokunoshimensis. Next base: position 87,849,116 of record BTHU01000016.1, on the reverse strand, counting down.
GATTGGAATGTGTTATTAAATATACTCGTCACTGATTATCTTCTCATGTATACATTTAAGATGACACATAGGTTTTACAGATTTATTTTAATTTTTATGTGTGTGTGTGCCAGCCATATGAGTGCAGATGCCCTTAGAGGCCAGAAGAGGGAGGTGGAGTCACGGGTGGGTGTGACTGGAACTGAACTTGGACCCTCAAGAAGAGCAGCAGGTATTCTGACTGCTGAGTCATTTCTCTGGCCCCTGTGGTCTGGACTTTTTGTGTTAGGGATGCTCAGCTTGTCCCAATTGAGATAACAGCATCAGAGTGGAGAGGAAACAATCTAATATGGCCAGGTTTCTCACTGGACTCAAGACTGTATTAGTGCTGGGATGTGGCTTAGTGGCAAGAGTGCTTTCTTAGTCAATAAAGCCACATTAATTTCATCCCTGGTAGTTTGGGGAAGAGGAGACAGAGAGGGAGGGAGAGGGGGAGAGGTTTTAATTTCTGGTGTGAGACACTGCAGCACAGGTGTGGAAGGCTCTGGAAGCAAAGAGGGGATGGGCGTGCCCCTGGCTGTGTGACTCTAGGCAGAGTCGTCTACTCCCAAATCATCGGTAAGGAAATGGACACAACTATAGTCAGTCCTTCAGGGGTCTCTGAACAAGTTAAGTAGAAGGAAGCACCTGTCCAGTACCAGATAGAGCAGTGAGCACCACTAGGCACACCTACTGTGTGCACATACACGTGCACAGTAGGTATGCAGAAGCCAGAAGGCAACTCCCAGAAATTAGCTCTCTTCTACCATTCTGATTCTAGAACAGAACTCAGGTTGTCAGGTTTGGTGGCAGGTGCCTTTACCCCCTAGGCATCTTGCCACCCCTAAATACTAGTTAGTTTTAATGTGGAAGGCAATTTAGTTCTAACTGTTGGGTGTGTTTATACAGACGGACGGTTCTTAAATGAATCACGTCTTGTTTAACCGCTGATGTGATTTTAGATAAACAACTAAAGATTTAGTATTGAGCAGAATGTTCTTGTGGTCTCCCATGTTCTGAGTGTGGAAACACATTTAATCCCTTCACCACAGAATTTAATATGTACACAGCTACTCTGGTTTCACATAGCATCAAAAAAAAAAAACGTCAAAGCTTTAGTGGTTTTGCTGGCTAGGTTTAGAAACAACTCTCCTCTCAAAATCAGACACTAATCACTCAGCCGTTGTTGCTGTACTTCAAATATAAGCACAAACGTAAACAAAGCAAGTAAAACTCCTCTTCCCAGTAATTGTGGTGCAAGGCGGTTTTAGAATCTGCCAAGAAACACCTCCAACATTACAAAAATAAGCCTGCTAGAATTTTCCTAACATTGTGGCTTTTTACCATTTAAAACTTTTACCATTTCCTCATGAGATTCTGAGGAAAGCAACAGATTCTCCCTTGAGAAAAACCACTAGTGTATCTTTTATGAACAGTTTTGGGGAGTCTGCCCTGGAGGAAGTGGAGGCAGCCGTCTCCCCACATGATCCTGGGAGGACCCTGTGAAGATGAGACAGGCTGGCCTCAAGCTCACGATGTGGTTCAGAATGGTCTCAGAGCTGCAGTGATCCTCCTGCCTCAGTCTCCCAAGTACTGAGGCTACACTTGTGGACCACTGTGCCAGCTCAGGACACCCTCTTACCATGGCTCTGGCTTCCTCACGAATGGACGGGATGGAGAGGACGCTGTACAGGGCTCCATTCACATATGGCTGTATCTTTAAGGGGACAAAAAGGAGAAGTCATTTGCAAGTTTTCAAATACTGTTCAACTCAATTATCAGAAGTTAGACTTAATATCCTATCCTTCAGAATGCAGAATGCGCACTTCACATGAGACACCTCCATTTGTTTGTGACAGCTGCAACTGAAGCCAAACCTAAATCCACCTCTCTCTCTCTCAATCTCTCTCTCTCTTCTCTCTCTCTCTCTCTCAATCTCTCTCTCTCTCTTCTCTCTCTCTCTCTCAATCTCTCTTTCTCTCTCTCTCTCTCTTCTCTTCTCTCTCTCTCTCTCTCTCTCTCTCTCTCTCTCTCTCTCTCTCTCTCTCTCTCTCTCCACCTTCTTCCTGCTGTGTGTCACTGCTTGACTGATGTGATTTCAGGCATCCTGGTCCCTCGGAGCAGAAACTCGGGAGGGTTTGCTTGCCAAGGGCTATTGCTAAGTTCCTACTGTCCTTGGATGGCCGTGACAGAGCTAAGGACACACTGTCTACCCACTTCTAAAGCTTGCCCTGTGATCCAATTACCGTAGAGCTGAGCCTTCTTGCCTGTTCGATTTGATAAGAGCCTCTTTTCCATACCCAAAAATTATTAGCATGCAGACGAATATGTGCATCTTGTTCCAGATGGCGCCAGGACTCATCTTTCAAGACCAGGGCTATCTAACACAGGGTACCTAGTGTAACCTTTTTCTGCTGCAGCTAACACTCTTCCAGCTTCTAAAATACACATATGTATTTGTATTCTTTCCTTCCTTCCTTCTGAGACATGTTTGCTTCAGCTTGACATAATAAGGGCTGATGATGACCTTGAACTTCTGACTCTCCTGTCTCCATCTCCCAAATCCTAGGTTACAGACACTACACCTGGTTTATATAGCATTGGGGATTAAAGGCAGGGCTTAAAGAATACTAGACAAGGACTCTATGGCTCTTAAGCAAATGTGCTGGCAATAGCTGATGAGGGGAATTGACTCCTTTGATCTAAGCCATTTGCATTTCCTTAAGTCAGGGGAGGAATGTGGTTCCTGTAGCACTCACCTGCTGGAGTTGAATACAATGAAGAAGAGTCTCAAGAGAGCAATCAAGCCAGGACTGAAGTAGTGAGAAACTCTCTGGCTGTTGTAGTGGGAAACAGTAAAGGCCCAGCATGGACTGTCATGGCCACCTAATGTCTACCTGTTGCAGCAGAGGCCAGTGTCAGCCGGGTGGTACGGCTGTGGGAATGTAGCTGTGTGTGAAATGGAACTGCCTGCCTGGAATGGGGACAGACGCGTGGGAACCTAGTGCTCCTCTTGACCCAAGGATCCTGCCACGCATGCCTGCTGAAAGATGCCCTGTGCCAGATCTGTCAAGACATGGCTCACAGTGGCTGAGCTTCAGTTGCAGGTGCAAAGGGTTGCCATCACCCCAGCACTCTGAAGGCTGAGGCAGGAGAATCAGAAGACGGAGGCCAGCCTAGGCTACATAGAGGGTTCTGGCCAGGCTGGGCTACTGTGAGATGCCATGTTTTCTGCAAAGGCATTTGTAAAAAGGAAGTGAGAGATGAATCACCTGTACCTATTTGGTTTTGTGAATTTGTGTCCTATATATTTTAAAATAGCCAGACAATAACACCAGTTGAGGTGGTAATCTGGTCATTCTGGAGGGCAAACTGAGCCCTGCATATGCTATGAGCTGGTAGCCCTGGGGGCCACATGTCCCATGGAAGCTCAGTGTAGGGTTCCATGGGACAACTGTGGAGGGAGCTGCCACAGAGGACAATTGTAGTGGAGCTGAAAGGCATCAATGCCCTGCAATATGGACCAGGGCACGGCGCAAGCCAGGGAGTGCTGCAGTAGTGAGGCTGGGAACAGGAGACCCATGAATAATGGAGAACGGCCCCTAGATGCCAGGGGACGGTTGTCAACTGATGATGAGCTTGAGGTTGCAATATCTTTTATGCAAATCAAGTTTACACAAACATACCACCAGAGCTACTCTGAAGACACGAGTATCCACAGACAGACATCAAACAGCAGAGGACACAGGGGTAGGAATCCAGCCAGGAGACAAGATACCAGAAAGTAAGGCAGAACAAGGACCTGGCTAGCGGGAACAGAGCACCAGAAAATGAGGCATGAAATGTCAGAAACTATATGAGATGTAAGTCACTTACAAAAATGGCCAGAGGAAGGTTGGGGAGGTGGCTCACAGTGGATAGGATGTTTGCTCTGCAGGCAGAAGGCCCTGAGTTCAGAGCATAGTACTTGTGGAAGAGCACTTGGGAGGCAGAGACTAGGGATCATAGGGCTGCCAGACTAGCAGAACAGGAGAGCTCTACGCTCTGGGCTCTCATGGTTCTTGCCTTAGGAAATGAAGTGGAAAGCAATCAAGGAAGATATCTAACATCAAAACCAGGCCTTCATGGACAACACACACACCTACACTCACACACATGTAAACTCACCCACACATGCACACATATATGCATGCATGCACACATGCAAAAGACCCTCAAATCCAGGAAGAAATATTATGTCTAATGCAACAACTGCCCAAAGCCAGCCCCTTGTGTAAGAGCACAAGCACCCAGGTCACCATTACAGCCCCTCATTCTACCACAGGGCCAGCAGCCTGAGTACCTCATGGTTTTCGTGTCCAAGGAGATCCGAAAGAACTTTCAGCATGAGACCTGCCACCTTAGCACACATGTTCTTTCCTGTGGGAAGCAAGGCAACATAAAATGCATGTCAGGTTAGCACCAACCATGTGAGACCTTGAGCTGGTCACTTATGTCACTCTGAGGCTTCGGTTCTCTCCCTTTTAAAACGGATTTTTATGCTGGTGAGTTTGGTGGTAGTGGTGGTGCATGCTTATAATTCAGGGAGGCAGAGGCAGGAGGATCTCTGCGAACTGGGGGCCAGCCTGGTCTTACATAGCGAGCTCCAGGACAGCCAGAGCTACAAAGAAAGACCCAGTCCCAAACAAACAAACTAAAATAGACTATTAGCATCTGCTCCAAAGGGGGGTGCGGAATTAAGCAAGCCCACATAAACTCCAAGAATGCAGAAGCTGGTCATGGCCTTGACGAAGGTCAGAGTATCACGGGCTATGTGGGCATTCTTTCTATATCACCAAAGGCATCACCAAAATGCAAGCAAGCTGACGACGGGAAAAGGTGGCGGGGATCTGACAAGCATGCTGAGAGCTGGGGCTTCCACACAGGCTGTTCCTAGAGCAGAAGACTGAGCAGCAGTTGCTTACTTGGGGCACAGCACATGCCTGGCTTGGAGCACGAAGCCCTGCAGGTGGGGACCAGCTGGCTTCTTGCCCTCCTTTCTCACAGTCCCTAGGGGACGGAGACAGCCCAGCTGGACCAAGTGCACCTTCTAAGGCATCTCACGTGGCAGGTGACAGAGTGCGGGAGAGGGCTGATGTGTGTATACAGAAGTTAAAACTCCCATCTCCGTTGAGCAGGTAAGTCTTTCGGTTTGTTTGTGGGCGGAGGGGGTTGCGTTTGCTTCTGTTTTGGAGACAAGGTCTCCCACAGCCCAAGCAGCCTCCAACTTGTAGTTCAGCCAAGGATGACTTTAAATTTCCGATCCACCTGCCTCTGTCTTCTGAGTGCTGGGCTTAGAGGCATGCACCATCATGCCTAGTTTATGTGGTGTTGGCAATTGTGCATGCCAGGGAAGCATGCTACCAACTGAGCTGCATTTCCAGTGGGTGAGAAGCAGCTTGTGGTGCCTATGTGAACCTCCATCTCCATCAACATGACTTAATGTCACCACTCCTGCCTCCAACTTAATCCCAGAGGCTGCTGGGAGCACACCTCTGTCTTCAGTGGCAGGGATCATAACTCTTAATTTCCTATGTTTGAAAAATGCAACCGAGTTGAGATAAGATGTGAATGGATTTCCTTTCCTTTCAGGCACTGCATACATACAAAACTGCATATATAGTCTTTTCCACTGTTAACACGGTATATTGGCTTCAAGGGATTGCTAGCTTCAGACCTAGCTAGAAATGCTTTACTCACCCCTGTCCTAAATTTTCCGGGTGGGAGACAGAAAACAAGCCCTACTGGGCTCACTGGGCTCATAGATATGTGGGCAAGTCTCTGCCCATCCATCCTCCATACCAGGACCTGTGTATGTGGGCGTGGGCATGGGCGAGTACGAATTATTGGGGGGCTGCGGTACCTGCACTACGGAGGCAGAGGTTCATGAGCAAAGCCACAGAGTACTCCAGTGTGTAGTCGGACAGGCAGTCGGGGTCCTTCAGCAGGTCGATCAGCCAGAAGATGAGGCCATCTCGAATCATCGCCGTTTGCAGTGGTCGCCTAAGAGGAAACAACCTTATTAGGTGAATTAACTGGCAAGGGACTTTCCATGGAAGAGTGGTCCACGGTGCAAATAGGGATCAAATCAATCTATGAAAAACAGACTCTGGGGAACAGCCTATTGTGAAGCCCATTCAACTGGGACAATACAAATTCTCTACCTTTTAAGGACACAATAGTTAAAGAAAGATTGAGCAGTAAGAAGGCCTCCCGCTTGGAAAATCTCCTTTTCAATATCTAAAATTAGCAGACTGCTACTTCAACTATGTAAATGTTACCAATAGCTTTGGTTTACTCGACCCAGGCAAGTGGTCACAGAAATACTTCTTTGAAACAAAATCAGCTTGGGGGTGGGAGGCTCACATGATTACATCTTAACATGACTCCACGTACGGGACATGCACACGACAGGTAGAGCTACAGAAAGGATATACGTGACTGCCTAGGGCTGGGAATGGAATGAAGAGCGGCAACAATTAGTGGGAGACTTTTGTCCTGTAATGATAGAAACGCTGTAAGATTAGGACTGGTGAAATGGCTTGTGGGTAAGGGCACCTGCAGCCAGCCTGATGCTGCAGCCATGCTGGATGACCTGAGGTTGATCCCTGGGAACCACATGTCGGAAGGAGAGAACGGATCCCTACAGATCATCCTCTGACCACCACAATACACACATATAAGTAACTAAATGGGAAATGTGGTCTACAGTTAGGTTGTGATGGCTGCAAATCTGTGAAAACCATGCCTGTCCATTTATGATGGGAGAGACGGCTCAGCTGTTAAAAGCACTTGTGGGTTTTGCACAAGATCTAGGTTCAGTTCTCAGGACCTACATCACAGCTCAGAACCATGTGTTGTAACCCCTGTTTTAGGGGATCAGATGCCCTTTTCTGACCTTCAATATGTGTAACACTAGGCACACACATGTGGCACAAACATACACACAGGCAAAACAGTCATATGAATAAAATAAAATGATTTTAGTTTGGAAATAATGTTTCACTTCATAGCCTTAGCTGGCTGGGACTCATTATGTAGACCATGCTGGCCTCAAACTCATAGAGCTCCACCTGCCTCTGCCTCTCAACAGAACACCTAAGCTGTTTTAAGACCACATTAGATCTGATACAAAAAGAACAGGAAGAGTTGAAGAGATGGCTCAGTGGTTAAGAGCACCTGCTGCTCTTCCAGAGGACCTAGGTTCGGTTCCCAGCAACGACATGGTAGCTCACAGTCATCTGTAACACCAGTTCCAGTTGCCTCCGAGGGCTCCAGGCATGCACATGTGCATATACATACATTTAGGCAAAATAGTCATATACATAACATATTTAAAAAGAAATTCTTTTTTTAAAAAAAAGCATATGACTTTTAAGTTCCAAGTCATGCCTTGTCCAGGCCAAGACTCCCACAGAACTACTGGTCACACGATGTATAATGGGAACTACTTCACTATGGGGGCTTACCCCTAAGCCAACTACCTGTCTGGCACAAATGTCCTGATACTAGCTAGAAAAAGGCACTGGCACATTCACTGTAATGTCTTCCTCCATCTCCAGTATCCTTAAACAACAGAACTTAGGTTAGAGAGAAGTTTCCAGCTGTAGCCTGGAAAGTCATCTAACTTCTCCTAAGTGTTAGCAGAAAGATACCATTTGCATCCTACGATGTCATGAGAATTAAGTAATAAGTGAGTGGTGGTTCAACACCACCACACACACACACACACACACACATGCACACACACACACACACACACGCACACGCACGCACGCGCGCGCGCACACACACACACACACACACACACACACACGCACGCACGCACATACACGCACGCGCGCGCACACACACACACACACACACACACACACACACACACACACGCGTGCACACACACCAGCCTGAGCTCAAAGGCAGAGACTGACCCATGGCATGGTCCTCACCTGAGGCTGAACTTCTGCAAGGCCCCGAGGACATTCTCACGGGTGATGACATCCTTGTCTTCCTCCTTGAGCCTTCCCTCCAGCATCCGCAGCACCTTTGTGTTCTGGGCCAGGTAGAGGCGACCTAACGATGTGCCAGAGATGCAAACAGGAAAGACGTGAAGAACTAAGTTGATGTGTGCCAAGACCGCCTTCTAGTAAAGCTCTACATGGGGTACACTAGAAAGTTCTAGAGGAAACTATGAAAGTGTGTCTTTTCTGAGTCAGGTGTGGTAGTGCATGCCTGTAATCTCAGTACTGGGGGAGCCAAGGCAGAAGGACTGCAGTTTGTGGCCAGGCTAGTACATACACAGGGGATCCTGTCACAGAGCAGATTACTCAGTCAGTGACAGACTGATAGAATAACCAATAGAAAGTCTTTCTTCCTGTAAGCTGAACAAAAGCCATCATCACAGTATGTGACACCTAACCCTGAAGGACCTCCAAGAGAAGGAAGAATGGAGCTGTGTCATGAGCCCCTGGCCTTCACAGAGATGTAGCCACAGCTTCTTCTGCCACACTCCGCTGTCCCTTTTAGTCATGCTCAGGGCCTGATGGAGGTGGAGGCCCTACCTGGGACACCTTAATAAGTATAAATCACTACCAACCTTTTGTAGGTTTCTGCATTGACAGATATTAATTTTAAACAGGATGATTAGATGAATGGATTTCAGTGCGTATACTGGCTTATAATAAATGTTTGCCAAATGAACGGAATAATGAATTAAATAAACTTGTTGAGTATCATGTATTCATAATCTGAAAACTCTTTTTATTCACACTAAAAATACCTCGAAAGAGGCTGAGTGTGGTGGCATACACTCCCAGCACTCAGGAGGCAGAGGCAGGCAGATTTCTGTGAAATCAAGGCTGCCCTGGTCTACAGAGTGAGTTCCAGAACATCCAGGGCTACATAGAGAGACCCTATCTAGAAAAATAAACAAATATGCAAAAAAAAAAAACCCAAACCCAAAACCAAAAAAACCCAACAAACTCAAACAAATAAGAATCTAAGGAAACTATCTGGGGTATGATTGGATGAATACATTTGTGAATGGGGGAGTATGGGTAACAAGGGATGTACATGGAGGTCATAAGACAATTTCAGATGTCAGATCATTCCTTCCACCATATTTTGAAGCAGGGTCTCTCTTCTTCTGGCAAAGTGCTGTCCCACAAACAATTCTGTCTCAGCCTCCCATCTCAACCTAGGAATGCTGGGATTCACATCAGGTCACCAGGCATAAGCGAGAGCTTTCACTAGCTGAGCTGTTTCACCTTTGTTGAGGTTTGGTCTTTTGCTATGTACTGTAATGCTAAGTGCAAGCCCCCGAGACCAGAGATGAGAGTCTGTGCTTAGATGCAAGTGATGCTATGTCACCTAGCCCCCAAGTTATTTCTGATTAGTAATTAAAGATGCCTACTGCCTATAGCTGGGCAGAACTGAGATAGGCGGTGCTTGGTGTTTTATTATTTCTGAAACTTTCAAATCCTTTGAAGACTGAAGGAAATGGTGCACTGCTTGCTAGAATAAGCTTTACCTGTTTCACCAAACTTACATTGGCAAGTAGGAATTATAAAAAAAATTAGTATTACCTATCATACAATTAAAAACATTTAAATAAAGAGTTATAAAATCTTATGTATTATAAAATAAACCCCAAAGGCAAGAAAATCTGCTCTGACAGAAACTCAGGCATAAGAACTAATTTTCACAAGATATGTTAGAAATAAAGGTGGGAAGCTTTGGGCTACTTTAAGTAATACTGGAAAATGCTCATTTTACAGGGACACCAGGTTGCTTTGCTAGGGCTGCTCTGCTTAGAGGAAAGCATCGTCTCACCTTCGGCCAGGGATGCCAGGGCGTTGATGAGCCTGGCCATGTACTGCCGCACAGCCTCACTCTTGGAGTGCAGCAGTTGTAGCACGCTCCTCTGCAGGCAGCAACCATCGAGAGAGACAAACAGTGAGGTTAGGAGTGGGGAAGGGAAAGATGCCCCTCTGCCTGGTTTGCCAAGGGAAACAGGCTACAGCCACACAGGTCGCCTGCAACTAGAACAGCAGGGCCCATCTGGCTGCTACTGTTGCTGGAGTTCTAGATGAGAGAAATACACATTTAATTCAGGCCCCTCCAACCATGATAGGACTATAGTAAATGGATTTTTTTAAAGATTTATTTATTTATTTATTATATTAAGCACACTGTTGCTATCTTCAGACACACCAGCAGAAGAGGGCAGCCGACCTCATTACAGATGGTTGTGAGCCACCATGTGGTTGCTGGGATTTGAACTCAGGACCTCTGGAAGAGCAGTCAGTGCTTTTAACCACTGAGCCATCTCTCAAGCCAGGATTTTTTTTTTTTAAAAAGACACAAATTCTGAAGAACTGGTTAAGCACTATAAGAAACGTTAATTAGGCATAGTTCTAGAAACTGGATGCAGACCCTGAGGTAAGTCACAAGATAGTACTGGGCAAGGACAAACCCCTGATCTCCATCACTTCTTCCTCAAAAGGTGAAGAGCTAGGGACAAAGCCAGGGACAGTGCAGACAGACAAACAGAAGACAGAAGCAAATGACCAGATCGCATTGTGCTCCTCCTGTGACCCCGCAGCACAGGGGAAGGGAGGGAGTATTAGCCTAAGAGGGCAGCACAGAGTGTCTCAGCCTTGGGGCACACCAGGTCCACACAGCAGAGAGGAATGCAGAGAGGAAGTCACAGTGAAAGTGCGTGTCTGTCACCCCAGCGTCTGGGAGGCACAGGCAGGACAATCTCCAGTTTGAAGTCAGTCTAGGCTATAGTGAAATACTCTCAAAAACCAATGGCTACAAGGCTGGAGGAGGGATGGCTCAGCAGCTAAGAGCACTTGCTGCTCTTGCAGAGGACCCGAGTTGGGCTCCTAGCACCACATGCCAGCTACCAACCAGGAACAACTTCAGTTCCAATGCCCTCTTCTAAGCTCCTCAGACAGCATACACATGGTGCACATACATACAGGCAGGCAAACATTCACACACACACACACACACACACACACACACACACACACACACACACACACACACACCAAAATATAAAAACAACAACAAAAAAACCCAGTAGCTGGAATGTAACTTAGCAGTAGAGTATTCAAAAACCCTGCGTTCAGAAAGGGGGGGAGGGTAAGTAGAGGAAGAGAGCATCAGTTCAGGAGATGAGCCAGGAAGAGTCAACAGAAGTTTGGAGAAGCAAGGCTCCTGAATGGTGGCCCGTACCTGATATAGAGGACTCTAAGTGAACCAGGTGGAGTGAAAGGGCCACACGCCACCCCCAAGATGCCAATGGTCCTTGTACCATCTTTATTTAGGCAAATTTCCACTGGAGCATAACAGAACTTACAGGTCACCAGGGCACAGCCGGAAGAGTGTTCACAGTGAGCATGTAGAGGTAACCAAGGCCAGAAGTGACATTTCCACAGCCCAGGGGACAACCTTCCAAATAGCAGCTCTCTCCTGGCTTCTAACTTGTATTATCTCTTATCCTTGGATTTTGTTGTTTTGGGGTGTGTGTGTGTTTGCATTCATGTAGAGCCCAGAAGTGTCTTTGTCAATCACTCTCCAGCTTCTCTTTTGAGACAGGGTCTCTCACGGAGCCTGAAACTCACTGCTTTGGTAGACTGGCTGTCCAGCAAGCCCCAGGGGTCCCTGGCCTCTGTCCCCTGCACTGGGGTTATAGGAACCCACAGCCCCCAGCAGGGCTGCCTGCCTGCCTTCTTTCTATCATGGGTGCTGGGAATGGATGCTTGCGTCGCACCTCACCAACTGACCTTTCCCCTAGCCCCAACTTGGCCTGTTTTTTAAAAAAATTGAGACTGGCTGAAGTAAAATATTTACTTTATTACAGAAAACACTGGTGCCTGTTTTAAGATCTTATTTTGAATCTCACACAATGTATGGAGGTTAGCTTTAACTATCAACTTGACAGTCTAGAATCACCTGGGAAGACAGTCTCAATGAGGCGCTTCTAGATCAGGCTGCCCTCTGGGAGCCGATGGGGCTTATCTTGATTTATGTGAAGAGACCCACTTTAAGAGTGGGCAGGCCCAGCTCCTGACTAGGAGGTCCCGGGCTCCTAGAGTGACGGGGCTGAGCTGAGCATCCTTTCCTCTGTGTGGATGTGACCAGATGCTCCACACTGCTGCCTCTGTCTGCTGGCCAAGGTGGACTTGTGAGCTAAGACAACTCTTCCCCCTCCCCAAGTTGCTTTTGTCACAGTGTTTTATCACAGCAACAAAAATGAAACCAAGCTAGGACACTGTACGTCAACTCTGAACCTCTGCTTTCTGACTTGCAAAAGGTCAGGTCAGAATACCCACGTTTCAAGATGATGTAAGGACCACCCATGATCTCTTATGGAAAAGCACATAACAGAATGTCTGCACACAGTAGGTGTGTCTGGATATCAGATTTCTTCCTTTCATCCCCTGGTAGGAATTGCACTGGCTTCTTGAGTTATACTTAACTTACTTTTTTTTTTGAGACAGAGTTTCTTCTTAGTCTTGGCTGTTCTGGTACTTGCTATGTGTAGACCAGATTGGACTTGATCTCACAGAGATCCACCAGCCTCTGTTAAGTGCTGGGATTAAAGGTGAGTGCCACCATACCTTGTAATTAAATTAATTAAAATTACTTTTAATATTTGGCTTTAAAGTAGCTAGACAGTCTGGGCTACACCACTTACTTCCTGTGTGCAAATCTGGGCATGACTGTAAAATAGCACCCATCTTTCTCCAATAAATCTAGTAACTTAATATTTACAAGAGAGAACAGAGTGGTGTCATTTCTGTTGAATGTATCTTTTTCTCGAAACTCTCAAGCTCTTGTGAACTAAAGTTCTCAGAAGGGGCTGTGTGTCTGAAGCTCCAGACTATTTAACGTCTGTGACAGGAGCTTTACACCTGCAGGACCGCGTCCCATGAACCAGCCACTTCTATGTATGTGAGGACACTGTCGCTGTCCTCAGACACACCAGAGAGGGCATCGGACCCCATCACAGATGGTTCTGAACTCAGGACCTCTGGAAGAGCAGTCAGTGCTCTTAACCGCTGAGCCGTCTCTCCAGCCCATGCACCACACTTTTAAACAATATAAAACTCCTGATGTGGTCAAGCCCAGACTCTTGTCCGCATTTGGACAAACTTGACCCTGTGCTGATGAAGTCCCAACTCCTCTTCTGCATCCTGCAGTGTGGATCCACTGTGGCCCATCTTTTCACCCCAAAGAAGTGTCCTCATGAGATCAACTCCTAAGAACTAGAAATAAACCAAGTGACTTAAAAGTCAAAATACAAAGCCAGGCATTCTGGTGTGCTGCCCACTGTCCCTGCTGAGCTGGAGATTTAGACACAAGAATCCTGGGAGCCCAGGAGCTTGAGACCTGCTGGAGTAACATACCAAAACCCCAATTAGAAAAAAAAAAGATAGTTCAAGGGAGGGTACTTACAAGATTCTGTCCCTCTGAGAATTTTCAGGCAATTGACGTTTGGGGAGAGGAGACATTTTCTTCTGCACTACTAAGGTGCCTGTATTCCTATTGGCTACCCTCACTAAATACCTTGGTTTGACAAAACAGTCAAAGTGCAGGGCAGTTCACCATGGCTTTTGTCCAGGCACACAACGGCTGGACGATGGTACCCAGGCATGTACATAATGCCCTTACATATATGTAGGCAAAATACTCATACACACAAAATAAAAGTAAACAAATCTCTTTCTAAAAATGGCTTAGATGGTCAGGCACGGTGGTGCACTCTGGAGATAGAGACAGGTGGATCTCTGCTTGAGGCTAGCCTGCTCTATATACTAAGTTCCAGGTCAGCCAGGGCTACAAAGTAGAATCCTATCTCAAAACAAAAGAAGACCCCACCCAATCTCCAAAAATAGATAAGATGGTAATTTTCATTTTCCTATTATTTATACTGTACTATAATTTTTTAAAAGTTGGGACAATGACTATTCCACTTTCTTTTTTTTCCTTTGACACAGAACCTACGTAGTCTGGGCTATCTTGGACTCACTATGTAGACTTTTGTCCCTTTTATCCTGGGATTAATGGTGCACTTGACTTGGTGGCTATTTCTTTATGAAAGGAACGGGATTGCATCCTAGAAGTTTCTAAGGTTCTGAAAAGTTCTATTTCTTCTATTTTTGGTTATGAGCCTGACCTGTAACAATTGAGCCATCTCTCCAGTACAAGGTTTTTTTGTTTTAATTTTTTTTCTTTTCCCTTCGGAGACAGGTTCTCTCTATGTAGCCCTGGCTGTCCTAGAACTCTCTCTGTAGACCAGACAGGCCTTGGACTCAGAGATTCACCTTCCTCTGCCTCTCGAATGCTGGGATTAAAAAGCTAGGTGTCACCCCTGCCTGTTGTAAAATCTTCATGAGTTCTTCAGATTGGCAATGCTATACCCTAAACTTTGAGAACTACTAAAGAAGAAATAATTAACCAGCCAGCTCAATTTCCCCTCTGAACAGGCCAATCCACATTGGAGTCATGGTAACCCTGCACGGCCTTACCAAGGAGTCATCCTCCCTGAAAGTTCTTTGATAATTTCAGAGAACTCTAAACCATTCCTTCTTAAAAGAAACAAGAAAATAAGTAACTAGATAGATAGATAACTCTGTAAGTAGAAAGAAAACAGGGCTGGGGTGAGCTCAGTTGGTAGGGTTCTTGTCTAATAGAGAATTTGCGAAGCCCTGACTTCCATCCCCAGCACCATATATAAGCCAGTCCCAGGCAACAAGCCTCCAACCTCAGCATTCAGGTTGTAGATGCAAGAAGATGGGAAGGTCAAGGTCATCTTCAGCCTTCACAGGAAACTTGAAGCCAGTCTGGACAGTGTGAGACCCTAACACCAACAACAACACAAAACACCAAGACACCAAATAACATGGTGGATTTGAAGGAATTGCATCCTTCTATGGCTACAGAGATTGTAGCATTTGACAAAACCCACTATTGCAACACCAGCCATGAACTCTGAAAATGGAGCATCATTCAAGTGGGAGGAGGGAGGGGGGGAAAGGGAAACCAATAGAAAGGGGGCGGAGAACATCAGGCCATCTGGCTTGTTTGGGAATCTTCTCCAGCACTGAAGTAGGTCAAGAGGTGAACACAGGCCCTCAAGCAGCTGAACAGGAAGTGCTCGGGAAGTGAGTGCAAGCTCAGCCCGAGGACAGTGTCTACAGAAACCAAGGCTCGAGTCCGCTAAGGAACCCCCTACCATGGGAGGCCTGGCTGCCTCTTACTCACCTGGTTGTGGCTGTGACAATCCAAGAGGTCATTGCTGATGTAGGCTTGCAGGACGGTCTCCCTCTGCTCCCCAGGATGGGACGTGGTCAAGCGCTGCAAAGAAAAACACAAGCAACAAATTCCTACCCAGAAAGAGCTAGGCCGGGAAAAGTGAGCGGAAGGTCAACCAGGAGGGCAGAGATGTGTGTGTGTGTGTGTTGGGGGGGGGGGGCGTGTCAGAGAGAACTCTAGTTCAGAGAGTAGGGCCCAGGTTACCTCTAGAAAGCTCTCAATGACCCTATCCTAGAGAGATTGATGAACTACAGGTTGGGGAGGCAGATGGAGGGAGAGAGGTAGGCTAGCTGGTGGGAATCTAGAAAGGCATTCAATCTCTTGTGTTGCTATGTGGATTCATGCAATATCCACAAGGAAGACGTTTTGGTGGGACATATGTGGCTCCGTAGTAATCCCCCATGTGACATTTTTGGCACAGTCCTTTAGCAGTCCCTCTTCAGTGGTGATGATCTGGTCAGCTAGCAGCTCCTCCCTCCCTCTGAAGCCTCTCCTTCTTCCTGTCTTTGTGTCTACTGGCTCTGGCCTGGCCCTTGCCCCTGCTGTGCAGGGCAGGAGAAAGCTGTGTACCCAACGGGAGCAAATGTGCTCATTGTCCAGGACAATAGACACCCCGGGATTAACAGTCAGCTTGTGCCTGAGGACAGTGAGGTGTGTCTAGCACAACCTGGTTTGCAGCAGGGAGGGATGAACTGCTAGCTGACCAGATCACCACAGAAGATGGAGGGGGCTGCTAAAGGATTCTGCCAAAAATGTCACCTAAGGAAATTACTATGGAGCCATGAGGCTGGATGGGGAACTAGAGAGAAACAAAGGCAGAGCAAGTCTTTTCTGAGTCTCTGGAGAAAGTGCGCTTTCCTCCTTTAAGGGAAGCCCTTTCTCAGCAAGAGGCCCTCAGACTGATGCAAGGTGGCCCTGGATGACCAGACTCCCTGCCCACCCACCTGATCAACAGGCCCCTACACACCAGAGCAGCGAGTGCAGAGTTCTCTCCGGGGATCCCCAGTATCCCTCGTGGTTCCCAATGAGGCCAGGTCAGGATGCCACCAGATGCTAGGTACCAGTGAGGACTATTTCTGCTCAAGGGTGGTGAGGTTGTTCAGAGTTCTGGTCCCAGGGTTCTCTCTACTATGGAGAGCCACCAAGGGGCCTGACACTACTCTGGGGTGAGTTAGAAAGGATTGTTTGGTGTGAATAATTCTCAAAGTGTGGTTCAGAGAACTCGGGCATCCCCAAAACACTTTCATGGGACCAGAGGGGACACACATATTTTCACACTAACAGGAAGATGGGTTCTGCCATGCCCTTGGTCAGTTTCTCAGACTGGCCAGCCCTCCCAAGGCAGACACTGAAGACAGGCTTAGAGGTGCACATCACTGACGCTCTTCTCACTTGCTCTGTTGACTGGGAATCGATGATTGTTAGTTATGCTAGCATGCCATTTATTTATTTTACTGGGAATGATAAATATTTAAGTTTTCTGTTTTAATTTTCTAATAATGTAAATAGTTAAGATAAAATTCATTTAAACAAAAATCTTCAGGGTCCTCAATTACTTGAAAATGGAGAGGGGTCTGGAATGCTTGAAAATTGTCCCAGGCTCAACCATTCGACTCAGACTGAGGAGGAACGGGAACCCAGAGGAAGCCTGTAAGTGTCCTGAGGCCGACCCAGTGGGGCTATTGGTCAGTATTTGTTCCCAGGGCGCTCTGGAGTTGTGCCTGGCTGGCTTGTCTACATACTCTAACTAAAATGCAGGCCCCAAGTTGAATACAGCATCTGACCAGGTAGGGGCTGGGTGGCAGAAACGGAGGCCATCACACCTGAAGTCGACCTCAGGTGACAGCAGTATAGAATGTGTCACAGTAAGACCAAGGCCTATTCAGGAGCTGATTTTCTTGCTGGGGTTGGGGAAAGGGCTGGTCTAGCTCCTGCTGTGTAGAGCAGGTTGGCCCTGAATTTACAGAACTCCAGCTTCCTCTGCTTTCTGTGAGCTGGGAGTAAAGGCTTCCACACCTGGCTGGAGCAAGTGGCTTTTGACCTCAGGTCTTTGTGGCGGCAGGTAGCAGGAAGGGACTTTTAGTACAGGGGTTACGTGATTCCAGCCAAGTCACCAGGTCGCCAGCCAAGAAAAGCAGTGCTGGCGTTGTTTCTTTGTTTTTTTCTTTTTAACTTCAAGGAAGGTACCTACCCAGCGCAGAGCCTGCAACAAGAAGGCTTTCAATCGGTCACTCCCCCAAATCAAATCCTTCTTCAGCTTCTCATAATCCAGGGAGGGCAGTAACGGGACATCCTTCAACTTCCTGCTCAGCACCGAAAGTTCAAAGAGATAAAAAGGGCAAAGGGGCATGCCATGACCTCCTTAGCGTCAGGACACCTGCTTAGACCGAAGGATCTGGCAGTGGCCCAACTGCCACCAAATTCGGCTCGCAGAATCCCAGTGTCCAGGCTCCCACCCGGCCTCAGCCAGATCAGCCCTGCCTGTAATGCTGGGTGGATTTTATGTGGCTAAATTTAATTCTTCTTAGATTTCGATGGCATGCAAATTTTCTGTAATAACCATGAATTATGTACATAATAAGAAAAAAAAATTACATACTAGGTTTTGTTTTAGTTTCTGTGTTCAAACAGGGTCTCACTGTGTGGCCCAGGCTGACCCTCCCACCTCAGCCTCCTGAGCACAGTGATTATAGGCTGTGTCACGTAAGTCCAACTCCCTAAACCCATGCTGACTTTTTGAGCTTGCTAACTGCACAGGGCTTGTGTAAAATGTTAACACTGGGGAGTCTTGTGGGGGCTGGAGAGGTGGTACAGCAGGAAAGGGCACTTGCTGCTCCTACAGGGGAGAGGATTCAGGTTTCATTCCTAGCACTAATATGGTGGCTCACAACCGTCTGGAACTCCAATTTCTGGGAACCCTGAAGTAGGGATTCTAGGAGAATCACTGTCTGGGGTAAACTTAGTAGAAACAGGTGTTTTTCACTGTCAATGACAGTTGTTTTCTGGAAGTACTTTGACCTTGAAGAAATCATTGTAGAAAACAGTGATTGTTTCTGTTATCTGTGCAGCTGTTTTTCTGAAGGAGCTTTGAACAGCCTTTGCGTGACCTTGGTCACAGGACAGTCCTGGCACACCTGGAATGTCTTGTATGGTAGAGTGCAGCAAACACTACACAATGGGACTAAAGTTGCGGAGGCCTGATGTCTTCCTTCAGGAAAAAAAGATTAGATTAGGGACTTTGGGATAAGGAACTAGTTTTACATCCCAAAAAAACCCAACTTTTGTGTAACAATAAAAATGTCTTTGCCTGGCTGATAGAGGTTCAATTTCTTGTGGCTGGACCTCCCTGCTGCCTTAGAGCCTGAATTCTATTCTGGAGCACCCCTCTTCCTTTGATTGACTCGCATAACAAAGAATACTGACA
Organism: Tokudaia tokunoshimensis; assembly: GCA_036184795.1. NCBI lineage: Eukaryota > Metazoa > Chordata > Mammalia > Rodentia > Muridae > Tokudaia > Tokudaia tokunoshimensis. The sequence goes on along the minus strand of BTHU01000016.1, from coordinate 87,830,308 downwards.
AGAGTCAATGCCCTCCCTCTTCTGGCCTCTGTAAGCCATGTGGTGTGTACACAGGTAAGCTGGAACACACACACACACACACACACACACACACACACACACAAATCAATGCATTTCTAAAGAGAATTTTTGAATAGTTTTTTACACCTCATGATTATTATAACAAGCTGGGTATGACTAACTTGGAGGCTGAGACAGGAGGATTACTGCAAGTTCAAGGTTAGCCTGGACTAAATTATAAATTCTAGGCCAGCCTGGGCTATACAATAAAAAAGTACTAATTTTAAAAATTTAAAGTATAAGTGAGTCCCTGTTCTCCAGAAAAATACCGCAATTGCAAAGCCCAGTTTGGCTCTGTTCCACAACTGGGGCTTCCTCCAGAGGGAAGGGTGGAGAACGGCTCTCAGTGGGCTGTGCAAACGGACTAGGGGAGGTATGAAGTACCCACAAGGAGTAGTACCAAGGGGCCAGTATTCTTCCACTGATCGAGGAATTGGCTCATGCCTCCTCCTGTGTCCTCTTAACATTCTCCACAAACCCACCCCTTGTTTTCTGCAGGTGACCCTGCTTTACGTCACCAAGAATGGGAGCCGACATCCAGAGTGTTTAGAGCCACCGTCCAGCAGTGAGCCGTACGGTCCCCGCAGCAAACTCGCCTTCCCCACAACAAGCCTGCAGGACAGTCACTCCACTCTTCTCATCTCACAGAAGTGGAGGCACAGGACGCATCCAAGCACCAACCACAGCAGAGGCGGGATTTTAACCAGGCTATCGTGCTTGTGGATCACGCTGTACGGCCACTAAGTGGCAAGACCATGGGAGACTCAGGAAGTGGCAGGCAGGTTGTGTCCACCTCTGCTTGAGTCACCTCACTGATGACCAGTGAGTTCGCTCGCTGGCTTGGAGATTAACCAGAACCTACTCCAGAGCTTACGCTAGAGCACTGACAACGGTCAGGTCAGGCTTCCCACTTCCTCGCTGCTGCAACCCAGCTGGTGAGGCATGCATGTCACACTCCTGTGGTGACAGCCTAACTCATCTGAACAGGGAAGCTGGGCATAGGCAAAGCTGTGCTGAGGATGTGGTCACAGTGTGAGTCAGCAGAGGATATGGAACTTAAGACGCTGCACTGTCTGCTGACACTGGAATGATGAATAAAATTAATTTCTAGAGAATACCACAGGAATAAGCCAACAGTTTTTTTGTTATTGTTGGTTTTTGTAGGTTTTTTTGTTTGTTTGTTTTGCTATTTCATGCCACCTTACAAGAATTGATGTTAAAAGATAATTCTGGGGGCTGGAGAGATGGCTCAGCTGCTAAGAGCACTGACTGTTCTTCCAAAGGTCCTGAGTTCAAATCCCAACAACCACAGGGTGGCTCACAACCATCCATAAAAGAGACCTGACTCCCTCTTCTGGTGTGTCTGAAGACAGCTACAGTGTACTTAGATATGATAATAAATAAATCTTTAGACCAAAGAAGGCAGGGCCGGAGCGAGCAGAGGTCCTGAATTCCCAGCAACCACATGATGGCTCACAACCATCAGTACAATTACAGTGTACTCATATACATAAAATAAATAAATATTTAAAAAAAGATAATTCTGGTTCAGCACAATTTATAATCATTGGTATTTCCTTTCATGTCCACATGGAGTTAAATGTTTAGTAAACCTATCCTGAATTCCAGTTTTACATATAGATACAAATAGGGAGCTGGAGAGATGTCTCCATTGCTCCCACTTCTAGAAGACCTGAGTTTGGTTCCCAGTCTCCCAACCATCTGTAACACCAGTTCCAGGGGATCTAATGCCATCTTCTGGCCTCTGCAGGCACCAGACATGCAGGCTATGTCCAGACAGACAGACAGACAGGCAGGCAGGCAGGCAGGCAAACACCCATACACATAAAAGTAAATACAATTTTGGAACGCAATTAACAAAAACTCCGACAAATGATTACTTACTCAGGTGCCAAGGAGGCTCGTAACATGGTTGAGGCCTGGGGGAGGGGGGTGGGGACAGGAACAAACAGACCTTGTTAACCACTGACAGTAGACCATCAGCCCAAGCCCCTTCTAACAGCACACAAGCAGCCATCTGCAAAGTGCGCAGTGTCCTCCAAAGGCATATATGATTTTAAAGCTACTACTTGGAAGGAATGCACCACTAGGCCTGTGTCAGTCAACTCCCCTTGGCCTATTGAAACTCTTAAGTCAAACGTAATGAAAACCAGTGGGATCTCCTAGCCACACTTAGAGCCATCAAATCATAGACACCATGAAGAACAGAAGCAGTTTGAATTTTAACAATCTTTTTTCCTAGTAAGATATTTCTCTTCAGGTATAAGGTAACGTCATTTTGTGCCAAGCCAAACACTTCACTCCACAGGTGCTTAAAGAAAAAGAAATGACAATTCCCTTTCGCCTCACTCCCTCAACACGTGCAGGCAGGTGTATCACCTCCTTATGGACAGGCACACCGCTTCACGTGGCCCATGTGTCGTGCATGTGTATGTCCTCAGCTTTTGTCACTACGAGCACTGCTGAACCAAATAGGAGGGATACAGAGGAGTGAACGAACTCGACACGAGGCATGCGTGTCTGACAACACACACCAAACATAAAAGAAAATTGAGAACGGGCTGGACTGGTATTGGGGATTCCTACTGATTCTATTTGCTTGTGGGTTTTGATTATTTCTTAGATCTATCTGTTAGATGTGGATATTCTACTTATGGGTGAGAAACTGCCTTACAAGGACAAGGGGAGAAGAGACTGTCTAGCGCCCTCAGTTTGCAAGAAAAAGAAAAAAGAACAGGACAGAATAACGCAGACCCACAGAAAAGCTACGCAGAGGAAAGAAAGGAGACATGCCTATCAAGTGTCACCAATTCCAGCCAGTGAGGGACACAGAGACTCTTTCCTTTGGGAGTTTTTGAAAAATATGTCATTCTCATGTCCCAACACTGGGTATCTAGAGACACCCAATCAGCATGAGACTGTCGCAGAGTTACTCTAAAGCCCCCACAGACACTGAGGGAGTGGTCTTGCCAGTGACCCTGGTTCTGACAGCTTCCCTCAGCCAAGTTTTTTCCCCCAAGACAGGGTATCTTTATGTAGCCTTGGCTGTCCTGGTCACTCTGTAGACCAGGCTGGCCTCGAACTCAGAGATCTACCTGCCTCTGCCTCCTGAAAGCTGGGATCAAAGGCATGCACCACTGTGGCCTGGTCTCATCTCACTTCTATATATGTTTAAATAGTTTTTGCAGTGCTAGGATCTGAACCCAGGACCCTGTGGGTGCTAGGCCAGCAGACTGCTACCCAGCTATACTCTTAGCAGTTTTAGTCCTTTGGTGTTTTAACTAAATAAATGACTTATTCCTATTATTAACTTACCAAGCCGTTTGGAAACAGGTCTGAGATGGCATCTAGAGAACTCACCTAACAGCTCACCCCACACATTAAAGACAGTGGGATGGGAAGGCAGGATGCCAACTGGGGTCAAGTGGGGACACAGAGCTGCTACAATGCTACTATACACACCAAGTTGGTGTATACACACCAAGTGCAAAAAGTCAATAATATCAACTCATTCCTAGTTCCCCCAATAAAGCGCACTCCTCCCTAAAGAAGTCTGCTATCTCAGGCCTCCTTCTCCTGAGACTGACTACCAAGGTCCAGCTATCGAACAAGTACTAAAGTCCAGCAATTAAAACCTGCCTTTGGCTCATACCCAATTACAATTAAACACCTCATCCTAACACAGGGTTTCCCCTTGTACCTTTATAAGCTGTGGCTCACGTCTGTCCCCTCACTATCCAGAGGCTGACCTTTGTCCCCCTCTGGGACAAATATCATTCCCCGCACTCCCTTGCCCCTCTCTCCTTCTCCCTCATCCTCTATCTCCTGTTTTTGTCTTATTCCCTGCCCTTTGTCCTCTGGGGCAAATAAATCTCCTTTGTACTGAGAACTTGGTCTTGGGGTGTTTTGAACCCCAACCATAAACTTATTTCATTACAACCTCATATCTGCAATTTTGCTACTGTTGTGAACCGTAACTATCTGATACGGAGGATGCCTGATACCTGACCCACACATTAAGAATGGCTGCCCTAATAGTTCCTACCTGGGAGTGAGTCTGCCTCCAGAGAACATCTGGTAATGTCTGGGAGTGAGTCTGTCTCCAGAGAACATCTGGTAATGTCTGGAGAGACTGTTGCTTGTTGCAACTTATCCTTACAAGGACTTAGGTGATTTTTCTGGGTTGCTTTTGTTTTGTTTTTGCAAATGAGTCTCATGTAGCCTAGGCTGGGACCCAACTTGCCATGTAAACAAGTATGACTTCAAACTTTGGGTCCTCCTGCCTCACCTCCTACAGTACTGGGACTTCAGGGGTCCACCTCCATACCTGGATTTACGTGGTTCTGGGGACTGCACCCAAGGTTTCAAGCGTGCTAAGATGTTTGTACTCTACCAACTGAGCCCGAGCCACATCCAGTGTCACAGCCACACGGGCTTGCTAATCATCTTACCGCTTGCCGACCACCAGCACAGTCAAGTGTCTTCTGACACTGGCTGAATGACTCAAGACTTGACATTGCACCCATGGGACACAGGCGGCGCCCACCTGTGAGTCCAGTGAGGACATCACTGTGGGCGAGGACTCCAGTGAAGAACCCTGCCTCGCCTGTCTGGGCCAAGCTCCTCCCTCTGCTGGGGGCTGCTTGAGTGGACCCCTGGTTGCAATGTGACAGCTCTGGCCTCCACTCTGACGCCTGGGTCCTCATGTAGCCCAGGCTGGCTTCAAAGTCACTACTGAACCGAGAATGACCTTGAGCTTCTGGTTCTCCTGAATGCTGGACTGCAGTAGGTATGAGCCTCGGCCCCTGATGTGTGTGTGAAGCTGGGGACTAAAGTCAAGGCTTCACTCAGGCTGGGCATTCCGCCAGCTGAGCCACTTCCCAGCCCCGGAAGTGCTGGTAATCACACAGACGCCGAGGAGGCTGTTCCCAACTTCTGTGGAGCAACCGTCTGCGTGCAATGGCTCTCTAAGGTGTCTGCTGCAGGCTCTCCAGCAGTTGTGAACACGGCTACAGCTGCCTGAGTTGAGTCACTGCTCCACAGCTGTGGGAACTGTAGTGCATGGTGTGCATGCAGAGCCCAACAGCTGGCCTGTAACAACTGCCCAGTGGGAGAAGACAGGAGGCCACACAATCTATCACGGCCAGAAGGAGTCCCTCTACTGAGGCCAACAGTGGAGTCCCCCCCCCACACACACACAATCTATCACGGCCAGAAGGAGTCCCTCTACTGAGGCCAACAGTGGAGTCCCCCCCCACACACAATCTATCACGGCCAGAAGGAGTCCCTCTACTGAGGCCAACAGTGGAGTCCCCCCCCCACACACACACAATCTATCACGGCCAGAAGGAGTCCCTCTACTGAGGCCAACAGTGGAGTCCCCCCCCACACACAATCTATCACGGCCAGAAGGAGTTCCTCTACTGAGGCCAACAGTGGAGTCCCCCTCACACACACACACAATCTATCACGGCCAGAAGGAATCCCTCTACTGAGGCCAACAGTGGAGTCCCCCCCCACACACACACACACAATCTATCACGGCCAGAAGGAATCCCTCTACTGAGGCCAACAGTGGAGTCCCACCCCCCCCCCCAGGACAGTTTCTTAATTAACACTGAAAGAGCAAGCCTCAGAAAGCACTAGTGCTCAACTAGACAGATAAAGGGCAGCTATGGCTGCAGGGTGTTCCTGACCTCCCTGAGGAAGCCCTGAAGGAATGCTGGGCGGGAAAGAAGCTTCTCCCGGGCTCAGAAGGAGCACACAGCAGAATAAGCCCTGAACCAAGGTGTTAACTATAGAGTTGGGTCAGTGACACCTCCTGGGATTCTTAGGCTCGAAGACACAGGTGTACAAAAGTCAAGGTGAAAATGCCACACCTTTCACACCTTCCGAGCTCTCCAGTCACAGGAAGCCCTGGAGCTGAGGCTTCCCTCAGATGCTGCCTGAGGCCCCGGCTGCAGGCCTGGGACAGCTGGTGGTCATGGCCTGATGAGCCTCCTGTCAGGCTGTCATCAAGTGCAGGTGTGACATGAAGGAGAGCGTTCCTAGGGGCAGCTCAGGAGGGAGAGTGGCCCTCTACCAAGGGCCTTGCACAACAGCACGCCAGGAATCTCACTAGGCCGCATGCTTCCTAAATCAGTTTGTTTGTTCTGGGCCGGGTTTAGTCTGCAAACACATTTTTTTTTCTTAATGTGAGCACAAAAAAGGACAGAGGGAGCAAGTGCTTGGCCCAGGTGGGAGCAGGAAGGGGGTGGAGACCCGGCAGCCTCAGCTGCTTGCATCTAGGTGATAAGGGGGGCCCACAGACCCCTTTAGGCCAGGCCCATTTCTGCCATGCCTTGGCTGTGCTAAAGTGCACATGAACAAGGACTATGGGACCCTCCTGGCAAAACTTCCAGAGAGGTTCAGATCACAGTGGGACATTCGAGGCCTCAGCCTGCACCTGAGGGAACAGCCCTGGGTGACTCTGTAACCAGAAGAGGGAGTGTACAGACAGAAAGAGAACCCCTTTACCCTGAAGTAAGGACAGTCATGGAGCAAAGGTGTAATGTGACCTGCTACTTCAAAGACACCTGACTCCTTCCTAGGATGCAAAGATATAAACAAGCAGACACACCCAGAAAGCTGAGCAGTCGGCACCACACCGACACCAAGAGGAGACCCGGGCGCACAGTCAGAGGGAACGAGGGACAGTCTCAGCACCGCACAGCAACTAACACAGCAGCGAGAGAGCCTCAGCCAGCTCCTGACGACCAGCACCCCTGGTGGAGGGGAGGACCCAGCTCTGGGTGACTCCCAGGGGTCTCTCTCTCCACAACAGGCAACAGGGCCGGGTGGATAGTGGGCGCGCACACAGGGTCAGGATCTGTGCAGGGTCTGGAAGTCTCTGTCTGGAGCCAGGGAAAGGTCATGGTTCTACCAAGTGACTGAAGTATAAAGGTACGAACTGCCATAGATTTGGAGTCAGGGGTACAGGACATACATCTGTGTGTGAGGCAGCAGCAAGGGGACAGGGTCTCAGCAGCACTGAGTCTGAAGTGGAGGGTCGTGAGGAAAACTGCAGGTATCCCGTGAAGACCTGGAGAAGTCACGGGAGGTGCGGATGGGCAGTCGCCGAGCTTCCGCCAGAGCAAGGGGCACACAACCGGGAAAGAAGCCAGGCCTGGCTCCATTCCTCAACAACTGTACAGGTCACCCTGACAAAGGGGGACAGCCGCCACAGCCTTTATAACATTTTACTAAAACAAAGGAGAGCGCGGGCGAGGCTCCTCTCCAAGGTTCCCATTTCCTAGGTCTATCATGAATTTACTGCTATCTCATTTCCAATTCATCCTTACCTGGAGACATGGGGAAAACAGGGTTAGTTCCCAGTTGTGCTGTTTGTCCAAATAAGGATTCACTTAAATGAAAATGTCTCATGAACTCGTAAGTCCTGGAGAATCGCTGCTGGGCCTTGGGACTCACTTGAAATATGGCTCACGTTTCAACTTGAGAGTTGGCCAGGGATCTCTGACAGTCAGTCACCCTCTTACAGGGTCCTATCCAGGCAAATCTTTGGAAGGCCTGTCCCTCCCCTGGTCTTGAAATGGCAGAGAAAGAAAGGATGGGCCGTGCAATTTCACAGCCATAGGCTGGACAGTCATCATCCAGAAAGGAATGGCTGGATGATGTACTGGACTGTACTCAAACTTTACAAGGTGCCAGACACCTTTAATCCCAGCGCTCAGGAGGCAGAACTTTGTGAGTTCAAGGCTAGCCTGGTCTACCTAGTGAGTTCCATAATAGCCATTGCTAGGTAGAGACTCTGTTTCAAAAAACTGAACACCATTGCCACCTGTCCACAGCACAGAAACTGATACTAACAAGGACAGAATGCTTTCAAAAGTGCAGTGAGGCTGGACAAGGGGGCATGTGCCTGGAAGCCCAGCGCTGGAGGGGCTGAAGTGGGGCTGTAAGTTCGAGGCTAGCTTGAGATCCTGTCTGAAAACAATAAAAAACATACACAAAAGTCCCAGTAAGCTAAAGAGTGAGCTATAGAACAGCATAAGTGGACCTATCTTTAAAGGTTTGGAGGATGGGTGTTTAACCCTGGCATCTGGGAAGCTCTGGGAGGCAGCCGAGTTGAAGGAAGAGGTTTGTGTTCTGCCGGATTTACTGTTAAATTGTGGTTTTCAAGCCAAATGTTCATATGCTCCTAACCTGTATTGGTAAACTGACTCTTCGGCAGGTCGTACAGGGATGAGTTGGCCCCAGGCTCCCTCTGACTGCACAGTGGTGACCTGTGGAGCCTGAGCACGAGGCACGCATGCTGTAATCATGGGAACCCAGGGAGCGGAGAGAAAGCTCAGTACTTAGGAGCGAGCACCTGCTGCTCTGGAAGATCTGAGTTCAGTTCCCAGCAACAATGTCTGGTGGCTACAACCACCAGTTCCAGGGGACCCAACGCCCTTCCTCCGGGTCCTGTATTCACACATACATAAACATAATTACTAAGATAGTAATAATAAAATATTTTCAGACAGCGGGGATACAGTCTATGAAATGAAGTTACAGGTTTTTGTCTTTGTACAAAGATTGCAGGCCAGACATGGTGGCCCACGCCTGTAATGCCAGCACTTGGGAGGCATCGGCAGGGAGCTCTCTGAGTTCTAGGCCAACCTGGTCTACAGAGTGAGAGTCTATAGTGCCGTGCCATTACCATGGTACTCAGCGGCTGCTGTTGGCCGATGTGAAAATGCCGTTATGTGGCATGGATGTCCTTCCAGAATCTAAGAAACTCTTTTCTCCTGTGCCCCAGGGAGAACTTCTCACTAGGCAGCTGATAACACAGTCTGATTCCTACCTGTTCTAGCTCTGGCCCCTTAAGGCAAAGATGAGGAAAACTTAGGTCAGCCACACGGGGACAAGGGGACATGCATGTTACAGTGTTACAGAACACCCAGGAGAATCCTCTACCTCACAACACCAGAACCTCACCAGCACCAGTCCTGGGAACAACTGGACCCACCTGCCAGCTCCGACAAGGCATTCTGGGCACAGTGGCCTGGGCATGAGCAGACAAGTGCGGGCAGGAGAGCCTCCCTCCTCTGCAGTTTGGGGGGCCTTCTGCCAGTATGGCTCTTCTTGTTTCCGGGTAGAGGGATGACTCACTGGGTTATGTGACGGGGCACACCTTGCTGTGTACCACCTGCACACCCATTCCTGACAACTGCAGAGCCTGCTAGAGAAAGGTTACTTCTGCTCATCTATGCTGCCCCCGTGTGGCTGCTCTGGTAAGGACAGCTCTTGCTTGTTTATGCTGCCCCCGTGTGGCTGCTCTGGGGTAAGGCCAGTGTCCTGTTCCCTGCAGGGTCCAAGCTAAGCTCTAACTTGCTGCTCCTTCCTGTTTCCACCTCTTTAAAGCTGGGATCACAGGAGAGACTGACACTTCAGGAATGCACATGGGGCTGGAGAGATGACTCAGCAGTTAAGGGCACTTGCTGCTTTTCCAGAGAACCCAAGTTCTGTTCCCAGAACTCAAGAACACCAGGATCCAATCCCTCTGGCCTGTGTGCACTCTGATGCACATAATCACATGCAGACAAGCTACACATAACTAAAAATAATAAAATAAGCCTCTAAAAGAAAAGGAAAAGAAATACACATTGTAGTTAGGTGTGGTGCCCATGTCTGTAATCCTGGCACTTGGCAGGAGGAGCATCAGGGTCTAAGGAAGTTCAGTGCCAGTCTGATCTACACGAGATCTTGTCTCAACAAAACAAGAAGGCAAAGATAAATATATACCAGCCTGACAAATATGTACAAATGTTTTATAAACCCTATTGTGTTTGTGTATGGAGATACATGGGGGCGGGGAGACACACACACACACACACAGATAAACACACACAAAGAGAATAAATAAATGCTGGTCAAGAAGACGCCAATGTCCCTTGCTATGTTTGTGACTTTTCTGTAAGCCTTTAATTATTTTGCATAAAAAGTTAAAAAGGAAAGTCTTAAGCCACTCAATCTCTCACCCCCAACTCTCTTGTATGTGTGTAAGCATGTATAAGTACAGTCATGTATGTGTGCATGTACATGTGGAGACCAGAGAACAAAGTTGGTTGTTAACCCTCAGGCATTGTCTCCCTCTTTTGGAGACAAGGCCTCTCCCTGTCCTGAAGCTCACAGGCAAACTCGCCTGTCTGGGTGGGGAGCCTCAGGGACCTGCCTACATGTCTTCCCAGCACTAGGATGTCAAGTGTCCCAGGCCTTAGGGAGCAATCTCAGGTCCTCGTGCTTGCATACCACACACTGTACTAAGCAATGGCCCTAGCCCACCAGAGTTCTTCTAAAGACAAAGCAGGGTTTCTGTTTGTTCCTCCTGCCTCTCAGGCCTCAGTGCCCAGGAACAGCTGCCATGGTAGATCGCAATAACGTCTCTCCTTGCTCACCCAAAGGGCTAACCCTCAGCCGCAACCTCCTCAAAAATAGCTTTGTTTTCCTTCTGGGAGCATCTAGACAGCCAAAGACAATTGCTCCTGAATGTCACTTCCTCACAGGCTTTCATTCTCTCTAATAACTTCACTTGTAAGTCTTGGGGGACAAACCCAGGGTACCCTGTCTCTCATGGCAACTCACCGTCCCAGGTCTTGTGAAGTCCACACTGTGTGCCAGGCTCTGCCGCATCTGATTACTGAAGAGGCGGACGCAGACGCTCTGCAGGTACTCGGGGGTGATCTGCAAGGACAAGGTCGTCAGGTGAAAGCCATGCAGCCTGCCCACAGGACCTCAGGTATGCTACATGTCCTGTAGCAGGATCTCAGGTACCTTAGCATCTCCTGTAGATGGACTGATGAGATGGCCATGCCAGAGAGCGCATCTTACCCTTTGTCCTAGTTTCTGCTACTGTGACAAAAATACCTTATAAACAGCAATGTAGGGAGAAAGGGTTACTTTAGTTCACTACAGGCTGTCACTGAGGGGAAGTCAGGTTAACAGACACTTGAAGCAGCAAGTCACATCCAGTCAAGGGCAGAGGGAATGCAAGTTGCTTGCCTAGTACTTAGCTCAATTTCTCTACTCTTACGCAGTTCAAAATCCAGGAATGGCGCTGCCCACAGTGAGCTGGGTCTTCCCAATCAGTTACCTTAAATTAAAACACTCTTCTACAGACATGCCTGTCGGCCAACCTAATATAAACAACCCCCTCACTGAGACACTCTTCCCAGATAGTTGTAAAGTATGTCAAGTTGATAACCACCAAAACCTCAGAGCTCTGGGGAAGAATTAGCACACTGACCTGAGAGAATAAAAATAACTGACTTGCTTGAAGAGATACAGCCCAGCAGTTAAGAGCTCTGACTGCTCTTTCACAGGACAGAGTTAAATTCCCAGCACCCACATGGACAGATCACAACTGTCTGTAATCCAGTTACAGGGGATCCAACACTCTCATAAATACAAGCAGGCAAACAACCAATGCATATTCCATAAAAAAATTAATAAATCATTTTTAAAAGGTGACTACAGGTATGATCACAGGCTACCCTATCCGTACCATTCACTCAGTGCAATTTAATTGCCATGGAAACTAAATGGTTTCTCAAGCATAAAGTAAGTAGGGAGCCACATGTCGTGGCAAGAGTGGCACTTTCAAATATGAGGATCTGAGCTATAGGTTTTGATTCCCCACACACGAGCAGCTCACCCCTGCATCCCTGAGCCTCAGTGAGAGGAAAGATGCCCAGCTGCCAGGCCCCACTGAGGAGGCATGAAACTGCGAATGGGCCCAAAATTAAGGAAATGCTTGCCAAGCGGATGACAGACATTATCAGTAAACTGTCAAGTGCCTGACAGGGCACTGACTTCCTGCCATGAAGGCTCAGACTGGCTTGGAATCCGCAGTCCTTCTGCTTCTGCCTCCCAAGGCCTGAAATTACAGTGTACAAACCATACCCAACTACATACAAAGTTTTTATCATGGATGGTGTTGCAGACTGTTACACAAACAGGCATTCTGATGATTTTTAGGAGAGTAATTTGACAGTATCTGTCAAAACGGTGACTTAGCAATCCATCTTTAGGGTCTTTTCTGCACTCCAAGGGATGCAGATTATTTAAGAGTCCCCGCTGCAGCGTTGTCACAGCAAACAGAAGCCTCCCTCTCCATCACCGGAGAGCGCTAATGGGTCGTCCTTACGGTGGAGCCTGAGCAAGCATCTGCACAGCGAGGTAGGTGGGGTCCGGTGACCCCACTTCTTATGACTGTGCTAAAGGAAGGAAGGAGGCGTGGCCGTGCGCAAAGACCATCAATACACTGTGATACACAGGAACGAAATAGCAAGGTTCAGAGAAATGAGGAGTTATAAGATCACAACTAAACCTAAGAACACTGGCTGCATGAGTCTACATGTGCAAGACTGCATGTATGCACACAAATCAACCTCAACCACACACGAGAACATGTTAGCATCAATATCAGGGCTGAGGAGATGGCTCAGCTGTTAAGAGCACTGGTTGCTCTTCCAGAGGTCCTGAGTTCAAATCCCAGCAACCACATGGTGGCTCGCAACCATCTGTAATGGGATCTGATGCCCTCTTCTGGTGTGTCTGAAGACAGCTACAGTGTATTCACATACATAAAATAAAATCTTTAAAAGCTGGGGGAGGGGGTGAGACCATGGTGAGGTCACTACGTCACCCTCTGCATTGCTTCAACTTTTTGTCATAAGCTCATGTTTCTAGGCGAGCTATGGGCTGCAGAGATGGCTTGGTGGTTTAGAGCGCTTGCTTCTCTACCCCAGAGGATCTGAGCTCAGCATGCAGCATCCACATCAGGGAGCTTACAAGAGCCTAGAACTGCAGCTCCATGGAGTCTGAGGCCCTGTTCATCCTCCGTGGGCACCAGGCATGCCCATGGCGAATAAACAAACATGTAGGCAAAACACAGACACATATATAACCCAAACAAAAAGAAAAAAGAAGGCATCCTTCATACTTTGCCCACTTTTTAAAAGATTTATGTATTTTTATGTGTTCATGTGATGTGATTAAAGGTATGTGCTACTACTATGAAGGACCCATACTTAAAATTCTAAAAGAAAAGAAAAGAAAACAACAACAACAAAAAGGAAGGCAGAAACCGACAGCAAGGTAGAGCACGTATTTGGAAGGCAGGTAAAACCTTGCAAGGGCGAGCTAGCACGATTGCTGCACACCAGCTTTTTGCAGCCATCGACTTTCTCTGAACACAGTTCTACGCAGAGGGTGTGCTCCTTACCATCTTGCCGCTGACGGTGGCCTCCAGAGAATCCACCAGCTCGGCGGTGACGCCGATGAGGTTGTGGTAATCGGCTTGGATCTTACTGTACCGCTTCAGGTAGGCCATGGCCCGGCGCTCGGCCTCCACCAGCTGCTGGTGGAGCTGCTGCAACGTTTCTAGGAAGAGAGTCGGCATTGAAGCCAAACGCAAGGACAGCAGCGGCAGCAAACTCAGAAACCAAGTAACCGTGCTGTCCCAGGCTGCCAGGCCCTCTGCCACGATACGTCACAGCACCACAGAAGCGGTGAGAATCAGGAGTCTGACAGCAAACACTGGCAAGGTTTTGGGCAAGAAGAACCCTTATTCACTGCTGGTGGAATGGGAACTCAGGCAGCCATTATGGGAAACGGAATAGAGGTTCCCTGAAAACTCCATATGACCAAGCTATCCCACTTGTGAGCCTACACCTCCAGGCCTCTTTGTCCTTCCACAGAAATACCTGCTTAGCCACGATTATTGCTATTCCATTCAAAATTGGAAAAGAAACAAAAAAGGAGGCAGCCTCGATGCCCAGACACAGGAACGTTACCCACATACACAGCGGCAGCAACAAACTATGGGTTGGCAGTATATTTTCAGAAGTGGCAGGGCAAGCTCTGAATGTTCAGTCATGATTAAGGGCATCCTGGTGTCACATGCCTTTAATCTCAGCACTTGGGAGACAGAGGCAAGTAGATCTCTAAGTCCATCTTGGTTTACAAAGTGAGACTGCCTCAAAGGGGGAAAAAAAAGAGTGCCAACTATGTCTGGGTATCAGAAAACTGGTGCAGGCCGAGTAGTGGTGGCTCACGCCTTTAATCCCAGTATTTGGGAAGCAGAGGCAGGCGGATTTCTGAGTTCGAGGCCAGCCTGGTCTACAGAGTGAGTTCCAGGACAGCCAGGGCTACACAGAGAAACCCTGTCTTGAAAAACCAAACGAGAGAGAGGGAGGAAGGGAGGGAGGGAGGGAGGGAGGGAGGGAGGGAGGGAGAGAGAGAGAGAGAGAGAAGCTTGTGTCTTGGCCCTTGGGAGTGAACCCAAGCCCTTTGCACAGAGACAACGGGAAACAGACATGGAAGATACGTCAGCAACTGTGGCTAGCCCACCTGTCACAGTGTCAAAAACTCGGGGATATAATTCGGTTTCACAGACTTTCCAGAAAAGAAAAATGGGGCCCAGCCTGTGCCACATTCAAGACTGTCAAGGCAAAACACAACACAACACAACAAAACACAACCACAAACTGTGGGATGCCCGATCCACGCCAGATGGATGGCCTTGGGGTTTCTGCGATCTGCCAGCGAGGCACTCTAGATGACTGAAACTTAAATTCTAATGGTCTGCTATGTTTTACACTGGCAGCAGAATTTGGTGTCATCCACAGGATGCAGGAGTTATAGTCACGGCAGCTCCACCAAGATTCCAATGGCAGGCCCACGAGGCCAGGCTGCATACTGGGGTTGGAGGCGAGTGACGCCCAGTGAGCGGGTACACTGTACAGTCCTAGTAGTGACACTGAAGCCACAGTAAGAGAGGGTACCAACAATGTCCACTGTGGGCCTAGGAAAGCTGCAGACAGGATGCCCGTCAGTCTGAGTGATGCTGACAAGTAAGGCTTCGGGGACTCTCAGAGATGGAAGAACGGGCTTTCATTGTGACGTGGTCATCAGCTTTTGGAGCCCGTGATACAATCCAACAGTTTAAATGAGTGTCTCTCAAATACCCATGTGTTAAAGACTTAGTCCCCAGAGTCGTGCTATTGGGAAGGAGAAGAAACTTCCAGAAGGACCCAGCCCGACTCCTTTTTGTTTCCTGGTTCATGATGTAAGCAGTGTGTTCTACCACATCACTAACTTTCACCATCATGTCCATACCAACCAGGCTGCCTGATCTTGGACTGCAGCCGCTAGACCTGAGAACTAAATCAATACTTCTGCGTTACACGTTAACTGCCTCCAATATCTATTTCACTGTGATGATGGACAGATGGCTGACACACCAGACAATCAAGGACAAAAACATTCAAAACCTTTTTGCCTCGTGCAGCTAAACTCTCTGTATTTATTACAACTAAAGGATTACTCAGTTGCCAGCCTTCTGGTAAGCTGAATTAAATCATTTACTAATACTTCCTTCCTTTAAAAAACAAATGCTGGTGCTGGAGATGCGGGCTCAGAGGTTGGAGGCCACTGACTGCTCACCCAGAGGACCCAGGTTTGACGCCCAGCACCCACGCAGCTGCTACAACCATCTGTGACTCCAGTTCCAGGGGACATGCCTCTTTTGTCATCTAAGGAAACAGGCATGTACACAGACTTCCATGGAGGGAAAACACCCACAGCATAAAATAAAAATATCCTTTATAAGGGTTTAGCTCTCTTAAACCAAGCATAGAAAAACCAGGGAAGGAAGTTCTCAAATCCTCTGACATTGCTCTTCCTGGAAGAGTACAGTGTTGTGCTTTCATGGACCAAATCTTCATGTAGGGAAACTCCACGTGCTGGGAGCTGGCGAGCAATCCCGCATTCAATCCCAAGCCTGGAGCTCATCGAAAACATTTCCCAACCACTGAAGGCGTTTCCAAAACAGAGCATGTAAGACAAGACCAAGCAAGGGATGGTCACTGAGGTCACTGAGGCCACTGAGGCTGTGTCAACCAGTTTTTCTTACTTTACTGAAAAATGAAATGCTCGGGTGAAAATTATTGCCCATACAGGGGGAAAATGCTATTTTATGTAAACAATCAAGACTGGAATTACTTTGAATGTTTAAAAAAAAAATGGAAATACTGCCTAAAAATGGTACTGCATCTGACAAGTCTGAGGTAAAAGCTGAGCTATTAAAATAATTCCCCTGCCCCATGCTGGTCGTGTGCTTGTTCTGAGGCAAGGCAGGTCCCTGCCGCCAGGCTGTGAGCTGGCTATTCCCCATTTCTCTGTTTCTCCATTTCTTTGTTATCTCACATACTGGACATGCTGACACACCAGGCATCCTTAAAGGAGTGGGCCTCATGGAACTACACAGAGCAGGATCACAGATACTCTGTACATATTTAGACTTTGAAAGTCTCATTTCTCCAAGTCCACAAATTCCCTCCATCTCGGCTCCCGTAGCTTAGAAGCTGAGCTGGCAAAGCTGTTCTCATGAAAGTCGCAATCAAGACAACTTACCTTTGCTATTCGGTCCATTCTCCTTCTGGGTAAGAAATCAGCTCAGGAAAATGGCCCCCGGGGCACAGGACTCAGGTGTCTGGTGCTGTGAGGCTGACAGAGAAAGAGCCTGAGGCTGATGGAAGAAGCTGCTGAAGACTGGGAAGCAGAGAGCAGATGCTCACGCCGCCTGGGTCCTGCCAGCACCGGACCGTGAGAACCACGTGCTACAGTACTCTGCAGCCCCCACACTGGCTTGTCTGTCCCACTCAAGGCCTCGGCCCTGCTGGAAAAACCTTCCTAACATGCTGGGCCCATAACCCTAAGGCGGTCTCTGCAGTCCTAAAGCTTCGGCCCAAGGGCACCGACTGGGGAGGGCTGGGGCTCCCTGCCTGGCTTCCGATCCTACATCCCCGTGTCTGTCCTGCTTCTCATTTATCTTACATATTTCTTCCTTCTCTGCTAACAGCTCCACGCGCACAGTCTGTGCAGGGCCTATTTAAAATGACATCTCAGTGACTTTCTGTACATCCAGAGTTACATAACCAGCATGCGTCACCTTTGTTCTTTTTTCTCTCCTTTCCTTTCTGTTTATTTTCTTCTGGGGGATCAAACCCAGGCCTTGTGCAGTTCCTCCAGCCTAGAATGAAATAGCTTTAAATAGACGCTTGTCCACTATGACACACGGCCTCTCAGACCAGTGGCTCCCATGGGCAGGTACCTGCTCTTCTTCTGATGGCCCCCATTACAGCTGTAACACTGTTCCTCTGTACTCTCAAGTGTCCCCAGTGGAAATAGATTATGATAATGGCTGTACAACTGTCCAATTTCTAAAAGTCAATGAATTTGACACTTATGAAGGGTGAACATTACAGTATGTAATGCCACAGAGCAGCTTACAAACGAGTCTGGATCTGAATGACAAATCCAAACACTGTGACTCCCAGGCCTTCTGCAAAGGAAAAATTCTTCCAAGGAGATCTTTTTCAACACAATAGATTTTTTTTTTTCTGTTTTCCTTACCAAGACAGTTTCTAGACTGGTGGCATCAAAACACAACCATAGGGCTGGAAAGACGGCTCAGTGGTTAATACAACCTCCTGAAACTCCAGCTCCAGGGTATCTGACACTTTCTTTTGGCCTCTGCAGACACCTGTACTCACATATACACACACATACACACACACACACACACACACACACACACACACACACACACACACACATGCTTCTGTAGACACCTGTATTAACACAAACATACAAACACACACATACTACTTTTGCAGACATCTGTACTAACACGCACGCACGCACGCACACACACACGCACACGTCAGCCTTTTCCAGGTCACGGCAAAGCCTCCACGGATGCTTCATTTGACAGCTTGCTGATTCAAGGCACTCAAGGGCACTGCCCCTGCTATAACACACAGGGGGTCCCCACTCACTTCAAAAGGATACATAGATGGTTAAAAGCCTTGGTGTGTTACTGGCTTTAAAAATTAAAGCTAAAAACTTTTCCAGCTTCAGCTTTAATTCTGGAGTCCAAGAATCCTGGAGGAAAAATAAATAAATTAAATTAAATAAAGAAGACATCGGCTCACTAAATAGCCATGGTACCATCAAAGCTGTGGACGCCGGTTAAATAGCCCTGTCAGTTACAGAAACCAGTATCCTGCCAGGGTTGGGAGAGGATGGAAAACAGGTTTTCCAATGTGTGACTGGTTCATTTATAACTGATTCAAGGACCCACAGCAGGTCAAATAGCTTGCGTATGACTGGAATATTTCATGGGATTTAAACACAAGCATGAGAGGAGGCCTTTTTAGGCTATCAAAATTAATTGGGTGCAGTCTGGGCACGCATACCATGGTAGACATGACACAAATAATTATTCCTTAAGTTGCTAGACAACCCCCAAAGAAAGGGAGTCCCTTCTAAACCTCACTTAGACAAGAAGAAAGACATGATACAAGCCATACCGCCTCAAGTCACGGCAAGCACTATGACACGATTTTAGTTCAATCTACACTGGAAAAGAAATGATTTATCTCAAATAACATTTATTAAGGAAAAAAAGATAGAAATTGTGAAAGAGAAAGTAAGGCAGTAAATAATTATCATCTCACTTCATAGGTTTTGCTATGGTACTCAGGCTGGCCTTGAACTTTTGACTCCTTTGAAAAACAGGCAGGCACCACCATGTCTGTCTTGAAAGGAACACTCAGGCTGATAATGAACTTCATTGGGATCATTTTATTTCTATTCTTCAAATACAAATATCTCCCACTTTAAAAAAAAAGCTAGACTTATCCATTTGTTTTGATGTATGAATGTTTTGCCTGTACGTATGTATATGCACCATTTGCTGGCCTGGTAGCTGTGGAGGTCAGAAGATGGTATCGGATGCCTTGAAACTGGAGGTAGGGATGGTTGAAATCAGCACGTGGGTGCTAGGGATTGAACTCAAGCATTCTCTGTGAAACCAACAAATGTTCTTAACAACTGAGCCATTTCTCTAGTTCCCCAATCAAGATATCTTAAAAACAATCAAAACAAGGGCTGAGAACGTGGTTTAGGTGGCAGAGTACTTGTCTAGCATACACAAACATGAGACTTGACTCTCAGTACTGCATAAAACCGGGCGTGGTGGCGCACGCCTGTGAACCCAGCACTCACTAGGTAGGAGCAGGAGGATCAGAAGTTCAAGGTTATCTCAGCTATATGTTGAGTTCAAGGCTGGCCTGGGCTACATAAGACCCTCCCGCACAAAACAGATTTGGGACCCGTAAGCCAGTCAAACCGTTCTAGTGTCAGTTACTATTTCCGACAGCTGCCAAACAGGCACTTCTGATAATGTTCTTGAAACCAACATGACCGGCAGGAATTCCCACTCCTCTCCCTCTGACTGCTCTTCTTGTTTCTGCTGTGGTCAGCTTTGAGAAGAACACTTCCAGAGCCTGATGGGCACTTGGTCCCACACTTCCGAAAGACAAGTGTGGGAGCCAAGAGAAGTGGACCGGCTCTGACGAGCAGCTGGGAAAAGCCACTCACCGTCTCTTCCTGTGTAGAACGCAGTCTTTAAAGTAAACTCGTGGCTGCTTGACTGTCTTCCCAGCACTAACTTCTCTGACCCTCCAAAATCTCCAAAATTGGAACTGGATACACGGCTGGACTACTATGATGTGTGGACTGGGCCAGGGCTCGCCTCCATGGCCTGCTCTGTTCTCTCTGCAGAGACTGCACACTTCAGTTCTCCCCCAGCCCTCTAGTGACCGAGCCTAGGGAGCGCTGTACACTCAGAAAGGCTCCACCACTGAGTTACACTCCGACTCCCTTTACTTTTGAGATACTAGGACTTCATTAAATTGCCCAGGCTTGCCTTAAACTTCCCACCTCAGTCTCCCTAGTAGCTGGGTTTACAGTCTGTCCCACCAGGCTAGTCTTCTATCTCTTTAAATCTTAATTAACTAAGTTTACTTAACTTAGTCTCCGGCATGAACAGGCACACAGGAATGTTCCCTAAAGTAATTATAGGCATCCTAAGTATTTCTGCAAGAGGATGTTCACTGATGAACTGAGTTTACAGAAAACACATTATAATCATTACAAAGAAACTGATTAACTAGACTGGTAATGTATATTTTTTACATTATTTTTATTATATATTTATGTAAATGTATGTTTATGTATGTGCCCAAGGAGGGAAAGATTTATTAGCTCCACGAAGCTGGAGTTCCAGGTAGTTGTGAGCTGTCTGATGTGAATGCTGGGACTCAAACTCAGGTCCTGTGCAAGAACACAGGCTGTAAACTCGTGGCTGCTTGACTGTCTTCCCAGCACTCACTGCTCTGACCCTTCAAAATCTCCATTGGAACCGGATACACGGCTGGACTACTATGATGTGTGGACTGGGCCAGGGCTCGCCTCCATGGCCTGCTCTGTTCTCTCTGCAGAGACTGCACACTTCAGTTCTCCCCCAGCCCTCTAGTGACTGAACCTGATACACAGCTGGACTAACCACTAAGCCATTTCTCCAGCCCATGATGTACACTTTAATCACAGTACTAGGAAGGCAGAGCTCTCTGGGGGCTCAAGGCCAGTCTACTCTATATAGTGAGTTCCAATCAGCCAGGATGACACGGCACAGTAAGAGCCTGTCAAGAAGAAGAAAAAGGGAGAAGAGGAGGAAGAGGGGGAGGAGGAAGAGGAGAAGGAGGAAGAGAAGGAGGAAGAAAAGGAGAAAGAGGAGGAGGAGGAGGAAGAGAAGGAGAAAGAGGAGGAGGAAGAGGAGGAGGAAGAAGAGGAAGAGGAAGAGGAAGAAGAAGAAGAAGAAGAAGAAGAAGAAGAAGAAGAAGAAGAAGAAGAAGAAGAAGCAGCAGCAGCAGCAGCAGCAGCAGCAGCAGCAGCAGCAGCTGGTGGTGGTGGTGAATCTCTGTAAGTTCAAGGTCAGCCTATTCTATATAGCAAGTTCCAGGACAGCCAGGAGCCAGGGCTACATACTTCTCAAGGGGATAAAAAAGACAAAGAAATTTCCTTTCCAGTCGATAATGACTGTAACACATATAATGTAAAAAAACCAAACAACAACAAAAAAAACACAAACAAAAAATGAAAACAACTAAAAAAAAAAACCCAAAGCACTCGATAAAATGTGGGCCATTTAAAATCTCTGAGTGACAAGAAAGGAATCACAGAGTCCACAGATGACAAGAGTAGGAATCCTGAGAGCAGAAAACATTTGACCCAGAGGGCTCCACCCTCAGTAAAGAGTGGGATTAAAAAAAATCCACTGTACAATCGGGACAGCAAGCCAGTCTGAAGGGTTCTGCACTCGAGGCTAAAGCAAGGGAACGTGTGGCTACCGTCACACAAACAGAAGGACAAACAACCTCGTTCAAGGCCAGATTATTTAAAATGGAAAAAGAAGACATGGAGATATAATGGAAAGAGTCATGGACCTCTTATCAGCTGTCCAAGGGAAACAACAAAGAGAATGGAAGAGAGCCAAGCTATGAAGAAATACAAATAGAATTCTCCAGAATTGCTCCAAGACACAAGGCATTAAATCAAGAAAGCTCAATAAACCCAAAGTAAATCAGATATTTGATGCTGGACACACTAAAGTGAAACTAGACAAAACCTCAAATCCAGAAGCAAAAAAAAGATCACTTTGCGACAGACGGACAGACAGCCTACTCCAAAGCAGCAGCAGTAGGAGAGACGCAGGTTAGCCAAGTTCCAACATAAGAGGATCGTCTCTTCAATTCTTATAAACAGGATGACTGCTAGTGCATCTTTAAAATGTCAGTTAGTTAGAAGGCCTTAGTGTTTACGACAACAACACGCCATATTACGGCACAAGGAAGGTTTGTTAAAATAAACTATCTGAAAACTGCTTTAAAATAAAATGTGTTTGCTGGGCACAGAGGCGGGAATAAGTAGACGCAGGTAGTTCTCAGGAACGACTAATGCCAAAATTCCATTCCCTAACGGTGGGGTGGTGACAGTAGTCATAACTATGCACAGTTAAACCCCACAGAACTTTACCTGTCCTCAAGTCAATTTTACTATATGATGTGGGAAAAAAAGATGTGATGTGTGTGCATGGGTGTGTGCATCTTACTGAGGGTTATGCCAACATGTGGTCCAGGTCATACAGATTATACATAATTATTATTTCTATTTATTATTATTAATATCATCATTATTATTATTAGTTCTGACTACAACTCAGTTTCCTTCTGCATGTCCGTACTAATGTCTAATTAGTCTGCTTCTATATCTTGCTATGTCCCCTACAGGTAGGTAGGTGGGTATATATATATATATATATATATATATATATATGAACATACAACCACAGCTAATACAGGAATGAATAAGTAAGTCAAATGCTACCCAACCATTCAATATAATACTATATAAATTACAATTAAATAATAATGAGGATAAATCTTAGGGTTTGTTTTTTAAAGTATCATCCAGAAACCACCAATAACAACAATGTGGCCCAGGTTCTGAGAGCTGCTTACCTGGAAGAGTTCTTTAAATGAGGGGTGGACCATAGGATTGGGCACAAAGGGGAGGGCATAGAAGGGAAGAAACTCCGTGGTCTGGCTCAGGGCGGCCCCTTTGGTCTCCAGGTAGGTTTTGAAATAAGAAATTCTTTCATCTAGCTCCTGTTTGTCCTAGAAGAAGGAAGACATGTGCTCAGGGTCTCTGGCCTCCGTCCTCCTGTTCATCTCGTCCACTCTGTGGGTCCCTAGGTCCCAGCCACGTCACCCACTGCTCCACCTGACCTGCAGGCACACTGCTCCCGTGTCTAACATCACTTTGGGCAGGAATGCCAGAGGACCAGCGTGGTTCACATGGCATTTTCTATCACTAGTATCATTTTCCTCACATCCTTAAAAAGCCTCACAAACATCATTTTCAGTGTCAGAACCAATCACCTTGACTATCATAATCTATCTGACTAATTCTCCATTTTGAGATATGCCCATCGCTTCAGCTTCCAGACACAAACATTTGTCTATTCCACCTTCCCCACACTCAGCGTGTGTCATGAGGTCCTCTCCTGAGCACTGGGCTTAGAAAATAGTTAATGCTGACTTTCGCATTACATTAAAACAGAAAAAGTTCTAAACAGAAATAAAGTGAAACAAAAGAAAACAACAAGAAGAAGCAGCACAGAAAGTCTGGCCCTCCCCAGGGGGTCACCCTTGGAGGGGCAGCCTTCCAAGAATGGCTACTTCCTGGCGCCCTCAGCTCTGCCCCTCCACTGCGCCCCGACATTCCAGTGAGTTTCCACAGGAACTCAGGGCAGTGAATGCTGCTTGTATTAGAATGTTACTTTTGGTTCCCAAAACTGCTTATAGGAACGTCTGCACTAGACACTGAGGGACCCTATCACCACTTGGTTCCAATTGGTAAATAAAGCGGCCAGCAGCCAATGGCTGGGCAGGGCAGACAGAGGTGGGACTCCCCCCCCCCCCCCCCCCGCTTCCGCTTGGGACAGACAGAGACACAGGGAAGCGCCCAGAGAGGGGCGTAGACCAGACACACCTTGAAGGAGAGGAGGGTGAGAAGGCTGAAAGGCAGTATATATGGAAAGCAGTACTGTGGAGGGCAGGGCAGGTTCCCAGAAGGTAACAGGACAACAAAGATAAAGTGTAGATTTGAAAGGTGTTGATTTGGGTATACCGGATGGGAGTGTTTGCTAGCTGTGAGGAAGTTTAAAAGTGCCCAGCCATTGAGCTGATGAAGGCATATCAAAATTAACTGGCATGTGTGTGTATGTCTTTCATTCATGAATCCAGAGGGCTCTGATGGGCAACTGGGAAGAGTCACCCGCCAGAAGCCAAAGTGGTTTAACTAATTCACCGCTACAGGGCAGTGTTGCTATCAGTGACCTAATGCCTGCTCTGTCCTTTGCTGTCAACTGCGTGGGCTCAGCACTCCGGCTGTCTGTGTCCCTTTCCATACCTCCAGTCAATCTAGGAAAAGGGCACAGAAGCTAAACCCAAGCCCGTGGATCTTCTCCACAGGCAGGCACACTACTTGCATTGAAATGTATGATCTAGGTCCTCTCTCAGATACACCAAGTTACCCGATAGAGCCAACTTACTCGGATGAGTCTTCAAGACTCAAACACCTGAGGTGTTCAAAAGGAAAAGGATTTAACTTTGATGACAGAAATTACAAAATCTCCATATAAATTAGGAAATAATCTTCTGAAAATGAAGTCAAAAATCATTTATCGGGGCATAAAATGAAACATGATAAAATGGCCACAAACCTAGACCCATGCTCCCCTGAAATCAGCGAAGGCCTGTTAGCTAGCTCAGACCGGCCCCAGCCCTCAGCAGCCTACCGGCCTGCCTCCAGAGTACTTGAGAAGGTAGATGGCAAAGTGGATGTGAAGGTAGAACTCCAGCTTCTGGGCCAGGGAGTCGGCATCTCTGATGGAGCTGGGAACGTGTCCCTCCCACAAGTCAAAGAAAGCTTTCTGGTCTCCGCTGTCAAACGCTGCCACCAAATCCTTCTGCGGAGGAGACACAAGGAATCAGGTCAAAGCCAGGCATGGTGATGGGAGGCAGAGGCAGGAGGATCTCTGTGAGTTTGAGGCCAGTCTGGTCTACAGAGTGAGTTCCAGGACAGCCAGGGCTACACAGAGAAACCCTGTCTTGAAAACCCAAAAGAAGAATCCTAGTCAAGTAAGATACTCTTTCTCCCAACACCCCAAACTCACCACCTACCAGTGCTAGATCTCCACACACTTTCCCAGAGGCTCCTAGGCAAGCCCCGCAACAGCTCCTAGATTTCCAGCCTTTGAACAGCCAACCTGGGCTCTCTGAGAGGATGGAATGCTAAGGCCTTCAAAACAGACATATTCTGAGGCCAGAGGACTCACAGGCATGTGAATGTTCTGAACTCTCCCTTGAGTACTACAGACTTCCACAGTGGTACCCTGAGGGTACCCATCCATTCAATATAAACCCACAACTTTTTAAAGGGAGCCCAGTAGCGAATTTCTATGTCCTCCAAACCAGCTTGGAAAAGCTGAGGGCAGCCTGCTAACCACCGTGGATGGCCACTGCCAGAACAAAGCCCAGGCAGCCACGTACAGCACCCCCTGCCCCCCATCCCCGTTGTCTGGGGGAACCTGGGTCAGAGGCTCCTCGCTTTCTTGTGGATGAAGAATACAACGGTGGAGTGACCGTGCCCAGGACTGTGCTGCTGGGCTAGCCTCAGCTCCATGCTCCCCTCTGCTGAGCTCCCCTGCAGACCCCACCATGCACTCTGGGCAGGCTGAGAGCTCCGTGACTATGTGGACGAGGTGGGTGCAGACTTACCTGGTATTTTAAGGCTTAGAGTCATGAATTTTTTTTTTCAAATAGGTCTTGGCAGACTCTACATATTAAATGGTCAATCTATAGTATATTCTAGATTCTATATTTGTAAATCTGAAGTCACAAAGCTATGATATGTCCTTACCATCGCATCTGTATGTGGAAATGGCCCTTGCTTTAAAATAATCTCTGTACATACACTGATCCTCTGTTAGCCAGAGCCACCAAGATAAGAATGCACACACACTACTAATCACGGAGAGCACAGTGCTGCTCGAACTGGGCCTCAGATGGCAGCTTAAGGCAACTGACAATTAGTAGATTTTTGCTTAACCACTACTGCAGACATTTTTGTGGTTTGAGTTTCTGAAAAATATTTTAATTACAATTATTTAGAGAGACAGCCCGTGTGTGAGTGTATGTGCATGTGTGTGGTATGTTGGCACATGTGCCTTAATGTGTATGTAAAAGTCAAAAGACAACTTTTGGGAGTTGGTTCTCCCACCATGTGATCACAGGAGTCAAACTCAGGTCCTGAGGGCCTGTGTGCCTACCCACTGAGCTTGGATTCCCTTGTTTTGCTTTCCTGATCCTCCTGCCTCAGCCTCCCGAGTCCTGGGGACGGGGCAAGTGCCGCCATTCTCCTCTTATGCTCCAAACTACTTGTCTGGGAACTATCAGTGGGGCATGATGACAGAGTCGTGGATGCTGCAGTGTATTATATAGATAATATGCAGTATTATCTATAACTATTGACTGGATAACCAACATGAGTAAATATCAAACACACATAAAACCAGAAAAAAAATACATGTTAGCGAAGATGGATAAAACTGAAACCCTCTATATTACTGGAGGGGACATAGATTTATTTTATGTGTATGGGGGTTTTGCCTACATGTAAGTTTGTGCTCTGCGGGCATGTACATGTCTAGTGGGTGTCAGATCCCTTGGAACTGGAGTTACAGATGGTTATGAGTCACCACGAAGGTGCTGGGAATTAAAGAGGAGTCAGTGCTCTTAACTGCTGAGCCATCTCTCCAGCCCTCTCTGTTGCTCTTTGATAGTGACCATCTTACGTGAAGTAGTAGGATACACTGTACTTCTTAGTGCATTCCTCTGATAGCTTTGGGTCTATTTTTAATATACCATGAAAGAACTTGAAGTTTTCTGACTGTCATAAGCATCTTCACAGCCAAAGCCAGGCGAGGCCTTACCTGGATGACCAGCGACTTGGAGTCCTTCTTTAGCGACCCACCAACAGTTTTACACAGTGGCTTTCCTTTTACTTTGCATTCTTTTGAAAATGTCTTCAAGGTGTCTTCAAATTCAGCAAAATCTAAATACTGGAAAAGAGAACATAATTCAGGAACAAAAAAAAATAAAACCCAAATACTGTACTTAAACAAAGGTCAAATTCCCTGAACACAAACTCTCTAATGCAGACATACAAAAGACCGACAGGAATATGCTCGAAACCATGCCCATGAGAACGGCTGCCTTCAAACAGACAAGACCTGGGGAAGATTCAGCTCATGATGCTCTCCCATCGCATCTGATTCCCAGGAGGCTCACAGCCAGAGGAACCAAGCTCCACTTCTGGTGTCCACTGGCACATGCACTTGAATGCACATAGATGCACACAAACACATAAATCATAAGATAAAATAAGTCTTCAAAAAGACAAGTGCTAACAGTGACAAAGGAAGTACCGAAAAGGGAGCCTTCTATACTGTTGGTGACAATGGAGGCCAACCCAGCTATGAATGGAAAGTAATGGGGGTTCCTTAGAAAACTGAAGATAGGGATGATGATGATGATGATAAATGTAATATATATTGCGTACATGTATGTAACTGTCAAGTAACAAGCCACTGAACAAAAAATCTGAACTAGGCTATGATCCAGCAATCCCATTTTTGGGGTATATATTTTGGGAATATATAGAAAATAAAATCTATTTCTAAGAGTGCTATCCACACAAATCTATCTTTCTTTCTTTCCTTCTTTCTTTCTTTCTTTCTAAGATTTATTTATTTTATGTATGAGTACACTATTGCTCTTCAGACACACCAGAAGAGGGCATCAGATCCCATTATAGATGGTTGTGACCCACCATGTGGTTGCTGGGAATTGAACTCAGGACCTATGGAAGAGCAGATGGTGCTCTTAACCGCTGAGCCATCTCTCTAGCCCCACATGAATATTTCTACAACATTATTTAAATCACCCAAGACACAGGACGAACCTAAATATCCATCAACAGACGAGTGGGTAGGAAAATGTGTAACACACTAAGATTATGACCTTAGGAAATCCTGCCCCTGGTAACAGGGACGCAGTGTGGGGAGGGAGGGACAGAGTACATGAGAGAGCCCAGGCAGAGACAGATAAACAGTGGAATCTAAAGTCACACTCACAGAAGCAGACAGCACAATGGCAGTTGCCCGGGGCTGAGAAAACATTTTGATCAAAGGATAAATTTCAATTATGCAAAATGAGTAAAGCCTGTGAGCTAACGGTCAATATGATGGCTATGGTAACTGTGATAATAACACTGAGAAGCACATTTGGAATTTGCTAGGAGAAATGATTTTAAGTCAACTCTCTTAACACAGTCAGAAGAAGAAAAGAAGGACAGGAGGAAACACGGGATGGGTGTACTTAATTAGCTTGATCAGTGATCACATTGGCATGTCACAAATGTATACCTTTTTGTCAAGTACTTATAGGAAGTATAATTGATATAGAAAGTATACTTTAGATTTTCCTACCCACTCATCTGTTGATGGATATTTAGGTTCGTCCTGTGTCTTGGGTGATTTGAATAATGTTGTAGAAATATTCATGTGGGGCTGGAGAGATGGCTCAGGGGTTAAGAGCACTGACTGCTCTTCCAGAGGTCCTGAGTTCAATTCCCAGCAACCACATGGTGGGTCACAACCATCCATAATGAGATCTGATGCTGTCTTCTGGAGTGTCTGGAGATAGCTACAGTGTACTTACATATAATAATAAATAAATCTTTAAAAAAAAAGAAAAATTGCAATTCAGAAATATGTAGCACCTTACTATTTATTTATATAGTCATTTACTCTTTTAATTTTTGTGCGTCATCCTTGTGAAGGGGCCATGCCAATCTTCTCCGTATCGTTCCAATTTTAGTACACGTGCTGCCGAAGTGAGCACTTAATTTGTTTTGATAACCGGATGTCTACATAAAGCCCAGACTGACCTGCTGAAGCCTCTCAAGGGCCAGGTTGCATGTATAATCCTGATACATTTTAAAGATGCATTTATTTTTATTTTATGTGTTCAGGCAGCTTGGCTGCATGTATATCTGAACACGGCATGCACACAGCATCCACAAAGCCAGAAGAAGACATCAAAACCTTTCAAACTGGAATTGAGATATGAGTACTGGGACCCAACTCAGGTCCTCTGGAAGAACAGTCAGTGATTTTAGCCACCAAGCTATTCTTGGTACATTTTAATTTTCTTTTTAAAGCTTTATTAATTTTCTTATTTTTATGTGTATAAGTATTTCTCCTATATGTATGTATGTGTACCACATCCATGCCTGGTATCCACAGAAGCCAGAAAAGGGTGTTGGGTTCTCTGAGACTATAATTACTGATGGCTGTAAGTTCCCATGTGGGTTCTAAGAATCAAACATGGATCCTGTGGAAGAGCCAGGGATCTTAACCTTTGAGCCATATCTCCAGTCCAACTACATTTTAAAATACGTTTGGGGGACCTGAGTTCCAATCCCAGGACCCAGAGAGGATGACTCACAAATGCCTGCAACTTCAGCTCCAGGAGACCCAGTGCCCCACTCTGGCCTCTGTGAGCGCTCTCTCTCACCCACACAGTGCCAACAGTCATTCAGACATAAACACACAAATAATCTTGTTTTTAAAAAAATGCTTTTCTTGAGCTTGGAAAAAAAATGCTTTTTTGTGATTTTGTGTTTCGTTTAAGTACCTCTTTCACTAGTCCAAGTAATTCAGATTCATGAGCCAGGATGTCCCCCATAGTGAACGGGTACTGGTAATTCTCACAGCAGAAATCTCTATGAGACAAGAAAAAAAAACAAAGGTTAATTTAAACCACTGAGAAATCACAAGTAGGTGGCTGTGGTGGACATAGTAACCCCCAGAACCTGTGACTATGGGGCAATGGGAGGTCACATGGCGAGGGGGATTTAAAGGTGCAGGTGGCATTAAGATAACTCAGCAGCCGTCCTTCAATCACAGAGATGAGCCTGGATGACTAGTGCAAGAGAGGCCCTGAGGGAGAGGAGGCAAGATGCAGAAAGAGGGGCTGGTCACTGCAGGCTTTGCAGATAGGAGAGTCAGGGAGGAAAGGCAGGAACCGGGGGGCTCCTCTAGGAACCTGTCCTGGAACAGGCTGCCAAGGCCTAAATTTGGCACACTCACCTGAGTCCCCTCAGGAGAGGTCCAATCAATTACTTTACGTGGCTATGCACCAGAACTGCTCACTGCAGGCTTCTAGCCTGCAGAACTTCAGGGCACTAGCCTGTGCTACTTCAAGCACCACGTTCACAGGGATTCCTCACAGCAACGGTAGAAAACACAAGGGCTGAGCTGTGGTTCCGCTGGGAGAGTGCTTAATATGCATAAAGCCCTCTAGCACCTCAGAAACTGGGTGTGCCAGCATGCGTCTATAGTCCTGGCAATTGGGAGGGAAGGGTGTGAGGCACACGCCTGTGGTCCCAGCACATGGAGGTGTTTCTAGAAACCCACAAATGAAGGCAGACTCCTTAGGCCCATCTCTCTAAGCCTTTGCTAGCTCTCCAGTGATCTGCTGACTTGAACCACACTGACCAACATGCATTTCCAGTGTACACGGAAACTCCCTGATGCCCACAATATACCTGCCCCCAAGGACCTGCACGTCCACAGTTCTGTCTGTTTTGATGCTGTTTCTGCAAACATCTACATCTCGTGTGGTCTCTGCTTAAAGGTACCTACCCAGAGAGACTTGGGAAAACACCCCATCTGGCCCCTCACTCCCAAGCCAGCTGTGCTGAGGATTCCCAGAGGAACTCCTCACTGGCTGACTTCAATGTCCTCTCACTGATGCACATACATCAGAATCCCCTTCATAAGGCTGGAGAGATGGCTCAGTGGTCAAGAGCACTGACTGCTCTTCCGAAGGTCCTGAGTTCAAATCCCAGCAACCACATGGTGGCTCACAACCATTCGTAACGAGATCTGACGCCCTCTTTTTCGAGTGTCTGAAGACAGCTACAGTGTACTTACATATAATAAATAAATAAATCCCTAAAAATAAAATAAAATAGAATCCCCTTCATAACTCCAGCCAAGCTTTGTGTGTGGCCCCAAGATGCCTGTTAGACACCGTGGTCTCGACAGGTCTGGAGCTGGATGGAAAGAGATTCAGGGAAGAGAATGAAAGCGAGAGCTGAGGTCACCATCTCATCAGAAACAGAGTAACGGGTTTGAAGAAAAGGGAAGGTAGGAACCACACTGACGAAGGCAATGTGGCAGGGTCCCGGAATTCTGATTCACTGAAGCTATATGGATGTGTAGGATGGCACCAGTCTCAGTGCCGGTGCTTTCTCCAGGCATTTGCAGCTGCTGTTACCCGGTGAGGTCTGCCTAGAAGAAAGAAACATGAGAGTGAGGGGATATAGCTGCTAAGCTAGGCTGGGTTTGGGAGGTGAGGGTAGTAAGGGTGTCACACAGTGAGCTGACTGCAGTGTCACCTGCTGCAAAAGGGGCACCTTCCAGTGACCTGGAAGATGGAGGGCGGTGGTCTGAATGGGAGAGAGGCTTCAGGTTACACTTTGGGGTATGATACAGGAACAAGCAGCTTCCGCGCGCTGAGTGCATGGATTAGGAGGATGGAGGAAAAAATGCTGAAAATAAGGGAAAGAGGAGCCAGGCAGCGGTGGCGCAGGCCTTTAGTCCCAGCACTCGGGAGGCAGAGGCAGGCAGAGCTCTGAGTTCAAAGCTGGCCTGGTCTACAAAGCCAGGGCAGCCAGGGCTACACAGAGAAACCCTGTCTCAACACCCCTACTCCCACAAAATAAAGATCATGATCATGATATTGAAATCTCCAAGGTAAGTAGAGCGGTGAGGAAACTTCTATTAAAAAGTAGGCTGTCAGGGGGTTGGAGAGATGGCCCAGAGGTTGGGAGCACTGGCTGCTTCCCTAGAGAACCTAGGTTTAACTCCCAGCATATGATAGCTGAAAAAAGTCCATTAAAACTGGAAATTCATGGCCACAGGCATGCACATGGTGTATGTGTTCGTGCGCGTGTGCACGCACATGTGCATATAGGCAAAATACCCATACACATAAACAAACCTTTACAAAGAAAAGGAGAGAGAGAGGGAGAGAGAGCGAGAGGGAGAGAGAGAAAGGTAACACTTTGGCATAATGGCAAATACAAGTCTTTAATCTTAGCACTAGTGAGGCAGAGGCAGGCAGATCACTGGGTTAGAGGCCAGCTTGGTCTACAGAGTGAGTTCCAGGATAGTCAGGGAAACCTTGTCTTGAAAAAAAACAAATGTTAATTAAATAATTACATTTTAAAGCAGGCTAAGCAAGACCTAAGGAGCAAGCCAGTAAGCAGCACTCCTCCACGGCCTCAGCATCCACATCTGCTCTTGCATCTGGGATCCTGCCCTGCCTCGCTTCCTCTGATGAACAGAGATGTGGAATCTTAAGCAAAATAAACCCTTTCTTCCCCTATGTTGTTTTTGGCCAGACAGTTTCATCACAGCAAGAGAAATCCTAACTAGCACAGTTCCCCCACCTCATGGGGAAACTCACAGTCTCTCCAGAGCTAGAATTAAATCTATGCTGACACTGCAGGAGAATATGCAGGAGTTGGTTCTCTCCTTCCGAGGTGTGGATCCTGGGGTTCCAAGTCATCATCAGGCTTGGTCAGCAAGTGTGTATATCTCTTGTGAGTTCAAGGCAACCCTTGAACCCTCTGTTGGATGAATGTCCTGTCTCCTTAGCTCAGTTAACTTAGTCCAAACAACCTCTGGGCTAAGGATGTACTTTGTGGAGAAAGAAGTAAACTGTTCATAGTGTTTTGGCATGAGGCGACGATGCCATCTCTCCATCTGCGAGAGCAGGTAAACGGTAAGGATGAATTTATCCAGCAAGTAACATGCTTCCACTTAGATTCAGTGAAGTCTGAGAATGTCCTGGGCGCTGGGAAGGAAGACTACTAATGAAAACAACGGGGAGAGAAGGACCTAAATGCCCCCGGCCATGAGATCGTGCTGCCCAGGCTCAGCGAGAAGGCCCGGGGAAACTCCAAGTCCGCCCCACCGCAGCGGCGTCAGAGGCTCTGGGGGAAAGCAATGGGATGCTCAGGCGGCCCCCTCGGGCCCTGGCCAGGGAGGATCCGGGACGGACAAGGCGAGCCCTCCAGGCGATGATCCCAGGCCTGCGCCAAGGGTGCAGCCGCACGGAGGGCCGCGCTTACCTGCTACGGGGCCGTGCTCTCACTCCTTCAGCTCGCCAGCTCGCCTGCCGTCACCCCGGCAACCGCTACCGCTAGCCGAAGTCACGTGAAGCGACCCGGCCAATCTTGCAGGGCGAGGACGTCGCAGAGCATCCTGGGAGGGGGGGGGGAAATACCGTACGTGGTCAGTGCCGGCTGTGAGGCCGTCCAGGTGTGTGGCGTGAGGCGTGCGGGAGTCTTTTTCCTAGACTGCAGACGAGCCGTAACTCAGATCTGCCTGTTTAAGATCCGAGCACCAGACTTCCACCTACGACAGAATCTTCCAGGGATTATTAGAGACACTTTTGTCCCGTGTGAATTTAGGTTTGTAAAGCAAAACAAATTCGGAGGCCGGCGAGATGACTTAGAGCTAAAACCCTTCCCTTCCCCTCGAAGTGTTGAGGCTCTGTGGTCAAAGTCTCTATATTACCACCTTCCAGGCCTTCAAAAAGTGGGAGCCTCCCAAGGCTATAGACTGTCCAGAGGACTTAGAGAAGGGAGGTGCCCTCGTCTTTAAAGGAGCTCTAGGATGGGCGGAGCCCCAACTCCTGAGCTCTCTGATAATGCTTTTGTGAGTTAGGATGTCTTTCAACCAAGGCTGTATTTAGGAAGAGAGTACTATGTCCTATGTCCTGTTCAGGTAATATGACTTGAAACTAATTTCCCGCAGATGTATTCTCAGTTAATATTTATTGTCAGTATAACTGTGTGCCAAGGGTAACCAGAACAGCCAATTTATAGAACAGCCAATTTTTTTTAAAATTTCGGATAACTTTGTCATGAGTATATCAGCGGTATTGCAATATTCTATTGTGCATATATGGGGACACATTTTTATTTGCTAAATACACCTTATTTGTGCCCAGTGTCATGCTAAGTGAGTCACATAGGGCTCTTTGATTCATGTGTCTACAGGATGGATAATGGGCTCTGTGTTTTATAGGCCTACATTGTTATGATTTACCAGAATTCTGTGCATCTGCAAAACAGCCACAGTCAACGTCCCTACCCTCTTGTTTTCCAAAATATACATTCTTTGTGTTCTGGGAAGGACCGGGGTGAAACTGTCCACTCTTCCTCATGAATACCAAGCAACTCGGATCTCAGCGAGCAGCTGGTCCTCTTGTTAACCCACGGCAACACCAGACACCGTTCAGCTTCCCACTCTGTCTCCTAGTTGATTAGTGAACTGTAGAAACTGCACTCACTCCCCAAAACCAGTCAGGAATAAACATTTCTAGGTCTTCTACTGAGGGTTAAACCATCCCAACCATAAATCATCTTGCCCCTCCCTCTGTGCAACTCTTAGATGGAGTCACAGCTTTCCCTATGGCAATCACTTGAAAAACAAACAATCTTAACTGTCCAGGTTTTGTCCTTGACAAAATGGAGTGCATGATGTAGAGCCCTCCTGGGCTAAAGAGATGGCTCATTAAGAGCACTTCCAGAGGACAAGAGTTCGATTCCCAGTGCCTATATAGCAGCTTACAACATCTGCACTTAAAGTTTCAGGATATCTAGCACCTACTTGTGGCCTCCAAGGGTACTGCATGCACCAGGTACGAAAACATACATGCTAGCCAAATGAACATATTAGTAATAAATAAATAAATAAATACATACATAAATAAATTTAGGGATAGAGAGATGATTCAGTTGTTATAAGCTTCCGGGGGGACCCAGATTCGAGTCTCATAACCATTTGATGGGTCACAACCGTCTGTCACTCCAGTTTCTGGGGATCTGATGACCTCTTCTGGACACCACAAGCACTGCACACACATGGTACACATACAGACGAGGACACACAAAGATAAATGAATGTGCATATTTTATTTGTTTGTTGAGACAGGGTTTCTCTGTGTAGTCCTGGCTTTCATGAAACTCACTCTATAGACCAGGCTGCCTCGAACTCATAAATCCGCTGCCTCTGCCTGGGATTAAAGCCATCCACCACCATGGCCTGGTAACAAATAAATGTTTAATAAAAAAATGTCTAAAAGGGGGAGGGGTGGGTCCTCAGAACTCACAGAGGTAGAGAGAGCAAGCCTAACCCGGGCATTTGTGCCTCTGAGCTCTGGCCAGCAAAAACACCTCCAGGGAGCAGAAAGATGGCTCAGTTGGCAAACTGGCCGCTGCGTAAGAGTGAAGCTCTGAGTTCAGCTTTCCATCACCCACTAGAAGCCAGGTCTGCTACTGTGCCTCTATATCCCCAGTGCTAGTCACTGGGGGAGGGGGACAGAGGAGAAACTGCCCTAGAGCTCCAGGACGGTTTGTATATACGGGAATGGCATTTTAGAAGATGTGACCTTGTTGGACTAGGTGTGTCATTGTGGGGGTGGGCTTTAACTCTCTCATCGGATTCGGCTAGCAGCCTTCAGATGAAGCTGTAGAACTCTCCACTCCTCCTGCACCTTGCCTGCCATGCTCCCACCTTGATGATAATGGACTGAACCTCTGAACCTGTAAGACAGCCCCAATTAAATGTTGTCCTTAGAAGAGTTTCCTTGGTCATGGTGTCTGTTTAGTAAAACCCTAACACAGACAAGCTCATTTGGCCAGCCGCCAGTCTAACCAAATCGATAAATTCCAGGTTCACTGAGAGACCTTGTCTCAAACAAATAAAATGTAGAACAATCAAAGAAGGTGGGTTTTTTAAAAAGATTTATTCAGCCGGGCGGTGGTGGTGCACGCCTTTAATCCCAGCACTTGGGAGGCAGAGGCAGGAGGATTTCTGAGTTCGAGGCCAGCCTGGTCTACAAAGTGAGTTCCAGGACAGCCAGGGCTACACAGAGAAACCCTGTCTCGAAAAAAACCGAAAAAAAAAAGATTTATTCATTTATTATATATGAGTCCACTGTCACTGTCTTCAGACACTCCAGAAGAGAGCATCAGATCCCATTACAAATGGTTGTGAGCCACCATGTGGTTGCTTGGATTTGAACTCAGGGCCTCTGGAAGAGCAATCAGTGCTCTTAACCACTGAGCCATCTCTCCAGCCCAAAGAAGGTGTTTTTTTTTATGTCTGCCTTTGACCTCCACATTCATCTGAAAGCACATGTACACATGCACAATAGATCACACACACACACACACACACAGGCAAAAACAAGTGAAACCCTCCAGAGTGTATCACTTCTAGATGCGTTTGCCTGACTGCTGGGCTCATGCTCACTGGGCGTAGCATCTCTCTCCAGCTTGGCAGCTACGGAGTCCGTGTAATCTGACAGCAACCATGCTGAGTTATAGCTGTCTGATTACCCTTGAGTAATCCTGGTTGGTTCCCCACAAATAGTTTCTCAGCGTACCATAAATAGTCAAATCCACGAGAGTGGTATGTAGGCCTGGAGTGCTGGACCCGGGTGCCAGGAATACGCCTGGCTCTTTGATACTGGCTTGAGATAAACCAGGTACATTCCAGCTTGAATGAGGTCACTTCTGTCCTGACCGCTGTGTGAAGCCCCATCGGTTGACCCAAATTGTGGAGTTCTGCCTGGGCTTGCTGCAAGTTGAACTTCGTTCAGTAAATGTCCAGTAAGCTGAACTCTGCACAACCGAATCGATCTGCCGCATTCTCCTGTCCCAGGGCACCTTGGGGCAGCTCTCAAACTCTAGGACTGACTTGTTTCACAACAATAACGCACTGGACTCCATTCCTTTAGCCACAGTAATTGGTTGAGAATGAGCATGTGACCTGTTTGAACAAATTCAAACAGGGTCAGCAAACGTTCTTCCTAGGAATTTTTCTACTGGAGTGCGATCATGCATGCCATTGTAAAATGGCAGCCAGGGAAGTCTACAGTCTTCATCATGTGGAAAAGCTTGGGAAAATTAAACCATCACCCAGGCTGGAGTCTGAAGAACCACCCTCCATCTTAGACTTAAAAGCCATCTTATAGTAAAGACAAACTAGGTTCCTTCCCGTTGGTGATTAAACCTCTGTTTCTCAAGCACTGGGCTATGCCTCACCTGTAACCTTAACTACAAATGATTCTGTACCTTATGCTCCAGGAATGGCAATTACGACTTTGTTTCAAAAAGTTGTTTGTAGCTGGGCAGTGGTGGCGCATGCCTTTAACCCCAGCACTTGGGAGGCAGAGGTAGGCGCTATACAGAGAAACCCTGTCTCCAAAACAAAACAAAACAAAACAAAAAGTTGTTTATAACCATCTTGCAACTCTACCTTTGTTTCAAAAGGTTATATGAGCACCTATGAGTACCTTGTTACGACTAGCTGTTGCTATGACTACCTTGTTATGACTAGCTGTTGCTATGACTACCTTGTTATGACTAGCTGTTGCTGTGACTACCTTGCTATGCCCACCTTTGCAACCCTGTCTGTGATTGAGGAGGTCCTCAGGACTAACTTGCTATGCTTGTGTTCTGCTCCTGTGACCCCCCCCCCATTGTGCCCACCAAATCCTTCATTTCTCAAACCCTGCCTTAGGGGGAGGAAGTGTGTGGACACACACAAAAAAGCTTGCTTTAACTAATTGCTTGCTTTAGTTAACACGGCCATGATGTTTGGGGTCTGCGGTCTCCCATCCTTGGGATTTACAGGTCCTGACCAGAGCCCTGGAGCTGCTCTCATTCTTGCAGCTACACCAGAATGTGAGCCACACTATCTCCAACAACCTCTGATCCACTCTCTCCATAAACTGGTTCAAGCTGGATCTCTATTGAAACCAAAGAGGCCTAGCTAGTAAAATCATATTTCTGCATATGTATATCTTCCTTTCTTTCTTCCTTTTTTAAAAAAAGATTTCTTTATTATGTTTATGTGAGTACACTTTAGCTGTTCTTAGACACACCAGAAGAGGGCATTGGATCCCATTACAGATGGTTGTGAGCCACCATGTGGTTGCTGGGAATTGAACTCAGGACCTTTGGAAGAGCAGTCAGTGCTCTTAACCACTGAACCATCTCTCCAGCCCTGCATATGTCTTTCAAATGGCAAAGGAGGCTAGTTTCGTTTTGCATGCATGTAATCCATTACTTCACTTCCGACATTAGACGTGAGAAGGCTTTCCCCCTGTGTATCAAGTAATCTCGGGCAGACATAAGCTGTGCACTAATTCAAGTCTAAGAGTAGCAACCTGGAGCTGCAGTCAGCTCCACCAGGCAAGGGCTTGGTCTACATGAATGCCTCCGCAGATCAGATGCCAGTCAGACGTAATAGGCCATCTCCTGTGCGCTCCCCAAATGGCTCTAATCAAGGTTCCCGGGACCTACTCCTTGGGTTCCATGTATCTGCTAGGATGGCTCATTAAATTCAGGGAAACATGTTTACAGTCTCATCACAAAAAAAAAAACTGATAAGGATGCACATAAATAGGAATATGTAGGAACACAGGCAAGGTAAAGATGGGGGGCCCTTGCGAACCCCTGCATGGTTCAGCAGTCAGAACTAGGAATTTAGGATTTTTTTTTCCTTAGTTTTTCTAGACAGGGTTTCTCTGTGTAGCTCTGGCTAGCCTGGAATTCTGTAGACCAGGCTGGCCTGGAACTCAGAGATTTGCCTGCCTCTGCTTCCCAGGTACTGGGATTAAAGGTGTGAGCTACCACCACCGCCACCCTTCTGGAAATTCAGGACTTTTTATGGAGGCTGCCTTACTATTAATTGTGGAAAGCTCCCAGCCTCTAATTAAGTTGTCCTTTTTCTGGTGGCCAGTCTCTAGCTAGGAGCCTACAGAGGATTACTTCATTGTGTCCGGAAGGAGGGGAGGGTATATGTTTGAGACCAAAATCTTTATTAGTTACTAAGTTGTATGAACAAACTCAAAGTGGCTTCTGCAATTGAGGATTCAATTTTTATTTTTAAGATTTATTTTTGTTCCTACTTTCTGATATGTCTGTGTGAATATAGATCATATGTATTCAGGGGTCATAGAACCCAGAAGAGGTTGGTTGATTCCCTGAATCTAAAGTTACACGTGGTAGTGAGGCACATGACCTGGATGTTGGAACCCAAACCCAGGTCTTCTGGAATAGCAACAAGCCATCTACCTAGTCTCTGTCCAGAAGAAGCTTCCTGGTAGCAGCTTAATTTCTCAAGGATCGGGGTCCGCTTTGGAACCGTACACGTTTTGTGAATGTGGGTGTTATGATTTGAGTTTGAACTCCCCTGGTTCCTCTCCCCACGCCATGGACAGACTCCTGTTTCGGATGCTGGTTCCATCACCAGTGGCACAGTTTTGGATGGACTTTTGAAAGGGTTAGGAGGTGTGGTCTGGCTGGTGGAGGTAGATCATTGGTGCTGGGCCTCTGAAGGTGCTACCAACTCCTGTTTCTGGTCTGGGACTCCCTGTTTCCCAGCCGACGTGATGTGATCACTCACTACTAGAAGCTTCTGTTGAGTGGATGTCTCCCTGGCTTCCTTGCCATGCTGGACTGAGGCCCTCTGAAACTAGGAAACAGAACAGAGCTTTCCTCCCTAAAGTGGTTTGGTCACAGTGACTCAAAAGTAGCTAAGTGATCAATCCCAGCACAGGTCCACACACCTGGTACAATTAACATGTTCAAACTGTCATATTTCCTCAGTCATGTTTCCTCTTAGGAGTTCTTTTGAATCTTAGGACATCCATGTGATGTTTAATACTAGACTTAAAGATGATTTACTAATTATTAGTTTTAATTTATTACATTTAGATGTGTATGTGTGTGTGTGTGTGTGTGTGAGAGAGAGAGAGAGAGAGAGAGAGAGAGAGAACACAACTGGTTCTTTCCTTCCACATATGGACCGCAGGGATCAAACTCAGGTTGTCAAGCATGGTAGCCAGCACCTTAATCCGCAGAGCCATCTTGCTGGCCCTGTTTATTATTTTATATGTATGTGTATTGGCCTGTGTGAGTTTTATGTGCACCATGTACATACAGGAGCCAGAAGACGCTAGAAGAGGGTGTTGGGTCCCCTGAATGGGCATTATAGCAGGTAATTATGAGTTGCCAGATGTGGGTGCTAGGAACGGAATCTAGGCAGTAAGTGCTCATAACCCTTAAGCCATTTCTCCAGCCTCTAACCAACTCATATTTGCAGCTTCCTCTGATCCATACTGGAGTGTCTCTGTCCTCACTGTCCCATGGGTTCAATGTGGTATACCAAGCCAAATGGCACAACCTCCAGGCTCTTAGAACTTGCCAAAGCACTCATTTGCTTTACAGGTTTTTGCCTGACCTTTCTAGCTTTCTCAGAGCAGAACAAATCCTAACAGTTGGCTCAAGAAAACTTCTCAAAATATTAATTACGAAGACTTCAAATATATGCAGAAGAAACAACTACTTTAATCAATCCCTATAAAGCCATTTCTCAGGTTCTAGGATTATCAAGGCATTGCTGCTGGGAAAAACTTGACCTTAGAGTAAATTCTTAGAATATGCAGAACACTTCAGCCAATATCTTCAGCTACACTCTGGACATCAAAGACTCTGACCAAACTCTGTATTTAGGGGTTGGAAAACCATCAATCTTTTGCCTTCTGTGGCCCCAACTAGTGGGCCATGCGTTGGGGCAGTAGGAGTTAGGAAATGGTTCTCTGTGGCATGCTCCATAATTCACAAATAGCTTCATCTCTTTTTTAAAAGGTTTATTTTTAGTTACGTGCCCAGGTCTGTGTAAGTGTGTAAAGGTCAGAAAAAGGGCACCTGATGCCCTGGAGCTGGAATTATAGCAGACGTGAACCTCTTATATGGGGGCTGGGAACTGAACTCTGAGCTCCTGGAAGACCAGAGCTCGCTCGCTCTCTCTCCCTCTCCCTCTCCCTCTCCCTCTCCCTCTCCCTCTCCCTCTCTCTCTCTCTCTCTCTCTCTCTCTCTCTCTCTCAACATATTTTCTCTCTTTTTTTCTTAAGATTCATTTATTTATTATTTTATGTATATGAGTATTTTGCTTGCATGTTGGTGTGCTACATGCATGCCGGGTGCCCTTGGAAGGTCAGAAAAGGCCCACTGAGATCCCCTGGGACTGGAGTTAGGGACAGTTATAAACTGCCATGTGGATGCTGGGAATCAACCCAGGTTCTTTGAAATAGCAGATAGTAATCTTAACCTCTGAGTCATCTCTTTAGCCCTAGAACTCATCCTTTTCAAAAATACCTCATATTACAGCTTATTTACCTACTGTGTGTGTGTGTGTGTGTGTGTGTGTGTAGGTATGCATGGTGTTTTGGGGAGTCAGACCTTTCCACCATATTGATCCCCAAGATTGAACTTAAATCATTAGGTTTAGAGAGAGATGTTTTTTATCCACTGAGTCATCTCATTGGCCCCATAAATTTGTCTTTGCAGCTGTAGCAAGCAATTGCCAGGCTCTGTTGGAGGGCAATGAGCCGAGACCACAAGCAAAGAGAGGCCTGGGAATTGTCACTCCTTTGCATTGGATGAAAAGCTAAAGCCACCTAGATTAAGCACAGTAAGCTTAACTAGCTGTGGTTTGGGTTGTCTGTGAGCTCCTGTAGGCAAGGCCAGACCAAAAGAACATTTCTGGGTAAGCTTTGGGCCTGGATCCAATTCATGGGTGGAGAAGAACCCCTTGAAATCCCAGGAGTAAATCTAGAGATGAGTTACAGTAAGACTTTGCTTAAGCTAAAATGGATCCTTCCAGGAAACTTAGATCCAAGCCACAGTGCAAAAAAAAATCATGACATGGTTGGGCATGTGCACATGTGACTATAACTCCAAGTGCTCCGTGGCAGATGTAACATGAATTTGAGGCCATCCTGGGCACTGGGCACTGGACACTGTCTCAGTTTACCTCCTCCTCTCCAACACAGAAAAATAACCTCTCCCACCTGCCCGACAAAACAACTTGAGTGTCTGTCAGGGCTTCAGACCCATGATTTTGGGTCTTAATAGCTTCTGAGGT
This sequence comes from Tokudaia tokunoshimensis, assembly GCA_036184795.1. Classification (NCBI taxonomy): domain Eukaryota; kingdom Metazoa; phylum Chordata; class Mammalia; order Rodentia; family Muridae; genus Tokudaia; species Tokudaia tokunoshimensis. The sequence goes on along the minus strand of BTHU01000016.1, from coordinate 87,788,565 downwards.
GGTGATTTTCAACCTGTGGGTCCTGACCCCATGTGGATTAAACGGCCTTTTCACAGGGGTCACTTAAGACCATTGGAAAGCACAGATACTTACGTTACTATTCATAACAGTAGCAAGTTACTTATGAAGTAATGGGGAAACTAATTTTATGGTAGGGAGGGGGTCACCACATGAGGAACAATATTAAAGGGTAGCAGCATTAGGAAGGTTGAAAGTCACTGTTCCAAGGGCTACTTCATTTTTCCTCACAGCTGAAATGGTGAAGGTGAAGGGACGCTCCAGCTGGGTATGTAGCTACCCCAAGAGAGCTATCTTGGAAGCATACAGAGACCAATGTGTCTGCACAGAAGGACAGCAGAGGAGCCTCCTGCGCTATAAAACAATGTCTTTGCTGTATCTCTGGGGTTGAGGGATCATAACACTAATACTGTGGTGTCCTGGATGAGGTTAGGACAAAGTTTCAGGGCTTGAAAGTGAGCTGTGGAAAAGCAAACATGAGTTCCAGGACGACTTCAAAGCAAGCCTGCTCCACTCCTCGGTGGTGTTGATAGCCACAGACACAGTATCAGTGACTCGTTACTCGTTTGTAAGCAAGTTGAAGACTATTTTTTTTTTTAAAGAATAAGAGGGGGAAAAGGAAAAGAATGAAAGAAAAGGAAGAAATAAACTTAGGTGTGTGTGTGAGGGTCTGAGGGCATTGTAGGCTGTGTGTTCAGAGCCCAGAAGGAGCCACACTGGATGGAGGGATGGATGCTAATGGGTCCATGTTACAGTGATTTCCTGGCAGCCAACACACCTTGAAACCCAGCAAATTTCAGGTCATAGTGGTGACACACAACTTTAATCCCAGCACTTGGAAGGTAGAGGCAGACAGATCTCTGAGTTTGAGGCCAGCCTGGTCTACAGAGTGAGTTCCAGGACAGCCAGGGCTACACAGAGAAACTTTTGTTTTGAAAAACCAAAAGAAGAAGAAAAAAAAAACCCCAATCACCACCACCACCACCACCAACAGTAACAACAACAACAACAGTCACACCAACACAATAACAACAAACCCAGCAAATAGCATTTCATGGAAACTACCGTCAGTTACCGTACCCTCTCTCTTGGAAGGGATGCTCCGGGATCCCTGTAAGCCAGGCACACATTCTTGTAGTCTTAACCTAAACACCAGTCCTACTTGCCCCATACCTACTTTTATATTATGATGGTTGCTTCCGGAGTGGACTCACAGATGAACTGTGGGGGCCTGAAACGTGACAACTGAGTTAATGAGGACATGGTTAGTCTAATGATAGACAGGATAAGAGAGGCGCATTAAGTTTCACTTCCCTAGATATACTTGGTTGTCTCAGGAACCAGCCTGAACTTATAGTCAGAGATAAAATGTGAACATCTTCTGGACCCCAGGACTGTGCCTATGATGTGGACGGGTCCCTGAATCCAGAATACAAAACTATAGACCTGGTGAGCAAAGAAATCAAAAGAACAGACTCTGGACTGGTTCTCCACGTGTAGCTAGCCTTGGAGAGAACTTAGAACTTGCTTGCTGGTCATGCAAACCCTCTGTGGCTGCTCCTCTGAGGAGGGCTCCTAGGCTGGCACTGTGGTCTTGGTGACACGGAGATGCCCGGTGGGGTTGCAGACCGACCGGCAGGTGGTGCTAGGAGCAACTGCTGCACTTTAGGATAAAACACTCCAGCCCCTGGCGCCTCTGGCGCCACCCACCGAGATTGCGCCCAGTTAGAGGCGGGAGATTTGCCCTGTGGCCTGACATTTGGGGTGTCGCTGCCGTGACCTTGGGCCTGGGAAGGACGGGGTCAGCGGGGTTCTTGGTGGGGTCTTGGGAAGCAGCCATCCTATCCCTCCCCACCTTCCCCTGGCGGCGCTCATTTCCAGGAACCCGCTCCGCTAGCCTGGCGGTCTGGAGGCGGAGGCGTTCCCAGAAAATCAAGCTGGCAACGGCAGCTATGTTTTCCTCCCATCCCGACCCCTGCCAGCTTCAACGATTCAGGCGCCTTCACCCTGCGGTCCAGTCCGTCCACTATCCCTGTGACAGGGCCTTCCCAGCCTCAGCACATAGGACAGACAGGCTTGGGGGATCCAGGTGTTTTTGGGTAGGCACAGAACATTTCAGACAGACTTAAAACTGCAAGGGGCAGCACCCTCTTGGGAAGGGCGAGATAGGCCACCGTCCTCTCGTCTATTTCTCTCCGTGGATTGAGACCAGTCCTCTTTGTGTAACCCAGGAACGCCAGGGAACAAGGATTCGCCAGGACCTTCTAGGCGTCTGAGCATCTTCCTAAAATCCCGGTGCTCGGGGTGGTTAAGGTCCCTGTTTCTACAAAGATGCTCTCATCGATTGCTTTACTTAAAAGTTGAACTGGACCCGGACAGCCTGCTCAGACCCTAGATCAAGGCAGACAGTCTCTAGACAGTTCAGCAGAGACCCACAGATCCTGTTTCTTCTGGTAGCTACTGGGCCTGGCTCAGGTCAATAACCTCCTGGTGGGTGAAGGGACAAAGAATATGGCAGGGACCTTCTTCTGTTTTGACAGAGCCTGGACCCAGATTTCTACCCAGAGCATTATGTGTGACACAGGATGACCTGGATGAGTCCCCACCCTGTCCTGTGCCTCCATTTCCCTCCTGCCCAGTCATGATGGTCCCTCCCTGAGTGAACTATCAAAAGGTTAGGAAATTAACATTTTGAGCTCCAAGAACAACAGCGAATGGAGGAGGAGAAGGAAGGAGGTCAGTTTCTTCCCAGCCTTTTCACTGAAGAACCTTGAAAACTGAAGCTGAGTTAGGGTAAGGAAGTGACGTCAGCATTCTGGGGAGATGAGGGTACTAACATACCCACGGCTGCATCCAAAGGCCCTGAGAAGAGTGGTATGTGATATAGCCTGGCCTCGGTAGCATCAGTCTCCATCTGGGCCATAAAGCCTATTTAAGCTTTGAATAGTTAGTTGTGTCTCTGCACAGGCCTTTCACCATGGACACCAGGACTTGCCAAACCCAGAACCCAGGTGTGGGGAAAAAAAGTCAAGCGAAGGGACCCTCTCTATTCCTCATTCTGGTCCTAAGGGTTCCTAGTGTTCTAATGTCCTGACTCACATTTTCTAGAACCATCTGTCCATGGAATGTATACACCCATCTGGAGGCAAGTAACGGAATCATTGTGACCAATTTTCCTTACTTGCACTTGAGTCTGTCTTGTTCAGAGCAAACCCAGAGTCTGCCTCCGGCTGGTAGTGTCTCAAAATGGAGTACAGCATTGTCTAGGCTCTGAAAGGGGGTTATCTTAATCCCAGCCCTCCACCCACCCACACTGTTTCAGGATGATGTCAGCTCAGCTAGAGAAGGGAGGCTATTCGTTTTCTCTGACTGCTCAGTCCTTACATGGTCCTTAGAGGGTAGAGGCTGAGCACTTTGCAGAGGCCAGGCCTCCTGGGAGAACAGGCCAGAGGGCTATCTGGGTACTCCACTGACCGAGTGTGCTGACCTACCATGAGTCCCTACTGTGGGTCTTTCCAGAGCTAGTGATGTGTAGTTCAACCCTCTGGAAATGCTGGGTGGCAGCTGTGAGTCCCAGTCCCCTGGAAGCCATGCAATCACAAAGGCAGACAACTGGTTCTCCTGGGTGGTCTCGTGTTGCTAACCTACTATGTACAGGAGATGTATAAAAACATATATTCAGCTTATCAGATTTACCAGATACAAACCACTGTGAGTCAAGAACCATCTGCATATCTATTGGATCTAGAGGTAAAACAGTAGAGTTGGGCTGGAGAGATGGTTCAGCAGTTCAAAGTATGTATTGTTCTTGTAGAAGAGAGGACACAAGCCCAGTACCACTTAGGCAGTTCCCAGCACAGGTGCCTGTAACTCTAGTTCCTGGGGAATTGGATGGGTCCAGCCTCCATGGGTCTCCCCCTGCACCCCCAAATAGTTTTTAAAAACAGTGAAGTCCAGAGAGTTTTGCATTATGGTAGAAGCAAGGGTATAGGCAAAGGCCAGGTTACAGGAACTGGCATGGCAAGGCACTGAAGCCAGAGAGGCTGCCGAGATGAGCAGCAGAGGGCCTTGGAGGGATGCTTGGACAGGCGGTTTGGAGCTTATTCGACAAGCTTTTAAGCAGGAGACTAACAGATTTACAAAGCTGGATTTGGAGAAAGGATTAGAGTGTGCTGAGTCTGGAGGTAGTCACTGGGTAGTAAGCTGTAAAGGAGTGGAGTGGTAGTCACTGCGGAGGCTCAGAGCTGGATCAAGGGTGGAAGCTGGGCCTCTGGTGTGGGCAGCAAGGTGGAGGTGTGGACATCAGCTCAAAGCAGTAGAGAAGGCTGGGTATAACGTGTGCTCAGATAGGCTATCTATGCTCATGACAGCCCAGATGAGGATGCCCTGCCACAGAAGCACAAAGACAGTGTGGGATAGGAGTGTTGCTTAGACAATGCAGATTATGAGAACCAAAGAATAACCCTGCAGGCTAGCAGTTACAGTGGTCAGAGTTGGTAGGTCCTGCTCAAGTGCCAACACATACCCATACAAGCTGTCCAAATGAAGACCAACACTTGTTTAACCTGTGAAATGAAGGGGGGATTCAAGCCAGGGGAAAACTAGAGCATGCCACACCAGTGATGGAGAGGACTTCTCTCTGTTTTCCAGACGCAAATCTTGCAATGTAGTTGAAGGTAGCCTTGATGTTTCTAGCCCCAAGCCTCAGTCTCCTACTGGGGTGAAAGGGCCTCATTCCTGAAGAGGAGCTTTAAAAGCCCAGGAATCCGGGCTGGAGAGATGGCTCAGTGGTTAAGAGCATCGACTGTTCTTCCGAAGGTCCTGAGTTCAAATCCCAGCAACCACATGGTGGCTCACAACCATCCATAATGAGATCTGACGCTCTGTTCTGGAGTGTCTGAAGACAGCTACAGGGTACTTACATTTAAAAAATAATAATAATACCAAATAATAATAGTAATAATAACAACAACAACAAAAAGGCAGGAATCCTTTATCTACAGAGTTGAAGAGGGACTGGATTAGAGATCAGTTATTTCTGAAACCAAAGCATCTACTTCCAACTGGTCTTTCACCCCGGAGAAGATGTGAGCCCCCAACGTCTAACTCCTACTCTGTCCACATGTGACTTTAGTCCTCTGTTGGCTCTCAGCACTATACATTCCCCAGGAAATCTATGGGAAATAAACAAAACAGCAAGAAAGTCTCTTGATCCAAACAACCATTTTACACTGTAACGTGCACATTATAGCTACCATCTACTCAATACTCAAGGCACTGCCTAAAGGAGAATCCTTTCTTCCTTAAGTTGGCTATTTTGTCAGGTTGGTGAAAATACTACCACTTCCCAGATGATGATGATGAGGATGGCATCCTCAAGACACTTCTGGTTTTTGATCATTTTAGATATAAAGGGAAATGCAAGAGATAACTGTCTGAAATGCAAGCAACATTAAGAGCTTAAACAGGAAGGGCATAGCTAATGAGAGGCTAGGAAATTAGATCATTTCTTTTATAGAATCATCTGATGTTGAGGAAACAGGAGTTTACAAAGGAGGGGATACAATGAAATTAACTGTGTGGACCCGTCCTTGGGAATCAGTAACCTTTAGACTGGACAGATGAGTGCATTAGGGCTGACCTCTCTAGAATTTGTTTATTTATTCATCTCCCTCCAGATTTTGAGGCTGGGGATATAGCTCATAGCTCAGTGGTACAACACTTGCCCAGCATGCAGAAAACCCTGGATTCAATCTCCAGCACTGCCACAAAGAGTTCCTCTAAAACAATCTTTTAAATTTAAGTCAAAGAATCAAAGCCCTCCCTACTTCAGCTCCCTACGTGCTGGGGTTATAGGCAGGTGCTGTCAGATCTATTAGCTTATGGTGGCAGTATCATATCCATAAAACCCCCCCAAAACAATAAGAAAAACAAATCAACTAAAGTCTTGTCAATGTGGAGATTTTAATATATTTATCTGAAAACCAAATTTTGTGAAAGAGAACACTGAACAGTCATATATCTTCTTCTCAACCAAAGACTCGGGACACAGGTTCTTTACGTCAGCATAGGCAATGGTGTGTGGATGGAGCAGGTCTCAGTGTGGGTTCCCTCACGACTTTTCAGTGTGTGCCAGGACAGTCATCTACAGCTGGGCAGCCGGGATCCTGGAAAAGCGAAAGTGGCAGAGCTGGCATTGTCCTTGACTCACAAACTTTTTTTTTAAAATTACATGAAATCTAAACCCAGTTCCTGCTTGGCCTGTTATGCCAATTGTTACTACTGTTAATCTCTGAATTCCTAACAAGTCAAGTATCAATTTCATCCTTTAAAAACCTTCCAGGAGTCCAGCTTCTAGCTGTGCACTTTGCAGTCACTCTATCTTGAACTACACAACCAGGTTGGTCGCAGTGAGGCAGGAGGAGAGGCCGGAAGAGCCAGCGTGAGTCAGTAATGGTGCAGGCTGAGAGATCACGGCACAGGCATGCTGCAGGCAAAGCTGGGGCTGAGAGATCACGGCAGTGTAAAGCAGAGCACTCAGGGCAGGAAGGCACTCAGGGCAGGAGGGTACTCAGGGCAGGAGGGCACTCAGGACAGGACAGACCTCCTCTCTGGGATCCACACCCGAGGCAGGATCACATCACACAATCAATGACAGGCTGGTCTTTAACGGCTTATCAGTGTATGCTGGATTTGCAACTTTTATGTTTTCTGTGCGTGTTGCTGGACTGAACTCAGGACCTTGTGAAATGATATAATTCCTACGTTCTTTTTTTATAAAAGTTATTGATTTTGTGAGGGCCTATACTCCTGTGGTGCCTGTGTGCTACAACAGGCCTCCGGGGGTCAGAGAATTGCATGCAGAAGTCAGTGTTCTCCATCCACCTTGTGCTTCTCAGGATCAATCTCGAGCTGCCAGGCCTGGGGGCGAGCACCTTTACCTCTGAGCAGCTCTATGGCCTCCTACTTTCTTTAAAGAGTGAAACAAATTCATATAGTTCTGAGAATGCCTGTTAGGTTAGTGAAATCACTATGTATCTTTCATATGTGTTTTCAAATATGTGATTATAAAAGAAAACTGGGGAATTGAAGGAGTGAGTTTCATACAATAAGATTACTTTAAGTTTTAGAAACTAAGGATCCCCCCCTTTTTTTCTTGCTTAAAATAATTTATTTTTATTTTCTGTGGACTGGTGTTTTGCTGGCATCTGTGTCTGTGTGAGGTGCTGGGTCCCCTGGAACTGGAATTACAGGCAGATCTGAGCAGTCGGTGGTCTTAACTGCTGAGCCATCTCTCCAGCCCTTTGCCTTAGTTTTATACGTCTGGAGTAATCATGCTTTCTCGACCAGAAGTGTTTGTGATATTGTCTGACTCACTCCAAGGTCTTCAGAGGTCATGTGTCTTAAGGACACCGCATGTTTAAAAACTCTACTGAATACATGAATGTTAAAGCTTTGGTGCTAGAATTACTGCCAAGAGGACGAGGAGAGGAGGGAATCCGTGGGAAGCCTCTATCTACAGATGCCTTTAATCCCAGCACTCAGGAGGCAGAGAGATGGATCTCTGAGAGTTTGAGGCCAGCATGATCTACATAGTGAGTTCTAGGCCAGTCAGGGCTACACAGAGAAACCCTGTCACAAAAACAAACAAACAAACAAACAACAAACAACAAAAAGAGGAAAACAAAAGGTGACCTTGATCTTGAACTTGTCATGTAGCCAAGGCTGGCCTTGAAACTCTTGCATTTCCTGCCTCCATATCTCAATTGCTGGGTTACAGGTATATACACTTCCATGTCTGGCTTTCCTTAGCTATTTTCCCCTGAGTAACAGTTTTATTAATTCTCTGAGAGTTTCACATCATGCACCTGTTTAGCTATTTTTAAGAAGAATTTTTTGGGCTGGAGAGATGGCCCAGTGGTTATGAGCACTGGCTGCTTTTCCAGAGGACCTGATTTTAATTCCTAGCATCACAAGGTAGCAAGCTCACAACCATCTCTAACTCCAGTTCCAGAGGGTCTGGCACCCTCCCCTCCTGCAGACATGTAGGCAGGACACCAATGCATAAACATAAATACATCTTTAAAAAAAAAAAAGATGACTTTGTTGTGAAAAATCACCAGGATGTTCCCTCTGGAGCCAGACCAGTTGCTCAGAGAAGAAGTGCATATGAGAAAGAAGACGTTTACACTGTGGGAGATTAGAGCAGATACACGCAGGAGAGGTGAAGCCGTGCCGCTTTCACAAACAGCCGTAGGCACTGGCAGGACGACGCTTATGCAAGCGACTGGAGCCTTACCCGCCCTAGTCGTCGATATACTCGAAGGGCTCTGGGGGCTCTGGCTCTTGCTCCTCCTCCTCTATCTTTGGGCCGTGTGCTGCCACAGGTTCCACAAGCTCTTCAACGTCTTCGCTGGTGTCTTTCAGAATTATGATGCCCCCGATGGAGAGCTGCACAGAGAGGAGACAGAATTAGCTCCACTCAACTTCCCGATGCTCTGCGCTCTAGAGCAGGTGCTCGGGAAGAACCCTCACCACGTGATGTGTAAGGAGAAGGCTGAGGGAGAATTCATTACACTAGCAAAGAATAACTCCTCTCCAGTGAGCAACTGCCAGTTTAACCAGTGCACGGTGGCCCATGAGGCTGTTCTGAGTGGCAGCTGCATCCCGACTGAAGATGTGTTTTCCAGCCAAAGAAATTCTGGCTGTGGGCAGAATTCTTACTGTCCCAGCACAGCATTCTACTGCCTTCCTACACTACTCAAGACAGTGATCTTGGATCGGCAACCTCATTACCACCCCAGAGCCTTCCAACCAAGAGACAGGCCCCACCCCCTAAAAGATTTTTATTTATTTTTATGTGTATAGGTATTTTGTCTACATGAATGCCTATGCACCATGTGTGTGTAATGCCTGGGGAAACTAGAAGAGGGCACTGGATCCTCTGGAACTGGAGTTACAGACAGTTGTGAGCTGCTATGTGGGTTTGGGGAACAGGACCTGAGTCCTCTGTAAGAGCAACAAATATCTCTAGACCTTTGATATGAATGCATATTATAGTTTTTGTTGTGCTCCTAGCCTTTAATGGCTGAACCAACTTTCCAGTCCTGCTTTAGTTTTTGAATTTCTGTATTTGTGACATTCAAGAAAACTACAAATAAAAGATCATTTTTTTTCTCTCCAGCAATTCCAGAATATCAGAGAAAATAATAAATACAACAGACATTTGAGTGTTCTCAAAATAATCTAGAAAGCACTATAATGTAAGGAATGAAAAAACCAGATGGAAAGTAAACTGTAGTAGCAATTCTATTAAGGCCTCTCTCAGCCTATTAGCTGATGGTAAATTCAAACACCAAACTATTCAACCATCTCTGGTATGCTAATCTTATTCTATTTGCATGCCTGTGTCAATGGAAATGGAAAGTTGCTCTCTGTAATTAAATCAGCCAACAGTGGCAAGGCACATCTGGAAAAGCATACAGCTACAAAGCATATTACTGGGATGGAAAGAAGCACAGATCATTAGTGACATGACTCACATGGGTTAAGTATCTCTGCAGTTGAACCTAATCTGATTTTACTCATCGAGATTCTGCCCTGGTGTGCTATAAAACTGGTGTGCCTTCAGTCACTTCTAGACCATTTTCCCCTTCTAACACATACATTCACACCAAAGAATCTACAACTCTCTCCCGTAAAGTTTTCTTGAAAAGAATACATTCTATGGAATGACTCTGCCTTGACTACCAACAGCCCAAGAACAACAGAGAAAATGGCCACTGTCCCTGTCCTCCACGGCCTGAAAGTTTATGGGAACCTTTTAGTGGAGCAATGGAGAGGAGCAGACACGCAAAATAGAATGTCCACATTCAGAAGACAACTTCAAAGTTTCTGCAAACCTGTAGCTATGCGTTCTAACTTTTCCTATATGCTCATCAGAAATGAAATGATCTCATTCACATATGCAACACAATCCACATATCCTTAAGCTGTTTATAGCTATGCCACATTATAGGTTGATTAATGTTTCCCATGTTGTGGAAAAGTTCATCTGCTAAGGAGAAGATATCCTGCTGTCTAAAGGCTATTAAAAAAATCTAAGATGGGGACTTCTTGCTGAAGCAGAGTAGGGATATTATCACAGTGCTTCTTTTTCTTGATAAGGCATGCATCCTTGGTTGGCCTGTAGATTAGACTCAACTCACAGAGATCCACCTGCCTCAGTATCTCAAGTGCTGGGATTAGAGGAATAAGCCATAAGCCTCACAGTGCTTCTTCCTGAGGAACGTTGCCATTAAGAGTATAGGTGGGTTAACTGGCACTATCTTTTTTCAATGTACATACAAAGGAGTGGTCTTTTATTAAGTTGAGAAAGAATTTACATAATATAAATGCACTCCCTTGATGTATAAAACTTAATACATTCACAATGTACTTATTAAGAGGTGTGCACAATGTCACCTCTGCTAAACGTGTAATCATCAACTTGAAGAAATCTTGCACCTACGACAAGAAAACCAAGCAGGAACTGACCTGGAAATGTCCTCCATCATAGTATCTCTAGAGTAGAGGGAATTACTTAGTTGCACTACTAAACAAAAGAGCAGAGATATAAACCCAGGCATGCCCACGCTCAGCTAGAAACCACCACACACAGCAATTTCCATTTCGTGCCTTTGCTTCTCTGTAAGCTGATAACCTAGTTAAGAGCACCTTGGCTCACAAATGAAACAAGAGTTGCTTTTAGTTTATCATTGAGTTGACTGAAAAATAAAACTTACTCCCATATGAGCATCCAGAAGTCTCCTCTATCATATCTCAAACAACAGACTCAGTATCTGGATGCCCTGCATGGGTGGACTGGTAAGTCTTTAGCTTTCTAGATTTAAAAACTTGGATCAGGAGTAGGTTTTACGTTCACATCTATAATCTCAGCACTCAGGAGCCTTAGTCAGGAAGACTGTTCATTGGTTCAAGGCCAGTCTGGGCTGCAAAATGACTTCTAGGTCAGAGTGGACTAAGATCTTGTCTCAGAAATACAAAAGACAAAACAAGAAAAATTAAAATACCACCAAAATTAAAACAACAAAAGACTTGAAAGATCAAGACAGTATTGTTAAACTTTCTGGTAAGTTATCATGGTTTGAATGAGAATGTCCCTCACAGGCTCATGAGCACTTGTTGCCCAGTTGGTGGCACTGCTTTGGGAGAACGTGGATCCTTTGGAAGGTAGGACATAGCTGGCGGACATAGGGACAAGCCTCGGGGTCATAGCCTGGGCCTGCTTCCCGACCCCTCTTCTCTTCCTAGTATTAATCTTCCTGAGATTCAAGGAACTCCCTGACTCACTCCTGCTGCTATAAACTCCATCGTGACTATCTCACCATGAGGGACTATATCCTCTCAAATATGAGTAAGAATAAAGCCCCCTCCCCCCAGCTGGTTCTGTCAAGTATTCTGCCACAGTAATGAAAGAGGTAACCAATATACTTGTTTCTACTGAGAAAGATTCTGTCTTGGGATTAACTGAGTATCACAAAGATCCCTTTTTAAATTCTAAAACTCAATGTGTTTAGGACAATAGTGTAATTATGATGATGATCATGTATTGGCAGGACCAGGTCTTGTTCCCAGTGCTTGCACATTAGCTTCTTTGATCTGTGCCCATTAGTTAAGGAGATAATTCCTATTTTACATATGGAGGAAACCAGTGTGTAGTTATGTGCCCATATCCATGACAGAAGAAGAAAAACAGTTCTCAAGAATTAGAGAAAAAGAGAAGCTCTCCAACAATCTAAATGAAGCCAAGGTGACTGCGCTTGTTTTTGCTAACAGCCCCCCCCCCCGTCCCCTTTTTAAAGTTTATTAGTGACTTTGCTCTAAAATACTTTGGGGATTTATCCTCTTCTGTCAGTCTTACCTAGCTTCACAGATTTCTACCCCAATGGCAAATCCAGCTAAGATGGGTAACTTACTGGTTTGAAAGGCTGGTATCTGCAGGTCTCTGTCACACTTAGGACCTTCAGCTGGGCAGGCATAACTCGTGCTGGATTATCCAACAGCTGGAAGCTTGGTTCAGGTTCTTTTTTCTTTTCTTTCTCTTCCTTCTTCTCTGCTTCATCCTAGGATAGGAGAAATGCAATCAATGGGGGGGGGTCACTCTGTCCCACGTTACTTGAGTCTGTCTGCTAAGTTTATAGAACACTGTCAGGTGCAAAGGGTAGTGGCAGGTACAATAAAAGTACAACTAGAATGACACCCAACTCTACTTAGAGATGAGCATGGTACGAATCATTTTAAAAGACGGAAAGGGTTTCTACCAGCAGAGATCAGAAGAGTCTATTTAAATGGTCGGACCATCATCCATCTTCCCGAAAGCCTTTCTTCATCAAGTCACTGTCTACTCAGACAGTTGTCAAAGCCTACTTTAGCTATAACTTTCTCTATGAACTCATTCCTATTCTGTACCCCACCATCTCACAAATGAACACTGTTATGATCTGCTATGATACCTTCTGGAAGCTCATGTATTGAACATCTGAGAACATTCTGGACAGGGTCTAGCTGGTTGAAGGGATGGCCCGAGGGATGTAGAGTAGCCATGTGGCCAGTCTGCACTCTCTGCTTTCTGACCTAGGTATGAGCAAGCCTTTCTGCAAGCTCCTGCTGCCAAAGGTGCAGCTGCAGACACCATGACTTATCTGCCATGACAGACTGCATCCCTTAAAACCACGAGCCCAAATTCTCTTCTCTCTAAAGATGCTTCCAGTAGGTATTCTGTCTGAGCAACAAGAAAAACTAATACAGACATGGGTTTCTAGATTCTCTTTCAAACATAATGGTATGATTCTGTATGCTGGAAACAGAATAACTAATTGAAAAGGCTAGGAGCAAAGTACAACAGTGTTTAAGGAATCTGGACGACAACAGGGATTAACCCATATGACCATTGAGGTATACCTACCACTTCCATCTTCTCCTCCTCCTTTTTTTCTTTTTCTTTTTCTTTTTTTTTAGCTTTAGCAGTAATAGACAACACAGCGGTGGAAACCTGGAGACAGTCAAAATGGCATAAGACTGTTACAATTTCTTACCTACAGACTAAGAAGGAGCCCAAGAGAGCAGTCCCACAGCGTGCCCCCGACTCCTGTCAGTAACTGTGCACAGCGAATCCACTGAGAGCTGGAGAGAGAGCAAGCGGGATGTCACGGCGCATCGCTTGCTGCTACTGTCATGCTTAGCTAGCTACTGGGCTGTGTCCAAAACAACCAATCTTTTCTCATCTGCCTTGACTGTGACTTTGCTATCATCTACTTCTGAGACAGAATTGAGTGCTATTGTTCTTTTTGGTTTTATGGGAAAAGCACTGAAAAATTCTCGGTCATAGAGATGTTCTCACAGCTAGATGTCTTGTAATGGTAATACACAGTGAGTGAAGTTAGCTAGGTGTGGTCTTCCTCGATGGATCTCACTTGAATTTAAAGGTGAAACGAGACACTGAAAATGGAGTAAAATAAAGATATTGTGAAAGATATTCATCAGTTGCCACCCTAAATTTATTTAGTTGTAAAATTAACTGTTCTTATACACAAAACTTAATATAAACAATTAATGAATAGTTAAGATGAAACATCCTAATATAAAGAACAATTTCCCTCAAATAAACATTGTGAAAGGGTTGCTTGTTTTATTGAGTAGAATATCATAGCCAGTACAGCTATGTAAATGCATTCATTACTCTTTATTATGTATTAGTGAATTTGCTAAAAAACTGTTGGTGAAGTTAGTTTTATCCATTCTTAAAAGGATGGATAGGAAATATATCTGAAAATAAATAACACAAATTACTTTTGACAATACAATTCCACACCCACTATTCTAAGTGACAGACACACTTGCAAAAGAACAAGTATATGCACAGACATTTTTATTGTAGCCTCACTGGTAGTGTATTAAATAAAAATGTCCTTAAGTGTACATCAGATAAAATAAATAATATATAGAAATGGCTCTATATATTATTGGAGAAAGTTATACACTGAGACAGCTTGTAGAAAACAGCAGCAGTTTTAGTGTAAGAGGCTCTGACAGAGCAGAGCAAACTTTCATGACTCTTGGGCCATAGAGCTGGGATATCAAGACAGGAAAAGGCTCTTTACTTTCTATTTAAGTCTAATGTTAGCTGTCACCTCAAGTGTCGTTTTAGACAGATATCCTCTTCTGGACACATACACAGACAGACAAACACAGACACACAGATCACTAAGGCAGAACAGGACTGAACAGATAGCTCGATGGTTAAGAGCACACACTACTCTTCCAAAGAACATGAGTCTGGATCTCAGGACCAATGCCAGGCAGCTCACAACTGCTTTTAACTCCAGCTCCAAGAATGTCTCTAGCCTCTACAGCCCACACTCACATGAGTACCCCACATACACATAATTAAAGCTGTGCAGCATGATGGTACAGATCCTAATCTTTGTACCTGGAGGCAGAGTTAGGTGGACCCTGGGAGTGTGAGGTCAGTCTGATAAACTATCTAGTACTAGGTTAGCCATGACTCTACAGTGAGACTTTACTCCAACCAACCAACCAACCACATTTGAAAACTGTATCACCTAGAGAGTCAGTAGCTTCTCCAAGAAGAACAAATGTTAAAGACCCAAAGAACATACCTTTTCCTTTTCTTTTTCTTTTGGTACTTCCAGAGGGGCAGGATACGCGAATGTGGATGGTTTACAATTTGATTTATATTGAACTTTCGGCATCTGAAGAAATAAAACACTCTCTAGTTCTTTCCATGGAAATAACATCAAGATTTATGCATTCTGTTTATAACAAGCATACAGGTGTAAAGAGAGATGGAAAGATCCTGTGCAAGCTGAACGTTCAGCAACTGAGCTGTTGCACGTTAGCACTCTACGAAAGCACTGTACTCTGCCACTGATCAGTTTCTTCTATCTGCTTCCTCACAATCCACCGGTGTCAGTGTGTGAAGTCCTACTCACGCTGTGAGCACGGGGACAACTGTTAGCCCTTTGTGAAGAGTTACATATCTCTTCTGAACTCTCATGACCATTCCTTGTACGACACTGACAACTTATTAGTCTATATACACTTCCCATAACACATAATCGTGCCTAATGCAAAACTACCTTTGTTACTTAGAACAACCTGCTGTCTAGTCTGAATCTTTCTTTACTCACCTCATTTGCATTGGTAAAAAATGGTAATAAGCACCATATTTGCTAAGATGGGAACTTATCTTCTCTATCTCGCTTTCATTGTGAAGAACGGAAACATTATAAAATTGTTTGGCAGAATGTACGCCTCTAAAGATTACATAGGAGGTTTAATGATAATATTAAATATTAGGAATTAGGAAAACAAAATATTGTTTTGAGAAATAAAGATGCTAAATATTTGCAACTGAGCAGTTTTAATATTGAAATAATTAAAAATAACTAGTTGTATAGGTATAATAAAAATATTAATATAACAGATTACTCAATTAAGACAAATTTGAGCATAAAATTTTTCATTCTGAAAACTTAGCAAACCATCTTAACAACAGTGATGAGCAAATGTAAGAGGTATTTAAAGGTTGAAAGCCTTAAAGCAGAACGAGATGGCTCATCAGGTCACAGGATTGAGGAGACCTTAACTACGACCCGTAAGAAGTGTGATTAAGGACTGGGCTGTCAGGGCACGGAACGGTGAAAGCTTTTAACCTCTGTGGTCAGTTTGTTCCGTCAGACTCCCTGACCCCTCACTGGTGGTCTTGGTTTCTGTTACTACTAAAGGGATATCTTCCTGTGGTACTGTTCCTTATACTAACAATTCTTTGTTGAGTAGGCATAGAGGTCCTTGTGCTCACAGATAAGCACTAGAGGAAACAGGAATGTTAAATACACAGAGTTCTCTTCAAAGGAAGAAAGAGAGGTGTAAATCTTTTTTCTGCCTGGTCTCGGGCCTCTGTGCTATCTGTAGCTGGAGACTACAATGGATCCTCTCTTTATCAGGCATGAGCTTATTTTTCTCAGTCAATCTATAGAACATATATTTATGGAAAATACGTACTTTACAAATAGTTTATGTTGTCAATGACTTAAGCTTTATTGTACACATGGAATTGAGTCAATTATCACCAGGAAAAATTTCATCGAGCTATGCTTAAATATGCCTAAAACAAACAACTTGGGGCCAGACTCTCCATGTTTGAACCAGCACTGGCTACTGAAGTGTGTTGAACCGAACTGCCTTCTTTCTTCCCATGGATCATGACCCTGCTGTAGAGAACCCTGCAGTACATGACGGAGGCGTGGACCGCCTCGAACTTTATCCCTCACTAACTAGCTAGTCTGTGTCCTCATTCTTTCTTGTCCAGATTAGTGTAATAGCACAAACCCATGTTTCTCCTGACATCAGAATGATCCTCGTTAGAGGCAAAACTGTCATTACCCTCTTAAAAGCTTTCACCAGCTCTTGCAGCCCTTGGATTAAAGTGGCCTAGCATGGTGGCACAAGCCTGGAATTCCAGCACTCTGGATGTTAGGTAGAGGGATCCTGAGTTCAGAGATCACTAAGTATACAGAATGACTATCTGCCCCCAAAGCCAAATATACTAGCTAGGCATGGTAGCACATGCCTTTAATCCAAGTATTCTAGAGGCAAAGGCAGGCAGGTCTCTGTCAGTTCAAGGCAGTCTGGTCTACAATAGTGAGTTCTAGGCTAGTCAGGGCTACATAGTGAGACCCTGTTACAAAACGGAAACCAAACCACCCCCTCCGAATACACAGAATGGCTTATAAAATCTCTTCATATTTTTGATTAAACAATCTACCCCATCATTCCCTCTCAAAAGATGTGTCCAGTATTAGAGAGCTAGTAAGAAAAGATGACTTATAAAACGTCCACAGACATACTCTAGTCTGCAAGGGCGAAGGACTGAGATGGAAGGGGAAATATGGTCATCTGTGATAAGAATACTCACAACACTCAG
Source organism: Tokudaia tokunoshimensis (assembly GCA_036184795.1). Lineage (NCBI taxonomy): Eukaryota > Metazoa > Chordata > Mammalia > Rodentia > Muridae > Tokudaia > Tokudaia tokunoshimensis. Next base: position 87,771,539 of record BTHU01000016.1, on the reverse strand, counting down.
GACTCAGAGACATACCTTCAAGTCCTTGTTAAGGCCAATGACACAGGTAGGAGTATAAGCCAGGGACAGGAAGTGTGAGAGGGGGAACCAGAACCAGAACTGGGTGAAGACAAGGACGCCAACCACAGAAGGCATGTGAGTGTGCCCAGTCCTGGACTGTAAGGAGATTGTGACATTATGACCACCTGCAGAAAGAGAAAACCATGAGCACAGTGACCCATTAAGATAAACATTTCTAGGTATTGCACTAGGGAAGTAGCTGGTGATTTGTTTTTGGTTTTTTGGGTTTTTTTTGTTTATTTGATTAGGGTCTCACTAATCAGTCTGTAACTCACTATGTAGACCAGGTTGACCTTGATCCCTCAGAGATCTGACTGCCTCTGCCTCCAGAGTATTGGGGTTAAAGACATGTACCACAGTATCCAGTTATTTATGTGTATGAGTGTTTTGCCTACATGTATGCATATATACCATGTGGGCGCCTGATGCCCACAAAGGAAGAAGAGGGTGTTGAATCCTTGAAACTCAAACTACATGTGGTTTTGACCCACTTGATGTGGGTAGGGGGAGCTGTACTTGGGTCTTCAGCAAGAGCAGAAAGTGCTTTTAACCAGTGAGCCTCACAAAAGGAAAACTCTTAACAATTTAAATTTTAATTCAACATGTTTTCCGAGGAAGAATATGATAAACAGTGAAATCAGCTGATTCTGATCAGAAGTTTGTACTGTGAGAGGGTGAACGGTTTAAAACCCAGCTTGTTCCGCCTCTTGCCACAGTCTCTAGACTATCCCTTTGGGGAGTAGAGAGAAATTCAGCTTGAAAGACACTAAGTTTGAGTGAAGATCCAAGTTAGCAACTAAAGAATCGGATTTTAGTCAGACATAGTGGCATGCGATTATCTAGGATCCCAGGGCTTAGAGACTGAGATGGAGAGTTGGCTTGAATTTGAGGCTAGCCTGGACTGTATAGTGAAACCTACCCCCCACAAAAAAACAAAAATCCCAGCTGAAAGTCACCGAGCACATTACCAAGTAAATAGAACTACCCTAATTTCTCTCCAATATATCTAATCCTTCCAACACTATCAGGCAGACTTTACAAAACAAGAAAGAGGAACAGAGAAAAAAAACTTGAGCTTATAGAAATGTTATATAAAAAGATTAGGGTCTGCTGAGCATGGTGGTGTACACTTGTCTCAGCTACTTGTAAAGGTTGAGACAATAGGACAGTAAGTTAAGGGCCAATCGGGAAACCTTATAGGACATGTTCAGAATAAATCATAAAAAGGGGCGATGCTGCAGGGCACACCTTTAATCCCAGCACTCGGGGGGCAGAGGCAGGCAGATCGTTGTGAATTTGAGGCCAGCCTGGTCTACAGAGCTAGTTCCAGGACAGCCAGGGCTACATGAGGAAACTGTCTCGAAAAACAAACACATGACAACAAAATCCCAGGTGCTGTGTGGTTAGTTACTCAGTGGTGTAATTACAATGACACTCCACAGGTGATGTCCTGGGTTCAGTCTTCAGCAGGGAGGCAAGAGGGGACAGGGTGTGTCTGAGAGCAGGGAAGGAGTAGCACTCATTGTGCTTGAATAATGGAAAACTATCTCTGCAAACCACACTCTCAAATTTTACTCTGGAATAATTTGCTTCAGACTCAATTTCCATGATGTCACATGAAGCATTGGATTAGCTGTTTCATTAGATTTACATAATGCATCTGGAAGACCTCAGCACATTCACCTGCATCCAGTATGCCTTGGGCCAGGATAGCTCCAAATTTGGCCATGACATCATCGTGCTTGTCATTGATGACTTTGGAATACAGCTGCCGGAACTGATTCACCTGAAGAAGCAAGAAGAGTCTGAGCATTTGTCGTGCCATTAGAGAACATCCAGGGAACTGCACTAATGGTGTTGAGACCCAGTTCTCAATTTCAAAGCATTTAGAGGAGTGAGACAGACCAGATGTATTCCGACTTCCTGGTGTGGAAGCACTAGCTGCTTTCAGTCCTCACTCCACAGTGGGTGATTCAGATGAGGGAATGCTGAATAAGATTTCATTCTGCACCAGCCGGTCAGCAGGCCCAAACAGTCCCAGCAAACAGCTCTTGCTGCACTTTGAATTACAGCTATGCTGCTTATTGTCAACTGAGCAGATTTCCTAACAGGCATGGCCCTTCAGTTCTACCTTAAATAAACTACCCTTCACCCAGTCTGTGTGAGTGTATTCACAAACATTAAAGATGTGCATTCTGAATGCACGGTAGTTTCGAAGACTTGCTCAGAATCAATTATGATTTGATTTAGGGTGAGATTACCAGTAATTTTGTATGCTTTAGAGTTTTCCTGAAATTACAATATATAACTTTCACATAAAGATGCTTTTAGAATATTCATAATGAATAAGTGGTTTCTTTCACTGCTGGGTGGAGATGGCCCTATCTGATGCTTCTTGCATGGCTTACACTTCCTTGTCTGCCCGACAGTGCTTTCAAATGGTAGGCACTCAGGGAGAAGTCTGCTTGGTCAAGAAGCACATGATCATGGAGTTTCCCAAATCTGCCAAAAGCAGAAAACACCAGATTTGAGTTTCCTAGTATAATGAGCTTAGCACATTCTTTCAGAATCTCTTCTCTGTATTGGTCTGAAGAGCCCAGTGTGATACTGGCAGAGTAACAGACTCAGACAGCCTGAGGAATATGACGATTTCTGCTCTTCGGAGATATTTGGGTAAATTACTAGTCTGTCTGTCCTATGGTCCTTTTCTTTTCAGATGGGACTTCTTGTAAGGTGGCCCATGTCTCAAACTTCTGAGCCTGAAACAATCCTCTTGCTGAAGCCTCTTTAGTAGCTCGACCATAGGTAGGTATCACCACACCTGGCTACCTACTAGCTTTTCTGAGCTTTAGTTTCTTCCCCTTTTCTTTGAGGATTATAAGATTTACCTCATCCATGTTCTAAAGACAACCTGAAGTAATCGTGGTGACAAATGGGGCATGGTGTACTTCAGTAGGCACAGACGTCACATAGGGGCAAAACTGTACTACCCTCTAGACTATTAGCTCTGCCAATTATACACTGCTAATAAAACAATACTCCTTAAAAATGGCTCTCAGTTTTATTCCCAGGCAACAACAAACTGCAGTGGGGGAATATGATGCCCACAATAACTATTAAGTCACACCCTTCCAGTCTTACGGCTTTAAAAACTATAAAATCCAGCATGATTAAATCATCACTGCGTTCATAACCAATTTTAAATATCCTAAGGTTTAATGTTTTTACTTTGGCTCAACAGGTCAAATTCCTTTGATTCAAGGATGGAAATTTTATGTACGAAATGTTAAAAAAAAAATTCCATGAACTTATAAAAATAAAGATTAAACAAAACACTATACATGCATTACAAAGGAGAATTTAAATATACAACGATATCTAAAACAATAGAAAAGCATCCAATGAGAAATTCAAAGATGGATTTTTAACAGTAAAATTTTGTTCATCACTTTTATTTTTCTAACACTTTCTTAATGTTCACTCTTACAATTCTTGTAAAGAGTCACTGTGTTAGTAGAGCACACAGTGGACTAAATTCAGAAGGCAAGCTGTGATCCTCTAGTCTACTCTCCGCTTCCTTACAGATGTCAGGTCTGTTTAGCACACCATCTGCTGGTTACCATGAGCGGTGATCAGGGTGAAGACCATGGTTTCCTAACTTTACAGTTCAGAATCTGATGGCACCATGCCCACCCAAAAATTCATCATGTTCTGCACTTTACACTTATACTAGAAAAAAAACTCAGAAAGAAACAAAATTCTCTGGAGTCATTTCTTCTGCATTCCCTCCTTCCCACTTCATTCGCAAGTATCTCTGCATATCAGGAACCAGTTTGGAAGTTTTATTTTTATCTTTGACATTTTATCTGTGTTTAGAACATCAACTATACAACTGTAACTCCTTCCATAAAATCCTTCAGGTCAGATGTATCTGGAATTCAGATTTAAAAAACTAACATGGGCTGGGCTGGAGGGATGGCTTAGGGTGAAGAGTAGTGGCTGCTTTTCCAGAGGACCTGGGTTTGATTCCCAGCACCCACAGGACAGCTCACAACTGTCTGCAACTCTGGGGGATCTGACCCTTTCCTGGCCTCTGTAGGTATCAGGCACCTGTGCAGTACATACACATATATAGGCAAAACACCCACACATGTGTTTTTAAATGCCGACATGACATACACACTTTGTATTTCTGGTGGGGTATGGAACACTATCCCATAATGGAATTAGAAATTCTGAAGTAGCAAACATATGGATATTCATAGTAAGTGACCCATTACTAGGTAAGATTTTAGTCAGCTAGGTCCTTAAAAGCAAACCTGTAAATTTTCAGACCTTCCTAGATTTTATAACTGTAAAGGGCTACTGGTTTAATTGTTTTATGTCTAGTTCCTATACATCTCTGTTCAGTTGACTTTGCCCCATACATTCCTACTTTTCTTTCAAATGACTTGCTACTATTTCAAATTCCACATATCCCTTATGTTTCTTTCACTGTACTCTTTCTGATAACATCGTGATCTTACTGTGATGGTTTAAGCCTGAAATGTCTCCACTGCTCATATTTGGTCACATGTGGTGATGCTTTGGGTGGCTGTGGAACCTTAAGGATGTGGGTCCTAGCTGGTTAAAAAAGGTCACTAAGAAGTAGGCTTTGAAGGTTATAGCAATGGTTCTCTACCTTACTAATGCTCAAACACTTTAATACAGTTAGTTCCTCATGCTATGGTGACCCCCAACCACAAAATTATTTTGTTGCTACTTCATAAGTGTAATTTTGTTACTGTTGTGAATGGTAAGGCAAATATCTGATATGTAGCATGTCCTGACCCACAGGCTGACACCCACTGGGTGATAGCCACACCCCTGGTTCTTACTGCCTGCTTCTTGGTCCACTGCTATGAAAACAGCCACACCCTCTCCCAAGATACTCTTGCTGTCATAGAAAGAGTCACTCTGCCATGTCTTCTTGCTATGGTGAATTATAATCCCTCAAAACCATGAATCCAGATGGTTTCCATGAGCTACTTTGCTCACAGCCATGCAAAAATAACTAATGTAACTTGTTATCACAATCTCACTCATTTTTAGTTTTCATCTTGAATTTATTAGTATTTTAACAATATAACCCTCCCACCCCCTGCCATTTTGCTTTTCAAAACAGGGTTTCTCTGTGTAGTCCTGGCTGTCCTGAAACTTGCTCTATAGACCAGGGTGACATTGCACTCAGAGATTCACCTGCCTCTGACTCCAGAGGGCTGAGACTAAAGGTGTACACAACCACCGCCTGGTATGATAGTGTCTTACATCTTATAAAAAAACTTCATGCTTAGAATTTCAGCTTATAAACATATTTTTTTTTGTATAGAAATAAGAATCTAAACTCTACCTTTCTTAAACTCACATTGAAAAAGACAAAATAGTTCTAGCCTTTGAAAAGAATACTGTGTGTGTGTGTGTGTGTGTGTGTGTGTGTCTGTCTGTCTGTCTGTCTGTAGATGTCAAGAGAACAACTTTTGGCAAATGAGGGTTTGAGGGATCAAATTCAGGTCACCAAGTCTGGTGACAACTGTCTGTATTTGCTAAGCCATCTCTCTGGCATAAAGTTATGCATTTAAAATATTTATCATGTTCTGAATGCAAATCTTATACTTCTGAAAGGGGGAATGATCAAGGGAAAAGATTACAGTTCTTTTGATTAATTTCGGATGAATCATGATAACCAACAAAAGCTTAATGAATCCAAACTGTAATTTTATTTTAGAACTAAGAAGTTTAACAAGTATGGCTAAACACGATCCCACTTCTAAAACAAGTACTTGTCAGAGACTGGAGGAGATTCTTTTACCAGATTACACATTAAATGATATAAGGCAAAGAAGAGCACTAGATTTCATTATTATTAGTTCTAAATGTACTTTAGTTTTTATTTTGTATATGCTGGATATGCTGGAAATTAAATTTGGATCCTCTACTAGAGCAGCAAGGACTTTTAATGGGAAAGCCATCACCTCTCCAGTCCTAAGAACTTATTTTTATAGTGTAACTTTTCATCTGATGTTTATACTATATTTACTATGTAAATGTTCAAATAAACTTATCATGGTGGATTTCATTTAACAAGACAAAAATAGATGATTCATGAAGAGAAGAGTTATGTTTTTGAGAGAAAACAGCTCCAAGAACCCATTAAAAGGTTAAGTGTGACACTCAAGACTTTCTAAATTGTGTGTTACAAATACAGAAATGTGTCTATGATCTGGGGTTTATGTTTGTAAGTGTGGACAAGTGAGAAACTGATAGAAACAAGGCAAAAACATACTGGTATTAGTTAAACCAAGGGCACAATGTACAGGCTTAGTGTTAGGGCATCATACTACACAAATATTCTAATTTCCATTATGAATCTTACAAAATATCCAAGGTCATTTTCTTTTGCATTTCTTTGAAGAAGGGCTGTAATTCTTTAATTATTTTTATGCATAAATCTCTGAACCATGTATGTGCATGGTGCTCAAGGAAGCCTGAAGAGGATGCTGAATCCTCTGGGACTGGAGTGGTTGTGAGCTGCCATCTGGGTGCTGGGAATTGAACCTGGGTCCTCTGGAAGAGCAGTAGCGCTTGTAACCACTGAGCCACCTCTCCAGCCCCAGGAGACAGTTCTTAATGCCCTGACCCTTGCTTTTGAGCCTTTTCCACTAATTTTAAGTACTGACCTGAAAAACTAGAACTCTGAGGATTCATTTTATTCTCTTTAAAAATAGACATTATCGACATAACTCTGCTTTTGTAGTTGGCATGAAAACATTTATATTTCACAGCCAACTTATACTAATTGCATTTCAATTTAAAAGTTTTTATTTTACTTTTAAAGAGTACTTTTATCACACAGTATTTGTTTATGACTGCATGTTTATGGGTGCAGGAATGCCACAATGTGCATGTGGAAGTCCCAGACGACCTACAGGAGTCGCTGTCTGCCCACCACGAGGGAACTCAGATGACCAGGCTGCTTCCCCCACAGAGCCATCTTGCCAGTGCTATTTCAACATTCTTAATTAGTATTCATTATTCTGAAGATACGGGAGTACTTTATTTGTTCATACCATTAAGACTCCATTCAAGATCATAACTTGCAATTATTTTAAAAAAACCAATTATTTAAATTGTTGTATGGCTTCTTTCTAAATGTGGCATTTCTTAAGAGTAAATAAATAAATAAAACAAACAACAAAAACAAAAAACAAAGATTATAGTTTAGGCTATTCTACCTCATAAGGATTCTGTACTGTTTGGGGTTATGACTACTAAAAAACACTGAAATTACTTCTTTTTGTTGGCTTTTGAGATAGGGTTTCTATGTGTAATCCCAGCTCTCCTAGAACTTGTTCTGTGGACCAGGCAGGCTGGCTTCAAACTCAGATGTGCCCACTTCTGCCTCCCAAGTGCTAAGATTAAAGGTGTATGCCACCATGCTCGGCTCTGAAAATTTTTCTTTGTTTATATAGGGTCTCAAGTAACCCAGGATAGCCTTGAACTCCTGGGGTTAAAAGCAGGTACCACCATAGCAGCTTCATTTTAATGAAGTACTTTATTGTGTGTATATGGCATATATACATTGTGTGTATATATATGGTATGCCCACACATATGCATAGAGGCCTGGGGAGAGAGAGTGCCAGAGTCCCACTATATCACTCTCTGCCTTGTTCCCTTCAGACAGGGTCTCTCACTGAACCTGGATCTAGGCTGGCAGCCGTAATCCCCAGAGGTCCTCCTGTGTCTGCTCCTCACAGTGCTGGAGTTACAAGTACATCTGTGGCCATGTGTCACTTTCACATGGGTGCTCAGGACTCCATTATTACGCAGTCAACACTCTACCCGATGAGCTATCTCCCCAGACTCAGGTTTAATCATTGGAATTCTAAAGCCAGGATATGAGGATGGCTAAATGTTTGTCTAGTTGACAACAGAAGCAATGTGAAAGCCATATGTGAGGTCCAAGTGAATAAATATTTATATGGCTATTTGAGGAGGTTCATTCTTCAATGACCCTGTGCAGCTGGGTAACTTCCAAAGGCTCGGTGCAACATCAAAAGCAGAAATAAAAGCTACTCATATGATGGCTGCTATATTTAAAAGCACAAAGAAATATGGTCTATGTTTGCAAAGATGTTTATGTTCTAGAAGACATAGTATATTAAGCAATTCTTGGGAAAAACAGGAGAAGTCAGATTGTACATGCAATAATACTTTTAGAAACCCTGAAAATGATTTTGAGAGAGAAGCTGGGTGATGAGACAATGACAGTGACTGCTCAGAAAGTGAGTTTGTCAGACAAAGCTGCCTGAAACAGAAAACCAATGCACAGTGAGTGGACTGTGTTCCTCTATCCCGAGTCTCTTCTGCTTAACATAAAGGTGCTCTGCGTCCGTTGCTGAGGTAGAAGAGAGGCCAATGGCTTTGTCCTTTCCTTTCCTTCTATTTTTTTGTTTTTAAAAGACAAAGTCTCACTATGTAGTCCAGGCTGGCCTTGAACTTGTTCTTTTTTTTTTTGTTTTGTTTTTTTGAGACAGGGTTTCTCTGTATAGCCCTGGCTGTCCTGGAACTCACTCTGTAGACCAGGCTGGCCTCGAACTCAGAAATCCGCCTGCCTCTGCCTCCCACGTGCTGGGACTAAAGGCGTGCGCCACCACTGCCCGGCTTGGGCTTGAACTTGTGACCCTCCTGCCTTAGTCTCTTAGGTGCTGGGACTATATGCATTTGCTGGCATGAACTTTTTTTTTCTGATAGCAATATTTTGTTTTTAAATGCTTCTGAGATATAAATATTACTAATTCAGGGCTACTAAACACTCTAAAAATCTAAGTACAATGGTATGGGCACAGGGTAAGTATTTTTCTTTCTTTCTTATTTCAGTTCTGGAGACTAAACCAAGGCATACAACCAATGAAGCACACCTAGCCTCATTTATTTTAATATTGAGATGGGTATTTTTGAGATGGTTGTCCATGCCTGCCTTGAACCCTCTGGTCACCAAGGCAGTGCTGAACTTGAGAGCCCTAAGAAGCTGAGATTACAGGTGGACACCACTTGTACACCACCAGTGGTTCACACTTCTGCTGAATGCATCGAGTGTGATACTCTCAGAATACACACATAAAACACACGTACTTTGTTCTCAACACAAGATGTCTGGCCATGCCCACTTCCACTGCACAGTGAAAACTAGTATAAGGTATAAGACACTGACATGAGGGAAGTTTTAAATAAGTGCCTCATACTCTGCTACAGTTAATCCAGAGGTGTGGCCCAGGGAAGGTATATGAAGGCTCCTTGAGGAAAGCCCAGCCATCTTTTTCCCTTAATATATAGAGATCCAGAGAGAGGATCCAGAGGGACCACTTAGAGGACTCATGATCAGAGGTCACTGTGTATGGAATCTGACATCTAAAATGGACAGGAATTAGTCATTACCAGGACTTCCTGAGCCACTGACACCTGTCCAGGATTGCCTAGGAGGGTAAGAATGTAGATGCAATTTTTAAATGACTGAGGTACACATAAAGTGACTGTAGAAGGTGTCATTGCCTCAGAAGCAGAACTTTCAGTCTCTAACAGAGTAGCAAATCAGTCCTGTTGCATTTAATTAAAAGCACACAGAGAGGCCAAAACAAAACACCAAAACAAACAAAAAAGAGCTAATTTTATTATTTTACCTTATAAGTTATAATTTCCTTAAAAAAAAAAAGATAGGGCTTCTCTGTGTAGTTCTGGCTGTCCTAGACAGACAGATCTGTAGACCAGGCTGGCCTTGAACCCTCAGAGATCTGCCTGCCTCTGTCTCCCAAGTGTTGGGATTAAAGGCATGCGATACCTGGCTTTTAAGTTATAATTTCTTAAGTATGTTGTATACTGAAGTTAACAAAGTGACCTTAAATTTACAAAACATATACCAAGGAAAATGATACAATTACATCAGTCCTAGTCTGCTGCCCTCAAATGTGCTTTTTTCTTTTTAGTCACTAAGGTAAATTATTACAGAAAAACCCAAACCTAGTTCTCTCCTCGAGCTTCTCTGCTCACCTTTGGACACGTGATTTCAGTCTGTTGGATCATGATGAGAGCTGACGCTATCAGAGCCCCTTGCCTCACGTAATTCACAGGGTCGTTGGTCATTGGCTCTAGTAAATTGATTGCTTCCTGAAAGCATAACAAACAAAAAGACAAAACTTTAACTGAAGTTGAGATGGCTGCACCTTCAAATACATATATATATACTTTTGACTCACTGCCAAAGGTATATTTTAGATGAGGGCAATGTTTATTTTATTTTTGTTTTTTTCAACACAGTTTCTCTGTGTAGCCTTGGCTGTCCTGGAACTCTCTCTGTAGACCAGGCTGGCCTCTGTCTATTGAGTGCTGGGATTCATGACATGGGCCACCACTGCCCAACTATAGCTCTTAAATACTCTTTCAGCTATGTACAGATACCTGGGTTATACAAATTACTTAGAAATAAAGCAGACTTATTTAGTATGAATAATAAAAATCTTTCATTGTATTAACTTGTCAGATGCTTTACTTCAAAGAACATCTGCCCCTAGAGATCATATTAAGTTTAGAATAATATGGAAAGAGAAAGATCCAATTTGTATTTAACTTATGGGAGCTGACATAAATGTAAATTAAAAGCCTAAGAGGACAAATACTTAGCAAAATATCCAACCCTATCCTTCCTTTGTTTACAGAACTAATGTAAACTAGAAAAAGAGGCAGCTGGTGAGACAGCTCAGCAGGTAAGGAGCTGCTACTAAGTCTGACAACATGAGTTTGATCCCCAGGACCCACACATGGAGAGAACTGACTCCTACAAGCTACTCTCTGACCTTGACATGAACGCTGTAGCATACAAGCATTCCCTCTATCTATAACACAGGAAATTCTATACTCCATCTCTCTAACAAAAAAGAAGAGAGCATATTTCCAAAACATTAATCATATATATGTGTGTAAAAGTAGGGGTGGATGTGTGCATATGAATTCAGGTACCCTTGAAGGCCAGAGAAAGGTGTGGGATCTCCCAGAGCTAGAGTTAAAAGACGGCTGTGTTGCTGGGTGGGAGGTGGCCTATGCCTTTAATCCCAGCACTTGGAGGCAGAGGCAGGTGCCTCTGTTCGAGGTCAGCCTACTAACAGAGCAAGTTCCAGGAAAGCTGAGACTGTTACACAGAAAAAACCTATCTTGAAATACAAACAACAGGGGGAAAAAGGTGACTGTGAGTTACTTGGTGTGGGTGCTGGGAACCAAATTATGGTTCACTCCAAAAGTAGTTAGTACGTGTTTTTAACCTCGCAGCTATCTGTTCAGCCTCTGATACACATTGCTGCTTCTTCCTCCTCCTTTTTTTGGGAGTCAGGGTCTCACTGTGTAGCCCTTGCTGGCCTGGAACTTGGGTTTGAATTCATGAAGATCTACCTGCCTCTACCTCCCAAGTGCTACCACGGCTGGCTTCACAGATATTTACATAAGAAATTTTGTTCCTGATAAATCAAGTGCCAAGTACAATTGCTTGCTCTAGCAGTGGACATTTTGTTCACAGGAATCTTACGTTTCAGCAGCTGGGACATAGAGATTAAGTTAAATAGTTATAAAAACATGTGAGGTAGGAGTAAGTACTTATAAAAAAGAACAGGAAGCTGGTTGTAGTGATAGGATCCTGTAATTGTAGGATTTAAAAAGCTGAGGTAAAGGGGCTGGAGAGAAGGCTCAGCAGTTAAGAGCACTGACTGCTCTTCCAGAGGTCCTGAGTTCAATTCCCAGCAACCACATGGTGGCTCACAACCATCTGTAATAAGATCTGCTTCCCTCTTCTGGTGTGTCTGAAGACAGCTACACTGTACTCACATAAATTAAATAAATAAATTTTAAAAAAAGATTATTTAAAAAAAAAAAAAGAAAGAAAGAAAAGCTGAGGGTGGAAGATTCTGAGTTCAAGGGCAGCCTGAGCAATATGGCAGGACTCTGCCTAGAGAGGGAGGCAGGGAGGGAGAGACTGGGAAAGCAGGCCAGACCAGACTAAAATACCAGGAGAGAATAAGATATCTCTGAAACTCTTTAAAAAGATTAATTCATTAATGTATGGGTACGTGTGTATGTGTGTGCACCCAAGCTTGGGAGGGCATGAGTGCTACAGTGTGCACAGGGACTCGTCCACCTGTGGGACTGTTTCTACCATGTAGGTCAGAGAGCTTGAACTCAGACTACCAGACTGGGTAGCAAGTACCTTGACCTGTTGAGCTATCTTGCAGGCCCAAAAGAAATTCAGAGCCCTTTTTTCCCCCATTAAATGATATGTCTGTGTTTGCAGCGTGAGTATCCATGATGTGTGTTAGATAAGCTGGGCAGTAGTGTACTGGGTGGGGTGGGAGGGTGTTGTATCTAATATTTATTAGAGGAAAAAGTATCAATATGAGATAAGAAAGTTTGGGGCTGGAGAGATGGTTTGGTGGTTAAGTACACTAGATGGGGTTCAATTCCAGCACCCCCACATAGCCAACAATTGAACTGTAACTCCATCTCCAAGAAACCCAATCCCCCTTAGTGGCTTCTGCAAGTACTGCATGTGGATGGTACACAGACTTACACGCAGGCAAAACATATAAAATAAAAAAATCTTTAAAAAGTTGCTTGATCCCTTTCTGTATAATGAAATATAAGACTCTAGAAGGGGAACAATATTCTCTTCTAGCACAAAAACATACATTCGTTGAATTAAAAGAAAGGTTTATCCAAGGTGCTCAAGATGTATGCATGTGTGCTATTCAAGGCAAAGTATGGTGATTGATATGTATCAATGTCGTGAATGAAGATTCTATGTTACATTCGGGTCCAGTGGGTAAAAGCATTTGTTGCCTGATGACCTGTGTTTGATTCCCACAATCCATCCATTAATGGAAGGAGAGAACTAATTCCTGCGTGTGCGGACACCCACACCCACACACACACACTGCTGTAACATTTTTAGAGGCTAGAGAGTTCAGTGGTTAAGGGCATGTACATAGTCATCTGTAACTAGCTTCTGAGAGGTCTGACACCTCTGGCTTCCACAGGCAAACAAATCCACAAATAGGCATACACACATACATATAATTAAAAATAATAAAAAAATGAGTTGATTTTGGGTGTCTCTAGACAGCAATCTTCATGTCAATGGTACTAATTAAACAGTAAGAATAACCATGTATCGACACTATGGTTAGCCGTGTATATCAGGTTGTTCTTAGGAGTCTTCAGACACTGTAGCACAGGCAAGTAGGGGAGCACTGTGAAGCCCTGAGCATCAAGCTAGGTCTTAGGGATCAATCACACTGCGCCTGTATTTTCACAGTTGTTTTACACACTTTCCGCATTAGAAAAGCTTGGTGTCGGGAAAGAAGTGACCGCACTGGTTGGGCTGTACCTTGTTTCCTGTACCAGCACAGCAGATTCCCAGGGCCATTGCAGCTCCATAGCGCACGTGAGGATTATAACTCTCTGACAACAAAGAAACCACACTTGGACACTGTTCGGGCGTCCTGATTAGAAAATAAAGAAAAAGAAGGGAGTGTTATGGGTTGCATGTTATAAACCAAAATGGAGGAATTTTAAACAAGTTTTTGTTGCTGTTTCTGAGATATAGGAAACAACATAATACTTAACAAGTAAGTTGTAGAACTCTTAATCTCCCACTGAGAGGTGTGTTAGCACAGACCTGTAACCCCAAGCACTAGTGAAACAGATACAGGATGGTCATCACTTGAGCACAGCCTGTGCTCCACAGGAAAGTTAAGCCACTGAGAGACACAAGTGGTGGTCTCCCACAGGATTCTATTGGTAGCACCGTGACAGGGACTTCTCAAGCAAGCTCGCTGCATGCCGGCCATTCCTAGAGCCACGAGGAGCAGACTCATCAGTGACATGGAGCACATTCCTCTGGACACACTCTCCTACTTTCTGGGCACTGTGCATCTTGTTACAAAAGACAAGGCATTTACAGAGTCTTTTAGAAGTTTCCAGGACAGCACAAAAGATGAATCCTCGAATTCCAGCACTCTGGATGCAGAGGATACCTGTGAGTTTGAGGCCAGCCTGGTCTAAACTTCAAGTTTCAGGCTAGCCAGAGCTACATGAAGAACTGGGGATGAGGATTACACACCGAAATAAGTAACAAAATTCAGATTATTTTAATAAAAAGTTCTTTGTTTACAGCCAACAGTCATCTTGCCAATGTTACTATCTGTACAAACCTTCCACAGAGCAAGAACTCAGCAAGGGTATGCACACAAATCACTGGCATCATCTAAGCATAAATTGTACATATGAACTTCCTTGTTTCAACATTCTGGCTTCTATGTCTTTATTGAGTATTTTCTACAGCTACTATATTACAACATATTAATAGATCAAGAGGCTTTCAGAATATGGAGTCTTTCCCCGTCAAAAAAAACTTGTAATACACGTACACAGGCAGAAACAGTTTTTGGCAGGGTCATCACAAAGAAAATTTGAAGGTATAAATCTCATGATATTTCTCTAGTAGAGTTACAAGTTTATAATTATTACTAGGTAAGTGCCAAATCAGAGGCTTAGCACAATGCACAGGAATTGCTCCTGAATTCAGGAAAAGCTCCTGAAAGGTCCTTGTACCCACGACAATCCAAGCACCATCTGGAATAGAATCTAAAGGCCAGCTGGATGTCTTTAACCAAAGACATCACTGACAATTGAGTTGACATACAGTACGAGGACTCCCTCTCTTCCATTTATTTCATGGTGACCATTCATCTACATAATTCTATTCTCTCCATTCCTTCAGATTCCACAACTCATCTGTCAGTAAATCAAGGGAAACCCTTAACTCTTATTTCTGTTTTCATGGCCTTGTTTCAGACCCTGATCTTCTCTCACTAGTTTCTGTCAACTTACCTTTATTTTATTTATTTCTATTTAGTTCATTGAGATAGAGGGAATGTAGGCTTAGAGTCAGAAAGATCTGGGTTCCGATTCTAGGATGGTTATTTATCATCAGGAGGATAAGCTCTGAACCGTACAGGGCTGTAATTGTTTTACTCACAAAATATTATCTGTTCCTTCCTGTGCTAGAGAGAGCTAATGTGTCAGTATGCTAACACCACTGAAATCTAGATGCGCAACCAGAAATTGGCTTTCGGTCAGAATCAAGAAGTTGTGTGCTAACTTGCTGTCGTTGCATCTCTATTTTAAAAGACAGTGTAACAGTCAAAGGTTCTTTCAAAACAGTTATTATACAAGTCGGATTTGCTAGGTAGCTAGCTATATTTAAGATTTTCATTTTCAGATTTTCTCAGAAACCCTTTAGGGAACTAATGGCCCACAGAATTTTACTTATCATTTGGTGACAGCAAGGGTGGGCTGCTGCAGGGAAAACTGGCTTGTAGAAAAAAATTTACCTAAAATCTATCTTAAAACTTCCCCTACTTTATAATCGGCACTTGAAAGCACTTGATAGCCATCCTGATACTATTTCCTGAGCCAAGCCCCCAAACCTTCAGTTTCCTTCCTTCCTTCCTTCCTTTCTTCCTTCCTTCCTTCTTAATATATAGCCACGTACAGACCCTCACTTGCTTCCACCCCGTTTTCATGCATGTGTATACTGCACCTTAACCTTGCTGACCCTTCCATCACCTTTAGCAGAAAACTACCCAAAAGAGGACACGACTGGACTTAAGAGTTTTGTTTCTCAAATGGCATTGTTATTTTATGAGACTTAGAAAAAACAATTTTGCTTGGAACACCAACTCTGGGAAGCTGTATAGGGCTTACAGCTGACTGCAGTTAAGCAGAAATTGGTAGTGAGGGCTGGAAAAGCAAAGCCTTGAAAACAACCCTGTCAGTGTTAGTCCAGCTCTGACACAATCTTTAGGAAATACAAGTGTTTGGACAAGGAAAGACAGCTTATAATAAACTAGCTTAGGCATTTAATCTCTTTTGAGGAGCACAAAAAAGCCAAAATCTCTTTGTAGGTTTGTCAGTGTTTTAGCAAACAGCTCTAGATGGACCAACAAGCATCTAAGCAGAGACTGCAATGGGAAAGCACACTGAGAGCAAAACTTGTACATAGAAACCTTTGCTCACACATGTGTACGTAATGATTTACAGTAACAGTAAATGAAGACGTGATAAACTGTATAACCAGGGGGCTGGAGAGATGGTTCAGTGGTTAAGAGCACTGACTGCTCTTCTAAAGGTCCTGAGTTTAATTCCCAGCAACCACATGGTAGCTCACAACCATCTGCGATGGGATCCAATGCTCTCTTCTGGTGTCTCTGAAGACAGTTACAGTGTACTCACACACACAAAATAAATAAATCTTTAAAAAAAATTGTATAACCGTTTTGCAGTTTACAAAGAATCAAGAGATCCCAACATGATTATCAATCAACATCTTGAAATCAATCAGACCTTAGGTAAACCACTAGCCCTAGCTCTCAACAGGAAACAGACAAACGGGGAGAGAGAAACTGAATCTGACGATGAAAATTCTGTAGACAGCCTGGTCTACAGAGTGAGTTCCAGGACAGCCAGGGCTACACAGAGAAACCCTGTCTCGAAAAACCAAAAGAATGAATAATCAGGTAGGAAGTAAGGGCCAGCGAGACAGACGGCTTAGCAGGTAAGGAACCTGTTGTCAAGCCTGATTTCCCGAGTTTGATCCTTGGGACGCATGTGTAAACTGTTGTCTGACCTCCACATGCGTGTTGTGCCATGCACAGCTCTCCCCACATCATGCATGCAAAAACCAAATAAGACAGTAACAAAAATTTAAGAAGACTTTTAGGAAATACAGAATAATAATAAATTACAGTACTGAGATACAATTAACAAAAAGTACTATGAGAAATCAAACAGTAATGATGACCCAAAAGAAAGAAGGAAAAGAAAAAGAAGAAAGAAAATAAATCTTGAGGATTATCCTGAGCTAATGGTTGATGGAGAAGGGAAAGCCATTTTCTTCAGTGTTACCGTCACTGCTACTGTGCCCATGGTCTGTAAATAACCTAATGAAACAACTGCTGGGACACCAATGAAAGATTCAACCAACAAAAGCAGGAGAGGACTGGCAGGGATGAGGAGAGGGGTTACAAGGAGGAGGAGAGGGGTGACAGGGAGGAGGAGGAAGAAGAGGAGGAGGAGGAGGAAGAGGAGAAGGGAGGGCAAGAGGATGTGAAACATGATAGAAATGCCTTATGCATATGTATGAAGATGCTTAATAAGAAACACACAAATCCCATCAATTACATAAAAAAGCAATTAAACTCCAAGAGACCTGTGAGGACCCTTTAAAAAGGAAATACTGAGAATACTAGAGGTTTTCTTTTTTGTCTTGTTTTGTTTGGTTTCTCTGTGTAGCACTGGCTGAATCAGGACTGGCTCGGCAGACCAGGCTGGACTTGAACTCAGACAGATCTGCTTGCCTCTGCCTCCTAAGTGCTGGGACTAAAGGTGTGCGCCACCACCGCCCTACTGGAGCTTTAATATTAAGGCAGTTTTATAGTTTAGAGAAAACCTCAAGAGCATAATTGATAAGACTTATATATTACTTTTCAGAAATAGGGCAGAAATACATGCTTACTACACATTAAACACTTTTCCCAATTAAAAATCTATGGGAAAGCCGGGCAGTGGTGGCGCACACCTTTAATCCTAGCACTTGGGAGGCAGAGGCAGGTGGATTTCTGAGTTCGAGGCCAGCCTGGTCTACAGAGTGAGTTCCAGGACAGCCAGGGCTACACAGAGAAACCCTGTCTCGAAAAACCAAAAAAAAAAAATCTATGGAAAAAGAAGTTGCCAACGAACCAGCTCCCAAATTCAGATGCTGTTTAAAAATGAACAGTGACAAAGTTTCTGCCAAAATCTATGTATACAAGCGGCATGCAGCTCTTTCTGTGCTTTTCTATATAAGGCTGTGACGTGAGTAAATTGATTGCACTCCACAGCAAAGGCATAAAGCTGGATGAAAATATTGTCTCACTGCTAGAAATTACAACTGCGCAAACTGTTCTTTGGCCAATGGGGGAGACTCTTCATAAAATACACATTCCAAAATCTCTAGATTTTATCTTCTTTTCTCAAAAGGGAAAAACAGCCTAGGCCTCATTCCAAATAATATCATCTTATGCTAAAGTAAGAGTTTATCCCCTAAATATCAAAGAGAACATATAAGAATATAACTTGAATAAGGGTCATGAACTGGTTGGAACACGATTAACGAGCAGTTTTATGAATTACAATGAATGTAGCTATATTCTAATAATGACAGTATCAAAAAGGAAATAACCTCTCTGGCAGGCAGACAGCTGCACAACGCATTTGTTTCACTGCTTACAAGGTACCAGCCGCTGAGGCTCACAGCAAGTCAATGGGAGGAGGATCTGTCAGGAGATGGAGTCCAACCGAACAGATACAAGGACGGCATGCTTAGGAAAGCCACAAGCAGACAAGTGGTAAGTAGTTAGCAAATTCATATGGAACTAACAGGCTTTTGCTGTTTACATTTTAATCTTCCGGAGCTCTGCTTCCACAGTTCTTTGCATCTATTCAGTGGTTTAAAAATTATAAATATGAAGGCAAAGTTAATATGGGATTTGTCAGTGTAATGAACAAATAACATAATCTTCCTCTCAAAGTGCTTCTCAAGGGAACTGGGAAAGTAAAAGAAACTTAAGAACTAAAAAGAACTGATTCATATTTGGCAGACTGACTTGATTACATTTAAAATCTTGTAGAAAGAAGTGATTACTACTAAAAGCAAGTATTTGGCTAGTGATACTTTGTCTCCAACCTAAGAAATTATAAAATGAGTTACAAAGAAGCTTCTAAATCAGACAAAGGTTACACGTACAGACTAAGGTTCTTAGCTGGTAAATTCTTTACTCAGACCTTAGGTGGGCTCGCCTCTTACTTGGTGGGCCAGTACTTACTGAAACCTTTACTTGCAACTATTTAGAACGTTGATTCACTGTTGTGAATGCTTTCTAAAGTTAAGGGTCAGTGTGCTATCGCCTCTATTGTTAACTCCGTGGGCACCGGCTGCACTGTCACAGTGCGTAGCATCCTATCAAATCGGAGGGGCTCTTAGCTCTAAATAGGAGAGGAACTTACTCTAGTGCTTTTTTACTGCTTTCTGGAAATAACAACTTCTCTGTATCTAGGGGGAAACTCTGATATTTAAGTTCAAATTCATGTCTTAAAATTATGAAAAAAAAAGATATGATTAACTTTTTCTCTTCCACATCTATTGGCATCTTTCAGAGTCTTCTGAAATCTAAACCTCTAGAAAAACTAAAATGTGGATGTCTTACCTGCAAACTCGGACAGATATGTACACAGTTCCATCTTGGAGAACCTGGATCTTTTTAGAAGGAAGAAGTCAACCTTGGCTGTGAGTGTCTGGCGGGCACAATGTTTTGCAAAAGCAGATGACCTGTTTAGCTACTGACCATGCTGACCACCGTCTGGAACTGGACTGAGTCACAGAAAGGCAAATGGTTTCACCTTATAAAATGTCTGAACAAAGCACAATTTCTGAGCACATTTTACAGAAAACATGTGATCACTTGATCTTGACTAACCGTTCTGGATTAAAGGCAGAATCAGTAGCAGAGGAAATGAAGCAGACTGTGGAGGAACAGGGGAAGACAGTGAACTGGGCAGCTCTCCTGATACTCGTGGTGATAATACCCACCATTGGCGGGAACATCCTTGTTATTCTGGCTGTCTCACTGGAGAAAAGGCTGCAGTCCGCTACCAACTATTTTCTAATGTCCCTGGCGGTGGCAGATTTGCTGGTTGGATTGTTTGTGATGCCGGCTGCTCTCTTGACAATCATGTTTGGTAAGTATTTCCCCTGTTCCTGCCACTGAACACAACCACTAAAGAAACCGACACTCACTGACCTTTATTTTGTTTGAAATAAAAGATGGACCTGGATTAAAAACACAGAAGGGAACATTCCTCCATTTTTCATGATTTGTAATAAATGTGAAAGGACATAAAGATAATTTTTTAGGAACTTGTTCATTATGTTGGCAATATTTGCAGATTTTGCATTTGTTACCTAAAAATTATAGTAAGTAAAAAAGTATATTTTTCAAAAATTATTCATACTTTCCCTTTAACAAAGTGATTGATAACTAGGATAATTGTGGGATGTTAATAACAGAATCACTGAATCAGCGAGTCCCAATTAAAGTTAGGCATTGTTCAAAATAATTCCTCTCCTACCTCTTTCTAACCTGAGTACTTTGAGCTTTGACATGGTGACTACACATAAGTCATGCTAAGAGAAGATGTTTAGTTACAAAAGGAAATGGTCTTCCTCAAAGAATCTCAAGTTCCACATTTGTTTAAATTTTTTATGGTATCTGACCATCTGTGTGTTCCCAACAAACTTGTAAGTTAATAAAATAAGTGGAACAGTCCCGGAGTTACTGTGATAGTAAAAATATAGTTTGACTTTCAGATTGTTGTTTTAATAAAAAAAAAAAAGACAACAATATGAAAATAGGTATAGAGTTTCTACTGTGTTACATCATCTCCAGCTATGTGAAGAAACACAAATGAGTCTGTTGAGAAACTATGAAGGCTCCTGCTTCAAAGTCAGCATTATAAGAACATTTCATCTGTCAATGCTTGGTATAAACTAGTATACCACTAATAAATAACTTAAAATTATAGATGATCAGGCTTCTAAGAACTGCACCTATGTGGAGAATAAATATGCAAGTTATAGAAGTACAGTGCACTAATTCAGAACACACTAGCTTATTAAATTTAAAGGTGAAGAAAAACTGCTATTCCAATTATTTTTATAAGAAAACAACACAGAGAAATCTGAAATGAAGCACTGTGTCTTCATATGTAGTAAGGTCATGGCAACACTCACCAAGCTTTAAAGCAAACCAAGACAGGATAAGCAACAACACACAGGCTTCCATTGCTTTAGAGATTCTCTAGTCAGTGGTACTGTTTGTCTCTCCCTTCCTTTTCCTTTGGTAATTCTGTGACCTTCTGAATAGCCTAATGGTACATGTTAGCCATAAAGAGTAAGAAATGATACTCTAAAAACAACCTGAAGCTCAAAGACACAAAATAAGGATGATGTAGGGCGATACTGAAAGACCTCACAGGAGCAGGATTCCAATTCTCAGCTCCATTGCCCTACTATGGCTTAGAGCATAAAACCACACTCTGATGCTTTGTTAGGAATACAGATAATGCTAAAATGATTTATCTTAGTTTTGCTAACACAAGATTAAAAATACTGAATAAAGAACTGAATGAATTTTACAGAAGTGAACTTTAACTTGAAAGCTTAGTCCATAAACACCAAACATTTGCTTAATGCAAAATTCTGAGCTAGGTATGTAAATCACTGGCTTAGGTTAAAGAATCTTAACAGAGGAAAGTTTTACAGTGTTCAAGTTAGCTGACAAACACTTCACAAGGTTTCTGATAGTGGGCATCCCATGAACTGAGAAAAACTGCTTCTTATAGAAAAATTGTTGCTTAAGATATTCTTAACAATAAAAAGGAGAAAAACAAACATTTTAACATAAAATATATATACCATATATATATGTCTTAAATTATAACCCATTTTAATAGCATTTCATTCTGCAAATACTTAAAAACAACCTAAAACTTTTACTACCGGTAATTAGGCTGTAAAAAGGAGTTCTTAAATTGGGGGTTGGGGAAAGCAGCCCAGAACTAACCCAGGAGCATAATCATCATTGAAAACGTCACAGGGTGAATTCACTATTAAGATATAATCTGTGAGACAGTATGTGTGGATATATGCTACATGCTACCCTTGGAAAGCATCAAATGAATGTTCATAAATTGGAAGCTGGGCACAGTATATGGGGACCTGACTTTAAGCAGTAAGATCTTTGTATAGCCTTTCCCTGATGATAGACACTAAGACTTTCTAAACTAACACATTTGTGTGAACTTCTGATAATTTTTAAAAGTAGCAACACATGATTTTCTCTAATTGCATGGGAAATCTTCAGAACTTCTGAAGTTTACAAACAAAAGTGTTCTTGGTTATATAACCATAAAAAATTAATTATCATTATAAACAATCTTAACTATTACCAGAAAATTCAGTGAAAGTAACTGAAAACCTTTATAACAGTTAAGTATTCAAACTTTAAAAAAAAAAAACACAAGAATAATGAAGTGCCTTGGTGTTTTTAACTGAGGAATATTTTATTCAAACATTTATTTGTGTAATGTTAATAGCATATTGTCTCAGTTTCTGTTTACCAAGGTTGTGACACTCTTGACACTTTCTGTCATTTCTTCTTTTGAAGCACTTGATGTGACTTTTACAGTTTTACTTACTTATTTATTTTTACTGTTTAGTCTTTTATTTTTAAAATCCATGATCATAATACAATGGCTTTTAATACAAACCCTAAAAATGCCTACATTAGAAATCTTTGGGCAAGGAAGTCTGAGGCAGGAGGACTGCAAACTGGATGCTATCCTGAGAGCTATACAGCATGACCCCCATCTCAACAAACAAATGAACAAAGCACACACCTCCAAACCACCAGCCACTGGTGAGACAGTCCACAGTAAAGTAGGGAAGGTGCTTGGTTGGGGACCTGAGATCATCCCCGAGACACACAGGGTGGGAGGAGAGAAATAACTCCTTCAAGGTGTTCTCTGACTTTTAACATGTAGCATGGTCCATGCAATGGCCCAAACACACACACACACACACACACACACACTAAATAAGTGAAATAAAAACTAACAAAACTGGGGTTGGAGAAATGAGTGAGTTAAGAGCACTGACTGCTCTTCCAAAGGTCCTGAGTTCAAATCCCAGCAACCACAAGGTGGCTCACAACTATCTGTGATGGGATCTGATGCCCTCTTCTGGTGTGTCTGAAGACAGCTACAGTGTACTCATATAAATAGTTCTTTTTAAAAAATTAACAAAGTTAAATAAAGTGACAACTGAAAGAAAAACAAAAAAGATGGAAAGGACTGAAGACACGGAAAGAGACAAGAACATCTGAGTAGGAAACAGAAAGTGTCTTCAATTTTCCCTTATCAAATACATTACTGAAAATGTGAAGGCAAAAATATATAACATTTGGTTGTGCTTTTTTTTTTTTTTTTTTTTTGGTTTGGTTTCTCAAGACAAGGTTTCTCTGTGTAGACCTGGCTGTCCTGAATCTCACTTTGTAGGCAGACTCTGCCTCCTGAGTGCTGGGATTAAAGGTGTGCCTCATTGTAACCAATGGACTCCATTGTAACATTTTTGTTTTTTAAATTTATATGAATACACCGTAGCTGTCTTCAGACACACCAGAAGAGGGTACTAGATCCCACTACAGATGGTTGTGAACTGGGAATTGAACTCAGGACCTCTGGAAGAGCAGACAATGCTCTTGACTGCTGAGCCATCTCTCCAGCCGCATGGCAACAAAGCTTAATCCATGCTCCATGAGCCACAGCGTGATGCAGTTCCCAAAAAGTAGGTGAACCACTGTGAATTAAAAATGGTTGGGAGGTGGGACTTGGAAAGACGATCCACTTCTGAACAGAGAACAAGGAAAGTGGAAATTTAAAGAGCCAAGAAAAAAATTTCCTAAGCTCTAAATAGCTGAAAACACCGAAAACACTATCATATTAGCCAGAAGATTCCATGTGTTCAGATGAAAGGAACACACACACACACACCACACACACACACCACACACACACACACACACACACACACACACACAGAGGCAAGCACAGACACTGAAACCCCACAAACAAAAAATAAACACCAACTAACTAACCCAGAAGCTTTCTAAGAATCGAAGCTCTGGACCATGTTATTACTTTTTGAAATACAAAAAAAAAAAAAAAAAAAAAAAAGAAAGAAAGAAAGAAAAGAAAAAGCAGTACAATTTTTGAAATACAAAAAAGCAGTAGAATTTTTTAAAAAGCTATTTAGGGCTGTCCCACAACAGTTAATTTCCTAACTGTGTACCTTTGTGAACCCTGTAGGCATAGTCTTTTGGAAAGCTTTCCCAAACAGTCTTTAAAGTTCTTAAAATAAGGAAGATTTTTTGTTTGTTTGTTTGTTTTTCAAGACAGGGTTTCTCTGTGTAGCCCTGGCTGTCCTGGAACTCACTCTGTAGAGCAGGCTGGCCTCAAACTCACAGAGATCCACCTGCCTCTGCCTCCCAAGTGCTGGGATTAAAGGCGCACGCCACCACTGGCCGGCTAAGGGAGATATTTTATGACTCAGATTTATACACTGATGCTAATTATTTTTTCATAAACTAAAAACCTGCCTAAAGGGCAAGTATATGTCAGATGCAGTGAATCTATCTCACCAAAGCAAGGGGCTTTTGGTTAAAAAAAAAATCAGATTTCTATAATTAATAAAAAGAAATAAGTAATAACACATTCTTCCTCCAAGCAAAAGTATGGGCACAGCCCAATTACAATACCCAAGTATACAATACACATAAGTTACTAATGCTTTGGTGCAATAACAAATAGCAGTAAAATTCAACTTTAGTAAACGACACTTTTATGTTCTCTGTCTCCCCCAGTACAGGCTAACATTTAACATTAAGTAGCTACACTGCATTCATGTTGGACTTGGACAGAGAGACACTGGTTCTATATGGGTGATCTGACTTGTTTCTGAACACTGGTTTGGTTAACCAGTTTACTGTTGAAAATAGTAACAACAATAACTGTCATTTTCTGAGTGCTTTCTCTGTGCCATACTGTTTCAAATACTTCACACAGATTATTTTACTGCATTTCAAACCTATAATACTGTATCGAATTTATAAAACAGGTAATGCTAGCAGCATGACACACAAGGGCTACCAGGCTAGCTGGACTGTCTAAGATGACAGAATAAGTAGCAGCAATATATGAATCTAGATGACCGAGTCTGGAATTCATATACTCGGCCTCCATGACTCTAATCTGCTTCTGAAACACAGATGTTAATCCTACCAAGCCCAAGTATCCCATTCAGCATATGAGACTAACAAGAAAGCCTATAGAATTTTGGGGGTGATGAGGCAGAACCCAGTATATTTTCAATTAAAGATATAGTCCACATTATGCGGTAGAGTACTTGGGTCTCAGCTAGTACTTGTACATCCTTGAGGTGAATGATCTATTCTCTGAGGAAGGCACTAGAAACAGGCAATGCTTCCTAAGTTGCTGAACCTTGCTGGGAGGCAAACAGAGACAGTCGAGTGATCCCCTCACATCCACTGTCTTTACCATGGTTTCACACTGAACAAAGTATTGTCCTACTAGCAGGTAAGTACACGGTCTACAAACTAAGACTTGTTTTGCTCCTGAAATACTACTCTATGACATTTGACCTACAATTATTTGGGTTCCCATAAAAATGTCAATTATTCCAATATTACTTTCTCTAGTTTTGGTTAAAAGACAGCAAAGGAATAAAGTTAAAAATGGTGTTTGTAGGTTGGAGTTTAGTTTGCTTAGTCTTGGGACTCTGGTTGAATTTAGGATGGTGCTGGTAGGTATGTAGGTAGGTAGGTAGGTAGGTAGGTAGGTAAGTAGGAAGGTAGGTAGGTAAGTACAGGGTAGGTGGAATTGCTTTTTCAGAAAAATTTTATGTGAGGGTCCAAGAAAAGCAGTTATTAATCTATGTACCTGATTAACTTCTTTTACATTTTTCCTTTGAAGCTTAAATCTTTGTTGTTTCACTTGATTACTACAAATTTAATTAATATTCAATCCAAGTTCTGTTGAAAACAGGTAGAACATAATGTATTACAACAAATAATGACGCTTCCGGTGTGCTCCATGGAGCCACACTACAGACGAGGCGTTGCTGTGCTGTCAAGGCTGGCTTTCACTTACTGTGTGGATCACAAACAGCTGCCACCATGCCTGGGGTTCCCTTCCTGCTTGCCATCAGCAATTTAGATTTTATTATTATTTTTTTTTAAAGATTTATTTATTTTATGTATGTGAGTACACTGTTGCTCTCTTCAGACATTCCAGAAGAGGGCATCGGGTCCCATTACAGATGGTTGTGAGCCACCATGTGGTTGCTGGAATTGAACTCAGGACCTCTGGAAGAGCAGTCAGTGCTCTTAACCACTGAGCCATCACTCGAGGCCTAGATTTTATCGTTTTTAATCTTATTTTATGTGTGTGTATTATGCCTACATGCATGTCTACACACTGTGGGTGCCTGGTGCTTGTGGAGGCTAGAAAAAGGTGTCAGATCCCCAGAATGATGGCTACAGACCGTTGTGAACTGCTATATGGGTGCTGGGAATCAAACTCAGGACCTCTGGAAGAGCGGCCAGGCTCTTAACCACTGAACCATCTCTCCAGTCCCCTTTCTTGCTTTTAATAAAAGATTTCTAGTAATTTAGTGCCATTATATTGCTTTCAAAAAATTCTATCCATTAGTATTTCATAAGGTAGAATCTTAAAGAACCACTTCTCTTATCTCATATAGTCTTCTTAAAATTCTCTATCACCACTGGTATTTCTGATTCAAATATGATTTTCACTAATTTTAATTCCCACATCTACTCCAAAATTAGTGTCCATAAATACATTAGCTCTGTTGGAAAATAAGTCTAACAAGGCTTCACAGGCCTAATTAAATCAGTACTGGAAAGCTTTCCTTTTTTGCCTATCATGAGGAATATCATGGGTCAAAGAGTCAGATTCCAAAGACATGTACTTTTTATGTTTTCTCTGTGGCTTCCTGCTCACGGCTACAAGATTTATCACTAGAATTTTCCAGGCCTTAAGTTTCAAATGTAGAATACATAATTAAGAACAGCTAAACAGGAAAGTTTAAATTAGTAGCAAAGTATTTTATTTTAAAAGTTCTACAGAGACTTGAGAATAAAACACCACAGGCAGATGAGGCAGAAGGGTCACATATTTTAGGCCAGCTTGAGTCTATGGTGCAATCTCAAACAAAACAACCCAAGAATTTCCTCCTCCTCCTCCACAACAACAACAACAACAACAGAATTTCAAGCAGGAATTTCGGTAGTAGAAAACCTGTGCAGCATACTTTCAGGCCCGGGAAGGCTTCCATCTCTAGCAACAAACACGCTCGAGTGGTTTGGTTTGGTTTGTGTTGGATGCAGGATGTTGCTATGTTGTCCAGGTTAGAGTCGGGTCTGGGGTTAAGTGACCTTCCATGTCAGCCTCCACAGTAGCGGGGACTCTAGGGACTACTTCATCCTATAGTGCAGACGCCAGTATTTTCCTATTTCCCTTCTCAGAGCCCAGGATGTAGGTTTGGCTTCTCCTTAGTTTCCACGGTGAAACTCTTATCAGTGATCTTTTCCTCTTTCCACTATTTGCCTGTAATGGTAGGTGGTTAGAGAATGCACTGACAGTTCTGACTAGGGTCATTTTCCACTGCTGACAGAAAACTGGATGCTCTGGCTAAGAAACTTCAATTACTTAGGTTTTCTCTATCTGCAGGTCTCTCGTGTGTGTGTGTGTAGGTTGTCAAGTGTCTTCCTCACTCTCTTTCCATCTCATTTTTTGAGAAAGGATCTCTTTACTGAGCTCAGAGCTCAGTGATTTGACTAGGCTGTGAGGCCAGTGATCCCAGGGACTCTTGTTTCTGTCTCCCTAGCACTGGGGAGTTACTCCAGTACTGAGATTACAGTGCAGACTGTCACAGTTGGTTTTTTTTTATATGGGTTTGGGGATCTGAACTTAGGTACCCATGCTTGCATGGAAGCACTTTAGCAATCAAGCCTCCCCAGTCCTAAATGTTCCTTTCTATGAGACACTCTGAGTGTCTATCTCATACCAGTAAATCCAGGGATATTTTTAAAGTCTAAAATAGTCTTTTCTACAATATCTCCCCATAGAATAGATGTTTAAACTTATTTCCACATGATCATGTAGGGATGTGGGTCACTGCATTTTCAAACAATGCCTGTATGTATTATCAGACAGAACCCAAGAGCCTGCTCTCTCCATCAGTGCCCCGGTGATATCCTCCCCATTCACTACTCTTAATAAGAGTACACAATGTTCTATAGAATGTTTTCAATTAAGATTTCAATTCTGATAAACGCCCTCCTCCATGAACATACTCAAAGATTTAATCACATTTTAATTGGTTCATTTGCAACATCAACAGACATCTCAAGGGTCATTTAAAGAGGTTTAAAAATATGTACTGGATTAAGAAAAAAAGATTAAACTGAAAGTTGCCATTCTATGAGCAAATGTTTTTTCTTTCAGAGGCTATATGGCCCCTCCCACTGGCCCTGTGTCCTGCCTGGCTATTCCTTGATGTTCTCTTTTCCACTGCCTCCATCATGCATCTCTGTGCCATTTCCCTGGACCGCTATATAGCCATCAAAAAGCCAATACAGGCCAATCAGTGCAACTCCCGGGCAACTGCATTCATCAAGATTACGGTGGTATGGTTAATTTCAATAGGTATGTGGGAAATGCCAAAGGTGTGGGTGGAGTGTCTAGCCTCTATTTCCATATGGCCAGAATACCAGGTCTGGTACCTGGGAAAACTCAGAGGTATCCAGGTACTTGTACATCACATTCACTGTGAAGCTTCTGAGCCATGCCACCAGTAAAACCTAAGTCAGCAGTAAGTTCACGTCTTCAGAATAAACCAGTGTTTACTGAGCTAACGTCCCACTTTGATTCTGACATTCAGGAAGTTTAAGCTCCAAAGTGCTGATATTTGCCAACAAATAGTTAAAGTCTAACTAGCACAAGGAATCTAGACCCCAAAGTAAAGCAGCAAAAATATGAAACACATCATAAATCACATCTAACAGCATAAACAAAAGAGGAGGAAAAAGCCAACCTCGTCAAATTTGTACACAGGTACCAAAGAGCATAAATTCACCCAGTAAGCTGGAGTTCCCATGTGTACAGATTAAAGGCAGTTAAATATCTACTTTATTGTCTTTACTGTCAAAAACATAGATGTAAAGCTAATGTTTAGAAATGATTTCTAGAAAGAAATCAGTTTCCTCTAATCTGTTGTTTCTAAGTTTGTTTTGTCCCCCCCTTCCCCCCCCCACTCACTCCACCCCACTCACTCAGCCCTTATTTATTTATGTATATGAGTACACCACTGCTCTCTTCCAACACCAGAAGCGGGCATCAGATCCCATTACGGATGGTTGTGAGCCACCATGTAGTTGCTGGGAATTGAACTCAGGACCTCTGGAAGAGCAGCAGGTGCTCTTCACCGCCCCCATTATCTTGTTTTTTTTTTTTAAAGTTTAGCATTTAGTCTGCTGCTTTGCTTGCACATACGTATGTGCATCTTGTGTGTGCCTCATGTCCGAGGAGGCTAGATGAGGGCACTGGAGTTTCAGCTGGTTGTGAGCTACTTTACCAGTCTGTTGTCACCATTAACACTCAAAGACAGCTGCTACTAGGGTACCTTGAGTGAGTGCGGCATTCGTTCATTCAAAACTCTCCTAAGTTAGTACCAGAAAAAAGCTCACGGATTTATAACACATGAACTGACCAGGGATTTACTGCTTCCAAGTAGAAAGAACCTTTTTTGAAGAGGAAAATAATTATGAGACCTGAAGTGCTAAAAGAGGAGAAAACACCCATTGCTTCCTTCTCTCTAATCAGTGTCACAACGTGCTCAATAGAGAAAGATACTGAAATTACCCCCACATTGCTGAAACACTGGCTCTAGAGCCCAAGCATTTTTAAAAAGCCTGGGTGGAAGAAGGAAGAGTCATGGAAACATCTATTCAGAATACAGAAACTTTTAGGTCAAACAGTAGATGGTCAGAATGGGAAAAAAACAGCAGAAATAACAATGTAGGTCAGGGGTCAGCAGATTTTCTATAAAGAGCAGGAATATGGTGATAGTTTGCCAGCTAGAACTTATCTGAATAAATGAAGGCTGGATAACATGACTTCATAAACATCAAAATTTTACTAAGTATCTATAATGTGCAAGCTTCTAAGAATATAAGGACAAAAGCCAGGTGGCGGCAGCATACCTTTAATCTCAGCACTTGGGAGGCAGAAGCAGGTGAATCTCTGAGTCCGAGGCCAGCCTGGTCTACAGATTGAGTTCCAGGCTAACCAGAGCTACACAAAAAACCCTGTTTGGAAAAAAACCAAAAAACACAAAAAGAAAAAAAAAATTACATGGAAAAGAAAAAGCAAAAGCTCTGACAGCCGGCTTGGCAGCTGTGATGTACCTAAGTACTGCAGGCATCAGGCTGCACGGCCTTAACGTGCTGCAGGAGAGGAAAGGCGCACCACCACACCCAGCTCGGCCAGCAACTTTCTAAGAAAAAACATTTTGTTTTCTCTAAAAAGTTAGGATTACAAGACATAAATACCAAAAGATAAAATTCTTAGGTGAGCCTATACAACCTTCAAAGATAATCTCTTGAAAATTAAGATACCAAATCTCCAAATTCTCTGTAAATTAACTACTCTGGATATTAACCTGGTCTTCTGAATTTTTTTTCCAATATGGAAAATAGCAGATTTACTCAGTTAGATTCCATTCATCAAAGGATCTGTTGATAAATCCTGAACAGATTTGACGGAATTATAAAGCACTCATTAGCATAAAGTTACTATGATAAACTCTCAAAACTGATCTAAGTACAATAGGTCATGAAATGACTCAATTTATCTTACTTGGTCTTCCTTAGGCATCGCCATCCCAGTCCCTATTAAAGGGATAGAGACTGATGAGATTAATGCACATAACATCACCTGTGAGCTGACGAAGGACCGCTTTGGCAGTTTCATGCTCTTTGGGTCGCTGGCTGCTTTCTTTGCACCTCTCTCAATCATGATAGTCACCTACTTTCTCACCATTCACACCTTACGGAAGAAAGCTTACTTGGTCAAAAATAAGCCACCTCAGCGCTTAGCACGGTGGACTGTGTCCACAGTTTTCCTAAGGGAAGACTCATCCTTCTCATCCCCAGAAAAGGTGGCGATGCTGGGTGGTTCTCACAAGGATACCATTCTACCTAACTCAAGTGATGAGACGCTTATGCGAAGAATGTCCTCAACTGGGAGAAAATCAGCCCAAACCATTTCTAATGAACAGAGAGCCTCAAAGGTCCTTGGAATTGTGTTTTTCCTCTTTCTGCTTATGTGGTGCCCCTTTTTTATTACAAACATAACTTTAGCTATGTGTGATTCCTGCAACCAGACTACTCTTAAAACGCTCCTGGAGATATTTGTGTGGGTAGGCTACATTTCCTCGGGGGTGAATCCTCTGATCTATACACTCTTCAATAAGACATTTCGGGAAGCATTTGGCAGGTACATCACCTGCAATTACCGGGCCACAAAGTCAGTAAAAGCGCTTAGAAAGTGTTCCAGTACACTCTACTTTGGGAATTCAATGGTAGAAAATTCTAAATTTTTCACAAAACATGGAATTCGAAATGGAATCAACCCTGCCATGTACCAGAGCCCAATGAGGCTCCGAAGTTCAACCATTCAGTCCTCATCAATCATTCTCCTCGATACCCTTCTCCCTGAAAATGATGGCAACAAAGTGGAAGAGCAAGTCAGCTATGTGTAACAGAGCAAGCAGCCCTCATCTGACTGACTGAGGTGATGAGCAGGATGCACGCGCACCAAGAAAAATGCAGAGTGAAAATTCCTCTCCTAAAAGCAAGAGTGAAGCACTAAGGTTGTCCAGTGTCCTTATCTAAACAAACTCAAAGCACAGGTAAAGTGTTCTCTATGGCTACAAACAAAAGCAAGCCCTACTCTGGTTTTCAAATGGAATACAATTAAATAAGTTGATAAATTTCAGTCTTAAAAAAAAAAATGTCAAAAAAATTTTAAGTTCCTAATTGTGTATAAAGGTGTGCTAAGAAGAAATAAAATGAAACAAAAATGTTAATTCTCTGTTTTTAAAAGCACAAGACACAAAGAACAGTGACAGGACCAAGAGACAAAAGCAGAGTCTTCAACCAAGATCATAGATAGACTAGGGGACGGTGCATGCCCACCATGCAGGAATGAGGACCTGTGTGGTCCCGAGCCCACGTAAAGACTGGATGTAGTGCTGCCTGCCTGCGATCGACTGCTGGGAGGCAGACAGGAGGATCCTGGAGCTTGCTGATGAGCTCGTCTAGCTGATCCAATGAGCTCCAGATTCAGTGAGAACCCCCACAGTACAAAACTCAGAAAAACTGAATCCCCCTTCCCCCACAAATGCACTTGTAAAACCCTGAAACCACATCAAACATCAAAAACCCATCAATCATATTTGTCTGTAAGTGAAGAATGATTTTAATGGTGATATAACAAAATGTAGTCATGATTTTCCTCAGTCAGGAAGCTATGTTGACAGAGGGATGGGGAGGACAGCAGTTAAATTCAGGCAATGTAACAGAGCTTAGAAGCACAACTGTTAACAGGCATTTGATAAACAGAGGCAGGTCCCCTGGAAGAGGCGGGGGAGAAAGCAAATGAAATTGCCCGTGGATACATGAGCCATTATGTTCCTTAAAGGTATTAATCAACATGCTGAAACAGGAACTATGGCAGCTCAGTCCAGAGAAAGACCTGACCAGTGTGGGAGCTCATAAACCCAGGTCACCTCTGCCTGCATTTACCCAACAACGGGGTTGAACCTCTGGAACAAAATTTTTCATTTTTATTGTTTGTTATTTCATCTTGCACTGATATAGGTGAAAATGAGTCGCCTTGTACTGGACAGCTGACTAAATTTAGAAATGATATCAGTTTAACCTCGCCTCAGTCTCTGCACCTACATTTTGTGCCATTCTTAACAGGGATCAGTAAATGGTAATCAATTCTATTGACTGTTGATGTATCCGTTCAATACTATTCACACAAATGGTAAATAAATTTAGGCTGGGGTAAGTGGTACTAGAGACAAGCCCATACCTTAGCGTTGCCATTTCAAGCTGACATGAATTTATACTTCATTCTGCTCTGTCCCTCTAGGCAATTGAGTTTAGGATGATTGTCTTATGAAATATATGAACTATGGAAAATCTTGGTATAAGTGAACCAGGCATATATTCCTCTAGTGGTAGAATGTTTTCCTAAAACATGGATGTAATGCACAGACCCCAACATGTTACATATATGCATTGACTCTGTACCATCTGCCAGCCTATCTCATTTAATCCATTTATCATTAAGCATTAGGCATTTCCCCTAGTGGTCTCAATGCTTAATAGCATAAGGATGAGTTAGCTTAGTTAAAAAAAAAAATTATTTATACTATCCCACCCCCCCCAAAAGAATAAAAGAAACAAAAGTCAGACAGAAAAATATTATTCTTCTTTGGTTTGAGGTTGTAACCTGATGAGTCTGTTGTATATTAAGATTTATATTCTTGGCATAGCAAACATTTTTCTCCCTTTCTGATGCTATAGATCAAACCCAAGGCCTCATAAATGCCAAGAAGGGTGTCCTATAGCTGAGCCCCTCCCCATCCCTAAGGAGACTTGTCAGACATCACACTGATAATGTTCAAAGCTCTATACTGCACCAGGAAACACGTACAATTGTTTCATAAGCTCTAAACATATAGTTATCAGTAATACTTCCAAAGTACTACCCAACATGCTCGATACTGTTCACAGATTTCTATTACCATGCACACCTACAAAAATAATTACAGAATCCATAAACTAGTTTCACTATTACTTAAACAGAATCCTTGACCTTGTCTACAGTTAATGAGATAATTCTAGCATTTCTAGAATAGTCTACTGATTGAAATCTAATATTAATATCAACTATTTATGAGAAGGGACAGCAGTTTCAAATTTTTACCACTAGTATTTAACTGTAATTTCTATGTTATGAATACTTTAAAGAAATCTATAATTTGATGGGGCCAGAGAGATTACTCAGTGATTAAGGTCAGTAGACGATCTTCCAGGTTTGACTGCTAGCACTCACACGGTGGCTTGCAACTCATCATTTAGCTCCACAGCAATGGGAACTTGGTTAACTACTGTGAAATTTGATAACCTTAACTTAAAAATATATACATAAAGCCAGGCAGTGGTGGCGCACGCCTTTAATCCCAGCACTTGGGAGGCAGAGGCAGGCAGATTTCTGAGTTCGAGGTCAGCCTGGTCTACAGAGTGAGTTCCAGGATAGTCAGGGCTACACAGAGAAACCCTGTCTCGAAAAACGAAAAAAAAAAAAAAAACAAAAAACAAAAACAAAAATATATACATAATATGGGCCAATAACATGGCTCAGTAGGTAAAGGCACTTTAATGCCAAGCCTGATGACTTGATCTCTGGGAACCTACATGGTGCAAGGTGAATTGACTTCCACAAGTTTTTCTCTCACCTCCACATCTGCACTGTGGTACATACATGTACACACACACACACACACACACACACACACACACAAATAAAACAAAACACTTAAAAAGAATACTTATTGATTTCTAAGTTTCTTTCACCTTTAAAAATAATAAATGGAGAAAATGCATTCAAGTTAAATTTGAAGAACTTGTTTAACTCTAGTCACTTAAAAGTAACTGACCACATTTAACTTTTTTCATCTATAAAGACAGTTTAGGCGAGATAGTCTTTCAATACTTTCTAGCCCTTACCTCTTCAAGAATGTAATTTGGAAAACAACTCAAAGGTCCTTCAGAGGAACATTTGCCACATGCAGGGTATATACATACAACCTTAGCTACTTAGGAAGCTAAGGCAGGAGGAGCCCTTGAGCACAGGACCAGCCTGGCTAACACTGGCCAGCACAGAACTCATCTGACTCACTTGCACCACCTGAAGATCACAGTATTAAAAGTTTAACAAAAGATGGCTCACAGGTGACATCTGCTGCTGAAACTGGGGATTTACCACATGTATGAGTCACGGGAAATACAGGGGCAAAAAATTAAAACAAGCAGATAGTAAGGAAAACTGAATAGAAAAATGTATTTTACGTCTCAACCCACAACATCGTTCAGACGCACAGAACTAAACCCATTGTCCTCGCTCTGAACTTCGACATGATCAAGTATTTTAGTTTCTATTTAAGAATCAGAAGACAAACAGAATACGCAGTTAGAAATTATTACCTGAACAGAATGAAGCCGAGTGACTCCACTGCTGCTCTCCTGACATCATCGTTGACATCACTTACCTAGGGGGAAATTTAAGGTGATTAGAACACACATTCCATTAATAAGCTGATACAACTCCCCATCATTAAATATAAATTGGGTCTTAATAGTATTTCTTCATTAAGTCTTTCTCCTTATGTATATCAAAATATATTATATACCTAAGTATATACAGTAAATAAACTTAAGAAATAATGACACATGTAGGTTTTTTAAAGTCTTTCCTGGCAAACCGTTAATCCCAGCACTAGGAAAGCAGAGGGAGGTGCATCTCTACGAGCTTGAGGCAAATATTATCTACATAAAGTTCAAGACTAGCCAGGGTTACATGGTGAGATCCTGTCTCAAAGAATAAAAATAAAAACAACAACAACAACAAAAAAATCCTCCTTTCCTTAACTTAGAAAAAAAATATCTTAGAATTCCACTTTGAAGCTTCTCAGATGCCTTTGTAGCATGGTGAGGTTTAAGGCTTGGTGAGGTTTAAGGCTCAGAGCTACTTAAGGATAATTCAGGTGCAGCTTTCGTGAGTTATAAGGAATATTAAGCATTTCTTCAATGTTGTTTCTAAACAATATGCTCTAAGATGAAGAAAAATACAAATATTTACAATATAACTCATACTCTGTAGACTGTGGCAGTTTGAGTAAAAATGTCTCCCAAAGGCCCCTGGGGACTGGACTATTGGGGAAGTGTGGCCTTGTCAGAGGAAGTGTGTCACGGGGTTGGGCTTTGGGGTTTGAGAAGCCCAAGCCAGGCCCAGTGTCACTCTCTCTTCCTGCTGCCTGCAGAAGAGGACTCTCAGTTCCTCTCCAGCACCGTGTCTGCCTGCATGCTGCCATGCGGATAATGGACTGAACCTCTGAACTGTAAGCCAGCCCCGATGAAATCTTTTCCTTTATAAGAGTTGCTGTTGTCATGATGTCTCTTCACAGCAATAAAACCCTAACTAAGACAATGACCAAGCACAAACTCTAATCAATAACATGAGACAAGAGTGTCTCTTGAAAGAAGAGGTAAGTATCAATTTCAAACCTTTCTGCACTGAAAGTGATGTTATTTTTCCTTTCCCCATTGTCTAAATGATAGGAATTCACTAAGTTATATGTGGAATGAAAACTACTTGAACTGGCAACATTATTCCTAATGAACTATGAAATCGAGAAGGCTGAAAAGGCCCTCTGGAAAGCGTGGGCCCCAGATCTGGTGAAATAGACCATGTTCCCACTAGTGGTACTAGTTAATTTCACTGGCTAGAAAAAGTGGTTTCTTGATTTGCCTATCTTAGGATGATCAAATACTCACCTGATCTTGTCTCTTACAAATGAGAATGCCCCTTGGAGTAGAGTTTGAGAAATTACACTCGATTGGTTATGAAGACTATGCATGCTAACATAGTACTGTTTTATTTCATTCTAAAAACCGACTGCTGAATTATGAACTACTGTGTCCACTGAATGAGAATCTGAACTTGAGACCACTAACGATGGTCATATATATGATGGTCATATATACAATGTATATAACCTATACCTTTTTGTGGTGGTTTGATAGGTATGCCCCCACAGACTCATGTGTTTAAATGCTTGGTCCATAGCAGGTGGCATACTTAGGAGGTGTGGCCCTGTTGGAGGAAGTGTGCCACTGTGGGAGGTGGGCTTGGGGTTCTCTGACGCTCAAGCTATGCCAGTGTGGTATAGTCTCTCCTTGCTGCCTGCAGATTAAGATGCAGAACTCTAACTCTGAACTCTGTCTCTAGCACCATGTCTGCCTGCATGCTGCCATGCTTCCCACCATGATGACAATGGACTAAACCTTTAAACCTGTAAGCCAGCCCCAATTAAATGTTGTCCTTTATAAGAGTTGCTGTGGTCATGATGTCCCTTCACAGCAATAAAACCCTAACTAAGACATCTCTACTGTCTACCTGCAAATTTCCCCTTCTCCCCTGAAAAAGATTATAGAATACTTACAGCAACATGTAGCAGGCGTCGAATAGCTTTGTTGTTACCAGAGCCACAATAAGCCATGGCTACAGTATACATTCCAGATCTTCTAAGAATTGGGTCCTAAGAGAGAATAATTCCCATTATTCCTCAAAAGTGACTGCTACTGGGCACTGTGAAGCAAGCCTGTGGTCCCAACTACCTGGAGGCTGAGCTGGGAGGTCTGAGTCTAGTTGTTATAGAATAGTCTGGGAAATACAGTAAAACCCACTCTGAAAACAAACATCTCACACATCCCACCTCACAAATAGCAATAAACTGAAATAATAACTGTTATTGAATAACAGCCAGACAGGCTCCTTTAATGGCGAAATCATGAACCTTAAAATAATTCATTTGTTATTGATAATGCTCAAAGTGAATAGGGAAAACAAACTCTCAATAAAGAAGGAATTGTTCTTAATTCCTAACATTCACTGCAATTATTTCTATCCTGCCTTATACTTTCTGGGAACTCAAGTCAAGTCACTATCAATAGACCCAGCTATATGACATTGACTCCCACTTAGGAAACAAAAAACAAAGAAGACAGGTCCTATTTCCATACTCTTTTCTTTTTCTTGTTTTTGGTTTTTCAAGACGTGGTTTCTCTGTGTAGCCCTGACTGTCCTAGAACTCACTCTGTAGACCAGGCCTCCCAGAAATCCCTCTGCCTTTGCCTCCAAGTACTGGAATTAAAGGTGTGAGCCATGGTCATATTCTAATTCATGTTTTCCATATCTAATTATTGAACATGGAGCAATGAGTGGAAGAAATGTGGAGTCTGATAGCTGAATGAAATAATTAGTAATCCAGCCAATGAACTACAATGTATCAATCACATTACAGAGAAGAGAGTGACTCTGGTCACCTGCTGCAACATCATCATATAAATAAAAGATATGAGAAAACCTTTACTCAAGCAAGTACAAAGAATGTCAATGTTTTCTGATGAAAAAAAATAGTGAAACAAACATTATACCTTAATAAAGGAGTATTAACAGAAGACAGAGGCAATCGGAGCTCTGTGAGTTTGAGACCAGTCTAATCTACAGAGCAAGTTCCCAGAAGCCAGGGATTCACAGAGAAACTCTGTCTCATGCTTGAAGCATGCCTTTAATCCTAGCAAATGGGAGGCAGAGACAGGTGGATCTGTGAGGTTGAGGCCAGTCTACAAAGCAAGTTCCAGGACAGCTAGGGCTGTTACACAGAGAAAACATGTCTCAAAAACTGGGAAACAACCAACCAACCAACCCTATCTTGGGTAGTGCAGGGTGGAGCAGACAACTATTTAAGCATTCGAAAATATTATAGAATGTAGGATGCAGGGGAAAAAACAAGCAGAATCTCACCTTGTCACGACAGAGAGATTCAATGAGAGCATCGGCCTCTTCCATTCTCCCGTACATCACTAATGCAATGCCAACTGCCAGACCTCGCAGAATCTTCTCGTGTTGAGTTTCTTGTGCATAGCCAACCATATCCTCAATCGCTTGGGCATTTTTAGAACCTAACATAACCAAACCTAAGGCCAGGCCAGCTGCCTCCCCTGGAGTAAAGAGTAAAAGAGTGAGCAACACCAATGTGTATAGACCAAAGGTAACCCACTGAAAGTAGCACCTATATGCATCAGTTATTAAAATAACCATTAGCCTCCTGAGAGGAACTAACATTGTTTTAGATTTATTTTATGTGTGACTGCTTTGCCTACATGCATGCATGTGCAATCACTTATGTGCTGGTGCCTGCAGAAGCCAAAAGAGGACAGTAAATTTCTTAAAACTGGAGTTATGAGTAGTTGTAAGTCACCATATGGGTACTGGGAACCAAACCCAGGTTTTCTGTAAGAGCAACAAGTGTTTTTAACTACTGAACTATGTCCCCAGTCCTTGCCACCCTTAAAAAAAAGCTTTCTTTCTTTCTTTCTTTCTTTATTTGTGTGTGTGTGTGTGTGTGTGTGTGTGTGTGTGTGTCTGTACATATGCATGTCCAAGAAGGTCAGAGGGAGTTCGATAACCTGGAGCTGGTATCCAATTTTGAGCTGCCTAATTTAATGTACATGCTGGGAACTGAACTCAGGTCCTCTATAAGAACATGGATTTTTAATTGCTGAGCCATCTCTCCCCAACAGTAATTTTTAAATATAGAAACAGTGTATGTGGAAGTGTATCAATAAATTTACAGTGTATGTGGAAGTGCATCCATATGTTTATAGCAGTTTTCCTTTTAGATCTTGACAGTATGCACTATCAAATCTTGTAATAAAGTCAGGAGACATTATGGCAATTAAGAGTAATAACACTATCACCAAGCACCATAGAATATCCTCAGGACACATATAGTTCTATTTAATAACTTCCTATTTGCACAAGTAACTTCTGTCAGAGCACTCTTCGTACACTCCTTTAGAAAGCACACATTAAATGAAACAAAAAAACAAGATAAACCCAAGAAATGGAGTAAATTCTGCTCCCTCTTCAACAAGAAAAAGCTGTTTGATTTTAAGACAACTCACTAGCCTTTTCTATCGTATAATGCCAACTGCAAAACTAGGTAAGAATTTTCTCATCTTGAGTTTTTTAAAGGAGACTATAAAAAGGCACGTAAAAACAAGACAAGTTATACTAATCACAAAGTTTGCTGTTTTCAGTAACAAGGGCTCACCCGTCACAGCATCATCCTGATACAGGTTTGTTTTCAGCAGATCGTACACATCCTGACGTGCAGTTCCCATGGCAGCCAAACCAAGGCCCAGGCTGCCGCCATGTCTAACAATCTAGGGCAAAAAGCATTGGCTTCATTAATCTAGAACACAGTACTTAAAATCCAAACTAATTCTAAAGAACACATGTATACACACATCCACCCCAAAACCCCTACCTCACCTAGGCTGGTTTAAACTCACTATGTAGCTGAGGGTGATCATCAACTGTTTGATCCTACCTCTACTTCAGAGGGTGTCTCGGTAAGAAAGATCGGATAATCAGGAGCGCTGTGGTAACCGCGGCAATTTTACTTATGATGTTTGTTGGTGTAAACAGTGACTTGAAAAGTACGTGAGAGAAAAGAAGATAGACAGAGTGTAGCTCCATGGTTGGTGGTGGAGGTGGAGGAGGAGGAGGAAGAGGAGGAGGAAGAGGAGGGGGCGGCGGCGGCAGCAGCGGCAGTATAGATGAAGAAGCTAGACTGAAGAGCAGAAAGCACCCAACTAACATGGTTGTGAAGTAGGAGAAAATGGGGTCAGAGCACAAGGTTGGTCCTCATGTGAAAAAGGAGGCTTTGGAAGTTGTCCATTTTGAGTGCACAGCTCACTCTTACTGATGGTGGCACTCCAGATTGCTCTGGGAGTTCCTTCTCCACTGGCTGACCTTGGTGGGACTGTCATTTAAGAAGCTCACGCCTTGCCCTAACTGAAGTATGGGCACTACTGAAGCCAGGGCAATACAATGCTCCACCTCTAGAATTCTAATGTCTTCATCTAAAGAAGTCTAAGGACAAGAATGTTTCAGCTTTGTTCATCCTGACAACTGGCCCTGGAAGACATAACCCCCATTAGCCCCTGTTTATATGTAATGAGTCACCCAGAGTTGCCCAGCTTTGAGTAAAAACACCCTCATTATATAAGATCCTTTCGATGAACTTCTTGCTTCAGTCAGAAGAGGCTTCTATTACTAGTGTTTTGTTGTTTGCTTTGTGTCCATAAACCATCTGGTAATAGTTTACAGAAAAAAAGGAGGTAACTACGTATGTACATGCATAGATAACATGTGCGTGAGGAGCTTCTTAAGCTTCAAGGCAGACCATCTTCTTGGCTCAATTTCTTTCAGTCAAGTTTGAAGCTAAGGTGCTCTGATTCATTTAACCATTATTCTGATAACTTTCTAAAATCTCACTTAAACCTAAAAACTACAGTTTAAAATCCCATTTTAGGGTTCTTCAAAGTAACAGGCAGGACTGCTTAACAAATTTTTCAGAATTATACCAAAAAAACTTATCAATGATAAGTTTTAATTTAATAAATAAGTTTTAATAAGCAATAATTCTGATTTCTCATAGTCTACTCTGAATGCTCTGTATTCCCTTTAAAATGATATAGTTAACCAGGAGAAAAGTAAGGTTAATTCAGCAATGACATTCCATGATATTTAAGTAAGACTACTGCATGTTTTATTTACTCATCCACCCTTCCTTCCTTCCTTCCTTTAAGACAGGGTTTCTCTGAGTAGTTCTGGCTGGCCTGGAACTCACTCTATAGTCCAGAACTCTGGCCTGGAACTCAGAGATTCCCCTGCCTCTGCCTCCTAGGTGTTGGGGTTAAAGGCATTTGCCATCACCACCACACAGCTGAGACCACTGTATGTATTAAAGACAGTTAAAAATATGTATTGTTTGTTTCATCTGGTCTTAAAGGACTAAGAAGCACAATTTTAACTTGTAGAGAAAGAAAAGGAATTTACTGAAGGAAGGAAGGAAGGAAGGAAGGAAAGAAGGAAAGAAGCAAGGAGAAAGGAAAAACGGCAAGTGTTATAACTCACTGTTGTAATTCCAAAACTCAGGAGGCTGAGGTAGAGAATGTCTGAGTTGGAAGGCAGTTTGAGCTAAACAGCAAGACCCTATTTCAAGAAAGCCAAAACTCAAACAAAAGCAGCATCAACATAAACCCCCAAATTACTACAGAAAGTACTCTTTTTGGTTTCCCAAATTCTAAGAAATCTAGTCACTGAAATACTAAGCAAATACACAACTTCCTTGGTCAGTGATTCTCAATCTCCCTAATCTTGCGACCCACTAATACAGATCCTCATGTTGTGGTGACCTCAACTATAAAATTATTTCATAGCTACCTCATAACTATAATTTTGCTGTTATGAATCATAATGTAAATATCTGAGGTGCGGGATATCTGATATGCAACCCCTGCAAAAAGGGTCCTTCAACACCCTAGAGATCATGACCCACAGGTTAAGTCAGAACCACTGGCCTAGATTCTCAAACAATGGAAATTTGGTTTGTCACCCTAATACTTACATCATTACTGGCATTCTTAAGCTGATTAAGGAGATAGTCAATTATGTCACCGCCATGATTGGCATGAATGAGACCCAATGCATAGAGACCTCCACCTTCCTGATAGGCTGATCCTGGAGAAGTGTCCTTAGGAAGGTATGTGGCCATTAACTGTAGTGCTTCCTTCTCATGGCCCTGTGAATATGAGTCACAAAGAGGTAAGAAAAACACTGAGGAAAGCTGATGCAGCAGCTTCTCCAGAGTGCCCACGTGCCAACCCGTGACAGACCATGTTCTCATCACAACTCCAGCACTCAAACATGAGACTTTGAGAGACCTAGGCCCCCCACCCCTGGTTAGAGTATTGTAACTACATATATTTTTTACTTTGTTTTACGAATGTTTCCCCAAATTAACTTAGACTATGTAACATTTTTTTTTTTTTTTCGAGACAGGGTTTCTCTGTGTAGCCCTGGCTGTCCTGGAACTCACTTTGTAGACCAGGCTGGCCTCGAACTCAGAAATCCTCCTGCCTCTGCCTCCCAAGTGCTGGGATTAAAGGCGTGCGCCACCACCGCCCGGCTACTATGTAACATTTTAATACAACTGTTACAAAGTGGCTTAGTCCTCACAGGAAGAGGATTTCTACCTTTTTCTAAAAAGAAACAGACACTTATTTAGTGCCTTCTTTACTTGACCCGTCCCTGTCCCAGAACTGACCTGAGCAGACAACATATACCTGTTGATCAATTACCATAAACTTTTGCCTCTTAGCCCCTAATGGACTCTCCTTCAGTGTCCACTCACAATGAATAAAACATATTACCTTATGGATTACACCCAAGCTGGCTGTTGCAGTAAATTTTGCCCAGTTAGTGGCTCTGGCCAACCATTCCAAGTTATCTCTGTAAAACGGAAAAGCAACCTGAACATTATAAATCCTAACTCTCCTCCTAAGTAAGCCATTCCCTTTTTGGAGAAAGAACCTAGCACTGTAGCCCAGACTGTTCTTCAACCAGTGATCCTCCTGCCTTAGCCTCCCAAGCACTGGAATTATAGGCATGTGTTTATATTATGAAAAAACTTTTTTTTTCTTGTCTTTTTAGACAGGGTTTTTCTGTGTAGCACTGGCTGCCCTGGAATTCAATCTGTAGACCAAGCTGGCCCTGAACTCAGATCTCCTCCTGCCTCTGCCTCCGGATTGCATTAAAGGTGTACACAATCACCACCTGCTTCTGTAGAGTCTTAAAATGCATGATATATAATTTTACTTTGAACAAAAGGAAAACCATATTTTTCCTTCAAGTTACCTAGGGAACTAATGAAAGTAATGAACTTTTCTTTAAAATAAGTAAATATAAAACAACGTATATCTAATAAGCAAAACATACTTAAAGTTCAAGACTAGCTAAAAGTACAATAAGAAATACTATTAATGCAATCTTGGTTAAAAAGTCATGGGGGTGGGCTGAAGAAAGTTCAGTGCGCTCTGAACTTACAGAAAACCCAAATTTGGTGTCAGTAACCAAGTCAGTGGCTCACAACCTCCTGAAATTCAGCTCCAAGGAATTTGACACCTCTTCTGGCCTCCAAATGCAACTATATATACACTATCCTCAGACATACAGGAATATACATATTTTTTTTAAAAAATTGCACCAAGGTAGAATTCTCCAAGCATATTTACCTAAGAAACTGGTCACTGGTAGTACCACAGTGCATGAAGGAGTTTGCTATTACAGTTGCTGTATGACATACAGAATTTCGTACTGCATCCTACAAAAAACAAATACAGAGACTTCTTTATTACTGACAAAGTATTTATACATACATATGCTCACATACATTCAGAAACTCTATTCTGCAGTAAAATCAGAAAACAATTGAAATGAGATTTAAAATATGAATCTTGGGAAGTCTCTTTATGTAAAGATGAAATAGCTAGTCTTAAAAACAAGACAAAGAGTCTTATTTGCAGTATTAACTTAAGGTCACTATCACACTTTTGTTTGTTTTATGAGACAGGGTTTTATGTCGCCCAAACAGGCCTGAACTTGCTTGAGCGACTGACACTTCTGACATCAGCTACAGTCTGTGGAGTGTCACAATCTGGCTCAGTCACAGATCTGAAGTGTGAATTCAGATCTCTTACTCCCCTCTTTCTAAAGAGTCTAACTATTCAGTTAACTACTCAGACGTTTCTATTTCTCTTCAGTATCTTGCCTGAGATCTCCAAGGTATTGGAGCAATGCTACAATTTTTTCTGTCTGCACCTCTGCCAGTCACCAAATTATATATGCATCAATGTAGGAATGTATTTACAGTACTGGGGATATAACCCAAGGCCTTTCACATTCCAGGCAAGCTCTCTACTCCTGAACTACCTCCTGAGTCCTAACTTACTTATACATTTTATGAGTCTGTAACTTTTTCCATTTGTAAT
This sequence comes from Tokudaia tokunoshimensis, assembly GCA_036184795.1. Lineage (NCBI taxonomy): Eukaryota > Metazoa > Chordata > Mammalia > Rodentia > Muridae > Tokudaia > Tokudaia tokunoshimensis. Next base: position 87,726,826 of record BTHU01000016.1, on the reverse strand, counting down.
CATGTACTTAAGGTTTCAGAAGGCTCTATCTATCTATCTATCTATCTATCTATCTATCTATCTATCTATCTATCTATCTATCTATCTATCTACACACACACACACACACACACACACACACACACACACACACACCAAACACTGTTTAGTCACTGATCTCTGGGAAGGCATACTGAGTAAGAGAGAAGATTTTTTAAATGCTATTTATGTTTTTACATGAAAATGTTTTACTCTTAAGAAAAAGTTTATTTAGTACACTATAAAGAGATCAGTGGGCTAACAAATATAATGAGCTACTGGTCTTGAAAATACTATGCTGTGTGTGAGTGTTCACGTGGGAGCACGTGTCACCTTAGGTGTGAGTCCCCAGGAGCTAACCACCTGCAGTTCAACAAACAGGCTATGCTGGCTAGCTGGTGACAACCAGGAACTCGCCCGACTCCCCAGCACCAGCATCACAAACATGTACCATCACACCCACCATTTTTTTGTGGATTCTGGGGACTGAACTCATGTCTTTGTGTTTGCAAAACAAGTAAGCACTTTACCAGCTGAGCTACTGCTCTAGCCCTTCTGAACTAAATACGAAATCACACCTGTTCAAAGATTAAACTCTGTTAGGATCAATATCTCAATAAATGTAACAACGAAGTCAAAGTCTATGCTCAAGACTGATGGGAGAGTGGGAAATACAGTCATACAAACTATATCAATGTCTTGACTATGCTATCATATTCAACTGTTAAGATAAAACTGTATTTAAAATGAAACAAAAAATTTGCCACACTTCTAGACAACAGACTAGGACAATAGGAACTCAATCCTAGCTAATTCCCTTCCTTAAGTAAGTACGACCTTTGTCATGCTAGAGGTTGAATGCAGACACACACACACACACACACACACGTTGAGCAGATGTTCTTACATGGAGTTGGGACACACTCATTGTTATTTTTACAAAAACTTAAAACATCTTCTTGATTATAGGCATAAAACAAAGCCTCAAGAGATATAAAAGAATGTTCCATTATAGAAAACTTTTTACCTTTGTGTTTTTCAGAATCATGAGGTCTGTGTTATTATTTCGTATTAGGAACTGCAGGTGTAATTCAATAGCCATTTCACCACTTAAAATTTTAATCATTTTCAGTGTCTGGTCCTTGGGCTCTGGACTCTGTCAAAACAAAAAGGAAAAAAATATTAATAAAGTTCACTAAGTCAATTTTATTTCATCAGTCTTAAACCAATGAAAACAATCACACTCATATGCACACATACATTCACACACACTCACATGTACACACACTTGCATACACACAACACACAACATATAACACACACACTCTCATACATACATACCATTCTTTCCTCATATTTTAATGATAGATCTAAAAAAATTCAACTATCGTTGTTTGGAAAACACACAATTTCCTTTATTACATTTCACTGAGATAGACTACAAATTCAAGAGAAGAAAACAATTTATTCCAAGGTAGCTTTTAAAACCAAAATTTATTTTATGATTTTTTTATTTGTATATGTCTGTGTGAATATATGCAGTATGTGTGCAGGTGTCAGAAGAAAGCATCAGGTTTTCCAAAGACGAGAGTCATAGGTGGATGGGTGACAGGGCCCTGACTAAGGTCTTCTGAAAGTAGCACAGTTTTAACTGCCGAGCTACCCCTCAGGACTTCATGGTAGCTCGTATTTACTTTTAAAGGTTTCTGTAGTATTATGTTATCTGTGTGGTGCTTGCCTTCAAGGACTGGCTGTGTACTGGTACCATACCTGGTACCCACAGAAGCCAGAAGCAGGCAGAGGATCCCCTAGAACTGGAGTTACAGACAGCTGTGACCCACAACGTATGTGCTAGAATTAAATCTGGGTCCTCTGGATGAATTTTCATAGAAAATCCATTCTTATAAAATGACTCTGGCATCACAAAACAAAAAACGAAAACTTTCAAAAACTCAAGTATATATATCATTGTGTAAAACAATGTGCTGGTCATGGTGGTACATACCTTTAATCCCAACACTTGTCAGGCAGAATTTTAGTCTGATCTACTGTACTGAATTCCAGCTAGTGCTGCAGAGTGACAGTTCCCCGTCTCCCACCCTCCCCCAAAATAATGAAGAAGTAGAAGAGGAAGAAGATGAGGAAGGAGAAGCAGTAACTGAGCGCACACTCACTGCTTCTGGTGTCTTCACGGCCACCGTGCTGGCTGTCTTCTCCTCGGTCTCCATAGGGTCACTGAAATGAGAAAAGCCAACCGTCAACACTTCAGTAAATCTCTTCTAAATAGAAGCTGCAGGGAATTTGGTTATCTGAACTATGTCCAAACTATTCTACAAAAAATAAATTTACTTTGTGTGTATTATTCAGTAAGAAATAAGACTCTAGCATCTCTAAGATGGAGGAAGCAATTACTAAATTTCCCCCAAATAACTCTTAAAAAACAAAAACCAATAAAACACCAAATCTAGTTAACAAAATTCTTGAATAATAACTATAACAAGAACAGGGACAAAAAAAAAAATCTGTGGATTCTCCAAATAGTCAGGTGGAGCTGGGCCAGCGGCAGCTGAGAAAACAGTGCTCAGGAAACCCTGGGATCCCCACAACTCTAAAGCTGAACAACTGACACTTCCTTCTAGGTCAGAAGACAATGCTGGAGAGAAAACACACACTATCTATCATTAAGTTTGCTACCTCACAAACACAACACAAGAGGAAGTTTTAGAGAACACTGAAAATAGAAAAATAAGTTAAACAAGACACCTTTGTAAAAGTTTAGGGAAGCTAATTTTAGTAAAATAAATCATTGAAAATTATAATAATAATAATATACAAAATTATATGAGAAATTTTATTTTAAGTAGTGGACATTATAGGCATGGTAGCACATGCCTTTAATCCTAGCATTAAGGAGGCAGAGACAGGTAGAGCTCTGAGTTTGAGGCCAGCCCAGTCTACACAATGAATTGCAGGCTACTCAGGGTTACACAGTAAGACTCTTTCCAAAAGGGGATGGAGGGATGGGGGGAAGGGGGAGAGGAATGATTTACAATCAAAAAAGAGAATCAGAGCTATAGAGATAGCTCAGTGGTTAACAGCACTGACTGCTCTTCCAGAGGTCCTGAGTTCAATTCCCAGCAACCACATGGTGACTCACAACCATCTGTAATGAGATCTGATGCACTTTCTGGTGTGTCTGAAGACAGATACACTGTATTCATAAATAGAATGAATAAATCTTAAAAAAAAAAAAAGAAAAAGAAAAGAGAGCGAGCGAGCAAGAGAAAATCAGACTGAGTAAGGACATGGGCATTTGAGTGTTTGCACAGCACGCATGGAGCCGGGTACAACCAATGGATGACAAGCCAATGTGCTTATCATCCCACACTCTGGCCAGTCGGGGAAAGATCCGTCTCAAAACAAAACACATCAGCATTAGAGAAACTCGGAAATTAAAATGTAACTAGTAGAAAATTACAGATGAGGAAAAATAGCCCAATCATTTCAGAAAAGATTAACTCACAATGAAATGACAGTAGAGAAACAAAGAATGACTTTAAAACGAATTCAAGGACAAAGAAAAAAATTCAATGAAGAAACTTCTATAAATAAACAAGGGTAAATATGGGGGAGGGGGTGCCCAGAAACTAAATGCTATTCCCCTCACATCAGGAACAAAGGATATTCACTTTCATTCTATTCTAAAATACAATGGGAATCACAGACAGTGTAGAAAAAAGGGGAAAGGAGAAGTTATAGAGAGAAAGGGAGACAGGAAATGGTCTCTATTGGCAGATGTATGTTTTATAGAAGGGTCTATTGTTAAATTTTTCTAAAGCTAAAAGGTAAATAAAGAAAAGTACCATGTTCATAGATTATGGGCTGAATAATGTCAGGGTTACAGGTTCAGTATTGGAGATTTCAGTGAAGAGATTCAACACAATCCCAGTCAAAATCCCCACAGGCTCACAGAAAGGCAACAGATCTATAATAGCCACAATAAAAAAAGAATCAAAGTGTGGATCTGGGGATTTGAGATGCATCTCAGTGGCAAAATATCTGTACAGAATTTACAAGGATTCCTAGCAATGGGATAAAAACATCTTACATTATTTGATTTTAAGACACCATAAGTCTTAGTAATAAAAAAGGTAGTACTCATATAAGGAAAGACAGATCAACAAGAAAGTAGAAGTGGGAGAAAAGATCTTCCAAGCTCCCCAGAACAGCCATTAAACTCTAAGCATTCAATGGCTCTTTCCCACAAAATTTCATAGTCCTCCCAAAACAACATGGTCAGGCACTTCACAGCAACACCATACTATTCCGGGAATTTGTTTCCTACTGCTGTGATGAACACCCCTACCACCACTGTAACAACAATAGGGGTGGCAGGGGGCTATTATTTGGTTTAAAAGTCCCAATCTCAGTTCACCATGAGAGAGTCAGAAAAGGAACCTGGAGGCAGAACTAAAGCGGAGGCCGTGAAGGAGCACTGCTCACAGCCAGGTCCTACGCTTGCTCGGTTTGTGCTTTTAAACAACCACTTGCACAGGGTGGCAATGCCCACAGTAGGCGCCCCCTCCCCACTTGGTATTAATCAAGTAATTGCTCTATAGACCTGTGTACAGGCAATCTGATGGAGGGAATTTCTTAACCAAGATTCCCTCTTCCCAGATGACTAAATCAACTGCTGTGTCAAACTGGCACAGACCCTTATCAGTACACTATGTAAGTAGTGCTTATACTGTTTATCTAGGGACTGACCCATCCCAGTCAGTCAGTGTAATGGGTCAATGCGCCTGTGGATATAGCTTTAGAGCCTTGAAGGATACTTCTAGACCTAGAATTTTGTTTGAAATTAATGAAGAAGGCATTAACAGTTGAAGGGAAAGAAAGATTTTAATAGGTTTCAAAACAATGACTCATTGTTAAATAGACAATTATGGAAGAAAAAAAGTTTGAATAGTCAAGACACAAACATATTACACCACTGATCTAAATATATACAGATATGAATGGGAAACTGCATATTGTGTATGTCTAATATATTACTGGTTTTACCACAAGTGCAAAGCCCAGAACATTTCTTTATCTAGCCCAGATGAATCTGAGGCAAATATCTTGGACCATCTATCCCATATATTTTATTGTAATTGATTAGTAGCTACATGCTATCTGACATACTTCCTTACCTCCGATCCTTTCTATTTCTTTCTAGAAGGATCCACTATGGTTGTCCTTACTTTGCCTACCATAGTATAAGTTAGGGGAATAGCACAAGACCTTACAATCTGCAGAAGCTAATCGTTAACTTATTTATTCTTAAAATCTACTCTTTATTAATATCCCACTAAGTCCCCAGATGAATACAGATGTGCAGTTAGATCCGATGCAAAAGAAGATACTTATACCTGTCTTTCTCTGATCCTGGCACAGTACCCGTATTGGTAGATCCAGGCACAGAAGCGATAGGGGTACCAACAGTTCGAAGATTCTGGATTACAGATGACAAAAACTGCTGGCTAGCGCTCTCGTACAAATCGAAACAAATCTGGTAGGCCATCAGCGGGTTGTCTTCCTTTACCAGCTCTTCTAAAATGTCACTCACAGCCTGAGGGTCATCTAAGAAAATCAGGCACTGAAATGGAGATAAACAACAAGCACACAGTAACTGAAGACTTCATATGCAAGGTTACATTCAGAACCCAGACTAAGTAAATTTTCCTAAAAATCACATTCACAGTCCTAATACTGTGCCTGGTGGCTAGCAGTATCCAATATTAGCTGCTGAATTAATTTTCACTTCTTTTTATTGAGACAGGATCTCATTGTGTATCCCCGACTAGATAACTGGCCTGGAACTTGCTAGGTATGTAGGCCAGGCTGGCCTCAAACTGAAACAGTTATCTTCCTGGCTCAGCCTCCTGAGTGCTGAGACTAAAGATGGGCACCAGCACACCCAGAAATGGTCACTTCTTTTAATCACATCCATAATTAATTTATTTGGTTTTTCAACACTGGCTTCTCTTTGTAGCTCTGGTTGTCCTGGAACTCTGTAGGCCAGGCTAGCCTGAACTATGAGATCCACTTGTACACACACACACACACACACACACACACACACACACACACACACACACCTTTTATACACATTACAATGAATATGAAAAATGTTATATTCTTAAGCAGTATACAAAAGCATATATAGTATATTAGTTACGTAAAAGTAAATCATGCATATCTCCAAACGAAAGCTGAGAAGAGTGTAGTAGATCAAAATATGCAATAAACTAGGAAAAACATCTACCATTATCTTAGGGAAAGGACTACAGAAGGGGAAAAAAGAAAATCAGGCTTTCTTTCATACATCTTCTATGCTACTTGAAAATTTTAAGTGATACCAAAATTAAAAGAGATAAAAGATACCCAATGTTTAGTTGTGTTTTAAGTAATGAGCCCACAGATTATATCAGACTGAATTAAGGACATACAAAATAAATTTTAAGTGTTGTGAGATTCCATTTATCAGTAAAGGGAATATGCTCCATGCATCTTATCCTCGCAGGATGTGGAAAGATCCACTGAGCCATCACAGTAACTCAGCCTAAGCAGATGTAAGAAACATGTAACACCCAGTGGTGTAACAGAGTAAGGAAATCAGAGGAAGTACCTGACAAACATTGATGAAATCAGGTTTTTCCAAGTTCATGTAGATTTTAACCAAGACTCTCAATACTTTATTCCGAAACTGTTTATTCTGCATTAAAGACATGCAGAGTTTGAGGCTGTAAGCTAGCATTCCTGGGACATCATTCTGAAAGACACAATTTAAAGACATATCGTTATCTAGTCACATATGTATTACGTATATTTAGAACCAAATTATTTTAATTCCTCTTCCCCCTTTGTTTTTTTAAGGTTTTTCCAGACAGGGTTTCTCAGTGTAGTTCAGGCTGCCCTGAACCCAGAAATCCACCTGCCTCTTCTTCCCGAGTACTGGGATTAAAGGTATGTGCCATCACCACCTGGCTATGACTTAAACTTAAAAATAAAACAAACAAAGCAAAACTAAAAACTAAAAAATGTAAACCTGTTTAGAGTTTAGTTTTGTGACGCAAGGCGACACGCAGGAGAGCGTTCTGCCTCTGAGCCTCTGTTCCAGACTTCCACTTTCCAGCATCTCCTACGTAGTCAATCCTCCTGTCTTCACATTCCAAGTGCATGGATTAAAGACATGTGCCACACATGTGGCCTGGAGGAATCATAAGAATAATTACACATTTCTATATCTTTATGGGAAAAAATGAAAAAAAACCACTAGGCACGGTGGTACTCATCCATGATCCCACACCTTGGGGGAGGAAGGAAGAAGTCAGGGATTCAAATTTGAGGGATTCAATTTGAATGGCCTGCATGTGACCTTGTTTCAGAAAAACAACAAAACCAAAAATAAAACAAACCAAAACACAAAACAAAAAAGGAGTGAAAATAATTTAATGCTAATTAGTGGTCAGTCAGGACCTCACTAAGTGAACACAGTTCCTGTAACAATGACCCTGTTATAAAAACCTGACTGTCAAATGCTGCATTTTGCACTCACCTCCTCTGACCTGCCCACATTCTCTAAGGTCAGAAAACATCGTGTGGCAGAGCTAGCTCCAGCTCTGAGTAACTCGAGCCTTGGTGTGATACTCACCTTGTTAAATGGACATGGAGTCCAATACCTCCTAAATGCTTAAGTTTACCCCCATAGGTTAGTGGGGCTCTCAACCTTGGTCAGAGAAACTTCTTACAGACTTATAACTGGCTAATAAATGACTGTTGTGTGTTCAGTCTACACCAGACATTAACACCAACCATTTAGGGAGCACTGAGGAATGGAGAACATGTAGATTAGAGCTGAAGACTGCAAAATGCTGTCTCCTGGACATGATATGACCACTGTACTCATGAAATCAGAGCAGATTTGGTCGGTCACCTGCATAAGATCTGCACAGACTCAAACCAGTCACCATTCCAACATGGATGAGGGAAAGGCTCAACAGACTCTAGCTCTCGCTGAGGAGCTATAAGCAACTGATGGATGCCAAGGAAGGGAAGTCATTTTTCTTTAAGGGTATGGTCACTGGTGGACTGTCATGCTCAGTGGGAGGACCCTAGGCCCAGGCACATTCAGGAAGCACTAATTAGACTCCATAGTTATAAAGAAAGAGGCTGGTGGGGTGACTCAGTAGGTAAAGGCATTCATTAGCCAGACTGACCAAAGTTTATCCTCAAGACTCATGGAGGAAGGAAAGAACCAACTCCAATTGTCTTCTGATTCCTACGCATGCACTGTGGCACATGTGTGCTCCCCCTACACACAAACAAATAAAGAGCAAGGAAAGAAAACAAGAGGTCATGAGGTGGGCAAGGGACATGCTGGGGATGTCTAGGAGTGTGAAGAGGGAGGTGGAAGTGGAAATGACCTAAACACACTACATATGCGTATGAGAGTACCAGAGAATCAATTAAAAGTATTCTAAAAAATCTGAACGATGGTGGCGCAAGCCTTTAATCCCAGCACTCAGGAGGCAGAGGCAGGTGCATCTCTCAAGGCCAGCCTGGTCTAAAGAAGGGGTTCCAAGACAGCCAGGGCCACGCAGAGAAACCCTGTCTCAAAAATTCCAAAACCCAAAACAAAAACAAAAACAAGAGTTTGCACTTGAACACTCTGTTCCATTGATTTTTCCCATCAAACCCAACCTCTGAAATGACATTATCTACTTACAGATTCCAGTATAGTCTTCTCAAAGACATCTAGTCTCCTCGTCTCCAGAGCAATGCCAATCGCTTGCTTGTACTTGTGATCATCGAGACATCGCTGGAACATTTTATTCACGATGCCTTCTAATCTCTGGTCAATTGGCTTTTTTTCTCCTTCAGGCAAATCTGCATTTTCTACACACTGTTTGGTATAATGATCAATGCATTTTGCTATGGAGAAAATAAATTATTTTGTAAATTGGTCTAAACTTCCAGAAAAGGACAATTTCCACATTTATGATCCTGAACACTAGAAATAAGTACCAAGTAGTAAATACACATTAAAATGCTAAAACTTTCAGTTAAGTCATTTTTATGACAGTTACAATAAAGGACTGCACATCAATACCAACAAAGCTGATATTATTCTAAACATTACTAATTATTTTGATCAAAATTATATTAACCAACAAATAGTTGCTGTCACTTTTTAAAAAAAATACATACTTTAAAAACTAGGTATCCTGAGATTAAGAACTTTTAGTAAATCATCTTTGTGGAATAATGGAGCCACAGGCTCAAAAAGCAACTACAAAGAATGCAAATACTTTGAAGCAACAGCAGCAAATTAAGGGGGAAAAATATCTTAGCATGATATGGAACCTCTATCCCCCTAGACTGCCTGAAAATTCATGCAGGAGCATATATGCTCACTCGACTTCCGCACTTCATACTGATTAGCGTGGATGGAGCAGATGGAGACACACTGAAGGGTACTATGGTACATACACACTGGATGAGAAGCACATGTACAAGTTAGTATATGTTTTGGAATCATGTCTTAAGCATTCTAGATAAAACCAAAACAGGCATTTCCTCAAGCTGCCTTATACGTCCCTACAGGGTGATGACATACACTAGTAATTCCCTCTCTTCACTGGTTTGTCAGTACAAAGAGAGGCAAGGTCAAGATTAATTAGCTACAAACCTTGGGAAACAAAAATAACTACCACAAAGAATTGTTAGCCCATTAGATGATCTATGTTAAGAGTCTCTATAGGGGAATTACAATGGACTTTTATAAACTTAGTATACCATTTATAGGGCTCATCTAGGTAGAACCATGAAAGTTTAGGTTAGTTGATAAGAATAAAGTAGCAATCACAAAACAATCATCAAGCACTGTGCTTGTAGAAAATGTTGATCAAACTAAAAATCTCTAAAGGAAAATACCAAGTTTTCTCCTTTTAAAGGTCTAGGCAAATAACGCAGCTACCCCCTTAATTAGCAATGTAGATATCTGCTCTTCTAAGACAGCCAGGGATACACAGAGAAACCCTGTCTCAAAAAACCATTTCATTATAAGCGGATGATCTCAAGACTTTGTTACAGTGACAGACTACCACACCAATATTTCTAAAATCAACAAATGAGCCAGACATGGTGGCACATACTACAATCCCAGTACTTGAGAGGTGGAGGCAGGAGGATCGAAAGTTCAATAGCCTGGGCTACAGAGAAATATAATGCTCTAGGCTGTACTAGGCTACATAAATAGCAAAGCCCATCTCAATAAACAAACAAAAAAATAACAATAAAGGTTTTAGAGTCAATGTAGGTTTTAATTTCTAACTGTTTTACTTAATAGCCATGTATCTTTTCATGACCCTTGTTTTCTCATTTGTGCGACAAGGCTAGCTCCTCACAGGTGAGCTGTAAAACAAATCAAGACTATGAAGAACAACTAGCATGGTATGAAGAACAAACACTTCCTATGTCAGCAGCAACTATATGATATAGTTGTGACAGATGCCTACAGTAATCTCAGCACTCAGGAGCCACAAGCAAGAGAATTCTGGGTCCAGGACCGGCCTGCTATATAATACAAACAAAGACAGACAAGACAACCATAGAAATTAGCAATCTGATAATCATCATTTCCCCAAACTGCTCACTGGACTGGAGATGGCTGTCACTGCAGAGATAAGCGGCCCTTAGCCAGAAGCTGGCGTAAAAACAGAGCTTGTTTAACACTATTAGATGATGATTAGGAACTTCCAATTAAACTAAGATCTGGCAGCGTGAAATTAAAGTGAATAAAAAGGCTATATCCACTAGAGCAAGAAAGGCATCTGCAAGATATAAACCTTGTCTGATGGAAGATAATTACCTATAATCGTCTCCACATATTCAGAATTATCATTGACATTGAAGAGGTCGCCTGCTCCAAGAGCATAATTCAGAGACTCCTCAAAAGCTCCCAGGTGATAAAACACTTTCGATGCCACCAAGGCTGCAAACTGCCGACTCCGGAAACCTTCATCTTCATATAAAACTTCTCTGAAAAATTAAGGAAAGATAGGCCTCGTTTAAGCTACAATCTTCCTTAAAAACTCACAATTGAAACACTCCAGCCACAAATCAGCAGTAGATTCCGAAATGAATTATCCAAATTTATCGAAATAAAGTATTCTCTTACATTTTGTCTACAGACTCAGAAATTTCTGCCCAGAAGTCATTCACAACTGCATTCAATTTGTGTAGTGCAAATTCCTGTAAAATAAAACAGAACTGGATTTTAAAAAGACTTAACATCACGCTTCCTTTTAGTGCCCACCAATCATCCAGGTGTGGGGGTGCACACCTGCAATGCCAGCACTGCTGAGGCAGAGGCAGGCAGGCCAGTCTCTGAGCTCAAGGCCAGCCTGGTCTCATAGCATTCCAGGACAGTCAAAGCTATGTAGAAGGACCCTGTCTCAAAAAAACAAAACAAGTCTCCACAAGTTTATGGCCAAATTCTCAGTAATATTTACTTTAAAATTTCATATCTGGGCCAGGCAGTGGTGGCACATGCCTTTAATCCCAGCACTTGGGAGGCAGAGGCAGGCGGATTTCTGAGTTCCAGGCCAGCCTGGTCTACAGAATGAGTTCCAGGCCAGCCAGGGCTACATAGAGAAACCCTGTCTTGAAAAAAACAAACAAACAAAAAATTTCATGTCTGACAAACACATAATTTAGGAACTAATGTACTTTTTCTTAGATGTATCCATTTCATTTTTGTTGTTTTCAAACACAAAATAGCAAACTATGCATGTACTATTGTTTCTTAGAGTGAACATTTCCTCTTTGCATCTGTAAGACTCCAGGCTGCTAGTTTGCATTACACCAGTACAGGTATCTAGAGTCACTTGCAGAACATTCTAATTGTTTCCAACTTTAAGAATAATTGTTTTATTACATTTATTTGGATGTGTGCATGCGTGTCTGTGTGTGTCCATGTGCCACTGTGTGCTTGGGGAGGTCACAAGACAATTTGTGGGGCTCAGTTCTCTTCTGCCATATGAGTTGTGGGGATCAAACTCAGGTTGTCAAGCGAGGCAGCAAGTGCCTTTTTCTGCTGAGATCTTGCCTACCCAGTATCTCCACATTTTTGTCAAGTGAAAATACATATGTAACACAGAAGAAGCAATGTTCTGTGCTTACTGTTGATAAAGAAACTGGAGGGTTACTTACTTGTGTGCCACTTTATAACCTTTTACTCCTACATTAATTTCTAGTATCAAAATACTGTCCTCTCTAGCTAGATTTCAATGACTGGCTACAGACTATAGGATGGCTACTTTTTTTGTTGTTGTTGTTGTTTTTTTTTTTTTTTTTTTTTTCGAGACAGGGTTTCTCTATGTAGCCCTGGCTGTCCTGGAACTCACTTTGTAGACCAGGCTGGCCTTGAACTCAGAAATCCACCTGCCTCTGCCTCCCAAGTGCTGGGATTAAAGGCGTGCACCACCACCGCCCGGCAGGATGGCTACTTTAAATGATGGGAAATGTAAAGATATCACAAAACCAAAGCTGTCTCACAGAAGTCACAGTAAGCCACATGACTTCCTTCAATTCATACCTTAAGCTGTGGCTCTTCTTCATCCAGAAGAGAAATAATTCCAGCTGTAAGACAAAAGACACAGCACAATTACAAAACACACACGTGCAGATACCAATACTTGGTCAAACCTAACAATGGGGCTGGGGAGATGGCTCTGCTGGTAAAGTGCACGAGGCACGGGCATGGGGACCAGACGTGGATCCCAGCACCCATGTAAAAAGATGGGCGCCATCCTATGCTTCCAAGGGAGAGGCAGAAACAAGCAGAAGCCCTGTCTCAAAGGTGATGGACAGTGATAGAAGATGTCTGCTATCAACCCATCCTGAGTTTAATCCCCAGCACAGACACACAGGCAGATACCCAGAGCTTACTGGCCAGCTAGTCTAGCCCACTGGTGAGCTCAGTGAGACCCTGTCTCAAAAAAGCAAAGTACAGAGTGAGAGAGGAAGACATCTGACATTAGTAACCTTTTTCCTCTACATTCAATGGCACATATGTGTGCACACACATGCATGCACTGGATATATACACAAAACACAAAACAAGGAAAACAGTTTTTTTTTAGTGATAACTTCATTAGGGAAACAATTATTTTTCTTTAAAACTGTAGATGTTAGTGGGGTTAGGGAAATAGCCAAGCAGATAAGAGTGCTTGCTTAGCAAGCATGAAGACCTGAGTTCAAATCTCCACATGGACACATGTACCAGTTATCCCAACTCTGGTGGAGTTGGGCAGAGATAGGAGGATCACTGGAGCTTGCTGGCCTGAAGCCTAGATCCAGGTTCAGTGAGAGACCCTGTCTCAGAGGAACAAGGGAGACCAAGACTGAGACAGAGAAACAAAAAGAGACATCACAAGGGAGTAGGATACCCAATATACTCCCCTAGCCTCCGTATGTGTGCAGGAACACACCCACCTTTGCACATACCACATACACACTCTCTATTCTCTCACACCACTTCCGGACAACAGCTTTTTATTGGTGGGGGGACAGCTGTGTGCCACAGCATACAAGGAGGTCAGAGGACAACTGATGGAGTTGGTTTGCCCTTTAACCACATGGGCTCTGGGCGCCAAGCTCAAGTCACTATGCTTGGGGAAGGGCCTTTCCCCACTGAGTCATCTCACTGGCCCATAAATAAAACTTTAAACAACTATCAAAGTATATATATTTTGGAGCTTTTAGACTCATCTGTATTAGTATTAAAAATCTCATCAACAGCCTATGTATCATCTTTTGCCCAATTGTTTTAAAAGTATGGTGTTTGGTCCAACAGCATTATAATTACTTGGGAACTTACTACAAGTATAAATTCTTGGTCTTGCCCCAGAACTTCTTTATCAGACAATATGGGGTTAAGACCCAGGAATAAAGTTTCCCTGTGGTTCTTGTACAGTCCAATAACTACTCACTTATATAAGACCAAGCTGGAAAAATTTTTATACAACTTCAGAATAAAATGTATTCACACAAAATAATTGCTGACTGTGATGGTCCATGCTGTAATCTTAGCATTGTGGAAGTGAAGGCAAGAGAATCTCAAGGCTAACCTTGACTCAAAAATTAAAGTAATATAACTTAGAAAAAGAGTAACATTTCAATTATGTCAGTGTGCCCATGCTAAAGTACCCTCTGCCTATCACAAATAACAGAGTGTAAATATTTATTTTTACACTTATCTATTTATTGTGTGTGAGCATACATCACGGTGCATACAACTTTTATAGCTTGTGAGAATCTGTTCTCTCCTGCCAGTGGGTTCTAGCAATTGAATTCAGGTATCGAGTTTGGAGGCAAGAGCAAGAGCTGAGTGGGGACTCAGCCATGGTGCTGGCCCACAAATAACAAGTGTCACTAAATGACAAGCACTCTCAGCAAGCACAGTGCCTGCCACCTCACCTTAGCCTCAGAGGGTGAGCAGTAAGGAGACTAAAAGAAAGCTGTCTTCTCCAGAAGAACACTGAAATTACTAGGAAAATGATAAATGGGAAAGCTGTCCTTGTGCCATAGATAAAACCAAATTTTTCTCAAATATGTTTTTTGTATTGGTTATAAAATCATTCTGGAACACTGAAACTGGTTAATTAAAACGTGTCCCTGTCATTTTGGTTCAAAGGTGTAACTGCTTGCTTCCACCTGCTAAACACAGTTTTGGCAAACAGCTCCAGCAGTTTGGGGGAAGCCACAAAGGAAAAGGTAAAAGATTTAGCAGTAAAATGAAGGCGCCTCACTGTTCTAATAGTGGAAACCTTGGTATGGTGGGTTGTCATGACACATCCAGAACAAAGAGGAGGAAAGATAAATGTAACATGAAATCATTTTAACCACTAAATGGGACTATTGAAACACTTAGTAACTAGTGTGTGGGGTGGGGGCTGTGGTCCAGATGGCAGACCAGAACAGTTGACATGCAGAATGATCTTGAGTAACACAGAACTTAATCCTAAAGGCACTGGTTACCTATTGCAGGCAATGTTGCATTGGAATGGCTTTTATTTTTACCAAAGGAGATGGATCTTTGGACTCTTCTGTGTGGTTTCAATTGTGACTGGTTTCTTACATGGTTTCCTGGCACAGCAATCAGTCTTCAATGATGAGCAAGGCTAAATCAAATATGCTATATACGCCTACACTAATATTTCCTATTTAAAGACAAAACAGAATCCAATTTTGGATAGGTGAACACCTAAGTGCTTTTTTTTAAAAAACTTTATTTTCTTCTACATGTGAATGTTCTATCAGCATGTATATATGTGTACTGTACATGGTTAATGCTCACAGAAGTCAGAAGTGGGCATCTGCTCCTCAGGAACTGGAGTTCTAGATAACTGTGAGCCACCAGCCAGGTCCTCTGTAAAAGCAACAAGTCCTCTTAACCACTGAGCCATCTCTGCTGTTCCTGACCTAAGTGCTTTTTTAAAAACTTGTATGAAGCTGGAGAGATGCTTAGTGGTTAAGAGCACTGGTTGCCCTTACAGAGGACCAGGGCTCAGATGCCAGCCTCCTATGACAGCTCACAACTACCTATAACTCCAGTTCTGGGAGATCTCAGGCCCTCTTCTGACCTCCACAGGTACCAGGCACATAGGTAGTACACATACATACACAAAGGTAAAACACTCACACACATAAAATATATAAATCTGAGTAAAAATAAAAGCTTATGTCATAATAGAAACTTAGTAGATACTGACTCTAGGGCTGGAGAAATGGCTCAGCCATTAAGAGCACTGACTGCTCTTCCAGAGGTCATGAGTTCAATTCCCAGCAACCACATGGTGGCTCACAACCATCTCTAATAGAATCTGATGCCCTCTTCTGGTGTGTTTGAAAACAGCTACAGTGTACTCATATAAATATAATAAATAAATCTTAAAAAAAATTGTTGACTCAATTAATAGCAATATTTTCATATTATTTATCAATATAGAGGTATGTACTGGAAATATTACTTAAAAGTTGAAAATGGTCAATTCAGGAGGTCAGAAGAGGATAGAGGGTAGAAAACTATTATTTTAAAGCTTGTCTGCATTACTCCCTCTATTCGGTTGTGTTAAATTCAATCCGCTCAGATTCATGTGGATTCTAGTAAATATGTATTATCTCCATTGCCTTTCACAGTCAAATCTCTTGAAAAAACAAAAACAAAAAAAAACCCAAAAACAAAAAAAACAACAAAATGGTATACATTTTATTCATCATTGCTTTTAGCAACACTTGTGTCCAGTGAGTAAATGAATGAATAATAGACCCATGACTCTGGGCCTTTGTAGTGCTGGGGGATAGATCCTAAGCCCAGGTCCTAAACCAACTTGAGCTGACAGGAAACAAAGTGTCAAAAAGGCTGGAGCAGAAGCTAATTGTGCTCCATAAACATAAACAATAGCTATAAATGTATACTATGTTATTATTCCAGTGTTTCAGGGCAGGACCTCAAAGTCCTTAATTCTGATACCACAAAGAAGGTAACATTTCCGTCTATTCCTACCAAGTCCTCTTTCAGTCTGCTCTGAAAACTCAAGGGACTGATGTCTTCATTCAAGGCACACTTTTTAACATCTGCCACACACTCGGCAGTGTCCTTAGAATTATGGAAACAGGTCTGCTGCCCAAAATTCTACTCTGGATTTCAGTGTAACAGTTTAAGACGAGTTAACATGGTCATGACAGAACTGTGATGGAGAGAGGTGGCTGCCAGTGGAGAGTCCCAGTGTTTCTAAAAGAGGGATAAAGTTGAGATGAACACTGAAGATCTACAATACCAGTGAAAGAAAAGGCTAGAGTGGGAACAGAATGTACAAAAACTCTTAAGTAGGAGAGAAACTGAACAAAAAGTCTAGCGTGCTTACAATGTAACGGGAATGAGAAACGCTACACAAAGTTCCCAAAGCAAACCTGGAACTAGAAGAATGAGCTTAGAAAAAGTATTGGTGGAAAAAAAAGTCTTGAGGCTAGTCTAATAGTCCAGGCAAGAGACAAAGGTGGCCTGGACCACGATCCAAATGAGGTGGCTATTTCTGGGCCCTCTCTAACAGCATTCTATCAAGCACACACACTGTGAATCTATGATCTGTGAAGCCAACACTCTGAAGACCAGTGGTAATGGCGGCATCTAAGACTATGCTTACACATGGCAAAAAAAATCTAGTATTTACCGACAGAGCTAATTGGAAAAGAAAAAGAGGAAGGAAGGAAGGAAGGAAGAAAGAAAATGACTTTTTTGATGGGAACTAAAATTCACTGTAATCATCTGTATCAGGACAAAAGTCTAACTTCAAGTACAAACACTTCTACGTGTGTTTGAAAATAACCATCTAAGGGTGTATGTAGTGGTGCACATTTTTAATCCCAGTGTTTGAGAAACAGAGGATCTCTGGGAGTTTGGTCAGCCTGGTCTACATGACTTCGAGGACAACTTCACTGTGAGACCCTGTCCGAAAAAGACAAACAACAAAAGTGTGGGGAGAGAACTGCCCATTCCCTAGCATTTTCCTCTACCACTTTCCTTAACCAATCCTCATAAAGATGGTCTCAAGCTCCCTACCATACAGATTACTGTCTACCGAGAACCTGTTTGTTCACAATCAAATACTTGTAGAGCAAGTACAGAATAAGAACCACCACCAAGCAAGGGTATGTAAGTAGCCAGAGCTGAAAAAGCATCGAGACTTGGCAACAGCTATATACAAATCAAGTCTGTAGTGGCGGACTTGAAAAATCTCCATTTAGGAGTTCATCTCCACACCTTCCCATTTCAATAGCCATTACAAGTATCTACGTCTAAAACCATACAAGTGTGCGAAACCGGCTTTGCAGTCTTGAGGATCTAAACACACGCAGTAAGTTGGCTCTCCAGTCAATGCTGTCTTCAATGAACGAGGTTCTTAAGTGAATCCCAGAAACCCAGTCACCTCAAACCTAATTTCGGACTTCCAGGAGAAGTATTTCATGCCCGAGCCAGAAGCACTTAGTGTAACAGTTAGGCTGACAGGCCAGGAGTTGCTATAAGATGCTTACGATGACACCAGACCCATCCCAAACCGAAACACCTCCGGGGAAGGATTGGGGGTCACTCGACCAAAAAGTGGACAGAGAATAAAGGGTCAGCGACCGCCTAGGAGCCCGGTCCGGTCCTGGCACGGGGGTGTGGCTGGAGAAGGACGCCCAGGTGTCTACCTGGTCCTATTCCTACGAACCCAAGGGGCCTGCAGTGGCCTGGCCAGTTTCCCAGCCCTTGATCCCCGAGGTGAGCCTCGGGCAGAGGGGCGGCGCAGGCCGGCGTTGGACCCGGAGGTGCCCAGTCACCCGCCCTGACTCAGCTAAACGCCGGCGCGGCGGCGGCTCCTCACTGGAGCGCCTGCTCCCGGCCGCACTCACCGGCTGAAGTGATCATGGCTGCGCCCTGCACTCGCCGATCCGCTCGTCCACAGTCCTGGCCAAGCCCTGGATCTGTCAGCTCAGGGCTCGCTTGCTCTACGGCACCTCCAGGTTCCCGGGTGCGCTGCTCAGTCAGTCCCCTCCACAGGCCGCCGGCTCGCTTCTAGCCGAGGACCCCGCCCGCCCAAGGGCTGCCCACATCTCCGCCTGAGGCTTGGCGCAAATTCACCTCCACGCCGGTGTCTTTTGTGCAGCTTCCGCCTCTCGAGATTACGCAACAAAGTAAAAAGCAGGCCGTTGTTTTTTTATAACTTTCCGCGAGGTCAGAGATCTGGCCGGCTGCGAACGACCATTCATTTGCACTTGCCATCAGGCTTCAAAATAGACACCCTTGCAAAGAGAGGCCCACTCATCACCCGCCATTGCTAAAAAAAAAAAAAAAAAAAGTGTTGGGGAGGGATAAGCAGTGCTCGCAGCGCCACCTAATGATGTGGCGGTCTCATTGCAATAATGCCCATCAACCCAAGACTATTGGAAAGTGTTTTCTTAGAAAAGCGACTGAGGCAGAAGGATGTTGAATTCGGGGGCAGCCCGGGGTGTAAAAGATCTGCTATCAAAGTGGGAGAAGGTGGTGGTGGGATACTGCTGGAGAGACGACTTGGTCGCTTAAGTGGTTGCCATAAAAACATGAAGACCTGAGGTTGAGTATGGACTCCCAGCGGCGGGTGTAAACCCAGTGCTGAAGGCGGTGAAGACAGGTGGATAGATATCTGGGTCTTGCTGGCCGGTCTGTCTAGCCAGGTAGTGAGCTCCAGGTCTAGTAAGAGACTCTGTTTCAGAAAATAAAGTGGCTGGGTGTAGTGGTTCACACCTTTAATCACAGCACTCAGGAAGCAGAGGCAAAGGCAGGAAGATCTCTGTGGTTTTAAGGCCAACCTGGCCTACAGGTGGGTTGGTTCCAGGACAGCCAGAGCTACAAAGTGTGACCTTGAGGTGGGTGGGGTAGGGAAGGGTGGAAGAGCAATTGAGGAAGACACCCAATGTTAACCTCTGGCCTACTTGCACATATGTGTATATATGTGTATATACGTATATATGTGTCTATGTTTGGCACAAACTTGCCTCCGTTCCTGTGTCTTTTGTACAGCCTCAATCTCCGGAGGATCTTCCCCTCCACCGCAAATGTGAACACACATACAAAAATAGACTTTCTAGGTATCAAACATGGTGGTACACCCCTTGGGAGGCAATGGTAGGCAGATCTCTGCGAGTTTCAGGCCAGCCTCGTCTCCATAGTGAATTCTAGTGAAGAGTCATAGTGAGACCCTGTCTTAAAGGTGCTGGGTTGGTGGCAGTTCAGAGAGTTGCCTTTAGTGGTTGAGCTGCCCGAGGACCCAAGTACAATTCCCAGCACCCATATAGAGCAGCTCGAAACTGCTTGTAACTCCAGCTCCAGGGGATCTGATGCTCTCTTCTGGCCTCCTCAGGTACCTATACTCAAATGCACATATATACACATACAAATAAATAATAAATACATCCTGAAAGAAAGAAAACCTGCATCTAAAACATAAAAACTTCACAGTACTTTATTATGATAATGAATTAGTCTATTACAGATAAACAATAAGAATGGGAGGGCAGGGAATCTTATATAAGAGCCCAGGTTGTCTTCAACCTTTTTGTGTAGCTGAGGAGGACCTTGAACTTGAACTGATTAGGGAATGCAGGTTTATACAGTGCTGGAGATTGAACCAGGGCCTTATGCATACTAGATAAACACTTTACCTACTGAACTACATCCATAACCCCCATAAGACTTTTAAAACTTTACTTATTGAACAGCTAATACTGTTTGTTTTACATGTTTCAAAAGGCAGAAGTATGGCTGGGTGTGTGTGGTCGCTCATTCAGAAGGCAGAGGCAGAGCTCTGTAAATTCAAGGTCAGCCTGATCTATAGTGAATTCCAGGACAGCCAGTGCTATGTAGAGAGAGACTCTGTCTCAAAAAACAAAACAAGGGCCAGGCAGTGGTGGCGCGCGCCATTAATCCCAGCATTTGGGAGGCAGGGGCAGGCGGATTTCTGAGTTGGAGGCCAGCCTGGTCTACAGAGTGAGTTCTAGGACAGCCAGGGCAACACAGAGAAACCCTATCTTGAAAAAAAACCAAAACAAAACTAGGGGCTGGTGAGATAGCTCGTGGAGGTCCTGAGTTCCATTCTCAGACAGAACATTTATACATTAAACAAATACATAGATTAAAAAACACAGAAATATTAAAAAACAAAAACAAAAATCAGAAGTATGTGATAATATATAGAAAAAATATGTCAAAGGAAGAAACAATGCCATGTATTCTGGTCTCCTTTCTAGCAAGTGCTAGAAAGCTCCTAGCAAAATGTTCCTGATATAGCTTCAGAATTTTGAAATGACAGTTGTGACTTTTACTTACTCTCTTTTTTTTTAACTTACTTAACTTTTTTTTTTTACTTACTCCCTTTTTTTTTTTTTGGTTTTTCAAGACAGGGTTTCTCTGTATAGCCCTGGCTGTCCTGGAACTCACTCTGTAGACCAGGCTGGCCTCGAACTCAGAAATCCGCCTGCCTCTGCCTCCCAAGTGCTAGGATTAAAGGCGTGCACCACCACCGCCCGGCTTACTCTCTTTTTATATGGATGGTGTGTGTGGGGGTGGGGGTGGGGGTGTGTGTGGGGGGGATGTATACAGTGTCCCTGCACCACGTTCATGCCTACTGCCCTTGGAAACCAAAAGTACGCATCAGGTCCCTTGGAGCTGGCATTACTGATGGTTGTAAGCCACCATGTGGATGCTGGGAATCAAACCTTAGTCTTCTGGAGAGCAGCCGGTGCTCTTAACCACTGAGTCATCTCTTCAGTCATTTACTCTCATACAGCAGTTTCAACAGCAGATTTACTTCACTAGGCACTGCTGGGAAAATTTTGACAAAGAGTAGTGGTAAACAGTGATTTGTGTATTGTGGGGAGTTGCCGGGGACCGAACCCATGGTCATGGTTCTTATTCACCTTACCATCTAGTCTCATCCCTGGCCAACAGTACCGTTGAGTCATTAGCGTCTCCCCACCAAGCCACCGTTTGGATAAAGTGACCGAAGCCTATTTCTATGACCTTCTCAAAACAATCTAACATAGTGAGACAAATCAGTGTTTTGAAGTTGCCAGCAAATTAAATGTGATTGGTGACATACTTGAGTGTGTGTGTGTGTGTGTGCGCGCACGTGCGCGCGCGAACTCTTAATAATTTAGTATTTTGAAGCCATACTTGCCAAAACCATACTCCTTTGAAGGAGTTGAGCCTGTGACTCAAATGGAAAGGCGCTGACCAAAGAGGTGTGCATAAAAGATAAGCAGATTGTCTGGTGTACACTTCTACAGAGATGCTGCCACACAAAGGCCCGTAGAGACGTCACGAATGAATGCCACAGAGTAAAACAGGAGTGAAGGGAAGAACAAGCTGCCTCCATGTTAGGCTTACAAGCCATCTTACAGTAAAGATAAACTAGGTTCATTCCTGTTTATGATTAAACCTGTTTCTCAAGGCTATGTCCCACCTGTAACCTTGACTACAAATGGTTCTGTAACACGTGTTCCTCTTGTATGGCCCTGGATAGGCAATCATGTCTTTGTTTCAAAAAGTTGTTTATAACCATCCTGCAACCCTACCTTTGTCTCAAAAGGTTATATGACCACCTATGAGTACCTTGTTATGACTAGCTGTTGCTGTGACTACCTTCTTATGACTAGCTGTTGCTGTGACTACCTTGCTATGCCCACCTTTGCAATCCTGTCTGTGATTGAGGAGGTCCTCAGGACTAACTTGCTATGCTTGTGTTCTGCTCCTGTGACCCCCTCCAATTCTGTGCACTAAATCCCCTATCCCTGCGCTGTAGAAGCCTTGTCTTCCTCACAGCCAATGCTGACTTCTCAAGCCCTGCCTTAGGGGGAGGGAGCCTGTGTATACAAATAAACAAGCTTGCTTTAATTAATTGTTTGCTTTAGTTAATTTGGTCATGGTGATTTGGTGGTCTTTCTCCTCCCATCCTCAGGATTAACAAAAGCTCTACATACAAAGGAAAAAAAAATTACTAGCTCAAAGGTCGGCGATATAGTTCAATGGTAGGGCCCTGTGCAGCATGTGTGAGGTTCCAACTTATGTCCCTACCTAATGCCTCAGAGGAAGTCAGAACTCAGGTGCCACCGGGAGTGCCGCTCGGTGAGGGTGCGCTTGCTTAGCGCGCTCAAGGCCCTAGGTTAGATCCCCAGCACCACAAAGGAGAAGGTGGGAGGGAGGATGCGAATCCAGTGTTAGGTTGGTGATAGACAACGGCGTCGTCAAAGGCAGTAATAGGGAGTAGAGGGGCCCCATTCAGGTGAGCGGCGGCTGTGGGGCTTGTGCGAATGCAGGCTTACGTTGTGAAGCCGATACTCTCTCCAGGAAAAGCCACAAATGAGAATTTCATGTGCTGTCAGAACATTTTTGAGTTAATTTTAGTTAGGGTCAAGTCCAAAAGAAATAAAAGGGCTAATAGGCTCGGTGCCTATTAGCATACCAAAGTGAAGGACAGCCTCCTACTGATGTGTACCAGTTCCTGCCCCCTGCCCCTACCCTAAACTCCCTCCGGCTCGTGCTTCCCTTCCCCCAACTTCTCATTCTTATATAACCCTGCCATTTTGGCCATGTGCTCTCTTGGTCCCCTCTTGCCTCTCTCTCTTGTCCTGTCCCCCCTCCTGTCCCACCTCCACCACCCCCACCCCCACCCCCAGTTTCCGTTTATTACTTTCTCTCCTTGCTCTGGTCTCTTCTGATGGCTCTGGCTATACTCTGCCTTATAACCTTTCCCTCACACACACCTTAGAGCAGCCCTCTCTTCATATACAGTTAGTTATTTGTTTTTACAGTGTTTGCAGGGACTCCATGGCCCCTTGCACAGTAAATGTAGATAATGTTGACAACAACGTGAACAATCATAGCCCCAGTTCTGGAATTTGATATGTTGACAACTAATTAAAACTCTTTTTGAAGCTTAGCATGTAGTTCCGTGGTAGTGTGCACTTGCCTAGCATGCCATGGGTTTGATTCTCAACACACACACACACACACACACACACACTTTGAAAACAGAAGGTGATTAGTTTGCATCTGCTGCCCTGGATGGGAGAAGCGTTGTATCTCCAGTTTGCATGGTATGCTTGTCATTGCCACAAAGTTATCTGAGCTTTATACACCTATCCTGTCCTTTCCAGGATTCAAATGAGCTCTGCTTTTGAGGATATAGCGGAATGACAGAAAGAATTGCTGCAGGGTGCGCTCTGTTCTTAAGGAGCGATCAAAATTTAGGAGGATCATAAAACATCTCAGAGCCCACTCCAGGTTCGCTGTGGCCTCACCGGCATAGGGGCTGAGTAGCAGGTCTGGTCAGCAGGAAGGCAGGAGATTGGCTGTTCTTACAGCGCCCTCTGGTGGTTTCAAGGCCCCCGCTGGTGGAGGACTCGAGTGGGAGCTCCGCCCAGATTTCCCCGCCAATAGTCCGCGCTGCAGAGTTAGGCGGGAACCACAGACCTAGCAAACCTAGCAAGCCTGCTCTGAGGTAGAGCAACTCAATGGCTGGAATCACCTGAGCCCAGGAGCTCCTGGTCTCTACTGCCGAATGGTGGCGATCCGTGGCCACTACAGATATCGAAGCAACTCAGCCACTCTGCTAGGGTTGACGACCGGCGCCCAGTGTTTTTAGAGATACAGTTTTTATTGGGAGCGGAACCGTGGCCCGCAGCCGATAGCATGAATCTTCTATGTGGCTGCTTGATCTAAGGCCAAACGCCTCTCCATGGCTGAAATTGGCGTAGGTAGACTGAGGCACCAAAAGATCATTGAAGGCAGGGGAGAGGGGTTGGAGGGGCACAGGGTTCTGGCAGAGTAATGTCCAAGTGGTACAGCTACATGCTTCCTGGTTTTTTGCTAGAAGCTACTCCCTGGCCCTCTCTCTGGGATGGCCAGCCACCTTTCAGCAAATGGGGTTAAGAATCACCTTGAACTCCTTTAGTCACTAGTATTTTCCTGGTGCGCATCGCTGTTTACAAAAGCAGTTACCTTGCATTTTGTGCATGTTAGGCAGGCCCTTTACCATTGAGCTACTTATACGTCATGTTGACCACTCCAAAAGTGAGCTAATGCCAGGAAGGAGCTAAACTGCAAGTTGTACTTAACTTGAATCAGTTGACATTACATTTTTATATTGAAGTAGAAAACTTTGGAATTAACATAATCGGCTCTGGTATGTCAAATTAATTTTGGTTCACTGAATTTCTTTCCAATTGAACAAATAGTTCAGTTACTGAGAAGCTTCATGCATGGAACAATTTGAGGATGTAAATATTCTGATGACTAAATTAAATGGACTCTAAATACCAGTCAAGTGTTTTCCACGCTACACCGTGCACATGAAGTCAGAGGATAACTTGCAGGAGCTGCTTATCTCTCTTTCTGAAAATAAATACATATTAAATATTTATTTTATTTCATACGTAGAATGCTTTGTCTGAATGCACATGTATATGTGTACTAAATAAATACACATGCTAAATATTTATTTTATTTCATATATAGAGTGCTTTGTCTGAATGCACGTAGGTATGTGTACATACATGCCTGCTGTTGGAAGAGGACATCAGATTCTCTGGAGTTGGAGTTAGGGAACCGTCACGTGGGCTCTGGGACCCAAGCTTGGGTCTTCTATGAGTGGAGTCAGTGCTCTTAACTGCTCAGCCATCTCTGCAGCCCCGGGTTCTCTCTCTACCACGCAGGTCCTACAGATCCACCTCAGACACGAAGGTTTGGCAGGGTCACTTTTACCTGCTGAGACATCTCCGTGGCCCTGAACTAAGCTGTAGACTTCTCACAGGAACCAGTAATTTGACAAAACAGAATGGAAAACGCAGTGGAGACAATGTGGGGGCTCACACTTGGAAGGCCAGTACTTGGAAGGCTGAGGCAGGAGCTTCATGAATTCAAGGTTAGCCTGAGCTACATAGCCAAGTTCAAGGTTAGCTTGGGCTAAATAGTAAGCCCTCGATTGTAGAAATGTAAAATGCTTGGTTAGTAATTTCCAACTGAAACTCAATTTTGATCTTAGTAAAGTATATATGGGATGCGGGTGTAGTTAAGTTGGTCATCTGCTTGCTTAGTATGTACAAAGTCCTAGGTTTGGTCCTCAGCACTGCTGATATCAGGTGTGGGGCTAGGGAGATGGTTCAGTGTGTAAGAGAGTTTGCAGTCCAAGCACGATGGCCTGAGCTCAGATCTCTAGCACCCACATAGTGGGGAAGGAGAGAGGAGAATCATTAGGTCTTGCTGGTCACCAGTCTAGGTGAAAGCTGGTGAGTTCCAGGCTCAATGAGAGACCCTGTCCTAAGGGAAGGAGGCGGAAAACAAGACACTAGGGAGCTGGAAGGAGGAGGATCAGAAGTTCATTCAAGGTCATCCTCAACTACAATGAAGAACAGCCTGGGATACAGGAGACCGTGTGTGTGTGTGTGTGTGTGTGTGTGTGTGTGTGTGTGTGTGTGTGTGTGTAAAGTAGGAAGGGGAAGGAAGGAAGGAAGGCTGGAAAGATAGTTCAGTAGTTAAGAGCACATATTCTCTTGCAGAGGACTTGGGTTCATTTTCCCAGAACTCATACAGCAGCTCACAGCCATTAATAACTCCAGTTTCTAGGGATGGGTTCCAATGCCTCCGTGGGCTCCTGCTTGCTCGTGGTGCATTTACCCAGGCACAGACACACATAAAATTAAATGTGCTTTTAAAGTATATTAAGTTGGGTGTGGTTGGCTCATACCCTTAATCGCAGCAGTCGGGAGGCAGAGACAGATAGATGGATCTCTGTGAATTTGGGGCCAGCCCAGTTTACATAGTGAGTTCTAGGTCAGAAAGTGCTATGTAGTGAGACCCTGTCTCAACAAACCAAAATAAAACACTGTATATGATTAAAACGAATCTTACCTGTTTCTTTGCCCCTTTTTTTCCAAGGTGGCTCCTAGAAAATGGAGTGTTTCACATATGCCTTGCCATAGATTTCTTTTAGCCACTGTGACTCACGTGTGGTCCCTTCAGGGTCTTACCTACTCTCTGGAGCTGTCCATTTGGCCTGGCTCTAGGTAGGTTGAGGAGGAGATACCCTCTCTGTCAGGGGGCAAGGAGCTGAGTGAGAGTGGCCGTCCCCACAGCTAGGAGTTCTGGAGTAGGCAGTCCACAGGGACTGCAGATTAGACTGAAGTTAGTCTGTAAGGATAATGATGAAGCTACCCACAACTAACTTTCTCTCTCTCTCTCTCTCTCTCTCTCTCTCTCTCTCTCTCTCTTGTTCTTTCTTTCTTTCCTTTTCTTTCTTTTGGTTTTTCGAGACAGGGTTTCTCTGTGTATCCCTGGCTATCCTTGAACTCACTCTGTAGACCAGGCTAGCCTCGAACTCAGAAATCCACCTCCTCACCTCCCAAGTGCTGGGATTAAAGGCATGTGCCACCACTGCCCGGCACCGCCTCCCTGCCCCCCAACTTGAAGACCTCCTTAATTGTCAAGGAAGAGAAAGAGCTTGGGGCTAAGAGACAGACCCAGTTTCTGAAACTAGACCCCAAAATGAGGGCTTTTAAAAAAAATTAAAAAATTAAGCAGGGTGCTCCAAGCCCAGCTGAACTTTTGGGCAAGAGAACTCATGGCTAGAGAGCCCAGAAGGAAGGTAGACAGGGCTCTCAGTTTTGCTAAATCCACGCAGCCCCTCCTAGGGTATGCCCTCCCAAGGCCCTGGTCTCCCTTCTCACCCCTGTGTACTTCCTGTGACTCTGTGAGTCACAGCACTGCCTCACAGGCAGCCGTGTGCTTCTCCCCATTAGCTGCCCTGAGTGTAAGGCTAGCAGAAGACTTGGGCTCAAGGTTGAAGGCAGATAAGGATGTGTGGAAGGTTCCTGGTGGTCCAGTACCGACGCCCTCCCTTAACCCCAACACCAAGGTTGTGCAAGTGGTCGGCTCCTCTGGCCAAATTCCACCTCTGTCCCAACGCTTGATCCACTAGCTCACAAAAACAGGTCAGAGTGCTGGTGCGGCCTTCAATAAAGCCAGCCTCCTCCGCTCACAGTGTTTACCATGCAAACAGGACAAAGTGACAAAGTCCGGGCTACTTGTCCCTATGAAGTAAGCCCTCTCTCTACCTTGTCACTGCTCCTGCCACCCCCACCCCCTGAGAGAGGATTTCTCTCTGTAGACCAGGCTGGCCTGGAACTCAGAGATCTGCCTGCCTCTCTCTCCCGAGTGCTGGAATTAAAGATGTGTGCCACCGGTGCCTGGCTGTCATTGGCATCTTAAAGCACAGACCTCCTTCACATCTCCAGTGGCCAGTGGTCATTATCCTCTCGCTGAAATTTGGTCCTTGCTTCTAGCAGAAAAAGAGGGGCTGGAGACACTGCCGGCCCAGGACCTCCACATTTGTGTTTGTTTGTTTGTTTTTTAGAAGCTCTTCCCAAAGACAGGAACTCCCCAGAGACAAATACTTGAACAGGCAAGAAACTGTAACACAAATTTTACAAAGGTTTGTCTGTAAATCAACAAAGGCCTGACTTTGCTCTGGTTAAATGCACACATACGCATACATGCCCACACCTTCTATTGTGTATCAAATCCCATGCTATCTTTAAATTAAAAAAAAAAATCTCCTTTCAAATATTTACTTCTGGAAGTGTAATGGCTCAGTGGGTAAAGGTATTTGCTACCAGATGACCTAAGTTTATTTCCCTTGGTCCACATGGTGGAAGGAAAGACAGTGCCACAAGCTACCCTGACCTTATGCATGTGCTGTGGGATTTATGTACCTTCCATAAGTAAAGTGTAAAAACAAATAAATAAACAAATCAACTCAATACCTGCTTCTCCTTCCCAATTATGCATTTTCCAGTCCCAGCCACGGGGCTGTGGAGAAATCATCTGGGCCTGGAGGACATTTCATTTGTTCAGACTCCCTCCCTCCTCACCGGGGTCCTGTGAGGATGGTATTAAAGAAGAAAAGAAAGACTCATTCTGCTCCTATCAGATACAGTGAGGCACTGTCTGGTTTATTAGATGTAAGGAACCAGCATTCAAGTCAAAAGCAGGGGAACCTCCAGCACATTACAGGTAAGAACCCCAGGACCCTGGCTGGGCAGTTCCTCACACTGGGCTCCCAGGGACCCCTGGTGTCCTCCAGGTCTCCAGCCTTCCCTCAGGCCACTGCAACCTCCGTGTCTTTCTAAAGTCCCCTGGAAGGGCCCCACATGACCATGCTTGGCGACACCCAGGTCTTTCCGTCTGCTGGGAGCCACAGGCCACTGTTGACTGCACCTGTTTTACCGGCTAGGAAGCAGAAGCCAGACTCAGTACAAAGACCTTTGCAACCAGACCTGCAGTTGGCAATGAAAACCACAACAACCAATGTGAATGGTGTGTAAATCACACTTTAGACCAGAGACTACAAACTCAAATGTCCCTGTGAGGGAAGTACAGAGGGGATGGAGCTCCAAGTGAGAGCTGGAGTGGGAGGCGTGTCCTCCCTCACCCAGAAAATGACAGCCATTGAAATGGGCAGTTTCCTAAGTTTCAACATGGGTAATAGATACAAAAGATGTTTAACCCTTGTAACTTCTGTCTTAGACAAATTCCCAACCTAAAATTCTAGCCTCTTTCCTTGATCAAATAATAAAACTCCAACCAAATGATTACTCAGGATTGCATGGGTCAATATTGTAACAAAAATATAGCAGCTTGAGATATACCACTCTCCCCATTTAAAAACAAAATCAAGTAAGCTTGATAATTCAAAGGTTTTTTTGTTTTTTTGAGACAGGGTCTCATATAGCCTAGGCTAGCCTCCAATTCACATTGTAGCTGAGGGTAGATTTGAACTTCTGATCCTCCTATCTCTACTTCCAAAGTACTGGGGCTATAGGCATATGCACTTCATCTGGTTTATACAATGATGTGGATCAAACAAGCATGCTAGGCTAGCCCTCTACTAACTGAACTACATCCTGGACTGGAGTTCATTCTTGAATAAAAGATGCTAGTTGGGGCCATTTCTACGGTACAACCTTGCATTATTAAAATGACGTCTGCTCCCACCTCATGCCAGGAAGGCACTATCTCTTTCTACTTCACAGTTTCTTCTTGAGGATCACCAAGAGGAAACTGAGGCACAGAGCAGGGAGGATCCTCTCCCTTGGTATCATCATCACAGAAAGAGTTGAAATCATGACTTAAAGGTATGCAGCTCCTCACAGGGAGCTATGCAAAACATGGCACAACTGGGTATATGCAGAGTGTCTCACAGATCAATGCATGAATTTATCCACTTCCCAGACAGCCCTTTCCCCACATCAGGGAAAACCAGTAAGGGTCTTTGTCCTTCCAATGACTAATTTCTCCAGGGGCAGGCAGGGACAGGAGAGGTAGTCCCCATTTGTCTCTGCATGAGTAGCTATCCTGGCAGGCTCTGTGGGAGATATTTACCCACCCTATATGACTCAAGAGACTCAGAGGGAAGATTTCAGAACCTCCAGGATACTTGGGCTAGGACCTGAGATCTAGTACAAGTTGAGGGGCCTGAGCACCCCAATACCCTGGCTTTCCCTTTCCTTGGTGCTATAGGCAGCTTCCAGCAAACTTCTCCACAAAGGATTTGGCACAGCAATCAGTGTCAACATGAGAAAGACAGAGGTCCCTTTTTCTCATGGCATGCAAGACGCTTTTGGTCCTGGCCCTGTAACACACAAGCCATCTTGGCTCTGGCCTGACAGGCCTCCTCACGGCAACAGTCAGGTCTTTATTTTGGCTTGTTCTGGGAGCCAAGATCCCAGGAAACTTAAGAGGATCTCTTCCCAGAATGACAGGGAGAAGGGATTGGCCCTTCTATTTCTCAAAACTGTCACATCCTGAGTAAACTAATTATTTGTAGCTGGCCCACCCTACACACTTGTGAGATGCCCACTAATTGCTTTCACACAGGTTTCCAGTGTTGCCTGGAGGTTCAGCGTGGCTCCTAGTGGAAAGCCACTGGGTTGGCAGCCCTTTAGTCATTTGGGAAACAAGCCCAGAGACTGAGTGACAAGTCTGCAAAGCCGTTACAGAGACTCCTTGGCTCAGAGAAATGAAGGCACAGAGAGACAAGATCAACCCACCATGGCCACAGAGGAAAGGAACACTAAGTGTGGAACAGGTCCCACAGGCCTTGTCGCGGAGCTGGTAACAGTGAAGCGGCAGCCCCCAAGCACGGTGAGGGGGGGGGGCGGTCTTCATAATCAGTCAGTCACCATCTGCTGAGGTAACACTGTGACATGGAGACTCACTGAGAAGGGCCAGAGCCCAGCGTGCAGGTTAGGGCCAGTCCAGGGGTCCAGCCTTCATCTCGTGTCCTCCGAGGGGTCAGGTGGCATGTGGACAACCCCATCCTGGGTTCTAGATCCATTTCCACGTTCTTCACAGTCTCCATTGGGAAATACAGGTGTCAGTACAAGCTCCTCTTCTGAGACCTGGAGGGGTTCTGGAACATTCGAGGATGAAAAGATCACGTTTATGAGTCAATATCCAAGCATTTAAAGGGAGGAAGTGGCCCAAGAACTACTTCTAAAGCCAAAAAAACAAACAAACAAACAAAACCAAAACAAACGGTCTGGTTGAATGGCTTAGCAGATAAAGGTTCTTGCTGCCCAGCCTGACACCCTGAGTTTGGGTCCCAGGACCCATATGGTGGAAGGAGGGAAGTAACTCCCTCAAGTAGTCCTCTGATCTCCATGTGCACACTATGGTATACACATCAGAGATTCAAAGAGCCAAGCAAAATACAGATCTAAAATCATATTTTTTTTTCTTAAAAAAATGACTCATGGCTTTTGACCCAGCAAGCCTCACTTACATACTTAGGAGTGAGCTCATTACCAGTCTAAGGATGAAGCCACCTCAAGATGGGCCAGTGGAGAGAAGGAAAATTCCCAGGTCCTTGAGGGGGTCTGTGAGCTCCTGAGTTGATGTTGACCAACTCTAAAGCCAACTCCGATATTTTTATGGGAGATAATGAGTTTCCTTACAGCTTACAGTGAGTGGCCAAGTCTTGGCTTCCTTGCCTGCAGCTGAAAGGGTGGCAACTGACCCTCAGGTAGTATTCAGAGAAGGCACGAGGCAAACAATCTATGGTTTTTATATATGTAGGGGCTCTGCATTGAGAATGGGTTTAGGGCTGGGCAGTGGTGGTGCACGCCTTTAATCCCAGCACTTGGGAGGCAGAGGCAGGTGGATTTCTGAGTTTGAGGCCAGCCTGGACTACAGAGTGAGTTCCAGGACAGCCACAGCCAGGGCTATACTGTCTCAAAAAAAAAAAAAAAGAAAAGAAAAGAAAGAAAGAAAGAAGGAAAGAGAATGGGTTTAGGGCTGGGTAGTGTGGTGGTGGTGCATGCATTTAATCCTAGCACTTGGAAGATAGAGGCAGGTATATTTCAGAGAGACAGAGAGACAGAGAGAGATGTTTCAGGATAGCTGAGGCCACACAGAGAAACTCTGTCTTGAAAAACAGAATAAAACAAACAAAACAAAACAAAAAAAGAATGGGGCTAGGGATGTAGCTAAATTGGGAGAGCACTTGACTAGCATGCATGAGTCCTAGGTTTGGTTCCCAGCACCACATAAACTAGATATGGTGAAGCCTGGTCTGTAATCCCAGTACTTGAGAGATGAAGGCAAGAAGATCAAGGTCACACTTGGAAACTTTGTGAGTTCGAGGCCAACCCAGAATATACGAAGCCCTATCTCAAAAACAAAACAACGTGTATAAAATTGTCAAGGAATAGTTAAAAGAAAATCCTAAAACCAAAACCCAATAAAATGTTGTGCTCAGAATGAGGTTGTAGGTCAATCTCTCAGAATTATACAAAAAGGTATTTTGTTTTGTTGAAAATAAAAACACTATAAAATTCTATGGAACTACACACACACACACTTACAGGTAAAATTAAGGACCCCAGTATATAGCATGTATCTTGCAGTAATGTGTGTATCCTGGTTGTGATCTTGCACCACAGTTTCGATTTTTATTGTAGTTTTTTTGAGATACGTTCATTGGGGGAAGTTGCGAAAAGTATACACTGACATGTCTACACTGCTTTAAATTACATGGTCATCTACAGTTATCTTTTAAATGATGCTGATACAATGATTTCTTTAGGAAAATAGTCATGATCTGCTATTGCTGAAGAAAATATTCCAAAATAACAACTGTGTACATACATGAGTACATCTCATATTTATCATGTATGTTACAATTGTGTGCATGGCTGCCTCTTAGTATCTATGAGTTCTTAATCCAGATTCAATGAAGCTTGGATTAAATATATTTGAGGAAAGATTGTACTGAACGAGAGAGAGATTTTCCTTGTCATTATTCCCCAATAATACAGTATGAGGGAGTCTGGAGAGGCGGCTCAGCAGTTAAGAGTATTTGCTACTATTGCAGAGGATTGGGTTCAGTTCCCAGGACCCTATGGTGGCTGGGTCACAACCATCAATAACTAGAATTCCAGGAGATCTGATGCTCTCTTCCTGCCTCTGTGAGCACTGCGTACACATGGTGCACATACATACCTGGAGGCAAACACTTATACTCATAAATATAAAAATAAATATTCTTGGGGCTGGAGAGATGGCTCAGCAGTTAAGAGCACTGGCTGCTCTTCCAGAGGTCCTGAGTTCAATTCCTAGCATCCAGATTGGCAGCCCACAACTGTCTGCAACTCCAGTTCCAGGGAATCCGACACCCTCACACGTGCAGGCAAAATACCAATGCACACACACACAAAAAAGAAACAAATAACAAATAAATATAGCTATAAAAATTTAAATACATTATAACAAGTACTCTCACGGTGTTTACATTGTGTTCAGGATTGTAAATAACTCAGAGATAGCTAAAATATCCAGGAGGATGTGCATAGGTTATACATACTATGGGTTTTTTTTGTGTGTGTGTGTGGTATGTGCGTATGTGTATGTCTTTGTATGTCTTTGCATGTATTTGGGTGCCAGTGTGTGTGTGTGTGTGTGTGTGTGTGTGTGTAGGTCAAAGAATGACTTGTGGGTATTAGTTTTCTCCTTTCACAATACAGATTTTGGGAGTCAAACTCAGGTCTTCAGTCTTAGTGGCAAGCACCTTTACCCGCCAAGCCATCTTACCAGCCCAGTGTATGTTCTTTTAAGCCATTGTTTGTATCAATTTATTAGGCAGCGAAAGAAGACTTCTAGATCAGTGAATGGTCAGTCTTAAATAAGGGACACAATAAAAGTTTATTTTACACCTTTGCTCCTTATTTGTCCCCTACCCTTGCCTCACCTCCAATTACCAGCAAGATGACTCCATCTTGGAAGCCACTCTTCCTTGGCTCACTGCCTTTATGGGTCCAAGCAAGCCAGCATTCCTCCAGGGGCTGCTGTGGTCCCCTTTAGCTGAGACCTGCCTCTGATCGCTCTGTGTCTCCACAGGCTGCCATCTTTCTGCTTGTGTCTTAGACCCTGCACCTCTGAAGGGCATTCTGTTGCCCATATGGCCCAGCTCCCCACTCCAAGGCCTTTCATTTTCATTTGCACCTCAGTCCTAAGCACCCTTGAGGGCTCTTCCTTTTCTGAGAACGATATCTGCTGGAAACCTTCACTCGGGATACTTTCTGAGCCCCTCTGTCTGCCTATGGGAAGCCCTGTATCCCAGTTCAAATGCCACTCGCTCCTTAGCATTCCATGACTCCTCAGAGGACACTGGCCTGCCCACAACCTAACCCCCCCCCACCCCATGCATGTGGAACTCCTGTACTACAGTTCTCTTCATGTTTTCACCAGGCAGGCACCCTGAAAGCTCATGCTAGTCTCAGTTTGGAGACAGTACTCCAAGGATATTCATCTGATGTCCTTAAGGCCCCTGAACTCACTCAGGATCCAGGCAGCCAAGGTGCTTACCTTGAGCTGGGCCTTGAGAGGAGATGACACTTCGGTTCTTCCTCTGCCTTCGAGGACCCCAGGAAAAGCAAGGCAGTAGGCCAGAGAGGCCTGGTCTTTCGCAGGCACCTTCTGCTAGAAAGAGAGAGACCAAATAAACCCCCAAGGCAGAGGTCAGCTAATGCCTGCTTCCCAAGCCAAGAGACTTCCCTCAGCAGCCCACGACTCTCCACTTTCTACTGCCCTGGTTTCGTCTGTCTGGTTGTCTCACTTCGGCCTTGCAAATTTCTGTTCTGTGCACATGCTAGGGAAACCACAGCCGCGGAATGACATCCAATTAACCACAATTGCACGCCACTAAAGAAAACACTCACAGGGCAGTGAGAGCATTCCGTTTTAGTTCTCACTCCCTCCATGCTTCCCTTCCTCACCTCTTCATTTCTTTAGTCATTTGCTTTTGAGACAGGATCTCACTCTGTGCCCTAGGTTGGCCTTGAACTTTCCATCCTCCTGAATTACAGATGTGTATCATCGTGCCTTGCTTCAAACTATTCAAACTATTTCTGAACACCAATAAATTAAATGTTTTTTTTTGTTGTTTTGGTTTTTTTGTTTGTTTGTTTTTGTTTTTGAGACAGGGTTTCAGTGTGTAGTCCTGGCTGACCTGTAACTCACTATGTAGATCAGGCTGGCCTCTGCATACCGAGTACTGGGATTAAAGGCATGGGTTTGTTTCCTTGCAGCCAAAGCTGCAACAAGAAGTTATAGTTTTAAAAAAAAAAAGTCATAATTAATTCATGACCTTGACTTAGTAAAATTCATTAGTAAAAGTTTTTGTTTTTCTCTGAGAGTGCGTTATAAAAGTAGGCACGTGTTTAATGTAATAGAGGACGATGCGTCTGCAATGGCCCCATTTTCCAGAGTGGTAGGGGTTATTTCAAAGCAAGGACTTGGTTATTTATCCATCTTGGGTGCCAGGGTGTGAGGGCTAAGAGGACAAAGGCTTAAAGAATTTTCTAGGCACTAGCTCATTAGTCTGGGGAGAATTTGTGTGAATTACCTTCTTTCCCTCAAGGCAAGGTAAGGAAGCCGATGATCCGAAATTATCAGAACAGGAATGCACATGGGGTACTTATTTGCCTAATCTTTCAGGATCCTGGAGGCCGCACAGCCTCCACGGAAGGTAGGTTGGCCGGAGAACTACTTTGGCCAAGCGCGGGGGGGGGGGGGCAGGTGCAAGTGTGACATTTATAACATCAGATAATGTCTCCTGGTGTGTGAGGTCGGACATTTCCCAGTGGCTGGCTAACGCCCAATAGCTGATGCCCAGAAAAACCTCACAAAGCCGCTCAAAAGCTTACTATGGTCAAAGGTCAAACTGAAGTGAGTTGAGCAGTGGAAAGATCCCCCTGCCCCCTCCCCCCCTCCGCGTCTGACAAGGCTCCACTCTGAGCCCTCTTTTTAATCCCAGTACCTTGCAGAGTTCCTGCAAAACAAGCTGCCTTGGGACGTCTGACCCTTTGGTGGTGGAGCAGTCTCCAGCTCGGAGAAGCTCTCATAACCACTTCTCTACACTTTAGGATAGAGTGTGGAAGGAAAACGTGACCCCACACACAGAAGCAGCCCGCGATCAGTGGCTACCAGGAATGACTGAGGTCGTCATGGCCTCGGTCCCTCACACCCTTCCGGACACCGACAAGTCCCTGGTACCTATTCTGTGTCTTTGCCAGGAACTTCCATTGCCTTCCTCCCCTCCACAGGGGAGGGGTATAGCTTCCCCTCTCCTAAAGCTCCTGCAACAATCCTACCAGGACAAACTTGTTCTAAAGCTACAGTCACCCCGCCCCCCAGTCTCAGTTCTCCCCCACGCACACCACCCAAACTTTTGCATTTTCTTCTTCTGTCTCCAGTCTCTAATTCCTACATTTTGTTGTTGTTGTTTAGAGCAGTTCAATCCTACTTCTTACCCACTTCCTCATCAGTTGTACCCTCAGATCCTTGTCCCCAACCCCCGATCTCATGTGCAGTTGGGATCTGGCCAGATAGACTCAATTCCTTGTCCAGAGCATGTCCACCTTAGGTTGAGAGGCCTTGTGCCGGGGTCTTCCTAGCACCGGGGCTCAGTTTACCTCGGTGCACTACAGAGTTGGGTGACTAAAGGGGTCCAACCGGTCTAAAGGGACTGGAGGCTTTCCCAGACGCCTTCACCAGTGCCCAGCCTGACCCTACGCAGACTCACCTGGTCGTCCGGGTCCCGCAGCTTGCAGGGCCCTGCAAGCTGCCTCCTGGACCGCCAGGCTGGAGGCCGGGCAGTCGGGACGGAAGGCTGCAGCCTGCACCGGGCCCCCGACCTGGCGGCCGAACACCGTGCGCAGCAGCGTCTCCAGCAGCTGCAGTCCGGGGGACTCCGCGTCCTCCGCACCCTCGTCGGCCACCAGGACCCCGACCAGCGCGGCGCCCTCCAGCCTCCGGCCGCGCACGTCCCGCAGCATCTCCCGCAGGCGGCGCCGCGGCTCCCGGGAGGTCAGCGATCCGGCGCGGCACAGCACGAAGACGAGCGGCGAGCGGATGGCGCGCTCCGCCTTCGCCCGCGGAGCCCCGTGCGGATCGGTGGCCGCCGCGGTGGCCGCGCTCTCGGCCTCTGAGCAGCCCGGCTTGCCCGGCACGGGCTCCGGAGGGAACACGGCACGGGCGAAGTCCCGCAGCAGCGCGCGGCTCTGCTCGCGCTCCCACAGCTCGCCCACCAGCAGCACCTGCCCGCGGCCGCCCGCTGCCTCCACCAGCGCCTGGAAGGGCGGCTCCGCGGGGCTCGCGGGCCGCGGGGCCAGCGCCTCCAGCTCGCTCTCCATGCTGCCGCCGCCTCCTGAGCCGAGCTGGGAGCTCCGCCACCGCCTCGGCCGACACGCCCCTAAGGGCCGAGCCGCCCGGACCCCCTGTCCGCCAACGGCGCCCTGAGTGCTCCTGTCCTGCTACACTGATTTATCATTCACTCACTCATTCATTTAGACACCCAGTAACACACCCAGTAGATAACTTACGGAGCATCTAGGACATCTAGAAAGTACAGGCTCTTGGGGGAACTGAGGATGAATGGACATTAACCTGACAAACTTACCCTGTCAGGATAAGATGGTTTTGAACCCTGGAACAGATTGATTGATTGATTGATTAGTTGATTGATTGAAAAGTTTTACTTATTTTATGTGTATGGATATTTTGCAGGTTTTACAGGCCTGGAAAATACAAGAGTTAGGGAGGCTTACACCAAAGTTACAAAAATACACAGGGCCAGGCAGGGTGTGTGGCTGGGTCATAGTCCCTGCAAGGAGACTCCTAAGAGGTTATTTCATAACACTGTGAAGACGAAGCCTTGGTTACAAGGGGGAGCCCATTTTGGCAATGCCAGGACTGTGGGATATCCACCAAAGAAAGCTGCAAGCAGAGGGTGAAACAGTGGAGAGGCTGTGCATGCTGCAGTCAGCAAAACTGGACAGATGGGGCTACCTAGACCTGTAGGAACCCAGATGCTGTTATTCAGGACATGGAGTTGAAGAACTTGGTATTTTCCCTAGTGGGTTTTCTTTAAACTTAGCCTGATTTTTCTTTGCTATGCCCCCATCTCTCTCTCTCTCTCTTTCTCTCTCTCTCTCTCTCTCTCTCTCTCTCTCTCTCTCTCTCAACGAGAATGTTCATTTTTGCATCATTGGATATTGGATATATATATATGTATATATGCATATATATATTAATTTTTCTATTACAGGGTCCCACAGTTAAGAGATTATGTGAATCTTGGAAGAGACCCTGCACTTATACTTTTGAAAAATTTGGAACTATCAAGACTATGGGGACTTGTGAAATGGGAATATGGGCTTTTTGTTAGTAGATAATCATGTGTCTACAAAGCCTGGGGGATGGGATGCTATGATTTTAAAATGATGTGTTTGGGGTGGAAAGGTGGTTCAGTGGGTAGAGGCCTTACTTGCAAGCTTGATGGCTTGAGTTTGATCTTTAGATCCCACAAGGGTCTTCCTCCCACAGGTAAGATTTAGACTTAAAGTATCTTTACAAATACCTTGACCATAAAGCTAGATTCTTCTCTGACTAGATCATGACTTAAAACAACCCATTTATTCTAATCTACATTCTGCCTCGTGATTAGATACCTATGCTCAGGTACCATGTATCTGCCTCATCACATCTTCCCTGGTGAATCTCCCTCACCTGGCACTATCCCAGAATCCTTTCTGCTTACAGGATGTTGCACCTCCTGTTTCTTATAGGCAATTGTTTTGTTTGTTTGCTTGTTTGTTTTTTTAAGATTTATTTATTATTATAGGTAAGTACACTGTAGCTGCCTTCAGACACCCCAGAAGAGGGCATCAGATCTCATTAAGGATGGTTGTGACCCACATGTGGTTGTTGGGATTTGAACTCAGGACCTTTGGAAGAGCAGTCAGTGCTCTTAACTACCGAGCCATCTCTCCAGCCCCGGGGCCATTTTTCTTGATTAACGATTAATATGGGAGGATCCGGCTCACTGTGGGTGGTGCCACCCTTGGGCAGATGGTCCTGAGTGGTATAAGGAGGAAGGATGAGGAACCCACAAGGAGCAAGCCAGTCATCAGCACTTCTCCACGGGCCTCTGCTTCTATATCCGCCTCTAGGTTCCTGCCTTGAGTTCCTACCCTGACTTCCCCTTGGTGAAGTTCTGTAACCTGTGAGATGAAATAAATTCTTTTCTCTGAAAGTTGCTTTTGGTCATGGTGTTTCTTACAGCAATAGAAACCTAACCTGGACATATGGCAAACACAAGGGATACCATCTTTTGTCAAAAGTTTGCTGCACCCAGCCAGCGAGTGTCTGGCCCCTTGGCTCTCTCTCCTGGCCTCTGTTCTTTTCTAGAGCTAGAAACTTTAACCCCTGCAAGGAGGAGAAGGGAGTGCCAGACTTCTCCGTTGTGTTTCTCACCTCACTCCGGGCTAGCACCCTGCTTTGCCCACCAGTGCCATGCATAGGGGTGGGCAGGGCTACCCAGACACCAGAGCACTGCCTGAGGTCACCTTGGCCCTGGTTCCTCCTCTCCATTTTTTTTTTTTTTTTTTGCCTGGAAGTGGAGGCCATGTGGGTGCTTCTCCTGTTTACCACCTTTAAAGTGGACACAAGCTAAGAGGATGGTAAGGCCAGGGCGAGTCAGGTGAACAGGAAAGGAATTGATCCCACATCTTTAAGGAGTGGGACAGATGACTGATGGATCACTTCCTGGTTAGGCTGAGTCTCTCTCTCTCTCTCTCTCTCTCTCTCTCTCTCTCTCTCTCTCTCCCTCTCTTCCCCCCCGCACCCCCCCCCAATCTCCAGGTAACAAATTCCTAACTTTCCAGAGGTGGGCTAGGATTTGAGGTAGAGGAGATAAAGGCGGAAATGTGGAGCAAAGGTTGGAGTCCAGGGACAGCGAGTTTATCTTTACCTGTGTTATTTACACAGCAAAGGTTCTGGTAGGAAATTACAAAGACCTTTTAAAAAAAAAAACCCAGCAGACTGCCAAGAATCTTTCTTCTTCCTGGTCATCCACACCCCAGGAAGCCATGTAAAACAAAGGTAGCTCTTCCTTCTGGTGCTCAATGGCTGTAATCGGAGACTGGGATTTCTGAAACCATTTACCCTTCCTGTCTACTTAAGACAAATTTAAATGGGGGATCAAAGGCGTCAAGAGAGTTTGAAAAACAAAGGGCACAATTTTGACCCCTTTGTTTGGTGCCTCCTTCCTTTTAGTTGCTTCAGCCACTTTCTGCCTGTTTTCACTTTGGGGTGTGTGTGTGTGGGTGAGGTGGGGACAGGGTTTCTCGTGGCTGTCCTGGACTCGCTTTGTAGACCAGGCTGGCCTCGAACTCACAGAGATCCACCTGCTTCTGCCTCCTGAGTGCTGGGATTAAAGGCTAAAGGCGTGTGCTAACCAATGGCTTCCACCATTCTTTCTTCCTTTTCTTCCCGTCTCTCTTCCTCCGAGCGGTGTCTTGTGTTATGAGCCATGCAGTAGTAGGTGAGAACTGGGAGACAGAGAGCTTCCTGAGGAGTACACAGGACCTCATTCACAGAAGAACAAGGTCAGTGGGAAGAAAGTACAGACCGAAAACATCCCGACAGGGATGGTAGGCACTCAGTGGCTAGCCCCGGCCTGTGTTCTGTCTGGGCACCAGTATTGGAAGTGTTCATTTCTTCATCTACTGGGCTAGGGCTGGTTTCAACCTGGCAGCAAGAACATATTTTCATGCCAACTGGCATTCATACAGAGGCAATCCTCTCAGCTTTACTTGATGGAGGTGTATAAAGAAGCCTTGGGACAGGGCTGGAGAGATGGTGCAGCTCTTAAGAGCAATCCTCTTCTGAGGACGTGGGTTTCATTCCCAGGTATCATGTGGCAGCTCACAACTATCCCTAACTCCAGTTCTAGGGGGATCTAATGCTCTCTTCTGGACTCTGCAGGCACTAGACATGTATATAGCATACAGACATAGGTGCAGGCAATATATATATACAAAACCTTGAAACATTAAAAAAAATCAATAAAACAGAACAAAACATAAAATGCTGTAAGACAGAGTCCTGGCTGAGGGAAGCCCCTACTGCGTTCTCACTGGGCCCAGGAATAATATCAGGAAGAAGAGCGGATGTATGCCTGCACCACCTGTGAGAGCTAGAGGGGACAATCCCATATGCAGAGACACTTGGCATGCAATGACAGAGTGTGTCAGCAGCTCCTGTCACCCTGACGTCCTGCCCGCAGTCCCAAGTAGACGGCATGGGAATCTGTCTGTATCTGACTCCTTAAAGAGGTACAGATGGCTTGTTAAGCAGTATCATAGTTATTCCAAAGCCACTGGGTTTGGCCAGACGCAGGCCAGTGACGTACACTGTAGGCTTTCAAAGGCAAAAGCGTGTTGTCTTGCACGTGGAGTGCTAGGAAGCCAGTGTCCACATGTAGTGTCACAGTTCTGAGCTTGGCCTGCTCAGCCCTTGGCTCCTAGCTCCTCTGGGTGACTCAGGAGCTTTCTAGAGCTCTTCAGTCACTCGTGTTTACAGCTCCACTGTAACTGCAGCTCCTCACAGACCCTTGCCTTCCATAGTCTCCATTCACTTCAGCCCCTGCACTTAGCTACTTTCTGGACTTTTCTTTCCTTCCAGATGCTGCTGGGTTGTCTGGGGCTAGAAGTTCTGGGAGCTGCCCATTCTCTGTGGAGACAGTTCAGTCCCCACCCCCACCCCCAGAGGAAAGGTCAGATGTAGGCAGTGGACTTTACGGGGACCTGTATTTACTGCACAGGGAGAAGACAGGAGGGAGGTCTCCAGGGCCACTGCCCTAAGGTTGAGAGGAACATTGCTCAAATAAGCAGAACTTCCTCCTGCATTCTGTAGCTGCTCGTGTGTGTGTGTGTGTGTGTGTGTGTGTGTGTGTGTATGTGCGTGCATGTGTGTCTGTGTGTGTGTGTGTGCGTGTGTGTGTCTGTGTGTGTGTGTCTGTGTGTGTGCATGTGTGTGTATCTGTGTGTGTGTGTCTGTGTGTGTCTGTGTGTCTGTGTGTGTGTGTCTGTGTGTGTGTCTGTCTGTGTGTGTGTATGTGTGTGTGTGTGTGATTGGTGAGCGAAGCGCTAGGGAACCAAGTATCTTCTAGGACTAGAGAGATCCTGTAGGTGAGGAACAGATCTCTCAGAGGTGGGAAATGGACACTGGGCGGGTAAGCTGGAGTTCAACGGCATGGAGGCATGGATCAATGAAAGGTGCCTATCCTGGATCCTAGAAAAAATACTGGAACTAACATGAAGAGGCTTAGTTAAAAAGCTAACGAAGGCCTGGAGGTAGTGGCGCATCCCTTTAATCCCAGCACTTGAGAGGCAGAGGCAGGCAGATCTCTGTGAGTTCAAGGTCAGCCTGATCTACAGAGCTAGTTCCAGGAAAACCAGGGCTACAAAGAGAAACCTTGTCTGAAAAAAACCAACAATAACAACCGAATAAGTTTACCTCCTTCCCCTCCTCCCAGTCCCTTCCCACAACCTCCCTCCCCCACCTCCCATTCCCATCCCCGACCCCCAATCCACTCTTCCTCTGTTTTTCCTCAGAAAAAGGGTTTCCTAACCCTAACCCTAACCCTAACCCTAATCCTGTAATGCCTGATAACCATGTAATGCTTATCAACCAGCCAGGCCATATCAGGTTGCAGTAAGACTAGGCACCTCCTCTCCTATTACGCCTAGGTGAGGCAACCTGGTAGGAAGAAAGGGTCTTTAAAAGGCAGGCAACAGAGTCAGAGACAGTCCCAAACTACACAACTGCATCCTATGTGCAGAGGGCCTGGGTCAGTCCCCTGCCTGAGCCACCAATTAAGGAAAAGATCTTTAGATTTTTAAAATCTGCCATGGACCAATAGTTATAATGAACCCCCTTGTCCTCACTCAGCCGTTTTGAATGAGAGAATCCTGAAGTATTTTCCTGTCTCTGTCCCTCCTACTGTTTTTTCCTTTGTGTTCTGGGGAGACAATTGGTCTCTGTAGCTTTTTAACCAGGAATAGCCCTTGAAATACCTCACCTGAATCACCTTTCAATGGTGACTCTGGACTTCAAACCTGCATCTGACTGTTTTAAAAAATTCCCTGGAAGTCCAGTTTTGCTCTGGGGTGATTCATTTTCAAGTAGATAATAGATCACTGAGAGAGTCAGAAGGCAGATTGTGATAGATTATTGAGCTGGTGGCCCCTGGGGAAGAACATTGCAGCGGAGTTCCCTTTGGGACTCGGGGCACGGCTAACAGGATGTTAGCCAAAATAAGGCAAGCCAGCTTCAAACATGGGTGTATACTGCGGTGCGTGCTGTTGAAACACTCTTGGAATTCAGCTGCTGTGTGTAAAGAGACACTGGTCAATGCAGATACTGTGGACAGAAACCACAAGACCGAGAGACAACCCTGGGTTCTTGTGGGAAATAACACATTGTCGCTTTAAGTTGCTAACCTTGGGGATGGATTTTTATTGATTGGTTGGTTGGTTGGTTATTTGGGACTCTCATGCCATACATGATCCATCTCCCTACCCACCATTTATGGCCCGGTTCAGTCTGGACCCTTCCAGATGCCTCTGGCTGTGCACTCCCTTATATCTATAATATACCCTTCCTCTACTATACATAGGGGCTGTCATGTCCTCTTTTTTTTTTTCTTTATTCATTTGGGATGGTCTTCCAGAATTATCCTCAACTGAGGCTCTGATCTGGGGTTTTTTTTTTAGCCATACATGTACTCGTTGTTCTTCAACCTACCTTGCCTTTTGGGAAGTGGTATGATCTTGGGCGTGGCAGCTTTCTTTAGTTTTTCTTTAGTTAAAACAATGCACAGACAGAGGTATAGATGTAAGTGGCTAGCAGAGACTACACCAGCTTCCAGGAGAGCCAACTCATCCGTGGGCAGCACACTACAGTATCCATCCCAGTCATATTTCTACAGACTTCTGGGTTTTCCCATTGCATGAATACCAGAAGGGCAATATACTTGATCACTAGACAAATTTCTATCAAGAATGTGCTTGGCTTAAAGTGATTAGAAAGAATTATATTAAAAACACAA
This sequence comes from Tokudaia tokunoshimensis, assembly GCA_036184795.1. Lineage (NCBI taxonomy): Eukaryota > Metazoa > Chordata > Mammalia > Rodentia > Muridae > Tokudaia > Tokudaia tokunoshimensis. The sequence goes on along the minus strand of BTHU01000016.1, from coordinate 87,682,670 downwards.
GGCAGGTGGGTCAATCTGATTAGGGTTTCGGATTTAATGTGAATAATCTCCAGTATAGTTGACCGTCATGGGATAAGAAGGAAGTTTTGGATTTTCTAACCTCAGAAAGCCATCTGGACTAGTCTGGGTAGGTAATGATCGTGAAGGTATCAGACAACCTGCTTGTGTGTGGGGGGACCTAGAATGTATGGAGAAGGGGGTAAGGCAACCTTGAAGAGTTGGCGCAAACGGGAAAGATCTAGAACCCAGAGGGCAACAGCACTGAGAAGGAGCTTTTGCCAACATGTCTATAGGAGGGTGCCCATTGTGCTATTTACAAAAGGGAAGCACTGGAGAAGCCTGTAGGTCCCTCGTAAAAGACTGTTTCAATTGAAAAAATAAAAATAATGAAAATTAACACGTTAAAGTCCTCAGTATTTCATGGCTTTTATTAAAATATTTGGATTTTCACTCTGATTCTGCCTTCTCTCGTGTAGCCTACTTGCTCCAAGGATAGATAATTCTAACCTAACTCAGGTGGGCCAACTGAGTCACTCCAGTTCCCTGGTCCCAGCTGTCGGTGTTCATGGGACATGCTGATCCAGGAAGACGGAAACATAGGACTTTGGCTTGGGATGCTTGGTGATCGACTGGTTGACAGGCTCGTGGGACAAAGATCTACTGTAGCCTTAGGTACTGTTGGCAGCTGTTGGGGCTCAGAAGACAATACTCCAAAATATAGTGCTTTGGCATACTCCCTTGAACTAAATCAAAGGATGTCAGAAGGTCTCAGAAGCAAAGCATCTCCAACTTTCTGCCATTTTGGTCTCCTGTTTACCTCTCCCTCCTGAAGAGTCGTAGAAACCTGAATTTGTCTGCCTCAAGAACCTTTTTCTAAGTCATAAAAATCTAAAAGTCAGTAAATCTCCCTTGAGGGCTATCATTCCAGATGGTTCTACCCCATAGCCAGGAGGGAAAGATGCTACCCTGAGGTCAACAAGAACCTGAGAGGACAGGTCCTCCTGGGTCCTCAGGCTGTTAGCTTTATGCTGTCCAGTCACATGTCGGTGTGGTCGTCTATACTTCATCAAACCTAAGTCTGGAAACAGCCTTCCCTGGGGCTTGGCTGTTTATTTACTGTTTTTGAGACAGGGTCTACTGTGTAGCCTTGGCTGGCCTGGAACTCTTTCCCATAAATCAGACTAGCCTCATCTGCCTCCCTAATGGTGGGATTAAAGCAATGCTTCATTAGACCTAGAGCCTCTTCAGTACTGAATGTTGAGTATTGAATAAAACGGATTCAGTAAATGTAGTATGCTTTTGTTAACCTGCCTTTTGTTGTAGGACAGGCCCCTTATTATGGATGAGGAGGGAATTACATCTTTCTGCCCCAACATAACCATCATATCCACAGAATGAAACTAATTCCACAGAGGGCAAAATGGGGAGTAGAGAAGGAAAGGTTTTGAATAAAACCTACCCAAAGCCTGCTACTTGTGGATTGTATAGTTACATAAACCACCAGATTCCTCTTGTCCCAGGCAGATGGACATGGTTTCCTTTTCATATGTGACTGTAACTGGCACCATAGACAGGATTCAGTGATTGATATGGCAAGCCAGATACTAATTTAAGTCTGGATGACTTATACTTGATCCATTATAAACCAGGTGTATACGGAAACCTCACGCAACCATGAGAAATTGTCTGGGTATCGTGGCATACATCTGTTATCCCAGTGCTGCTGGAGGTGCCAAGACCAGAAGATCATGAGTTCTAGATCAGCCTGGGCTACATAGTAAGACCCTATCTTAAACAAAGAAAGCTAGGCATGTTGATACACATCCAAAACTGGGGAGACAGAGGCAGGATGATCACTGTGGGTGTGAGTCCTTCTTGCTCTACACAGTGTGTTTAGGGCTAGCCAAGGCTACGTGGTGAGACTGTCAAAAACAAAAACCAAAACATCCCACCACTACTACCACCAAACAGATAATGTGAAAAGATTCTCTTGGAAAGTGGAAACAGGTTACAAATCTTTGGTATGAAAGTCTACAGAATTCAGAGGATAAACACCCATTTTAACCAAGTGGATTTTTTTGTTTGTTGGTGGTGGGTTTTTTGTTTGTTTTTTGTTTTTTTTGTGTGTGTGTGTTTTGTTTGGTGGAGAATGGGAAGCTTGGAGAGAAGAGCCTGTTCTCTTCAGTTATCTCAGGCCCAGTGACTCCTATCTGATGCCTGAGAAGAAAGAACACCTCACCCTCAGGGAGAGCCTTGGGGAAGGAAGGGACCCTGGGACACTGGGTGAGGGCTGGGTCAGGAGCACCAGTGGTAGGGGCATAGTCAGCCATCCTAATGCTCATTGAGAGTTATCCTCAGAGTCTGGGGCGGGGCTCTGTACCCAGAGCCTTTAGGTTCTTGGGGTCGAGGGAAGGAAGCTATTGGCTCACTTAGAGCTTACCCAGCTCTCTGGATTGGAACTGTGGTTGGGCAACAACTCTGTTGGATTGAGTCCTTAGTCACCCATGATTAATGTGGCACTCAAGTGAAGGGATAAAAGAGACAAGCCTGGGATCACGATGGGGCAGTGTCTACAAAAAAAGCAGGAGGCCAGACACCTGCAGAAGCCCCAGAGGGGTGAGTGTCCGGCTTGGCTGTCGGCTCCAAGTTCTGTTTCCTCTAACCGGGAGCCTCCTGCTTTGGGATGCCTGTCTTGCTTAGCAGCTCTCATCAGGCGTGTGCAACGTTGGTGTTTGAAAAGAAGAATCGTTGCTGAGCAATTCGCATTTCCAGCAAGCTTTCAATAGCCGGCCTGTGAATGAGGTCTGTGTTTGTGAGCAGTCCGGGGGCAAGGAACAGAAAGCAGCTACACTGCATCCTCCAGCAGCTCTGAGCTGGGGAGGCAAGAAGCTGCCTTTGCCAAGAGCAGAGGATGCTGGGATGTGTGTGAGTCCCTTCTCCCTGGAGGTTTCCAGGGAGCAGAGCTTTGGGAGGTAAACTCGCAGCCAAGGCCCAAAGAGGCCTCTTTCCCCAGCTTTGAGCTTCCTCCTGTTCAAGGATGCAGCTTTGTAGAGAGGGCTGAGAGCCCTGGTGTGTGGGGCCTGGCTGCTCCTGTTTGAATAGAGCTCACCCTCTCTTCTAAGGGTTTCATTTACATCCCTTTGCCTTAGGAGTCACCTGTGGGGTTTATAAAGGAGATCTTGAACAGATCCCCAGGTTCATCTTTGATCTCAAGTGACAGCCTGAAGAAGGAAGACACTTAACTCCAAGTGTTCACCAGAGGCTTTGGCTCCAGTACAAGAGCCCATGGTAGGTAGGTCCTTGACCCACCACAGACAGCACCCCTTAGAGACCACTGTGAGAAGGTGGAAGTCCTTAGCTTGTGTCTCTCCTTATTCATGACTCCTCAGGACACAGGTCCTCCCTCTGTAGTTTGTGGTCAGCCTGTTGAAGTGACTCCTAGAAAGGGCTAAGCCAAGCATCTGAGGGTCCCCCAGGACTGCTGTCCTGGACTTTGCTGCATGTACACCGTGTGCATTTTGGGTCACAGGGCTGAGGAGTCCATATGTGCATCTTTGACTCCCAGAATGCATTTCAAAGTCATTGGCATGTGTGCTGGCTAGCCTTATACTTATGGACACACAAACTAGAGTTATCTGAAAGGAAGGAGCCTCACGGATTGAGCAAGATGCCTTCAATAAGATCCAGCTGTAAGGCATTTTCTTAGTGATTGATGGGGGAGGGCCCAGCACATCATGGGTGGTGCCGTCCCTGGGTCCCGAGTTCTATAAGAAAGCAGACTGAGCAATGTTGAGAATTGGCTCAAATGCTTTGTCTTCTTTTGGCTCCCAAAAGTCACACTGCACACATCTTGGCCTGCTGAGCCGTCTCGCCAGCCTTTTTACTTTTTCATAATGCTAGTTTTCAAAGGTGCCACCTTCACAGTCCAGGGAAGAGTGGGAGTTTCTCATCAGCGAACCGTGATGGAAAACTTTAAGAATACACAAAACAGTGTGGGGTAGGTATTATCTTAGTCCATTTGCACTGCTATCTCAAAAATACTGCTAGTGGGTGTGCTGTATTTTAAAATTTATACTCACCGCTTTTAGCTTCCCCTCTCTAGGGCAGGCCATAATGCTAGAATTTCTTTTCCCCAAGGTGGGCTATAAAAACTCTAATCTTCTCCTACCCATCTCGCAGCTGGCCATAAAGAAATCCTGTGATCTACAGGAGGTCACGGGAACCTCCCCATTCCAATGGAAACTGCTCCGGACCCTGGAGGGAGGAGTACTGCAGAGTCTGAGGAAAATCCTAAGAGGCCTTGCTGTGTCTATCCTCCCCAGGCTTGATCCAGTCAGCACTGGATCAAACCCCTTTCGTCCAATCACATCTCTGTCCAGCTGTCTGTGCTTTCACCGTGCCTAGGCAATGAAATCTCCATAAAAATCCAAGACAAGGATGGGGCAGTCCCAGGTAGCTGACCAAGTGACAGTTCACAGAGGATGGGGCACTGAGAGGACAGGGATGTTCCTGGTCCCACTCCCTCTGTGGATCTTTATAAGCTAAGAAAGATGTTTTCCTGGGTCCTAGAGCGAGTCTAGTAAACCCAGCATTGAGGAGAGCTGGGAGAAACCACGATTTATGCCAGTGGGTCAGAAGCACAGGGCCTGGGTCTAGAACCTGCTGAATGGGAGCAGTCTTGCCATCCTAGCTCTCAATAGGATCTGTCTCCAGACAGGTTGTGTTAGAACTGGATTGGAGAGACCCAGAGGTGTCAACCACAGCAGCTGTGTTGCTTTCTGTGGGGGAGAAGTGTGCCCTCCTCATGAGGTCACAGAAGTCTTAAGTGCTGTGAGGCAGGAGAGCAGAGGAGAAACTCTCTTTAGAGATACAACCGGGCTTGAGACAGGGTCTCATGTAGCCCAGGCTGGTCTTGAATTTACTGTGTAGTGGAGGTTGATCTTGAATTTGTAATCCTCCTGCTTCTATGTAGAGAGTACTGGGTTTACAGGTGCATGCCAAAACATTTGGTCTATGCTGTGCTGATGATTAAACCCAGGGCTTCGGACGTGCTCGGCAAACACTCTACCTACTGAGCTACATCCCGGCCCTCTGAGACCTCTTGCTTTTGTTTTAATATGGGATCTAAACCCATTTATGAGGATATCACCTTCATGAGCTAATTATGTTCCAAAGGCCCCCACCTTCTGATACTAACACATTGGGCATTGGCTTAGGTTTTAACATACAGATTTTGGGGGGTGGGGATGAAAAACTTCCTATCTAATATGTAGGGAGAAATACTTTTTCATTTCCAAATGAGACTGACAAAGGGCAGATTAGCAAGAGAAAAGCAAGTTATTAACGAGGCAGTGCCTGTGCACAGAACAAAGACACAAAGGATGAATGGAGTATTCCCATAAACAGCAAGAATTTTGTAGGGAAGCTATAAAAGGCGTGAATGGTGGCCAACTGTGGAAGGCCACCAGTATGGGGACAAGGCAGACTTTACGTGGGATGCTTTTCCTGGGAGTTGTCTTCAGGGACAAGACTGTTCATCCTTCCTGGGGTGGAGTCACCTCATTGTAATAGCAATGTAATTATGCTGCTTTCAGGAAGATCAGAGAGGGCAGAGGCGAGCTTCTATTTCTCAATGGCTTTCTACTTAGAATAATCCTTATGGAGAGTGGCATATTTGGGGTGCCAGGCCATGAACCCCCAGCAGGTTTTTAGCCACCCTTATGTGCCCCATGCTCCTTGGGGATAGATTTCTCTGACATCTGCTCTTCTCTGCTTACAGGTTTCCTTTCGAGAAGAGGACAGACTTACAGCCACCTCCCTCCTAGTAGGCTTCCATCGACAGTAGACAGGAGTGGCTGGGCAGTGCTTAGCTTTCTCTTGGGTGGGATAACTCTGATGGTGTATTGTGTTATCTTCCAGGGTGGCACCAGCAGGGTCTGGGGCATCAGTGGGTCTCCAGGCCACTGTACCCAGGACTGTCCATCTCCCTTCCTTACCATGATCCCCTCTTCCAGTAGTATTTGCTGGGATTTCTGTAGACTAAGATTTTACCTGGATATTTAAGGGTTAGAAGAAAAAAGTCCACCCAGCACTGGGCAGAAATAGCCACAGGGTGGGTGCAAGCAGGTCAGGACTCTTACAAGTGATGCCAAGAGGAGACATTTCCTAGAGATACCCCTGTTGGGTCCAGAGCCCTTGTCTCTCAGAATGCAGGCTTCATGTTAACTTATATCTCTTGCCCCTACCAACTGGCCTGAGGTGTGGCTGACTAGATAAATTAGGTGACTCCACCTGGTTGAAAAGCCAAGCCTAGAAATGGTAGGTACTTAGGCTGGTGCAGAACCTCAAGGCACTTACCTTCCTGACTCTGCTGGATTCAACTTTTATGTTTTGGAGTAAAACACACTGAAGACAGATTTGTAGCTGGGTGTGGTGGCATATACCTGTAACCCTAGCATTCTGAAGGATCTGGTGGAAGGACTGTGAGTTTAAGGCTAGCCTGGGCTACATATCAAATCCTTGTCTCAAAAAAAAAATGAAGAAAAGAGACAAGATAGTTTCTCTCTGTCTATTTTGGTGACAAGTGAGATCCTTTGATGGAAACTGGATCTGTAAGGAAAAATAAATGACAGAGTCATTAGCTTTATAATTCCTTTCGACCTATCTCAACAGCTTTCCACTCTACAGTCTTACCTGTGAGGTTTCAATAGCTAAATATTTTGTAAAAAGGTAAATTGTTTTAGAATTCAAACTCCTTCTATTTGGCTTTCTCTCTCTCTTTCTCTTTCTTTCTTTCTTTCTTTCTTTCTTTCTTTCTTTCTTTCTTTCTCTCTCTCTCTTTCTCTTTCTTTCTTTCTTTCCTTCTCCTCTTCTTTTTCTTTCTCCTCCTTCTCCTCTTCCTTCTTCACTGATCTTTTCCTTTCCTCTTCTTTGCTTCTTCAAAGTTGGTCACATTGCTTTACCCCAAGGCCGTGGCACTATTTGTAAAGTCCTAGAGCATCTCCTGGGCTCAGCCATTGCCAGCACCTTCCCTGTTAACTCCCCATTCCGAGAGACCTGAGCAGCTGAGATGGAACCTCCCTCCCCCCAAGAAGTCGGCTATGGTGTTGAGTTTGACCATATTCAACATCCCAAAGGAACCTTCCGCTTTTGTTGTTTCATTATCTGCTGAGGAAATTTGCTATGGGAGAGGTTGATTCTCCAAGATTTGGGAAAGAAAATTCTGGAAGCATCTTTCTCTAAGAGGAGGCAGCTTTGCCACTTTCGTCTGATGAAGGTTCATTTTGGACAGAGAAAGACACCCACTACCCCTTTCCTTTTGTAGGGAGGGATTAAGGGCTGCGCCCCAAAGCTCAAAGCTCACTGTACCCACAAAGTCCTTCTCTATGGTATATGTTTTAGAGTGGTACTTCTCTGGACTCTGCATCTACACGTCTATCTATGAATCCATCCTACCATAGAACCTTCTAGAAACACCCTTGCCCATGGCAGTGAGAACTTTGGGATGTCCCACACCATCTGACTCTACCTCACTTCTTCCTGGCCGGCAGGATCCTCTTCTAGTTTGAATGCTATGCCATCAGTCTGTGCCCTGTACTGTTACTCCATATTATATAAGGCAACAACTTCCGGACTGTGCCTTAGCCTGAAGTAGACAACGCTCATCTGTTCAACATCTACCACGAGGCACAGACTGAGAGCTCATTTATGCAAATAAAGTACCACCACCGATTCACTCTCCAAATTAAGCCAGGAAAACACATGAATATGGGGATGTACCAAAAATCAAGTCAGAAAAAGGCCTATGAATATACTGAATACACCAGACCACAAATAATGCAATGTTCTCAGTGGGCTCCCATAAAAGGAAGGCCTGCTACCAGTGGGGTATAGCAGCACCCACCAGCCTGCCATTGGACCATCTGGTATATGCATCATTGGATCCATAGAGACAATGAACTCCTAATTCTGGGACTTCAACTCCTAATATCTCTCTTTGAGTTCTCATAGCCGTCGTCTTTGGAGAGAGCTTACTCTCCACTAGACATGACCCGGACAGTCATGCCCCTAACATCGAGATTCCAAGTGGCACAGTCTAGAGATTGCCGGTTTAAATCCAGAGCCGGCGTCTTCTCTGCCACCATACTGACATGATAGCATGATAACACGATAGCAAATATCCCACCACTCTCAGCAAGTCCAGGAAGAGGGAAGACACGGCGCTTAAGTGCTGTGCTATTTCCTGGAGGTCAGGGTGGTATAATGTTATTCCTCAAATGATCTTTGAAAAGTCACCAGGAGCTCCAGGAATGATGCTGAACTCTCACAGGGTTTGGATGTTTATATGTTTTAAGCATCGATTCCCAGACCCATGTTTGACTACAACCATCCCCTGTCCGATCCCATACATGGATGACAGAGGGCGAAGGGATGGGCTGAAATGTCTCCCTTGGCTCTCACTCCCTACCTCAACCATCACTTTTTAAGCATTCAAGACCATTTGAACAAGACCTCGCTGTTGGGGTGCTTGCAGGTGCTCTTGGTGACTACCTTTCCTCAGTCCCCTTCCTGACTGATCCATTGGCTCTTTGAATGATGACTTTTGGAACTAACCTCTACCCCACTCCTCCCCTACTTCTTTCCATCATCTAGGACTAGGGAAGTCATAGCAGGTCAGGGGACAGGACTGTATGAAGGGCCTTTTCATCCTAATGGTTCTGATCAAAGGTCTCCAGAGAGGTTTGAAAGAGGCCTGAGAGCCCATCTTGAGGCAGGGATGATCATGAGCTTTCCTGGACAGGCTGAAGGCCTAAAGGCCTAATCCACCTTGAGATATTCTTCTCTAGCTAGAGAAAAGTGACAAGGTGATCCTCTTACCTGCCGGACTGTGGGCCTGGGGTCCGTTCACAAGGATTCAGCCATGAAGTAGGCAATTCCCAAGGCCCCCAGAGCCACAGCAACAGTTCCGAGAACTTGAAGCACGAGCGTTACGGGGAGTGCAGTATTTCCTTGAAGGTTTTCTACAAAGCAAAGCAGAAAGGGGGTGGGGATTGGGGAGAAAGGCTTCAGTGTCTGTGTACTGGAAGGAGACAGTGGAACTCTTGGAGAGGAGACAGAGTCCCCTCCTGATCGTTCTCCTAAAGGGACACATTGCTCTCACCCCTCTCCACAAAACTTCCTATAAGACCTCTGGGGGCACGAGGGCCGGTAGCCTGTGACTGGCGCCCAGAGGGGCAACGGGGTACGAGGGTGGTCCAGACCACCATGTGCCAGGCCTTGTGCCAGACACCTCCCACCCCACTCAGTGTCCTCTTTAAGCTTCACAACAACCCTCTGAGGCGTTTTAGAGATTTTCAGATATCAGGAAATAGCATATAGTTATACCCTCTACAAAGACTGGGACAGCAAACCAGTGAAGCAGTATATTCAAGGAAGCCATTCAGAAAGCGCGGTATCTAGTCTGATAAAAAGTCAACTAAAGGAGGGATTCTTGTCTCCACGGATGCCTACTGTAAGTCCTCTGAGAAGGTAGAGACTGCAGAAGCAGGCGCTCACATGGGAAAACAAAAATGCATCTTGCCCTGGCCATGGGGTTCTGTACTCTTTCTCTTGCTTTCCTAACTCTGAACCGTGTTTTAGCTTTTCCTACAGCCTAGAACACCCCTCCCTTCCATTCTAAGCCAGAGAGGAATCCAAGGATACTTTTGGAGTTGACTCACACACTGGACACAATGCTGTGGACCCTGATGTGGTCCTGTCTTACTCTGAAACTCCCAGAAGCCCTCCTATACCACACACTACCTGCTTTGTGCACAGGCTTCTAAATGCACAGATCTTAACTAGCTTCACAGGCTGAACACACCACACTGGAAGGTGAAGATCTTGTTTAGGTGTCCCTCAGAGCATCTGGCATCTGGATTTGATTTTTCACCCAGGGGAACATACAGTACCATCTGGCAGAGGATGAATGGACAGACATACTGTGTGAGTGAGTGGTGGGTGGGACTCTTCCTGGCTGGGACTCAATAGATGGTATCTCTGACTCTAGGTATGATCTCTTCCCCAAATCAGCCCTGTATCTGTGTGGGTATTATTATTATTATTATTATTATTATTATTATTCAAGGATGGTGGGCTGTGCTCCTGATGTAGGGATATGGGATCTCCAAGTGGAAGGACCTCTTCTGCGGGTTTTTGTGAAGTTCTGAGTATTAGCAGGGTGGCTCATTTGGGTAGAGACTCCTCTCCTAGCCCCAACACATGACCCCGGCAAGTCCTGCAAGAGTGAGGACATTTTCAGTCTGTTCTTAACATGGACAGGGGCCTTCTCATGGGTACCAGTGGGCAGATGACATATGACATTTCTCTGGAGGCGTTGTGGAAGAGGAACAGTAGGACCAAGACTGGGTGATGTCATAATGAAGGAAAGGGGTTGCCACTAACAGACCAGTCTGGAAAACATGGCCCCTGTGAGACTCTTGGTAACAGCACGGCATACTCTGAGTTGGGGCAGGTTTTGCTATTATTGGCAGAGGGGACCTATGAGTTGCAATCAGGTTTATCAATGAGTTCCAGGAATAATTAACATGCTCCCCGTGTATGCTATGGGTCAAAAAAAGAAAGTTAGTGAATGGCCAACTATTGTGTAATCACATAGCTGCTGAGTTTACAATGGGCCAGGTGGGAGGGTGCTCTCAGGGATGATGGTTGCTCAGGGATGACGGTTTCGTGGAAAAAAAAAAAGAGAAAAGGTACGACAAAGAGCCTGCCCACCATACCAGAGACATTGTTATTGAGAAGGGAAGGCTTTGCTTTTGAAAGGCCTGTGACATTTGGAGGAAGTTACACACAGTTGCCAACGAGAGATCTGAGGATGGAGCCTGGCCCTGGGGATTACACACCCGAGGCTTCAGCCCTCCCACCCATTCAGGAACCTGTAGAAGGTGAGAAGGTTTGGGAATCCTCTCCCTGGCATGGATGGCCAGTCCCGAGGCAGAAGAACATCAAAGATTCGGCTATGGCAAAGTCCCAGACGACACCAGCAAGCGGAGCTGCCCGGGCAGATCACACAGGAGCAGGAACGTGGGGGCCCCACGTAGGCCAGAGGCACTGCTGGACAGAGAAGGAGAGAGAGGAGGCCTGCACCTGGTTCTTGGGAGTGGGACCCAGTCTCCAGGACAGTTCTAGGAGTCATATTGTCGGGAGTTGGCAAATGCTGTTGTAGGGCATCAGTGGCACATCTTTACTGGTTATCTTTTGCCTTGGGCACTTCATGCAATCCCTTTCTCCACTTCCTAACAGCGTCTTTGTGAGCTGCATCTTGCCATGACACATGGCTTATCCCTAAAACAGTTGAACCAATATGAATAAGTCACTTTCAGTTATTTCTCAGATAATTGGGTCACAATGATGAGAAAGTTAAACTCAATAGGCCGTGGGCATTCCTTGCTTTGCTTCTTCAATACCCTATCGTTTTCTAAGTGAGCACAGGAAGCTTTAAAAGATTTGGTACAGGGCAGTTTTGCTTTCCACTGATACCAGCTCAGAGGCTAGGACCCAGAAATGCTTGACTCCATGGGTAAAGCTCACATTGCACACAGACACCACATGTCAAGGACAGGTTGGCCCTTGGTCACAGAGTCCCCATTGTCCTGGCAATTCCTTGGATTTAGAGCTCTCGTTCTCTCGCGGCTCCTGTTCTTTTTCTACTCAGACTGTCTCAGGATTGGCCCAGAGGGTGTGGTTTGCTCAAGGACATAGAGCAACTTGGTCGTGGTTCAAGGAAAGGTCAGAGAAAGACGTCCTCCTCCTCCTCCTTGGGAGACTAGCTGGCCTCTTAGAATTGGAAGGTCAGCTGTGGTCAAGGGTGGAGAATCTGGAATCAGAATAGGCTGAAGCCCCCCCCCCCAACCGTTCCAAGGGCTGCTCCAGAGGACAAAGGAATAGTATACTCCCTGCAGTATTGTCAGGTTCAGATTAATGTAGACAGCTGAGTGGAGGGCTAGGTATGGAAAGAATGGTCAGTGGTCACGTGGCTATCTTCATTATCCTTAGCAGTCTGAAGCATCCCACTTCCCAACTCCACTTGAGTCCCCTTGATACTGTCCAAAATTTTTTCTCTCATTGACTATCCAAGAAGATGGAGACCACTTTTTGACAGTTGGCCAGCCATTTAATTTTAGACAGAGCTAAATTAAATTAAAAGGATGGCTACAATTTTTTTTTCTCATTTTGCGGTTGTTTTATACATTGAGCAGATCCTTTTCTAGTATCTTCTGTGGGAAGGGATGACAATTTAGCAAACAGAAATACAGGATGCCTATTTGGAATGGATACTAAGAATTATAACATTATTTGTGGTTTATCTGAAGTTAGGAGTCCTATATTTGATCTAGTCATTCTCTCTGCGGTCTAAGGTCAGACCTCTTGGACTAATAAGGAAAAACAAAACAAAACTAAACTCCTATTTTCCATCTGACAAACAGAATCCTCCAATTCTCTCAAAAGCTGTACCACAGCCAGCTAGCCAGCCATCACCCTGTGCTCTCTTCTTTGAAGTGGTCAGGCCTCTGGTGAGAATAGCCAGATAAAAAGTAGCCAGAAGGCATAACACGGCTTCCTTTCTTTTAGACCATATTTGCTTTTAATTTCTGAATGGTTGCTAACTGACTCCTAATGAGAGGGTCTCCCCATGCAGCCTTAAATGTCAGTATGTATCCATGGCTGTTTCCAGTGAGACTTGGGATGCTATAGAATGACAAAACCTAGGAATTCTACTCTCTCGTAAAAATCACCCCTCTCCACTGTTCATAAACTTGGCCCTAGGCAGCATGGTGACGTTACACCACCACCTGACAGGAGCCCGCCTCTGGCGGCTCTGGGACTCTCTATCAGTAAGAAGTCTAGATCTGCCCTAAAGCAAGAAGTTTGCTCACCTGCTTTCCTGCATGGAGAAGTTGGTTTAGGTTCCATGGGTATCAGGCACGGAGACGAAGCACGTCTTTCTGGAGGCGGGAGAGGATGTGGTCTAAGCTGTTGCGTTTTAGGCTCAGGGCTAACTTGGTGTGGTGGGGCGGGCTCCTGGCAAGGCTGTGGCTGCGGTGGTGATGAGGCGGGCTCTGGACATGACGGCGGGGTTTCCGAGCTGGGCTGCTGTGAGGAGTCCGAGCTAGTCTGCGGTGAAATGGAATTCCTGCGGCGCCTGGAATCAGACTTTTTCTTTTTGACCTTCTTCATGGTGATCCTTCTAGAGTAACACCGTGGAGTTACATGGAGCTGTAAAATTTCCTGGCTACCTCCCTAGGGAGGTAGTCTCCCCTGTGGGTATGTCTCTGATCTTTGACTAGAGGCAAGGCCCCACCGACAAGAGTCAACCCATACCTCCTGTGAGGTCACAAAAGCCAGGTTGGCCCATGGGGCAAGGGCTCTGGCACCGGTTTCCTCTTCCCTGGCTTCCTGCTTGAACCGGCAGGGGGCAGCAGCTGCCTTGTCCCTCCATGGTCTGACAGTCTCTCGGGCCTACGACAACTGGATCCATGATTCTGTGACCAGAGCATCCGTTTCAGGCACCTTTGGGCTGCGTGTTCCTAGGTCCGTGAGAGCTACCTTTTATTCGAAGACATCTTGAATAGGATTCTCAGTTCCGTGGCTGGTTTTTGCATATCTACCCCCAAACACAAACATTATGGTTACCGTGTATTTAGTAAGCTTTTAGGAAACTTTCCTGAAGATTTGACTTTTTTTTTTTGGGGTAGCATTTTACCTCCCACGGCCCACTACCTTCTGTCATCTCTGAATATGTGTGAACACAGGTGCCTGTTTGTATGAGTGTGTGTCTGTCTGAACTTTTATAAGAACCCTTGAATTTGGCCAAGATCCTACCTTGAGCCATTTCTCAAAAAACGAAAAAATTCTCAAACTCATTACATTGGTGAAACAGACTTATTACCACCCCCAAAACTGGTTAGGTCAAACAGACGATGAATCTCTTAACAATTTGACTTTCATTTTAGGGTGGAAAAGTGAAAAGCGTTTTGAAAATATAGCCTAAATGTCACACATGACAATAGAAAAATGTGTTCCCAGCAAGAGACAGAATTTCCAGAACTTCCTCCGTGAACTAGGTAAGCTGCGTGGGTAAGTACACCTGCCCTACTCGGACTCCTGAAGCCCAGGGGAGGGGTTGAGGCTGCAGTAAGAGGGTGGAGCGGGGAGAGCTAGCAAGCCAGAAAGGTCCTAGAGCAGCCACTCACAAGGCTAGACCAGATGTCAACAGTGAAGTGAGAAAATCTATTTTCAGGTTTCTATAGCCAGCAAAGACTTGGCCAATTATTATTATTATTATTTCAAAAAGGATATCGATGTTCAGAGAAGTTCAATTATGTAAGTACCTCCCAGACTAAATCCCCACCCCTAGTTGGTTGGTGGCACACTCAAGATTAAGTTCCAATTAAGGGTTCTTTTTCTTTATGTCCCCAGGAGGCAATGGGAAATCAGATTATACAGGCTTTGAAATGAAAAGATTGGAAAAAAATTTAAGTTTCTTACATGAGAAGATTGGAGAGAGGGCTGGCTTGGGAGCGCAGCTCAGATGGGTAACGTGGATCAGGCTGTGTCTGGTTGGTTTGGAGTAAGGTGGTTCAGGGGGCAGGTGAGTCTGCAAGGCTGGCAGCTTCCCGAGGTCAAGGGCTATGGACCATTTGAGGGGATGGCATTCAGAATCAGGCTGGGACCTTTTCAGTGCCTGCTAGACTCTGGTTGAGGAGCTTAACCAGATTGAAATCAGTCTCTCAGTCTGTCTTGATTAACACTATGGGCTGGATAATATCTTCTGGGGGAGGCTGTTCTCTGTGTTATAGGACTGGCCAGCGTCCCATCAGCGTAACAAAACAAACAAACAAACAAACAAAAAACCGAAAACCAAACCAAACCAAACCAAACCAAAACAAAAAAACCCAAAAAACTCCAGAAGTGGCTAAATATGCCCAGAACTTGAAGAAGGTCTTAACATTGTTTCTGGTTGGTTTAAACAAGTCTAATGGGGCAGGGACATATTTGGGGGTAGAATTTCCTAATAGCCATGTAATAGCTATTTGATTTCACCTTAAAGAGACGCAACAGGGTATGGGACACACAGGCTTGTGTTCCTGGGAGATAGATGACAATACAGGTTGAGGAGTGTTTGTACCATTAAGGAGAAAATATGTGCTTCAGAAGCGGGGAGAAGTCCTCATGAGAGTCCCCTGACTCCTCTACAGCACAGTCATAGTGCGCTTAACTTAGGCTAACTTCCAGATTTGTCTTTCTTAGCTTTCATTGCCCTCGCCCTAGATCTGGGCAAGGAGAGCCAGCAGGCTCCAGAATGAACCTTCTAGAGTGGAAGGGGCAGGGTGGGGCACTGTGGAAGACTCTAGGCAGAGCTGCCAACTTTTCTTACTAAGAGGCTGTCGGCAAAGATGGGCTAGCATTTTTGTAGTTCCGGAGGAGAATCACAATTGGAATGGGGTTGGAGGTTAGGTAGCAAGGATAAGGCTTTGAGTGTAGTAATACTGCGCCCCATCTACAGTCCCTAAGGTTCCAGTCTTTCAGTGTGTTCTGCACACTAGAGTGAGCGGGCCACCATTCACCCCGAAGCTAGACGCTGTGGGCTGAGTCTGGCACCGAGCAATCCTTCCTCCTTGCCTGTCATGTGGTAGGGTAATGGGTCTAACGAGAGAGAGCTTGCTATGGCCACTAGCTGAAAGGAGGCAGTTTCTGTAATGGGGCATCGAGGCGCTTGAGTTCAGAATGCTTTTCTGGTTTCTATGCTGTCCCTGGAAGGGGCTTCTGGAAACAGAAAGTGCCAGAAGCCCATGTTAAGAGCTTTCTGCTCCATGACTCTAGGCAACAAATTAACCCTCCGGGGCCACAAGTTTACTAGGGGCTTTGAGTAAAAACCTCTAGTTGAGTCACTTGAAGTCCCAACCTTAGAGAGTTGCTGTGAAGACTGGAGGTGAAAAGCCCTGAGAACAGTGACTGGCCCACAGTAGGCCGCTTTTATTGTCATTTTTATCCCCTGGAGGAGTAACAGACTAGGGAGCCCCCAAGGAACCTGGGCTATATTACAGGCCCTACAACATCCATCAGGACGTTATAAAAGCATGATTTCTCTCCTGCACTGTGGGCAGGGCAGAGGTAACCCTCTGGATTAATTCGAACACTTTCAGATTGTCCCAGCCCATCCCTGGTTCATTACCATTCAGATCGTACCCCAAACATCTGGAGGCACCAACACAGGGGCTGTGAGGTCAGGGATTTGCCCACTTCTCAGGGGGAACAACAGTCCCAGTCTCCACCCTCGGGCCCCTCACCATCCGTTTGGGTCTGGCGATCCACTAGGGGGACCCTGTGCGCTTGTCTGTCAGCGCGCTGGACGTCCAGGACACCCTGGGGGCGACTGGGACAGAACACTGCTGTGTGCACCTCGACTCCTGGGTTGTCTGAAGAGAAGACGCTGTACAGCAGGTCCCCCAGACGGCGGCGCGACTCGGCCTCTTCATCCGGCCGCGGCTGCACCAGGATCCCGACGAGCGCGGCTGGCGGGCGACGCTCCTGGACCCGTACCTGCTGCAGGAGCAGCTGAAGTCGCGGCAGCTGCGTGTCCAGCGCCGACGCGTGGCACAGCACCAGGAGCAGCTGCTTGCCGGCCTCCGAGCTTAGCTCGGCGATCTCAGACGCCTCCGAGCCGGCGTTCCCTCGTGGAGCCCAGGGCGCCTCGCAATCCAACAAGTCCTCTTCCTTGGAACGCGAGAACTGCGGCATCTCTGCTCGCCTCTTGGCCGGGGCTTCGGGGTTGTCCGCCAAGCAGTCGCCGGTGCGCTTGAGTCGCCGCCTGGCACTGCTGCAGCTACTTTGGCAGTCTGTTGCTTGGGTGTCGGGCGGGGTCGTGTAGCTTTCTTCCTGGTTGAAGAACTCTCTTATTAACAGCACCCGACCGCGGCCTGAGATGGACTGACTTGGGGTCTCCGCCTGCTCCTCGATCTTCTCCTCCTTTGGGGCCCTTGAGGGCTGCTCCCAAGGCCTCTGTTCCATGTCGGTCCAGCTCCCTTGTCCCAATGGCCTGGGACCTCCGTTAGCCAAAGGAAAGACTGCCTTTCCCTGAGCATGTCACAATACCCCTAGGCCTTATAGCCTCTTGCCTCAAGCAGTGAAGGCCTCTCTACATGTTGGATGCTGGAATAACATATTCTCTCCCCCCTCCCCTTTCTCTCCCCCCCCCTCTTGAAAGGCGCATCTTTCCAGACCATACATGAACCTCTTATACGAAAGCCGCAAAGAAAAAAAAGACATTTTAAAAACAGTGGACCAGATGTGGTCTGCACACGACAAAACCAGAGACTGGGATTCTGGTAGTTGGATAATTTGCTCCTTTTGCTAATTTTCTTTTTAAAATGAGTTTTGTACCTTGGATGGTGGTGGTGCACACCTTTAATCCCAACACTCAGAAGGCAGAGGCAGACAGATCTCTGTCAGTTGAGGCCAGCCTGGTCTACAGAATTCCAGGCCAGCCAGGGCTACACAGAGAAACCCTGACTCAAAAAAACAAAAAACAAAACAAAACAAAAAACAAACAGAAAAGAATCTTGAAAGTTTCTAAGTTATTTTTTAATATAAAAATAACAAACATGAAGGCAAGCTGTTAGTCAGAAAACCCTGAGCTGAACTCCCACTAAAAAGTTCAAAGCCCTCAAAGCCAAGGGAAGTTCGGGCAAAGTCAGAATGGCCCATCTTGGCAGAACCAGATTGGACAGTGACGATGTCTGTTCCATCCGGGATTTTAGCCTTTGTCCAAAGACTTGTCTACCTCTATCCAGTTCTGAGGGAGAGGGGAGACAGAGCTTACCGTGGGCAGCAAGAAGCCTCGCTTAGGTCTTGACCTTGCTTTCTAGCCCAACTTGTGTGAAAATGTCCTAAACTGGGGAGGAGAAAGGAGTGGAGATCTCAGATGCTCCAGATGTGAACTCTGTCCCCTCCAGAGCTGTTCATCAGGTCAACTCCAATCGGAGCTGTCAGAGGTTCTTGTACAAGGCTGGTCATGGGCACTCCCTTTCATCAGTCCACGGCACACAGCACAGTGTGAGAGAGGCAGAGAGGCAGCAGGCCTACCAGACTCTGTGAGGCCTTTGTGAGGTGGACAGATCATCAGAAGAGAGTCAACTGGTCTATAGGGTTCTCAGGCCCTACCTACCCGTTAAGGGGGAGAGGGAGACTCTGGCAAGAAGCGACATTAAAGGCGTGTATCGGCAGGTATTAAATAATGAATACTGGGCTTAATGGTTGGAATCTTTAAACTCCCTGGTTGCCTTTAAGTTGGTGTAGCGGTGAGATCCAAAGACACATGGCTTAGAAATGATAGTCCTTCATTTCCTCTGCCAGTGATTGGGACCCTTTGCTGTCTTCAACAGGGAGTCTTCTTTCCTGCCTTCGTGGCTCCTGGTCCAGGGCTCCCTAGCTCCTGGCTAGCAGGAAGATGAGAAAGAAGGGAAGGAAGGCAGTCTTTTTGGCTCAAATCTTGGAGAGTGGACAAACCATTTTCCCTGGGCAACCCGGGCTGGGAGATAGCCTCCTCCTGGCTGGTTAGACGCTGATTCCATCCTTGGTGTTCATGGGAGGAGTGAACAAACATCAAATCTGACAAGCTCTTCCATCTCTACAAATTGCCCTGGTGATGTGGGGTCTTCCTGTGTGCTGGGCGTTATAAGTTTTTTCATCTGTGCAGGGCAGGGATGCAGAGACCATTACCTTTTCAAGTTATAGCAGCAGAAACAGAAGGCTCAGGCAGGTTAAACAGTCTCAATTCACTCAGCAAGTGGTAGGTCTGGGATTTGGATACAGACTGGGCTAGCTGGAAATGCCTTCTTCTAAACCACAGTACCGTGGCTCCTTGAGACAGAAATGGGGCTGACCCCATGTTACACAGCTTTCTGGAGTGGAGGTCGATACTGATGAAGGTAGAGGGCACTGGCAGGAGGAGGGGTCTTTGGGTGGCAAAGCCTCTTTGACTTCACATTTTTAAGGACACAGTAAATGGTCATTTAAAAAAACATGAAAGAATGGGGGAAAAGCTCTTTTACTACATTAAGTTTTATAAAAGTAATGATTTTAGAAAGTCAATGAAGCCCTGCTTAGATTAAAAAGTTGAATTAAGACAATTCATAAGCGGAGGAGTGAGAGGCCTTGATGATGTTTGAGACACTTTGTCTGGTATCTGGTGGACATATTGGCATCCCACATGACATTTAACTTGAGGAAGAATTGTCTTTAAAAGCATTTATATTTATGTGTATGTGCACTGTGTATGCAGTACCTGTGGAATCCAGAAGAGGGCACTGGATCTCCCAGAGCTAGGGTTATAGGTGGTTGTGAGCTACTGAGTATAGTTGGGAATTGAACCTGGGTATGGCTACCACTCTGAACTGCTGAACCATCTCTCTGGCCCTGAAAAAAAGATGATCTTGATAATAGTCTGATACTTCTGAGTAACATTATAGCTACTTTTTTTTATTATTTTTGAATTATTTCAAATAAAAATATACCTGATTATATTAAAAACAAAAGGCACTCTGGTTTATGTTTCTTTTGCTTGGATAAGTAATCTTGGGGGACATCACCTGCTCATATTGTGAGGACACTCTTGCAGCCCCATGGAGAGGCAAGAGAGTGAAGTCTTCCCTACCAGCACCTGTTAAAGGCCCCATCTTGGAAGTGTCCAGCCTTAGCCAAACTTAAATGACTTCATATATATCTTGTTTGCAACTTTGGGAAGGACATTAACTAGAACCACTGACCTGAGCTGCACTGTCGTTTGATTCCCACAGGGCTGAGAAGGCATTGGTTTAGCCCATTAAGTTCTGAGGTAAATTATACATAATAACTAAGACAATTATTGTCTATTCCTAATCTACACTTTCTGTAGGAACTCCATTGTATAAACACAGCCTGTCACAGATTCTGTCATTGTCATAGTTCTGAGGTAGGCAGCCTATGGGCCCCTCGTGGATGCCCCCTTCTAACCTATGATGAGTATGTTAGGTTACCCAAGGAAGGAGATGAAAAGTTACATGTGGTTTTAAAATAAATTTGTCTTAGTCAGGGTTTCTATTCCTGCACAAACATCATGACCAAGAAGTAAGTTGGGGAGGAAAGGGTTTATTCAGCTTACACTTCCACACTGCTGTTCATCACCAAAGTAAGTCAGGACTGGAACTCAAACAGGTCAGGAAGCAGGAGCTGATGTAGAGGCCATGGAGGGATGTTACTTACTGGCTTGCTTCCTCTGGCTTGCTCAGCTTGCTTTCTTATAGAACCCAGGACTACCAGCCCAGGGATGGCACTACGCACAATGGGCCCTTGATCACTGGTTGAGAAAATGCCTTACAGCTGGATCTCATGGAGGCATTTTGTTTTTCACTTGAAGCTCCTTTCTCTGTGATAACTCCAGCTTGTGTTAAGTTGACACACAAAACCAGCCAGTACAAGATCATTCTGAATTTTCCCAGGTGGGTCTATTCTAACCCCAAAGATCCTCAAAAGAAAGGTAGAGGAAATAAAGTCAGAATGTTGGCTTCGAAGGTCAGATGGAGTGTAGAAGGACTGGGGGTAGCCTTTGAGGTTGGAGAGGTGAAGAAACGAATTCTCTCCAGATTCTAAAAGGGACAGCAACTCACAGTTAAAGTCAACCACCAGAACTGTAAGATGGCAAGGATGTACTGGGTTAAGCCAGTGAGGTTGTGGTATATTATAAGATGGGAAGATCAAATCATAACCAGAAAATGGCAGGGCAAGGAACCAAGTTCAATATGTCTGACCCAAAGCCATCTATCTTTCTCTCTACAGAGACCCCAAACCCTCACTACCCCCCCACGCCTCTATCCCTGAACCTCAGCTATGGGAGACTCTTACCTTTTCTGGGGTATAATTTTTATCATGAAGTTTTTGAATGCTTTCATGAACAAGCAATGTGCGCATATCCTATAAAAATGGGACAGAAATGCTAATGGCATGAGAAGTGTTCTGGCTGTGTGGAGGCTGTCATCCAGTGGGAGAAGACAGACTGGACCCCACAATGATTGCCATGGTCACTATTACCCCGTGTCACAGTCAAAGCTTGACTGAGCAGTTCCAGGCAACACACAAGACAACAGAACTGATGACTGGGATTAGACCCACAGTCTGAATCCTGAAGTTGAGGCATTAATTTGAGGAAAATCCCACCTGTGCTGATTTGTGTTACAACAATCAGTGTGTCCCCAGAAGGGTCACAGTCACGAAATGAACAGAAAGGACTCTTGGGTTGGGGATAAAAGAAGAGCTTGAGAGACTACAGTCATCTTTAGAAATCTAAAAGTTCAAATCATTAAAGAAAACACTGAGGACAAGGAGCGATGTTTATGGCAAGCTGTTAAGTAGGGAAATTAAGTTGCTGAACAGTTTGCCTTATGAGTTCCACCCTTTTATGTATTAAAAACCTCCATCAGGAAAGGGAAAACTACGTTAAAGGTATGGAGTGGCCAGATTTAGCAAATGAACACACAAAAGGCGCTTAAACTTGAATTTTAGATCAGTTATAAAATAATTACCCATGCTTGCAATTATCTTTTGTGGTTCTTAAATCCGAATTTAACTGTATACCCTGAATTTTTATTTGGCAAAATTGATATGGGATTTTCTTTGTGTCTTGAAAAAAATAAGTGTATGGTACTTTAATTTTTAGAACTTGTAATATACATAATACAGAAATTGTACATATTTCTCGAGTCACATGAAGCACATTTCTTTTGAAAACGGAAAAGAGAAAGGACCTCAAGTTCTAAGGAGGAGGAATTAGATGTCCTCTGCCCAGTTAGGGACACCAAAAGAGACTTCTACCACCAGGGGGCGCTGCATAGCTGCAGGTTAGAAGACCAGAGACACTGTCGCCCGCCCTTTGATCTAGGTGGCCCTGGGGAGTCCCCAGGGGCGGGACCGGTGCCGGAAGAGTTCTGTGCAAACTTGGAACTCTCTTCAAAGTTTGACCTCTTCTTTCGTCTTCAAAGCCTCAGGACCATTGTTGCTGTTGCGGGATTGGAACTGAGGGATCAGCCGGTTGCCTGGGGGTGGGTGGGGGTGTGTGTCCCATTCCTAGGTCCCATTCCTACTTTTTTCTGTTTTATTCCTCCTGGAGACCCAGTCCCAGTCCTGGAACCCTCAAATCTCAGCTGACTGTGATTCTTGCCTTCAAGGAAGAGGGGAGGGAGACAAGCTAGAAGGGTGAGAGCCACAGAGTGGGTGTGAAAGGACAGACATTGTAACTTTCCTATAAAGCTTGAGTTTGTGCCCATACCTTTGGCCTAGTGTATCCTGAGTAAGAGATGTTCAGCAAATATTTTTAATTCATTCAACACTCGGAGGTCCCTAGAGAGTTGCTGGGGCTTAGCAGGGAGGCAGTTTAAAAAGCAGGCCAATGCTGCAATTTCCAAAGCTGCTGAATTCTAGAAGGAAGGCAAGGAACCCACTTCATAACTCTTATCCCCCCTTCTTATGGCAGTGGTGCCTGCCAGAAGGGAGAGGCCAGGTGCTGGCATGGAGCCCCTTTCCTACCCCCAGGAACAAACTACAACCCTGGGCTGCTTCGGGTGAGGGGCTGTGAGGGTTGTGGGAGATGAGGTTGGAGGTGTCTGAGGAGGTGAGAGGATGGGGGGAGGGATTATGATATAGATCCAGGAATCCTCGGAATGAAAGAATCACTGTGGCTGGGAGAACAATTGCCCAGGAAGGAGGAGCCTTGTCTTTGGGACATTTTAGTCAGGGAAGAGTCTCAGCCTGGAAGACCAGAAAACAGGACAAAGAGGTGATTTAGCTCGGTGTTAATTTTTCACTGTAATTCCCTTTGTGGAAAGGGATCGAGGGGTCTCTGAATGAAGCCCCTGGAATAGTAAGACCGTAGGTGTGGACTTCATCTCCTGTCCCCTTTTCTCACCTGGTGACTTGAACTCAGCACTTGCCCTGCTCCGTGGCTCAAACAGTTTGTAAAGGGCTCATCCACAAACATGGCATGCTGCAATTTCCTCCCCAAAGTGTAGGGAAGCTAATTACAAAATCTGGGCGTGGAGGAGAAAGAGAGATCTCTTTAGCACATTTCTTCCTTGCTATTTCCCATCCATACCTCAAACTAGACCTGCCCAGAGTGCAGAAGCCCCACTTGCAATGTATGGTGGCTAGTTGGTTTTTCTCTGAAACATGGAGGTGCCAGATCCCTTGATTTGCACTTTAAACTTTACAGGATGACTTGGACCACAGGCATTTTAGATTCCGGTACTCATTTTTGTGGCTCTCACTCCCTGACTCCTAGGCATCATGGACAGAACAGGTTCAAATCTGATATACAAAAGCCATCACATGGCCCACTCCAGATCACTGTGAAAGGATCATTTGCATAGGACTCAAGCTTGTTGGACAAGTAAAACCAATGCCCAAAGCTGTAAGTTCCACGAAAGGCAGACCATTTGGGTTCTGGGTTAATGAGCAGAGTACTTTAGGGCAGGGAACGTGGGAACAGCCATTAAAGAGAGGACCATTTGCATAGATGGAGTCCACCAGCCTTTCCCAGAATGCTTTATGTTTTCTTCAGTGGTGAGAACTTGTGGCAGGGCTGGGTTTCTCAGTGTAGTCCCAGAATGAGTGGTCCTTGCCACAAGACACCATCGCCAAGTCAGAAAGCCAGTGAGCTTAACCACTGCTTCCCATGCTCGACGGTTTAATAATGCAGTCTTATGTCCAAATTATAATTTTTAGGAAGGTGGTCTTATTTGGAAACAGGGTCTATGCAAATATCAAAAAAGCATTGAGAGGATATGGTTGATAGGACCACCATCCAAAGAGATGTGTCCTTCTCAAAGAGATTCAGAGGAGAGAGACACACAGGAAGAGATGTAGGCAAAGGTAGAGATTAGAACATTACAGTTACAAGCCAAGGTCCCTGGAAGCCCGTGGCTGGAAGAGATAAGACCAGGCTGTTCTCTAGAGCCTCTGAGGGAATGTGGCCCTGCCAACATCTTCATTTTGAGGTTCTGGTCTTCAGAGATGAAAGTTTTTGTTTTAAGTTACAGAGTTTGTGGTCTTGTGTTGCAGAAGCCCCAAGTGGTGAGCATGCCACCTACTCACATCTGATTCCTGGGGCGTTTGCTCCGTCCTCCTCCCACCTTTCTTCCATATATGGTCTGTTTTGTCCCTCCTTTGGGGTATCGGCCTGGAAGGGAGATTTCATCCCATTGCCACATTTCCCACACAACACATTTCTTGCATTGAGAACTTCTTAGTGTTGGAGTAACTCGATCGGCGTTTGGAGCGAAGGTTCCATTCTCCAGCATGATCCCTCGGATTTCTTTTCCTCGATCAAATATGAATGGCATGAACCACTGTGAACCTTTGCAAGGCTGATCAGACACCTTTGGACTAGCACATCCCCAAAGAATTGTACTTGGGTGAATGAGTGCACACACAGGTCTGTGTGTTCACAAGCATCTCATTCACTTCCCCTCCACGCACACCTTGCTTTCAGGAGAGAGTCCTCAGAGTCTTTCCAATAACAGCATCCTGCCAGAATTGCCCTTCAACAAGGAAGAACTCGGAGCTGAGATGAATCTAGATATCTTTCTGAGAAGAGTAGTCATTTCTAGAAGAGGAACAAGACTGGTTCCTTGGGGCTAGAGAGATGGCTCAGTGGTTAAGAACACTGGCTGTTCTACTGGAGGTCTTGTGTTCGATTCCCAGCATGCAACTCACAGCGGTCTATAATTGTAGTCCCATGAATTCTGTTACCTTTTTCTTATGTACAGACATACATTCAGACAAAACACTCATATACATACATAAATAAATTTTTAAAAAAGACGAGGTCCTGCCATACATAGCTTTTATGGCCACTAATTCATGAGCAGTTCACATACTCATAGCAAAGTGTGAGCTACTCCAGCATGTGCTCAGTGACCAGCGTGGACATCCTTCTACCTCAATTCTCCTGTGTGTCTCTTCTAGAACTTCCTAAAGAAAGCTATCATTATCTGGTCAGTTTTATAAGCTAGATCCCTGAAATTATTCCTCAATAGTTTATCATTCCCAAATCTACCCCATCTACACACACACACACACGCACACACACACACAAACACACACACGAACAAAAACAATAGTTGGAGATTATTTTCCTGTTGTATTTGTTTGGTTTTGCATTGTGTCTTAGGGTTTTATTGCTGTGAACAGATACCGTGACCAAGGCAACTCTTATAAGGACAAGATTTAATTGGAGTTGGCTTACAGGTTCAGAGTTTCAGTCCATTATTGTCAAGGCAAGAGCATGGCAGCATCCAGGCAGGCATGGTGCAGGAGGAGCTGAGAGCTCTGCATCTTCATCTGAAGGCTGCTGGCAGAATACTGGCTTCCACACAGCTAGGAGGATAGCCCTCACCCACAGTGACACACCTACTCCAACAGGGCCACTCTTACTCCAACAAGGCTACACCTTCTAATAGAACCACTCCCTGGACTGAGCATATACAAACCATCACACCTTGCTATTACAAAGACACCTGTACTTATTAAAGTAAGTTTTATTTATTTCATATTTCTGTAGACTCAAGGGTACAGCACCAGAATGTACTTGGCTCTGGTGAGAGCCCTATGGCTAGATCACAATATGGCTGACAGCAACATGCTGAACTCACGTGCAAGAGGAGACAGTCACTTAGAGAAACTCAGAAGCCAAGTTTCCTCTCTGGTAACAATTCACTGGTGCATGCTAAGTGGTGGTGGTGCAAGCACTTGGGAGGCAGAGGCAGGTGGATTTCTGAGTTTGAGGCCAGCCTGGCCGACAGAGTGAGTTCCAAGACATCCAAGGGTACACAGAGAAACCCTGTCTCTGAAAAAAATAAACAACAACATCACCCCCTCCCCCAAAACTTCCCAGAACCAAAAATAAATTCAGTCTTGTAAGACTTAACAAGGACTCCTCAAGAACTATATGGAGTCCTCCTAGTCTGACTCTCCCATGATTAACCATCTTCCATGAGACTCTGCCTGTTAAAGGTGGCATCCCCTCCCAGGACTACCACGTTGACAACCAAGCTTGCAACACATCAACCTTTGGAGGCCACACAGAAAAATCACATTCAAACCACAACACAGCACTGCTTGTCACTCAAATGTCAGTTCAGATAGCACCTCCCACCAGCGTCTCTGATGGGCCCTCCCTTTCCCTCTCTTATCAATTTTTCTGTGAGAGCAAAGACCACAGTTACTTGCTTTCTGCATTGTTGGTGATGCAGGAATATTGGCCAGATAATTGAATAAATAGATGAACGAATGTACTTTTAATTTTTAAAATATAGTGCCTGTACATATGCATCTGTCCCATAGTGCACACATGGAGGCCAGAGGACGGCTTTATGGAGTCGGGTCTCTTCTTTTATGTGAGTTCCAGGATTGAACTCACATCACTGGGCTCACAAAGTGTGTTCCTTTACCCACTTAGCACCTCACCAGCCCTGGATGCAATTTGGAGCTACAGCAGTGTTGTGAAGTATAGGCTTCCTCTGCAGAGCCCAGAGGCCACATAGGAACAGGTATCCCAGACAAGAGCGCTGGGCTAGAACCTGCCAGGGGCTTCAGAGGCCCAGAACTAGGTTGTGCTGCAGACATTCCCCATCAGGGCTCTGCACACAAGACTCTCTCCGTCTATACTGTCTGCCATGGGTGTCTCCTAAACATGCACAGTGCCCTCGGGGGTCAGCGTCCACATGGGTTAGGGGTTTTGCCAGGTGCTGAATTGGAGGTAGGGGTGGGAAGAGGTTCAAGGAAACCAAAGGGAAGACTTTCTGTCTTCAAGACAACTTCGTAAAGGGGATCAGCCTACTGTAGTTCAGAGAGTCAGTCTAACCTCCATGGTGGCAGGAGCCTTGGGTCTGTTACAGCATTCTCTGTGTGTCTCGCCACTTTCCTACAGCAGGACTGTTTTGGGAAATCCAAGTCTGTGGATTTGAAAGAAGAGTACAAGGACTTACTAAACCTGCCAATGTTAACATTCTCTCTCTCTCTCTCTCTCTCTCTCTCTCTCTCTCTCTCTCTAAATACATCTATTTGCAAGCAAACTGCTGACATCTTGAGACCTCACTTCCAAATAGACCAACATCTCCTAATAAGGCCACTCTGCCACGAAACCACAATACTATGATTGAAGCCGTAGCAGCAGACAGCACACCACCTGCATTTGGAGCTCTGCAGATGTCCCCCAGATGTCTTTCATAGGGGGAGCATTTTTCCCCTACCCAGCATGCAACCAAGATTCATGACTAAACATGGCTGTTTAGTCAGTATGTCTTTAATCTAAAATAGATCTTCTCTTGCCTTTTTATCATTACTTCTTGTTTGCTTTTGTGGCATGACCTTTTTGGAAGCGTCTGCTCTGGCTGTAGAAGCATCATTACTAACATGATTATCAGGGTAGAATTTGGGGCATGGGTCCCACATCTGTGATTCACTCACTGCATGTAGTTGAGATCAAATGATGGCAGATGGGCCGCTGATGTGAAATTGGTCACCAAACCCCTCTCCAGTTTTGTTTGTCATCAGTACTTTGTGGGATCCTCGCATGGCGAGAGCTTCAGCGGGGCGCCAGATTCACCCAGGAACTGATGGATCTTGCCTGGAAAAAAATCCTGGCGGCTATAGAATGGTATTTTAAAGTTTTTACTTCCCTTATAATATCTACTACTTGGTTATTTGTTTCTGCAAGAATTCCAATTAAAATAACTGGGGAGCTGGGGAGCTGGGTGGGCAGCTAAGAACATTTGCTGCTCTTGCAGAGGACCTCGGGTTAGTTCCCAGGACATTTATCATTGAGTCCTGTCTCGCTTTCTGTTCAGACACGGCATTCTAGGCTTGTGACACATTCTTAGCCCCAGACCTAGAATCAATCACTGTTTCGAGGAGCCCTTGCTTCTGAACTAGTGTGCTGTAGAGGACTTGGTGGCACCTGTGGCCATGGTTACTGGCTTGTCGGGGCTTCTGTGTCCTTCAGTGGACAGAACTAGGGAATTCTTCTGGCTTTAATCACGATTCCAAACTGGTCTCTCCATCTCAAAGGTAATGTTGTAGGGTTTCTCTTTAACTTTTACTTATTGCTAGTGTCCTTCATCCCTTTCCAGTAAAGAACTTATGTATGTGTTTGTTTTTTAATGCTATCGTGTGGAGAAGAGTTTCAGAATGATAAGAGCAGTATCAGTAAATCTACTAAACACCAGATATTCTCAGAACAAACCCGTTGTGTGCAATCAGAGTGCTTCAATTGATTCCTGGCTCTGTGCGGTTTTCAGTTCAACACAATACCAGACTGGTTTGTGTCTGTGTGCATTACTCTGCCCTTTCAAATTTCAATTTTAGATTTTGAATATGCTAAGCATACATTTATGTCTGATAACGTGTGTGTGTGTGTGTGTCTGAAGTGAAATTGAAATACAGTATACAAGCCTCACCACCCTGCCTTCCCCTCCCACTGCCATGGTTTCTCTTTTGTATCTCTGTACTTCTTTTCATGTAACCAATACACCCACACACTCTGATTTTTCTTTTTTCAATATTTCTTCCTTTGCTTATTACCCTAAACTTTATTATCTACTGACAGCCGCCTACTACCCACTTTCATTCCTTCTAGTGCTAGAGCATCCTTCCATCATGTGGAACCTTTCTGTGATCGATTTCTGTGAAATCTCCTGATGCTGGGTACCTGGGAAGACCACGTGATGTGTCTTGTTGCTGGGCCACGAGGAATGCAAAGCTCTGCGTCTTGCACATCCTCCAGATCCCGAGGCTTCTGAGAAAGTACAAGGACAAAGTCCAGAGTGGAGTGAGGTTACCCTTCGGTGGGCCCCTCCTGCCTGCCTCTTGGGGAAACCGGAGCTTTGGGGGTACCTTTAGGGCGAGGGGTTTTGTCTTCGGCAGACTATGAAATGCTGCAAGCCGAGAGCTGATGTCTGTGTCACCTGCTTCAGTCACAGCGCATGCTTTTACACACCATCCCAGAACTTGGAAGGCCTGAGGCAGGAGGATCAGAGCTCAGAGCCATCTACGGATATGCAGTGAGACAGTATCTTAGAGAAATCAGTAGGTGTGCGGGACTGGAGGCTGAAGTGATGGCTCAGCAGTTAAGAGCACTCAAAGCTTTTGCAGTGAGTTCTGTTCCCAGAACCTACATGGTGGCTCACAACCCTCTGTAACACGAATTCCAGGGGGATCTGACACCCTCTTCTGATCTCCAAAGGAACCAGGCACACATGTGGTGCACAGACATGCAGGCAGGCAAAACATCCATACATATAAAATATATAAATGAATATTAGATATGTATTTTAAAAAGAAAGAGTATAAGTTCTTTAAAAATTGAGGCAAAATTCTTGCAATATACAATGCACTTTAAAGTGTGCATTTTGCAACTTTTGGGACATTCACTAGGTTATGCATGAATTACCCGTGGAGAAACCTTCCTGGTCATTAGTCCCTTCCCATTTCCCTTCCGCAGCCCTGGCAGCCACGGAGTGTTTCGTGTCTGTGGACCTGCCCACTCCGGATGCTTCCTGCATATGGGGTTGTACGATAAAGATCCTTCTCTTCAAGATTCATCCATTCACAGCGCTGCTCAGCACAGACTGCCTTTTTAGGATTAAATATCCATCCTATGGGTTTCCTGCAGCCTGTTTGTCCGTCTTCTGGTCCTGTGAACAGTGCCGTTGATGCTCATATGCAGATCTTCGTTTGAATGTCCGCTCCTCAATCTTTGAGGGTGTCCCTAGGAGTGGGTGACCAAATTTTATGGTAACTGTTTACACCGTTTTTTTGTTTGTTTGTTTGTTTGTTTGTTTTTTGTTTTTGTTTTTGTTTTTGGTTTTTTTTTGGAGAACGCTGGAGAGCAAGCCTTGGGCCTTGCACACGTAAGTGTGTGCTCTAGTGTGCTTTCCTAGTAGAACTGTTTCCTAATCAGCTACATCATTTTACACCACTGGCGTCCAGTGCAGGAGCACGGCAGGCTTGCCACCTGCTCCTTAACATTTGAGATGATGTCTCTCAACGTAGGAGAGGCTTTCCCGGAACTTGGAATCCTCCTGGCTCTGCCTCTCTGGTGCTAGCCTCCTCCCCTCCCTCCCCCTCCCTCCCTTCCTTCTCCCCTTTCTTTTCTTCCTCCCTCCCTTCTTTTGATTGCAGCTGTCCTAGTGGTAATGGACTGACCAAAACTTCTTTTGGTACAGGCTGGAGATGTCCCCACTTTTGGCTTCTGAGGCCGCAGTAGAAGTTCCAATCGCTTAAAGGAGATTAGCCTCCCGTTAGTGGTCTACTTACTTGGTGACTAGAGGGATTCATAAGTACAGACTGGAATCCTGTTAGAAGCTAAGTGTGGTTTCAGCTGATTGTAGAGTCTCAACACTTCATAGCTCTGCCCCACTCACAGAGGTGGGAGGATATGGTTGACTGAAGTGAAGGGTGTGAAGTAGTTATGGGGACAGGTGACCTTTAAGGCCCTTTAAAAAATGCTTAACGTAGTCGACATAACCTGGCTCAAGCCTGAGACTCCAGACATCTTGACAGAAGCCACATGAATGAGGAGAGCAGCCTTCAGACCACAAGACCCTCAGGGGACTTTTTTAGTAAACCATTCTATAGCATTATTCGGGCTTCCAGGGCTGGTGAGCTCAGGCCTTGAGGTCCCCCAAGGTAAGAATTACCACTTCCTGTAAAAAGTCACATGAGTCTTGGTTCCCACTATGGCCAAAAGTCAAACCAGACTCTTCATGTCTCACCCTCAGGCCTGCCACAGACAAAATCTAAGGCACACAAAATCTAAGGCACTTCCCAAGCATTTATGTGGGTTGGAGGTGGAGGATGGAGTACGGAATGGGATAAGTGGGTGTACTGGCTGGTTTTGTGTGTCAACTTGACACAGGCTGGAGTTAACACAGAGAAAGGAGCCTCCCTTGAGGAAATGCCTCCATGAGATCCAACTGTAAGGCATTTTCTCAATTAGTGTTCAAGGGTGGGAGGGCCCATTGTGGATGGTGCCATCCCTGGGCTGGTAGTCTTGGGTTCTATAAGAGATCAAGCTGAACAAGCCAGGGGAAGCAAGCCAGTAAGTAACATCCCTCCATGGCCTCTACATCAGCTCCTGCTTCCTGACCTGCTTGAGTTCCAGTCCTGACTTCCTTTGGTGATGAACAGAAATGTGGAAGTGTAAGCTGAATAAACCCTTTCCTCCCCAACTTGCTTCTTGGTCATGATGTTTGTACAGGAATAGAAACCCTGACTAAGACAGTGGGGGTGGGGAATAGCATAGGTAGTGAAGGGATGGGGTGGGGTGAGGAATGGGAGTAGGATTGGAGTAGGGGATGAGGTAGGGGGTGGGGATGAGGTAGGGGGTGGGGATGGGAGATGAGATGAGGAGATGAGGTAGAGGGATGGAGATGGAGTGGAAGAGGGGGTGCGGTGGGAGTGAGGAATGGGGATGAGATGGAGGGATAGGGATGGAGATGGGAGTGGGGAGGAGGGATAGGGATAGAGGTGGGAGGAGGGACAGGAATGGGAGGAGGGGATGAGATGGGAGTGGGGGTTGGGAATGGGGTTGGGAGTGGGAGTAGAAATGTGTGCAAGGTGATTTGCTGCATAGCTGGGCAATTTTAACTCAAGTATTGTTCAGGGTTAAGGATCAGATTGTGTTAGCCAGCTTTTCTTTGCTGTGACAAAATAATTTGCTTAAAGGAGAAAACCCTCATTTTGGCTCACTGGTCCTGAGGCTTTTTCTTGGTTGGCCCAGTCACTTCCAGCCTGTGGTGGGAACATGCAGCAGAGGAAGTCGTTCACCTCAGGTGCTAGAAAAGAAAAAGGTAAGGGGAGTGGAAAGGAAGGAAAGAGACAGGATCCCAATATCCTTCCACTTTAAAAGTGAGACAAGATATTTTACCTCTTTATTTTGTAAGCATGGTGGCAGGTGAGGTACCACGGTGCATGAGCAGAAGTCAGAAGACAGAGTGCTCAAGTCGGGTCTTTGCTTCCATCATGTGTATCCCAGGAATCGAACTTGGGACTTCAGGCTTGGCGGCAAATGCCCTTACCTGCTGAACCAGCTTGCCTAGCCCCATATCCCTATCAGGGGCACACCCTCAACTATAGAGCATGCATCTATGCTTCACCTCCTAATGTTCTACTACCTCCCAGAACTGGTACAAACCAGTATAAACACTGGTCCTCAATAAGCCAATTAAAGAAGCAAAGTAAAAATGAAACGCCGAGAAAGATTCATTCAAGGTGGCTACATTGGGGTGGAGAAACAAAGATGTCTAGTGGCCACACCAGTCCACACTTGAGGTGCTGGTACAAGATTTAGGTTTAAATAGTGTCTTAGTGTTAAATTGCCATGAAAAGACACCATGACTACAGCAACTCTTATAGTGGAAAACATTTCATTGGGGCCGGCTTACAGTTTCAGAGGTTCAGTCAATTGTCGGCCTGACAAAGAGCATGACAGCGTGCGGGCAGACGTGATGCTGGAGAGTAGCTGAGAGCTCTACATCCTGTTCTGCAGGCAGCAGGAAGAAAGAGATACTGACCCTGGCTTGGGCTTTTGAAACCTCGAAGCCTATCTCCTCCAGTGACACACTTCCTCCAACAAGGCCATACCTACTCCAACAAGGCCACACCCACTCCAACAAGGCCACACCCACCTCAACAAGGCCACACCCCCTAATCCTCCCAAGTAGTACCTCTTTAGCATGGGTCACCTTCCTGAAGAGTGGCTCATGGCCCAGTGACTGACAGATATACCGAATGATCTCTTAAGGGAGGAGGAGATAACAATGTGTCTCCACCCAGTAGCAGAGACTCTACTTTTATCTTACTGGAGTACGACTAGAATACATCTTACCTGGAACCTCAGATGGGGAGGTTTTTTGGGAACTGGGTCTTTACATGTTTAAATAGTGAGGCTGGAATTCCAACAGCATCATTAAAGGCCCAGTCAGGGAAAATCACTTCCTTTTAGCCAAGAGAATGGAACCTTTGGCTTGGGTGAAGACCCAGTTCTTCAGTTGAATATATATGTGTATGTATGTATGTATCTATGCATGCATGTATGCATGTATGTATATGTATATATGTATACACACACATTAGGACAGGATTTCATATAGCCCAGGATAGCCTTCAACTTACCATGTAGCTTAAGACGACCTTGAGTTTCTGAGCTTTCTGCCTCCATCGCTTAAGCACTAGGATCACAGACATATGCCACCATGTCTAGGTTTGTGTTCTGATGAAGCAGGACCCAGGACTTTGTGTGTAATAAACAAGTATTCTGCTAATAGAACCACACTTCCACTCCCAGTGGAATATCTTTATAAGAAAATGTACAGGGACAAAGATACAGAGATGAAGGAACTTAGCACTCGGTACCCCAATATGTGCTACTACTTTGACATAAGGACTCTACTTAATTAAAGGCCCTTGGAAAGAATGGAAAGTGTCTGAAAGATGACCCAGAATTCCCAGCCTATCTTCTGAAGACAAGAAATAAAATCTGCCTCTCCTGCATGGACAATGTTCTGCCCATATCAGGAGAAAAGTGACATTCTTATATCAAGGATAAAAAGTCAAAGCTGAGAGAATTCTGGACAAACAAACCTTATTCAACTAACCGTATCTGTCTCTTCGAGTTCCCATTCAATTAACTCTTTTTTTCTTTCTGTTTTTTATTCTCTCATCCAATACATCCTGACCAGTTTCTCCTCTCTCCACTTCTCCTAGTCCTTCCCACCTCCCCTCTCCCCCAGATCCACTCCTCCTCTTGTTTTCCTTCAGAAAAGAGTAAGCCTCTCAGGAATATTACCTGAACAAGGTGTACTGAATGAATTACCATAAGACTAGGCACAAGCCGTCATGTCAGGACTGGGGGAGGCAACCCAGTAGGAGGAAAAGGTTTCCAAGAGCAGGTAAGAGAGTCAGAGACACCCCTCCTCCCACTGTTAGGAGTCCCACAAAAGCACCAAGCTAACATCCAAAACATATTTGCGGAGGACCTAGCACAGAACTCCTAGCTCAAGTCCCTTTGCCTACATTAGGTCTCTAGGAAAGCCAGGAGGAATGGCTGACTGAGATATCATTAACATATCGAAGCAGATGCTGTGGCTCCTCCCAGCGCTCCTCCCACCGCCCCTATCCCTAAACCTTTCTTGCCCAGGGGCTGGGTTTCGCCTCCCTCCCTCCAGCTTCTCTTTTTTTCTATATAACCCAGGCATTTTGGCTCCAGTCTCCCTTGATCTCTTGGGTCTCTTGGCTTCTTGGTCTGCAGCTCTTTCCTTGGTTAACTTTTCTTTCTCTCTTGCTCGCACGTTCTCTCCTCTCCTGGCCTTGTTCAGTCTGGACTCTTCCTGGTCCCTCTGGCTGTACTCCCTCATATCTACAATAAAAGCCTTCTCCGCAGCCATACCCAGGAGCAGTCATGCCCTCATTTTCATTCAGCCTAATCATATTTGGGCGATTTTCTATCTGTTCTTGGCCCCAGTCAGTACATGACCGCCAACATCTAATTGCTTCTTTGGGTCTTTCGTCCTGTTGTGGTTTGAGTGTGTCCCCCAGATTTATGTGTCAGGATCTGAAAGTTCAGTGCAGCCCCAGTGTTATTAGGTGGGGTCTAGTGGGTCAGGCTTGGGTCCTGAGGGCTGTACTCTCATGGACTGATTAATGCTAATGTAGAAGAGATTTGGGAAAGGGGCTTCTTTTGCTATTTCTGTTATGAAATTTTGATGCTCTAACAATTACCCAGCATATGGTATTTAATTGTTAAAAGCAAACAAAATGAACCCAGACAATTTCCTTCTAAAGACTCTTGTTTTATTCGTTTGTTTTTGTTTTTTGTTTTGAGACAGGATCTCTCTGTGTGGTCCTAGCTGTCCTGGAACTCACGCTGTAGACCAGGCTGGCCTTAAACTTAGAGATCCTCCTTCTCCTGCCTCCCAGGTGCTGGGATTAAAATCGCACACCAACACCACCTGGTTTATGAAGGTTGTTTTCTTGTTGATCTATTCATGTGAGTTTAAATCTCGGGCTCAGCAGAGAACCCTGAGCTGTGACAGTTAGTTTTCTGTAGTTGTGATAAACTATCCTGAACAAACGCAACTGGAGGAAAGAGGAGTTTCTTTTGACTCGAAGTTTGACAGGAAAGTAAAGGCAGCAGAAGGATGAGGACTAGGTCAGACAGCGTCTGTGGTCAGAGAGGAGAGGGTGAAGATGCTGGTGTTCAGCTCTCTCTCCTTTGTGCGCAGTCCAGCACACAAACCTGGGAAAGATGTGGCAAATTTTCAGGTTGACTTTCCTCACCTCAATAAACCCAATCAAGACAATTCCTCACAGGCAGGCCCAGAGGCTAGTCAATACCTCACAGGTACGCCTGGAGACTTGTCTCCTGGGTTAAATCCAGATTCTGTCAGGTTGGCCATGAACATTAACTATCACAAGGGTAGGGGCAGGAGAGATGGCTCAGGGGTTAAGAGCACTGACTGCTCTTCCAGTGGTCCTGAGTTCAATTCCCAGCAACCACATGGAGGCTCACAACCATCTGTAATGGGTTCTGATGCCCTCTTCTGATGTGCCTGAAGACAGTGACAGTGTACTCACATATATAAAATAAATGAATCTTAAAAAAAAAACAACTATCACAAGGGTAGAGGTAAAATTTTGTCTCTTCTTTGGTAAAAGCCAAGAAATATTGCAGATGGTCAGGACGTTCCCAAACCCACGTAAAGGCAAAAGATTTCCTGCTAGGTATGTTCAGAGAATATGGCCTTTACGATGCCCTGGTTTTGAGCCCTCAGGTTCCAGTGCTGTGAGAATAAATATCATTGAAGCTACCAGTTTTTGGTCATTACAACAGTGGCCTAAAGGGAGCCACCACTTTAAGGCAATGCTCTGGAACCTTCTAATAACTCTTAGGGGGGTTGGGCCCTTGGGATGTGACCCTCGGAAGCAGCTCTTAGCCTTTCTTTTTCTGCTCCGATGTGAGACTGGGAAGCCGAAGAGGTTGGAGCTGTGGTTTTGACCTGACCTCCTTGGGTAGATAAGGCCCTTGTCAAGTAGTGTTTCTTTATAGCAGGCCTCTGTTAGGAGCACAGAATGTACTGGACTTTGAAAATGGTTACTTTTCCCTGGGCTTATTGTGAAAGAAAGGGTTACTTTTTCCCTCCCCTTGCCTGAAGCCTGAAGCCTCCTATCTTCAGAGCCAGTCTGATCTGGCTTCTGGAGTAAATGCTGGGAAGTGTAGGGCCCTAGGCTTGGATCCCAGCCTTCTCAAACTAGCCCATACTCAGCCTCCAGTGACTGCCCACTTTCTAGGTGAGAGCTTCACCCGGTCTTGGCTCCAGTGTGGCCTCTCCTCTTGGTAAGTTGTGTTTGTATTCTTGTCTCCCATCAGCGAATCTTCTCCTTTAGTTCCCTGAGGGAATCCCAGGGAATGTTTGGATTTTCAGTTGGCTTTATTTCTTTTCTTTCTTCTGAAGACAGAAGAAACCAATGGCTTCCTGGCTTTTTGCTGTTTTTGTTTTTGTTTTTTTTTGCTTCTGTCTGACACAAGTTATATAGCTATAGACACGGAATAGAAAAGTAAGAAATACTAGAAACTTTCAAAGGGCCGGAATTTTATACAGTCTGTAGAGCAGTGATTGTCTGGTCTATAATTTTGACTTTCCTTCTAGAATTTCCGTTTTCTTCTTCTTGTTGTTGTTTTTGTTGTTGTTGTTTTGGAATAAGGGTTACAATATGTAGCCAGTGCTAGCCTCAAACTCATGACCCTCCTGCCTCATCCTCCCATGGAAATTTCTTGAATTCCAAGCATCCTGGTCTGCATCCGACCACCTTGGCTGGTGGCTACCCCTCCTTCTCTTCCACCCAGCATATTTTTATCTCATCGTCAACACTTGCTTCCTGTGTGTTTCCCTGTCTTGTTCTTACTTTTAAACAATCTGATGTTCAGAGCTCGGACTGTGACTTAGATGGTTGCTTAGAACCCATGGAGACCCAGAAAAGGGCCATCTGTGAACCTTTCCCCTCCAGTTTGCCACTGCATTGGCATGGCTCAGCTGAGCTTGCTAGCTCATGAGCTCCACTCCCCTGTGATCTTGGCTCTCATAGGGATAGATAGGTAATACCGTGATGACTCCCAGAAGAGCCGCCTCCTGAACTTCACCTCTAAGAATTTCCCAATCTCCCTTTGCTCTTTCAATAGCATCTTGAAGACCTTCATCATGAGACCGGTAGGGAAGCTCAGGGAGGTAAAACGAATCCCCAGCCTCCAATCACTGCCTTGTTACACGCTCTCTAGGGTTTTAAACTTGTGTGTGGCTAAAACTCAGGGGGAAGGACAAAGAGTTCATTAGCTATCCATTGAGATTGCTGTGGTCACTACCCGTGTGTATGAAAATGATACTTGAGTGGTTTAGTGGTCTGGCTGGTCAGGAGCATGGCCTCTCAGGTCAAGAGGATCTGAGTGACCTTGGGCAAGGCTGCCTTTCTGTGTGTTTCAGTCTTCCCTTCAATTGACAACGATGACGGTATCTACCTCAGACTAGTTGGGAGTAACTAGATTTGCTGATGATCATGGAGCTCTTTAACCCAGTGCTAGGAGCAACAGTCAGTAGATGGGGCAGGAGACAAAGCCTGGAAGAGTTTGAGGCCAGCTTGGTCTACACAGTCAGACCCTGCTCAAAATGAAAAACCACCAATGTTATGTCAATGGCAAATTCCTGGACTGTGCAAGTAATAGTGTTGTGGTTATTATATATGTAATTATTATGTCATATACACGAATGCACACACGTGCAACTGGTTTTAAAAAAAAAAGTAAATAAACACTCATTTGTTTCTCAACTCTTCTGTGGTAGTGAATGCCTTTAGTCCCAGAGGCAGGCAGATCTCTGTGAGTTCAAGGTCAGCCTGGTCTACAGAGCCAGTTCCAGGACAGCCAAGGCTACCTAATAGAGAGATCCTGTCTTGAAAAACAAGACAAAACAAAACAAAAAAACCCTAAAAAACAAAACAAAACAAAGTTGGCTAAGTGTACACGGTTTCCCCAGAGCCCACATGGTGTCTGGAGGGAACTGATTCCCCAGGTTATTCTCTGACCTCTGTACCCAGCCCATGGCATATGTACCATCTCTCTCTCTCTCTCTCTCTCTCTCTCTCTCTCTCTCTCTCTCTGGCGCACACACACACACATACACACACACACACACACACCAAATGAAAAGTAATTTTAAAAGAGTAAAAATATTGGAAGTGAAACCTTACTTTCAAATGAATTCTAGGAAAAGAGCTGACCTTAGCTTTGCCCTTAGGCTTCCTTTTGGAGAACCAGGAAACCTCTGGCTTAAAGATGCCACTGTAATCTCCTGCCTTTGCTTCCTATAGGAAAATCCTTTACTGACATCTAATCTACCACAGCCGGTGGGCAATGGTCTCCGTACTTGAACTGCACCTGGCTTTGCTCGACGGTTGGAAGGACAGCCCATTGAGCCAGAGATGAATAGATTTTCAAATATTGACGCTGACTGAAGAGAATGTGTATGAAGAGCCAATGTTTAGGTTGTGGGAATTTCACATATATACGGAACCAGGAGTTTGTGTGAAAGCCTTTTTTTTTTTTTGCTAAGAATATCTGATTAACTGTCGAACCTACTCATAATGAGGCTGCAGAAAGCAGGAAGTTAAGATCTATCTACTGGGCTGTTTCTGAAAATAAGACAAAATTACTGAGAGTCTAGAGCTGTTTATATTATTTTTCCATAATCCCAGTGGTGTGCTGGAAATTAATCCTTGCCACTCAAAGTACACAGAGATGGTCATTTTACAGAAAGGAGAAATGAGGTAGGTTATCAGCTCTTAATGACAGGAGAAATGACCATCACATAATAAAGGGATACAAATGGTAGGAGAAATGTAAAGATGAATCCCTGTCTAATGGCAGCTGCAAGAACAAGAGGCCCCTGACCAGGCATAGTGAGTGGCATGTGGCACTTAGCAGGCTGAAGCAGGAGGGATCAAGTTCAAGTTCAAGACTTCATAAATGAGTTCCAGGACAGCTTGGGATATGTAGCAAGACTCTATCTTAAAAAATAAAACAAACAAAAAGAGACCAAACGAAACAAAAGCCCTGTTTCTTCTCACTTGCCAGTTCAAATAGTTTGATGGCGATTGTGTAAAGGATAAGAAGGTTTCCCTGGGCATTCCAGATCCAGGAAAAAAGAATGCAGGAACTGAAGAACAGCTCTTGTGTTGTTCGTTTGTTTGTAAGAGTGTGTTACATATACAATATTTTCCAACTCTGAAGTACCAACACAAAGTATTTGGGAAACTTGAAAAACACTAAAGTTTAAAAAAAAAACTGTCAAGGTATATCCATTTGTTGGGGTGCCTCAGAGGAACAGAATAGAATGAATATAAATGTGTGTGTGTGTGTGTGTGTGTGTGTGTATACCCATGAATTAAATATTCATGAATCAAATATGAATAAATATGAACATGAAATACATGTGAATATAAATGTATATAGAGAGAGTTTACTAAGTCAGCTGATATTGAAATAGTAACGACAACTGCCCCACCTGGGAGGCTAAGAACCCTGGAATTGGTATGTCCTTGATGCTGGGTACCTCAGCAGTCCCAGTTTGGCATCAAAACCATGGAGGGGTCCTGGAGAGTTGCTGGTCTTTGGTCCAAGACAGGAGCTGAGAAATGCTGATTCTGATTCAGGAGAGGCAAGTGATCTGCCTTCTACCTTGTCCTTTTGAAATCTGAGCAGTTACCAGAGGGCGCCCCACTTCAGGGGTGGGTCTTCCCACACCAATTGAATGAACAATCAGGATTTTTCTTCAGGTAATCCTTCTCTGTGGCAAGCTGACACTGAAACCCTGCAGCAAATCTTAAGTAAGTGCTTCCACAGCCTAGACAGCGCTCTGTGTGCCTTTTACATATGGGCTCACTGACTCCTCACAACAGCTCCATGATGCAAAGGCTGTTACTGTCCCCTCCATGGTCTAAAAAGGGAAGGGAAGCTACTTTCTGCAGGTGTGTGCTCTCTGCCGTCAGCATTTGGTTGGTTCTAGCTATTGTCTGCTGCTCTCAGACCCTTCTTCTTGTTTGTTTTTTTGTTTTGTTTTGGCCCTGGGCACCTGTTACCAGCAACACGTCTATGACAAGAGTGATCTCTTTCTCTCTGTCTCTCTCTGTGTCTCTGTCTCTGTCTCTGTCTCTCTCTCTCTCTCTCTCTCTCTAATTAAATGGATATTTACAGCCTTCTGAAAAAGTCTGATTCTCAGAAAGAACCCCAGAGCTAGCAAGGGACAGGGCTAGCCACAGCTAAACTCCAGGGTCCAGGAATTTTTTACCTAGGAACTAACTAACTGGCTTTCCATGGGGCTTACTTAGCCTACTTTCTTATAGAACCCAGAACAACCAGCCCAGGGTAGCACCATCCACAATTGGGCTCCCTCCTCCCCCTCCCTAATTTAGATCCTCTCTGATGATTCTTAACTTGTGTCAAGTTGACTGTAGGACTAGCCAGCGTACCATTACAGAAGTCTGTGAAAGACTGCCCTGGGCAGTACACTCTCCATGTAGGCTACAATCTGGTAGGAATAAGACTATGGGATCTGGTCCAAAGATGCTTGCAGGTTGCCTGGTGCCAGAAGGAGGGACGTTTTGACTTGCCTAAAGCACTGTTCAGGAGGGTTTCTGGGGTACCTCAGACTTGGGCTGCACAGTGGAGCCTGTGAAACTCTTGAGTCACGGAACTTGCTTCTCAGCCTTCTGGTTATGATTGGGCTTCCTGGGCACCTTGGCTTGTGTGAGACAAAGCCCCGTTGATCAGAAGCCAGTGAGATCGCAGCTTTGGAAGCTGAGATTCTCAGAATGAGCTCAGCTGACATGACTTGCTCATCCAGGCTGGTGTATCACGCCTCTGGGGCCACCCAAGTCTGATGACTGTCCTTGGGATTCCCCTGGGGCGGGAAGTTTCAGAAGCCCCAGGGAACAACAACCAGTCTCTCTTCCTGGTTTTTTGCAGACTCAAGTTCACGGTCTTTAATCAAACTTCTGTGGGCATTGCTTACAGCTACCCTTGCCTCTTAATGCTTTCACTACATCTGCTGAAGCTCCAGGTTCTCTTCTGATGTTGAATGGCGAGCTGTCGGGTTTTCCTTCTGGCTCTAACAAATTCATTTTCAATCTAAAGGCTGGACAAGCTGGAGCCGGGGCCACAACTCAGGGCCATCCACTGCTTGGAGGGAGGTAAAAGGGCTGGGGTCATGGAGGCCATGGGCCATTTTGGTAGTGGAGGTGTCTGCCTGATAAACCAAAGTATATGCTTCTGCCGTGTGAACGCTCTGTCTCTCTGTGGCTCCCAAACATCAGAAATGCCCATGACATTTGTAGCTGCCAGTGGACTGTAGATTTGATGGGACTCTGAGAGGGCAGGGAGGGGTAGAAAAACAATGGGGAAAGCAGAGACTTTACTCAAAGGGGGGCCGTGGAGGGGTCACGCAGAAAGCTTGGGATGACCATAACCATCTCTGGGTCATGCAACAATTCTCTGTGGACCATTAAAAACGTGTGCGCGCACACATGCCTGCATGTGGAGGAAATTGTCGGTTGTCTTTCTTGATTGCTCAACACTTTTTTTTTCCTTTTTTGTTTGTTTGTTTGGGTTTTTGTTTTGTTTGTTTTTGAGACTCAACTCTCACTAAACCCAGAGCTCACAAATTCAGCTCAGTGTGCTGGCCAGCAAATTCCAGGAATCCTCCTGTCTCTAACCTCCCTAGTACTGGGAATGCAGATCCTGCTCTGGCAAACTTTTCTTTTACAAGGGTCCTGGGGACCTGCACTCACATCCTCATCTTTGCGCAAAGACTT
This sequence comes from Tokudaia tokunoshimensis, assembly GCA_036184795.1. Taxonomy (NCBI): domain Eukaryota; kingdom Metazoa; phylum Chordata; class Mammalia; order Rodentia; family Muridae; genus Tokudaia; species Tokudaia tokunoshimensis. The sequence goes on along the minus strand of BTHU01000016.1, from coordinate 87,640,667 downwards.
AACAGGCTGAGCCACCTTGTCTCTTGCTAGGCTGTACCCTTAAGGATCCTTACGTTATTACTGAAGGCTTGGAAAAGGCGTGGTTACCAAGTATCCAGCTCTGGGCACCATAGCTGGTCCCAGTACAGGATTTTCTTTCTCTATGGGCCATGGCCTTCTGACTTCATCCAGGGGTCTCAATGGGGGTTCCTTGGTCTGAGGTCTGGGAGCCCTGTCTGTCTTCTAACAGTCTTCTGTGGGCCTGATGAAAAGGAGGGGAGTTATCTTATTCTCAGGTCTCAGGAGCCCAGTCAACTCTTAAGTTCTAACTGGTACTAAGCAAGCACGCTCTTCTGTATCAAGGCACAGTCTGTTTCAAAGGCTCTCGGTACAGGTTATCAAACTGTCTTCTAGAAACCACATAGAGTTTAAAGCTGGCAGGCACCCACTTGATAAATCTTTGCCAACTTGATATGGAAAAGAAATCTTTCGTTTTCACTTCTATGATGACGTGTGAGATGTGTTCTTAAAAACACACACACACACACACACACACACACATATTACTTACTGTGGATGGGGTTAGTAATCATGAAAATGATTTCAAATGCCACCCCGTTTCTGTTTAGTTATGAGAAAACAATTCAGTTCAAAGGAAGAAGGGAATGTTTTGTTATCTGCGTGGCTTTTGTTTTGAGAGTTGAAAGACCAAAGGGAGAGAAAAAAAAAAGAAAGAAAGAAAAACATGTGAGGAGCTGGGAAGAGGGGTGCGAGGTGGGAGAAAAACACAAGCAAGGACCGGAGAGCACAGTGCAGCGTCGCTGTGCATATTGTCTGAGACTCCTGATGTCACACATAATATGGCCTTCGGAAACCTTCATACGTGTCCAGGTGAACCCTCCTTCACACATTCCATCACAGGACCCCCAAGCCAGTGGTTCTCAAACGGTGTGATCTCCAGACACCTTAAACTCTGGAAAAGGCTCAAGGATGCCTAACACCTCTCCTTATGCAGAGTCTAGCTAGCAGTGTTTTTATATTAGAAATAAAACCAGAATACTTTGCATATTTACCTAAATGATAGTTTTTAATTCAAAAAAGATTTGTTTATTTTGTTTTATGTGTGTGAGTGTTTTGCTTGCATGAATGTATGTGGTTCACCCGTGCATCTGGGGCCCAAGGAAGTCAGAGAAGCGACTCAGATCCTCCAGAATGGAAGCTGTAGATGTTTGTGAGCCGTCACGGAGCGCTGGGAACTGAACCTGGGTCCTCTGCAAGAGCGACAAGTGCTCTTCGTCACTCAACCATTTCTCCAGCCTCTAGACAGTAGTCTTTTAGTGAAAAGTAATTACAAATTCCAAAGCAAAAAAAAAAGGACATCCATTTTATCTGTTGTGATGTCACAAGTCATATGACCTTTGGAAAATCCCACTCATAAGAGGAAAAGAGTGGAAAAGGCCAATGTTATCTTAGTACTGTTATAAACATGATTTTAACGTTGTGGATTTCCTAAAAGCGTTCCAGGACTGCCTCATGGGGACCTTTGAGAAACACACTTTGAGAAACAGTGATAGAGGAAGAGGGAACTGGGGAAGATTTTCTTTTCCTTCCTCCAAAGAAGGAGCTCTTATGATATGTAAAGACTCAAAAAACGTACTGTCTGTTAACACAAGAATTCCCCTTCAAGGAATACATTCAAAACAATAATTCCAGGGGGAAGCAAAATGATTTATAACTGGTTAATGGTTAATACAGACCTGTATACCTGGCAGAATGGATATGTACATAGCCTCAAGTGAAAAGAGGCAGGTGTGAGGCTGGCTGTTCATGTGCCTGCCAACATCTTTGTATATTTGAAGACTAACCCAAAGGCTCTAGAATGTGGGCTCTATTTGATATGTGGGGGTCTGAAATTATGGGGGATTGTTTCCTCATCTTTGTGGCTTATTGTCAATACTTCCCCCCTCCTTCTTTTCTTTGGTGTTTTGAAACAGTTACATGCAGCCTCAGGCTGGCCTTGAAACTACTGATCCCTCTGCCCGTATTTCCCAAGTTCGAATTCCGAACTTGTATCATTATATCAGGGTATTCAATTTTAAGAAATTATTTGACATAATTAAAGGCAATATTAAAGGCCCTCCAATCTGTCCTGCTTCTCCTGGAGGGTGTGGGTATGGGGCAGAGGAGAGTAACCTAGAGGCCTGGGTGTGTTGTGGGGAGGGTAATGTAAAAAGGGTTAGTCAGGTTAGTTAGTCAGGCAGATGTCCAGATCATTTGGTGGTTCCTTGTGTTCCCTGGTGATAGGCCCAACATCTGATGACCGGCAGATGTCAAGGCTGGCAGAGAGACGACAGAAGACTCCGGTGGGGAGCAGAGGCTAGTGAGGGCAGCCGGAGAGTCCTCGAAGACACCACTGTCGGGGGGTCTACGTTGCTAAGGCGGTTGCTAAGCACAGGAAAGAGCAAATGGCACAGAGGGAACCTGGGCTGTCGGTGCCACGCCACCTGTGCCCGCTAGGTGAAATGCAGAGAATTCTTGCCTAGGCCAGCTTAGACTATGTTCGAGTTTCTGCAAGCTTGGCTTGTAGCGTGTTCACACTTCTTTAGAGAGGACTTGGGAATGACAAGTTAAAGCTGACCACGGCCGCACTCTGAACATGAGACTCAGCTTTATTGGGCAAGGAGCAGGGCATATGAAATGGGTTTTATGAGACGGGTTTTATTCCGCCGTCCAGCTAAAAAGACAATCAAATCCCTTATTATACTCGCAACTTGGATACAATCTTCTAGATTGACAGTGAGTTCTTTAGTTACATTCTTGCCCTTCACTTGGGAGCTCCCAGTTGGCTGGCTGCAGTTCAAGAGCAGCTGACAGGGCCCGAGGTTTGCCGTCTCAGCACATCTAAGGAGGTTCTGTGCCTTTGTCTGGGCTCCGCCAAGGTTATCTGTTGTCACTGATATCAGTAATTACACCCTGTGCAACCCCCATTTCCTAGCAAGAGACCTACCTCAGTAATAAAATAGACCCACACCACAAAATAACCGTGGTTCAGGCCAAGAGGAAGTGGCTGGAAAACTGAGGTCTTGGCCAGGTAGGTGCTCTACGTGGCAGCAGTTGAAGAGAGCTGACGGGTCTCTGGCGATGGGCATGTAAGGACAGAGGGGGAAACTGGGTCAGGTGGACCCAGGTTCAGCACGAACCTGTGAACATTCTTATCTACTTTGGGGGTTCACTAACGGGCTATTGCTAAGATTTTTCTCTCACTTTGGAGGAGCGTCCCAAAGAATACTCACAGGGGAGTCCTAGAGAATCACAGTGTCTACGGTGCCGGCTCTGTCCTGTGGTCCCCAAGGGGACCCAGGGTGTGGTAGACCAGTCTTTCCTGCTGCCCTTTCCTCCCAACTTGGGCTGCTCTATGTGGGGGCTGCAATGGGAACTTGCCTGCATGTCGTGGACCACCCCCCACCTCATACACTTGACTCAGCCTCCTTGACCATCAACTTTTGGGAACCTTGTTTCATTAGTCTCTACCACACACCCACTCTCGCATCCCTTCAGGCATCCAAGGCTTGTGCACGCAGGCCAGTCTTCTCCTCCACCTTGAGCCAAACATTGTGCACGTTTACAGTGCACCACAGTGGTATTGTGATGCATGTACACACCCACCATGAGATGATCAAACAAAGCTAATTAACACTCCTGTCAACTCACATGCTTATTTTATTCCCCACTGAAGACTTTTTTTTTTCTGAGACAGGATTTCTCTGTGTAGCCCTGGCTATCCTGGAACTCATTCTGTAGACCAGGCTGGCCTCAAACTCAGAAATCTGCCTGCCTCTGCCTCCCAAGTGCTGGAATTAAAGGAGAGCACCACCACTGCCTGACTGGGGAACCCATTCTTAATGCCCAGAAAATAGCCAAGATCCCTTCTGGCACTTGCCTCTAAATCCTCTCTAGATAGCACCTGCCTAACCTCCCTCCATTGTCTTTGCCTCAAACAGCAGGCACTGTTTGTAACTCCTCTGTCCTGTGAACTTGGCACACCCATCACAAGGGAAGGTGTTGTTAGAGTCTGTCAGAAGACCCCCAACTCAATAAGGCCACAGAGACCGGAATCGCTGCAATCCACAAGAGGTTTAATGTTTCAATGTACATTGAGGTCCCCCAGCACACAGGCAAGAGGAGACCACGAGCTCACAAAGCATACCCTTTTTATAAACTTTTTGACGGGGAGTTCAGCGGTCGCCTGAGTTGGAGGACTGTGATTGGTTACCCTGAGCAACATTTAAAATTATTGGTCAACTCGAATGGGGAGGTTGTCTCTGCTATTCAGCCCTGTCCTGCCCACCTTGTGGTATTTCCTGGCATTGTCTTTTAGTCATTTCCCTCTCTGTCCTAACCCTAGGCAGGGTAGTTCTGTTTAGCCCATTTCTGTATCTGTCCTTACCCCAGGCAGTCATGGACAGATTGGAAAGTTCCTGTCCGGCTGTGTCCCCCCTTGGTCGTGGGGAGCTGGTCTGCTGTTTCTGACAGGGTTCTCACAGTGTGAGCCCCTTCTCTGGGATCTTTGGCACAGTGTCCTGGGCCCAAGGAGTTGTGATGAAGTTTACTCTCTCTCTGTGACAAAGCTTTCAAAAACTCTCAGATTTTATAACCCCCAGTGGAAGCCATCATGTCAGGAGAGTGAGTGAGCCTCCACTCTGCATACTCGCCGTCTTGCTTTCACCCTGACAATCCTCTCCTGTGACAAGTCACAGTCACCTCTGCTGAGAGTGTCCCCTGCACTAACCCTTGATGGTTACTAGAATCAAAGTCTCTCCCTTTCTGGTTTTATCTTGGTGCCTGTAGGCTGGTCCATATGTCAGCTCACAGACTCCGCGTGAAGAAAAGAGCTGTTTTGTGGATTCCGTGTCATCAAAGTCCCAAAAAAACTGCAGCAGGTCACATGTAGGCAGGTGAGGATTTGCCCCTTCTCGCGCTGAAGCCTTGCCTGTCCCATATGCAGCCCTGAGTGATTTACCATCATCTTTTCTAGCTTCTTCCTACGACCCAGTAGCCTTGGATGCTGCTGTGACCAATGGAAACAGAAGGTGTTTTTATTGAGCGCACTCACCCATGTCGCTGTTCTCAGGCCAAAGAGGACAGGGATGGCACTGGGAAATCCGCATTCCTGGCTTATCCTTCCAGGGACAGACCCTTGCTGGAACTTCCTGAGCCTAGGCATCTCCCAAACATGGATGGGCTGTGGGAGAGGTGAGACTGTGTCCCTCAACCCACTCCAGAAGGCAGCAGTCAACCAAGCTCTCAGGAGAGTCTAAAAAGTGGTCCATCCATAAAGTCTCAGGGGCCAAGACAAGGCCTGACATAGTCTGACTGAGGTTGTTCTGACACTGACCATGCCAAACTTCAGCAGGAGTTTTAGAGTTCCCATCTCTATAATGGGTACAGCTGTGCTACAGAAAGAATTTTTTTTTTACTCTTATTGTCTCTTCTCTTCTTCCTCTCCTCCCCTCCCCTCTCTCCATCTTTTCCCTTTCATCTCTCTCTCTCTCTCTCCCTCCCCGCCTCCCTCCCTCTCATTCTCTCTCTCCTCTCTCTTTTCTTTTCTCTTGTTTCCTTCCCCAGAATTTGATTCCCCTCTCCCCACCACTTTCCTCTTTCCCCTCTTCAATGCATAACCCCCTCCTCATAAGGCCTTTAGGGTAGAGAACCAGGATCTGGCACCCTGCCTGGAGCTCTGCCCTTCCTTCCTAGCCCTAAGCTCTGCAATCTTCCTTTGCCCTTCCCTTCCCTTGGACACTTTTCTGGTTCACCTGCCTACCCACTTTCTCCTGCCATGCCCCTCTCTGGGAACCTGGGTATGTCCCACCAGTGGACACTTGGGTTTCTAGATGCTGTGGGAGCAGTGTGCCTGCTGAGCCCTGGGATTGTCATATGATGGGTTGCTGCCATGTAGATACCCGGGAACTCTAGGCAGCCCTTCCCCCACTTCCCAGAGTCTTATACATCTGGGAGTCTAGTCTGGTCACTAGGCAGGTGATCTTTTTGAGTCTTATCCATACACTGAGAAAAGTCGAGTAACTTCTTTTGGGGGCTTTTCTTAGGTTCCCAGGAAAGCTGTTAAGGTTCTCCTTTCTCCAACCCCCCCTTCTACCTAGAAAGGGCAGTAACCCCTGTATCTATGCATTCCCTGTTCCCCAAAACCAGTCTCCTGAGGCCTCCCTTTGCAGATCATGAGCTTCATGGGCAATGCCCTGACACAGGGAGTTGGGGTAGAGGCTGGGAACTTGCCACCCCTAAAATGCCAGACTTCCCCTAGGCTGTAGACCAAAGGCCATCTTTTTATGGTCAACTCAGTACGCTCTAAGCTCATTTCCATATTTATTAAGCAAGAAAGATGAGAGCCATTGGAGTGTGTCTCCACAGCGTAGAGACACAAATCAGATTAATCAAGTCCTTGACATTTTGTATGAAGATGAAGGTGAGCTATGAAGTGACGGCAGGGATCACCCAGCTTGGGCTGGGGGCCAGGGAGGCCTTCTGGGGAGAGATATTCAACCTGAGACCTGAGGGACAGGGAGGGGACAGATGCATGACTCAGAGTGGGTGGGGGACTGCAACCACATCTGTCCCTGAGCTTTCCCTGATCACAGTCCAGTTCCTCTTAGTGAGACATTTACCCACAGGGGAAAGCCATGAAGTGTAAGGGCCCTGGTGCTCCCAGAGGGAAGGGAAGCATAGGAAGTGATGGGCACACAGCGTGCAGTAGCAGAGGGCCCTGGAAACACCTGGGGACACAGGAGAGTCCAGGATGGGTGTCTGGGGCCTAGGGAGTGGACAGGACAGTCTGATGACAGACCTGTGTTCAGCCTGGCAAGAGGATTCTTGCTCAGTGGGGCTTCCAGGCACTCAGGTGACAGCACTGGCTGGCTGTAGCATCCAACCAGCTCTGGGTGGGGCTTGGAGTGGCTGCAGAAAGTTTCAGGAGAAAGTTCTAAGCCTTAGGTACTCCACACCATCCTCACTCCATTCCCCAGAAGTCCCCTATACAACCTAGGCCTGAAGCCCCCCAGTGCTCCCTAGGACAGAAGCAGGGGAGGACAGTTGGCCAGAGGACCACATTTCTGCTCTTCTGTCTTCCAGCCACACACCTCAGGAGTGTCACCCTGTAAGGGTGAACCCTGGGAACCCTGGCTGACCCTTCAGAACTTGCTCTCAGGCACAGGGTGCTGTCGTCTTGTGTGTATAGGCTGTGTGTGCGTTACAACTTGTGTGTGCTGCGTGTGTGTGTTACAACTTGACCCCAGACCTCCGTGTGTCAGAGTCCATATCTGCTTCCTTTTAGCTCCTGTACACATACAGGTCTTAGTCTTGAAAACCACCTGTCTGAAAGCTAAAAGTCAGTGCCCTGAAGACCCAGCCAATCATTCTGGCTCTTCCTCAGAACTTACAGCATCTACAACTAATGATCTTTGATCCCACTGCCTGATGGCCTTGAGTTTGCTGTTGAGTCCTGAAGTGAGTACAGTCTGTCAGGAAATACCAACCGTGAGCTCTGAACTAACTCTCTCTCTCTCTCTCTGAATATGTACATTTTTGTTCATACATATGTTCATGGTGTGCCTAGACGTGTGCATGCATGTGGAAGCCAGAGGTTGATGCTGGATCTCTTCCTCAACGTCCTTCCTCTTACTTCTTTGAGACAGGGTCCCTGCTGAAACAGGACCTCATCGATTCAGCACACCTGGGTCACCAGGAAGCATGTCTCCAGGGATCTGTTTGTCTCTGCCTTCCCAGTGCTAGGATCACAGATGCAGGCTGCCATCCATGGCATCTTACATGGGGACTGGGAATCTGAACTCAGATCCTCATGTTAGCATGGCAAACTTTGAACTGACTGAGTCGTATCCCTAGCCCCAACTTTGGAGTCTTAATGCCAAGCGAGGATGCAAAAAAGAGGTGTTCAGAGTGTAGGAGCCGCTCCCTCCTGCCAACCAGACCCTGGTTAGGTGGTTAGATCCTTTTTTCTCTTTATTTCCCATCTGGCTGCAGGACCCTTGTCTAGGCAAAGGCCAAGGAGTAAGGCACTGGGAGGCTGTGTCTGCTCCAGGCCATTGGTACCCACCTGTCACAATGTGACATCACAGGATTTAAGTGGGGACCATCAGCTCAAGAGAACTGGCTTTTTCTGGCATCTGCAGAGATACTTTGGCTTCTGGTTACATTGATGAGTAACAGACCCCCCCTCACCCATTTCTGCCCCACCTAAGGGTGGGGTACCATTTGAGTAAAAGAGCTTTTTTTGTTTTGTTTTGTTTTGTTTTTGTTTTCTTTTGTTTTAGGCAAGATTTCTCAGTGTAGCCCTGGTTGTCCTGGAACTCACTCTGTAGACCAGGCTGGCCTTGAACTCACAGAGATCCAATTGCCTCTGAGTGCTGGGAATGAAGTCACCATTGCCCAGTTTAAATGAGCAGGCCTTACTGTTCAGCCTGGGAGCCGCTGGGTGCAGAGTGATGGTGTCAGGATGTGTCCTTTCATAGTGAGGACCTCCCTGTGGTGTCCCCCATGTCTTCAGTGAGGTGGACTGGGCCGTCATGTTCAGCTCAGCCGGCCTCACCTGACCTGTGCTCTTCCTTGTGCCCTCTGGAGCACACCCTTGTCTGCACCCCTGGTCTCTCTTTTCTCTCAGGTAAAGGGACAGGTTTAGACTTTTTTGTTTGGGGATCTGTATTGGTTGCTTTTCTCATCATTGTGAGAAAACATGTGACTGAATCGGTCGAAGGATGGAAGGGTTGGCTTTGGCTCACAGTTTGAGGGTGTGGTGCAGGGTGGCAGGGAAAGATAGGTGGTGTGTGTGTGTGTGTGTGTGTGTGAGAGAGAGAGAGAGAGAGAGAGCATGTGCTCTCATGCATCTGTGTTCAATGCAGCACTAGTCACAGTGTAGACGTGGAATCCACCTAAGTGTCCATCAACAGATGAGTAGCTAAGAAAACATAGCTCATACATGAAATGGAAAAACTACTGACCCTTAACAAAGGACAGAATCCTGCCAAGGGTGGTGGTACAAGCCTGGAATTCTAGCACGTGGGAGGTAGAGGAGAAAAAGATTAAGAGATTAAAATCACCCTTGGTTACTAACACATTTGAGATTAGCCTGGGCTACATGAGCCCCTGCCAGAGAGCTTTGTGACTTTTGGGGCATCTAACTCATGTCCTCTGGCTTATAATGAATGAGCCATCTTTCAAGCCTCTTCTCTTTTCTTCTCTCCTCTTCTCTCTCCTCTCCTCTCCTCTCCTCTCCTCTCCTCTCCTCTCCTCTCTTCTCCTTTCCTCTCCTCTCCTCTCTTCTCCTTCTCTCTGGTCATACTGCATCCCATCGGGAAGCAGGGAGGAATGAATTCTGGTACTCAGCTCACTTTCCGACTTTCATTTTGTCTAGAACTCCAGTCTATGAAAAATGTGTCCACAGTTTGTGTACGTCTTCCCACTTCATTTACACAGGCTGGAAACTCCCTCACAGTCATGCCAGTAGACATCAAAGATACCCTGCCACTCAGTGCCCAGGTTCCCCACCCTCACTCCTGGCCTGGGGACAAAGATAAACCCTGAGTTCTCAGAAGCTGGGGAGATCCAAGGGCTGCTGTAGGGATAAAAGAGAAGTGTGTGTCTGGGGTGGGGACTACTCGCAGTCACCAAGTCTCTCTGTTGTTCTCCATCTCAAAACCTTGGCATCCGAATGGAGCTCACTGGTGGGAAGGCAGGGATAGCATTTAGTGTCTGTCTTCTCAAAGGAAACTTAGGCACAGTGTGTGTGTGTGTGTGTGTGTGTGTGTGTGTGTGTATCAGTGTGTGCATGTGAAGGCAAGGGGTCATGAATTTGGCTAGCTTAGATATTCAGTGAGCTCCAGAAATCCTCCTGTCTCATCCTTCACTCTTCATGCTGGGATTACACACACACACACACACACACACACACACACACACACACTACTGGGCCTGGTTTTTATGTAGGTACTAGGGGTTCAAACTCAGATCCTCATGTGCTTCACCAACTGAACAATGTCTCCCAACCCAGAAACAATGTTTAAAGAACTAAGAGAAGCCATGGGTCCCCTGGAGTTTTCTACAAGACCCCAGAGTGATCTGCCTCCTGTAAATCAGGCTTTTGGGAACAAGTCATGCAACTGAGAGCTTTGTTTTCTTTCATTCCCAAATGGTATCCTTCCAAAGTCCAAAGAGAACAGGAGGGAGTGCCAGGCAATGCCAAGCCGACCATGGGTTCCCAGGGTACAGCGGTGGCTGGGTGGGAAGCTCCAGATTCTGTGAGCCTCCTAGGAGTTCTGGAGAGAGTCACCTGTTTCCTAGACCCTCCAAATGAGCACCTGGAACCTTCATTCACTGAACACACTGGCCTCAGCACCCTGCCTCTCTTTCAAGTGAATAACCATGGGGAAATAAAGACAGCTCTCCGAGCAACATGAGAATAAGGCAAGAGCCCAGCCATGTTATTTTGGTCATCTCACATATTTGAGAAGGGATGGAAGACATTAGATTGTCTCGATTGGTTTTTCACAGATAGAGTCTCCTGTGTCTCATGTGTTCATATCTTTGAACCCTTAGCCTCTTGCTTTTACCTCCTGAGTGCTGGAATTACGAGTGTGAAGCTCTGTAGTTTGTGGGTTGCTGGGGATTGAACCCGTGGCTTCACATATTGTAGGCAAGAACTTTACCATCAAAGCCTCATCACTGCCCCCACATAATCTTTGTACATTATATTATATAAACAGTTTACATGTATGTGTATGTGTGTGTATGAGTGTATTATGTACTCTATGTATGTGCAGGGCTATCAGAGGTCAGAGTGGGTATTGGAGTCTCTGGAACTGGAGTTAATACATGGTTGTGAGCCACATGTGGGGGTTGGGAACTGAAACCAGGTCTTCTGCAACAGAAGTAAGTGTTCTTAGCTGCTAAGCCATCTCTCTACCCTCACTACATAGTCTTTTAAAGAGAACTTGTTCTGTGACAGCAAAAAGACCAGCTTGTGTGTGTGTGTGTGTGTGTGTGTGTGTGATATTTTACACAGCCCCCAACTATTAGTACGAGAGTGAGTCTAACCAAATTTTAAAGAAAGTATTCCTATCATCCTATTGAGTCAAATTTTCCCCATTTTCTTTGGTGGTTTTGGTGAAACCCATTTTCATAGCTGACACAATTCAAGAAATGCATATTACTGTTCTTCTTAGAGGAGGTGTACTGGCTGGTTTTGTGTCAACTTGACACAAGCTGGAGTTATCACAGAGAAAGGAGCTTCAGGTGAATTTCCTCATGAGATCCAGCTGTAAGGCATCTTCTCAATTAGCGATGGAGCAGGGAGGGCCCCTTGTGGGTGGTGCCATCTCTGGCCAGGGGAAGCAAGCCAGTAAGGAACATCCCTCCATGGCCTCTGCATCAGCTCCTGCTTCCTGACCTGCTTGAGTTCCAGTCCTGACTTCCTTTGGTGATCAACAGCAGTGTGGAAGTGTAAGTTGAATAAACCCTTTCCTCCCCAACTTGCTTCTTGGTCATGATGTTTGTGCAGGAATAGAAACCCTGACTCGGACAGGAGGTGAGGCCTTTGCTGCATGATATTGCTCTGAATACCTCATATGGGACTTGTTCAATGGCTCACATCTTTACCCAGTACCAAATAAAACACTGTCATCCTAAATTATTATGAGACATGCTTTCATCTTTCCATTCATAAGACCCAACTTAAATACAGGATCATTTTATTTAAAGAAGCTGGTTGTATTTTCAAGTGTATTGATATACTTCTTAGAAGACTAAGAAGGGATAAGGAAGGTTGAACAAACAATACTTGGCTTAGGAAATCTGGTTCAGTTTAGAGTGGATCAGGCCAGTTCCGTTGACACACAAGCAGCAGCAACATTCTAAGAATTGCCCACTTCCCACCTGGCATCCAGTCCAGTATCTTAGCAGCCTTGGGAGGCATGAGGATGACCAAATGGAATTCCAGTGACTCAGTCCTGATCGGTAACTTAACAAACACACCTAGGGAGCAACCTGGCCTTAAGCGCTCATGAAGGTGAAGTTTTGTGAGCTGACATCCACATTTTTGCTGTTCTCCCTGGTCTTTGAGGCAGTCCGGAATCCTGAATCTGTGTGTAGGGTGCAGCCATCAACGTGATGTCTCTCCAGTCCCCTCCCAGGTGCAGCAGGTCTCTTCTTCGAGTTTGTTCCTCAGATTAGATGGTTCTGGCTCCCTCTCACACCTCCCAACCTCCTCAACCTGGAATCTCCCTGTACTGGACGGTTTTGTGTGTCAAGTTAGAGTCTTCAGAGAGGAAGGAGCCTCTGTTGAGAAAATGCCTCCATGAGATCCAGTTGTAAGGCGTTTTCTCAATTAGTGATCAAGGAGGGAGGGCTCAGCCCGTGGTGGGTGGTGCCATCCCCAGGATGGTATCCTGAGTTCTATAAGAAAGCAGGCTGAGCAAGCCATGAGAAGCAATAATCAATGCATGTTGGTTATTTATCTTCGGCTAAAAATGGAACCTGAGACCTTGAGTGTGTTAAACACTCAAAACACCTTTGAGCTAAACACACCTCGGGCCTTTTATTGGTTTTTGTCAGAACTGAAACCTAATGCTGAAAGTTGGCTTTGGCAAAATGGCAGCGAGAAAAACCAAGCCAGTAAGCAGCATCCCTCTATGGCCTCTGCATCAGCTCCTGCCTCCAGGTTCCGGCCCTACTTGAGTTCCTGTCCTGACTTCCCCCAATGATGGGCTTTAGTCTGGAATTGTAAACCAATAAACCCTTTCCTTCCAACTTGCTTTTTTTGTTTGTTTGTTTGTTTTGTTTTGTTTTTGTTTTGTTTTGTTCACGGTCTTTCATCACAGCACTAGAAACCCAAACTAAGACACTCCCTGTGGCCTTGGTGAATTGTAGTTCTCCTGTGACCCATGCCTTTCCATCTTGATGATTCTAACATCTCTGTCAAATCTCTTTAATGGTACTCTTTACTAGAGCTTATTATCCATTCCCTCCTTTTTCTTCACCAGCAATGGAACTCCTGGTCTAATGCTTGTTAGTCAAACACTTCACCTCTGAGCCACAGTCTCAGAACCCAGATTTTTGCCACTTAAAAATGTAAGGTTACTGGGTAGTGGTGGTACATGCCTTAATCCTAGTTCTCAGGAGGCAGAGGCTAGCCTGGCCTACCAAGTGAGTTCGGGATATTCAGGGCTACATAGAGAAACCCTATCCCCCTCCCCCCAAAAAAGTATTTATTTATTTACTGTGTATGTTCACAGCACAGTGGCATATGGAGGTGAGAGGCTAACCTGTGGATCATGTGGGCTCTGGAGATCTAGCTCAGGCTGGGCAGAAGCCCCTTTATCCACTAAGCCATTTCCCTGAGTTTGCTTCATGGCCACACACATTTCATGAGCTTTTTCTCCTCTCCTTATAGTGGTAACTTCTAAGCCTTTCTGCATCCCACAGTCTCACTGTACAGGTGGAGCATCTTCTTTAGGAACTTTAAATCCTTGAGGCTCCTCTCTTCCCAGCTCAATCCTGGGCCCTGGGCCCTGGGCCCTGGGCCCCTTTTCCTGATTTCCCACACAGCCCACCTGGTCCTTGCATCAGAACTTAGAATATCACAGCAGTCTTGGTCCTGCCATGCCTAAGTTGGTTGCTTGGCCCTGGATTTTCCGAATCACTCCTGGAGCCCACCCTTCCTTCTCCTGCACACTGAGTCCAGGTGACATCCTTCTAAGAAGACTCAGTATGAAGACTGTTTCCTTTGAGTCCCCGATGCTGTGCACAGAGTAGGGCCTCAATAAATGTATTCATTAGTTGTTTTCAGCGTTTTAGTGCTAGAAACAGAACCTGAGGCCTGTGTGTGCTCAAAATTCCACCAAGTTAAGCACACCTCAGGCCTTCTATTGTTTTTTTTTTTTTTTATCAAAACCGAAACCTAAAGCTGAATGTTGGCTTTGATGATGTCCTCGGTGACAAATCCAGTCAGTCTGACTCCTGCTTCTACCAAACTCCATTCTTCTTCTATGAAGACATTCAGCAAGAGTGGTGGTAACTTAACCTCTGCGTCTCGGTAGATTTCTATTGCATCATACTATTTGCCTGCTTTATAGAAATGGGTGTGGGGAATGTCCAATATTACCATAATTTGTTCTTCTCAGCACTAGCATTTCCCCTTGTGGATTTTCCATTAGTTCGTCAAATACTTACAATCTATCAAATATTTATAATCTAGCAAGTGCTTACTTATTTGCACAGTTGCAATCAAAATAAAAATTCTACTTATATTTTGTTTTACATTATTATTTATGGCTAAAATCCTAATAAAGTTATACAAAAGACCCAGCCACATTAACCCAAGTGGTGCTTTGCGCTCCTTGTAGACTATAGCCCATAAGGTTCCTTCCTTAGCTCCTTTTATGGGGTCTGTGTCTCCTCGGAGGCCTTAGAGGCTAAAGACTTTCCAAGTGCCCTCGGGAAGAACACATTCAGCTTGTCCAGCTGTATCATGAAGTAGTCACACCATAGCATTGGCTGCTGTGAGTGTCATTGTGCCACATGGTAGCAAGGCATTTGCTGGCCCTTGTCACTGGCTCAGGCCAAGAGGCCAGGACTCTGGCTCCTTTGGGCTTCTCTTGAACGATGGGCTCCTTTTCTCCCATGAAGTGCCTTGAGGAGGAGGGTTTGGGAGATGCAGGGTCGAGAAGGCCCAGGAACTCAGCAATAGGATAGGTGCTAATTAGCTGCATGGGGCTCATGAGTTGGTGAGTGGGTTCAGGGTGTGCCTTACTGAGGGTGTGTGACTTTCTGTCTCCCTGATGACTACTGTGGTTTTGCAGGTCTTGCATGCCTGGGTGTGCCTGCAGGAGCATGAGTATGTCTGTGTATAAGTTCATGTATCTTTGTATGTGTTTTTTATACATGTGTATACATGAGCATTTGTGTATTTTTACGTGTGTGTGTGTGTGTGTGTGTGTGTGTGTGTGTATGTGTCTGTGTTTGGGTATATGTTTGATTCTAAAAGTGTGTTTCTGGGCTAAGATATGTCCCTGGGCGTGTCTTTGTATCTGGTTACATGAGTATGATTGTGTGTCTCTGTGTGTGAACATCTGAGCACGTATGTGATTCTGGCTATGGGCCTGTGAATGTTAAAGGATAACTGTAATGCATAGCACAGCTGTTCTGGATGCAGGATGGAACAAACTAGGCAAATTATCATAACGATAGGAACAGATGACCCAGTGGAGACCCCCTGGAATCCAGTTTATAGTGTGTGCCCTCCCATTGCAGATCCAGGAGTCTCTCTGGGCCTGGATCTATGCTGGGATGGGGTGGCCTCTAGGCTCTGGACTCCACACTCTGATTTCCTGAGTGAGTCTACCTCTGTGTAATATGAGGCCCCTTCTCTGATGTATTCTGGACATGTCTGTGTACTGGCAACAAGCCCAGCCTGGATTCACACACAACCTCTTTGTTTAAGCATGGCAACCAGGAGCCCTTTTTTGGGTGGTCATGTGGTCATGGTGGTGCAGAAATTGGGATACCAGCCAGTTGTCTCTAAGGAAGAGAAGAAAAGGATCCCCTGCCCCAGGTTCCAGAGACCAATAGTGTTTGGCCTATCTTAGTTAGGGTTTCCATTGCTGAGAAAGGACATCATGACCAAGGACAACATTTAATTGAGGCTAGCTTACAGATTCAGAGGTTCAGTCCATTATTATTACAGCAGGAAGCATGCAAGCATCCAGGCAGACACGATGCTGGAAAGGGGGCTGAGAGTTCTATAACTTGGTCGGAAGGCAAGCCAGCAGGAGATGGCTTCGGAAGGCAAATAAGAGGAAGGTCTCTCCCACACTGGGAGGAGCCTGAGCAAAGGAGCCTTAAAACCCACCTCCCACAGTGACACACTTCCTTCAATAAGGCCCACCCCCACAGTGACACACTTCCTTCAACAAGGCCCACCACCACAGTGACACACTTCCTTCAACAAGGCCCACCCCCACAGTGACACACTTCCTCCAACAAGGCCTACCCCCACAGTGACACACTTCCTCCAACAAGGGCACACCTACTAATAGTGTCTCTCCCTGGGTCAAGCATATTCAAACCACCACAGTGCCTGAGTATGCTTTCTGCCAGGGTGATGATACGTGGGGTCCCTGTGCTTTCTGGGAGCTAAGACTGTCTGGCTCAGACAACTTGGAACCACAATCTTAGGTAGAGACTGAGAATCTTTTGAGTAGAGTCAGGGTGAGAAATTCTCAGACTAAAGAGAAGGACCTGTCCTCAAGTTCCCTCAATGACCTATGATGACCAGCTCATCTTTCTTTTTTTTTTTTTTCACTTATTCACTTAACGTCTCACTCGCCGCTCCCCTCCCGGTTGCCTTCTCCCATCATCCTTCCCCCATCTCCCTTCCCTTATTCTCTGAGTGGGCGGGGACCCCTTGGTTATCCCCCCAACCTTGGCACTTCAAGTCTCTGCAAGGCTAGGGTTTCCTCTCCCACTGAGGCCAGACAAGGCAGCCCAGCTAGAACATATCCCATGGACAGGCTCTGGGATAGCCTGCTCCAGTTGTTCAGGACCCACAGGAAGGTCAAGCTGCACATCTGCTACACATATGCAGCAGGCCTAGGTCCAGCCCATGTGTGTTCTTTGGTTGGTAGCTCAGACTATGAGAGCCCCAAGGGTTAGTTGATTCTGCTGGTCCTCCTGTGGCGTTCCTATCCCCTTAGGGGCTGTAATCTTCCTCCTATTCTTCCATAAGGGTCCCCAGGCTCCATCCACTGTTTGGTTGAGGGTATCTGCTTTTGTCAGAGTCAGTTGGTGGGTTGGGCCTCGCAGAGGACAGCCATGTTAAACTCCTGTCTGCATGCATAACTAATAGTGTCAGGGATGGTGCTTGCCCGTGTGATGGCTCTCTAGCTGGGCCAGTTATTGCTTGGCCATTCCCTCAGCCTCTGCTCTATCTCCCCTCCCTGCATTTCTTGTAGACAGAATTTTGGTTTGAAAGTTTTGTGGGTGGATTCGTGACCCATCACTCCACCAGGGTTCCTGACTGGCCACGGGAGTCAGACTCCCCAGACTCCATATTCACAATGCTGTTTGTCACAGCTAAGGACACCCCACTGATTCTTGGGCACCTCCCCTGTCTCTGGTTTCTGTCTCTTCCTGGAGATGCCCCCTACCTCATCTGCCATTCATTGGTTGCAGATTTCCATTCATTTTCCTTCTAGTCATCCTTCCTGCCTCTCCTCATACCTGACCCTGAACCTCCCCCACTCCCCTCCTGATCCCCTCTCCCTCCTAGTTCCCTCCCTCTATCTGCCTTCTACTACCATCCCATTCCCCATTCCAAGTGAGACTCAAGCATCCTTGCCTGTGCCTTCCTTCCTGTCCAGCCTCCTTGGGTCTGTGGAGTGTAACATGGTACCTGTATTTTATGGCTAATATCCACTTATAAGTGAGTATGTACCATGCATGTCCTTTTGGAACTGGGTTACCTCACTCAGGATGATATTCTCAAGATCCATCCATTTGCATGCAAAATTCATGACATCTTCTTTTTTCATAGCTGAATAGCATTCCATTGTATAGATGTACCACATTTTCTTTATCCATTCTTCAGTGGAGAGACATTTAGGTTGTTTCCAGTTTCTGGTGATTAAGAATAAAGCTGCTATGAACATAGTTGAGCGAGTGTTTTTGTGGGATGGTAGAGCATCTTTTGGGTATATGTCCAGGAGTGGAATAGCTGGGTCTTGAGGTAGAACTATTTCCAGCTTTCTGAGAAACTACCAAATTGATTTCTAAAGTGGTTGTACAAGTTTTCACTCCTACCAACAGTAGAGGAGTGTTCCAGAAGGAAGTGTCTTAGGGTTTCATTGCTGTGAAGAGACATCAAGATCAAAGCAACTCTTATAATGGTAATAGGGGAACTGAGAGTTCTATGTCTTGATCCAAAGGCAGCCAGGAGAAGACTGTCTCCTGAAGTGGGCAGAGCTTGAGCACGAGGAGTCCTCAAATCCCACCCACAGTGATGCACTTCCTACAACAAGACCACACCTACTCCAACAAGGCCACACCTCCCAATAGTACCATTTCCCATGGGCCAAGCATAGTCAAACCACCACAGGAAGGTACTGCAAGGGCAGAGACTGAGACCCAGAGTGAGTCATATCTTGGCTTCTCATGGTCACCTGGGGATGAGGAGCCCAAGAAAGGAGACAAAAAGAGAGATTTTTCTATTTCCTTTGTCCTAAAGGTGAAGTGATCAGGATTAGACCCTCAACACTTAGGGGTAGACTCATTATGAACTGGGGGTTTCCTAAAGCTTCCATGACCTCAGCAGGCTACACAGAAGCTGCCCACTATGTTCTGCCCTGTGCCCAGCAGACTTTTGACTCCTTTCAGCTTCCAGAGGCCCAAAACACCCACTGTCATGGACCCCTGGACCTGTTAGCAGGAAGCCCTGGGGAGGGAACAGGAGGAGGCAAGTGGTCAGGAGAAAAG
This sequence comes from Tokudaia tokunoshimensis, assembly GCA_036184795.1. NCBI lineage: Eukaryota > Metazoa > Chordata > Mammalia > Rodentia > Muridae > Tokudaia > Tokudaia tokunoshimensis. The sequence continues at coordinate 87,622,139 of BTHU01000016.1, read as the reverse complement.
TGGAGCAGCCTAGTTCAGGGGACAAGAGGCCAGAGAAGGGCCAGGGAGAGGTGGGAGGCCAAAGAAGAGTACAGAGCAGAGAGGGGGCAGGAAGGAGGGCATTGAAGAGCCTATGGGCTCCAACAAGGGAGGGGGCTGGCTGGTGGGAGTTAGGAACCTAGCTGAATGAGGCAGGCCGTCAGGAAGAGGGGCCGCATAAGCGGTGATGGGTGGTCAGAGTGCAAGTGGGGACCCGAGACTCTGGAATCTGAATCTGTTCTATGCTCAGTTCTTTTAGGATTTCATAAGAAGGTAGCGGACGGACGGGAGCAGAGAGACAGAGACTTGCCTGTAGTGTATAGCTGTGCCCATGGTACAAGTGTGGGAGCTGAGGCCCTAGGGAAGCAGGAAGTCCTTGGGCTAATGCTTGGCTGTGGAATTGTTGCAGGAGGCCAGGAAGCGATGGGCTCAGGGATGGGGAGAGGCAGGCCTAGTGCAGAGGGGGCAGGCAGCTGGCTGGGCACAGGACATTCAGACCTCACCAACCGCTGCCCTCCCCCAACTCAACATGGGGTGGGTGTGGGAGAGTGGAGACTGTCCTTATTCCTCACCCCCTCTCTAGCTCAGCACTCTGGGGGGTGTTCAGTCAAGAGGCTTCTGAGCTTCCATCTTATAAATATTCATTCCCAGGCTCTTTTCAGTTAGAAGTGTAGATTCAATTATTTTAATGAACACTGAAAAACTTTCTCTTCCATAATAGCTTTCTCTTCACATAATGGTGTGTGCCTTATGTAACAAAATTGGGTGTTCCTTTGTAGATGTCTCTTGAAATGTAAGAATTACATAACCCGGAAGTCAAGACTTCCGGTCACCCTAAGTCCTAGAGCACGAAGAACATATGTCCCAGGAAGCCCTTTGTACTCTAGTGACATCCCTCCCCGTGCTTCTGCTCTCTGACTCATACAACTGCTTCCTGATGGAGCAGGTGCCCCTGGAGGTGGGTGGAGGGGTTTCTTTAAGCTAGCCAGGGCTAGCTCCATGCAGATACTGGGTAGGCTGTAGGACAAAGGGCCAGAACCTCACCTGTGAAACCAGGTTTGCCTGGTGAGGCCAGAAGGTGAGAAAGTATCTATGAATGGGGTGTAAGATGAGGAGATGCCTAGGCTAGGATGGGGCCCAACTAATCCCAGGAAATGGTACTAGAACCAAGACTCTCATTTTGACAGGCTGCAGTCATCCTGGAGTGTGCTGGTCTGTGGGTGGAGTAGAGGAGGGCTGGGGTGTTGACCCAGACTCAGGAAGACCTGAGCAGTGGAGGATAGGGACCTCACTCACAGTCATGAAGGCCCTCTGAGGCAGAGAGAGACTCCACTGTGTTGTGGATAGGGTGAGGACTAAACTGCTACGGTGAGTGTAGGTGTCATGAAGCCAGTGTGTGAGGGATAGAGATTTCATGGACCTAGAAAAGTGGGTTAGAGGCAGAGCTTCGACAACAAGCGGATGAGGTTTGGGCTGCAGCTCATTTTCTTCAACAGTGTGCAGTTGGCACACCACTCCTGTGCAGACTTGTGGGAAGATATGTGACCCCTTAGTATAGGTTCATAATGATCAAGGCTTGTCCATCACCCCGAACACTGGTTCTTTGTGATAAAACGTTGAGAGATCTCTTTTCCCTGTCTAGAAATACGCAGTAGTGTTGAGAATGTGGCATGGTGATGGGAATGGGCTTCGGATGGAAGACACCAAGGCTTCCATGCCCGGTGCCAGGGGTGGGGATGGGAGAGCCAAACACAAACACAAAATGATGGGCTGGGGCAAAGCAGCACACACCTTCAATCACAGCACTTGCGGACAGAGTCAGTAGCAGTAGGATCTCTATGGTTCAAGGCCAGCCTGCCCTACATAGTGAGTTCCAGGCCAGTCAAGGCTACATAGTAAGACTCTGTCCTTGTCAATGTTCTATTGCTGTGAAGAGACCTTGACCGTGGGAACTCTTATAAAGGAAAGCTTCTAATTGAGGCTGGCTTAACGTTCAGAGGATTAGCCCATTATGTGTCAGGAATCATGGTCGCACACAGATTGACGTGATGCTGGAGAGATTGTTGAGAGTTCTACATCCCGACCAGCAGGCAGCAGGAAGAGAGAGTGACACCGGGCCTGGCTTGAGCATCTGAAACCCCCAAACCAACCCCCAGTGATATACTTCCTCCAACAAGACCACACCTCCTAATAGTGCCACTCCCTGGTGACCAAGCATTCAAATCTATGAGTCTATGGGGTCATTTCTATTTAAACCACCACAAACCCTGTCTCAAGAAATAAAAAACAAAACACAGCACGACAAACAAACAATACAGTTAATCTTTACTCTTTGACCAGCCTCTCTCCATTCCCAGTTCCTCATCCTCCCCAGCCTCTGGGAAAGCCCTTTTCTCTGCTCCTAGGAAGTGACCCGTGAGTGGGATCACGTGATGGTTGTCTTTCCGTGCCCTTTACCATTGTTTTTCAGCTACCACGATGATCTCCCATTCCACTCACGGTGATGTAAATCACAAGGTGATGTAAATCTCCCTCCTTCCTTTCTTCTCCCGTCCAGTGTCAGTGAGTCAATATGTTTCTGTGCGCATGGTCCTGTGTGAACATTGTATGGAGGTCATAGGTCAATACAGGTGCCTTCTTCGGTCACTCTCTATTCTCTTAGTTTTTGAGACAGACTCTCTCACTAAGCCTGGAGCTCACTGACTGGCTCACCAGCGAGCTCCAGGGTCTCTGTGTCTCCTCCCCAGAGCTCTGAGGCAGCTGCACAAGGGGCACTCATGGGAGGACTCATGCCCTCCGGCTTATATGACAAGCACTTTATTGAATGAGCCATCTTTCCAGCCCCCTCCTCTCCCCTCCCATCCCCTCCCCTTTCTGGCTGGGTCTCATGTAGCCCAGGCTGGTCTCAAATCTGTTAGTAGCCAAAGGTGACTTTGGCCTCTTAATCTTTTTCCTCTCTACTTCCCTTGTGCTAGGATTCCAGGCTTGTACCACCACCCTTGGCAGGATTCTGCCCTTTGTTAATGGTCAGTAGTTTTCTATTTCATGTATGAACCACGTTTTCTTATCTACTCATCTACTGATGGACACTTAGGTGGATTCCACATCTACAATGTGACTAGTGATGCAATGAACATAGATGCATGAGAGCACATATTCTCTCTCTCTCTCTCTCTCTCTCTCTCTCTCTCTCTGTCTCTCTCTCTCTCTCTCTTTCTCTCTCTCTCTCACACACACATACCTCTTTGTTGCAGAGACCTCATTTCCTTCAGATTACAATCTAGCAGAGTGCTTGGTTTCTTAAGGAACCATCGTAGGCAACTGAATCTCAGGGTGTGAATTGTGACATCTACAGAGTGGGGCCCGCTCATCAGCCCTGCCTCCTGGGGCTTGGGAAAGATTCAGTACAGGGTGTTGCTGACAGATGCAGTTCTAGGCTCTCAGGCAACTTTACCTGAGAAGGTCCAAACCCCAGCTCTGCAACCATCACATGGATGATACGCATCTAAGGCATGTCACTTGAGCTCTCTGCCTCAGTTTCCTTCTCTATGAATGAAGCCACTTGTAGTGTTCCTGTCCTAGTGTGGAGAATTAACTGACTTTCCCCCCAAACCCCACAAAGTCATAGTCTATTGGCTAATCCCTACATATAAAGTGGTGGGGGAGATGTCACCCTCAATGATATCTCCTTAAGCAGTCAAGGTGACTTAGTAAAGCTAACTAAGATTGAAGATGAAGATTAAATAGTGTGTTAGAGTAAGGTGTGACTGGGAACCTACTTGATGACATCAGAGAGACCAGAAGTGGGTACATCTGGGACAGGGAGCAAGTACTGACACACTGAACCCACATTAGTGGCAGAGAACCTTCCCCACAACCCTGTCCGTCCTGTTCTTGGTATTGGAGAAGGATTCCTACTCTCCACCACAAGATTAAAAAAAAGTCAAGATTATGTCAAAGATACCCAAGAAGGAAGTGAATAACAGTTCCTATATCCGTGGAGGGTTTGCTAGCATTGTGTGTGTGTGTGTGTGGGGGGGGAACACTTGGTCCCCAGATGGTGGTACTATTTTAGGATGTAGAGCTTAGGTAGAGGAAGTGGTGCCCTGTGATGTGCCTTTGAAAGTTGTATGGTGGCCTGGGTCCCTTCCTCTCTCTACTTTCTGTTCACTGTGAGGTGAAAAGCTTATGCCAGACAGTCCCACTGTCATGATATTTATTCTGCCTCATGATCCAGAAACATAGAGACAAGTGCTTATGGACTGGGCGGTCTGAGAGTGAGCCCAAGTCAATCTTCTTTTCCCCAAAGATGCTTTTCTTGGTATTGAAGATGTTCTCATTGTTAAAGAGCCTGGGGAATAAAACCTTTGTGAGAGCAAAAGTATAAGGTATTGTAACAGAATCAGTGATTCCCATGCAACAGAGCCAAGGAAAAAAATGTCCGTGCATAGAGGAGGGGTAGGAAGGGATGGAGGGAGAAGAGAAGGCCCACAGTATCCAAAGATAGAGATTTAGCAGCTGAGGCGTGGAGGAGCATGGCTCTGACGAGCATGTGGGGAGAGGACCCAGTCTGCTTTAGGCACCAGAAACACAGAAAGAAAATCTATCTTTTGAAGGGGCTCACTACCTGCTCCATCTTCCATGTCCATAAGAAATAAACAAGAATGACTGGGCTGGCTGGGCATGGTGGTGCACGCCCTTAATCCCAGCACTTGGGAAGCTGAGGCTGATGGAGCTCTGTGAGTTCAAAGTCAGGCTGGTCTAAAGAGCAAGTTCCAAAACAGCCAGGGCTACACGGAGACTCAGTCTTAAAAATAGATAGATAGATAGATAGATAGATAGATAGATAGATAGATAGATAGATAGATAGATAGATAGGTAGGTAGGTAGGTAGGTAGATAGATAGATAGATAGATAGATAGATAGATAGATAGATAGATAGATAGATAGATAGATGATAGATAGATGGATGATGGATAGATAGATAGATAGATGATAGATAGATAGATAGATGATAGATAGATAGATAGATAGATAGATAGATAGATAGATAGATAGATAGATAGATAGAAAGAAAATAGATAGATAGATAGATGAAAGAAAACTACAATTAAATTTCCTTTAAAAAATGAGTTGGTGGCTGTGACTTTGGGCAATGTTAAGGGGGTAAAAGGTGGCATCAGAGATGAGAAAATGTGTTGGATTTAGATAGGAGCAGAGTCACTGGTTCAGCCCAGGATTCTTCTCCTTCCACCTCAAGTCAGACCTCCCTCAGCTCCAGCAGAAGCCAAAGTAAATGAAGCCAGTGGTGTTAACGCAGGAGCACTGGTTTAGTGTATGCAAGGTATTTGGAGGCTTCATGCAGTGGGTAGGGTGGAGGTGCCAAAGGGTCCAATGGGCTTCCCTCCCATGGAGAGGATCTTGTTAACATAAAACACAGTATTTTCTCCTACTCTGAATTCAGCAGCAGGAGAAGCCTTGGTTGAAGTCTATGTTTTCTAGAACCTTCATTGTAAAGGGCACCCTCTGGGTACTGTGGACTTTCAGCCCCAGTACAACCATCAGGTTTAAAGAATTACCTGTGTCTGCATCTGCATATTCAGGGGAATCCAGACACGACCATAGCCAGGAGCAGTAATAGGCAGAATATAAAAAGAAGAAGCCAGGAGCCTGAGAGAATCGGTCACCATCGTGACACAAGAACAGGCAGGTCTCACACAGATGTCTGAGCACCTAGAACTTCCTCCTTTGAGCTCTCAGTCAACTTTCCAGGAAGGGAGAGATGGGGAGGGGCATTCTAAGCAGCTGCTGTCCCTGCCTTGATGTGAAATATCCAACACCTTGCTCTCTGTAAGCTGCCCATGTGACCGCTCTCAAGGAGGCCGGACATCTTCAGCCTCCGTTGGTGGCTAATGTGATGCACTTAGAAGGGGACTTCCCTTGGAGACTTGGCCAAGACTCCAAGGCTGAGAACTCATTGGTACTCCTAAGCTGTCTGACCACTCATGGGAATCATCTGGGCTTGGGGACAGAAGTGTGACCAAACCTAGGATTTGGAGCAGAGGTGAGACACGCAGCTACTGTGTGAATGTAAAAGTCCTTAAGCCATCTTCCTCCCCTCGTTTCTCCTCCCTCAGTTTATCCTCCTTCCCTTTGCTATTGCGCGCCCTCTTTGTACCCTGCGGCTCTACTAAGGATGATGCCGTTATCAATACCAGCCTTTTCCCTGCCTCGGACACAATCTCTAAAGAAGATAATGGCAGACTTACATCTATCCACGGGGAGGAAGAGTCTGACGCTTCAGCTGGGTGGCCTTTGTCTGTTCTCTTATTTCATCTGCCCTTCACTGGTTTTGAGGAAGGTGCTACTCTCTGTCTTGGACAGACTGTATACAAGCTGCAGAGTCGGGAATCCGCAAGCGCTTATTGATCAAATGAACTTCTGACCCCAGGTTGAGGATGAGGAAGTTGACTAGGAGAAATTACAGAGACTCGTCAAAGGGGTGGGGCCACTCTCTTGGCTTGCTGGGCTTTCTTAGGAATCAGGGTGCCACTGGTGACCCTACGACCTTCTCTCAGACACTCCATTCCCACTTCCTGTCCCAATTCCTTCTCAGCGGGACTGTTTCTCTTACTCCGGCCTTCCTTCTGCCCCATGAAGAGCAGTACCTGTATCCAGCCCCCACGCTGCCCCCTCTACTGAGTTGATCTGGATTTAGAGAAAAGCTAGAGGAACATCCAAGGTTTCCTTTTTATTGGTCAACTTCCAATATGATGTTACTGTTCAGTGTGTTTGTTCAAGGTGACCTTTGAGCAGCATCTACTGCAAGGCTGACTGGCTTCAAGTCTCTGCCCTTATTGTCTGCAATCCTTAGACCTCAGCTACACAGAGGCAACCCATCCCTGTCCTCAGAGACAGCCCCTATTCCTGTCCCCAGAGACACCCCTATGCTTGGTCTTCTTGAATGCCAAGCAACTGTTGTGTGCGAGAAGACCTCTTGAGCTGTTCTTTGTACCTCTGGCATCTCTCTGCTCCCTGCCTCCCTGCCTGGCCCAGCTTAGGGTTAGCCCCCAAGCCTATATCCCTTAGATTAACCCTTAAGCCTTAGGTTAAACCTCTGCTGGGGCAAGTCTGTAGGTGCCGGACCTTGATGGCTGAAGGGGTGAATGGAGTATTGTCAGGAGAGGATGTGGTGGTGGAGAAGCTTAGGTAAGCAGTCAGAAGGGCTTGCTTTGCACCCGAGAAGGAACTGCTTCCTGGAGCTCTCTTGATGCCTGGTGCACTTGATGAAGTTGGAGGTATGTGCTCCAGTATCCATCTCTCTAGAGACCCCCCCCCCCGAAAGGAGGCACGGACCCAGCCCAGCTGCCAAAGCGTCTAGCTTGCTCTTAAGGAAGAGAGGGTAGGATGGGTCAAGGCAGTGATCCCAGGCATAGGAAACCCCCAAGAAACATTTTTATTCATTCTTTTTCATGTTCCAAAGGGATGTGGGGAGCTAAAGAGGGGGCTCTGAACCATGGGCAGGTCTCTGCCTGACTGCTACAGAGATATTCCATCTTTCCAGGTTTTATAGGGCACTTGGGGGAGGTGGGACAGTGATAGTTTACATAGCTTTACTACATTAATGTCTTCCTGCAGGTATTTGACTCATGACCAAGCATTTACACATCTAAAGAGCAAGCAACAGCAAGGCTTATTCTTCCTGAGAAAGAATATATGAAGCAGGATACACCCATAATCCCATCTGTATGGTGAACACCAGGGCAGACTGGGGTACATGAAAGCTTATTCCCCAACCCATTCCCCCATGCACAAAGAAAAAGAAAGTAGCGAAAGCCAAAGGTACGTGAGCTCCCTTTGAGTAGTGGCAGGACCTTGCTGGGTTTCTAGACCCATGCTCTGGGTAACATGGTAGGTATGGGACACCTGTGTGTCTCCTACCTGTCAAGCTTCCAGCTGCCCTGATCTTATGCCCTGGTCTAGATGCCCTGCCTCTCCCTGTAGCCAGGCTCTGCCTAGGGTGTGGCTGAGAACATGAAGGGACCTCACTTAAGGAAGGTCTGTTCAGGGACAGCTTAGTCTCCTAGGGCAGCTTAATCTCTCTGTCCTGTACAGAGAATGTGTGTGGTGTTATCCCATCACACAACCTGGGAGTGATCAGAATGAAAGACAGTGGGAGCTGGGATGGCTGCCACAGATCTGCCATCTGTGACACTGAACACTGGGAACTTGAGCTCTGGAGGACGCCTGCTTCCCACAGAAGCCGATATGTATGCAGGGAGCACCTGTGTACCCGTATGAATCACTCAGACCCACCTTAGGGAGTTTCTATTCCTGTAGACACATGAAAGTCGCAGCATGCATGTTCTATAAAAATAGGCTTGCCTTGATACTCAGAGGCCCACCCCTCCTCCTGGCACAAGGATTACAGTCAGCCTGGCTTTCCTAATTTCTTGGAACCAATGAGGGCTCCTTGTTGGGTATCCTGCAGGGGCTGCCTCAGCTTTCCTTTGAAGAAGGGCCTCAGGGAGACATCGGCTCTCCATCTTTGCGGACACCTGCGTGGGTCCAACATAAGCCCAGACTGGATCACGAGGACTTGCTCAAACTCACGCTCTAAATATGAAGTTTTCCAGTCACCACTGTCCTCTCTGGCCAGGAATTTCCTGTCCTGAACCAAAATGTGCTAAATGTCCTGGTAATACTACTCTGTTCTTGAGTGATGCTCTTGTGAGAGAAGACAGCTTCTCACACCTGACAGCATGCACTCCTCGTCCTCCACCCTCACTCCATCCACGCCCTGCCCCTTTCTTGACTTATGTTTTGGAGGCTGGGTGAGTGTGCATCTAAGGGCATGGAAGAGAGTGGACCCCCTTTGCAGAAATTCACTGTCCTTGCCTAATATTTTAGTTCTGCTCAGAGGGGTGTGAACCATGCTCACTCAGCTTTTGGAAGTTCCGCCCCTGAGGAAGAGACCCTAAGCCAAGCAGGTTAACTTTGGAGCTGCCTGGGAGTCTCTGGCCCCACCCCTGCACCCACCCCCAACCCCCAAGGAAGTTCAGACCCGAAGAGGGGAAGTGGCTCTGCCTAGAGTTTGCAGGTGGCTGAGTCCTGAAGGAGAAATGACACCCCAAAACTTAATCCGCTGCTCTGGATTACCTACAGGTAACAGTCTCTCGGCCATTTAGAGAAACCGAGGTCCGGTACCTCTCTCCTAACCTTGCTTTCCTGAAGATTGGGGCTCTGTCCATACCTGTCCGGAATCAGTGGGTTTCCCCATGTAGCAGGCCAGCTATGAGTGCTCTCTGTAACATCAGCAGTAGGCAGCAGGCAGCCCTGGTTTGTCCCTGATAATGGGTGACATTTTTCTATGAAGCCTCAACTTCCTCCTGATCTGAGTCAAGGTTGTGTGGGGCGGGGGGAAGCTCCCCATAGGCAGTGAAGAAGCCCTCCCCAGCCATCTTGGCTTGCGTGCCACCAACCTCCACTGGCCCACAGTTCACTCCCCTGAAATCTTGCTGGGAAATCACCAAGTACCAGAGATTACATATTCTCAGGAGTCCCCACCCATGAGTGGGTGGGGGAGACAAAACCCTGGGAGGCTTACCTGCCTCATCATTTGCTTGCCTCAGTTTACCTCTCTTGGTGTGGAGTGGCTTAGTCAGTCTCTTTGCTGGGCTCTTGAGGGCAGTAAATGATGGATGGGGCCTGCTTATGCCCTGGCAAGCAAGTGGTCAGCTCAGACTGCCATCCTACAAAGTGATTATTCTTGAACTCCAGCCCAGCATCTCCTGGAGAGTCTGGGGGAGAACATGTGCCAGCATTTAGAGCCTTGACAATTCTGTATTCTTCCTTGCCTGTAAGGTCAAGTCAGAAAGTGTCTGCTGGTCTGTCCTGGTCTGGGCTTTGTGCTACTCAAGGTGGGGTGGGGTGGAGTGGGGCAGGGGTGTGCCAAGTACCACCCAAACCTCGTAGAAGGTTCTTCTCAGTTCTAGTTTGCTTCCCTAAGGAGTCACTTGTCACTGCAACAGATCAGCCTGCCTGCCTGACTTTCATTAATAAGACCCTCTCTAGGACCAGTTTTTGTGTGGGATGGTGATATAAATGCAAAGAAGGCAGGGTTCTCTCGTCATGGCATCATTACTAGACAGCAGGGATACCTGCCCTATTGCACAGACATGATTCCTAACAGCCCCACTTGACCTCAGAGGGCAACTCCTGTGGGATGACCAGGAATGTGGCTGTTTGATGTGAAGCCCAGTTGCTCCCTCTGCCTGCTGACCTTTCCCTCTACTTTTAGAGCTTACTCTGAACCCCAGACTGACCTATAACTTACCGGGTTGCCCAGGCTGGCCTTGGACTCACAGTAATTCTCCTGTTTCAGCTGCTTCCCCCACCTCCAAAATATTGAGATTACAAGCCTGAGTGCTTAAGTGTGTGTGTATATATATGTACATACATGTTCATGGATGTCTGTGTGTGTGTGTGTGTGTGTGTGTGTGTGTGTGTGTGTAGAGGCCAGAGGTCAATGTTGAGTGTCTTCCTTAATAACTTTCTACCTTATCTTTTGAGTCAGGGACTCCCACTGAGTTTGAAGCTCACAGACTTTACTAGACTGGTCAGCAAGCCCCAGGAGGCTTCCTGTCTCTCTTTCCAGACCTGGGATGACAGGGGTCTATCTAGTTTTATGTGGGTGCCGAGGCTCAAACTTGAGACCTCTTGCTTGTAAAGCAAGCATTTTACTTACCACCCTGTCACCTCGCACTCTGGTTTGCAGAGGCCCGACTTAGGCAGTTATTTCTGCTGCTTTTGGTTTGATGTTTACATTCTAACTTGGGAATCCCAAGAACACCATGGCTTCCAGCTAGGAAACTGGACTAAGGAGTGCTTGGATCCCCTCCAGCTGAATTCCTGAAGCCACACCAGCTGTGCTCTCTCATGATCTAGGGTCCTGTCTCAGTCTAGACCCCCGGAGGTCTAGAGCAGTGGGTAGGACTGGTGAGCTAGCTGCTGCAGTATAGGGTAGGGGACATCCTCTCGGCCTGTAAACATTCGTGTGTGTGTGTGTGTGTGTGTGTGTGTGTGTGTGCATGCTATTGCTTTACCGGTGATGTTTGGGAAATATGGGCTACTTTAGGGAGAGGAGAGCTTGCTGCTGTAGAGCCTTACAGCTTGGATTCACAGTCTCAGCTGAGAAGATGCACCTTCCGCCTGCCCCAGTGTGGCAGATGGAAGCACCCTGGGCACAGGGTTATAGCTATCTGGTGGAGTGTGATGAGGCTGACTGCAAAGATCCAGAACTGAGCAAGGTTTTATGGATAGGCAAGACCAGGTAGAGCCCCAGGGCCAGTGCTTCTCATGTGGTGCGTACTCAGTTTCTTTAGTAAGGTTCAGAAATCAACACTAAATTGAAAGAAGATTTCATTTCGGGGCTACAAACAAACAAAATCATCCTGGAACAAGACCATAGTTTGTGTGCATGTGTGCCTGTGCATATATGCATTTTCTCTAGAATATTCTGAATAAGCTCTCTTGCATTTGCTTGCATGCTTGTAATGACAGGGAGCTCACTCACAGCCAGGCCTCTGCTCTCAGAGGTACTTACAGGGGAATAGGCTGGCTCCCCAAGCACCAGGTGCCCACTCTTCCTATGAGCCCATCCCCCAACTCCCAATCCTCCCCTCCCCAGCCACACTGTGGAACTTGTCCTGGGCACCTAAGGATGCTCTCTCTCCTCGATGGGTCAGCTCATCCTATCTGCTTCTTCTCTGGTTCTGCAACTCTTCACCGGCAGCCCCTGCAACCAGGCAGCCTTGGGGCCCAGGGTGATGAAAGCCACGATTGCTACTGCAGTCTGTTTCTCTTCTAACTTGTGTCAGGGTAGTCTTGGTTCACCCCCTTTCGTATGGTCCTAGACGTGGGAGAGAATACCTAGAAATTCTCACTTGCTACAACTCCATCTGTGTCTTTTGGTCTCTGCTCCTTTCCAATATTTCAGTAACACGCTTCCGGATTTTTATCTCTGACTCGTGTTATCTAGGAGACTATGCTAGATGCGAACGAGAGTGCGTAGAAAAGCCATTTCCACGTCAGTTAAGGGACTGTGGCTGTGCAGGGTTCAGCTCCTCCAATAACTTGTTCGTGGTCAAAGCAGGAATGTGAACCACTTTTGCTCTTCGGTGCGTCCTGGACTCGGGAGTGGGACAGATGTTGCATGAGACCCTCCTGTCCACAGACTCCCTCTTTTCAGGCTTTGCCCTCTCATCTGTGCAGTCAGCTCTCCTGCGGAGGGGGCTGTTCAGAACTCTGCCTTCTTTATTTGATTAACGGTATTTTTAGGGTCAATCACCACGGTCACTAACTACAGTTACTTTTCCATTTCTCTTACTTTGCTTTGCATTTTCTGGCACATTCCCAGCATGTATTTCTTTACTGTGTTCACTGGAACATAAATTCAGTGTTTCAGATTTCATTATTTGTCATAGCTATTATCCCGATAGGGTCTCTGCTACCATAACAATTCTTTTGACTAGAAAAAAAATATTTTTCCATTTCCCATTTCTTCTTTAATGTTTAGCATACTGATGAATTAAGCTGAAGCTATCATCTTAGCATCCCCCTGCCGCTTCCTTTTCTCTGTTTCTTACCCATAAAATATATTTGAATTTTTAAAAAATATTATTTGTTTATTTTTATTTATAAGAGTACACTGTAGCTGTCTTCAGACAGACACCTGAAGAGTACGTCAGATCCCATTACAGATGGTTGTGAGCCACTGTATGGAGGTTGGGAATTGAACTCAGGACCTCTGGAAGGGCGGTCAGTGCTCTTAACTGCTGAGCCATCTCTCCAGCCCATATATTTGGATTTTTAAGTAGATGCTCTTTTTCATAGAAAATATTAATATTAAGTTTCTTTATTGTGTTTGCATTAACTTCAGTAGAGTTACCCCACCCCCAAATTGAGACTGTCATTTTTTTTTCAATTTCTATCATAAAATTTCTCTTGCTTTTGTTTTTTCAAACAAGACAAGATCATTTAGCCTAAATATCAAATCAGGAAAAAAAAAACCAAACATCTGCATTTATGTCTTTTAGTAGCTCACCAAACTTTGAGAGAATTATATATTAGATATCATTACTTCTACTCACTTTATTTATTTTGAGACTGAGTCTCAAATAGCCCAACTTGGCCCAAATTGAGATCTTCCTGATTCAGCTTCGGAAGTGTTGGGATTACAGATGTGAATCCTTCCACCTGGCTATTAAAAAAGAAAAGAAAAGTTTAAAATAGTGGCTAAATGTGGAACTTCGTGAGAGTGAGGCCAGCTTGGTCTACATAGTGAGCTCTGGGCCAGCCAGAGCTACACAGTGAGACCCCTGTCTCACAAAAGCGAAGACGATGCCCCTCGGCTGATCGAAGGGTGGTTCAGTGATTCTCTTTCGTCTTATGTGACCCTCACCGCCTCACCACACCTTGAGTTCATCCCAACCACACTTTGTTTCAAAAGCTATTTTTATCATTTTCCTTCCGTTCCTGGCACTTGACATAGTTTTTAAAGTATCTTACACTGCTTCCATGTTTTCCTGTGTTATTGTGGTAAGAATATGCATAAAAATTAATAAACAAAAAGACAGTAATTTAAAAACCACCTACCATCCAACTGCTAGAGTATAACGCTGTCCGGCATACGGAAATTTTTTTTCTAGGGTTTTTTTTCTCTGTGTGTGGGTTTTTAAAAATCACACTTGCAATCATTCTGAATGTATAATTTCATAGTTTGTGGGTTTTTATGCAACCTAGTCAGCATAAACATAGCATCAGAAATTTTTCCATTGAGTGAATTTACTGTAGTGAATTTAACCATTGCTTAGCGTTTTAATGTGTGTATTCTTTTATTATTAGAAAAAATGCCCAAAGAACATATTTCTCTACATAATTTTCTTCTTTTACATAGTTTGCTTAAAGTCTACGAGTTACTAAATAGAAAGTTAATACGAGTTTTAGTTGTGGCTTATGATTAACCAAATACTCTAGCTTGTGTGCCATGTATTCACTGGCTTGCATATTCATTTGACTATTGGTGAGTCCTTGCTGGCTTCTCGAGCCTGATAAACACTTTATCTCCCCGTAAATCCTTTTCTGTGTCTTTTGTCTGTTTCTGGAGCTTCTCCTCAGAGAGAAAGCTTTTACTCATCTAAAACATTTGCTGCACTTTGTTCTACCCAGTATATTATTTTATCTTAACTTTTTAAAAAGAGATTTTTCTACTCTACAAAGCTGGACTGTTTTCTTTTTCTTTTTAAAAAATTTACTCATTGCGTGTGTATGAGTGTGTTTCTCTCCGTGCGTGTTTGTACAAGGTGTGCCGGGTGCTCACAGCATGCAGAAGGGCTTCAGATGCCCTAGGACTGGAGCAGGGTCTGCCATGGGAACCAGACCTGGATCTCTTGGGAGACCAACGAGTGTTCTTCACCATTGTGGCAACCCTCCAGAACCCCCCACCTCTCTCTCTCAGTTTTGAGGATTATACCTTGGCCTTGTCTTTTCCTTTTCAATTATTCTAATAAAACAGGCTGTCACATGTTAAATTTTCATCTGACTTTTTCCTCTGGTTTGATTTTTGTCGAATGCATTTTCTTAATGAGTCTGAGTATTTTCAGCTACCTATCTTCAGATAAAGGCCTAAGTCAGTTCTTACTGATGGACTCTTAATAGTCTCAACTCACTGACTGTGCTTTTATTATTGATTTTGAGGGGGAGGGTGGAGAATGAGGTGGGATGACACCTCATCTTATCTTATTTCTGTTAGAATTCTTGGTATATCTGGGATATCTGAATGCTGGTGTCTGCTTTCAGTAAGAATGCTTTTATTATTTTACCATTAAACACAAAGTTGCTATGGAGTCAGCGAGTTACTTCTTATCAATCTAAGAAGCGCTTTCTATCCCTTCATTTAAATAACTGTCATAAAAAACCATTTATATGAGCAGATGGCTTCTCATTTTCCCTTAAAATGTTTGTAGATATGTCCATTGAAACTAGTTTGTGTTATAGATCTGACTTAGCCACAGTGTTTATCATCGTAGCGTACTGAATTCTACCGGCAGCCTCTCAATAGTCGCATGTATAGTCTGAGCACTGGTTTTTCTCTTTTGTGCTTCACTGGTACTTGTGCGAGCTTCGCAGCAGATGCTCATTAAAAATTATCTCGTGTGCTGACATCGTTCATAGCATCTGGGAATCACCAGTTGCTTAAAACCCTGAAAAAGGCGCCTGCTTGAATCATGAGCAATCTTTGATGGCGCACTGTTTCTTTCATGATTACTAGTCTAATGGATGTTTCTCCATCTTGTTCAGGTTTGGTAATTGGTGTTTCATGTTGTGAGTCTTCAGTCGTGTGATGGTTTTGTGTGGCTGAACACAGGGGGCAGCGTCTCTTGCTATAGTTATCTCCTTCCTCACAGGGCTTGATGTCTCCTGTTTCTGGAAGAACATTTCAGTTTGCTTTCTTGATCACGGCCAAGGATTGTTTTAGAAAAATGGCGTGCCTGGTCTAGTCAGTGCCTGCCTCTGCCCCACACTTCCGGATTCTGGTTTTTCTGTTTTTAATCTTTATTTTTCTCCTAATTTCCCTGGGACTCTTCCCTACCCTAATTCTAAATGTTCAAGTGGGTTGCTTAATTCACTTATTAAGTTTTCTTCTCCCTTTTTTCTCTTTAAAAAAATAAAAACAAATTACGGCAGCCACGGCTATATATTTGTCTCCATATGGTTTGGGCCACATTCTGTGAGTTGGTTTTTTTTTTTGTTGTTTTTTTGTTTTTTAAACAACAAATTAAAAACTTCTTGCAATCTTGACTACATCTCAAGCATTTTGTTTTCTTTTATACTTTTATATGTTGTCAGAGAATACAGACAACACAATTTCTGCCTAGGGTTTGTTTGTCTTGTTTTCTCTTTCTTTTTTCTTTCTTTCTCTTTCTTTCTTTCTTTTTCTTTCTTTCTTTCTTCCTTTCTTTCTTTTTCTTTCTTTCTTTCTTCCTTTCTTCCTCTTCCTCCTCCTCCTCCTCCTCCTCCTCTTCTTCTTCTTCTTCTTCTTCTTCTTCTTCTTCTTCTTCTTCTTCTTCTTTTTTGAGACAGTGTCTCACTATGTATGGCTGGCTTGAAACTCTATGTAGACCAGCTGGCCTCAACATTAGAAATCCTCCTGTCTCTACCTCCTAAATGCCAGGATTAAAGGCATACATTACCATGCCTGGCCTACCTTGTGTTTTTGATGTGTGTTTTATTCTCTCTAAATAGATAATTCATTTTAGCAAATGTTTCTTTGATATATAAAGATAAAAATAGGTTACTTATTTTGCTTAAAACCAGACTCAAGAACTATTGAGTAATAGCAATTATAGTTTGTTTAATCCTGTTCTAATGTGTGTTTTTCTGCTTGATCTGTTTGAATCTGTTAAAGTCTCCGACACCATTTGCCTTGGTTAGCAGATTTCTAAATTCTGTCTTTGTATACTTCTGTACTGTGCTGTCCGTGCACGAGACTGTGATGCTGCCATGGTTTTATCTACCTTTCTTTCTTAATTTTTTGTGTTGCTAGAACACCTAGGACCCATGCATACCAGGCCAGTGCTTTACCACTGAACTGTACTCCCAGACTCTATTTTCCCTTTATTAGTAGAAAATAACCCTTTCCCCTTTCTGTTTATTATATTTTTATTAGCATGTATTTGTTGTGCAAAGTTGTAGATTTCATGATTGCCAGCGGCACACACGAGTATCTTGTAGTTCCATCATACTCCCACCAACTCCCCTGCCTCACCCACTGCTCCCTCAGAAGACAACCTTCCTGATGCTGAGTGACCTTATTCCTGAGGCTTGGCGCTGGTTCTGCTGTTGGCTATCAGAACTTGCTTCTGCCCCTGTTTTCTCTGTTGACATGAGATTGTCACACTGAAGACTGGGGGACTTATGCATCCTTGAGAAGAGCAGAGTCCGGTAATATTTCTGAGTTTTGTTGTTGCTGTTTGCTTTATAGGATTTCACTATGAAGCCCTGGCTGGCTTAGAACTATGTAGACCAGGCTGGCCTTGAACTCAATGCCTGCCTATGCCTCCGAAGTGCTACAGTTAAAAGGGTGCTTCAGTACACCCAGCTTGAATAATAATTTTTAACTGAACTGAGAATTTGAAGATATTTCATATTTACTATCATTTCTATGCTTAGTTTCTTTTCCGGGTATAGTTACTCTGGGCTGCATAGTCCGATGATTTTCTTTCTTTATCTTCTTCGGTGATCTTGAAGATAGATGTTCTGTTCTAGCCACGGAATTTATCAAATACCAATCATACTTGATAGTGGGTTTCACTATGATGACATTCTCATCTATATTTGTATATTTTGACCATATCCCCATTCCCTCACATATTCTGCTTGTTCCCTTCCTCTTCTAAGCTAGTCCCCCATCTGCTCTCACAGACGCACACCCACTTTTAATAGTCACCAGTTACTTTAAGGTTCTTTTTTAAAAAAAAGACAGAATACCCTACATCTGGCTTAGCGCGATGGCTCAGCGAGTAAAGGCACTTGCAGGCAAGCCTGACAGTCTGCAGTCCCAGGGACCTACACGGTGGAAGAAGAGAACTCGGTTGTACAAGTTGCCTTCTAACCTCCATAGACTTGCTGTTGCACATGTACACACACACACATACACATGGACACACACACATACACATGGACACACACACATACGTACACACACATGTACACACACATGTACACACACAGAGTAAATGTAATAATAACAACTAAAATATCACGCTTAAATTTCTGTAATTAGTGAAAACTTAAAAAAAATTACAAAAACATTTTAAGTTCTAGTATTCTGTAGTTTTAATGGTGGCTGTGGCCCACAATGGCTGATCCCATGTTTGATAAAGATCTGCAAGAGAGGAGCCTGAAGGCAGTAGACATAAAAGCAACAACAACAACAACAACACGCCAAGAGAGGAAATGCTTTCAGCTCTGGTGTGACCAAAGCATCACACCACATCCTAGAAATATGCACAATTATTACACGTTAATCACAAATTTAATTTAACTTATAAAGATGGAGGTTAAATAGATTAAAACAGAGGCATTGGCCCCTTTGTGGAATATTAGCAAATACCTGCTTTGTGCTAGGTACTGTCTGTCACTCACCGGCCACAGCTCTTACAACCTAAACTCCTCGGTCTTCCTTCCTTATTAATTTGCATACATTATACAGTTGCCCTTATCTTGGGCTTGTGTTCCAAGACCCCCAGCAGAGATGCCTGAAACTATAACTGTGACTGGAACTGAACCTTACAAACAAATTTTCTGCTTTTGCTACCGATACCTCTTTCCCTCCCCTTTCCCCTCCTCCCTCCCACCCGGGAGCCTCTTGCCTGCTAGTACTCTGCCACTGAGTGATACCCCAGCCTTTTGTAAGATTATCCCTTACTGCCATGATTTCTTGTCACTACCATGTTCATTCCAAAGGTCGCTTCTATAGTTTCTGCTGCCCGTGCTTGGTTCCAAGGAGTCCCACCTGATATTCACTATAAATTATCTTGTTAACTCTCAGACATTTAACTTGGAAGTGGTACTGGTGGGGAGGGGACACACTTGAGAGAGGCCTTCTGTGTTCTTCACTCCTGAGCGACAATCTGGCTGGCTAGGAGATTCTTCTTTCCAAATGTTCTTCCTTAGATCTCTGCTGGTGTTAAGTGTTTCCAAAGAGGTGCACAAGGAACGTGGTTGGTTTATTAATGCATGTCTGGGGCAATAAAGACTATCTGTGATATAAATAGATCAATGTATAAATAATTAACAAGATAAAATAAAGGTATCAGTAGAACACCTGGGCATGACTCTCTGTTAAGGTTTGCACCGATAACTGGCGTCTAGCTTCTCAGTAGTTTTTGTTTTCTGTCTGTTTAAGTTGGTGTCACTTCTTAGGGCTCACACAGTTGCAGGAAGCAAATGACACAGAGTCACCTCCAGCTCCTCGGCTCTAACACAGGCTCTGCTTTTTGGCCCCTGACCTCTTTCCCCTTTTAATTCTCCCTTTTCCCTGGTAGGAGGCTGAAATTACCCCCTATTCAAATTCTTCTAGCATTAAGGGAGCCCAGCAATTCCAGCTTGAAGACGGGTAGCCCACCACTGGATGCTGCTGCCAGGATAGAAGCTGGGACAGTCCCACTGCTATCCTTGGGATGCTAGCCAGCATCTCAAATCTAGACAGCATCAGGACCACTCTGCTAGTGCTTCTGTTTGCTCTGATCGCCCTTCCAGAAGCCCTGCTGCCCAGAGCCCTGGTGACAAGATGCACAGCCTAGCAACCCCCTGAGGTCCACTGTGATGTCCCCCCAGGCCTACCCCCAGCCAGCAGAGATGACGGCACCAAGCGATTCCCATTCTTTTTATAAGAATTTATCCTAGTTAGGGTTTCTATTGCTGTGAAGACACACCATGATCACAACAATTCTTACAAAGAAAATCATTTAAGTTGGACTTGCTTACAGTGCAGAGATTTAGTCTGTTGTCATCACACTGGGAAGCATGGTGACATGCAGGGCAGGCATGGTGCTGGAGAGGAAGCTGAGAGTTCTACATCCAGACTGGCAGGCAGCAGGAAGAGAGAGTGACACTGGGCCTGGCTTGGGCTTCTGAAACCTCAAAGCCCACCCCCAGTGACACATTTCCCCCAACAAGGCTACACCTACTCCAACAAAGCCACACCTCCTAATAATGCTACTTACTCCCTTTGAGCCTATGGTGGCCATTTTCATTCACACCACTACAGGATTCCTCCTACAGACAGCTGAGCTTAGGGAGGCCCCATGACCACAGCCACCACACTCTCAAAGCTGATTGTGGATAGGAAGCTCTTCTTACCTCCTTCCTTCCTCTCTCCTTTCTCAAGGGCAGCCCTGTGAGGATTTGAATGTCCATGCTCTTCCTTCTTTGGTACTCAATCAGCTTCTTGGATGTCTAGCTATGTCTTAGCAACTGCTTCTGACTTGAAGGGACTCAAGTGTTATCTACAGTGTTATCTGTAGATTGTTGCAGGCCTGGGTTGACTGGAACAGAAGGTGCCGCAGTTCCTACCTTAGGTTGAATATGGACTGGTCCTTATTATGAGTAGCTTTGGCTTTTCTAAGGATGTCTGTTTCTTCTCTTTCCCAGAGTACAACTATGCCTTCTTACCTTATTCCTGTGACAATCCAGATTTTAAAAAATAAATTTGTTTTTATTTTATGTGTAAGAGAGCTTGCTGCTTGGGTATGCATACTGCAGGCCAGAAGACAGTGTCAGATCCCCAGGGGAGTTATAGACCATTGTGAATCTCCATGCGGGTGCTGAAAGTGAACTCCAGTCCTCTGTAAGAGTAGCAAGTGCTCTTAACCACTGAGCCATCTCTTCAGCTCCCCTTTGAAGACTCTTTAAAAGATGATTCCCCTAGACCCTTAGAATTGAGAATATTAATATTTCAGACCCTCTAATAACTCTGCCATTAGCTGGAAGAAACTTTTTCAATTTCTGATTGCTTTATTCCTGTCTGTAGAGTGCATCTTCTGACTTCAAAGATCACCTTCTGAGAAGGCTCTATTTGATGTCTTTCTAGAATTTAAATGGGACCTTTAAGGTAGTTTTGCTGGGGATGCCGACAGAGCTGACTCCTGCCTGTTTCTCTCTCTCTCTCTCTCTCTCTCTCTCTCTCTCTCTCTCTCTCTCTCTCTCTCTTTCTGAGTAGGCTTAGCTCAGCAGTTTAGATGATCCCTTTTGCTTAGACCAATTTTCTTTTGCTCTCTGTTGTTTCTCTCTTCCTTCCTTCCCTCCTTCCCTTCTGTTTTAGTTAGGGTTTCATTGCTGTGAAGAGACACCACGACTATATAAGTAACTCTTATGAAGGAAAACATTTAATTGAGGCTGGCTTACAGTTCAGAGGTTTGGTCCATTATCATCATGGTGGGACGCACGGCCACATGCAGACAGATATGGTGTTGGAGAAGGAACTGAGAGTTCTACATCTGGATCCACAGGCAACAGGAAGAGAGAGTGAACCTCTAGAACTGGCTTGAGCTTCTGAAACCTCAAAGCCCCTCCAGTGACATACTTCCTCCAACAAGGTCACACCTACTTCCTCCAACAAGGTCCACGCCTCCTAATAGTGCCACTTCTTGTGGGCCTGGGGGGGGGTGGGGTGGGGAGGTGCATTTTGATTCAAGCCACCATACCTTTCAATCTTCTTTTCCTTTTGCTGGTGTCCTCACTGTGTTATACAATCCAGTCTGGAACCCCTGAGCACAAGTGGTCCTCCTGCCTCCACTTCCAGGTGTCGAGATTACAAGTGTATTCTACCATCTCCAGCTAGTGCATGAATGTTTGTGTGTGTGCTTGTGTGTGTGTGCACACACATACATGCTGATACACATATGTAGGTCCTAGATCAGTGTTAGGTGTCTTTTCTCGAACTTTCTCTACCTTTATATTTTGAGACTCCCACTGCAACAGAAGTCTCCCACTGCAACAGAAGCTTGTCAATACAGACTGGCTAGCCAACGAGCTTCAAGGACCCAGCTGGGGTTACAGGCACATACCACTATTTTGGTTGTTTTTTGTTTTTTGTTTTTTTATGGGTTCTGAGGATCTGACCTCAGGTCCTTGTACTTAGTGTGGCAGGCAAACACGTCAAAGTTTACCTGGTGCCTTCTGAGTCACACCAGCTATTTCTGAGATTGGCCTGGGGCGCTCTGCTCAGGAAGAATCGGCCTGTCATTTTGCATTTCTTTTAAGCCTCCTGCAGAGGACTCTTCCACCATCCTACCCTTAGCAGAGTTACATGAGAGCCCTGAGTCTGAGACCCTTGCCAGAGGTTCCTCAGTACAACCTTAGGAGGCACTTACCACACCACAGGGGGCTTGTCTTATTGAGGTTACTATTGCCGTGACAAATCACCATAACCAAAAGTCACTTGGGAAAGAAAGGGTTTATTTCACTCACACGTTGTTCATCATCAGGAGTAGTGAGTTCCCTTCTGACTTCCTTTGATGATGAACAGCAATATGGAAGTATAAGGTCCTGGAGGCAGGAGTTGATACAGAAGTCATGGAGAGGTGATGCTTACTGGCTTGCTCCCGGTGACTTGCTCAGCCTGCTTTCTTATAGAACCCAGGACCACCAGCCCAGGGGAGGCCCCACTCACAATGGGCTGGGCCCTCCCCATCAATCTCTAAGAAAATGCCCTACAGCTGGATCTTTTTCTTTTTTTTTTTAAAGATCTATTGATTATATGTGAGTACACTGTAGCTGTCTTCGGACACATGTCTCATCTCATTACAAATGGTGGTGAGCCACCATGTGGTTGCTGGGATTTGAACTCAGGACATTCGGAAGAACAGTCAGTGCTCTTAACCACTGAGCCATCTTTCCAGCCCCCTACAGCTGGATCTTATGGAGGCATTTTCTCAGTTGAGGGTCCCTCCTCTTAGATGAATTTAACCTGTATCAAGTTGACATAAAACTCACCAGCACAGGTCTAAAGTACTTGTCATGGGAGAGGTGCTCTTCTGTGTCTCTGAGACACGAGCCTAAGAAAAACTCACACATAGGAAAGCACAGATTCGTAGGAAACCATCTGGATCAAGTGGCAGACCTTAAATGTTTAACAGATAATACTCAATAAAGGGTCTGTCTGTCTATAAATATGTCTATATGACTACTGTATAGTTTTTTCCCCCTTTTAAACAGGAGTTACAAAGAGTTTGGGAATGGTATCCCACTTGGGATCTTTAAAATACCTAAATTTGAGGCTGGGGGGGGGTTCAATGGGTAAAGTGGGTGCAAACATGAGGATCTGAGTTCGGATCCCCGGCTCCAGGTTCAATGAGAGACTCTGTCTCAGAAAACAAACAAAGAGGGGGAAGGTGGAGTGTGACAAAGGACCCTGATACCAACCCACCTCTGCTTCCACACATGCCCATACCTCCACCACTCCCCATCCCCAAATAGCCAAATCTTTTCTTCCCACGCGCTCCACAGGAAGCTGTACGCAATGAGAAAGAAACAACCGAGGAATGGGAATTCTCTCCTCAGTGGCAACGTAGCAAAGAAATAAGTCACAAGGGTGAGGGGTGTGGGATTCATTGTTACCCAGGAAGACAGTTGGAAGCCTAAACATTTGTTACTAAGCTTCTGGTCAAGTGAGCGATGTTCCGTCCACACAATGAATCCAGGGAGGCTGTTAGAGAGAACCGAGCCACACATACTCGTGAGGAACAATTGCCAAGAAACACTGTTCACTGAAAAAGCAAGGGATAGAAACTGTAGGTATAGTTATTTGTTTTTTTATTTCAAAGATACCATACTTATATGTATATGTTTATGAAAATATGATTATAACTAGAAACTCCTGGAGAAAATCTGCTGTCATGCATGGGTAGCTCTGGAAAGTACAATCGAGGCCCTAGGGTGCAGTGGCGGCATGTTTGTATTCTTCGGGTGTTTTATTGAATGCCCAAATTGCTTTTTAAGCTTTAAAAAAAAATTCCAGTATAATAGCATAAGCTAAAAGCAGCACCCCCACCCCCGACCACTGGTACAGCCTCTCTGGTGACAGGCTATGTTAACACCCCCTCTCTGCATCTTCAGGTCTCCTCCTCAGGGAGGGTGAAGGAGGGACAAAGAAAGAGGGAGCAGGCCTAGGCTATAACTGCTCCCCAAGTGCCTGGTGTTGAGGTGGTTAGAGAAGGGGCCAGGTGGAAACCACCTCTCAGGGTAGGGGCCCTGTGTGCTGGTGAACACCGCCGCCCAATGTCTAGGGGCCTGGTGCATTAGCAGCTTGTCTTCACTCAAGGGAAGTAGAAGAAAGGATGGTGGGGTGGGGGGGAGAGGGAGAAGGAGAGGGAGAGGGAGAGGGAAAACAGAGATAGACAGAGAGACAGAGGCAGAAGAGGGAAAGGTAGACAGAGGTGGATGTCTAATTCCATCATTTTTCTAGAAGTCTAGTTCTGGAGGCATGGGCCGATTATTCCTTTAGTCTGTTCCAAGCACCCCTTCCATTATACTGAACCCCACAATGACAGTCTTACCCTCTTAAAGAGGCCAGAGTCGGCCCAAGGTCCTGCCCCTGGGAAGGCTCACCTCCAGCCCTGGCCTTCCTGACCTTCTTGTCTGTTTGACTAAAGGCCTTTCTTTGTCCTAGACAGATCAGTCTCCCACTTCATTCCCTCTGGGAATGTCCCTTCTTACACGAAGACTCATTTTCTGCCCGGATTTCTCCTCAAGGGCAGCAGAGGCTGCAGCTACTCCAGACTTTCCATCCCAAGTCACCCAGAAAGAGCCCGGGCATAGATCTGATTGCTTTTAATTGCCACACATCTTCCCTTGACCCAGTGGACAAATCAGTTCCTGTGTCCAGAGGGGAACGTGATGTGCTGGTCAGGAGCATCTCTGCCATCAGGGGCAGAGTCAACTGTTTAAACATCAGGAAAAGTGGGTGAAGGAGCTCAGAGGGTCCCTTGCTTAAAGAGAAGCTGGAGCCTGTGAACAGCACCTGAAACCCTGGTCCAGCTGCACCCCAATGCTTTCCCGTTCCTTCCTTCCCCTCCTCTTCTCTCCTACCCTTCCCCCCACTCTCCGCCCCTCTCTCCTCCTGTTTGTGTTGCTAGAGACCCAACCAGAGGTGTTGTATGTGTTAGGCAGGGGCCCCATCCCCGAGTCATATACCCAGGCCTCTTCATAATTTGTCTAAAGTCTGAGTCAGGGCCTCTCCAGGTTGTCAACGCTAGCCTTCAACGTGTGATCCTCTTGCCTCTCAGTACTACCCCCTGCCAGTTTCTGGATGACAGGTTCACACCACAGATGCACACCACCAGGCCTGGCAGTTTGCAATGGTGTGAAAATCTGTCTTCGCTTAAACCAGCATGATTCAGAGTTTGTGTTGTTAGTCCTTTCAATAAGAGTTCTGATTTTAAAAAAAAAAAAATGAGAGAGGCTCATGCACAGAAGAGTCCAGTTTTTGTAGGGGTGTGTATGTGTGTGTGTGCGCGTGCACACACACACACCCTGGTCAAAAATTGAAGGCAGGTGCCTCCCTCAATCACCTTCGCTTTATGTACTGAGGCAGGATCTCTCTCTCTCTTGAACTCACCAATGTTACCCAGCTTGGTTCAGGGATCTCCGTCTCCCCCTCCCCCCACGCAGCAGCATTATGAGTGGACCACCATGCCCATCCACGTTCATGTCGGTTCTGGAGGTCTAAACTCCAGTCCTCACCCTTGCATGGCTTCAGCCCCTCGCTCTGTGTTTGCTGCTTGCAGTACACTAAGCATGGGTCGCTAAGGGCTCATCATCCTCTGCCAAGTTGTTTGGTTGTTCATCAGCTCAAGGGAGTGAGAGGAACTCTCATCTACTGTTGGTGTTGCAGGCAAGAACATGAGCCGGTCAGAGAGTGACAACTGCTCATTCGATTCCGTGGACAAGCTGACCAGTACCTTGCAGCTGGCAGTCCACATCCCCACCTTCCTCCTCGGCCTGGTGCTCAACCTCCTGGCCATCCGAGGCTTTGGTGCCTTCCTGAAGAAGAGGCAGCTGGAATACGTCGCCACTTCTATCTACATGATCAACTTGGCTGTCTTCGACTTACTGCTGGTGCTCTCCCTCCCATTCAAGATGGTCCTGCCGCAAGTGGAGTCCCCGTCGCTGGCCTTGTGCACTCTGGTGGAGTGCCTCTATTTCATCAGCATGTACGGGAGTGTCTTCACCATCTGCTTCATCAGCCTGGACAGGTTCCTGGCCATCCAGTACCCGATCCTGGCCAGCCACCTCCGGTCCCCCAGGAAAACCTTTGTGATCTGCTGCATCATCTGGATGCTGGTTTGGATTGGAAGCATCCCCATCTATACGTTCCACAGGGAAGTGGAGAAATACAAGTGCTTCCACAACATGTCTGACGGCACCTGGAGTGCCAGGGTCTTCTTACCCCTGGAGATCTTTGGCTTCCTCCTTCCCATGGGCATCATGGGCTTCTGTTCCTACAGGAGCATTCACATTCTGCTGCATCGTCCAGACAACACTGAGCACTGGGTCCAAAAGAGAGCCTGCATCTGGACCATTGCTACCAATCTCATCATCTTTGTGGTCTCCTTTCTCCCAGTGCACTTGGGTTTCTTCCTGCAGTATCTGGTGAGGAACCGCTTTATCTTGGATTGCAGGGTGAAGCAGGGCATCAGCTTGTTCCTGCAATTGTCTCTGTGTTTCTCCAACATCAACTGCTGCCTTGATGTTTTCTGCTACTACTTTGTCATCAAAGAATTTCGCATGGGCATCAAGGCCCACCGGCCTGTCACAGTCCAGCTGGTCAGCCAGGATACCATGGTCTCCAGGGGTTAAGAAAAGGTACTCCTCTCAAGGGAAGGAAATCACAGTCCTAAATTCTCATAAAGACCCTCCTGGGCTTGCCTTTGGACACTCGCTGAGTACCATCTTTGTTCTTTATACTCCTTTTCACCTCACCTGGACCGGTGACAGATGTCATGCTTGTTTTGGGTTTGCTAAAGAGTCAGGTGAAATCTTCATTTCTAAGTCTAAAACGTATGAAGCAGAAGAACCAAAAAACAAAACAAAATGTAGCTTGAAAAGTCTGTTCCTCAGCTTTCCTGTCTTTCCAGTCTGTTGGAGAATCTAGAAAGGAAGAGAAAGGGCAGGGAATCTAGAGCGTTTTTATGTGGCTTTTTGTGGGTTAGGGAAGAAATACGCCTTCAAGACGGAGCAAGCTTGTACTATTTTTCTAGTCTCTTCTGAAGCTCTCTTGGCAATAACCTCACAGAAATGAGGACAAAGAGAGCTTTTTAAGGGCTGAGAAGGATTAGGTGGAGGGAGGGGGCTGTGTGAAGCAGGTCTCGGGGAAACAGGAGACATGACAGGGCCAATGGAGACAGAGTGCAAAGGGTCAGAGTGGCGAGGGAGTAGAGTATACCCCAGGAAGGAAAGAGACATGCTAGAGTTGGAACTGGATGCCCCCTTTCCTATGGCCATCTGGTAACAATGCTGTCCCAGGACTAAGCAAGATTCAGCCTAAAAAGAGAGCTCTTTTGAAGGTAACCAGCCTTCTGACTTGGACAGCCTGGGAAGGAGTTCATTACACCAGTATGAAGGGGATGATGAAAAAGAATTGGCCATAACTTGGTTCAGCCATAGCAGAATGAAGTTGTCCTTATTGGGCCTGGTTGGGCAGCTGGCACTGGTGACATTATCTAGGAAGCTGGCCAGGGATTGGGGGTTGGGAGGAAGGCTATCTTCACCAAACAGCACAAAGGCCTGGATTTGAGGAAGGTCAGGGTGAGGGGCTCACCAGTTCCTGGAGGGAAATGACAGATAGCTGAATCAGCGTTGGAACCTTCGTCGGCACCTCTGGCTCTGGAGAAGGAGCTCCCGGTGACAGCTGAAAGCCTCTCGTGCTGTGACTCAGTCGTTCGAGAGAGTGAAATGATTAGAAGGATAAATTGTGGGGTGTGTTTGCAAGACGGAAGGAGTGGGACGGGAAGAATTCCATGAGACTTACCGTGCTTTAGGAAGAAAAGCTAGCTAGGTAGATCTTCCAGGGTAAGAGGCTAGGGGTGGGCTGATCATGTGGGGAGGGGTAGGAGAAGATGGAGCTGTAGCTAGGATCTGGGAGTTGTCCACAGAGCGGAAGATGGAGGTGAGGCAAGATGTAGGGGAAAGGAGGAATGGGAAGGGAAGGAAGAGGAGGGAGGGAGGGAGAGTCAGAGGGAGGGAAAGAGGAGGGGGAAGAAGAGGAGGAGTAGGAGGAAGGCAGATGGGCAGGAAGGGTTGATGCATGGAGGAGGATAGAAAAGGTGAGTAGGGAGGGCAGAGGGAGGGTAGCTTCCTCCTGAGAGTCTACAGCTTCCACTCTACTGGAAGTCATTGAAGGGTAGGCACTTCCAGGCCATGGTGCCTGTGGCTGTGTTCAGTGTGGAGCCACCCGAAGGAATCTTTAAGGAAGAGAGAGTTAAGGACTTTGGCAGTGGCTGTAGGGAAGTGAGGGTTCCAGGACCAGAGCCTCTGTCTCAGGGCTGGGTCTTCAGGAACCCACTGGTAGCGATTCAGGGCTATTCAGACCCAGAAATGAAGCTCCCAGTCTTGGATGCTGTTTGTCCCATTGCTGTCTTGGACAGAGATAGCACCTGGGACACTGAGACATACAGCTGCTTTAGTTAGGTTCATCCATGTGTGGCTAGGTCTTGGGACCACCTCCTCTGTGTTCTCTCCCTGTAATGAGCTGTTCACCCATCCAACGGAGTCAAGTGGGCCCCTTGTGCAAGTATGTCTGCAGGCAAGATTCCTCAGAGCAAAGGCTTTAGTAGGTTGAATACCCACCCTCCCCATTGATGACCAGAGCTAAAACTTGGTGTGAATATAGCAACACTCTATGGCAGAAAGGTCTCTAGGTCCCGAGAGTATTATTACCAAAGAGGGCAGGGAATCTAGAGCCATGAACTGGGGAAAAGTAAGGACAGGGTTCCTGGAAGGGTACAACTGTGTCAGATTGGAAACTCTGGACCGGGAGGTTGGAGGGAGGGGAGATAGGATTTGAGAACCCACTGATTCATTCTAAAATAGTGAGTAAAGGAGACTGGCCTGGTGTGTGTCACCAGTCCAATGGGTCCTCAAGTGACAGTTGGCTCAGCAGTACCAGAAATGGGGAGGGTCAGTGTTAGAGTTGAAATACAGCAGAATGCAGTCACTGAGGGTGGGAAACCCAGCACTTAGTTGTGAAAAAGGCTCAGATTCCTGTTACTAAAGCCAGTGGGGCTAGGAGCTATTGTTTAGCCTTAAGTATGACCTTATTCGTACTCAGCCTAGGAGCACCTGACACATTGGCTATGCGTACAGCTGCAAGATCTAGCAAAAGTAATTGGAAAACCAACTCGATTAACATGATTGACTGAATAAATTCATGTACTATGACCCTGTCTCTGGCTTCAGTTTCTGGCTCCAGAGAAGAACTGGTCATTAATGGCCCCAGCCAAGGGATTCAATGGTATGTTCCCTGGGCATCAAGTATGATGGAGGGTCCTACCTGTAACACAGGTGGCCACAGGTGGTCATCAGATGCACAGCTGGTCTTCCCAGTTGGTTAGGATCCAGACCCTGTGCAGTCACATGGGTGCTTAGTTGTTTGTGACGCCACTGGATCTCAAAGGTCCCACACACTTGGGCTCTGTCCCTTTCAGCCTGTTCCTCCATCTGTCCCACCAGGACACTGACTCTGTATCCATGAGAGGCCCAGTCCAAGAGGCCTGTTGACCACACATCCTCCACTGGTGATGCTTCCTTTTCTGACTAGTTATGGTGTAAATCTATCTTTCTTTACAGGGAACTCCTCCTCACCTACCAGAACACTTGACAGGCATGGCCTAAGTCACCCCTTTTTTCCTAAGTATCTACAAGTTCCAAGGCATGACCTGGATGTGAAAGGCTGATCAGGGACATCCTTGTCCCTTAACAGACATTTTTCGGTTAACCTTAGCTAACTTGTGGCTGGGTCCTATCCCCTTGGCTCCCAGAGGATTTGACTGGAGAGCGCCTATTCATAAACTGCATCTAGTCAGTTCTGTTACCCCCAAGTCCCCTCCCTGTAGACCCTTTGAAGTTGGAGTCATTACAGTAACACGGTGGAGATGCCCTGGGCTTCTGAGAACACCCACACAGAAAATTCTACCCTATAGAAAGTTACTGTGAATAACCAGTAATTTCAAAGATGCTTGAAATGACTGTAGGCCCAGTAGCAGCTGCAGAGACTCAAAAGGATTAGAAAGCACTAGTTTAGTATATCAACGAGGAAAAGACAGGATGAGCTTTCTAACCTGGGATGAAGAGCGTTAACCAAGCAGAGGAAGACACACCCCTACCTAAGGACCCATATGGAGATGCTATCTACAAGATCTTCCATGGTGAACACTCCTCCACTGCTGGTGGGATTGCAAGCTGGTACAACCACTCTGGAAAGCAGTCTGGCGGTTCCTCAGAAAACTGAGCATGACACTCCCGGAGGATCCTGTTATACCACTCCTGGGCATATACCCAGAGGCTTCCCCTATATGCAATAAGGACACATGCTCCACTATGTTCATAGCAACCTTATTTATAATAGCCAGAAGCTGGAAAGAACCCAGATGTCCCTCAACGGAGGAATAGATTCAGAAGATGTGGTATATCTACACAATGGAATACTACTCTGCAATTAAAAACAATGAATTCAAGAAATTCCTAGGCAAATGGTCAGAACTTGAAAATATCATCCTTAGTGAGGTAACCCAATCACAAAAGAACACACATGGTATGCAGTCACTGATAAGGGGATATTAACCCAGAATCTCAGAATACCCTAGACACAATTCATATATCAATAGATTTCCAAGAAAATGGAAGGAGAGACCCCTGGTCCTGGAAAGACTGGATATAGGGGAATACCAGGACAGAGAAGCGAGAGGGGGTTGAATGGGGAACTGGGTGAGGGAAGGGGACTTATGGACTTTTGGGGAGGGAGGAAACGGGAAAGGGGAAATCATTTGGAATGCAAATAAAAAAAATATAGAAAAATAAAAAAAGATCCTCCATGATCCTCCGAGGGCCAGCTCCATTGCAGACAACATCCTTTTGGGACAACAGAGTGGCTGGCTGAGGGTACGGTGAGAATCCCAGTCTGAGGACAGGGACTAAAAGATTCCTAAAGGTGTTGATTTTGAGGTGTACATCCCTGAAACTACTACCATAACACCTCTCACCTTCTCAGCTGTGCTTCTTGGTAAAGCCAGGGCAGAGCTACCACAGGCACTGACGGGACCTGGAGCACAGTACAAGTGAGCAGAGCAAGTGCCTGTCCCCTCTTCCCTTTGTGAACAGTGCTGTTGGGGGTGGGGTGGGGTGGGGGTGGGGTGGACCTTCACTGTGAGCTACTGCAGAAGTGAGGCCTTCCATCCTTTGATGTGCTGCAGAGGAAAGACTAGAAGGTGTCACTTCAAAGGAATGCTTGTGGGAGCAAACCCCAGCTCACCTTGAGGCCCCAGGCAGTGCCTTTGCTCTGAGGCAGTCACCTGAGAAACTACAACCAAAACTTGTCTGAGCAGGGTAGGGGTGTGGGAGAGAGTGGGAGTGGTGTTGTACAGCACAGTCACACACACACACACACACACACACACACACACACACACACACGGTATTTAGGGTGATCTGAGGAGAGTAACTCACTAAAGAGACCCTCTCTTCCAAGGATGTCTTTGGATGGTTCCTATAATGCTCGTTCAAGTTGCATCTTGGAAAAGGTTCATAGTGAGAATGGCTAGGGCCATTGTGCAGGGGTGAGCCAGCCCCGATTGAACCCGGGGATCCCAATATGGCTGATTCTCAGAGGCAGCGCCTCTCACACAAGCTGGGCCTGCTGTAAGAAACCCAGCACTAGGGGCAAAGGTCCAGGGAGAAGACAGAGTTCCTTCCTCCCCTTCCTTCTCCAGTAGAGGGGGCCAGGAAGCCAGGGGCCCTGGGATGATTCAGGAAGACTCTAGATAAGCTTCAGGGCAGGAAATATTTGGGGGGTGGGACTCCAGTAGCATCTGGTAGATAGGGGGATACACACACACACACACACACACCACTCTCGTGCACTTGCACACAATAGACTGCCGCTCTTAGGCTCTGGGAAGGACTATCTCCAGCAGCAGGAAGCCCCATATTATTCGACACCCCCCACCCCCACCCCGCACCAACGGTTTTCCCCTGAAGGAGCAGCTGAGGCTTTGCTTTCTCTGAAGGCTGTCAGTCACAATCAGTTGCAACAGAGTGGGGCAGGGACAGGCGCCAACACAGAGGCACTTGGTAGGCTTGCTGCACCTGCTGGACCAGAGGGTGAGAAACCTTTCAGAACCAAGCAGGCAAACGGACTTCTGGCATTCTTAGAGGGTGGCATCAGGCCAGCATCCCTTGAGTGTTAAAGACAGTTTAACTGCAGAGGCTGGGATGTTTAAGCCATTTGGACAAACGCAGATGAAGTAGGTGGTTAATAGAGCTTAGAACTGTTGCTATTTCCTCCCTGGGACTTCACTCTGCAGACCAGTCAGATGTCAGTGATACAGCCAGGGGCTGATGGAGTGTATGGGAGACAGCGTAAGTGGCAGAAAAACATTTCTCACCATCCTGGACACTGAACGCTCACGGTCTGGTCTGGCTCTGTGTCTGGTCCCTGGTGAGAGCTCTTCTCCCTGGCTGCAAACGTTTGCTTTTTACTGTGTCCACACATGGCAGAGAGAAAACAAGTTTTCTGATTCCCTCTGATGAGGACAGCCAACTGTCTGGGTCAGACACTTAGCATTTCATTTTACCTTAATTGTCCCTCTAAGATCCCAGGGTTGGGGTTTCAACGCCTGAATTTAGTAGACACATCTAGTCCAGAAGGCTTTTACTCTGTGTACTTGAATAGAACATGTGTGTTTCCTCTAGTTTCTCAACTTGAAATCACCCAGCTCTGAGCTCAGGACATTTTACAACGACATGACAGCCCCATTGTTCCTGGACTTCCCTCTAGCTCCGGGAATCCTGCATGGATTCTAGCAAGAGAGGCTCCTCAAGGCCTACAGAGATGGCTCAGCAATTAAGAGCACTTCCAGAAGACCTGGGTTCCATTCCCAGTGACCACATGGGTGGGTCACAGCAGTCTGAAAGTCTAGTCTGAGATGATCTAGTGCCCTCTTCTGGCCTTCTCGGGAACTGCATGAGCATGATGCAAAACACCCTGACAAATAAAAATAACAAATAAAATGAAGTAAAGAAATAAGAGAGCATCCTTTATTTGTGAAATATGGAGCATGGGGGTCGCAGATTTAGTGCCCAACAACCAGGCCTATGAATGCAGGCTCCCATGTTACATGGATACAAGGTCTTCTCCTACAGTTCTGTCACGGCTGCAAGCTGCCCCTCCCACCAGCTCCCGTATCTCTTCCAGAGTGCTCATACCAAACTCATGCTTTGGAGTCTAGCCACCTTCCCTGAACCACCGCCATGCCTTCCCCTCGCAGATCCTGCGGCACTTTCTAGACATCTAGACCAGGGGCTCCAAAGCCTGCCTTTCCTTCAAGGCAGGATGAAACTTAGAGATGTTCAAAGCGATGCTTTTCAGCATCCATCCTTGTAATCATGATCCTGGGGGAGAGAATCCATGATGTCAGGATGACATGGGGAAGCTCCAGCATCTTCAGTTGAAATCAGCGGGCATTTGTGCTTCCTGGGCAAATGCCACGTGGCCCACTCTTGAACGGGACAAGAAAGACAGAGAGGGCTTACAGCTCTCTTAGGTACTAGTGGTTCCTGAAGAGGAGAGAGTAGGCTAATTAGGAGCCCACATCTGCCCATCATCCTGTCTTTGCTGGAGCTGACTGTAATAGCACCCCGCCATCTTCCGATAGGCTAGTGTTTTCTAAACTTAAAAGAAGAATTACATCAGCAGCTTAAGGTATCAGGAAAGCATAGCGCTCTGGTACTTTGAAAGATGAAAGAAGAGCAGCTGTGGGCGGTGGGTCTCAACTCACCTGCCCTGGGCTTCTTCAAAGAAGCCCCTTTCACTTGCCAGTGACACTTGGCTGCGGTGGGTATCCACAGGGATTCTGGGGTCTGTGGTGTGAGCAATAGGACTGTGGGGTTCTGGCCTGAAGCCAGCAAGCCCCTCTTGTTGCATACTACGGTCTAGTGTCCCTCTCCCCTGAAGAGATCCAGGCTGGAGCTGCAAGGGTGACAGCATGGAGACATCATAGTTCGTCCTTTCTCAGGGGTCAGCAAGCAAAGCTGACCTTCCCATTGGACTCTATGGACTAAGGAGAACCTGGGGAATTTTGAATAATTTGGGGACGATCTTCCTGTCTGAAGAACACATAAGGACCCAAGCAATAAATTTTGACAATATGAATAAGGCAAGGAGTTTTGTAATCTAGGTCAGTGAGCAGGTCTCGCTAGCTACATTGTCATCGTTATTCGTGATATTTATGTCTTTGTCTCCTCCTAGGAGCTGATGTCATCAATTCCACCCTCCCAGGATATCCTTATCTGACCTGCTGTGAAAGCTCCTGGGGGCCGCTAATTGTCATCCTCCAGAGTATCTATCTCCAAGGCCCTCCCACTCCCTGCAGACTCTGCCTTTGGCCCGACTGTGGATTCAGAGTATCTCCCTCCCTCAGTCCTCCCTACCTCATTGCTCCCTTCCCTCAGCCCTTCCAGTCACCAGCTTTTAGGAGAGGGTCCCAACCTGATGTTACTTCTTGACCACAGCCGTCCTTGCTCCTAGGGCTGTTTCCATGGAAACCAGAAGCAAAGAGGTCATGCAAAGGAAAAACCAAGAGCAGACATCTGAGGAAACAGCCTCCATCCCTTTGCAGTTTAAGGAGCGGGCTGCTTCAGGGAAGAGCGCCCGAGCTAGGCCGCAGCTGAAATAAAGAAGCACCTGAGGGGGAGATTTGCGGAAGGGGGGTGGGGGCGGGGCGGGGCGGGGCGGGGCGGGGAGGTGGGAAGAGTCCTCAGCAACCGCTGCAATCCGGATGCTTGTTACATTGTTATTCTTTAGAGCCCTTTCCCATATCCTGCCTGCAGTAAGTTCTCAAGCTTTAACCTTGTCACTTGTCCTTCCGGTGAGAAAGAATTTGGAGTGGGAGAGCCCAGGAAACAGGACCCAAAAACCAAATCTCTGAGAGGCTGAGGGATCTTACACTCCCCCACACTCCCAAAGTTCAGGTCCCTCTGACCTTGTGCTTTCATTATCTATTCAGGGGACAGAATAGGCTTGTCACGCGCTGTGTCCTCCTCCAATCCCACGGAGAATCATTTACAAACCACTGTCTATTTTATGGCCCGTGAGACTCTGTCCTGGGCTGTTGAAAATGCTCAAAGTTCATTAGGTTCTCCCCAAAAGTCATGTATGAGTCACCTCAAAATTGTCTACACTCTCTCCTACCCATCAGGAGTGGGGTGTGCCCTTTTTTGCACCCTACGGAGCTGGTGGGTGGCCACGCGCTTGTGACTTTCCGGGCTCTGCTTTTTTCAGTGTTTGCACGTTCACAGATCTGTATGCTTTTTCTCTGGTTTCGTTTGTCTTCCTGTCAGTTTGTTCAGGAGAACGTCCAGATGACAGAGGGAAATGTCCTTTTGCCACACGGGGTCAGACGCAGGGGAGGGGAGGCAGATTTCTTTGACTTTGGGTGAGAAACATAATTAGCCAGTTTTCCGCTTAGGGCTTGAGGGGATGAGGAAAGTGGAGTGTTATCTCAAGTCCTTCCGTGTAGAGACTGGGTGAAGGAATGACCCCATAAAGCTGGCGGAGGTGGGACTGGAAACTGGTACGCAGCAGGACCTTGGTTTTGGAGAACAGTGAGGTTCGTCAACACTTGAACATCGACAGCTCCACCTAAAGTGATACTGCGAAAAATTTCAGCGCTCTCTTGCCCGATTCCTGGCGTATAATTCCTAAAACCCCTGGAAACACTACAGTGGTGAGCCGTATATGCATACTAAGGAGATGACTGATGGTGGTTGGGTCCAGATGGCTTCTGGGGTGGGGCTGTTCATAGGGAGGCCTGAGCGGAAGTGAAGAACTAGGTCTCTCAGATCCATCCTCAAACTTCTGGCAAGTAAGGGCCGAGCGTCGAGTTAATCACCAGTGATCAATGAATTAATCAATCATGCTTTTGTAAGGAAGCCTCCATAGCTCCCCCCTCCACCCCCAGAGGGCAGGGCTTGGGCCTTTCATAGAGCTTACAGCATGCAGGTTCCCTGAGAACAAGGTGCCCAAAAAGGGCGTGGCAGCCCCTGACCCCTTCCTTCCAACTTCATCTTGAGAATTTCTTCATCTGGTGTTCTTTGGTACTTTCTGTAGTATCTTTTATGTGAAATCTATAAACTCATATTTTTCTGAGCTCTTCTCTAGCAAATTATTTGAACCTGGGGAGTGAGTTGGAGGAACCCCAATTTAGAACTCTGGGGTCAGGAAGTTAGGTGGGACAGCCAGGGCTGGTGACTGAAAGGGGTAGAGAGTTTGGGGGACCCAGCCCTCAGCCTATGAGTATTGTCAGAGCTGCAGTGAATCAGAGGGCACCCAGCTGATGCCAATGAAGGCACACACAAACACACACACACACACACACACACACACAGAGAGAGAGAGAGAGATCTATGTTGATTGCTGAATGAATATAGGATGCATACTAGATCTCTGTGCCCTTGTCCAATGTCTCTACTGCAAAGACCTCTTGGGTCTACCCACAGGCCCTGAGCTACCTGAGATAGCTACTCTGCACCCCAACAGAGGTCAATACAACCTAACCCGGACGTCGTTGGGATGCTTTTCTCATCTGGTTCACCTTATTTAATTCCTCCATTCTGCAGCTCTGTAAGTGCCAGAGCTGACGTACCGAACGAGGGTCTTCTGATATGGTCAGTGGGAATGAATGGCTCAGGCCGGTTGGAGGGCCCTCAGCAGGGCTAAGACTGAGACAAGTTTATTTCAAGTAATGAGACATTTTACATGCTCTTCGTAATAGGATATAATGGTGGTTCCCAAGCCTGATAGGGCATACAAGATTAGTGTCTAAGGTTAAGTGTTCAGCCAAGTTCTGTATGCTTCACTTACCTCTAAGGAACACCAAGACACACAGGTAGCCTGCGTGCTCCACTGCCTGAGAGGCTGCCTCAGGTTCTCAGGAACTGAAAGGCACACAGAGTGCCCAGGAGTCATAAACTCAGTCCTTAGTAACACCATGAGGCATGCCTTTCAAGGCAGCCAGAACAAGCCAGCTCCATGATTCAGAGCACAGAACAGGCCTGCCTCCCAAGTTAGAAATAGTTCATCATCTCTCTCAAGGTCTTGCAGGCTCCTCTCAGCTGTGCATGCTTGGCACAGGTTGGCTGCCAAGCAACAGCTCCAGGCCTCACTTCCAACCAGAAGGCATGAGAGGCTCAGCTCCCAGATCCTGGCAACAGAACCTACAGATGACAACAGGGAATGGGTCTTGTCCCAAGCCTGTCACTTCTGTGTGTGGGCAGCCGTCACAGTAGGAGTGGGGATAGATAGAGCCACACACGCCAGTTACCAGGATGGTCACATTTTTCTTAAGATTAAAATAACACCTCTAAAATCCTCTAACATCATTGGAGAGGGCTCCTCTTTGGCTGATAGTGCCATTGCTATATGGGGACTCAAGGGGGCAGGGGG
Organism: Tokudaia tokunoshimensis; assembly: GCA_036184795.1. Classification (NCBI taxonomy): domain Eukaryota; kingdom Metazoa; phylum Chordata; class Mammalia; order Rodentia; family Muridae; genus Tokudaia; species Tokudaia tokunoshimensis. Next base: position 87,584,839 of record BTHU01000016.1, on the reverse strand, counting down.
ACGCATCTCTCTCCCTGAGCTGGGAAGGGGGAGGCCATGGAAGCCACTGCTGACTCAAACAGTGCCTCAGAATAATAAAGAGACAGATGTCAAGTCGCTAATGACAAGTTGAGATTATATATATATATATTTGATGAATATATATGACAATAATTTTTATATACATACACATATATATACATCATATACATCTACATATAGGCAAAATTCTGAGCCAATGAGGTCCTGTTTCAAACACAAAGTGAAAGGTACCTTAGGACCCACACCTGAGGTTGCCCTCTGATGTTCACACATGCATTGTATATGTATACACACCTGCACACACATGTGCTCCCATATACACAGACAAACACCCCTTTCACCCCAACAGTGTTCTATGAGCAAGGTCTGGTGGCACATACCTGTAATTCCAGCACTTGTGACCACCAATCCCTGAACAGGAAAACCCATCAATCTCTGAGCTTCTCAAACTCAGGACTTGAAATCGCACCAATCCTCAATTTGGAAATCTCTACCCTGAAAAGCTCTGTCCCTTAAGAAATTCTATATAAGGTCTGCCCTTTATCCAGTTTCCTGCTACCCACTTCCGGGAGCAGAGAAGGCAACCGTCCCTGAATTTGTCCCTCCTCTCCCTGGACCCGTCAATAAATCTCTTTCATGAGATTTTCTACCTGGTGTGACTCTCTCATTGGAAGAGGACAAGAAGAAAAGAAGCTCTGAAGAGAAAAGAAGAAGCAACGAAGGAGCTGGACTGAGGCTCCTGGGCCCCTCAGCTCGGCGGGGGATCCCCTCCCCTGGGAGCTGCAACACCTCTGCTGAGAAGGCTTCCTCTCAGAGCTATGTGGTTCCTGTATCTCAGAATGCCCTTCTACTGGGACACTGCCCAGAGATGGAAGGCTCCTGAGCTCCTGTGTCGCAGGATGCCCTTCCACTGGGATACCTTCTCCCCTCAGAGGTATGTGGTTCCTGGGCTTCTGAGTCCCAGGATGCTCTTCCAACAGAGTAGAAACACTCTCAGACTCATTTCCTGGTTGCTGGACTCTGTGCAGAACATCATGGTACTGGGACAGGTATAGAGGAAGCTGTTTCCCTCTTGGCAAGACAGGAAGTAAAACTGAAACTAGAGACCAGAACCTTGGTGTTTCGCTTCAGTGACCTGTTTCCTCTGACTAGGGCACACCTTCTAAAGTTTCCAGCATCCCCCCCCCAATAGCTTTACCAGATGCGGGCCAAGTGGTCCCCAGATCCTGTAGGGAATTTTATATTCAAACCATAATAGTATGGCTTCTTCCAGAGACAGTGTCTAGGATAATGTCCCTCCTCCATGTTGGTGCAGGACATAAAGGCCCAAAGCTGGGGACCCTCACCCCACACTGTGCCATCAGATGCTTTCTGCCAAGAAAGAGGCTGAGGGAGGCCTAAGGCTGTTGGAAGCACCCCAAGGCAGGGGCAGCAGTACTGGTTGCCTAGCAACTGCTTTGCAGCTGCAAATCTCTCCAGGTCCCCAGGACGAGCCCCTATTTACTTGATTTAGCTCCAACTGGATCCTCTTGCAGGCAACAAAGAATCCTACTGTTAGTTAAAGACGAAATGACATTTCGACAGTGAGAACGGCTACTACGGAAAAAGAAAAAAGAGCTGGGGCCATGGGGAACGGGTAAGAGCAAAAGAGTTTTCTCCTATCAGAGAAAGGGAGCAGGGGTGAGGCCAACTGTGAGGCCAGACCTCTTCCACAAACCTCAGAACGATAGGTATCAGCCCTTCATGACAGTTTCATCTCAGTGCCTTAGAAACCTGCGATAGAAGTCTACTTGGCTGATACCTCTGAGGTGGTACTGGCTGCAAAGCCAGTTACTGACTGCCTTGGGGACAAGTACAGACCTGTTCCCTTCCTGTGGTAGAGACTAGAAGTACCAAGGGATTTGAAGGTCCTGTACACAGACATCAAAAGCAGGCCAGTGGCCCATACCTGGGTAGGAAGGAACAGGGATGCTGCTGTGTGCATGTAGGGGTCTGGTGGGTAGCACTGAGGGAAGGTTTCATCCACACGTGTGTACTGCAGGGGGTTCTTGGCCCAGATGTGGGCATCTGGCCACTGTCATTTAAAGGTCTAAGAGATGAAGGAGATGTCCCTCTCACAGTTCCTAGGGGATTCTCCCATGTCACCATCCCTGGGTCTCTAGCTGGAGGCCCATCCTGTGTGCTTCTGGTACACTTCCCACAGGGTAGTGGGGTGGTTCAGCAGTTTTGATGACAGGAAATCCTCACCCATATTTCTTGGATAAAAGCAGGTTTTGGACAGAGACTGATGGTGGTGATAGCTGTATAACTTAAAAAGTTTGCTGGAAATGATTGTTTTAACCAAGAAAGAAAGGAAATATTTTTTCCTGTGAGGATGTACAGTCATCACTCAAAACAATGGAGGTCAGCCGGGCGGTGGTGGCGCACGCCTTTAATCCCAGCACTTGGGAGGCAGAGGCAGGAGGATTTCTGAGTTCGAGGCCAGCCTGGTCTACAAAGTGAGTTCCAGGACAGCCAGGGCTACACAGAGAAACCCTGTCTCGAAAAACCAAAAAAAAAAAAAAAAGAAAACAATGGAGGTCCCACTCTCTTACAGGAATTAACATGGTCTTTGTATAGGACCTATTTTCATGTCCCACATACCCTAAGGGTATCATCATCATCATCATCATTATTATATATGAAGTGAATGTGTTCAGGACCCAAGCTACCACACACGTGTGGAGGTCAGAGGACAGCTCTGTAGAGTCAGTTTTCTTCTTCTACCTTTACATTGGTTCTGAGGACCAAACTCAAGTCCCCAGGCTTGTGTGCCAAGCACCATTACCTGCTGAGCACACCCCATATACTTTAAATCATCTTTATGTTACTTAATATAACATGATACGATATAAATGTTAAATAAACAGCTTGTGCCTGATTGGAAACAATGACAAGAAAAACTTCTGCAGGTGTTCTTAACAAATACATTTTCCCCAGATATTTTCAGTCCTATCGATTGGCTCCTCAGATATGGAAACTATAAATACATATGGGAAGAGAGAAAACAGGACACCCAGTTCCAAGGTAAGACTGCCTGGGGCCATAGCCAGACCTCCCTGGGCTGGGCCTCACGGGACCTGGAAAGTAGCCTAGGGTCTAGAAAGGCTAGAAAGTTCCAGAAAAGCTCACAATGCTCTAGACCCTTCCATTCCTTCAGACCGTTTCCTGCTACACTGTTCTGGTCAGCTGCCATTGTCTCTTCTGGTTTATCCACTAATGTCAATTGTTGGGTCGGCCAACTGCCACAGATCAGGGAAACTGGGGTCATATAAAATACTGCAAGGCCACCTATGGAGCTACTTGGAGCCACTGCCTTCAGCAGGGGCCTGACAGGTATCCTGAAGTCTTGTTTTTATGTTTCCAATTCTGCTCTAAGTCATTGCCCAGAAAGTCATTGGCACACGGCCACAACTATCCACACTGTCTGTGGCTGCTTTATAGGCAACAACAATAGGTTTCAACATGTAAGCTTCACAACATCTCAAATGATTATATTCTGGTTCTTTGAAAGAATCTCCCAACTCAAAAGTTTTTAAGGGCAGAACTTCTGGAGGTACAAAACTTCACAGAACACTTGGCACATAATAGATGCTCAGTAATACATGTTGCATGGTTATAAAAGTGGGCTTGGGTGGAATCTATACAGTCTGTGCCTTCACTTTGGAAGAGGAATCCTCCATGGTAGCACCTACCTCATAACTCTGCGCATTGAACAGCAAGGCCAACCTATCGGTTGCATTTCTGGTTGCTGAGATAGAAGCAGTTTAGGGAGGAAAGATTTATTTTGGTTCATGGTCAAAGAGGATAGAATCCATTATGGTGGGATAATCATATCATATAGTGTTGGAATCAGCTCCTGTCTGTGGCTGGGGCATAGTGGGGAGCATGAGGCATCCAGCTTCTTTATATTTCCATGTGTCAAGAAGTAGAAAATTAAGCTGGATGTGGTGGCACATACATTTAGTTCTTGCACTTGGGAGGCAGAAACAGGCAGATCTCTGTGAGTTCAAGGTCAAGTCTGGTCTGCATAGTTCTAGACCAGCTGTGCCTAAATATTGAGAGTCTGTCTCAAGCAAGCAAGCAAGCAAGCAAGCAAACAAACATGAAGAACAACACAAAGAAGAAGGAGGAGGAGAAGAAGAGAAGAAAGGAAGAAGAAAGAGAAGAAGAAAGGGAAGAAGAAAAGGAAGAAAAGAAGAAAGGGAAGAAAAAGGAAGAAAAGAGAGGAAGAAGGGGAAGGGGAGGAGGGAGAAGACCGAAGAAAGAAAGAAAGGAAGAAAGAAAGAATTTGGATATATGGACTATAATCATCAAAGTCTGCTCCGTGACCTCATCAGCCATTCTAGAGGTTTTTACAGCCTCTCATAATGGTACCACTAGCTGGGAAGCAAATGTTCAAAAAACACATGAGCCTGCAGAGAATATTTCACATTTAAACGTTAACACCAATTGTTCCTGGAACACAGAGCTTCCTCAGCAGGCAGAGTATAGCCTGTAAGAGCCTGGAAAGGCATAGGCAAATAGGGATGGATGAGTGGTCTCCTCAGGGTAGACTCTGACTTCTCTCTGTGTAGGAACATCTATCTTCCCTATTTGGTCAATTGATCCACCCTAGGTCACCAGGCAGAACAGATATATATGTAACTGGCTACCCAATAGTGACCTCTTCTAACAACTGCAGGAGAGAGTAGGGCTGTGCCTAGCAATTGCCAGGGCCTCGGGAGGCTGCTGTGCTGGGAGTCTGGTGATAAATGTGTTAGTTACTTCTCTTACTGCTGCGACAGAATAACCACAAAATACTCGGCAAATGCAACTGGAGGAATGAAGGGTTCATTTTCCCTCCCAGATTGAGGGTAGAGTTGGTTTACCAGGGAGGGGAAGGTTTGGCAGCAGCTGTCAGGAAGCAGAGAGAGATGGATGCTTCGGCTCAGCTTGCTTTACCCTCTTCATCCAGAGCATGACCCCAGCCTTTGCAATGGTGCTGCCCACATGCAGGCTAAGTCGTCCCACCTTAATTAGCCAATCTAGAAATTCCCTCTTAGACATGGCCAAATCTAGGTGATTCTAGACGAGTGGTTCTCAACCTGTGGATCTCAACCCCTTTGGGGGGAATTAAACCATTCTTTCATGGGGTCACCTAAGACCATCAAGAAACACAGATATTTACATTACAATTTATAACAGTAGTAAAATTATAGTTATAAAGTAGCAATGAAAATAATTTTATGGTTGGGGGGAGTCACTATACTATGAGGGCCTGTATCTTATGGTTGCAGCATTAGGAAGGTCAAGAACCACCACCCTACACCCTGTCAACTCCACCATCACTATTCCCTTTCCCACTAAGGAAAGAGGCCAAGGTCTCTCTGGATTGAGATGATGTGTAAAGGCTTTGGGAAGCAGGGGTCAAGCTTGCTCTTGATTAGATGCAAATGAGCCTGTCTAGATAGGAGGGAGCTACAACAAGGCCTTCAGTGTTCATAGGTCAACTGTAGCTGTCCCGCAGCCACGAAGAACTGGGTTACCTGAAAGGGAGGCTGGGAATGAAAAAGGATGGGCCGGTGAGAGAAGGATGAAGCCAAGACAAAGGTTTCTGATCAAGGCTCAAAGTTTAATTTTTAGTTCTGCGTTTATATAGGGGAAACCCAAAGACTCATTCTTTGTTTCAGCAGGATTCTGTTGCAAAGCAAACTCAGCAGGAAGTCTGCTCCTGCAGGAAACTGCAGGTGAGACTCCACCTAGGTCGGTTAGGTTGGTGGAAGACACGCGACAATGGCAAACAATTAAGGTCTGTTTAGCCTGCTCAAGGCTGGGGGAAGGGCACAGTCAATCCCAGAAGCACAAAGATTCTTTGCCTGAAGCTCCTGAGAATATTCTATAACCAGGGGACCAAGCATGACTGAGCAGGCTGAGTCATGTGCTTATCTCAGAAGGGACCAAAGGATGCTGACTGTTGCCAATGAGATTCTGTGGAAAGGGAGAGGAGCCCCAGAGGGAAACCAGGGTAGATCACTTGGAGTTCCTTGGAAAGAAGAATGTCAAGATAAGGATACCATTCCTCTTTGTCAGGAGGAGTGGCTCAGGTCACTCTGAAGGAGTGGGAGAGTTCAGCTGGAGAGGAGGTAGAGTCGCTTCCATAGTGTTAGGGAACTGGTTATGGCTTGGTGACAGACACCACTGGTTGCTCCAGCTCACAGGATTATCCTCTAACAGGTTGCCATTTCTTAGCCCAGTCCTTCAGGTAGACAGCAAAGAAACTACCATGACATCTGCCTTACTTTGATTCACCCATAGGCTAGCCATTCCCTGGACTTAGTGGTAGTACGTGAGTGAATACAATGTCCTATTCTCAGATATCCAGCAAAGTCCCAGAGGTAAGGGCTACCCAGCTCAGAACTATAGCCAGGGAGTGCAAGGTGTGGTGGGTGAGTCTGGTTTCAGTCTACACAAAGGTATGGTCTCAGCAGTGGCCTCTCTCTGTAAGTGAGAGGGTCTAGAGTGGTCTGTAAGGTGAGAAAGGTTTGTGGCTCAATTACACAAGTTCTAACACCATCCTCAAGGAAGCCTTTAGTTTTTCTCTACAGACTCAGGGAAGGATTTATAAATACTGTTCAAAAAAACGTTTCATCGAGTTGGACAAAAAGAGTAAAAGCAGTCTCCTGTTTTCTGGTCTGTAGAGAAATTCTCCAACAGTGGCTTTGATGTGGTGGTCAGTAGGATTCTGCATGTTTTGGATTTTTTGGAGAGGGTAATGAGCAGATGGGCCACAGAGCAACATCCAAGAAGCAGGGTCTATTAGCCCGAGCTACAGGCTGAGAAGGAAGGGTCTGGTTGGAGGCCACAAGGTAAGCAGCTAGCTCAGCATTTTGTGTCCTGGGCGGATCCCAGCCTTCCTCTCTCTGCAGCGGCTGGGAAGTCCTGAAACCCAAGGAGCTCTGCTTCATGCATAGCCTCAAGGCTGGGAGAGATGGCAGCTGTCAGTGGCAACTTGTAGAGCTATTGCCATTCACCTGCATAGGGATGTGTTTCTTCTGTAGTCTGATGAGAACATTGTCGTCGTGGTCAGCAAGGAATCCAAGATGAATCACACAAGAGCATCTTAAAAACTGTGACAATGTGACCCTGGTGACATGGGGTGGCGGCATTTAACACAGATCCCGGAGCTAAGACAGGTCATCCAGGCATGACTCCTCTCACTGTGCCCTGGTTTTATCACATTGTTGCACTTGGCACACGGCCTAACCGTTAGAGCTTGTGATCTGCAGTGCTGTCTACCCGCGTTTTACACCTTGATCTCCATCCACATCTGCCAGATAAAGAGGTCACAGAGTCCAGGCAATCAGCGGGTCACCAGATCTGTGAGCTCTAAGAGGGCAGAGATGATGTGCCATGCGTTTTGTTCTGAACCCACAGTAGTGCTAAAGGTAATGCCCTGCTGTACTGACCGGCCTTCTCTCCTTCCGTTCTATGTTCCATTCCATCCAGATCTGCAGTCCCAAAGCCCAGGAGCGGAATACCTGGGGAAGGAATTTCTCAGAGCAGTTTAGAAGCCATGGCAATTCCCTCTCCATGCAGGGTGAGAGTTAGGCATTGGGGCGTTTTCTTGGCTCCCTGCCTCCCCTTTCCTTTTATGAGGACCCATAGAGTGGGGTATATTTACCCGCTGTGCACCAATTCTCCAAAAAGGGACAGTAGCAGTTCTGCAAATGCCTACCATGCATACACGCAGAACCAGTGGTATCCAGCCCTCCTGAGCCAGGACATCAGATTCCTAGTCTCTCCCTGCAGCATGGGACCACGGAAGTTCCAGGGCTTGGCTAGAGTCACTGAAATGCTTTTCTTTCCACCCTGTGTTTGGTTCCATTCGGGTAAATGTGAATTTTATTAGCAACAACAACGGCTACAAGACCAAGTTGGAGACAGTCCAAAGGTCTCTTAGGCATAGTCTCTGCCCAGCACATTTCAACCCTGGAGCCTTGGGGGATGGTTTCCTTGGTAAACTGGCCTTAAGAGCTCCTGTCCTGCTGGGAGGTCTCTGGAGCCAGCTGGGTAGCCTCCATGGGCAGTATTGCTTGCACAGACAGAGGTTACCTAAGGCAGAAAGAGTCTGGATGAGCCTGAGAGGTGGGTGCCACCATGGAGTGGCAAGGGGCCAGGATGCCCTCTTCCTTTCATGGCCTGTCCTGCCCCCCATCTTCTGGACACCAAGAACAGATAGACAATCACATTTCTCATCTCTTATTGAAATAGAAAGAAAGGATGCGTCCCAGATAGGTTAGAAGCTGCCCACTTTCCCAAGCCACACAAGACTCCACCAGATGGCTTGTAGGCACCACTGACTGCCTCATTTCTGTGAGCCCTGAAGATGCCTTTGGGACCAGTCAGTTCCTCCCCCTGCTTCCTGCAGAGACTGCATTGTGAGTTAAGCTGGGCAGCCCGCAGAGTTGGCAGTAGGCCTGCGCAGGCGCTGCAGAGCATAATAAACCAGTGTTTGCTGGTTCCAGACTGGGATGCATGCAGCAATGGGGGTGGGGTAGCATGGCATCTGTCCTTAAAGCCTGGGACTCGACACTTGTTTCTTTTCTTGTGCCTTCCTGCCCAGCTAAATTTTCTAAAAGGTAAAGTCCATTGGAGTCACCCCAGAAGTCAGCAATAGATTTACCACAATAAATGGCCAGCAAGTAGTGAGAGCCAGTGGGAAGAATACAGTCACCCGTGTCCCTTGCCGTGATGAAAGTGTGTCCAAAGCTGGGGAACTAGTGGCTCCCAACGCCACTCTAGAAGCCAAGGCTGGAACCATGAGTGATTTCGTGTGTCCAGGATGAATTACAAAAGGATATAGGTCTAGGGGATGTTGGGGTTCTTTAGTCATGAGGAGGAAACCAAATGGAGGACTTGGCAGAGGCAGATGCCCAAAGGAATGGTGGTGAGCTACGTTTTCTTCTACCTTCTGAATGTTGGGTGTGTTCAGACACTGAGTTCTTCCTAGCTGTGAGTGGGACTTACCATATATTCTTGTAATCCCCTATCTATCTATCTGTCTGTCTGTCTGTCTGTCTATCTATCTATCATCTGTCTATCTATCAATCTATCATCTATCTATCTATCAATCATCTATCTATCTATCTATCATCTATCTATCTATCTATCTATCTATCTATCTATCTATCTATCTATCTATCTTTTTTCTTTCTTCAGAATGGCTAGAAGGGGTTAAGGAAGCAGAGTTTTAAAGAGGCCAGAGTAGGCAGAGCTTGAAACTGGCTAGGAATGTAAGAGTCTGGGAGTGAAATTAGCCAACCAGGCTGTCTCTGCAGAAGCCCTTGGAGGTGGTGGTATGAGCGGTGTGCTTGCTGCTGCTGAGTGCAGCACAGAGGCGAAAGGGCAGGACTGCGTCCAGACAAATGAATGGGGAGATGAATGGACATCATGGTCCATGTGGAAAAACGGAGGAAGAGGATAGGCAGATGGCTTTTTGAGTAGATGGTGTCACTGACAGGGACTAAACGGAGTTGAAGCAGGAGTCTCACAGGCAGTTGGGAGTACTCTGCCTGTCAGTCTCTTGATCTACACACCAGGTAGTTAGATGACTGGGGATCATCTTAGGATCAGGTGCCCAAATCTTTGCAGGGGTCTGGATGAAGGATGCCTTTTCATTTGTCTCCTGTGCCCCATAAGTTCATGAACTTGCTTTTTAAAAATATGGTTTTAATATGCCCATGTGCTCCTAAAGTCACAATATATTTATAAAGACCTCAAAATATTTATAGGGAGCCCCCTTTCCAGTCCCAGGAATGAGTCATTTATCAGTTTGTGCTATGTGAATGACGCCAGACAGTGGATGCTGTTCACATGTACACCAGGTTCAGCTGTCCTCCATCTCCCAATGGAATCCGATGTTGCTGCCTGTAAAACGGGCAAGGTATGGTCTGAAAAACCTAACTGTCTTGTTAGGGTTCCTACTGCTGTGATAGCCACTACAACCAAACACAACTTGGGGAGGAAAAGGCTCACTTCAGCTTACAGCTGCAGTCCAGCCCATCATGTAGGGAAGTCAGTGAAGGATTCAAGGCAGGTCTTAGTCGGTGCTCTGTTCCTGTGAAGAGACACCATGACCATGGTAACTCTAGTAAAGCAAAGCATTTAACTGAGGCTGGCTTATATTTTCAGAAGTTCAATCCATTATCATGACAGGGAGCATGGCAGCGTGCAGTCAGGCATAGTGCCGGAGAGGTAGCTGGGCATTCTACATCTAGATCTGTAGGCAGCAGGAAAAGAGAGACTCTGGGCTCAGGATGGACATTTTGAAGCCTCAAAGCCTACTCCCACCCCCCAACTGACTCACTTTCTCCAACATGGCCATACCTCCTGAATCCTTCTAATCTTTTCAAATAGTGCCACTGCCCGGTGACTAAGTTTTCAAATCTATGAGCCTATAAGGGCATTCTTATTCAAACTACCACAAGGAAGGAACCTGAAGGCATGACCTGAAGCAGAGGCTATGGAAAAAAACACTTACTGGCTTGCTCCCTAACAACTCACTCAGTTCGCTTTCTTATATAACCCAGGACCACCAGCCTGGGGGGTGGCACTGCCCACAGTGAGCTGCCTCACCCCTCACATCAATCTTTAATCAAGAGAATCACCTGCAGACTTGCCTACAAGTCAGTCCTGTGAAGGCGTTTGATGAAGATCCCCCCTTTCCAGATGTGTCTAAAGTTAACAGAAGCCAAGTGACACTATTGTACATAGATATCATGGACTAGCTTAGGACAGGGCCCGGCCTGGCTTTACACAGTCCTCACTACATCATCTATAAAGGAAATATGAGGTAGTCTGCAGGGAACCATAAAGTTGGCCTGGCCCAGCTGCCTCGGATAGTCATGCGTCATAGGTTTCTCTGATAAGAATCCATGGCTCCGGGGCCTCAGTGTGCCTTCCAGTTCCTGAGAGAGCAATGCACTTCCTCAGGCAGTGAAGCGTCCAGGCCTCTGTGTATTTCCCTAGACATTCCCTTGCAAGTCAAGGAAGCATAGAGGCTTGATAGGGCAATTGGTCTTAGACATTAATCTTGTATACCCTGTACAGCTTGCAGGCATCATCGTATCCTGGTAACCACCACGGGACTGATTCTGGCAGCTACCATCGCATTCTGTCTCTGATAAAGATGTAAAAAGTCTGATGGCTCTCAATAAAAGTGTCACAGCCTCAGTTGGGCTACTGATGCCATCATCAGGTGACCTTGGCCCGGTAAGTAAGTGCAGGCACTTACAGTGAACAAGGCCCAGATGAGTGCTGGAAAGAGGGTGAGGACAAGGGACATCCCCTCAGTCCTATTGATTCTGCAGAAGGCTTTATATACGGCAAACTTAACTCGAGCTATTTGTAACTATTTAGAATTTCTGGATATTTTTGGTCTGAGATTGGTTGAATCCTAGATATGGATAGCTAGTTTACCATCTCTAATTAATACAAAGGGAAGCTGAGGCTTGGAGAGAGCTCACAAATTGTTCAATTATCTAAAGATGGGCCCAGATGTTTGGCCTCTGGCAGTGCACACATGTTGTTACTCCCGTGGAAAAAAAGCAGAGCTTATGTCCACCTTCTGGAACCTGGATCAGGTCCCAAACTGCTTTATCCAACAGATGTAAGAGAAGTGGCAAGAGGCTGGGCCTCACTGCTGACTGGGCACAGGGGTCCACACTTGTAATCCCAGCACTTGAGAGGCCAGGACAAAAGGATGGCACCAAGTTCCAGGTTAGCCAGGGAGGGAGTGAGATACCTACCCAAAATGTGGAAGGGAGGGAGGGAGGAAGGGAGGGGGAGAGGGAGAGGGAGAGAGGGAGGGGGAGAGGGAGGGAGGGAGGGGGAGAGGGAAGTAGATAGAAAGATGGAGGAGATAAAGAAGCAGAAAGCTTGACAGCTCCTGCGTCCTCATTTGGAAGATGCCATGTTGGAGGGAGGCCCCAGCGGTAGGGTGAAAAGCCCATCTAGATGAGGACTGGGACTTCCAGACTCACCTGGAGCTTTTTAGAAGATCTTTGTGCTATCACAAAGATGACCTGGCCAATGACTCACACACAAAGACAGTCATTCCCACCCAGCTGTGCTAACTGTGAAGTCCTGAGCATCGTGGCTACGCTTGCTTGCGCACTTTGGGTTCCTTTCTTATATTATGCCCCAGGGGAAGTAGGAAAAGCAGAGCTGGAAACTCAGGGGGTGTTGAAAAGCCTGCAAGATGCTGAGAGTCTGGATGGGGATGCCGGTCAGAGCCGTTGCTCCCCTGCTCCCAGCCTCCCTCTCCCTGTCACTGCCACTTTCTCCGCCAGAGCCCCCGCTCCTAAGGATCAATGCAGGACAGTTTAGCTTCTGTTGACAGGCTAGATCCTTTGACTCCCAGGTGGGAGACTGGAGCTGCCAGTCTCACCCGAGTTCCATCCTTGCTCTAGTGTCTGGAGTCTGTAGCTAATGCCCCAGGAGTGATGTCATAGGGGCAGCAGCGGCAGGGCAGAGCTGCCTAGGGTATCATTGCCTATGGCCGCCCTTCTGACTCTTAGCCCTGGACTCAAGCCCATCCTCAAGGACATTGGAGGGTCCTAGGATGTACTGTTGCTGTGCCCTGTGTTGTCTGGCCCATGGAAGGTTCGCTCCTCTTTTCTTTTGTGTGTCCCTATCCAAGTCCCCGCAACCCCCCCCAACTCCCGCCTCCTGGGGGCATTCCTCCCCAAAACCTTCAGAGTTCAGGGGAACCCCAGGAAGCCTGCTCTAGCTGCTGTTTGATCTCTCCTCCCTGGGAAGGCTAGGACACATACAAATATAATTAAAGCTGGAAACGACCTTCAAAATAACTTAGTCTAAAGCCTCCATTTTATAGAAGGGCAAACTGAGCTCAGAGAGAGTATTAGCCCAGTACAGCTGTTCAGCCACACCTACGGTTTATAGGAGACTCTGGCCTCTGGACTTCCAATATGGAGTCTCTTCTCACCCAGGAAACAGCACAAACGCTGGCTCTGGTGGTCTCTCATGTTTGTGTTCTGCTTCTCTGCGAGAGGATTATGGCCCCATAGGAGGCTCGTCCCAGGCAGAAGACAGATGGTATCTACAACAGGCAATCTTAGGGTGGGCAGGGACTATGCCACCATCATTTCCTAAGAATTTATCAAGGATCTGAGGTCTCTGATAAGTAAGACTCCAGCACCAGTGGGTGGTAACTCCTTCAGGCAGAAGGCTGAGAATGGTTTCCATGGAGACCACCCAGGCTCTGGTTTCCAAGGTAACACTTACATGAGGTTACAGCAGTCTCCTATTTATGTCAACTTAACATTTCCAACTGCTCTATTCTTTTGGGCAAACCTAGGCTGAATGCAAGCAAGGCTTCCTTTCTGGGACAGTGGCAGAATTCAAGGGCCAGGGGGAAATATAGCGAGGTTTGCAGTTGGCTGAAAGGGAGGCTTCCTCCAGTCCAGGGGCAGGTGCACAGATAGAGACAAGCATGAAATTACAACAAGGCGTGGAGGGAGAGGGAGTCCTACAACTCGCTGTCAGCCCTGTTCCCCAGAGGTCAGTGGTGAATCTGAGCTTTCAGCATGGGTTCAGGAACAGCAGGTGCCCATCTGTAAGGCTCGCTTTCTTAAAATTCACAAACGGGAGGCACACGCGGGCACGCGCACACACACCTGCCACCACTCTGCCTAATTACCAGTTCTGGAGAAATCAGCGGAGATCAAGTCTACCTCATTGTTTGTAACAGGAACAAAACATCACACCTTTTGTGAAAACCTCGTTTCTAAACGAGGGGCTGTCTTCAATCTCTTGCCATTGCCACAATAAATACCCTTCTTGTGCGTATGTTTGCATACGCTTGTCAGGTTACAGCCATAGGACGCAATGAAGTTTCCCAGCTGTGAAATTTCTGGGTCAAACAAAGGCATCACATTTGAGAATTTTATGCTGTCGAATCGTTCCTTTAGTGTCAGTGCTGGTCTAGGAGGGTTTGTGTATATGTGAGGAGACAGTGGTTTGTTTGTTTTTTCCCTCCTAGCAAAGAATCATAAAACCAATTTCCCCAACTCAGCCTATGAGACCAGCCAAACTTAAACACAAAATCCCAACAAGGACTTTATGAGAAGAGAAGATTATATGCCAGGGGCACTAATGAACTCACAGCTATAGCCCCTAAAGAAAGCACTGGAAATGGAATGTAACAGTTCAGAAGCATCCAGAATGCACAATGGCCAAATCCATGATTTATATGAGAGTCAAAAGAGTAAGTCAATAAATAGATATGGAAAAAAATTGATAAAATAACTCATTGCTAGTCACTGATTAAAAAAAAAAAAACAAAAACCAAAAACACTTTGGAAAAAAAGAACATTCTTCTAACATGTGGAAAACCAAGGTAAATATCTTTAAAGTCAAGAGCCATGTTCTTGTGGCTGTTACCATGGTGCCTGAACTTCTGTTGGTGTGACAGGCCTAGGAAAAAGAAGTAAATCTTGGAGCTGAGGGTGTAGCCTCGCATGAGAGTGTTTGCCTAGCAAGCACAAGAATTTGATCTCCAATTCCATAGAGAAATAAACTGCCCAAAAGAGAAATGAAAACAAAATGTATTCATAATCAAGAGAATGGCATATATTTCTTAGACTAAGAAACACAGCCAGCTGGTGGTGGCACACACCTTTAATCTCAGCACTCAGGAGGCAGATACAGGAAGATCTCATTGGAGGCTAGCCTAGTCTACAGAGTGAGAGCCAAGACAGCCAGGTCTATATAGAGAAATCCTGTCTCTAAAAACCAAAATGACAAAAGGAAAGAAAGAAAGAAAGAAAGAAAGAAAGAAAGAAAGAAAGAAAGAAAGAAAGAAAGAAAGAAAGAAAACCGTCAGACAAAAAGACAGACAGGCATATTCTTGCTGGGTCAATACTATAATATTATGTTTTATAAACCATACAATAATTTATATATATTAATAATAATATAAAAACCTTAGGAATCAAGCTACTTAATGAAAGCTTTGTTAGAAATAAACACCCAGGGAAGTGGAAAACTATTCTGGGAAAATACAAAAAGCCAAAAAAATTTAAAAAATTAAGTGCCCTGTTGATAATGAAATCACAATTTCAACTCTCCTTCAGTAGAGCTATATAGATGTAATACAAGCCCATGAGAGAAATGGAGAAATCTTGAAATTGGGTCTTTGATTTTAAATGTATATGAAGATCAAAGTGCCACAAAAAGGCACTGGGGTGCTAGAGAAAATCAATACAGGAAGCTCACCCCAGCAGAAAGCCAGACTTGTTCTCAGTCTAGCTCATAGCCCAAGTGATGAACTCAGAGTAGAAAGCCCCAGAATGGGTCTTGTGCATACGAAGACTTGACCCATGAAGACATACTGTAGCTCTGTGGAGAAAGAAACAAAACACAGGAAAACTCAGAATACATGCTTATCCTGTGTACCATACCAAAGAATAAACTTCAGGGGATGGATATATATACTTTTAAAGATTTGTTTTTATTTACATGTAGGTTTCTGCATCTGAGTATGCTAGGTGTGCGGAAGCCTGCAGAGGCCAGACGTAGACTTTCGAGCCTCTTGGACTGCAGTTACAAGTGGTTGTGAGCCACCTGATGTGGGTGCTAGGATCTGAACTTGGGTCCTCTGGTCCATCTCTCCAGCCCATCCAGAGAGTCAAAGAGCTATACAGTGTGAGGCTGCTGAGATGGCGCAGTCAGTAGGATGATTACTGAGTGAATATGAGGACATGAGTTCGATTTCAGCATCCACATAAAAATCTGGGCATGGTGGTACTTGCCTGCAACTCCACTGCTAGGGAGGCAGAGACAGGAGCATCTCGGGGAGTCACTGGCCAAGCCGTTCTATCTGAACTGGCAAGCTTCAGGGTTAACAAGAAATCCTGCCTCAAAAAATAAGGCGGAGGGCTGAGGATGTAGCTCGTGTGTCAGGGTGCTGGTCTACCATGTACAAAAAGCTCAGGGTTTGATCCCCAACATGATGTAAACGGATACCTGTAATCCCAATCCTTGAGAGATGAAGGCAGGAGGAGCCAAAGTCCAAGGTCATCCTCAGCTGCATTGAAAATTGGAGACCAACCCTACATCATCATCATCATCATCACTATCACCATCACCAACACAACAATGATAAGAACACAGAAAGTGATTGAGAAACACACTTGACATTAATCTCTGGCCTCTACATGTACCTGCAAGGTACATAAATGCATGTATATATAGAAAAAATAAAATAAAAAATAAAATACAGAACTCAAATGATCAAAAGCAAGCAGTAGGATTATGTCTGTTAATTTGGGAAAGGATTTCTGAAATGAGATGTAACAAGTTTAAGTAGAATATGGATAACTCTGACTGCAGTGAGGTGAATCATTTCTATTCACAGATGAGACCGCCACAAACTGGGATAAGAGATTAAGCCACCCATTGATAACAGAATATAAAATGGCTCTATTAAGAACAGACTCTATTAAGAACATCCACCAGCTAATGAGAAAGCAAAACAGCCCATAGCATAGGCTGAGGAATACAGACAGTCTTCTGGGAAGGGAATCTGAGATGCTATAGTCACACCAAACTCTCTTCTGGTCATTATGAGATTAAACTCATAATGAAAAAACTCTTTTGCTCTCAAGGTGTCTGCAAAATAGATCAAGGATTGTCAGCGTTCAGTGTGGGCACGAATGGAGACTGAGAGATCCGTCTCAGCCAAGCAGCCACGAGTGCACGTTGACCGACTCCTACAAACAACCTGGGCAGGATCTGTGTGAGATGAGTATGTGCTCACTGTGTGAGCCAGACTCCGCCTCTCACTATAGTAAGAGAGAAGCCCTGACCTGACACACCAGAGGCCCCATCAAAAGTGTTCCCTAGGGAGCTGGCGAGGTGGCTCATCGAAACGCCAACTACTCTTCTAGAGGACCAGAGCTTAGTTCCTGGCAGCCATTTTGGGAGGCTCACATGACTTGTAACTCCAGCTAACTTCTTCTAGAGGCTTTGGGCACCTGCACTCACATGTACAAACACACACACACACATACACACACACACACACACACACACACCTTGGACATTTTTAATAATAAAAGTGAAATGTTTAAAAAAAATACTTACGAAGGCACTCTAGTAGTAAAAATTCAGAAAGAGCCCCAAAAGTCATTGTTAAAAGTTTAGGTTTTATATTCATATGGTAGACTCAATATAACATACTGTAGACTGGTAATTACAAATTGAAGAATACATCTGTCAATATAGTTGAATCTGAGAAATATAGTATCGAGGGCACAACCTCAGAGGAAAAAAACCGGCGGTATTTTGTGGCTACTTGTATAATTTAAATTCAAATAAAACTGTAATAAAGGCTCTTAGATAAGTGGTTCATTCATGAAAAAACTCAAAAAAAAAAAGGAATTTCTAGAACTGGTAAGTTTCTGTAAAAGTTATTTTATATGTGGGAAGTTGATGTGTTTTCAAGACTGACTTTGGATTAAGTGTACTGTCTTGGTGTGATGAAACACCATGACCAAAGCAACTTGGAGAGGAAAGGGTTTATTTTGCTTACACATCCTTCCTATCACTGTTTACCATAGAAGAAAGTCAGGACAGGAACTCAAACAGGACAGGAACCTGGGGGCAGGAACTGATGCAGAGGTCATGGAGGGGTGCTGCTTACTGGCTTGCTCCCCATATAACTTGCTCAACCCGCTTTCTTACAGAACCCAAGATCACCAGGCAAAATGGACTGGGTCCTCCCCTCATCAATCACTATGAAGTAAATGCTCTATAGGCCTGCCCACAGCCCGATCTTACAGAAGCATCTCCTTAAGGTTTCCTCTCTCAGATGACTTTAGCTTGTGTCAAGTTGACATAAAACTATCTAGTACATCGCCTTTGTATTCGTTTACATCTTGAATACCCCCACAGGATCCTAAGATGTTGGTAGCATGGAGGACAGGGGCTGAGATGATAAGGGAGTCTCCTAGTAAAGAATGCCACAATTTCTTGCCTCTCTGATCTCTTGGCCTGCATACTTTCCCCACCTCTAGAGATGGACCACTTCCACCGCCCTTGAACCTGAGCAGGTTTTATGACTTGCCTTTCAACAAAACACTATCAATAGGCCGGAACTCCTGACCTCAGTCCTTAAGGGTTGGTAGCTTCTGCTTCTATTCTCTCATACATAGCTCAACTGATGAACTACCAGGGTATCAGGGCAGAGTAGCAATGATCAGGGGCCTGAAGCCTTTTGAGGCTGGATCCATCTTGGATGTCCAGCCCCAGCCAAGCTTCCCCAGCGGAACATAAAGCAAGTGGTTACTACATAGGGATGTAGTTCTTCAGCCCACCAGCTGACCTGGCAAGCCACACACATGACCAGACTCAGTTCTGTCAGCTTGTTCTCCAACGCCTAGATCTAAGACACCAACATCAACAGGGAAGAAATTAAATGAAGTGCAGTCCTCAGAGCACCATCTTGGAGAGCTGGGGTCCAGGGATTCCCGTAGAGAGGAAAGGGGAGTGTAGTGTGCAGAACTGCATTGAACTGCATCGGTGAGCCTGGAATAAGGTCCAGTGGAGTCTCTGTCTTCTTCATCCGTGGCCAGAACATGGCTTTTAGCCTTGACCTCCAGAGGCCAGATCCTGCATTTATTTATGTAAACATAATTGATTTTCTGCAAGTTAAGCCTCAAAGCACTTTATATACTTTATTTAGTTGGTGTATAAAACTGAAAAGGGGGCTTGGGATGGCTCGCTGGTTAAGTGTGTGTTTGCTCTTGCAGAGGACATGAGCTTGGTTTTGAGCACCCAGGAAACAGCTCACAGTCATGTCTGACTCCAGCTCTAGGGCATCTGATGCCCTTCTCTGCACATGCTCGAGCGCGCGCACACACACACGCGCGCACGCACACACACCCCTGAAGATAAAGGAGATTACACATTCTGACGTTATGTAAAGGTTACTGAACATTCTGGGTTGTGGACATCTGAAGAAAAATTACCTAATAATTAGCATTAGCATGTTTGTTTTTTGAGATTCAGTCTCTCTACACAGCCCTGGCTGTCCTGGAACCCACTATGTAGACCAGGCTGGTCTCAAACTTAAGGAGATCTTGCTGCCTATGCCTCCCCAGTGCTGGAATTAAAGACCTGAGCCACCACACCCTGCTTAATCATTAGTGTGTTAATCGTTTAGGAGTAGGGTAGGTCTTTAGCACTTAGAATGTCAGCAAAGGGAGGGTAAGTCACTGTTCCACAGGGCAGCTTGCAGAGTGGCTATGTGACAGTCCTGTCTACTTAAGTCTGGTGGGTTTCTAAATGCACAGCACTCAGTAAGTTTCATCTTCTTGGTAATGTGGCAGGTATTTTCTAACAAATGCTTCAAAATACACACGGCAACCCCAAATGAAAACACCAACACTGACCTGAAGTGCAAAAATGTTCTCGCTAGTTAGACCCATGCTCTTCACAGCTGTAGTTAAACGTCTCACCCTGTAAATTGCCTGCTTAGATCCTTTGTTATATCCCTATTGGCTATTTGGGGAAAAAAAACACCTTTGAATATTAAGGAAAATAGCCCTTTAACATTCCACTTGGTTATTATTTTCCCTTGAGATTGCCATTTAGAAGCTGTGGTAGACTTTGTAATATATAAAAAAAAGAAACATTACTTCTAATTGGGGGGGGTATGGTACTTATATCACTTTTAATTGTTTTTTTCTCAAACACCGGCAATTATTTTATATATAAAACCTGATTCATTCAGAATCAGTTTTGTCCAGGGAGGTGGGATTCAGGTTTGTTTGGTCAAAATGGCTCATCAGTCGTTTCATTAAAAATAACCCACGTGTCCCCACTAACTTGAGATGCCATGCTAAACTGTGTATTAAATTTTTCTGTAATTTAAGTCAATTCTGGGCCCCCTACTGTGCCCCACCCATCTCCTCTGCCATTCCCATCTCCTGGCTGAGCTGTGGATGTCAAGTGCGGCTCTTTGACATTTGCAGGATTTAGATGCCTTTTCCTTTGTTTACTTTCTCCCAAGAACGGAATGGGTCAAGTTCAAGAACAAACCCGGCAAGCCCTTGAGTGGATTGCATTACATATAAAAGAATGTAAGCAAAGCAAATCCTGCAAGAGATTCTGGGTCCAGATAAGGTGTGTCTGCATGAATCTGAGTCTCTTGTGTCTCTTGCTCCCAGAGGCCCTTTGCTACCTACCGAGGCTGGGGCCTGTCCTACACTGTGAACAGCACGGGGGGGGGCGGGGGGGGTACAGGTCTCTACCCACCCTCAATCTCAGGGCATGACTGAATTCTACCTCCTGTGCCCACTTAACTAAGGTCCTAGCCTCCTTCCCTGGAGGACATGACCCTGTGACTATTTCCGATTCACCAAGAATAATTACTAATTGCCTAGACAGAGGAGTGAACATGATGCTGTCCTTGTGCCTAAGGACATGCAATAATGATGTCATCTGTCACAAAGCATGCAGCAGAGTGATTTACCCGAACTTAAAGGCAGCGTCACCTTGGGCAGCTTCCTGAAGCTCTGTCTCTGCCACAGAATGTGAGCACTACTTGGCTCAGTCCAGGGGATCAAAGAAGACAATAGAAGGGACACCCCACACTCCCCTGGTGACCCGTCACCCCCACCACTTTGTCCTCAGAGCACCCTCCCCCTCAAACCATAAGATGCCCCTATTTAGCCAAGACTCCAGGGCCAAAGTCAGAAGTATAAGAGGTTTTCTTTGTTTTTTGTTTTTTTTGGTTTCGTGTTTTTTAATTTTCTACAGACACTTCTGAAAAGAGATCTAATAGAGAAAATATACAAAGCATTTAAGGGCTTCACCGCCACGGAGCACCCAAGTCTGACCCGAGGCACCAAAGCCTCTCCCAGGCTCAGGGCTGAGGGTGGCCAGCACGGACATCAGTAAAAACATGCAGGAGAAACATCACACGCCCCTGGATGGGGGGAGATCCAGAACGGAAGAGGAAGAAGAGGCAGGGACGAAGGTACCAGGTGGCTCTCCCTCCCACTTCCAGCGTTCACAGTAGCCCTGGCGTGTAGGAAGGCATGGGCTCCGTCCGCTGCCCAGGGCCTGCAGCTCACAGCCGATGACTTCTAGACCCACCTGCTCCTGCGTTCCCAGGGGCCAGGCCAGGGCGGCCCGGCTCCTCATTTCTTTGGTTCCACTCAGAGAACAATTGTGCTTGGCAGCCTCATCCCACCCTCTAACTCCAGGCTCCTGATGGTGGGCTGAAGGCACTGACAGGAGTCCCTGGGAAGACCCCAGGATAGCCACCTTCTCTTGTGCTCTGATGGGTCCAACCCAGGACACATTTCCCCATCTTTAGTCCACACTTAGGCCTAAGAACCAGGAGGACAGGGGAAGTGTGCTGTGCAAGGAAAAAAAAAGATCTTTCAGGACTTCCCCAAATGCGGGGGCTGTTTGTGAACCACATGCCAAACCCCATCCATGCCCCTACCCCTGCCCCAGGCTTCCACATGTCCAGCCCCTCCCTTTAGTCCTTCCCCTTGGCCCAGCCACTGGGGAGCTGACTTAAAATAATGAGTTAGAGAAACCATCTTGGGCGACTGTCCCCTCCCACCTCTAGCCTGAAAGATCAGCAGAGGCAGAGGCCCCGAGAGATCACAGCCCTGGTACAGGGAGGAAGGCAGGGCTGGGAAGGATAGGTGAGACACGTCACATCTATGGAAAAGTGCCCAAGGTACAAACAAGCTAAGCAAAGGGAGGAGGAGGGCCAGAGAGTGGCTGGAAGGAGAAAGAAGAGGGCAGGGGTGACCCTGGAGGGGAGGCCTCACACCACCCCACAGATGAGCGTCTCCACCACAAATGTATTCTCAAAGTGGCGGATGGCATTGCAGTTCTTGGCTCCACGCTTGTTGATCCCTGGGGAAAAAAAAAAAGAAAAGAAAAGTCCGGGTCAGGCCTGTAATGCCCGAGAGGAACCTTGGGACCTGGCAAGGCAGGTAGCGGGAGACCCAGGAGGTGACATCCAGAAACAGCACTTAAGGTAGAGGGAGCTCCTAGGTCAGGCTCAGACTGGGCCATCATGTCTCTGCATTAAAACCTTTGGGATGCTACTTTAGCCTTTGTGACTCAGTCTCCCTTAAAATGCACAGAATAAAAAGGATAGCAATGCCTGGCGAGTCTTAGTTCTTGGTTGACAGTCACTATAGTCAGGCCATAGCTGCTGCTGAGAAGGCCGGGCCAGGTACTGTCAAAGGCTGGCTAGGGTCTGGAGCCTGGGTCAAATCTGTCACTCACGCCTCCGGGTAGCCCGGCGCCGCAGTCGGTAGGTGTCCTTTCCGTTGCACAGGTGGTAGATGAAGGAACCCAGAGCCTCCTTGTCGTGGACATGCTCCGTCACCACCATCTCCTCCTGGATGATGTACGTCTGTGGGAGGTAGGTTCCTCTCTGCAAAGGGGGGGAGGAGGTTCAAAGCACGGGGTCAGCCCCCAGGCCCCTCCCATCGCCACACTACCTTCTCACTCCCAGAGGCCCTCTGATACCCGAGGCTGGAGCCTGTCCTACACTGTGATGAGCTTTGGCTTATGTGCATGTCTGGCCTCCCACCTTAAGGGGCATGCTCCGGGTGATAGGGCCTGCATCCCCTCCCCCACTACTGACCCAAAGCAAGAACCTGCGTGCTAAGGAAGCTTCGTTTGGCATTCTGTGAGTTGGGGGGAGGGAAAGGAGAAGTGATTCTGGGGATGTGGATCAAGAATGGTGGAGAAGTAATCCTCTGGGGCTGCAGGGATAATGTCCCAGACTCCCTCGGGGGCAGGGACAGGTGGAGACAAGACTCTGCCCACCTTCACGTTCATGAGGAGCTCCCAGAAGTTTCGTGGGGGTAGCACAATGGTGGTGTTGAGCTCGATGACGTAGCACTTGTCCAGGGAGATGTCGTGGTAGGCAGTGAGACCCTGAGAGGAGGGGGCATCCGTCAGTCTCTGTGGAAGGCGAAGGCCTGGACCAGGCCAGCCTGATGAAGGCTTTCAGCCAGCAGAAGCCCTGGTCCCGCCATGCTATCAACAGAGCCTGGGACCTCAAAAGTAGTGCCCCCATCCCTAAGTTTCTGGACATCAGCACCCCTTCCTCCTCCTCCTCTCCAGGTTGGTGGATGTGCCACTAAGCAGATAAGAGTACACTAGTTTGTTCAATGCCTCCATTGCTATAGATGATCTTTCTGGGGTTTGCAGAGGTAGGTAAGGATAAGGGTACATGATCATATCCCGCTACGAATTTCATCAAAATGGGGAGGTGTAGCTATCCTAGGGGAGACCTTTATGGGATGCAGGGGGCAATGTTCCTGGCCACACGCCACCCCCAGCAAGTTCCCTCGATTCAAGTGTGACTGCCTCAGGGAGGAATGCTACACCTCAGGGTCCAGCAGGGGCCACTGCTGCAGAACACCCAAGGGAGAGCAGGCGGATACAGAAATACAGACACAGGCTGTGGAGGGCGACTGCCTAGGAAAGAAGGCGAGGACCCAGGTCTCACGGATCTTAAAGCAACCACAGAGTGGTAACCTCATGGGGGAAAGGAACTGACTGGAAAAAAAAAATGAAAAAGAGGGAACCTTCCGGAGTGCTGGCAG
Source organism: Tokudaia tokunoshimensis (assembly GCA_036184795.1). Classification (NCBI taxonomy): domain Eukaryota; kingdom Metazoa; phylum Chordata; class Mammalia; order Rodentia; family Muridae; genus Tokudaia; species Tokudaia tokunoshimensis. The sequence goes on along the minus strand of BTHU01000016.1, from coordinate 87,561,122 downwards.
CGAGCCCAACTTCGACCTGGGCGGTGTTACACAAATAAGACACCCACTCAATTGCACACTCTGATGGGGGGTGTACGAATGAGAGCAGACACAGGACCCTTGGCCTCGCAGGGACAGCCAACCCCCTATAACAGTCAGACAGCCTAAGGCAAAGCGGTCCACCCCCTCCCCACCAATCCCACTCTATCCTTGACAATAATGAACAGTGCTGCCTGCATAATAAAAGCCGCATCTGAAGGTCAGTCAACCCAAGGATTCTCTGTGTTCTTGCTCCTTGTTCTGGGTTCCCAGAACATTCTCTACTGTCCTGCTCCAGAACCCAGCCAGCTACTGGACACTGCAAGTCAGCCTCACCCGCTGGAAGTCATGGATGATGTCTGCAGGGTCCCCACCACCAAACTGGGGCACAGGGACATTGATACGTTCATAGTTCTCCTCGAGATAGATCTTCACGTCCTCCTCCAGCTCCAGCCGGGTCCGGATCTGGGAGGACAGGGAGTCTTCGTAGAGCACACCACAGTGGAAGAAGTTATCTCGGGCCAGCTGCACAGGGTGAGAGGAGAGACAGAGGGTCACACAGGGCAGTGACATACATGGCCACATGGCTCTCTGCCTACTTCAGACCTGGGAAGCAAGGAAGGGTGGGTGTAAGACTTTCTCAGAGATGGAAAACAGAAAGGGAGGTAGACCAGAGCCCAGAACGGCTAGTTAGGAGGTAAGCTGGGTCTTAGAAAGGGTACTTCAGCCTCACAAACAGACAGGACAAACATGTTGCCAGATGGAAGGCCTCTCTGAACCTCAGCTTTCCTATCTGTAATGCATAATGACCCCGAAGGTCCTCCTGGCTTCAAAGTCTTCTGTGAATGGTCAGGCAAATAAGAAGAAGACCCACTAGGCCTATGGATGGACAGAATAGAAGACCCTATAGAAAACTTGAGTAGGCAGGAGGGACAAGTCAAAGATGGACAGACTGGGCCTGTTAACTGAATCCAGGGTGACCCTCCCCTATCTCCAGATCTGGGTAGTTCAGCTTTGGGTCTACATCTCTAGCCGGTATATGTTAGGGAGACAAGTGAGCTCCTTTGTAGACCTACCATTCCTGGAAGCAGGTCACAGTAAACCAAACGTAGCCTGCACAGGGCTCAAACCCGAATGTCCATGCAAGGAATAGTTAGGTCATCTTTGAAGTCTGAGCTCCAGAGATAATTGTCAACTCCCAACTTCTCTATTGGACCTAAGAGCTCCTGATGACGATGCTTCGAGAGTGGCACTGGCCACTGGTGGGGTAGGGGTGGGGGTGCCTGGGTGCAGTCACCTGGATCCTTGCTTGGCTCTCCAGAGTAAGTGCTGAGGGTGAGGTAGCCTGAGCCCAGGCAAGGGGACAGTGGGAAGGAATGAGGGCTGCTCTCTGGGCACGCCGGGGCCAGGGAGTCTTACTGTCTCTCTTCATGGGGCCCTCAGGCTCTGGCTCTCCACTGTTTCCACACCCTCAGCAGATCTCCTTTCCACGCGTCTTGGAGCTAACCCTTTCCCACCCATCTGCCTGGCTCCTCACCTGAGCAAGGAAGAAGTATCTGTAGATGTAGACTGAGGCAAAGACAAGGCCCATGAGCAGGACAACCATGCCCATGGACAGGTAGCACACGCCGCCCACGGAACCGCCTTTCCTGGAGCGGTGACGAGGGGGGCGTTCCTCCTGTGAACAGAAGCGCTATGGTCAATGAGATGCCTCAGAGGGGACCGCTCTTCTGAATTCCTCCTCCTCTTAAGTAAATTTATCCCTCTGGCTGGTCTAGAAGCCCTGGGGTGGGGGGTGGGGGTGGGGCCAGAAGGACAATACAGATTGTCTCGTCCAAGTCTCTGGACCACCCTTCCAGTTAGAGAGAAATGGAGATTTGCCCAAAAGTCCCAAAACAATCAGCCTGGATTAAGCACACACATTTTGAACTGTCGGAATTTAGATCCTGTCCTTGGTCCTCAATCCCTTTGGCAAACCTCTATCTCCAAAAATATTTATATATCATAAATCATAGCAGTAGCGAAATTATAATTATAAAGTAGCAATAAAAATAATTTTATGGTTGGGGTCACCACAACTTGAGGAACTGGCTTAAAGGGTCGCAGCAGTAGGGAGGTTTAGAACCACTGTTCTAGACATTTAAACATAAAAGAGGGCATACGAGATGGTCTGAGTGACTGCATTAGACCAAGAAGGATGCATCTGGTAGGGAGGTGCCACTGTCCCCGGCAAAAGGGAGCCAAGGAAGAGCAGAGCTAGAGAGTGAGGCCACCTAACCCTTCAGCTGGAGGTCCAGGATGGGGTCCAGATGAGGGCGGGATGACGGGGGCGTGCCTTAGTTACATTTCTCATTACTGTGACCCCCAATAAGGCCGAGGAAGGGTTTGCTTTAGCTCACGGTCCACCCTGGTGTGGCCTTGCAAAGTACCCGCTCACATGGGGAGATCAAGTGTCAGGCCGACGGTGACTGGCACTCAGCCAGCTTCCTCCGCTCTCCTTTTTATTCAGTCTGGGACTTCAGCCCAAAGGACAGTGCAGCCCACGTTCGGGGTGGGTCTCTCCCCCTCTGCTTTCCGTCCCTGGGAAAACCTTCACAAACACAGGCAGAGCTATGCTTTGTTAACGCCCCAAGTGTGTCTTAATCTAATCAGGCTGACGAGGGAAATTAGCCACACACAGATGCGCGTGGAAGTTGCTGTGCTCCACCAAGCTGGTCACTGACTGTGGAAGGGAAGCAGGGACTCTGGGAGGCCCAGAGGATGTGGGCCTGATGTTTATCTCTAACCAAGTGGCCGCGGGCCTGCAGTCTACTGTGCTCAACTGTTCCTCTGTGGTGTCAGGCAGGCAGTCATAAGCCTACAAGATGGAGCTTGAAGCATCTAGAAGCTCTCACAGGAGGGAAACACCACTGTCTGGGAGGCTAGGCCACTTGTCCCACGAAAGAACCTGCTTGGGTTCACTGGCCAGACCCTCCCTCCAGGCCACACCCATCTGGGTGGGTAGATGGTGTGTGAGTACTTTGCCTGGAACTGGACTTGAGGGCCACCTCTTAACTATCTCTCTGCATGACCTCCTTTCTCCCACCGTAGCCCAGGCTGGCCCTTATCTATTCTTGCTGATGCTACAGAAGCCCCCAGGCCTGCTCCTTCCTCTACTCTAGTGCCCACCACTTTCCCTGTTTTTCTACGCTGTTCAGACAAGGTCAAGAGAGGTCAAATGTCAATATCCACAGAACTCCCCAGCCTTGAGAAGATGATAACGAAGTTTCTCCAAAGACCTTTCATAAGCAGGTGATTGACACCATCCCCCCACCACCACCATTTCCAGCCAGACACTGATCCTATTTCTCCATCTCTTTTTCTAGAGGTGTTGGGAGCTCTGTCTAATTGCCCAGGACAAACTTTTATCTCAGCACAGCAAGGCGGTCCCTGTGGTACAGAGATGGGCTTGGGCTTTGGGAGTAGGGGTGAACCCCACCAGAGGGTCTGGTTCCCTACTGTTTGGCAATCTCCAACCCCAACCTCTAGGAAAAGGACAGGAAATGCCTTGGGTTTCCCACATTCACAGTGGAGACCCCACCCCCACCCCCTAAGATCAAACCTTGGCCACTCTGCACTTCACTTCTAGGTCTGACCTCCAGACAACCAGTCAAGGTCAGGTGTCAAACAGAAGGGCAGGGAACTGCAATAGCTTTGCAACTACACTCTGCAATAGGTCCCGTGCGGTGACATCAATATCCAGGCTCCCTCCATGAGCAAGCCACACTGTATCTAGGGGTTGGTGAAGCCACTTGGATGTAGAGTAGAGATGGGCCATGTCCCCTCCCCCTCCCCCAGAACATTCATCCTGAGGTCATCGAAGGTGACCAGTCTCCAGGGATTAAAAGAGACAATGAACCTGAAAGCCCTTTGGAGAGGACAAAGTATGGGGTAAAAATAGCAGATCTGAGGCCCGGCCTTCCCTGAGGGTCGGCACTGCGGCCAGCTGTTGACGCTGCTGCATGTAGTGGCTATTCTTTTGCTCTTGTGCTCCTAGAAAACCAGAAAAACTAGCTTGGTAGAGCCACTAAGGAAATGAAACAGGATGGGGGAGGGAGCGCGAGCAAACTGCAAGTCAGAGCCTGCAAGGGCTCATAAAAAGCACTGACAAGCTGAGGCCTTCCAGCCTTGTACCTACGGCCAGCCAACTTCTGCTAGCCCAGGGAAACTTCTGGAAGGGTGGTGGGAAAGGCCAGCAAGGACATGACAAGCAGGAGTCGAGACACAATGACCCTGGGTGCAGAGAAGAGGTCATGTATAGCTCTGGCCAGGACTCTTGACTGGAAGGATTGGGGAATCTCCTTACCTTATCCAGCTGGGGTGGTAACTGTACACACTGAATAATTAGGGAGCTCAAAACATTCCACTCTGAACACATTTCTTTGATGGGTTCCCGTCAGTTATAGAGAAAGTGCAGCCCTCTGCAGATCTAGGCAGATGTGGGCTCCTTCTGAAAGCTGCTCTTTTGTGAAAGGAATTGACGTCCGTCCATCTGGATCTGAGGAAGGCCCAGAGGCCCTGTCCCTCACACACAGACACACAATTTGTCCTGGGTAGTCTCCCCAGAGCTAATCATTAGCTGGGAAACACTCTCTGCAGATGTTAACCTTGCCCCTGTGCACTATCACCCCTCTACAATCAGCCCGGCCCCCTCCACAGCAGCCTCAAGTCCCCGTTTCGTCCACAGATCATTATACTATGTAAGCTTCAGCTCTTTGGCCTTTTCTTTAAGACTTAGATTTTGTAAACGGCTCCTGCGTTGATGTGTACAGACATTTTAGTTTGTTCTTCCTGTGACTCCATTTCCTGTCAGTTCATTTCATGGTCTAAAAGTATCAAACTCTTCCGAGAGGAAAAAAGAAAATGTAAATCTCCCCTGTGCTGACCATGGCTCTGGCTCACCTCTACGGACACCCCCTGGCGAAACGCTGGGGGCTTCATCAGCTTGCTGCCCAGTCAACACTCCAGCCTGCTGGACCAAACCCTTAGAAGTATAGGACAGAGCAGCAAGGCTGGACGGGAGGTTGACAGGGAAATCTAGGATGTCCCTGCTTGGGAACAAAAGTCCCCAGCACTGCTTTTGCCTGTGAGATACAGTCAAAGCCAAGGCTTACCTTCCAACCCTTACTGTCCCCCACAAGGGGGTCATCACAGTCTCTGCTCTCTTGCAGTCTGAGACCTTTGGGGTCTGAGGACTATGGGGATGCAGTTGGTGGTTTCCTATGCATTCTGCCCCTGGCTTTGCTAATTATCTCATGAGCACTGTTAAGAGCCCTAGTAAAACCTGAAGGCCCTTTCAGGTCCCAGATGTCTGTCTTGCATGCTTAGCATGAGTGTGCAGAGAGGCGGTTTGCTCAGAGGGCCTGTTACCTTGGAAACAGTATGCTCCATCCTCCCACTTTCTAAAGGGAAGTCCCCCCCCCATCCCTGACTGTTGGTAACTATTCCATGGGGGAGCAAAATTTTCTAGTCTCCAGCAGGACAGGGAATCAGCATTCCTGAGGGCATAACTTTTGCTCCTCCGTGGAATAGTTACCACCAGCTGACACGCAGCTCAGCTGAGATACAGCCCAAAGGATGATAGCTCTCTAGCTACAGTCCCTCAGTAACATGCCAAAAAGAAAGAAAGAGAAAAAGAACAAAAAGGGGGATTATGCTACAACTGCAGGCTACTTAGTAGGAGGCAGGGAAGGACAAAGACACAAGCAGACCATTCTTATCCTCTGCATCCTTTCTTTCCTAGACTTCAGGATGCAATTCACATAGGCAAGGATGCCAAAGGGCATGTGTGTGTGTGTGTGTGTGTGTGTGTGTGTGTGTGTGTGTGTGTGTGTGTGTGAGAGAGAGAGAGAGAGAGATCTACAGACTGAGTAAGGCCTTGCTGTAGGTTGGAGGATGGCAAATGCCTTCTGTACAGAAGGATAGTGCACAGTGGCCAAAAAGTAAAGATATCACCTGAGTATGTGCCACAGAGCCAAGACTCAGGGGTTCCCATTAGTGATCCCTTCCACCCTCACCTGTGCCAACCTGAGACATCCTGGGGCAGGTTGCAGTTATGTAGATCACTGTATTTGGCTGTACCCAGAATTCTCTCTCCTCCACCGCCCAGGACAGCCCAAGCTTCTCTAGAAAACAAAGGCTCAGAAAGGATTTGAAGCAGAAAGAAACAAGACTGAGGCCTGGAAGAGCTCTCAGAGAGGGAGAGGGAGAGAGAGGGGGAGGGGGAGGGGGAGAGCGGGGGGGGGAAGGGGGAGGGGGAGGGTGGAGAGGGAGGAGTGGGAGAAGAGGGAAAAGGGAGAGGGAGAGGGAGAGGGAGAGGGAGAGAGAACTGGGGCCTCCCAGGACAGAGGGGAAAGCCCAGCTGTGGGGCTGAGCTTTTAATCATAAACATTTTTTCCTTGGGAAGAGAAACTCCTCCTCATTGGCAGTCTACTGACAGCCTTGAAGAGTGGAGCCAGGGGAAAACAGAAAGGATAGAGAAACAGCGTGAGTGAGTGTGTGTGTGTGTGTGTGTGTGTGTGTGTGTGTGTGTGGGGGGGGGCTAAGCTGCCTCTTTGAAGGTCATTATGGCCTAGCCAGGCAAACCAGCTCTCCTAGCTGACAAGAGACAGAGCCTCCCCTTGCTGGTTCTCCTGCCAAGAGCCTGAGGACATGGACACGGGGAGACACACACACACACACACACACACACACGAGAGAGAGAGAGAGAGAGAGAGAGAGAGAGAGAGAGAGAGAGACAGACAGACAGACAGACAGAGACAGAGAGACAGAGAGAAATCTGATCTACAGGTATGTGGGCTGAGGGAGGGGGGATACTCAAGGGCCATTAATCAAGACAAATGCCAATGAGAAAATGACAGAGCTGAGATTACTGAATTTAATGTTTGCTTCTTACGCCCTGCCCACCCTCCGCCCCCAGCCCTGGGGCCTGTCTATGTGAACGTATGTGTGTACAGATGGCAGGTGGAAGAGGGATGAGAATGAGGGGTAGCCACTTGGTTACATGCTGCAGTGGGGGTGGGGGATGCAGGGGTAGGAGAGGTGTTGAACACAGGCTTCGGTGACTAGCTTCCCACCAGGGCCATGTCACGGCTGCAGGTTCCTCGTTATCACCGTCTAACAGGTGGGATGCTGGGTAACTGTAAACCCAGTCGGCTCCCCAACTCCACCCCCTGCCCAGTTTTCCTAGGAACTTCCTTCTACTCTCAGGTCTGGGGGACAAATCTTATTTCAGTATTTGCCCAGAAGTAGGGGCAGACCGAGGGAGGTTGGTCAGCTGCAGACTTCCCTTACTGCCCCCCCCCACGACTGGACACACCCAATGCTGTCATTAGTTTGAGTGGTTCTTCTGGGGAATCACAGGTTAGTCAGACAGAACACCCCGGAGGGACTCCAGGGTCATTCCCAGTTAAGAGAGAACTTCTGAGCTGTCTCAGGTCTTATCATCAGTATGGAACAAAATCCAAGAGACCTGCATAAAACAGCTCCCAGGTCTCTACATCCGCTGACTCATCTGTCCCTCTAGCTCTCGGCTCCTATCTCAATGTCCTGACAATGGGCTCACGTTCTGTACTTGAACTACAGCTGTGTAACGGGTTTCTGCTCTTATTGCCATGCCAGGCACTGGCATGAGGAAATCAGCCTACTGGCATTGAGGAGCAAGAAGAAGCTTGCAGAAGTGACTTACAAGGTTCTAACTGCAGCTGAGCTAGGCCAAGCCAGCCCACACTAGCAAAGGCCCCTTCACACCAGCTCAGACCTCGGGCAGGCTGTGTAGTGGGAGTTAACCAGTAAGCAGTCCCGTAGGTATTTTAATCCCTCCTCCGGACTGCCAGGTCTGCTTCTCTAAGCTCCTTACTGCCCAAGAGCGATAGGGGTGGCAGCTCAGTAGGCTCTAGGCCAGAACTAACAGTACAAACTAACAGCAAGACAAAGTTGATATTTCCATTTCACGCTGGGTGAGGGCAGGATGGGCTGCTTAGCTTCTAGAGTCTGATAAAAGCAGGAAGTTGGACAATGGTTATCGCTCACGCTGTACTGGCGGGAGAGAACAAAACGGGCCACCGGGCAAACACACTGCCTATTCGGAAATGGCTACTGAGAAGGGGCAGGGATATGAATAGTAGTGAAAAGCATCCTCATGGGGGAGATCTGAATCCGTAAAAAAATTATGTAAACAGCTATTTCAGGGATATAGGCAGGCAAGGCCCCCCTCCTTAACTCCGAAGGAAAGATCTTTTCAAGGGAAGAAGAGATTGAAGGCTGAGCAGTTGGCCCACACGAGACAACCATTGGTCTTTAGAGGGCTCTTGCCAGGGAGGTTTTGCTTGCATAATAAAATCTCTTTTGTTTCTGTGGCACCTCTCTTCCCCTCTGATCTCTTATAAAAATCAATTACCTGGTCCTTTGAGGCTCATAGTCTCTGTATGGTTTCTTCGTTATTAGTATGTGTTTTGTGCTAATCTGTACACTGTCACATTATTGCATAGACTTACATAACAGTCTCCCGAGTCTAATGAGAAAAACTGCAGTTTCTTCACCCTGGGCTCCACTGTTCTATCCAACACCATCAGCAGGCTGCCCTAGCGTGTGCCCTGTGTTGACTCTACTGGGACTTCCTTCTCAAGGGGGTGATAATGACATTCCTGAGTTGTTCAAGTTGTCCTTCCTGCTCCTTAGATCATCAGATCCATGGATTTAGGCAGTTGGGTTTCAGTTCCAGGTCTTCACTGGGTACCTGAGAACAGACAATCTGCCACTTACCAGTTCCTGGAGCCTCATATCCAGACTAAGAGGAAGAGGAGAGGAACCTTGCTGGAAGTAAGAAAGGAAGCTTAACCCCAGGGCAAACTTTTAAAACTACAAACCAAAGTCAAGCATGGGGTGTCCCTCTCCATCTAGGCTTCAGATGAAGAATCTGCTCACTGTCGGTGCCCAGAGACCCTTCAACCCCGGCCTGGGTGACCAATGAATTCTTGTTGGTGTGTGAACTGCTGGATGCTGTAATGACTAGAACAGGGGTTCCTGAGTCCCTGGCATTCCTCAGAGTCATGGTCTCTGCTCAGACTGGCCCACTGCATGACCCCCTTTTCTAAATCATTCCCCACGGGTTCCTCATATATGCCCGGGCAAGGCAGAATCAGAGCTTCAAAACTTGATCTGGGAGGAGGAAATGGAAGAGCTTTTTTAGTTCTGCCTGGATAGAAGGGTCGGGTTTGGAGTGCCTCAGGACCGCTGGGGGGCGTGTGACCGGCCATGAAAATACCCTTACTGGAGCAAAATGCAACTCGGCTGGGTCCGCTTTTCGTTCCCAGTCCTTCCAGTCAGTGACTGCCACAAGTCCTCTCCCGACACACTCCACATAGCATAGTTTTCCATGGCGGAAATGACCCGGGTCCCCTCAGCCCGGGGAAGGCGGGGCACGCCGAGGCCAGTCCACACAAAGCCAGTTGAGTGACTAGGGATGTCTAGGGCACTGGGGCGCCCACTCAGCGGATGGTAACAACGCAGCTGGAAGCCGGAGAAGGAAGCAAAGACGCAAGACCCGCAGGTGTGAAACGGGAGAAGGCTCATCACGGAGGTCTGCCAGTTCCACCCACCAAAGCCCCCATTCGAGGACCAAAACAAAGGCACCTCCCTTTTGTTACTAACCAGAGTTTCTCCAGCCAAATTCCCCAACCAATCAGGCCCCACCCCCACCCCCTTTTGGGGGAAACTATGTTCAACCCTCCTCCCCTCCCCCACTCGGGGACTGGCTTCCCGGCCCCTGCCCCTTGATTGGAACCAGACGCAAACCTTCACCAACATTCCCCAAACTTTCACGGGCCCGCCACATTCCCTTATCTTGGAACTGCGCATCCAGAAGCCACCACATTTGGAATCCTTTGCGTTCCCACTAAGGACCAGTTCTGCTTTCGACTGTCGCTGTAGGGATGGACCTGAGACCCTTTCCCAGATACGGATGGAGCAGCCTTTTCAGACCTCTCATCCGGCTTCTGCTCGTGACTCCGAGGTCCCACTGATGGTCGCAGCCACTGGGGAATGCTTAGGTCCCCTCGACGACCCCACCGCCCCGCCCCGCCTCCCATCTGAGACCCAGTGCCTCTCACCCTCGCCGGCGGCAGCAGGATCTCCGCGGCCGGGGCAGATGCCGAAGCCGGACCAGACGCCGCTGCTTTGTCCGCTTTATCGGCCTTGATGCCCGCTACCGCGGGCTGGAAACTGATCTTCACCATGGCAGCGTTGACCGGTGCTTGCTCCCTCCAGCCCCTGTCTGTGCAACCTCGATCGCTGTGCTTGCTTCTTGCTGCGCTGCAGGCACCGGAAGTTTGGATGGCTCCGGAGTCCTCGCCTCTATCCCCGCCCCGAACACGTCCCGCCCCGCCTTCCACGGAAGGGTCTGACGCCTGCGCAGAGGTGCGCAGCGCAGCATTGTAGCTGAAGAATGCTCAAGTTCCTTCCACCTCTTGCTCATATTCGTTCTGTCGTCGCGCAGGAGCTTGGGCCCCTACCTTCTCCCTGCCCGTGATTAGCATCCTCACCCATGATTAGCATCTTCACATTTCGTTTAACACGGCGTTGCCTGGCAACGTGCTTCTAACAAACTGCATCTCCCTGCTCCTCGATCTAGCCTCCTCTTTAATTATGCCGAGAGATGTTGCAGAGTAACTGTTCCTAAGCTTTTCTCCTCCAACATGTGTTAGGCTGGAAAGGGGCATCAAGTCTAGGCGTCTAACTGCTTGCCTCTATCCTGAATTATAAATCCTTCCCCGCCCCCTTCGTTCTCCACCATGCTTCTTTCTCTAGCCTTCATCCTGCAAAACCTTCAGGGAGGGGAGGTGGGGAACTTGTGGTACACAAGACCTACGATACCTTGCAGGAGCAGAATCGTGACTGGAAAATAATGACAAGAATTATAGGGGCTGGGCCAGAGGTTTTGGGTTCCAGTCACGACTCTGCTCCTGCAAAGTATCACCGGACCTAGGAATAAGCCAAGGCTTATATTACAGGGCCATCTCTTGACAACAAAGCCCTAGATCTCTGCTGGGCCTTATTTGGTCAGATGCTGAGGTGAGGGAGCCTGAGCTTTTGCTGGAGTTTAGAGACCTGTCTTGGGCACTTCAGTAATGGAGTGACTCAGCATGACCTGCTTAAGCCTGCCTTTGCCTAGCTACTGCTGACTTAGAATAACTTTGTTGGCCCTGTCAGCCACCCCATACCCTCCGTCACCCTCCCCTCCCTCGCCCCCTCATCATCTCACCTCACCAAAAGTCCACACCTCTTCCCTCAACCCTATATAAACAAAAGACTGATGCAATAAAACGGAGTTCCTTCTTTGACAGACTCCAGGCTCCGGGTGGTTAATCTCTGCAGGACATTGGAGCCACAACATTCACCATCCCACTCAGCCCGGAGGAGACCCTGTTACCCGGTGCCAAGATGCGCGACGTGGCGCAAGGCGACTGTGAGTCAGTCCACGTCTGCCGGCTGCCTGATACAGCTGGTACTATATACTCGCCACGGGCTGGGCTATGGCCTCTCGGCTAAAGGTGGGTCCCCGCTGGGGACCTGGCTGACCACAGCGCTGGTGGGGTTGGCAGGGCTGGTAGCCGCCGCCTTCGGGTATGTGCAGCGGACAGCCAGCGATGGGCGAGGGTTCGCTGGCACCCGGGCAGCAGATGCCAGGGCTACACGTACACCACACTGCAGTCAGACTCCTCCCGCGAAGGAGCGTGGCCTTCCAGAGCGCATCATGGCCCAGGGCCGCCCAGAAGCCAGCTCGGCCCACGCAGTCAAGGAGGCTTGCTGTTGTTGCTGCTAGGCTCGGGGCCTTGGCGCCTCCTCAGAGGCTCTGCCTCCCAAAATGTGGAAAGCTATACCAAGCTGGGGAACCCCTCACAATCTGAGGATGTCCTGGATTATGGGCCTTTTAAAGACATCCCTGCCTACAGTCAAGATACCTTCAAAGTACATTATGAGAACAATAGCCCTTTCCTGACCATCACCAGTATGACCCAGGTCATCGAGGTTTCTCACTGGGTCATTATTGCCGTAAAAGAGAAAGTAGACTTGAAGCACACGGGTGCGGTGCTGAAGGGACCTTTCTCCTGCTACGATTACCAGAGGCAACCTGACAGTGGGATTTTCTCCATTCGTTCTTTTAAGACCATCCTTCCTGCTGCTGACCAGGATGTGTATTACCGGGACGAGATGAGTAATGTTTCCACCAGCCACCTCATTTTGGATGACTCCGTAGAAATGGAAATCCTGCCTCGATTTCCTCTCTTTGGAGGGTGGAAGACACACCACATCGTTGGTTACAACCTCTCAAGCTATAAGCACCTCTATAATCTGGGTGACCAATATACACTGAAGATACAGTTTGTAGACCACGTGTTTGATGAGCAAGTGATAGATTCTCTGACAGAGAATCATTGGCCTGAGAGAGCCAAGAACATACAGGTAGACGGTACCTATGATATTAGCTGTGCCCCAGATGAGCTACATTACACCTACCTAGACACGTTCAGCCACCCGGTGATTGTTGCTTACGAGAAGAATCTAGTCAAGCAACACATTCAGGACATTGTGGTGCACTACACGTTTCACAAGGTGCTCATGCTAGAGGAGCCTCTGCTGGAGAAGACTGTCTTCGAGGTTGCCCTTGACCAAAAGTACAGGAATCTAGCTGACAACCTGGACCTTCTGACCACTGTCAGGCCAAAAACAGATGAGAAGAGAGGACCTGATATTTTTCACACCCTGAAGATGGGAAACTTCCAGCTGGTCAAGGAGATTGCTGATGAAGACCCCAACCACGTGAACCTGGTCAACGGGGATGGGGCAACCCCACTGATGCTGACTGCTCTCATGGGGCAGTTGCCCCTGGTCCAGCTGCTGGTGGAAAAGCAAGCATACATCGACAAGCAGGACAGCATGCATGGCTGGATGGCCCTCATGCAGGCTACCTGCAATGGAAATAAAGAAATTGTCAAGTATCTGCTAAATCAAGGGGCTGATGATGCTCTTCGAGCCAGAACCGGGTACACGACCTTTGATCTGGCGATGTTGCTGAATGATCCTGACACTGAACATGTTTGACTTCTGGCGTCTATCTGCATGCAGGTGAATAAAGACTGAGGTCAGCCCAGCCACAGGCCACCCTGCCCCACTCGAAGGTCAGGCAACCCTGGAGCATCCCATGCTGCTGGACATCAAGGGAGGCCTGAAGTCCTGGTGGAGCCAAACGTCTAACAGTTTCCAAAAGCTTGAACTTATATACAGACACTGCCACGTGGGCTGGCTGCCAACCAACCTTGGTCCTGGGAACCCAAGAAAGAGAAAGATGTGTTACCAACATCCATACTGACAGATCCAGATATCAACGCCAGTATCTACAGCCCATGTGCCTGCTTGACCGTTGTCCTCCTCTTCTCCATTCTGGGTGTGGTTTTTGATAAAAGGAAACACAGCCTTACTTAGACAATACATTGTTAGTCCATACATTGGATTCACCTTTCAGTTGGTAGAGTTCCCTGGGTTTATTCCATGACCAATCAGATTGCTGATTGTATCATCCGGGGGAGAGATGTTTTGGTTTGACTTTTTGGGACTGATTCTCAATCCATAGTTACTCCCCTTAGGGTGGCTAATTTCACCTGGCTACAAAGAAATAATGAACGTGTTGCTCTGGCCCTGGAAGGCTTCGTGGGTGAGATTGATTGTCATTTGGGCCCCCATAGATGGATGAGTTCGTTTTCCAGGTTGGAGTGGATACCTCCCAGACTCTTTATTTAAGCCTGATCCTAATTCTCCCACAGTCTTTACTGATGGTGGGCGCCTGGGATCATCAGTGGTTATCTATTCCCCTTTTGGGGAAAATGACGAACCTAGACCCAGATGGGTTCTGAGGTATATAAAATAGAGGGATCAACCCAAGTTAAGGGGCTCTTTGCTGTCATAATGACACTAGATTCTATCCCTGGTAGGTTTAATTTGTTTTCTGATAGTTTATATGTGGTTATATTACTCATTATTCTCCTTTGGAAAAACTTAAATATGTTTTTGTATCTGTTGATAACTTTCCTGTGCCCGCTGGACTTCTGTACATACTGGAGAAAAAGCCAGACACGCCATAAGTCATATGCTCCAATGCTTTTCTATGCTTGGATTGCCCGATCAGATAAAAACTGATAATGGCCCCTGCTTTATAAGTCAAGTCTTCTTAGGGTTTTTAGAGATGTGGAAGGTTACCCACTCAACAGGGATTCTATATAATCCCAGGGGACAAGCCATTGAAGAATGCTATAACCAAGTCATTATGACTCAATTACAAAAACAAAAGGGGGAGTCTCTACCCCACATGATCAATTGAAAAAAGGCACTATTTACCTTAAATATTTTAATTTTTTTCTAAAGAAGATCCACATTTGTCCCCATTTCAAAAACATTGGTCTTCATCAGTTTCTTACAGTTCCATTTGGGTCAGGTGGAAAGACCCACTGACTGGAGCTTGGAAAGGGCCAGACCCACTCTTGACAGCAGGAAGAGTGTTTGGCTGCATGTTCCCCCAAAATGAAAAAAGACCAATCTGGATACCAGCCAGAGACATAAAATACTTGCCCCAACAGGGGGATGATGATAATAATCACTCCAGGGAAATCCTCAGCCCTGAGAGTCCTCCTTTTGCTTCCTCCACAGATTTATCAAGAAAAAAGAATGAAGATTCCCCTGTCAGTGACAATGAAGAGCCTCCAAAAGATTGATGGAGGGATTTGACGATCTGCTCCAAGAAGACTTAGAGAAGGAGAGAGTTTCAAGACAACCCACTGTAGACTGGCCTCCATGGCTTCCTGCCCTATCTACTTCCCCTCCTTTGTCCATTCCTCCTTCTCTCTCTCATGGTTGGGCTGTATTTACTAAATAAGGTCACACAATTTGTCCAACAGAGTTTAAAGGTAATAAGTATTCATCAGGTCAAGGTCCATTATCAAAAGCCTGCATCCTGAGAGCCAAGATTAACATACAATTGGCTCTTAGAGTATGAGCAACCCCCCATAGCTCTCCATTTGACCAATGACGGGTAAGATCTCAGATGTGCTGAGACAACCTAAGACAGGTCATGGAGCATTCTCCTTGAACCAGAGTGACACATGTTATCCAGAGGGCCAACCTAAGGCAGGAGCCATGTGATCTGCTCATAAAAAGAATAAAAGGGAGAGCTATTGGCCCTTATTTGGCCAGATGCTAAGGCCTAGTGAGGGAGACTGAGCCTTTGCTCAAGTTTAGAGACCTGTCTCTGTCACTTCCATACTGGAGTGACCTCAGTATGACCTGTGTAAGCCTGCTTTTCCTAGCTACTGCTAATGTAGAATAACTTTGTTGGCCTTGTCAGTCACCTCCATAGCCTCTGTCACCACCATGTCATCTCACCTCAGCAAAAATCTCTGCCTCCTCCCCCAACCCTATATAAACAAAAGACTGATATAATAAAATGAGTTCCTGCTTCGACAGACTCAAGGCTCGATGGCAGGAGATCCGAGCCGAGACACTCACCATCCCGCTCAGCCCCGAGGAGACCTGGCTGGACTGGGTTTTCTCCCCTCACCTAGACCTGCCGGCAGAGAGCTGACAGAGAGCCAACGGATCTCTCCTCGCTGTCCCTAGTCCAGGCTGTAATAGCTCCCAGCATACTGTACTTGGCATTGGTTCTGCAATGGTGCTGATAATGGGAGGTGAGGCATTCTGCCAGCTTACTGAAGACAGTCCAGTAGGTTCTGCTGCCCTCTCCTACCTGTCAGGGCTTGGACAGAGTTAGTTGCCTTAGGCACTAGATCATTGTATCTTGGTTTAGATCTTGTATGAACCAGGCAGTCCAGGAGATACATAGCTTAAGGCAGTAAAATATAAATGGTAGCTGGGCAGTGGTGGCACACGCCTTTAATCCCAGCACTTGGAAGGCAGAGGCAGGTGAATTTCTGAGTTCGAGGTCAGCCTGGTCTACAGAGTGAGTTCCAGGACAGCCAGGGTAAAATGTGTAATGGTAAAAGATGTGAATGGTGCTAATTCCACTGCAGGAATTGGGAGAGAGAGAATAGAGAGATGCATTACATACAGGAAAAGCAAATCCATCACCAGAGTAAGCATCTACTCCGGTAAGGTCTAAGCATTACCCTCTCCATTGGAAGGAAGTAGTCCAATGTAGTCAACCTGCCACCAGGGTGTTAGCTGGGCAACCCAGTGAATGGTGGTCAGTGTTGGTCACTGCTGATATGGGAGATCTGGCGCTTAGCGGCAGCTTTAGCCAGATCACTTTGGTGAGTGGAATTTCATAATGCCAGTCAATGTATAATCTCTGTCTCTATCACCATGACTGCTTTGTTCATAGGCCCATTGTACGATGACAGGGATGGCTGGGGAAAGAGGCTGACTGTCTACAGAAAGGGTCATCTGTCTACTGGATTACTGAACTCTTCTGCTGAAGCCACCTTTTGATGAACATTACACAGGACACACGTATTTCACATCCTTGGCCTTTTTGTAAAGATCTAACTACATACTTCTTCCCCAGATGCCTTTCTCACTAATTTTCCATCATGTACTTCCCAAGACCCTCACCATCCAGACAATCCACTGGCTACAGCCCATGTGCCAGTAAACAATCACATATATGGACATTTCTCTTCCTAAACAAAACAAATGTATGACTATGTGCACTGCCTGAAGTTCTGCCCGATGTGACAACTTCCCTTCCTTGGTGTTGTCCAGGGTTGTCCTGGAAAGAGATTGTGATGGTGCAGCTACCCACTTCTAGTGTCTGTTTTATGGAGAATACTCAGTAAACAAGGATTTACTCTTTTCCCACCTCACCCCCTGAGGCTGCCACAGGCACTGCTGTAATTTGAGTAAGTTCATCCTCTGAGGTCCACTTTAAGATGAAATTCACTAGTGATACATTTTCCAGATGTTTCTGTTGCTGTGTGTGGCTTTCTGAGTTTCTTAATACTGTTTTAGCAAGGTACCTGATCAAGAGACAGGAGAACATTAACAGACCTACAAACCATCATCTTTCTTTCTGTCACAACTTGTGACCCAAGTATAACCACTATGCTCATTTCCTGCACATTATGAGCCTTGATTACTAAACACACACACACACACTTCAACACATGAATCCCATGGTATGTGTTTTTTGTGAGTGTGTTTGGATTCTGAATACTAGGATTATGGGAGTCTTTCACCTGGTGAGAATTGTAAGCCATGTCATTCTCGTTGTGCAATAATCTAGTGTGTTCCACAATTTGTTTCTAGATTCCAGAACAGGGGGATGTTTGGGTTGAAGCTACCACAGAGATGCCACCACAGACATTCTGGCCCCAGATATTTTCAACACCTGGACAAGACACTTTGGGGCACTTTCTTGGGAACCTCTCACTTTGTGATATGTAGCATTCAATTTGTTGACAGATTTCTGTGTTCTGGGCAAATTTTCAGTCCCTGGCTAAAAAACTAGGCAGCGCTAACTTTTTATTTGCCATCTGGTCTCAGTGCTAATCTGCAGAGATTGTTGAGGGACTCTGAACTATTTTAGTGAAAAGGCTTTAAAAAGGGGAATATGGTGACTGTCTGGAGATAGATCAAATCTCTACCTGCATCCATGTGGACACAGGTTCTCCTCACACAAGCTTCTTAATGTCACCAGAAGGCTGGCTTGTAGCAGCGGCAGGCAACAGTCACACTGACACCACTGCTCTGGCATATTCCTTCAGTACCAGAAAACTGGAAAAACACAGGCAAACAGTTCGTTCCCTTTTTAATGGTGACTATAATGTAATGTTCCTTAGCATTTATTTTATTAAGTGAGTGGTGTGTGTGTGGAGCGCGTGCACATGCGGTGCAAATAGGGTATACAGTTTGAGTGTGTGCAGAGGCTAACAGTTGAGGTCTTCCACTATTGTTCTTCCCTGTTCCTTTAAGATGGGATCTCTCACTAAGCCTGAAGCTGGCTGGCTAGTGAGTTCTCCGGAGCCACTGCCTCTGTCCCCTCCTCCATCCAAACGCTGGGTTTACAAACACAGGCAGCATTTTACATGTGTTCTGGGGATCTGAACTCAGGTTCTCATGTTTTCACACCAAGTACTCTTAGCCAGCTCCTTAGATCCAGGAATAAATTTTATAAGCCAAAAATTTAAAAGGCACAAAATTCCACCAAGGGTTTATAATACAAGTGAGTCGAGAAATACCGCATTCTTGGAAGGGAAGATTATAAAATTGCCAGCTCTCTCTCTCAAAGTAAAGCAGATGTGATCAAAACCCTAAAAGATTAGGGGGTGGTGGTGGAAGTTCTATCTTGAAAAGTCATACGCTGCAGTTGGCAAGAACTGTAAAAAAGGAAGTTGTGATGGATGTTCTTGGTTGTCAACTTGACTGCATCTGAGATTAACTAAAATTTAATTGTCTTAATTAACTCATAAGAAGTGGGAAGACCCACTTTAAATCCTGATGTTTTGAAGCAGAAAAATCTACCTTTAATTTGGAGCATACCTTCAGCCTATATATAAAGGACATTAATACTGGAGACTTTCCCTGCTTGCCTTCACTCTGGCTGGAAAGTCCATTCCTTCATGGGCATTAGAGCCTGCTTTGGGATTTTGTCATGTACTGAAGACCAGCTGAGACAGACAGCCTTGTGGACTGAACAACAGCTGGATTCTCAGACTGGTAGACATCCATTGTTGGACTCACTGAACTACATACAGCCTGTAAGCCATTCTAATAAATTATATATATATATATGTATATATATATATATATCCTCTAT
Source organism: Tokudaia tokunoshimensis (assembly GCA_036184795.1). Classification (NCBI taxonomy): domain Eukaryota; kingdom Metazoa; phylum Chordata; class Mammalia; order Rodentia; family Muridae; genus Tokudaia; species Tokudaia tokunoshimensis. Next base: position 87,542,245 of record BTHU01000016.1, on the reverse strand, counting down.
TATATATGATACATGTATCATATATCTCAACACATGTATACATACATAAAAACATATGTGTGTGTGTGTGTGTGTGTATTCTATTTCTCTACATAACCCTGACTAATACAGAAGAATTAATGGCTGGAGATGCTGAGACAACCAAATCAACAGTGTGAGAAGGAAAAGCTGAGAAGATAAAGTGCTGGGGGACTTTCCAAGTTCACAGGAACTAGTGATGGACACTTTATATCTGAAGATACCATGAATGGTACTTGCATTCTGAAGGAATGTGATTGATAATTGATACAGGGTAGATGTAGTTTAAAGGTTTATATGCCGAGGGTCAGGTCCTCAGTGTGACAATGTTGGTGGGTAAGACTTTTAGAAGGTGGGGCCTGGTGGGAGGTATTTAGGTCCTAATTGGGGAAATTGCTCTTGAAGGAATTCAGATGTTTCTTTGGGGATCTTCATAAGAAGGTTGTCAGGGAAGCCCGAGCCTGGATCTCCTCAGCCTCTCTGGCTTTGGGTTTTACAAGATGCCAAGGCACCCAGAAAGCCCTCACCATGAGAAATATCAGAGCCATGACCATTATCCTCTAAGAAAATGAGTTTGATAAGCCTTTCTTTATTAAGTTAGCCTGCCTCTGGTATTTTGTTATAATGATAAAAAACAAAGCAAAAAAGACAAGAAAAAAATGGAAAACCGGAAGAACTCATAAGTATATTGAAGATGGGGTACTTTTGAAAGAATCAGCAAAAAGAGATAATCTTTAGAAAATATAATTAATAATGAGAAAATGTAGATACAAGGAGAGTGGTTTTAAACCATGGTATGGTAGATGATACAAATTATAAGATCTTTTTACATATAATTCTTTCTAGTAAATATAAACATTGTAAAATGAAGGTTTTTTTTTTCAAAAAAATATAAATGGTCAAAACGGACTAGAGAAGAAGTAGAAAACTTTAATGGCTTATAATCAAGGAAATACTGAAAAGCATTCTCAGGCACTTATCTCCCCCAAAATGGCTCTCAACAGGCAAGCTATTTATCTGGACGCCTCTCTCAGATGAAAGGAACAGCTATTTCTACTCGTGTGTCAATTAATTTTAGGCAAAGATAAATTCTGACACAAAATTCTGACAAATGCCATAGAAAACCAGCAGCCTCGTTGGGAATAGAGACATATTCCTGGGAACAAGGAGGAGCATTAGGCAGGTGTCCTCCCAAAACAGCTAGGCATCTCGGGCTTGAAAGGCTGAGAGGGGAGAAGTGGCTTTGTAATCCAACAATTTGACATAATAGGTATTCATCTTGAAAGGCATGAGAAAGTATAAAGGAAAAAAGTAGCAATTATAATAAAACCCATAATAGCACTGTTTATAATACCTCATTATTTTCCAATTAAAATGGGGGGGGGTTTTGCATGTGACCAAGCTATCTTCAAACTTGCTAAATAGCATAGAATGATCACGAACTCAAAACATTTAAAAAATGCTGACTGTTTTATGTATATTGGGTATATGGGTGTTTTGCTCGTGTATGTCTGCCCCTGAAGAGTCCAAAGGAAGGAGCTGTATCCCCTGGAACTGGAGTTACAGATGCTAGGAACCACCATGAAGGCGCTGGGAATTGAATTCCCTTTCTTTGGAAGAGCAGCCGGTGCTCTCAACCACTGAGTTATCTTTTCGACCCAGATCTTGAACTTTTAAGCCTCTTGCTTTTCTAACACTTGAATGTTAGGATGGCAGGCATGTGCCACAACGATGGGTTTTCTGTGGTGCTAGGGATAGAACTCTGGACTTCCTGCATGCTAAGCAAGCACTCTCCCCACCAAGCCACCTCCTCAGCCCTCTCCAATATTTTTAACTCTTTCTCTCCCCATCAGCTGGTGTTTGCACAGTTCGCTTTTAGTAGAATTGGGTCTATACTCTGTGTGTGTGTGTGTGCGTGTGTGTGTGTATGCGTGGTGTGTGTGTGCGTGCACGCGCACTATTTTTATCTCCCCCAAAGAGGCACTTGGCAATATTTAGACATTTCAATGGTCTCAGCTAGGGTGTAGTATGAATTACTTGCCTCTCATAGGTAACTTAACTCTACAGAGTAAGGACATTGCCAAGGACATTGCTGAGCCTCCCATAATGTGCAGGACAGTACCCAGAGCAAAGAATCACTCGGTCTAAAATGTCAATAGCTCCAAGGTCAAGGAACTTGGGTCAATATCTTGGTCCTTTCCTCTGTAAGATGTCTCCTCGTTGTCTGTGTCATTGTGACCACCACCCTCCCTCTCCCTGGTGCTTGCCAGATGCCCTTCCCTCTGCCAGGATGCCCCATGCTACACTCTCTGGAGCTTGAGAACTGGTTACCTAACGTGGTTGAAATCTATGAATGACATTTGCTCGAGAAATTTAACAGGAGGAGAATACCCTACTCTAGACGTGTGTGTGTGTGTGTGTGTGTGTGTGTGTGTGTGTGTGTGTGTTCACTCTTACTACATACGCCCCTGAAGGCAGAGAAGCTTCTCTGCCACAGTGAAGGACAAGCCAGAAGGCAGAATGGAGAATGGCTCCATGCTTCCGTGCCCAAGTGGAGATGGACCCAGCAGGTGAGGGGTTGGACACATGGTTATCCAAGTATGGCCAGAGGCTTCTGGATAATCACTGACTCCTGGGAAACTCGAGGCTCATCCCGGGCTTTTTAATAAATATTACCACATTCACCTGTAGAAATCTTTCTTATTGCTGTTATTTTAGCTTATCCTCATAGTTGAGAGAACCAGCTCCTCCCCGTCCTTATCAACAGGAAGTGACATAATTTAAAACGTGCTTTTTAGGCACAGTGGGGGTCCCTGTAGTTCCACCACCTGAGAGGCTGAGTTGGGAAGGTTATTTGAGCCTTGGGCTCAGGTATGAGGTCTTGTAGTAGGGTTTCCAAGGATCGGGAAGTATCAGGTTGCCTAAAGAGGGGTGACTAAGGAAAAAGTCAGAAATAGGGCGGGTCAAAACATGCCCTTTAACTTGACAGTCTAAAATGTCCTCTGCTGTGGGAGGCTGAGGCAGAATTGAAAGTTCAAGGCTGTCTGTCCTACAGAGTGAGTCCAGAGTCAGCCAAGGCAACTCAGTGACACCCTAGCGTGCACAAGCCTTAGGTGTGAGCCCGTGTCACCAACAAACAAACACCCTTATCTGTGGTATCACGCTACTTTGCTGTGTTTTGTTTTATTGTTGCTGTTGTTTTCAAGAAAGGGTTTCTCTGTGTAGCCCTGGCAATCCTGGAACTTACTCTGTAGAGTTAAGTTCAGGCTGGCCTTGAACTCACAAAGATTCGCCTGCCTCTGCTGGGATCAAAGGCATGCACCACCACATTCAAATGTACTTTGTTATTATTTTTTTTAATGAAAAATATTTAAAGTGTCAGATACTTACAGATTATATATATTTATTTATTTATTTGTTTAAAACCAGTTTGGTTTTTTTTTTTCTGTTTTACTTCAGTTCTGTCTAAAAATCTATTTTTTTCTTTTGTTCTAGTCTCTTTACAGGTTGAAGAAAACATTTTATTTCATGAGATAGTAGTATTAGCATTAACAAAATAATAATAAAGAGCATTAACTGATGCCAAGCCTGATGACCTGAGTTCAATCCCCAGATCCCACATTATGGAAGGAGAGAAGTGACTGCCACAAGCTGTCCTCTGACCGCCACATGGGCACTATGGTATCTACACAGCCTGTGCCTTCCTCAAAAAAAAAAAAAAAGCAAAAAATATGACAAAATATTTTACAAAAAAAGAAGAAAGATTAAAAAAGATAACATGGGCTGGAGAGATGGCTCAGCAGTTAAGAGCACTGCTCTTCCAAAGTCCTGAGTTCAAATCCCAGCAACCACATGATGGCTCACAATCATCCATAATGAGATCTGATTCTCTCTTCTGGGGTATCTGAAGACAGCTACAGTGTACTTACATATAATAAATATATAAAATAAAATAAAAAAGAAAAGAAAAGAAAAGATAACGGCATAGAATTTGGAGGAACAATAATCCAAATGACATCCTGTGTAGGTGTCTGGACAGCTTCCAGTTTTCCCCATTGTAGACAGCATCACCAAGTACACCCCCCCCTAGCCTTCACAGAGGGCATCCTGGGAAAACCCACCCACACTGCCGCCACTGTAATTTCCTTCCTATGGCCCCAGTAGTGCTGTGGATTTTCTTTTCCAATTTGAAACATTTTTTAAAAAGGGACACCTGCAATTTTTATATAGTGCACAGAAAACAAAAATATCACCCAGAGGTATGGAAATTTAAAATTTTGAGGCAAGTGGTGTTTTTTTTTTCTCTTTTGTATTGTTATTTTGTTTGTCTTCTTAAGTCAGATCAGAGGACTCAATTTTAAATTAAAGATGATATTTAAAACGGAAACGATTTCTTTTACTGTGGATATAGAAGAAGCTATTCGGATTGTGTGGAAAGTCAGCTCAGCTCGCTGAGCTGTTATAAGGAGAAGTCCACGAATTCGCAGACAAGAGTCTGTTTCCATTCTGGAGTGAGGTGTAAGCAGGGTAGGTCCTTTGGGTGCCTCTGGGGGAGACTCTCCCAGGCCTTTCTCAGTTGCTCTAACCCTATTGTGAGTCTGAAGTATTGGTGTGAACCCCTCACTTCTGTCTTCCCTCTTCCCTGTGTGGGTCTGCAACACACTTTAACCTCAGGTTGGGTTCCGGCCCTCTCTCATGACCACATTTTGAATAAGGACATCTCTAATAACCTTTGTCCTGGAACATTCGGAGGTTCTGGAGATTGGGACTTAAGCATAGAATGCGGATGTTCAGAGGGACCTACACAGTCAACATACTGCATTACTCTCTAGGATAACTTCTGAAAGCAGCCAAGCTGTGCAGTTGCTGGGTATTTACACGTCTATACCCACTTAGTTGAGAGAAACTGTATAAAAGAAACCATACAGTTTCTTCCTTTGTCCCCTCCTTCCCATTCCTTTCTTCTCTCCCCACCCACACTTTTTTTTCTTGCTAACTCAGAACCATAATCTTCTGGTCTCAGCCTCCTGAGTACTGGGATTATAGGCATGTACCTAGCCTGGCTAAGTGCCTCCATCTGCTTTTGACACTTAACAAAATGTTCTGAACACTTTCTGTGTCATCAAATGTGGATTCTATCTGAATGGGTGCTCAGGCTGCTGTCTTTTGATATGCTGTATTTTGTTGAGTCGAGAAGCATCTACATTCTCCCAAATGCTTTTTCTGACAAACGGTGCAGCCGTGGAGATGTCTATTAATCTGCCATAGTTCTTTTTCCGTACCCTGCTGGTTTCCTAAGAGTTAAATGGCTGCTCATGGGCCAACTGCTTTAGAGGGCCTAGGTCTTAAATTAGGATCTTCAGGATGGAGAGACCTCCCTTTCATGATGAGGAGCAACACAAGGTAGGAATGAAGATTGTATTATTTATAGGTCCTGGGATGTCCAGTGCCCACCCAGATATAGCATGTGTACACACACAGTGACGTCAGAGAGCACATGGGAGATGTAACCTGGGCTTTCTCTGAGGTCCATGAGGGAGAACATAAGTCAAGAGATCTTGAAGCTCAAACCAGGTGAGTTGAAGCAAGCTGATAGAAACCTCCTTCTGCCAGGGCTGTTATCTTGAAATCCAGTAGGCCTTGAGGTTGAGCATGTGGGTTCAGGGTAAGAAGGAGAAGGGTGGAAAAAAATTTAAACTGATGGCTAAACAGAAAGCAGATGCCAGTGCAGCGAATGTTCTAGAGACATCAATACAGCACGCACCTTGTGAAATATCTGACTGGTGCTGATGGCGTGTTCTTCAGATGACGCGTCCCACCGCATTCCTCCAATGAAGTATCCCCTCCTCTACACTGCTCCTGTCTCCATCTTCCCCATTTCATGGGCCAACGGTGCTCTAACATTTGAGACCCAAACCTTGACATCATTCTTACTGCCTCTATCTCACACCCTCTGCTCAATCTCCAAGCCTGTTTCCTGGACTCTGCCTCTTCCATTGGTCCAGAGCTGCCTGCTTCTCACATCTTGGTCTCGCTCCATCATCTCTCTTGGACCATCTCTTATAACACACCCCTGACCCAAAACCTGTTCTCCTTGAAGCCTGAGCTTACTTTAAAATGTAATTCAGTGCTATGTGATAGCTCAGTCAGTACAGCCCTCACCCCAGTGAGCATGAAGACCTGAGATCAGATCCCCAGGACTCACGTAAAGAACTGGGCAGATGACAGACTCTTGTAAGTCCAACAGTGACAAAGTGGGAGGTAAAGCCCAGCAGCCTTATTGGTGGGCTAGCCTAGCCTAGCTGGCATAGTCCAGGCTAACGAGAGACTGGCTCAGGCAAAAGATGACATCGGCAGCCAAGGTTGTCTTTTGACCTCCGCATGCACACATAAACATATGTGCCTATCCATCTGAATGCATACATTGATTAATTAATAATAAAACATAAATTAGGCCAGGTCAGGCCTTGCCTCTGCCTAAATCTCACTCTGCCTTTTCATTTCTTTCAGAATAAATCCTAAGCCCCAGCCAGAAGGCTCCAGACCCCATCCTGTCAAGCTGGGCCTGCTAACCCCAACCCTCTTCCAGCCACCCCCCACTTCCTGCACACACCAGTCTCTCCTGTCCTGCTTAGGCAAGGCACTGGCAGTAGAGGGCACCCACCCCAGGTCTGTGTCTGCGTCTGTCCCGTAGTTGTGGAGGTCTGCCTTTCTGACCTTTGAACCTAAGCCGTCCCCAGGGAGACTTTTTCCTTTCAGCACTCTTTGTCCTCAAATGTGTTGTTTTATTGATTTGGTTACCTGTCTCTCTCCAGGGTCTGTGTCTTTGAACGTAAGCCCCCAGAACAGGGGCCTCATCCTGAATGTTCGCTGCCAACCCCCAGGGCTTTCCAGGAACCCCTCATGGCCATGGCAGGTGCTGACTAGAAAGGGGGACTCAATATGTAGCCCAGGCTGGTCTTGAATTTGGCTTAACTTGGGGGGCAATTGCCATTTTGCAATTTTCTCATCTAGAGATATAGGTTTCTCTTTGTCAAGGCGTGTGTGTGTGTGTGTGTGTGTGTGTGTGAGTCTGAATGTGTGTATATGTATTCGAGTATGAATGTGTGTGTGTGTATGTGTGTCTGTGTGTATGAGCATAAGTGTGTGACTGTGCGTGTTTGTGAATGTGTGTATATGAGTGTGTGAGTACCTGTATGTATGTGCCTAGGTAAGCATGATCGTGTGTGTGAATGAGTGTGTGTATGTGAGTGAGTTTGTGTGCTGTCTACTTTTGCCTTGAGAAGTGCCTAAGATATTAGATACATTTCTGTTGTGGCTCTGACTGTGCCTGTGCTTGTGATGGTGATGATGGTTCCAGAAAGAACTAGATTACGAGGGTTCTGGCCTAACCAACAGTTTAATCTATTTAATCAGGGAATTCATGATCGGATGTTTTTATCAGGAAGTGCTGAGAGGTAGGAGGCGGGGCCTGGATGGAGGAGATGGGTCACTTGGGGCTTGTCCTCTGTGTCTGTTCTGGTCTCATCCTGCATCTTTCTTCCTGTTTCCTCCTACCAAGAAGTAAACAGTTTTGGTTAGGACCCTCATTGCCGTGATGTTTTGTCCATAAACATGGGTCCCAGTGACTGTGGGTTGAAGTCTGAGAAACTGGGAGCCAAAATAAATCTTTCTGTCCTTTTGATTTTTTGTTTGTTTGTTTGTTTGTTCTTGTTTGTTTCTGTCAGGAATTTTGGTCACTGACACAGAAATCATTAATATAATCTACTAAGCTTTAGGGCCCTTGGTAAATCTTTGTGGTTTTATTTATTACAATACATCATCATTATCATTATCCTTTGTAATTTATCAGGGCACCTGGACAGTGGAGACACCTTTGCTGACAATGGACTTGGAGGCAGGGCAGGCAGCAAGAAACCTGGACAGTCTCTTGGAGCCTCTAGACAGCACGTGGGTACCCACCAGACTTGCCTGTGATCAATGGGTGATATATGGGGTTAACTCTAATCTTAGGTAAGGTTTTAGTGCTGTGAAGAGAAACCATAACCAAGGCAACTCTTATAAGGGAAGCATTTAATTGGGACTGGTTTACAGGTTCAGAGTTTCAGTTCGTTATCATCATGGCAGGAAGCACGGCAGCATCCGGGCAGGCACGGTACAGGAGGAGCTGAGAGTTCTCCATCTTCATCCAAAGGAAGCCAGGAGCAGACTATCCTCAGGCAGCTAGGAGGAAGGCCTCAAAGCCCATCCCTACAATGACACATTTCCTCCAACAAGGCCACTTCTACTCTAACAAGACCACACCTCCTAACAGTGCCACTCCCTGGACCAATCATATTCAAACCACCCCCTTTTAGCACCTCTGGGGCCTAGCTTGTGCTAACCTTCAATTCTACTTTATCTCCTTCTGGGCTCCTTCCTTGCTTAGCTGCCTGAGCTACCCTCAGGGAGGGAAGCTATATGCTTGTCAAGACTTTAGATTCAGAAAAAAAGTAACTGCCACTTAGAAGATGAATGTTCAAAAGGCTACATTGAGGCCAAATCTACTCTTAGATCTATGGGAAGTTCCCCATCCATCCAACACCTGTCGGCCCCTGCATCTTGCTGGCATTTGGATGTGAGCTGTGATATGCAAGTGTGCCATCTCTCCCTTGCAAAAGAGACCAGAATAAGCACATAGACAACTAATTCTGAGAGTGCTCGGTGCCTGGTGGACAGAAAAGAGTGACAGAGACTGGAGGGCTGGGGGTAGCAGCATTGGCAGCTGTCATAGGTTAGGCCTCCCTGGGAAGATGCACCAAAGTGAGAAGCAGAGGGAGGAGCTAGCATTTGGGGACGAATATCGGGCGGAGAACATGCCCTGAGTGAGAGAAGTCCTGCATAAATGTGTATATACATACATACACACATATCATATATGTGACATATATGATATATATATACTATATGTAACTATATATAATTATTTATATATATGATATGTGTATATTTATATTATGTTCATTGGAGTTTTGCCTGCATGTATATCCGTGTGAAGATGTTGGATCCCCTGGAACTGGAGTTACAGACAGGTGTGATGCAGAGAGAGAAGCTCGTGGCCTGGAGAAACTACAAGTTATATGGGATAATATAGATGGAAATAGAGTAGTGTAGTGGGAAATCTGCCCAATCTAGGTTTATAGCTTGTTTTGTTAACTGATTGAGTTGAGTTTTCTTTTACCTGGGAATTGGGTTGGAAACAAAGTAGCAACAGTGTGAGTTTCCATGTGGGTGCTGGGAACTGATCCTAGGTCCTTTGGAAGAGCAGCCTGTGCTAACCATTGATCCGTCTTTCTAGCACCAGGAGTGTGTATTTGGACCTGGGCATGACCTGTTAAGGACTCCAAGACCAAGTGGCACAGGGTGGGAAATTGGCAAAGCCATTACCTAGATGGGCCAGGCTCAAGTGGCTCTGGAGTTGGAGTATGGGTGTTGATGGATCAGTATCTGAGAACTAGTGAGCGTGACTTTCTCCTCCAGAAGAGACCTCCTACAGAGACTCCTCCTCTCGCTGTGTTGTACCTAACGAGCAGTAGTAGAACCCCACCTGATCCTAGCTTCATCTCCTGTGTTCTCTGTATCTGTCCTTTGCTGACCCTGATCTGCGTTCTGGAATCCCACTCACAATGAAGATGGGCCCCTTCCACATCGGCTAACTTAACCAAGGCAATCTCTCACAAGCATCTCCGGAGAACTCAAGATCTCAGGTACTCCCTGAGACAATAACTAGAGAAATTTGAATTTTGGATACAGAACAAAACCTTTTTTAGTATAAGTTTTTCCATTTCTTAATTGGGCACTGGTATGTAACCTGGCAACCCAACTGGCCTCTTCCCAGAGACCATTTGTTGCATCGGGGACACAGATACTCTTAATTTCTTCCTTCTTTCCTTCCCCTCCCGCCTCCTTTGTGTATGTGAAGGTCAGCGGTCACTAGGTAGTGTTCACTAGGTGCTGTCTGTCCACCTTGTTTTGTGACACAATCTGTCACTTGGCCTGGAACGTGCCAGTCAAGCTAGGTTGGCCATCTCTGCCTCCCCAGCTCCGAGATGACATGTTCCACTACACCTGACTTTTTATGTGCATTCTGGAAATTGAATTCATGTCTTCCTGACTGCACAGCCAACGTTTTACCAACCGAACTGTCTCTTCAGCACCAATCCCACCCTGTGAGAATAAGACCACTATCACAGTGTTTGAAAGCAAGCTTTGTTAAATACTGGCAAGGACAATGGATGATAGTGGCCAGGTCCATACCTGGGATTCCCAGAGAAAGGTCAGGAATAAGGTTCGTCAGGAGCTTCTCAAGGCAAACCCCATAAGGTTTCCTGCCTTTGTTCAATGGAGGGCAAGTGTGCATCCTGGCTTACTTCCTGGCTTTGTAACTCCCACCTCTGTGTGGTCAGTTCTGTGCAGTTGGGGCAACCAACCTCGTTTACGGAAGTGAAAACTCACGGCTTGTTTATCTCATATGAACAACAGCCCCCAGCATTCTAGGGTATTATCTGTCCTTGGGCTAAGTGGAACTTACAGGTTAAGAGGCATTGTTTTCTAGATCTCTTAAGCACTGTTTTAATTTAAACTTAAAACATAACTTTAGCCCTCACACAAGCCGTTCTTTTAAATTTTAAATTGTTTTACTTATTTATTTAGCCTATTGTGTAACTATTCTTAAACGACCAAGGTGTAGCTATTCTTAAATGACCAAGGTTTCTTACAACCCACAAGCTTCTCAGTCCATCATCATGAATTTTCTTCTCTCACAGGAAGCAGGCTGGCTTCTGTAACAGCCCATGTCTCGTTTAAGTTTTCCTGACAGAATGTTGGCTTGTGTCCTCTGAGTGTCCGACACGGTTAATCTTACCATCTGCTTTGGAATCCCTTCAACATTAAAGGGTAAATTCTCTCTCCACTGGGTGTCTGGTGGTGCTTTTTCTTGCATCCAGCAAGAACTTGACGTTCCTGCCTGAGCTGTTACCCACCCCCACCAGAGCCTCCTTCAAACTTTACGTAAGACGACCGCATCAGCTATTTCAGCTAATTTCATGTACATTTGGCCCCTTTTAAACGATTTTAAAGGATCTCTTTGACTTGCATGTTTCTTCAAATGCCTCCCAGGAGGCTTCCATTTTTGAACGGGCTTATTATAGCTGGTTTTAAGCTCCCACCAGTCCCCGCCACACTGCCTTTCCCCATCCCCCACCTCCAAGGCCTCCAATTGCTCCCCTCCCCCCAAGGGCCTCTCACAGGCTTGATACTTTGTTTCTTCTCTTTGCCCATCCTTTCTCACCTTGCTTTGGTTGTATCCCTGGAGGTCACAATTTCCACACCAAGCCTCCCCTAATCCTGTCTAAGGGTTCTCCCCTCTTCCCACCCTTAAGGCTATTATGAATGCATTTTTTTTATATTTATTTCTTTACACTCCATATTTTATTCCCCCCCATCCATCCCCTGTCCATCCTCCTACTGTTTCACATCCCATACCTCCTCCCCACACCCCTGTCGCCATGTGGATGTCCCTGCACCCCACCTCACCTGACCTCTAAACTCCCCGGGGCCTCCAGTCTCTTGAGGGTTAGGTGCATCATCTCTTAATGAACACAGACCTGGCAGTCCTCTATTGTATGTGTGCTAAGGGCCTCATATCAGCTGGTGTATGCGGCCTGTTTGGTGGTCCAGTGTTTGAGAGATCTCAGGGGTCCAGATTGAGACTGCTGGTCCTCCTATAAGGTTGCCCTTCTCAGTTTCTTTCAGCCTTCCCTAATTCAACAACAGGGGTCAGCTGCTTCTGTCCATTGGTTGGGTGCCTTTTCTAAAGGCTGCTTTTTTTTTTTTTCCTGGTTTCGATTTGTGTGCTTTCCCTAAAATGTCTGTTTTAAGCCAAAGTAAAGAGTTATTGAGGGCTGGAGAGATGGCTCAGGGGTTAAGTGCACTGACTGCTCTTCCAGAGGTCTTGAGTTCTGTTTTTTGTTTTTTTTGGGTTTTTTTTTTGTTTTTTTTTTTTGGGGGGGGGGGTTTTCGAGACAGGGTTTCTCTGTGTAGCCCTGGCTGTCCTGGAACTCACTTTGTAGACCAGGCTGGCCTCGAACTCAGAAATCCGCCTGCCTCTGCCTCCCAAGTGCTGGGATTAAAGGCAGGTCTTGAGTTCTAATCCCAGCAACCACATGGTGGCTCACAACCATCTGCAATGAGATCTGATGCCCTCTTCTGTTGTGTCTGAATACAGCTATAGTGTGTGTGTGTGTGTGTGTAATATATCTTTATTATATATATAATAAATCTTAAAAGAGTTATTGATTTAGAACTTTGTATTAATAGCCTCCGGTCTATTTCTAGTGACTGTGTGTGAGTCTTGAAGAGGTTTTTCATGCTAGATATGTGTTCTACCACTGAACTACTGCCCTAGCCCTCCAGCAGTTTAATCTCCAATCTGGTTTCCACTAAAGATTTTTGTTGTGGTTGTTTGTTAGTTCTGAGACAGGGTTGTTAGTGGCTCATGTCACCTTGACACATGTGGAGGAAGGGGTCCCTGGAATTGTGACTTAAACAATAATGTCCTCCATAGGCTCAGATGCTGGGATAGTTGGTCCCAGTTGGAGGAGGTAGGCTTAGGAAGCTTGCCTTGCTGGAGGAAGGTCATGTCTAGGGGCAGGCTTTGAGCTCTCTCTCTCTCTCTCTCTCTCTCTCTCTCTCTCTCTCTCTCTCTCTCTCTCTCCAGCTCATGTCTGTGTTTAAGGTGTGAACAGGGCGGCTTGCTGGTCCAGTTGCCATGCCTGTCTACTGACATGCTTCCCTGCTGTGACGGTGATGGACTCACATCTCCCAGGAATTGTAAAATAAATCCTTTCTTCTATAAGTTGCCTTGATCATGGTGTTTTATCACAGCAATAGAAAAGTGACTACTCTGCATGGGGGAAGGGCTTCTCAGTTAAGGAATTGCCCCATCAGACTGGCCTTGAGCATGTCTGTCTTTCTTTCTTTCTTTCTTTCTTTCTTTCTTTCTTTCTTTCTTTCTTTCTTTCTTTCTTTCTTTTATTTATTAATGTATGAGTGCTCCGATCTGCAGGCCAGAAGAGGGCATCAGATCCCATTACAGATGGTTGTGAGCCACCATGTGGTTGCTGGGAATTGAACTCAGGACCTCTGGAAGAACAGCCAGTGTTCTTAACCACTGAGCCATCTCTCCAGGAGGGCCTAGTCCACAGCGAGTGTCATCCTTGGGCACTTGGGTCTGGACTAAGAAAGGTGGTTGAGCAAACCAGGGGAAGCAAGCCAGAGCAGGATTCCTCCAGGGAATCTCAGTTTCTGCTCAAGATTCTTGTGGCGAGCTCCTGCTCTGACTTCCTCTGATGATGGACTGTAAGCTGAAATGAAGTAATTTCCTCTTCAAGTTGTTCTTGGTCAGTGTTTTATCACACAACAAAAGCCTAAGTAGGTCAGTCACTCTGTAGCCAAGGATGCCCTTGAACTTTTGATTCTCCTGCTTCCTCCGTCTGAAGTGCTGAGATTATAGCCACCACAGCCAGTTTTGATTCTACAAATATTAGGCAAACACTCCACCACATCCCTACCCATTAATATTGAATCAAGGGCTCCTTAGTCATTGTCCACAAAACTGATTTTCCAAAACGTTTATGCCTTTCTCCTAGGTAGGCAGAAAGTCCAGTGGCCAATCTGTCTCTCCCTGCATAAAGTAGTTCCAGTGAAACTCTGTGCCCTGCATCCCAGCACCTTCACCATGCCCTGGAGAAGCAGAGCCTCATCCAAGGTCCCTTTGTTGCTGCAGGCACAGTATGGGACAATGCCTTTAAGATTAGTGTGACCCAGAGCATTATGGCCATTTGAAGAGACTATGTGGCCTCAGGCGAGCGGGACCCACAGGTCACACTGAAGTGCAAGGTGCTCGCCACCTGGTCCTCACCAGTCAGTGTGACTGTGGCTGATTCCGAGGGCGGAGGCAGGCAGGGGATATGGTGAATGGATGTGGCTGGGGCCCTGTCTTCCCTGGGGATGAAATCTTTCATTCTGATCCTCAGGAGGCCTCATCTTGCCCACCACGGATCATGTGGCAGCCCTCCCTCCCTCGTCTGGGGACAGCAGAGTCTTGAATGTAGGGAGGATGGTAGGAGGGGCTGTGTGGGGCCTTGTAGTGGGTTTTGTCTCACATGACCAATTTCCCATTAAACACCAAGGTAGAAGTAAATGAAGTGTTTTGTTTTTCTCTTTCGATAATGAGCAAGGAAGAAACGAAGATTCCAGACTCTGGTGACTACAGTTCTTGTTCTAAATCTGCTTTGTTGGTGTTCATCTGGGCAGGCCAGACGGAATTAATGTTTATACGTGTTTATTTAAGCCTTTGTTTTAACTTATACACATATATATCTCTATATCTATTTATCTATTATATTGTGTATGTATGTATGTATGTATGTATGTATGTATGTATGTATCTATCTATCTATCTATCTATCTATCTATCTATCTATCTATCTATCCATCAATATAGATACATCTTTTACGTGTATATGTGAATATCTGCATGTGTATGTGTGTACCACATGTGCCAAAAGAGAGATGGGACCCTTTGGCACTCCAGTTATGGCCACCAGTTGTGGATGCTAAGAACTGGACCATCCTCCTCGAGAGCAACCAGTGCTCTTAACTGCTCAGCCATGTCCATCGCCACCTTGTCTGTATCTTCACATTTAAAGAGCAACTCTTGTACAGAGAACAGAGTCTTGCTCTGCCGCCCTTGACCTGGAGTCTTAACCGGCCTCGCTTGAGGAAGTACGGCTGCGGAGTCGCATTCGGCCATTCCCTTCTGGCTGATTTGTATGTCTCCATTTTCTTCCACCCCAGTTCACCTCTGTCTCTTATTTATGAGGTACGTTGTGGTCTTTGATTTTTATATTTTCTATAGACATCTTTGCCCTTTGTGGGGGAGGGGCTGATTCAGGAATTCAATGAAGTTAAGTACCTTCTGAAAACACAACCACCCCTTTTCTTATCTGTTATAAATGTGCTTCCATAAATGTTATGATTCTTACAATATATTATTATTATTATTATTATTGCTCTGAACAGTGAATTGCCTTCTAGGGAATTAAGGAAAGATAAAATTGCCTTTGATATTTGCCATCCATTTGCCTTCTGGCTCTTTTCATTCCTTCCTGTTTCCATCTGGATCTTCTCTGGGTTCTGAGTGTTCTGTGGCAGTTACAGCAAGCTAACACCTGGCTATCAATACACTCAGTGGAGGTTTATTTAGAAATGTCTTTATGTTGTCTTCACTTAAAAATCCAGTATGACAGAAATAAGTACATTATTATTATTGGTATACTCTTGCATAAAATAATTATTATAATATATTATTATATGATTATAATTATTATTAATATTATTTTATGTACACATTTGTGAGGGTATATATTCATTGGTGTGAGTGTGCATGGGCACATGTGTGTGGAGGTCAGAGAACAACCTTGGGCCTTGTGTGTGTGCACCCACATATATGTGGGGGGGTGTAGGGGGTACCCGCAGAGGCTAGTCTCATTCTATAGACCAGGCTGGTCTGAAACTGACTATGTAACTCCTTCACCATGCTCAACTCTATTTGTCTTTGCAACTGAGGGATGACTCTAATGGACAGAATAGCATTGGGATTCTCAGAGTTGGAGTTACAGGGGGTTGTGGGTCATACCGTGTGGTGCAAAGAACTGGACCCAGGTCCGACGGGAGAGCAGCGAGCACTCTTAACTGCTGAGCTATCTTCTCAGCCCCTCTTCCTCCATTCCATCTTTTCTTGAGACAGTCTCTCACTGGTATGGAACTCCCCTAAGAAGCTCTACGGGCTGGTCATGAACTCCTCCAGGATCCGCCTGTTTCTGCCTCCCCAGCACGGAGATTCCAAGCAAGTGCCACCACGCCCAGCTTGATTGTGTGGGTCCTGGGGATTGAACTCAGGTCCTCATGCTTACAAGGCAAGCACATTAGCCACTGAGCTATCCTCCTCGCCTCAGTATTCTTATTTCTGTCTCAGTGATAATTTACCAGCATTGTGCTAAGGAAATACATTATCAGTGTTAGTTTCTCAATGGATTATATTTAGCCAGCAGAAAAAAAAAAGTACAAACTTCCTTTTGATGCTAAAGTGTGACCAAACTGACAGATGGATAGATGAAAATGACTCTTTTAAAAAAAGTTTAAACTTGATGCTTTTTAGTAAATTTGTAGAATTGAGAAACTATTTTAAAAATTCAGTGTCAGAACATCTTAGTTGCTCCAAAATGTCTCCTCTCACTGTTTGCAGCTCATTCCTGGTCCTGTCCTCGGGATGAAATCATGGCTGTCTGCTTTCCACCAAACACAGGCTACATCACATAAACGGGTGGCTGAGGTATAGTCTCTGGTGCCAAGACTCCTCCTTAGCACAGTGTTCTTCCGGCCCCTCCCTGTGGCAGCAGGCATCAGTCACTCAGTGTTCCTTCCCTGTAGGTACCGGGCACACTTAGTTCACAGGTCCCATAGCTGTTGGATGCTTGGATTACTTCAAGGCTAAAGACAGACACTTGGCATGTGACACTTTCAGACCCACGCCTTCATTTTCTTGAGAAGATTCCTTGGAATCTGGCCCTCCTATATCAATTAGGAATTAAGAAAATGCCCCCACCTCCACCCCACATAGCCACAGGCCAATCTGATGGAGGCAATTCCTCAATTGAGAACCCTCTCCCCAGGTGTTAGTTACTTTCATCTCCCAGGCCACGATGGGGTCATGTTTTACTCTTTCCATGTTTTCTTTCCTCTGCCCTTTCATTTCCAACCGTTTGTGAGTTTTTCTTTATTATATATTTGTTTGAGATGATGCCCTATTCTATTAGGCCTGAAACTGATTATGTAGCCCAGGCTGGGCCCAAACTCCTTCATCATGCTTGGCTTTATTTGTGTCTTCGAGTCTGAGGAATGACTCTCATAGACAGAATGCCATCACCAGATCTGGCTTTTTTTTAACTGGTCAGATTGGAGATGCCTTTCAGGTGGCGTAGACTTTAATATTGTCATTGGCATTTGCCGTTCAGGGCCTGTACAGCTCCTGTCTCTCCTCCAACCCCTTTCTCATTAGAAGCATCTGACTACTGTTCTCAATAAATGTTTTTAGTATTATTTTAATGCTTTTTAAAAAAAATTATTTTAACTGTTGTTGATTTTTTTAAAAACAGCTTTTTAAAAAGTGGCTGCTCTAGATATCAGTATGAATTTTGCCACAATTTACTGACATTTGATGCTAACTCCACTGGGGCAAAATGTGAAACTTTGCTCCACCATAAGCCAGCTCTGCCCTGTTTCCTGTGCGCCATTATGTCATAGACAGCAAACCTATTTACAAAATTAACAAAACACGACAGTACTGCACTTGCTTTATATAAACTTGTCTCTTGGAAGTCAGAGGAAAAGCATATTTATTTGTTTTGAAAACCAACATATTCATCTTGTCTGGAACTCTTCTTGCTGTAGATTTAATTAACATCTGTTCCTCTTTCAGTCTAAAGACTTTTCTCTAGTTTTACTTCTTCTGAGACTGGTTGGTGAGCAGTAAGTCTCCCAGTCTGTATGTGTTTGAAAATGCCTTCATTTCACAGTCACTTTCGAAGGTCCGCTTTACTAGATATTACTCCTACATCTTTTTCAGTTGTGTTTACTTACTTCCATGTGCATCTTGTGCCATTGGTCATCCTTCCACCATGTGGGTACCAGGGATCAAATTCAGGGCATTGAGTGATGTTACTGGCTAAGCCACCATACCTAGTGGTTCCTAGATATGGAATTCTTAGTTGATTTACCTCTCTCTCTCTCTCTCTCTCTCTCTCTCGCACTGTATGTACGTATGTATGTACGTATATATGTATGTATTTACCGTCCTCTGGCTCTTATCCCTCTAGATGACAGAAACAATTGTATCATTGCTGCCCTGAAAGGTTTTGTTGTTATTTCTGATTTTTGTTTTGTTTTGTTTTGAGACAGTGTTTCACTATTTAGTCTAGTAGTCAGGACTGGACGTCTCCATCCTCCTGCCTCAGCCTCCTGAGTGTTGAAACCGCAGTCCGTTATCTCTCTCTGGCTAGGTGAGCAGCTCTTGTTTCAAAGTTCTTTGTAGCTTTGTCACAGTACAGTCCTCCTCTGGGGATCTCTGTGCTGATCTTATTTGGGAGTTCATTGAGTGTCCTGGATGGGCTGGGCAGAGGTGGTGTTGTGTGTGGGTAACTGTAAACTGACCTTCAGATTAGAAATAGGTGATCTTGACTGGGGGCGGGGCAGCTGTAACTTGGCTGTGCCCTGGGCCCAGTGTGTAGTCTGCAGAGCTCCCAGCCTTGTATTAGATTCCAACCTGGAGTTGACC
The DNA here is from genome assembly GCA_036184795.1 of Tokudaia tokunoshimensis. NCBI lineage: Eukaryota > Metazoa > Chordata > Mammalia > Rodentia > Muridae > Tokudaia > Tokudaia tokunoshimensis. The sequence goes on along the minus strand of BTHU01000016.1, from coordinate 87,523,791 downwards.
ATTTCCTATTTTCCCTCTTCTTGGTTTGCCTTTGGATCAGATTCTGGCAGGGCCATAGGATCTATTCACCTCAGGATCGTTCTAGATTCTAAACTGGGCATGGTGGCATCCACTTGTAATCCCAGCAGTTGGGAGATGGAGGCTAGGGGATTCGTAAATTTGAGGCCAGCCAGGATGACATAGCAAGACCCTGTATAAACAAAAAACAGCCAAGAATGATCAGGATCTGCAGTTCCTCCTGCTATCTGACCACTGCTTTCTTGGCAAAACGTGGAGGATGCTGTTTCTGGGCCAAGCAATCTATTTTTATATCCAGGGATCTTCCAGGTTCTAACTCAATGCTTCTTAACCACCTTCCTCTCGCTGCGACCCTTTAAAGAGTTACTCCTGTTGTAGTGCCCCCCAACCATAAAATTGTTTTTGTGGCTACTTCATAACTGTTCAGTTATTTTGCTACAGTTATGAACTGCAATGCAAATGTCGGATATGGGGGATATCTGATATGTGACCCCACGGGGTCGAGACCCACGAAGCACTGTTCTAATCTGTCATACAAACCCACTCTGCTTCCCAGAGCCCTGCTGACTATCTCTCATCTTCCTCAATTTCCCAACACTCACAGGAAGCATCACTTTACCAGGTGAGGCATTCAGGTGACAGCCTCCGCCATCTTGGGGATTCATTTGGCTCCCTTTGTCTCTGCCTTCATGGGACGAGCAGGCATATGTTGCTTGTACTCATCTCATTGGCACAAGACCAGAGACTTAAACCTTCCAAACGGTGCTTGGAAGAGGCTGAAGCCAGAGCTTCTCAGGTCCTGTCATTCTGGCATGGTGCTGTCCCCACTCACCTGCCTGTCCGTCTGACTGCAGAGTCAATGCACACTCTGTCTTGGTGCACTGATGCTGGGAGTGGCAGGTGCCAGTGTTCAACAGTATGTGTTCACGGCAATGACAAAGCACCTGGGCTATTCTAACATCGCCAGTACCAGTAAGGGATTGGCTTTTCATCTTATTGTTTAAGACAGGGTCTTTCTTATGATGTTCTCTGGTTTTCTGGGAACTATTTTGACCAGGCTGGCCTTGGTTGAACTCATGGAGATCCACCTGCTTCTGCCTCCACAGTGCTGTGACTAAAGACTGCCATCACCAGATACTGGAAGGTTATTGTTTTTCTCTCTGAAACCAGAGGATGAATCAAAGTTGGGAGGTATTCTGAACATAGGACCCCTTCTCACTGGGCTTCCCAAGCCATCATGTATTGATGACCTACTGTGTGCTATGCACTTTCCCCCACCCCCCCAGAAAGCCCAAAAGTTGGTTTTTATTCTTCTCCCCATCTTGAACAGAGATGCAGCAAGGCCAGCAGGGAGACCAGGAAAACCTGCTCTGTCATGACTCTTCCTGTTTGCTTCCAGGCAAACGTGACGTTTTGCCTCAACTGTTTTCAAAACCACAGCCAGATTGAAATGGACAGAATTTTTCAGTGAGACAGTTCTTAGCATCCACAAGTCTGGGTCAAAATTCTACATCTTCCACACAGAATAAAGGGTGCGGGCTGGATGTGCTCTGTAGACACCCCTTTGTGTCCGTGCAGTCCATGAGGAGCAAAATGCCACCCAGATAGCCCACTGTCACACTTACGGTGCTCCTGTCCTTCAAGGATCATAGGGACTCTGGGGGCTGTTATTCACATTTACATAAGATGCCGCGTATCATAAGCCTCCTGATTATCAAGGCCTGGAATGTTTTCCCTGTTGTTCTGACTCCAGAGATTTGGCTCTGGTCTTCTAGGGGTGGAGGTAGGGCATAGGAGATATCCATGCAAGTGGGTTCTGGTCTGTGGGGACTCACTCCAGGCTAGCATCTCAGTGTGGGTGCCGTGGGACATTCAGTAAGAGCGGAGAGAGCACATTAAGTGTCAGATGTTGCCTTTCTCTCAACCAGCAGTAGAGTATGTCCACAGGTTCTATAGCCCACAAGGAATGTTAGATGTCGGTCCCCTGTGCGCTGCCTCCAACAGGCCAATGCTTGGAGAATGAAGGGGGGCATTCAGAACTTGCCACTCAGAACCACAAAGAACAATGTCTGTCTACTTGGGGCGAGGCAGAAACACTACTGGTTCACAGGTGCATGTCGACACCACACATTCACCCAGGGCTCCCTCTGCTCCCCACATCTGTTTCTATACTTAATTACTCCATCTTGTTTGAAAGTAATGTCCCTGCAGGAAATCTCCAGGCTGCCCAGCATAAGAGACTGCCCCCCCCAACCCCACCCCCTCTGCCCAGGACCTGCAGCACTAAACCAAGAACTACACTGCCCTCCAGTGGGCTTAATGCATAAAAGCAGCTCAGCGCAGCCACCTAGAGGCTGGGTTGCCCCAGGGATGGGGTGATGGGCAGGCTATTTGGGCCAGCCTTAGGACAAAACTTCCAATGAGGCGCTATCATCTATTGGGGATCAGGTCTTGGGAAACACTTGGGTCAGTGAGGATCAAAGCTGGGTATCATGGTGGATGTTGGGGCTCAGACCTGCTTCAGAGTTCAGAAGGCAGATGAACACTTCAGACGGGTTGAGAAGCATTGGTTTTCTTTTCCCACCAGCCAGCTGTCATTCGTCATCAGTTAGAGAAGCTGCTGGGTCCAGAGAAGGGCCCTGTGGCCATCATATACAGGCAATGTACAAGGCACGGATGTATCCACGTTACAGATTGGCATCCAGCTCTATCCACTGGACCAGGACCACAGGCTGGACCAAGCAAAGGACTGACTGCCGGGCAATGGCACCTGGGAGTTTCCAATGGCCTGCTCGTCACTGAGGCCACTGTTCATCCTTGTACCTCAATACCTATCCCTATTTCCACCCCATGGAGTGTGTCACTAAGACAAACTCCAGGGACCACTGAGATACAGGTGGTTAAGAAGTGAGTGCCTGGGAAGTTTTCATTTTGATCAAAACCTGTCACCTGTGTGGAAATGTGGAAGCATGTTATGTCCATAGACACTTAAAAAAGGTACTTGAGCTACATGAAGTATCTGCAGAGGATGTAATCTCTTGCCTAGGAACCGTGTGTGTGTGTGTATGTGTGTGAAACATGTAGGTTTCTGAGGCCATTGTAGGAGATGCTGCCACAATAGCTCCATATTTGTATAGTCACTGGCCCCCTCTCAGTAGTATGAGTGCAGGGAGGCAGATTCGCTTCCAGGCTTAGCAAGACAGTCCTGGCCTCCTAAGTGCTTTGTGGAGGGAGGTACATGGGGCAACTAGAAGTAAACCTTAGCAGGAGAAAACTGATCACACATGGTAGGAAATGGTCAGACCACTCCTGAGGTCTAGGAGTTGAATTCTGAGGAAGCAGCTCAGCTTTGGGAATGGATGTCTCATGGGAAACTCTGGGAGCAGGGTTGTGTGTGCCTGTGAGTCGGAGCAATGCAAGGGCAGTGTATCGTTGTCCTTTTCTCTACACATCTCACTGGCACTTGTGGGATTCCCCTATGACCTGGGGTGACTGCGCCCTTGGAGATTCCATGATCATCTGGTCCTTGTAGGTTAGGATGGAGGAAAGCAGCCCAGGATGCTTGGTCAGCGTGCAGCTGGAAGACGACATGGAGACCATGGGGGTAGGGAAGTAGAATATGAGCTGCAGGGTAGGTAACTTTGGCCTGGCAGATGAACAGTAAGATGCTGAGATTCTACTGAAGTGCCTCTGGCAAGAGCAGGCCCGCTGCCCTGCTGCCCGAAATGGAGAGCTTATTGACTGACAAGGTTAAGTGTTGGCAGGGTTGTACACAGGCAAGGAGCCCCCTTTGGAGGCAGAGTACCAGGCTTCACAGGTGGGACCTTCACCACGGACATGCTCCAGTGACTTGTGACTCTCCCTGTCAAGCAGTTGGCGTCTCCACGGTTGATAAAGGTACAAAAGATAGATCTACACTCCAAATGTTGGGGGTGGGGAGGTACCATAAAATGGTAACAATGATGTTGAACTTGGAGACAAGGAAGGGCTGTGTGACACAAGAATCACCTTGCACACATGGGCAAGATAAGGGAAAAACTTCAGGTGCACTAAATCTTGAGTAAGGGGGGAAAAAGAGTGTTAACTGTTTCCTGCCCGCTCACAAAAAGAGTGCTTTGTCTCTTTTCTTGATGGAATTCTCCCCCGTGACTGTCTGTCTAAAGGACATCACAAGACAGTTTCTCCAAAATTTTATTTTAATTTAAATTACAGGGCCAGCCAGATATTCTGATAAGAAATTCACTTTTCCTCAGGAGAAAGGAAACACTTCCATGTCATTAACAATTGTATACATCTCCCACTTTTTTTTAGGGTTAAAAAAAAAATCACATTAAGTAACTGCCTTGAGTAAAATTAACCCTTTATAACACCAAAGAAAGCACACCCAGGATAATCGTTCTGATAATAGGAACCTAGGAAATGATCACACTTTAAATGCAACTTTTCAATCTTGAGTGTTTTCACATTGTTCTGTTTAAAAACAACCCAGAAAGCCTTCTGAACCTTCAGTTTCCAATGACACACTGCAGCCCATCCTCCACAGCAAGACTCTAGCACTACTCTGTTTGCCCAAATGGAAGCAGTTTTGTCGTCTCAAGTTCTAAGAGCTAGCTTGGCAAAGAGACGCTCCTTCCATTTGGTGTAATGGCCGTTGACTTACAGTACAGGGGGTAAGGTCTGGGTCACTTAGCTCGGCTGAGTCTGCCTTCTACCCAGCTGAGATCTCCTTGTCCAGGAGACTGAATGCTTTCTCTATCTCTAGTAGAGAACATGAATTATCATACACGCACGCACGCATGCACACAGGTAAAGAGAGCCTTGGAAACCTTTTATTGTAGACTGCCATTTAGATGAAATAGAACAGACCTATATTTTCTGGAGTGGTTTTTCTGACTTGTATTCCTTGAAGGAAACCTTAAAACCTGCTAAAACAGCAGCTAGGAGGCTCTTTTTACTGGTCAATGAATAATTCAGTTAGTAAGAAAGGCTAGCAAAGAATAATTATGTAAATTTTTTTAGTCAGCTATAGCCATGCTGAATTGGATCGGGCAAACTCTGATTTTAAGTTGTTAGTTGTGATCCGTGTGTCACTAAGACAGACAGACACCATTCTATTAACTTTATGTAGATACAGTCTAGGAGACATTGTTCTGCTGTGGTCACAGTCACAAAAAGTGGTGCAAAATCAGTTACTTTATAAATACTGATAATTTGCAGCATTAAGGAAAAGGACATTTAAAAACCATCGATCTCCCCGAGGACATCTAGGACCAGGGCTCTTCTTTCCCTAAGAGAAGCCAAAGTTTTAATTATTCAGTTTCACGACTACTGTACTGGATATTACTTACTCTAAGAAAGAAAGGGTGCTCTACAAGAGGTCCCCCACAAAAAAAAAAATCAGCATTATTTAGCATAATCTGTATCATTCATAGATATGGCAATCTTAGGACTCATTTTAAATGAATAAGGCCAATATTCTGCAAGAATATGTAGCAGACCGAGTTCCAGGTATGTAGTTCTGCCTGCCAACGGTGCCCCATTGGGTAACTGAATACAAGGGATTGGTTCTTTTTCTTTTAATGCTGTGATCCTTAAATGTTAAAATCAGCATTTTCATGTAATCTCAAGTATTTCAATTACATATGAGCATTTCTTTTTTTTTTTTTTGCAAAACTCAGGTAATAGTTACATACTACTACAATAACATTCCTCTGCTGTACAAATTAAACGATTTAAAAGAAATGAGCATTCTAAGAATTATATACAAAAGAAACCTGTAAGCAGTGTTGAAATGAAACATAGGTGTTGCTGCTAGCTCTACTGTTTTAAAACACCTTCAAAAGTAAAATTAACAAACACCCTTCAACATATCCAGGTTTACAAGTTTCAAGAAAATCAAATGTCAAAAAGTTCTAGAAAGCTGTGAAAAAGCACATATACACTTTCTTATGACCTTATTAAGCTCCACACTTGAGAAGTTGCTAAGTTTCAGTATCAATTTATTTGCACATCAACTTCATCCTCCCCAAAGCTCAAACTAGATACAGTTCTCCCTTCCGATCTCCAGCAATCCCTGCATCCGCCATTTTCCTGCGGCAGAGTTGGATGATCTGGCGCTGGGGTGGGATCCCGTACCCCTGCCACACTGCACAGACCCGCAAGAGCAGTGCCGATGGACGGGCAGGTGTCAGCGATGCCAGCGCAGCCTTTTCCCTAGACCACTCGCACTGCGTCTTTGCTTTTGTGAACCCAGCCATGTTCAGAACTCCTGTAGCAAATGGAGTCTGTGAGCTCTGAAATGACACAGAGATCAAGGGAAAGAAAGACCACGTGCGCTCTAATGTGCAAGCAGCAGCAGCTACGTTCTCCAACCTGGACTGAAAAACAAAAGGTAAAAAGAAAAACCGTTCACTTAACAGCAGATTAGCAGGAATGCTCCCCACGATGAGAGTCGATGAGAGCCTGATGCTGAGGAGCCGGGCTTGGAAGAAGGGACACGGGGTTCAGGGGAACCTAGGCCTCCTGCTGAGCCGCTCTCTTCAAATCCCTGATCTGCTTGACTAAATAGGTCTTCTCATCATTGAACTGCTCGTCCTCGGTCCTGTCGTTCTGAAACTTGCTGAGGAACTCGATGAGTTTGGTCTGGTTCTTGAGGAGGATGTCTAGGATGGGCTGTGTCTTGTTGGGGTTGGCCACAAACACCTGCAGAAAGAGAGAGTCGTGTCAGTCAGAGAAGACACCAGTGTCCACCCAGCAAGCTCCTGGGCAAGCAGTTCTTTCTTGAGAAGAACTTACTTTTACATGATAATGAGGATAATAACAATTACATGTTTAGCACAAAGATTGCCAAGCCATTCTGCCAACCTTGAAACATAGTACTTAGGACTAGGCACCGACTTTGAGTTTAGAATCAAATAAATTATTCCCGGACACAGGGGTGAGACTGAAATTTAAGAACACCCTCCCCCAGGAGAGCATCCAACCGCCTCTGGCTGCGCAGCAGCCCTCAAGGGTCAGCCGCACCGGAGAGCGAGTGTGAGGGCAGGAGGGAGGGCGGGGGGGGGGGGGGGGGAGAAGGGCGGCAGGGCTGCGCTCGTCTCCCAGTACCTTGTGTGCAAGCTCAAGAGAGCAACGCCCCTTGCTGACTATACTTTCCCATTCTCCCGTGCAAGGGCACAGTCCATTTCCATCCAGGTCCCGCTTCGTGAAATGCTCTCTGACTGAACTGAGTTATGGTTACCAAAACAGGCACTATTTTAGTAACTGCAATGCACACTTCAGAAGACCGCACTGTTTGCCCGTGCAGCTCACCTTGAACACATGGAAGGCCTCAAACTGGATGTTGCGGCTCTTGTCTCGGAGGAGGTTCATCATTAGCTTGAGGTTCTCAGGCTTACTGATGTATTTTGTCATAATAGTGAAGTTGTGTCTGTCCAACAGCAGCTCACCCAGAAGCTGAGAAGACATTAGACCATTACTCTTAAATTATTAAGACTTAAAGCAAATAAAAAAACTAAACAACCCATTTGATAAGTCATCACTTGATGCTAGAAGAGACTGGTTTCAAAAAAACAGTAACAAAAAAAATAAAAATGAACAATGTAACAAGCCACCACTACTCAAAAAAGGAAAGGGTACTAGGAAGTTCTGATTATTAATTTTAACTAAATTTTTCCTGTTTTAAATTCTATTTAGCAGGGCTTTCTGGGATGAAGGGTGGTGTTTGCTTAAACAGATGCTAAATCTTTTATTTCTCACATCTGCCTCACAAAGCAGTGGTTCTTCAAGACAACCCTGACTGTTAGGAACCAAGCAGGGACTGAAACCACCTCTACCGGGCAGGGCGGGCTCGGAGCTTCCGCGCCATTCCACATAAACTCAGTGTGCCAATGGTTACTGCTCAGTTGGGACTTTTCCTCCAGGTTGTTCTTGCATTGAACTCTAGACTGAGTGAGGCCTTGTATCAGCTACGTAGCTGGCTGGGAACAGGCTTTATCCTTGTGGTGCAGCCAGCTTGGGTTTAGATCTGTAGCCTTGAGTGGCATATTCTCCTTTGGTTTCTCCACCTTATACTGTGGGCATATAGACCACTACCATACCCCAAACCCTGAAAAAAACAAAACAAAACCCAACCATGCCTAAATCACCAATGTACTTTTCCCTAAAGATCTAAAACCAACACTAGTTAGTATGTCCCTGATTTTCCAAGTTCAAGTCACAAATACATAATGAAGAGAAATGAATGACATGAAAAAGAGAATGTGCCATACCTTCAGTGACTGTCTCTTTGTCACATAATTTTCTGAATGAAGTAGCTTTTCATATTCACTGAAAAACTAGGAGACCAGAAAATACACATCAGGGTTAAGGAAAGGCAGCTAAATAACACTGTAAAGTTCAGGACAGACTCTGAAATTAACAAAGGCCTGTGCTCTCCTGCTGACAATGATGTCAGACCTCCCTTCGTCTTGGGCCCCTCTGGTGATGCCACCAGCCACTTCTATTCAGGGAGCTCCTGGGACTAGTCCCTTCTGGGCTCCAGTCAGATCCAGAGACTACTCTGGCAAGTGCCCCTCTACACCCTAACTCCATGTGCACAAAACATCAACACAGTGGTTCTCAACCATCCTAATGCTGCAGCCCTTTAAGACATGTGCTGACCTCTATCATAACATTACGTAATTGCTACTTCTTAACTGTAATTTTGCTACTGTTATGAATCATAATGTAAATATCTGAGAAGTAAGGACCACTGCATTAACACCTTTTCACACTTTCCATATTAGTTTTTTGGTGTTAAAAATTCCTATCATTTCATACACAGGAACTCAATTAGTCTAAACCACAAAGAGAAAAATGAACCTATTCTTTCAAGGTATTGAGCATGGAGAGAAAATAAAGCCGAGAGAGAGGGGAAACCTACAGTGTGTTAAGTAGACAAAGGTTTGAAAGGTGACAACTTGGTTCAAAGGTGAAGGAAGGGAGCAATCTTAGAAATGGGGCAGGGAAAAGACACTCCTGGAAGAAGCACAAGGAAGTCAGGGTTTGAGAGACCTGGGGGAGTGCAAGGCTACAAATCAGAGCTGAAAAGGGCCCACCAGGTCTTCAAAGGACAATAAGAATGTGTCACCAGAGTGGGAGCAATTAAAGCCAATCCACGTCAGGCAATCCAACTCCCCTTCAAGAATGTCAACAGGAAATTCTGAGCAACCAGCACACATCTTTTGGTCTTTTAACTGACTGTTTCCCCCATTGCTTTAGTTGGTAAAACAAAAACAAACAAACAAAACCAAGAATCAAAGTGGTTGGGGTTTTAAGTGCATATATTTTTTGATAGGACTCAATATTCCTTCTCCCTCAGATCTGACTGTACCTCACACATTTCTGAAAAATGTCTCTCTAAACTTGTTAGCTGATATCATATCCATAAATAATTTGTAAAAACCACCTTACTTCAACATTAAAATAGACATCATCACCTATAGAAATCTCTTTAAATAAGGTAGTCTATCTGTGGGAGGCTTTAAATTAAATTGGTAGCATATTAAAAAAAAAGTTTTGAGGCCTTGTGGAAATAAAGTAGGTTACCAATCACTAACTCTTACTATGTTTTAGCACCAGCTCCATGAGCTTTAGTGTCAGAAGGCCACACACTCTTATTAGTGGGCATGTGCTACTCTGAGGCTAAAGAAGGCACAAAGAGTAAATAAAGAAAGCCTTTGTTCTTAGGACTTGAAGCCAGACTCAGGCTTCTGATGTTAGAGCAGTGGTTCTCAACCTTCCTAATGCTGCAATCCTTTCTCCCTCCTCCCCCCCCCGCCCCTTTGGTTTTTGAGACAGGGTTTCTCTGTGTAGCCCTGGCTGAACTACTTGCTCTGTAGACCAGGCTGGCCCCCAACCCAGAGCTCTGCCTGCCTCTGCCTCTTGAGTGCTGGGATTAAAGGCGTGTGCTACCACTGCCCAGTGCTTCGACCCTTTGATACAGTACCTCAGGTTGTCATGACCCCCAACCATATAATTATTCCACTGCTTTTTTATGACTAATTTTGCTACTGTTATAAACCGTAATGCAAATATCTCATATGCAGGCTATCTAGTATGACCAACAGGTTGAGAACCACCCTGTTAAAAAGCCTTCGATGCTCCAAAGAAACAAAGGTTGCCACCTAAACCAGAGACACACAGAGGAAACACCCACATCCAAACACTCGTGGCAGAAATAAAGTGCTGTCAATGTTAAGCCATTCATGAGGCTGCTTTCTCAGCCACATGCTATGCTGCTGCTGGACACACGGGGAAGGAAGCCCAGGCTCTGCCTCCAGAGCCTCATAATGCAGTGGGCGAGGAGAGCAAAGGATGAAGTACTAAGAGTATCTAAAACTTCAAAGATCTAAACTACTAGTGGAAGAATTAAAACTGAGCCAAGTCTTGTGGGATGGACGGGATGTTGGAGTGGAGAGTTATTATTCTAGGTCCTCTACATGTGCTAGCTATCAGAGTTTGGACAGTGTACAGGGAACGACTGTGGCATTGTGGGAAGCCCTCCAGAGGAAGGCACATGTGCACAGTGAACACGGCCGTGCACTGTAGCCTGGGGTAGCTGTGTGGCTGGTGGGCAGTAAGTCATCAAGCACCCGGGGTCACTGACAGCTCTCTGGAGGCCATCACTGCTGGGTTTGACCGACACCGACACAGAGCTGGAAGCAACCTTACCGATGCTAGTCCAATGTCCTCACTTTACAAATAAGGAGGGTTTCTAAGCCCCCAAGCAGTGAGTGCCTTGGCCATGGCCACAGAGGAGTAAGCAGTGAAGCAGGGGCAGAGCGGGGGTCCTGCCCACTCTAGGCCAGCGCTGCTCAAGTCCTATCAGCTGCTGCCTCTTTCTCTCTACTTGTGTGCAGCAACTGATGAAAAGGAAGAAGAAGTAGAAAAGTCAGACTAAATTCTCTTTGCATTGTAACTAGATTATCATTCAGGAGCAAAAATGACCATTTCCCCCTTCTAAAGTAAGAAAAAAGGCAAAGGGCAATGTATGAATCAAGGCCATATTTTGCTTCAGACTTAATAGTACTCAATGTTGCTTCAGTAAAGTGATCATAGCACCATTTACAAACAGCCAAATATCTGATGCAAAAATCTAACTTTAATCTCTATTTAAGTTAATTCTTGTTACAAACATTATTTAAAATATTTCACATACTTACTTTATCATAATGTTGTTCCAAAAATTCTGCACTGAGTAATTTATGTCTTGTAAGTAAATCCTAGAAAAAGAAAAACATATCTCTTAGGAAAGAGAATTCTAGAATATCTGTCAAATTGCCTAATAAACTGCTGTTTACTATGAGCACACAGTAACTACTTAGTATCTCATGATTTTTACTTAGGACCATAAAGTGACCATGAAATGACCTTGGTCTCACTAAGTCAGAACTGTTTATGCCTCATTACAGGTGGCACTGGCCCTAGGTCATGCACACGGACAGCAATCCAACTTGAATTCCTTTGTGGAGCTGTACTGAGACTCAGGTGTGCAGGGAGTTGATCTGCCACTCACCTCCCCAAAACGTCCCTCCAAGAAGCTTTTTGTATGTTCACTCATCTACTCCTGACCTAACATCACTTCCTCGGAAAACTTTTCCTGGTGGGTCATAATTGTGACTCTACATGTGTGTGTGGGTTTATTTAGCAAGGTCTCCCCTTCATTAGACTGTCAATTCCGTAAACACAAGGACCATACTGATTTTTACAAGCTTTGAATTTCTGGAACTTAAGCTTTTCCCAGCACACAGTAAGGGCTTAGTATTCAATCAATCAATCAATCAATCAATCAATCAATCTCAATCAATCAGTGAATGGACCAGGAAAATTAGAAGATGTGTTTGGGAAAGCATCACACTTAATGTTCTTCATGGTATGATTTTTTAGGAAAGCTTCTAACCCCACCCCAAGGATGCATGGCTGTTCAAACTGCTGCACAGGGCTGGTGCTGTATTCCCTCATTTAAAGAGGGATGCTCAAGAAACTTTGCTAATTTTCCCCAAGTGTCCTGTGAGAGTTAAACAAGTGAAATAAAGAAGCTGGATTTAGTTTTGGCATCTCTGGAGACATCTGACTGAAACCTTTAGCGCCCATTTGCTGCTCAGCGTGATTTTACATGCAGGGTCTCCACTTGGCCGGTGCTACAAGCTCCGCCATTGCAGGCAGAAAGGAAAGTGGTGGTGTGTCCAGAACCTTAGCAAGCATCATGGTTGCAATGCAAAAAGGAACACAATGACTTCCAAGGGAGTTATCAACAGAAAAAGTGTCTAAGCCTCCCTGTCAAAGAGCATCCCCTCCCTTTAGCCTGCTACCATGAAGAGTTAAAGGTTGATGTCCCCTGAGTAGGTAACACAAGGACAGGGCTCATATGTACAGGCCACTGCTGAATCCCCAGACCCTAGAATAATGCTTGAAGCAAGTCAGGTACTCAGAAACTGGATGGATGGAGTAAGAGACTAGCACTTCAGTTCTGTGGCTGAATCATACTTGTGGGCAATCTGAGTAAGTGCAGCCAAAGGACCCTGTTCCACACGAGGCACTACTCCACCCCCCTTCACGCTGGGCTGCTGCTCCTGAGTGGGGCGCTCCCTTCCATCGGTGCATCCTAATCATGAGTCCTACCCCACAACTGTGGTGAACTCAAAACAGCATAGTGACAATCTGTTATGATCTGAAATTAATTGCTGTTTGCTTTATATATGATATTTACATATACATATCTAAGGTATTACCTAAAGCTTCTGCAGAAGCTGTATTGATTTTGGAAAATAAATCCTTGGTACTAGTCATGCCTTACTCAGTCAGGGTGAACCCCTACTGTCAGTCCCCAGGCCTTCCTCCTGTCCTAATGTACCTCATTACCCTTACATATGAACTGTACCCAGAGCCGTCCTTACCTTAGGGGCTCTTTATTACAAGGAAACTGACAATTTCTCATTGTGTTAGTGTTCATGGCTTCTGCGTATGAGTGAGCTACATGTACTAAACAAGAATTCAACAACTTATAAGATCATTTAAAGAAATGTAATACATCAAGATTTATTCTCACTGAAAACAAAAAGAAAACAAATACAAAATTGCTGCATCATTTTTACACCTTAAAGAGAAGTCTGCAACTAAAGAAACTGTGGTTGCACAAATCTGTGGGAATAAGGTGGGGTGGGGTGGGTGCAGGATGACAATGGAGGCCCAGGGCACAGAACCCTGCTCCCTTGCTGGGATTCAGGTATTCTCTGGTGTGTCTTGGACTGTCCACCCTCCTGAATGTTGTTCTTGTATTTGATAACACATACATTCCATAACACACAACCTCTGAGCAGAGGCCAATTCCATTACCCCATATCTAGTGCCAGCCAAGGGAGGCACTGCAGAGTGCCCCATCATAAGAGAAAGCCTGGCTGTTGAACAATCTGGATATTATCTATGCCACACTTAGTGAATAACTGAACAGAAAAGCGCAATTTTGACCTTATAGGACTTTTGCTTTTCTGATTAGATTTGAGAATTTAATTTTTTCACATTTTTGGCTGTTTTTATGGTTTTACTACAAATGCCCGAGGCATACCAAATGCATATAAAACACACCTTCTCTACTCCCACTAGAGGGCAGTGTGAGTAGAGGGGACAAAGATAGGGAAACAATCTGGCTTGCAAGTGTGCTTAGGGTAAGTTTTAAAATATTACCTTGAATGTAGCAAATGCATCTGAAGCTATGTCAAATGTTGACATTTCAACATATCTGAAGAAGTCATAAAACTGTTCTGACCACAAAATGATTTTTGCAAGTGGTTCATGTCTGATACATTCTCTTAACATTATCCCACAATTAAGAGCTATTTCTGGAGATTCATACCTGTAAAAACAAAACAAACAAAAGCCATACATGATTTCTCTTTCAAAACAGCAAAAGTGAACATTTAAAACTTTCTCAATGGAAATTTCAGATACTCCTAAAGTGACCACAGCCAAGTTACAGCAGGGTCTGAAGCCTATAGCTGTGTGCAGAGGTGGACAGTTGCCTTCAATCAAGAAAAATCAACTATGGCAAAGACCATGAGACTAGAAGTTCTGTGTGTAAAAAATCTAAAAGGAAGAGTTATGCTATCCAAGACCTTAGCTTTTACTTACTGTGCTCACAACAACCAAAAGAACCACAACTTGAAAAGAACAATAATAGAGTATTTTTTCCAAATTCAGAAATGGACAGCATAAACACATGTCCATCCATCAAATATACAGCAATTATACATCACTGTTTCAGCACTCAAAATGGCACTTCTAGATTCTCAGAGACATGTAAACCTCATTGCAAGCCTCATTCATTCTAAAGAGTTTACAAAGCATCTCCACTATGGAGAACCTGGGGCCCCTAAAAGTACAGAGTGGATCCCAAGACCCTGGCACCTCCTCACTAACTCTCCAAATGCTGCCCTTCCCCTTTATTCTCAGTTCTGCCCCAGCATTTCCTCCCTTGTGATCATGAAGCAAACCTCTCAGCTAAGCAGGCACCTTCCCTTCTCACAAGCACACTGCCTTTCCATAGACTGATACCTGCTCAGACAGGTTGCTCTCTTGTTCCAAGATACCAATGTTGGCTCTACGTCTTTCCCACCGACAAGCTCACATGCGTTGTTTTTTTGGTAGTCAAGCATTTCCCAATACTCTAGTGAAATAATTATTTGGCAAGTAGAGACTTCCTCTTGGCTCAAACAGGACTGACCAAGATCTGTCTGTGTAATGTTATGATGATCCTCTGCTTGTCTATCTATGCCTTTTTCTTGTTTCTGGTACAGTTGATCAAATTATAGGTATTATGAATACTTGGCAAGTATTCTATCAGTGAGCTACACCCCAGCACTATCCCTCTCTTTAGAAATAGAGAAGAAAAAAGTCCCCCCATTTCTTTTTATCCCCCTATGGTTCCCCCTTCTTTCTGCTGAGGTCTTCACCTGCAAAGGAGAGCCTACAATCTCACAGCCCCCACTAGGACTATTTCCTTCCCCCAGTTCACTCTTTCTGAACAGTGGCTGGGTATTTTCCAACATACCAGAAGAACCTCAGGTAAAGGTCTGTGTAAGCTGAGCTTATCTAACATGAAACCTCAACCCTACCTACCACTCAAAACCAAGACCTAACTTCCCACCCCCTCAGCTCTAAAGTTTGGCACCAGTGCTTTGTCCCTGACACTTGGCACTTGCCATCATGGGGGAAGGTTCTGTACCCATGCTGTCCATTATGGTGGCTACCAAGCCACAGGTGTAGCTATGCAGATGAGGGATGGACTAGCCATAATTTAAAGTTAAGTTATTACACATGGTTAGCACCTACTATACTAGCTTCCCTGCAAATCTTCAGCTTTCAGTACTTTCTATGTATGAATCACTGGGCCTTTTCCTCTTCTTCAAGTCTCTCAGCTGCATTTCCTTTCCTCTATTTCCACTGCTGCCTTCACTCATACTGTAAGAACTGCAAATGTATCCCAACCTTAAGCCGACAAAGTTTACCACCAGCATTTCTAGTTTACCAGTTCAAAACTATTGCCAAACAAACTTCTGGGCACTGCCCAAGCTTTCCTTTACTGGGTTTACAGCTCTGGTACAAACCATCTCCTAGCCTGTCATAGAGGGTCCAGTTTTGCAGCTTACTGCTGCCTATCTCACGGTATTCATCTTGGCCCCTGGACCTTTTACACCAGTGATATCCCATCAGGATGTTTTCTTTTTTCTGTCTATGTAAATTCTAAGCTCTCTGCAACTCCAATCTTAAGATCTTTTCCTTTTACAAACCCACTTAGTGGCTGAGATCCTGCAGTCTTGATTTGCTGCCGGGCAGCACTACCCCAGTCCTTTCGTTGTACATATGTTTGCCTCACATCCCCAACAAGAGCCGGACTGCATTCCTCTGTTTCAGTTAGGGCATGGTACTCAGCATGCAGACTGGCTCTCATGTGATTAAAATGTCTGTTCACAAGACAGCTGATCATAGCATTAATCTTTGCTTATCTCTAATAAACAGGATACTTGCAAGACAGGGGTAAGGCAGTTTGGGGTACAAGTGTGGCAGGTTTTGAGCGGAGTTTTTCAAGCTTGTCTAAATGATTAAACCATAAGCCAGTGAATACAAGGCAAACAGTAATGCTGTTCAACCTGTTAACACTGGACTGGAGATCACATGAGATTTAAATAGCTAGTAAAATACTGTTTCCAAATCCAGTCCATGCCAGTACTTCCTGTATACACACTAGATTCCGCAGTACCCCCCCCCCAAGCTTCCATTAAAGTACTTAGAGCCTAATAAGTCAACCACATTGAACATAAGTAATCTAAACTATTTAATCAGCTCAAGTACAGATATCTTGAAAGGTGGCTCACAGTGCTTCTTAAAGAGTGCTACCTTCCAGGCCAGGAAGGGATCATATGAAATGAGTAAGGTGTCAGAGAGCAAAGAAGCCATCACAGACCAACTGGGCTCTGCCAAAAGAACAAAGGAGGCAATCAAAGGAGCACACAGTGGACTAGGATGGGGCCACTTAAATACAGAAAAGTAATGTTTACAGCGGACTAAACCAAGTGTGCGGTGGTTAATGGTGGCTGTCAACCTGACAGGATGACAACCGTCTAAGAGGCAAGCTTCCCGCACGCCTGTGAGGAACAGTCTAGCCTAGGTAGCCCCTGGGCGCGCTTGGGAAGGAGCATCTTGATAGGGTGCGAAGGGAAGATCACCTTAACTGTGATTCCACCATCCCACGGGCTAGACCCATGGTCTTGGACAAAACACAAAGGAAAAGTGAGCTGAGCACTGACAGTTCCTCCACCGACACGACCCCTTCCACCCTGACTTCCTAACCCACACGCCAACTGTGAATACAAACTTAACCCTTTCTCCCTTAAGTTGCTTTTGTCAGGACTACTGCAGAAAAAGTAACTAATACAGCACCCAATATCTATTTTGAGTTAATGACAATGCTTAACTAATCCATTCGATGCTTATTCACGTCAGTGGCTAGGGCACTGATGCACTGAAAGAACGGCCCTGGCTTTCCCCACAGACTGCATCTGGGATATCGACACCATCACTGTAGAGAGGTCCTGGTTTACGGATGAAAACAATTAGAAGCAATTAGAACAATTAGAATACCAGAATCAGTAAACTGATATTCACTCATTCATTCATTACTTATTTGAGACAGGAGACTTGCTATGCAGCCCCAGCTGGCATCAAACTCACGGAGATGTACCTGCCTCTGCCTCTCAAGTGCTGGCATTCAAGGTGTGCCCCACCATGCTCAGCACTTTTTTTAAAGTGAGGGGATTATTATTATAGATTAGTAAAAAGCAAGAGTTTTATCTATAAAATTCAGTTTGTAGACTTTGTTTACAAGCCCATTTTAAATCATCTAATTTTATTAAAATCAAGGAAATACAAAGGCTGGGCACTGGACTGTGCCGTGTGCAGACAGTGCTGTGGCTGTGAGATAGCCTGCGTAGTGCATACACCAAAGATGCATGAGGTGTGCGGGTGAACAGCACAGCTGAGCTGTGTGGAGGGAGAGAGGAAGGGTCTCAGAGAGCAGGAAAGGTGCAAGGCTAAAGACTGGAGTGGGGCGGAGGGTAGGGAAGGCTTGCTGTCTCCCGCCCCTAAGCAGGTGTAGTGGGAGGAGAGAATTGGACCCCTAGCCAAGTTTCATTCTCAGGCTTTTCCTTCTCACCTCCTTGGTTGACGATTCTGCTGACCAGCTCAGATGAGAACTTTAGACTTTATCTCTCAAAAATCTTATTTCAGTTTCCAGTGACAGCACATGCTTTTAATACTGTCATTCAGAAATTAGGGTAGGTGGATCTTTTAAGTTTAAGACCAGCAAGGGTTACACAATGAGATCCTATCTCAAAGGTTTTTTGTCTTTGTTTTTAATTTTATACACTGTCTAAAAATTATTTGGATCAATGCTGCCATGAAATAATAGGAAGTATTAATTTTTAGATTTCAATAAACCTTTGGTTTCTATAGCAAAGGAAATTCTGGTCAGTATCACACTGTTCTAAAAACATTCAAATTTCAGACTATTCACATAGCATGTTTCCACAGGGACACTAGACTGATACAACAAAAGTTCTGTACAGCAACAGGTGAAGAAACAACACGATGGGTAGGAAGAGAGAAGGGGAAGCAGGATGCTGGCATGTGACATGTCACTGACTCATGCTTTGTCTAAACAAGTCTGAACTTGGGAGAAGTGTTAAACCACAGATACAAATCCAAATGAGGTAATGTGTAAAGCTATTGGTAGGAGCAAAGTAGTTCACACCAGCCTGTCCACTAGTTTAGCAAAACACTGCCAATGCTGGTATGATCTTAAGAAATGCCAGCCAGATAGGCTCAGTGCTCAGAAAGAAGAGGTCTTTTCACTTTTGTTAATTTAGATCTAAGTTTTGATTGTTTCTGAAATGGACAACTACCCAAATCATAAATGGCTGCTTAGTCTAGGAGCAACTCCAGAAAGATGTGTAGTGACCTAGAAGCGCATGCTCTGCTGAGTGAGGGTGAGAAGCATGCACGCCCCACAAGGAGGCCTTTACTGCTGTGTGAGGCGAGGTGAGCTGAGGTACCGAGGAGGCATCTTTGGACTCAACTTGGCTGGGATTTCAATGGACTTAATGGTTTCGATCTTACAGAATACAAATATGGCCACCCTGGCTCTATTTCTTTCCTTCAGTTGTATTTGATTTGTGAACATAAGGGCTCACAATACACCCAATTTTAAGCTTGCACCTACAGGGTATTTTTGTGTTAGTCTAGCTTACAGGTCAAGACTTTAGAAGGGCAGTATATTCAAGAGCTACATAAAAGTGAGCTAAAACTACAGAGAATATCTTCCCATTTACCAACCTGGTTATCTTTTCCCACCCAAACAAATTTTTCTTTTTATTTTCAACTAAGAATATAAACTTTATCACATTGTACATACCCTTTCAATAACATGAACAAAATATTCTGTTGGGTGCAGATGTATTCAACAGTAGGAGTTCTTGTACCAATTTGTCTTCTGAGAATATTGTTGAAAATTTGAGCCACGTCTTTTTTGCCCTATTAGGAATACAATCATTAAAATATTTACCTGTCTAAGTATGAAAATGTCCATCCACCCTCATTATAAAGTCAAAGAGCCATGTGTATTAGTTATGACTAGATATCTGACTTTACAACATTTGTAGACATTAAACTTCTAATTTTATCTATTTATAATCACAAATTCTTAGATTTAATAGTGTGCAATTTTAATACAACTTTATCCACAAAGTGAAATCTCATTATAATCTACAAGTAATTTCAACCATCTCTAACTCTCAGAAGCATGCCGACTTGGTTATGGAAAGCAGATGTTGGTAGCACACTTCCAATCTATAGGGATATGAACCTTAAACAAGTGGATACTTCTGTTGTGAACAGTACAGTATACACTTTTACAGAAACAGCAAAGAGGGAGATTGTAATCTCAGTGTAATGACTTTGGAGAATGAGAATTTTTTGGCAAGTAGATAAACTCCTCTATTAAATTCACTCACCTAGGAAAGACTTACATATACATTAAATAATAAAAGCACTAAGTATTACAATACAGTAGTTCAGAGATGAGAACTTTACAATACCACTGCACAAAACATAGATCTAGTGAACCTTAAAAATCAGAAAGCTGCCTAAGAAATTAATAATAGACAACAGGCCCCCACGATAAGTTTCAGAATAGACACTGTCACAAGGCTGACAAAGCCCAGAGCGCACTGAGGCCCATGGACAGATCATCTTGGGGCCTGCACTGGCTCAGGTGCAGTAATGGTAATTTCTACAAATTAGTCCCGCGGCACACACTTAAAAAAAACAAAACCAAAAACCAATGGCTCTAAAGTTTCAAATGAATATTAAATTCAGTGTTCAGTTGAGAGAACAAATACGTGGAGACAAGGAGAAGGATCAGATCCCAAATGCTGTTAACCTCAAGTTAGCAGAGAAAACAGTTTGATACACTATTATAAATACACTAAATCAACTGTATACATGGAAATATCTTAGTTCTATCTTCTCTATAGTAGGACAAAAATGTTTTATTTTCCTTTAAGATTTACTGAAGTAGCCATCCCTTCTTCTAACTTTATCATACCTTTCTCTCCACCAAAACCCACACAGATATCTAATTACTCAGGCAGATGAACACTGAGACTTAAAGCACACTCGTGACAATGACAGAGGAAGTTGCTTATAACCATGTAGATAGAGTACTTTGTATATATGCTTCTCAGGCTGGAATCAAGGGCCAATATCTTCATGAACTCACTATCTGCCTAATGTCATGATCCAACAGCACACACAGAGGCAATGGGGGGGTGGGGTGCAGGTAGAGGGAGCAGGCCCTAAGAGGAAAAGCAAGTTATGCTATCTGCAGCTAACCAAAGGGTGAATGGCTTGGTTGTTGTTCTGCTCTAGCTGTGGGGCCAAGGAGTACAGGCCCAATATTACCAGAAATACATTTTACAGAAGTCAGAAATTCAGAATTGTGAATAAAATCTGTTTCAACATTACACTAAATAGAAAATTTAAAAGCAGTGCCAAGCAAACACAAAACATGATCTCTGCTGTAATAGACATTTTTAGGGTCTTCTAGCATTCTATGACTTTTAGATTGCTGATTCCTTGACTCAGAGAGCAACAGTTTATGAAATACAACTTAAAAGGATATCACGAATACCCAAGGAACGTCACATACAATGTGGTGAAATGTGTACACAAAGGTCAGGAGCCTGAGTCAACAGGGATCTTATAATATCCCAAAGACTAGAATGCATGGAAAAGGACCACAAGAAGTGTTTTTGAGACTTAATAAACGCATTTCTTACCTCGAAGTCAATGAGCTGTAAGTCGGACACCAGGGTGCTGAGGAGCCCGCTATTGTACAGTTCCTGGGCCAGCTGAGCTACTGCCTCTGTCTGAGGCTCCTTCTCATTTGTGCCGTACAGAATTTCTTTCATGGCAACCAAATTTTTGGAAACTTCTTCTGTAGCCTGATTTGGAGGAAGGTGCAGAAGAGAAAAACACACAATTCATTTTAACAAACACATACTATAGTTGTATTAGCTAAATATCCATTTTTTATATTATTTACCCTCAGACGTATGTACAGGCTCCTGAAGACAGAGCTGGACACTCTACAGGAGGGAGGGAGGGAGGGAGGGAAGGAAGGAAGGGGGAGGGAGGGAGAGGGGGAGGGAGGGGGAAGGAGAGGCTTGCATGCACTCCCTCAGAAAGGATGACACGCTCTGAGTATAAAATGGAAACTCAGCTAATGTAAAGTAGAAGAAACAGGAATGACAAGAATGGGTTCCAGGCTGGAGAAATGGCTGGGCTGGAGAGAAGGCTCAGTGGTTAAGAGCACGGACGGCTCTTCCAGGGGTCCCGAGTTCAATTCCCAGTAACTACATGGTGGCTCGCAACCATCTGTAATGGGATCTCACGTCCCCTTCTGGTGTGTCTGAAGACAGCAACGGTGTACTTTATAAATTAAATAAATCTTTAAAATTAAAGACTGGGTCCCTCCTCAAGCTTGGGGAAGCTCTTTGGAAGAGGCATGTAAGCTGCTGCCGCCGCCGGTGGTGGTGGTGTGTGTGTATGTGTGTGTGTGTGTGTGTGTGTGTGTGTGTGTGAGAGAGAGAGAGAGAGAGAGAGAGAGAGAGAGAGATTGGGGGGGAGAGACTAATATAACAACTGTCAGGGAGAAGGAGCAGCAAAAGGCAGCAACAAGGGAGAGGAAACTAGAAATACAAGCAAGCAAAAGAAATGGCACTGGTAAAGAGGACATGAAAAGTTACTGCAATAATATGCATCACATTCTAGAAAACCCAAGGTTGATGAGAAGAGAAATCGAAAATACAACAGAGAACTAGCAACTTTGATGTTTAAGGTTAGAGCTACAGTGGATGTTAACAGCAGGAAAGACACTGTGGTTGAAAACACTGGTGAACAGTAACAAGCAAACAAAAATGACTCACAAGAGTGAAGGAGAGGGGATGCCATGCTTACAAGCTTTAGGGTAACTTCAGTAATATATATAACTAGAGTCCTAAAGAGAGTATGACAATGTGATGAATGAAAACAACTTTCAATGTGCCAGGTGCGCACCTTCAATCCCAGTTACTTGGGAGTTGGAGTCAGGCAGATGCCTGTGAGTTTGTGACCAGCTTTATCTCTATATTGTTCCAGGATAGTGAGGATTACATAGAAGGACCCTATCTCAAAAACAAAACACCTAAGCAAAAAAATATAAATCTGGGGGGCTAGAGAGATGGCTCAGCTGTTAAGAACACTGACTGACTGCTCTTCCAGAGGTCTTGAGTTCAATTCCCAGCAACCACACAGTGGCTCACAACCATCTGGAATGGGATTTGATGCCTTCTTTTGGTGTGTCTGAAGACGGCTATAGTGTATTCACATACATAAATAAATAAATCTTTAAAAAAATATATAAATTTGATAAAAAAAATCCTGCCAAAATAAATATGGGTAAAAGGCAAATAAATCTCAAGTGTAAGAAATAGAAATAAGATGGCTGGAGAGATGGCTCAGTACTTAAGAGCACTGGCTGCTCTTCCGGAGGACCCAGGCTTGATTTCCAGCCCCCTACTTGTGTGCTCACAACAGTCTGGTCACTCCAGTTACAAGGGGCATGATGCTTTCTTCTGGCTTCCCGGGTACCAGCCATGCATGTGGTGAACAGACTACATGCAAGCGAAACACACACACACACTTTAAAGTTAAAACAAGAAAAGAAATAAGAACAGATCATATAAAGAGATGGCTGTGAAGAGCGCTTGCTGTGTAGTCACAAGGACTGGAATTCAGATCCTAGCACCCACAGATGGCCTCAGAGGGCTTCAGCACCTTCCTCAGGCTCCACAAGTGCACACATGCACAAGTACCCACATGCAGATACAGACAGATTCAGAACAACGAAATGTTTAAATCTGGTGGTAAAGGCGCATGCCTTTAATCCCAGCACTTGGGAAGCAGAGGCAGGTGGATTTCTGAGTTCGAGGCCAGCCTGGTCTACAGAGTGAGTTCCAGGACAGCCAGGGCTACACAGAAAAACCCTGTCTCAAAAAACCAAAAAAAAAAAAGTAGCCATTACAGGTTGGGGGAGCAGTGGGGGGAGGAGCACAACCAAAGAAAAACAAAGAATGCCAATGGACTTGTTGACAGAAATTATATATGTCAAAAGATATAGGGGATTGTTAAAACTATTAAGAAAAACCAACTACTAAGCTATCCTAGAATGTTATAGCCTAATAAAAATGTTTTAAAAATAAAAACAATCCTACATAGTGAGTTCTAGGATAGCCAGGGCTATCAAGTGAGACCCTGTTACGAAAAAAAAAAAAAAAAACACCCAAAAAACAAAAAACCCCACCCCCAAAAAACCCACAATAAGACAAAATGAAGAGTTTTTGAGATGCATTAAAACTAAAAGATACAAATGAGGAGAAAATGTGAGTAAACAAAGTTTTCCTTTATTATTAAAGAAAATTTGGCTGTTTAAAGCAAAAATAGCATACACTAAGATTACTGCATGTAGAAGAAAATGCATGACAGCAGTAGCTCCGGAGGGTCATGGAATATGGTGTGAGGTGTAGCGCGCAGTTATCACATTTCCTCAAGACAGACTATTACAAGTTAAAGATGTTATTAACATAAGTCTTTAAACAAACATTTAAAGGAAAAGTCCATGCAGACAAAGGTGATAGTGAATGTTTGTGATCCCACCATTTGGGAATCCAAGGCAGGAGGATTGAGAGTGAGTTCAAGACCAGCTTGAGCTACACAGTGAACTTAGGGCCAGTTTATATTATTACACGGTGTGAAGCTATCTCAATGAAAACAAGCAAGCAAACAAACAAAAACCTAGCCCACTAAAATATAGAAGACTTGCTATAGGAATCAGCCTATGACAGTATTCAGAACAATTTTAACAGCCCACAGTCATTCCTTTACAACCATCAAAACTTCTTACCAAATGGTCACAGAACTTCACCTTGAGTATTTCCTGCTTCTAGTAATGCTGTATTGGAGGATCTCAGAAACAGACAAACATGGCCTCCCTATACTGTCCGATGGCCCAAGCAGTAACTTTTCTTCCTGCTTGAGGTAGTACACCTGTCTTCCTTTAAAGTATATCTTCGGAAAACTTCTTTTCAATTTTATTTTCAATTATTGTTCCAAGAAAGGTAGGATAATGCCCAACCCTGCTCCAGATACAGAAGATCCTGCATATGGGACATGCCAACACAGCTTGAGGCTATCTTTAGTAGCGTAGACAATCATGACAAAGAATTTAGAGTGGAGTGGATCTCTTCGTCTTCCATGGGTGTTATGGCCAACTGGAGTGCTTGATACCACACTGAAGGCTTTAACTCCTCACTACTTAATTGTATTTCACCATCAGCCTAACACCTGGGCTGCACAGACATTTCTGTGTTCTAAAGGATATCCAGTAAATCACATTACTCTTATACTTGAATCACATATCTAGTTATGCCTCTGCAGCTTGCGTCAATTGCTAACCAAAATGGCGAACAATTGAGTCTATCACATCTTTTCAGTTATGATCTAATATATATCCTTCCCCCCACCCCCAAACCCCAGACAGTGTTTCACTGTCTTTGTAGCTCTGACTGTTCTGGAACTCACTCTGTAGACCAGGCTGATCATGAACTCTCAGAGATCCGCCTGTCTCTGCCTCCCAAATGCTGGGATTAAAGGCATGTGCTATCACTAGGTACCTGACTTTGATCTAATAATTTTGGGTATGGCTACTCAGGACAATTTGCAAATCATATTTGTAAAGATTTTTGTTTAATATCTTGATAAAATAAAATGACATTATTTCATATTTTCCGACTATAAATAAAAAACAACCCAAGTTAATTTAGTAAAATCTTTTCACTAAACCATTTTGACCAGGTATAATGGTGTGTGCCTTTAATCCTGGCAGAGGGAGACAGATCTCTTTGAGTTCCAGGATAGCTTAGTCTATATGGGAAGCTTCAGGTCAGTTAGGGCTATATAGTTTGACTCTGACCTTAAAAAAAAATAATAATCAAACCTATTCTGATTTCTGAAACTTTCCCTCTCAGTCCTATGAACCCTTAGGTCTCTGTGTGCAGCACAGCTTACCTTTTCTGGTCCAGTATCTACCTTGTGGTCTACAGGGCTTAGATTTCTCAGTAGTTCAAAATCTCAACCCGAAGTGTAATTTTTCTGAGCTAAGATGGAAAAGAAGCAGGACAGATTCTATTCGCATCTATTTATATGCACTCCCTTTTCAGCTCCTTTATTCCAAGTGATGCTCACTGGTAAGAAAAGAAAGCCTGACACTTACTAGGGTTTCTAAGTGCTACCTGGAGGTTTTATGCCCATGATCCTAAATGGCAGATCTCCTTTAGCCTCCTTTGCTTTTCTGGTTAAATTCAAGTTTGAACACTCTTAGAAATTCTTAGTTTATCAATTTTATTTTATTTTTTTGATTTTAAGCTTTGGACTCGGATCAAACCTCATGCTTTCTTCTGGCAGCAATAGTGCTGAAAGGAGCAGCAGCTAAAGAACAAGGCTTCACTGTGATGACGGAATGTTCCAGAACTGACGCACTTATGGTCTCATATAAAGGACATGAAATTATACACTTTACATGGTGAGCTGCATGGTAAGTACATTCAATAAAGCTGTCTTTAAAAGACACGAGAGAGGAAGGGACAAAATAGAAAGTTATTATACTTCTGGGCTGAAAGCCAGGCTCTCTAGTACAGTCCCCTCACTTTGAGAAGATGCACTACCTGTCACAGCAAGGGGTGGGTGGTGATGACAATGGAATTAGACACATCTACCCCCTCACTGCTTACTTGTTGTTTGTGTTCTGATGCCCTCCTGCCCTCTTGAGAACGCCATGTATTTTATTATCTCTTCTCATATAGCCAATTCCCAACTCAACCCATTTTCAGTTTTTACATATGATCAAAGCTCCCCTTAACAGAACCAAATAAGCTCTTTCTGGACATCACAAATTCCTCTCAGCTACACTTTACCTATAACTAAGTCTCTCCAATATTTACTCATGTTTGTCACAATCCACATCTCCTTCCTTATTCACTGCTCGTCCCAATCTCACACAGCTCCTGCACCTCACACTCTTGCTTTTTGGCAGTGACTTACATGCCATTAAAGGCAATTACCTGTCTTCATAGTGCCTGGGCACCTGCAGCCTTTGTGCTTGTTGCTTACTGCGCCCATCCCTATCCTAATTTTTATTTACCTTTCCCACCTCTCTAGGTGTGCTTCTTGGTTTCCTTTTCAGTTCATCCTCCCTAACTAAACCTTAACTATCAAGCATCCCGAACAAGGCCAGGTCTAAGCTCTCCTTCCTGCCTTTTGTTTTCCTGCAGCTTCTCTTTAAGTGATCTCATCCATACCTACCATTTTAATTAAGTCCTAGAGGCAGAGGCTTCACAGATGCCTATCTTCAGTTCTCCCAGGCTTTGTCTTTCAGCAGTCTACACGAAATGTCTGTATTTAGATGTCTTATGGTGGGGTGCCTACCTCAAACCCAACGTATCTAAAAGAGAACTCATGTTGTTGCCCAATGCTTGGTATTCTTTCTTTGTTCTTAGATCAGGCAGCAATACAGGTGCATGTCAGAAACTCAGGGGTCATCATTGATTCTTCTTTCTTCTGAACCAGCAATGGCTAAGTTGTCTCCACTCTCCCATATCCAGCCATCTGCTGTCTCCTAGGCTATTGCCGCTAAAACCCAAGTCCTGTAACTCCTGCTAAAATTACTACCTAGCCTGTTGACTTCCTTACATTCCTGTAAGACTTGTACATTCTTTTCCAATCAAAACACAAATGATAAAGAGATTCTGTTTAAAATGTTCCAATGATTACTTATTTCTCTTGTGAATGGTGCAAGATCTTTCTTAACATGACCCCTAAAAAGTCTGGTCCTACTGTCTAACCTAGACCTACCTGCACAATAATTTCTCTCTATTTGCCCATGATGTATGGGCACATACGTCTTTCCTCAGAGGTCTTGCATATGTGGTTTCCTATCCTCATGTGTCTTTTGCACCCACCTGCTGGCCAACTCCCGGTCTTTCTTCAGAGCTTACTTAAGTACTGGATCACTTTTTCAAAAGTTTCCTAGGTAAATTCTGTCACACATTCACCTATGGTTAAGTTTTTCCTCACACTGTTTCTCATAGTTGAGTATGATTCTTCTGTTCCTTGCAATTTCCCAGTTACTGCTCAGTCTGCTACACTGAGAGCTTGTAGGAGATACAGAGCCTTGAGGGCAGAGCAACCCTGTAAGACCCCACTGAGAAGGCAAAAGGAAGTGCCTAAAAGAGTCCAGAAGCAAAATAGTTGGTGGGGTGGGGGAGATCAGAAATGTGGAGGTGCAACTCGTTTGGCTTACTTGTAGAAAGAAGCCACTAAATTCATACCCCCAGCACTGCTGTTTTACCACATAGACAACACAAGATAACTAAGGTAATATTTCAGTTATTGATAAAAGGAAAGATGGTGGTTACTAGAATTAGGAATCAAATGTTCTATCTGGTACCTGGAAAAAAAAAAACGGACTTGACTTTAATGATGAGCAAAGAAAAAAAAATCACCTAGATCAGGGGTGGCAGTGTGTGTGAAGAGAAAGGAACTGCAATTCAATAGAAAGGAATCAACAACTACAGCAACAACTATAAGCAGTGTCTGCTTGCCAAGGTACAGTGTGAGCAAAGACGTTAACTAGCTGACTAATTCAATAAGGCTGCCATTTTACTTAAGGGCCAAGTACTCTAAACTTGGATCTTGGTGTGCATATGGTCATAGTGCAGACATCTCTCCAAGATAACACCAAGGAAAATCAGTTCCTGTGTCTGGTACTTGACTAACTAAAAAGAATAGTTTGTTCCATGTTGGCTGAGTTGGAAACCTTGACTCACAGAACACCCACACTGTATATTACTCTGTATGGGAAACTAGTTAAGTTCAGAGATTAAATGTGTCTTCTGCTCAACATACAGCCTGATTCCTGTAACTACATAGTCTAAAACAGTGGTTTTCAATTGGTGGGTGTGATCCCATTGGTGGTAGAGAAACCCTTTGAAAGGGGTCATATATCAGATATCCTGCTTATCAGATATTTATATTACAATTCATAACAATAGAAAAATTAGTTATGAAGAAGCAATGAAAATAATTTTATAGTTGGAAGGTCACCACTACACAAGGAACTGCATTAAAGGGCCGCAGCACCGGGAGGGTTGAGGACCACTGCTCTAAGAGAACACTCCGCACTAAACTGAGCACTGTTTGCCTCTTCACTTTTCATTCACTCTATTTCAGACCTGTAAGAATGTTCTGCCAATTTATGGCTTTATTTATCTATTTATTGTTTGATTATTCATTTGTGCACTTGGGATCAAAGGCAGAGTCTTTTAACTATTTCAACTACTTGTATGATTTCTGATCCTTATTAGCCTGAACAACTGATTAAACAAAAAGCAAGCAAACTAGTGAGAAAGGTCTCTGAGAAAGATCTCTCTCTCTCTCTCACACTCACACACACACACACACACACACACACTCTCACACACAGATTTAATTTTTAAAGACTTACTATTAATGATGGTTTTTAAATGTTTTAACCTCTCTTCTAGCCCACCACTCATCAGAGGTAATGGGAAAGAAAGGTTATTAGGATACAGGGGAAGTGGAGCTGTTTAGAAATGGTTCTTTGGAGAAAATCTCATCTGCATTCTCAGGAAATGAGCAGTTTAGTTCACAGGTCAGCAGCAGCAGCAGCAGCAGCAGCAGCAGCAGTAGCAGCTCAATCCACTAGCAAACACTTCATATATATACCAGTATAGTGTAGTTCAGTAGAGTCAGGACAGCAGCAGCTGCTCAATCCACTCGCAAACACTTCATGTATATACCAGTACAGTCCAGTTCAGTAGAGTCAGGACAGCAGCAGCAGGCTCAATCCACTCGCAAACACTTCATGTATATACCAGTACAGTCCAGTTCAGTAGAGTCAGGACAGCAGCAGCTGCTCAATCCACTCGCAAACACTTCATGTATATACCAGTACAGTCTAGTTCAGTAGAGTCAGGACAGCAGCAGCTGCTCAATCCACTCGCAAACACTTCATGTATATACCAGTACAGTCTAGTTCAGTAGAGTCAGGACAGCAGCAGCTGCTCAATCCACTCGCAAACACTTCATGTATATACCAGTACAGTCCAGTTCAGTAGAGTCAGGACAGCAGCAGCAGTGGCACAACCTAGCAGGAACAGCCAGGCCTCAGCCCAACAGGACTGTCAGGGATGCCAGAAGTTCTGTCGTGCCTCTTTCAACGAAGCCGATTAGTGAAGACGAGAGACCAAAAATGTTGTAAAGTTTGTTCTATAAGCAAGCCCCTCTCACAGTCCGTTGAGTCCTATTCATATTTCCTCCAAATGACACGTGTCCTCCATGGGTCTTGCCTCAGTATGTGAGTCTGTCTTAGTAAAACTTTACCTGTGTCTGTATCAGCTGACATCACTCTGCCAATCGGCCAGAGTTACAGAAGTGGCAAGAAGCCATCAGCACACCAACACAAGTTTTTCAGTGCAGTTTTTTCTCTATGGAGTCCGAACAAATGGAGCTCAATTACAAAGTGTAAGGTGGACCGATATATACGTGTCATTAGTGAAGAATCCTTTATCTTGTGTCCTTTTACGTGCTTACTTTAGTAAAACATCCTTTTGCTTGTGTCTGCTTCAGCGAAACATTTCTTCACGAGTCTGCCTTAGCAAAACATCCTTTCAAGTGAAAGGATGTGTCCACCTCAGCAAATATTCCTTAACAGGTCTGCTTTAGTAAAGCAACCTTAGGTCAGCTTCAGGAAAACATTCCTTTATGTGTTTGCCCCAGCAAAACACCATCACATCCAACTGACTTTCCAAAGAACCCTTAAGTTTGTACTTTGCACACCCACATACACACACTTGGAACAGAGGTGGGGTTGGGTTTCACGAGGCAAGGTAATTCAGCAGGCATTTACTGACTTCAATTGCCACAGAGATCCACATTGTTGGATCGGATTGGTTCCCTCTTATAGTGGCCACATCCAAGCCCCATCTCTGGAGGGTCTGCATCCTCTTTTTTTTTTTCTTCTTTCTTTTAAGACAGGGTTTCTCTGTATAGCCCTGGCTATCCTGGAACTTACTCTGTAGACCAGGCTGGCTTCGAACTCAGAAATCCTCCTGCCTCTGCCTCCCAAGTACTGGGATTAAAGGCATGCGCCACCGCTGCCCGGCTGACCACATCCTTCTTATCTGCACCCCTGCTTATGTCTTATACCTACTGAGGAGCCATTCATACCTACAGCTCCTCTAAACATTCCCCCTTTTCAAGATGCTGAAATCTCCACTCACCTAATCCACTGCCCCTCACTGATCTCATTACCTGTGTGCTAAGACTGTGTGCTTCAGAACTGCCACAGGAGATCAATGCCTTTGGATTCCTTACACTCCTGGATGAATTTTTCCCACAACTTTTCTACACTAGCTCCTAGAACTGTAATCACTGTAAATGGTGACAGAACCCTTGTATACTTGGCTTACTAATGATTTATGTTGCTTGTCTGACTTCAATCCAGCTGGGAAACATTCCTGTCAGCTGGACTGATTTCCAAGTAGTAACTCGTGAGGAGTACACATTTCAAAATGGCTGCACTTTTCCTCCAGACTTTTGTTTAGTATCCTACTTTGGATACAGACACCTAGCTTTACTCCTCTAAGATGAGACTGTCCAGTAAAAACTTTCTTAACTCGTTTCCATATTGATCCACTCCTGCTACCTTTTGACTACACGTGCTGTGCCCTTGAAGACTCTTTTTGGTTTTGAGACATGGCCTCACTCTGTAGCACTAGCTGACCCGGAACTCACTATACAGTTTGAATCAACTTAAAACTGACAGCAATCTCCTGCCTCACCCTCTTTGGATCATAGGCATATGCCACCATGTTGGGCCTAAAATACAAGCACTGCCTTCCAGCACTAGGGATTGAACAAAGAGCTTTGAACACGCTAGTTAAACACTCTACTACTGAGCTGTAACCCTAGCTCCCAAGATACTAACTACAAAAACAAAGTAGTTTTACGATGTAATACCACTTTGACCAAGTGCGTGTCATGAACATTACCTGTAATGAGACTACTGATTCAAGGATCTCCTAATGGTATGTCTCTCACAGGGCACAATTAGTTCTGTGGAACTCTTGCCAACTGTCCAGCCTATACTAGATTATGAAGAAACACCAGCAAGACTCAAATCAGGGATCATTCTATAAAGCATTCAAGTATTTAGGTCACAAGGTTAAAGAAGTCTGAGAAGCTGTTCTAGATTGAAGCAGCTAGGGAGATTGCAACTAAATGCAATGTGTGATCCTGACTTGGACGGCTGGCCCAGTGGTATATAGTAAAGGCTGCATCTATCAACAATGTACCCTGCCCATCTTCCCACTGTGGTGATATTAAGTGTAACATCTGTGGAAGTGGAGTAGAGGCTGACAAGTTTACCAGCCCTCTTGTTTTGCCGTTTCTTCCCAGGTAAGGGACATCTTAATTCAGTACCAAAATCTATGGCTGCATCTCTGTGTACTGCAGAAAGGGCCTTTAAACAAGGGGTCTCAAAGATACCTTTGTGTCGTAGAGGATCATCTGTTCCCTCAACTGACTTCAGATTTCAAATAAAAGTCTTCAATTCTTTAGTCTTGTCATCTACTTTCATTCTCACCTTGAGTAGCTTCATCTCTGCTCCAGGTGAAGCCCAAGCGTTCACTCTGCCCCGCCCTCCCCTCCCCTTCCCTGTGGACTCCAGCTGCAGCGGCAATGCCTTCCTTCAGCTGCCAGCCTCACAGGACTGAATCTTCTCATGTGACTCTCATGTTCTACACTCCAGGGTCTGACAGCAATTTACACGTAGAATGACCTCCTGGTTTTGTTAGCTGGCAGAAGACTGAGTCCAGCAGAAGACTGGACATGGTGTGCTGAGACACAGATGCTATCTTGCATGGCCAGGGAGTCTCAGATTGGGTTTCATAGGCAGACTGCTCTACTAGCAGCAGCCAACTGTTTATAAATACTTACTCAAGAGTATCCCTTGTGACAAGCTACTCATTTGACTGGAAAATGAAGCCCTATGTCCCTCATTTTTTACTCTATGTGACAAGAGGAAAAGACTGTGGTTAAGGTCTTAGTTGTTTCCTTAGGACTTCTGAGACGTGACCTATAGTAGCTGCATGTACCAGGGCTTAAAGGTGCCCACGGTGAATAGAGTCTGGGCATGTTAGTTCCCTGGAATTCAGGTGCTGGGGTAGAAGAGCAGAGCTCAAGTCTCTCAAGTCCCTTGGAGGGAAGGCAAGTGACTCCTGAAGTAGGAAAGTTCCCTAGCATTCACATACAACCAAATGAGAACTTTATTTAGCTTGTAGGGATAATTTTTAAAATATTTGAGTTATTAGGTCTTTGTAAACAGCCCCACCATCTCGAAATCCATACCTAATATATATATCACTAGCAACAGTATTAGAACAAAACTTCTTTCCTACCCAGAGGAGGAATGTAGGGATGTTCTCCAGCCTTTATGGTTGTGTCCAGTATAACCTCCCCTAGTAGCACCCAAGCTGTAAGATTTTCCCCTTAAATATAAGTTGGGAGTCTGAAGCAAAAGGTACAGGAAATTCAAGGCCAGTCTGGGTAACACACCTGAGGGTGCATGGGTCCATTAAAGAGAAAAGTACGTACTCAGGAAACTAAAACCCTGGAGCAACTGATCTATTTCAGGACCTCCCCAAACCAGAAAGCCTCTCTGCCTTAAAACTGACATCCTCATAACACTCATCTGTGTTGCTGTGGCTGGGATGCCCTGTGGTCCGCCGGCACCGGGCAGAGGGAAGACAGAGTAAGTCCGCTGTCCACTGGTGAAAAGCAGGAAAAGGGTTTTTTTTATGAACTAGTAAGTTCAAAACAAATATTTAAAGTGAAACAGAGGAGGGTGTGGGGTGAGTGCCTTTAGTGCCCTCAGGGGGCAGAGGCAGGCAGAACTCTTCTATGTTCAAGAGCAGCCTTGTCTAAGTTCCAAGACAGCTAGCTAGACCCACAGAGTAAGACTGTCTAAAAACTGAAGAATCAAAGTTTTTATACAGAAAGATATGAAGACAAGACAACGTTGTAGGATGGAATCTAAAGTAAACTGAGATCACTAAGATGGCTCATCAGGTAGAGAAGCTTGTGCACAGGCCTGAAACCCTGAGTAGGAGCCTTGGGTTCCACGGTGCAGAAGGACTTCTGAGGTTTGTTCTCGAATCTCAGGCACATCGTGGCATGTGCCTACTCTCATGTATAAGCAAAATTAAAAAAAAAAAAAAGAATAGATATTGTTGTGGTAAATATTTGATGAAAAGACTTCATTCATATATTAACTCCTGTGCTGAATGCTTTTTGAAAGCCCACCACCCCCAACTTCTTCATTATAGAAAGTGTCTGCTGACTATGCCCAACTTCAGGAACGTGGACTAAGAAAAATCTGTTAATAATACCTAGGGTCAAGCATTTCTCTAACCACAAGTCACTGTTAAGTGACCATGCTCTGAAAAGGAAATCCCCTCCCCCTCCTATGTATGCTGGCAAACCTATCCATACCTCTCCCTGAG
Source organism: Tokudaia tokunoshimensis (assembly GCA_036184795.1). Classification (NCBI taxonomy): domain Eukaryota; kingdom Metazoa; phylum Chordata; class Mammalia; order Rodentia; family Muridae; genus Tokudaia; species Tokudaia tokunoshimensis. The sequence continues at coordinate 87,489,943 of BTHU01000016.1, read as the reverse complement.
CACTAGCACTCATGCTGGTGAAGAGGACTGGGGATAAGCTGAGGATGGTAGCTATATCTTCTATATATGGCAGGCAGAGAGTAGACTATGAAAACAGTTGTTACTCTGGCAAGGCCGTTAGTGGTAGAATAAGTTTCACCCTACTCCTGTCTGCCACTTACCTAAAAATAAGAATAGTAAGCCTTTTTTTTCCTTTCTTTTTTTTTTTTTTTGGTATAAAGAAAGAGGTTTTGTAAAACAAACAAACAAACAAATAATAAAAATTAAAAGGCTGTGGCAAAGTTAAAAAGGGATTGACCAATGTCAATAATACACAACCTCAACACAGTAACTATGCACCATGGAACACAGTAAAAATTCTAGCATGCTGCAAATGAAGGAGTAAACACTCAATGGGAAAACGCCCATGAACACAGTGGCTAAAGTAGAAAGGTACACTTTTATTATGGCTTGGCAGAGCTAATTGTGAATTCCTTTCTCATATAATGAGTTGCTTAGGAAGCAGTTTTCCTCACTTGAGAATGCTAACAGAGGCCTCTCTGTGAAGCACCTTGCAGAAGGATGATGGTGTAGGATGTGCCAACAGTACAGTTAGAACTCCTCCGACAGCACTTAACCGAGTGATCACCAAGCCCATGTCAGTACTCCAGAAACGAGAAGCTTCTGAGGAAGCCAGGTTTCACTTTGTCACCTAATATGAAGACAAAATTAGATTTCCTACTGGACTTCAACCCATAGGTCTGAAATCTATCTCCTGTTACATGCGAAGCAGGTTTAACCCTTGCTTTATAGTAGATGGTCCCTTAAAAATACTTTACTAGGAACTACACTGAAACTCTGTATTCCTCAAAGACACTCTGCTCAAATCTAACTCCTGGTTCACCGAACTTTTACTTACAGCAGTTCTGAACTGTCATGTCAGCCTAATTACTCCTTGCAACACAGCTATCATTCCATAACCTCAAGCAAGGACTTGCCCACATGGAACAGAATTTAAATAATACACTTGTTACTGCAACTGTCCTCAATAGTCTCTTTGGGTGCTTTATTACATTATTTATTCTTGGGCACACATATGCTCTCACATACATGTGGTTCCTAAGACACATCTGCCTCAGGTGATACATGATACAAGCTCTCTTCCTCTCTCCTGAGTTACAGTTGACGTACAACATACTAAGTACAGCTTGTGTGTTTGTGTACAGTTTGCTATGCTGATATGTGTCTACACCCATCAAGACAGTGAAGAAAGACATCATTACCAAAAGTCTCCTTATGTCCCCTTCTGCATTCCTCTTGATTTCTTCTCCCTCTATTTCTATTCCAAAGCAACCAGCAGTCTGAATTCTGCAACTACAGATTGATTACATTTTCTAGAGTTTTGTATAAAGCATAAACCATGTACACTGGCTACTTTTAGCAACATAATTATTTTGAGACTTGACTGTTATGTATAGTTCATCCTTTTATTGTTAATAGTGTTCTATTAACAATGTGGACCAAGTGATTTATTCATGCATTTGGCTATTTCGTGACTTGGGCTATTTCACATAAAACTTCTACAAACACTTAGACAACTCTTTGTATTGATACATATTTCATAGTTTCTTGGGTATATACTTAGGAGTGTCATGGTTAGATCAAAGCTGATTTAATTCAGTTCTTTAGGAACTTGATGGTATACCATCTCATACTCTTAGCAGCCCTAGTTGCTCTGTACTCAACATTTGGCATAGTAAATATGGTCCATATTAAACACTAAAGCTCTGTATTAACTGATTTTTCTTTGATGACTAATTTCATTCACCCATAGGTTTTTTATTCTCCTTGTCAATCAAACTGCTAGTTATAGTTTTGGTTCCCCTCAGATAAATTAACCACAATGTAAGTTCAGAATTGAGGGCTATATTTTGTAGCAGATCTCAGGAATCCTGTGATTAAACTCTCTGATTCAGTTATTATTAGGCATAACATTCTACATGATTATCTAATCATGAAAATGTTTTCTGACTATCCTTAACTACAGGGGGAGAAATGGTCACTGTGATGGTATGAATGTGCATGGCCCCCAAAGGCTGATATAGCTGAATACTTGGTTTCTACTTAGTGGAACTATTTGGGAAGAATTGGAATGTGTGACCTGGTTGGAGGATGTGTGTCACTGGGGGTGGTCTTTAAGGCCATTCAGAGTCTTCTCTGCTCCTCAAGGATCAAATTGTGAGCTCTTAGCAGCTGCGTTAGCATCCACTGCCAAGCTTTCACTCCACCATGAAAGACTTGAGCCCTCTAGAACCACAATCCTGAACACTTTATCAGCTGATGTGGTTACAGTGTTTTGTCACAGTCATAGTGCAGGCATCAGGACAGACATATAACTCAGTAGTGAACTCTGGGTGGCAGGACTGAAAGAGGAAAAAGGCTCTTGGTCATCTTCAGTCAGTCTAAGCTGTCACTTGGTTACAGCTCCTTACTGTTAGTTAGACACTCAATGTGGACATTTTATCACATTCAGCAGTCATTGGTGCTGCATGACAGCAAGGTGGCAGCAGTTTACATTAACTCTGTTCTCTATTCCAGCTTAAAAAAATACAAGTTATTACTGAGGTATGTCTTTGAAAGCCTTATAATCCACTGAAGAAGAAACATAATTACATATATTACACAAGAAAAGAGAGCAAGATAAGAGGCAGAAAGCAGAACAGCAGGGCTTCGTCTTAAATAGCAAACTAGGTGAAAAGGTGGCATTTGAGCCAAGTCCAAGACTTGAGAAAGGATCCTATGTGAACCACAGACGGAGCTAGGGTGAAGATCCTGCAGACACAGGAGAGGCAAAGGCAAAGGCTTAAGTACTCCTGGGCAGTCTGCATTTCTGCCACAGTGAACGAGACAGACAGAGAACACTGCTGCAGACACCTTCTACAGCTGACAGGTAAGGAAGGCTGCATGGGCTACTCATTTAGCAGTCCTAACTTGTCCTATCATCTTTTGCATTTTGTTTATTTGTTTGAGACAAAGTCTGTCTATGTAGACCTGGCTGCCCTGAAACTCACTAGTTAGACCAGGCTAGTCTCAAACTCAGAGATCTTTCTGCCTCTGCCTCCCAAGTGCAGGGATTAAAGGTGTCTGTCACCATGCCAGCACTTCTGCATTTTTAACCATTTATTAATAGCTTGCTATTGTTAATCCATTTTTATTTGCAGTAGTTATATTTTAGGTCTCAGTTCTCTTTCACCATGTGCACTAGTTGTCATTTCCTTTTAGTTATTGACAAATCAGTCACAAATCGCAGGTGTTTTCTCCTCTATTCTTAACCTGTTTCACAATAAGTAATTTACACATAATTCTTCAGAGCGGCCTACCACCTTGAACTGACATTTATTTTTCAGAAATTCCCATGTTTTATACTCATAGCAAGTCTACGCTTGTGTAATGTTGGCTTAGAGTGGGAGTTCTCAGCCTCCACACTAATGACATTTTTGCTGGGTAACTCTCTTTTGTTGCTGTTCTATTTTTAGTATCCCTGGCTTTACTAACTGAATGCCAGTAGCTGCCTTCCCCCTAGTGCTACCACTAAAAATGATCCTGGCATTCCAACTGTACTCTAAGAGAACAAAACAGCTCATGGACTAAAACAAAACAAAACAAAACAACAACAAAAACCCCATTCTTTCCACCAAGCAGATGATTCAGATCCCAGCACTTTCTTTTACCACCTCCATCAAGCCACCTTCTTATTAATTTTTCTCTGTAACATTACAGAAATTAGGATATTCTTCACCTCTCGAGTCAGTCCCTTCCCAGCCATAATTCTTGTGAACTATCATAGTACACTACAAAGTGTGGGCTCTTGGGCTCCTCCAGACTGAGGTTTTTTTACATCATTGCTAAGACATCATTTGCCTTGTGCCCACTGCACTGCTATTATACTAAAGGGCTAACACTTCAGCACAACATAAGGCAGTGCCAATAAACTATACTATAGTAGCAGTTTTTTAACCCTGAATGACTACATACACTTAGCTTAAAAATAGCTTTCTCTCCTTAAAAAAAGTACGTGCATTAGTTTATATGCACCATATGTATTCAGGAGTGCACAACAGAGATCTGGAGAGGGTGCCAGGTTCTCAGGAACTGGAATTACAGATGGTTCCGAGATGCCATGTGAGGCCAGGGAATGGATCCCAGGTCCTCCGCAAGAGCAGCAGTGCTGAGCCATCTCTCTAGCCCTAGCCCTCTCTTCACCAGCATGACGTATGGCAGCACAGGTGTGCGCATCCAATGCCTTCTGTCAGCGCAGTAAAGAGATTTAAAAACTGCTACTCTTCTCTCTGAATTTTTCATTTGGAGATGATATGTTTGGTTATTTTCCATAAAAATATGTTATTTATAAAACCAGAATATGTGTATTACTTTTGAATGATTATTTAAACCTTTCTTGATTTTAATTTCTAATGGGATAATATCAATAGTCCACATGCGTGAAGGTTTTTTTAGGCTTTAATATTTTGAGAGTATAAAGGGGTCCTGTGAACAAAAAACTTAAAAACTGCCAGGTGGTGGTGTCCCAGCACTCAGGAGGCAGAGGCAGGGGATGATTTGAATTTGAGGTCAGCCTGGTCTACAGAATGCATTCCAGGTCAGAGATACAGAGAAACCCTGTCTTGAAGCAGAGACCTTGTCTGATATTCCTAGTGCCAAAAATGGAGTAAGTTTGATAAGACTGCTACTGTGTAGCTCAGTAGTAGTTACCTGCCTAGCATTTGCAAAGCCCTGACTCAACCCCCAGCATAACACACACACACACACACACACACACACTTTTGGTTTCCTGGTTCAATGGGCATTGGAAATAAAAAATAAAATGAGAAAACAAAAGGAGCCTGGATCAGTCGGCCATATACCAAAAGACACTGGCAAAGCAACAGAGGAAAGCAGAACAGAAATGATGGTTCACAGCCAAAGGCTCTAGGACTATTCAGAATTTGTGTTATTTTTACTTATGTGTGCATGTTTGAGTGTAGGTGCCGATGGAGTCCAGAAGAGGGCATCAAAGCCCTGGATCTGGAGTTACAGGCAACTGTGGGTGGACAGATGTGGATGTAGCAAGTGCTAATCACCTCTGGAACCATTCAGAAGAGGAAGAAGCAGTCACAAAAACCAGTCCCATGTTTTACAAATTCACCTAGAGGCATCAATAATATACTGTGGCATAATATTTAAGAGGAAGAATTTCAAATCGAACAATGATTACATTCTAGCTAAAAACAAAGGTAAACTTTTAAGTCTTATTGTTACTTAAAAAAAAAAAAAAACTAAGTAGCTAAGTAACCTATCTTTCTGTTTCCTGGAAGAACAGCAAGTGCTCTTAACCGCTAAGGTGTCTCTGGCCTCCGATATGGCCTCCGATATTCAGAAAATAATCTCTCAACTAAAGATAAGATGGAAGATTCAATGCCACAACTCACTCATATTCAGGCTATTAGTGTAAGGCATCCTAGAGGGCAGAAGGGGGCAAGGGGAACAAAACACAAGGGAACAAACTGAAGATGGTGGCAGTTCTGACATTTTAAGGCAGGTGCCCAAATGGTGGAGGTGGGTTTTAGTGGGCAGGAGCAGGATGAAGAAGGAAGACCCTGAGATGTTTTCTAAGAGAAGGAAATATAGGTAAGAATTTTGAAAGATGAACAGGACTTTAGTGGAAATGGATGTGGGGAATACCAGTTCATGGAAAAAAACAAGAAAAGGCATTACAGTCTATTTGATTATCTGACTTCATGAAGGCTGGAACAACTGCTAAGATACATGAGGTAGGTTACAAGAACTGTCAACAAGTGAGGCTCTCAGGCTTTATTCACAGCCCTTTAGGAAGCATAAGACATAGGATTCTTCTGAGAAAACTGGGTGAGGCCCAGTTGGGATCCACGCCAGGCTTTAGACTCTAGTGATTAAGTAGATGGGAGATGCTATGGGTTGAGAGGAAAGCAAAACAAAACAAAACAATACAGAAGCTGTGATTCTGTTGAACACTTGCCGAGGCACACATATGAAGCCGTTAGTAATGCCCAGTCCTGGGCTAGAATCAAGGATCAGGTAACTAGCACTTCGAGAGTGGAGTAATGAACGCTGGGCACTGTGGCTCACACCTGCAATCCCATCTCAGTTCTCAGAAGACTCCCACATTCCACACCGGCCTGAGCTACGGGGTGAGACTTTATTTAAAAAAGCAAAAAAACAAAACAAAAAAATCCAACTACATCCAAATGGGAGTTTACCAGTTTTTAAAGTTGCCTCATAGCGGGTCTTACAGGCGGTCCTCAATGAAAGAATTAAAGGGGCCCAGACGCATACCTTTTCTGCCTTTTTGTCAGAAATGTCTTGCTTTTCCAAAACAGCCATGCTCTCCTTTAAGTTCTTCACAATATCTGCCGGAGATTTGTGAGACTTGCCAAATGGGAACGGCATGGCGGCAGCACCCGAGGCTTCCACTGCACTCTACCTGCTTGACCTGTAACACAGCACAAGGCTCACGTGAGACAAACGGGGCTAACAGAAGACACGCTTACATCATAACCTGTGGACAGCCATATCGGAGGCCAGAGACACCTTAGCGGTTAAGAGCACTTGCTGTTCTTCCAGGAAACAGGACTTTGGTTCCCAGCACCCACAACTCTGTGACATGAGTTCTTGCCTCTTCAGATACATAGTGTACAGACACACATGCAAGCAAAATCCCACACACATAAAAAAACATTTTACATAATGTCCAAAGTTTCCGTAAGCTGGCAAGCCCACTAAGATATGTAAAAATGTTGATACAGAGAGGCCCTTTGAAACTATTAATTTTTAAAGCACGATTTTGTTTTTTTTCCCTGGTCTTCTACTCCCTAACTACCCACCAAACAGGTGCATGTGGGTGTTGCTGACATGTGTATCAGGGTCTACCTCTCACAAAGCAACTACTACTGTCAGGCACACTGTTAAGCACTTATTCAAACAACCCTGGCAAGTCATTACTGCTTCCTTATAGGGGTTAGGAAGGTCTACAATCTGGCTTAAGGTAAAACAAGCTCCGGTTCCTACTGACCTTGTCCTTAGTTGCAATACTGTCTGTTCTACAGCTGACAAAAGTGAGCCCAAAAGGCAGAGAGCTCAACCACATAGTATTAGTAACATGCTGCTATCCCAGGGTTCAAGCTGCCCCCTCCCCACTCTGCAACACCCAAGCATGCACTTCCTTAGCATCTAAGTATTTCAGGGCTGGAGGGAACCCTGGATCAATCTCCTTTAAGAGAGTTACATCATGGACTTTCTACTCTTCCCAGTGCAGATGGACCATGTTAAAGGAGATTTAATAGGTCCTACGAGTGTTGGTCACAGCATAAAACACAGCTGCCAGGAAGAACATGTATATCAAATTTCTTTATTCAGGAAAGTTTATGACATAATCATTCTTAACTGATCTACCCAACAGGAACATAAAAACGAATCCAATGTACTCTGACATAAGTAGTCCCTGAAACATACTCAAGACAACAACTAGATATTCCACTTAGGATCCAATCACATCAGGAAACGTATTCATGATGGATGCAAACCAACCCATCCTTTATATATTACTATGAGTAAGTTTTTAAAACTAAAGTTAAAGTACAGAGACCTATTTGTGATGGTAATATGTACTTGGTAATAAGTGATATGTGATTGAGTCTTAAGAATCTGGAGGCCAAGGATGACCTGAAAAGGGGCAGGATAATTTAATACTCCTCTTATGCGCCAATGAAAACTTAGACCACTGAAAGCTGAACTTGGGACTAGTACCCAATGCATCCTGTTTGATCTTGTCGCTCTTCACCAGTTACCTTTCCTTCTTCTGTCTACATTTGTTACTTTTTCTAAAATTAATTCGATGACTCATCTTTGCTCCAATGTTACTATCTCTCTCTCATCTTTTATTTGCTGAGAGTCATATCTTTTGTTTTCTGAGAGAGGTTTTTTTGGGTATCCATGGCTGTCCTGAAACTTGCTGCCCTTGAACTCAGAGAGATCTGCCTGCCTCTGGAGTGCTGGGATTAAAGGTGTGTGCCACCACCACTCAACCAACTCCTACTTCTTGTTCCTAGCGCCACACCCTAGAGTTCCATTCCATCACAACACTTGGCCATGATAGCAGATACCATTTGCGCAACTTTCTTTCTTTCCTTTTTTTTTTTTTTGGGGGGGGGGGTATTTTTGAGACAGGGTTTCTCTGTGTAGCCCTGGCTGTCCTGGAACTCACTCTGTAGACCAGGCTGGCCTCAAACTCAAAAATCCGCCTGCCTCTGCCTCCCAAGTGCTGAGATTAAAGGCGTGCGCCACCACCGCCCAGCTTCAACTTTTTCTTTTGGACACTCAGCATTCTCTATATAGGCCAGGAGTTGTAATGGAATCAATAGTACTTGTAGAACATGATATGAAAATTCATAAGCCGCAAACTTAATCTCAACACACACACCAAGAGGCTGAGACTTAAATGGGAGGGTTTCACAAGAATGGAACTTTGTGGATTGATTTGATTAATGCTGTCTTTTTATAAGGGTTTGCAAAAATGTATTCACTTTCTTTTGCTATGTGAGGATATGGACTTCACCACTTGTTCAACCTAGCAAGCTGTTCAAGGGGTTTAGCCTCTGGAACTGTTACCTAACGCTAAGTCTTTTGTCATAGCAGTACAAAGTAAGACAAGGATGATGAAAAAACACTGGTTGTCACAATGAATGAGGCATTACCTGACTGATGAAAACAGCACTGCAGTCATTGGAAAAAGAGCACTACTTTCTGATTGGGAGACACGTTAAGCCTGACCCTGTGAATTTCCATATTCTTCGGTAGGGTGTAAGTCAGAATAATGAATATTTTCCATCTGTTGCTATGTCTAAGTCCACCACTTTCAAATAAACACTTAGCTTTTATAGAAAATGTTCTGTTCATTCTGCAAAATTCAAACATGAAGGTTAACCTGAGAGTGAGAAGTTATTAATGGGTCAATGTATTCTTTTTATTCCTTGCTTTTATATTAGTACTTGTTTACACTGGTATCTACTTTCTTCTCTAACACAGATGGGAGACCAGAGGATCTTAGCAATGGTCACTTCTGTTTAAACACTTTATTATCAGATTATCCACACCATTAAAGTTAGGAATCATAGGTGCCACTTTGGCAACTGGATAGCTTTGACTTATGCACCACACTCCTATTTACCCAAGTGCTAACAAATACTGAAAAATAGTCAGACGAAACATAAGCCAGTATCAGGACATAGCCATTCATGCTATAATATATACTACAAACTAAAGGCATCTAGTGCCTGCTTTTCACACGAAATTCTGGTACGTGTGGATGTGGGTGTGTGTTTGGAAACAATAAGGAAAACTGCGGAATGGCAACACATTCCTAGACAGCTGACTTCTGAAAACTCTATATTAACACATGTATTCGATCTGACTCATCAGCTTGGTGGTCAAATGCAAAACGTACAAGTGAACAAAAAGCCCACACACTGTAAGATGACTGCACCCAAGACCCATTAAGGTTCCTGATTGGATACGCAGTCATGCAAAGTGTGAACCCATACATACAAACCTATGTTTATTCTTTTCAGTTGACACTTAAGACACAACCCTACACTGCCATTGTTAATGCCATTTAATCCATAAAATTATCAAATAAGCAGATACTGTTTCTACGTACTAAGCTATTTGAGGTAAACACTTTATTATTTTTAAATTATATGCATGCCGTGGTGTGCGTATATGCATATGCATGCACATGCTGACAGAGGCCAAGGGTATCAGATGGCCCTGGAAATGGGAGTTATGAGGGAGACACCTAATGTTGTGCTGAGACTTGAACTCAGATCCTCAGAAGGAACACCACATGTTTTTAATCACTCACTCACCTCTCCAAAGCATGATGTGCAAAGTATTTTCACTTTACACCACATTGTAAAGTAGCTGCTGTTTGAAGCACATAGAAATTTTTGAATAGAAAGGGACTGCTACCCAACCTTGCCTCCAAACTGATTCATGACTACTAATTTCAGAATAAAACCTAATGGGTAATTATCTATATAACTAGATACTATACAACGTAATAAAGTGAGAGTGCATATCCTTTGCTTTTGTGCTGTAACTAAAAAAACTCCATTCAGCTTTTGGACGGAAGGGAGGCCTACCTTTCCTTCTCAACTGCAAATAAGACCTGATGACTCAACCTCATTAAAATTAAACCAGGAACACCTTTTAAGAAGCCAGCTGAAGCCTTGGTTAATTACCAAAGCCACCAGAAACATAACTCTAAACCAACTATACCAAAACTGCTCAGGAGACACTGGGTAGAGTGGGGTTTGTAATTAACAAGGGCTTTCGGGCGGTGGTGGCGCACGCCTTTAATCCCAGCACTTGGGAGGCAGAGACAGGAGGATTTCTGAGTTCAAGGCCAGCCTGGTCTACAAAGTGAGTTCCAGGACAGCCAAGGCTACACAGAGAAACCCTGTCTCGAAAAACCAAAAAAAAAAAACAAAAAACAAAAAACAAAAACAAAAAAAACAAAAAACAAGGGCTTTCGGGCCCAGGTGTGGTAGCCCACACCCTTTAATTCTAGCACTCTGAGAGGTGGATGTAGTTAGATTTTGAGGTCAGCCTGCAAAGTGAGACCCACACCAATCTAATCTAATCTCTTCTCTTCTCTCTCTCTCTCTCTCTCTCTCTCTCTCACACACACACACACACACACACACACACACACACACACACACACACACACACACACACACGGGCTGGGGGGTGAGAAGGGCAGAGGACGCTTCTTTCCTAGCCAATGTTAATCAAAGACTTGATAGTAAAATTTTACAGCCTAGATAAGAAACGGATGCTGGTAGAAATGGCAACAGTAGCAGGAATATTTAAAACAATGTAGCACCTTTCATAAACAGTTTACAAAGCATTGTTGCTTCTCTGTTCAACCTCCATCTCCACCCGATGAGTTACCATTTCATTCAGTAAAACTGACTCTTCACCAAGACTACAAGGCTCCTGTGATCTGTTCCTCTCTGGGCTCACTCCCCTTACTCTAGGCTTTAGTTACACTCAATTTGCCATTTCTAGACTAGACCCGTACTGTATGCATAAGTGCTTAGCCCCAACACTATGGCTTTCTCTTATTCTATCCACATGTCTGTACAAATGACACACAATAACAAAGGCCTTGAGGAGGGTGCATTGCTGCGGAACACCTACAACCCCAACACTCAGGAGGAAGCAGAAGAACCATGAGTTTGTACATGCCTGTAATCCCAACATTCAGAAGAAGACAGGAAGATCATGAATTTGAAGCCAGCCTGAGCTAGAGAACAAGACCTTGTCTCAAAAACAAACAAGGTGTTGGGAGTATAGCACATTGTCAGTTTGGTTTGTATGAAGCCCTCGTTCAAACCCCAGGGCTAAAATAAACAAATAAGGCAGGAATGTGTGCAAATGCTATCTGCACAAGATTTAGTCAAGTTAGCAACATAATTCCTCTAAAGTTCATCCAGTTCAAGTCTGGTTACAGGTAAAAATGAGTGCAGTGGGAGCTGGTACAATTGGGAGCTCCACAACTATTCTGCAGGTCTTCAGCTGTCTGAGTGTGATGGATCAAACTTAACTCTCAACTCCACATGTGATCTGACCAGCATAAGTATTAAATTAAGTCTTGAATCTTATTGATAGTTTCAATAGTCAAAGAATGCGGCTGATAAACTTCCTGAGCAACCCCACCAACTCTTGTCTTTGCTACTATGTGTTCTATATCCTCATCTGCTGACTGCTCCATTTGGGACAAGCCTGTAGGAACGAGCATTTACTTCCACTAAGTTTCTTCTGATTTAGATCCAATATATAGTCCATTTAAATTAGGGTGCGTATGTGTGTGGAGGAGACAATGGGACAGCTCAGCAGGTCAGAGACACCTGCTGCCAAAGTGACAACCTGAGCTGGTGGAAGGACAGAACTGACTTCCAAAGCTGCCCTCTGACCTCCATATATGTAGACAGACATATAGCACAGACATGTGCACAGAGTCACCCCCATGCCAAAATACAATTTTTTCTTTAATCTTGATTCTGTCACTTATTGTATTATTACTTTCTCCTATGGCATTCCTGCCAACTACAACTTTGATGAGTAACTCACACAGGTCTTCCTTTACCCAGGCAAGAAAGACACAGTACTGGACTCTCCAACTAAAGTCTGCAGTCAGTCTCTCTTGGGTAGTTATTTAACAACTACAAGACCAAGATATCTAACTTCATTACTGTTACCAATGGAGGCTTACAGATTTCTTTAAGCCCACAACACACGTTTATACAATAAGAACAAAAATCAAGTATAGTGACATTGAGTATAGTAAACATGTAAGTCTAGCACTTAAGAGATAAAGATCGGAGGAGGATCAGGAATTCAAGATCATCCTCAGCCTGTGAGTTCCAAGGTCATCTTGAAAAAGACTATAAAGGAAAAGGAAAAACAAAACAAAAACATCAAAAAACAACCAAACAAAAACCTACCTAACCAACCAATATCACCAAACAGTACTTATCACTAATTGTTAAAATTATACTGTATACTTTCATTAATTTCTCATAATTTTACTCTGCATTTTGTTTTATTTTGTTCTGTCCTACTCCCTCCTTCTAAAGGCTGGTAGTAATTCTCTAAAGTGAATCTACTGATGAGACCTGCAATAAGCAATACAACGGCTGGAAATTAATCTGAAGGGTCTAGAAAGATGGCTCAGAATGTTAAGAAACTTCCCAGCCGCCTCTCAGAGAACCTAAGCTAGGTTCCCAGGACTCATGTCAGGAGACTCACAACTCCATGTGACTTTAGCTCTGGGAGTTATCTGTTGGTCTCAGTGAACACTAATAAACATGTGGTATGCACATGCACACTGTATGTGTACACAATATGTATATACATATACTAAGTAAATAAACAAAACATCTTTATAAGTCAATCTGAAAAGCTTTGACAGCTTTCTTATTCATATGCTGGGCTTCTCAAACTGTTACAAGACAAAGATTTCATCATATAATTTGAGACTGGAAATTATAGTTATGTATTACAAATTATTATTTATAAGCAACTATAATACATAACTGATTGCTTTCTCTAACTTTTCAAATTAATATGCATTTGGCATTTTTAGTCCTACCTAAAATGATTCATAGATATATTAAAGCTACAGTATTATAATTTTAGAACCAATTTCACAAAATGTGAATTTCAACAATTTATAAACAATATATGTAATTTAATGAAATAATTTAATAAGAGACGTTAACCAATTTTCACATTTAAAAATGAGAAGCTGGGGTTGATAGATGGCCCAGCAGTTAGTAGCACTTGCTCTTCCTGTAGATTGTACAGGTTTAATGCCCAGCACCCATACTGTGGCTCACAACCAACTCTAACTCCTGCTTCAGGAGATCTGACTCTTAAGTGTGGCGAGACACCAGGCTCCCATGTAGTACATACACATATTGTAGGCAAAATACTTGTACACATAAAATAAAAAAGTATGACAAACTGGGCCAACGAGATGACTCAGTGGTAAAAGCACATACCACCAAGCCGGACAGTACAGCCCACAGAACCCAGATAGTAGAATTCACTCTTGCAAGTTGTCCTCTGACCTTGACATGTGCAAAGTAAGACATGCATACACACATAAAAACCAGTACAAAAACAGTTTTTGTTTTTGTTTTTTTTTTAAATAATGAAAAAGTATCAATCTTCAAGAAACTGCAATCTACTTGTTCAGGGTAAGCTTCACTTGCTCTGCCACAAGGCTGTGCAAACACCGTCCATGATCATGAATAGACACCATGGTCTCACCCACATTTTTGTAAATAAGAAAAGCAAATAGCCAACCCTGCCCTTTAGAAAGCAAATTCCTGAAGAAGAACGCAATATTCAAACTTGAACTGTAAACAGATGAGAAAAACCTGACACAAATCTCAAGTATGGTCAGACAAAAGTACCTTTTTGAAAATTCCCTTTAGGTGAAGAATTAATGATGTGTTAGAAATTCAGTGGCTTTAAAAAGTCATATTTGTAAAAGTGATTTCTAAATTTGCTTTCAGTTACTCTGATAAAGAACTATATTTTAAACTCACAGCTTTAAATGTCTACAGAATCAGATACATAAACCTGGGAAGTCACTCTCCTTCAAGGTCTGGCATTACTATTTTTGTTCTGGCCAAATGCCCACAAAAGCACAAACAGACCGCAGAGCCAGCCCAAGCTACACCACCATAGTTGGAGATTTGCAGGTTTGTTTTCTTTGTAACTGCCCAAAGGCTGTCAAATAGTAGTATTTAGTGTAAATAAACTTTTTTCGGCAGAAATATCTGGAGACAGAATGCACAACTGCATGGCACTTCAGACTGCGGGTCATGTAGAAGAGTTCTCAACATTCCTAATACTGCAAACCTTTAATACAGTCCTCATGCTGCGATGACCCACAACCATAAAGTTATTTCATTGTTCCTTCATAACTATAGTTTTACTACCGTTAGTAATCTGATATGCAGGATACCTTGATATGCAACCCTCAAAGGGGCCGACCCATAGGTTGAGAACCGCTGACGCAGAACATTCTACCAAAGATGACCTTTCTTCTACCCAGACACCATATCTTTTCTAGCTTCTTTGTCAACACATTAACTGGCTTATGAAGGCTTGATTTTAGGTTGAGAGAAGAGTTCTCAATGAAACAATGAAGCTAAATAGTGTTTAACATTAGAGAAGCAACTAGACTGCAGCAGTCCACTAGCTGGCAGGATCACACAAAAAGTGGCTGCATGTGCTTTTAGAGGAAATGAAGATTTCCACCACATACCAACAACTCAGCTCATGGATCTAAAAAGATGAGATCATGATTCGAAGTAGACTATGAAGACAGGTACACACAGAGCAGACTTAAAATCTATCCTAATGAAAATCCTCATCAATACCAAGTTCAGAGGACAGGCAAAGCACAATGCATACTAAACGCAGGCAGGCAGGCAGGCATCAAGGAGACGATATTCCTTGAACTGGCTCTTAGACACTGATGCTTTTGAAGGAAAACCAGAAGATGTATTACAATTGGCTAGAGAGTTGTATGTCACAGTCTAAAGTCTGATATGGAAACAAATTATTTTGTAATTTTTTTTCAAGCTCTGTGGGTAATAAAGTATGGAGTGGAAAGGAAGGCAAAAGTTGAGAAGCTCAAGTGCTGTTTACAGAATGGCCACATGCCTTCTTTTATTGCTCAAAGAACATTCCACTCACTCCTGATGTATTGACAGCACAATACAGTCAAACAGGAAAATCTGCCTTTTCATCTGAAATCTCCATCCTAAATGAGGAAGCAATTGCTTTTTACAGCCAAGGGAACACAGCCCCTGAGAGAAACCCCAACCAGGAAGAGCTACTTACATTGAAAACTTTCTGTCCTCTATACATTTTCAACATAGAACTTAATGTTTCCTTCACTATTTCAAAAGTGGAATGCTACCAAGTGACTACAGTGACAATACCCAAGAGTGCTGTCGCACACAAAGAAAGAACTCAACCACACAGAGTATCATCCAGATGCAGACACCCCACATCTTTCATCTTGATTGATTTCCTAATTTCTTATTTTAATTTTTAGCTCTTTTGATACAGTCCCACAATTTCCCTGGAACTCAGAGATCTACTTGCTTCTGCCTCCCAAATGCTGTGGTAAAAGGCATACACCATCATGCCCAGCATCTTCTTGATGTTTTTCTTTTACCTCTTCCAAATATTGAGATTATTGCTAACTGAAGTGTCAGAATCACAGTGGTTTGAACAGGAAGTTATACTGATTAAAACTGGATTCCTACAGGTGTTCTAGGAGTGAAGCAATTAGGGTGAACTTGTTTCAAAATAAATGGAAGATGAAGAATACAAGCTCAGAAGCATCTTCAGATAGAAATGGTATTAGCTTTGGTGCTGAAAGCAGTTTTCAAACTTTGTGGTAGCTGAGTTCTGGAGTAAGAGGTCAGTCTACTCCAGTCCTAACACCTCATTCCTATTGTTTTAGATAATGGACTTCTATGTCATGAATAGAACATAAACTGTAAGTCTTATGTAATGCAAGCTAACTCATACCCATCCTCTTACCTTTGCTTCCCAAGTACTGGGATTGTTGGCATGTGCCAAGTCATCTGGCATTTACTGGCATCCAAATCAATGTAGGTACTTAGATTTGCAATCAAGCCCTGGGTAAGCAAGCTCTTTACTTTTCAGAGGCAGCTATTAGTGCTGTCCACTAGGATTAGCCAATTGTTAAAGCCAGAGCAGTTACCAGAGATTATAACCTTGAAACTTTCTGGTGTCTAATAAGATGTTTGGAGACATTATTACAAGGCCACTATGACAGTTCCAGAGCATCAGAAAATCAATGACTTTAACATGGTACAGTGGCACATGCCTACAATCCCAGAACTCCAGGTGAAAGTGGAAGAATCCCAAGTTGGTTTAGATCACTCAGAAAAATAATGATTTAATAATACTGCACTCCAGGCCAATATTATCTTTTAGGTCTTAAACTAAAATATCTTAAGCATATGTAGCTCATTTGTAGACATTATACTGATTTTCTTAATTCATGGAAATGTCAGGCTTCTTTCTCTTAAGTGAACAGCTTGTCTTTTACATACAGTGTTAGAACTGACTCCTTATTCTAGTTACCCTATTCAAAGCCAAATGTGGAATTTCACTTGACAGTACACAAGACAGATGTTTATTTGTGTATTAACCCTGACCTAAGAGTTAATTTTTCCTGTTTTTCTACTGTTCCTCATCTTGTGTTCTATGGTAAGGTGGAAGATGGGAGTTTGAAATAAACACAAAGGGAAGATGGCTCTTTCAGTAAAATTCGAACACTAGAACCGGAGTAGATATCCCCAACACCCACTATAAAAAGTTGGGATTGTCAGTGAAAGTCTGTAGCCCAAAGCTTTGGGGTGTGGGTTGGGGGCAGAGAGAGACAGGCAGACCCCTGGAGCTCAGCTTTGAGGCTCAGAGAAGTCTCTTTCTCAAAACAAAACAAAATAGATTAAGCCAGTCTGATCTGACTAGAGTCCAGGCAGGACTACATAGTGAGACCCTACCTCTAAATCAATCACCAATCAATCAGTCCATCCATCCATCCATCCATCCATCTATCCATCCATTCCACCCTTGAAATACAGTGCAGATGGACTAAGGAAGACACCTGTAACTGACACATGACCCCCAACTCTGTGAGAGAAAGATACATGCACATACACAGAGAAACACACATATATACATATACAAAATTAAAAACAAAAGAAAAACAAGCCGGGCGGTGGTGGCGCACGCCTTTAATCCCAGCACTTGGGAGGCAGAGGCAGGAGGATTTCTGAGTTTGAGGCCAGCCTGGTCTACAAAGTGAGTTCCAGGACAGCCAGGGCTACACAGAGAAACCCTGTCTCGAAAAACCAAAAAAAAAAAAAAAAAAAAAAAAAAAAAAAAAAAAAGAAAAAAAGAAAAACAAACCTATCAACAAAAACACTAATACCCAAATTCTCTTGTAACAAACAATTCCTGAGGGTGTAATGTCAAAGGAAGAGAGAAATGCAGGCACAGTTGCTTAGAATGTCTCCTTTCAAGACTGACTCAGGGCTGGGCAGAACATTTTATAATTAGATGCACTGTAACATCACAGCTTTCATTCTGAGAGAAGTGAATCTCCTAAAAACTGCTTTGTTGTCAAAGAACCTCTGAGTGAATTGACTCCAGAATTAGTCCTTAGAGTCAAACTAGGTGGAGACAGCTGTACTCTTGCATCAATAAATGATAGAATGATACTGTCCTCTAAACCAGAACAATTTGGAACCAACAGAGATTAACTGAGTAACTGTGTGAGGACAAATACAAAGTCATACTTTCTCTGACAAATCGGGGTCTTTATCTCCTACTATCTTGATCTAGCCAATGTTTCCACTCTGTTCCTGTTCACATTCCGATCAAGCAAGAGCCTAAGAATTTCTAAGAAATGAAGACAACTCTCCCTTGGCAAACACAATTCCTTATGTTTACAGGAGAACATATCCACGTCCAACACTTCAATCTCTCATCAACGTCCATCCACCCCGATGGTAGACTGGATGACATTTTCCCCTTGTGGCACGTGTCCCAATTCTTCAATCTCCCATCAGCAGCCATCCATCCTGGATGGTGAACTGAATGCCATTTTCAGGCACACTTCATTAATGTTTTCCTAGTGGTACTTGCACTTGTTTCTGGTGGTGCTGGGGAATGAACACAGGGTCTCAGGTATGCTAAGCAAACACTCTTCTTGTGAGCCCTCAGATATGCACTGACTTGACTGCATCGTTTCCAAAGCCTTCACATGATCTCTCTTCAACACCAACTGTCTAAAAGTTTCTTACTAAATACTGTCTCAGGGCCAGGTGTGGTGTGGCACAACACTCTAAACCTGCACTTGGTATGCAGAGGCAGGTGGATCTGAGTTAGAGACCAGCCTATATATCCAGAGTGAGCTTCAGAATAGCTAGGGTAACACACCTTCCCCACCCCCCCAAATCCTTCCTCCTTCCCATACTGTGATTGTAGTCATTAAGTAAGTTCCTAAACATCTTGGGTTCTGTGAACTGGCTTTATTAGACGGTTCAGCATGAGTTTGATCCCTGGGACCCATCCAATGCAAGGAGAACTAGTCAGACCAGAGCTGTCCTCTGGAATGGCATGTGTGCATCCGAGCATGTACACAACACACATGAATGGATATATGCTAAATAAATACAATTTAATAATAAAAAAACCTTCAGAGTATTCTCTGGCCAGTCATACACTGATGAGAGATTTTTCTTGCTTATAGTCTTCTCACTTGAGAACAAAGTAACTCTTAAGTCACCTTTTCTTAAGACCTTATGGTTTCTTAAAAGTAGTTTTTTTCAGTGATCCCAAATATTTCTTAGAGATTTCATTTTTTCATAGTCTGAGTTATTTTTGTCCTGACTTTTATAATATTGCTAACAAGAAATCAAGTATCTATCTTTGTATAAAATATGGCTACTGAGAAAAACTTGATTTTACAATTTTACTAACTAGCTAGGTGCAGTGAAACATGCTGATAATCCTAGCTAGCACTTACCAAAATGGCTCTAGAAACTATAAAATATCAGCAAGTTTAGTTAAACAGAGAATTGTTAAAGAGGGTAACAACTGGTATATACTGTGTGCTGTTCTGTTCACCTCACCTGTGCATCTCACGGCAAGCCCGAGATTCTTCTTCTATCACACAGACAGAGAAACTCAACAGGAGTTTTAGGATGCAAGCCACAGCGCCTGGGTGGGCCTGGCACCAGTGGATACTTAGCCGCGGGCATTCTCTGTCTGGCATTCTCCAAGATGAGAGTGCTAACTAGACAGTTCTTCCCGGGCATGAGTGCTCAGAAAGCTCGGCTGCTGCTTGCTATCCTGGCCAGCACGTTACTTAAAGGGAGAGAACAGCAATACTGGAAGAATCTGGAAGGTAAAAATCTCACTGTAACCAAGGCTGGTTATAATCAACCTTGTGATCCTCCTGCCTAAGTCTGGAATCCAGAAAATCCCCACAGGATTTACTAAGGCCAATGTGATTGATGAGGGTACTTTCTTAGTTGAGGTACCCTCTTCCCAAATAACTCTAGTTTATAACAAGTTGAAACAAACAAACCAACCAACCAAACAACACCAAACCAAAACAATTAAAAACAAAAACAAGCAAACAAACCAAAACCCCCAAAACTTAACTAGCACAATAGAATTACTTCATAAAGACATCAAAAATAGTCCAACTTAAAACAGTCTGAATGTTTCCCCTACTTAGGATGCTTAAAGAAAGAAATTATCTATAAATGGTCCAGAGCTTCTAGGAATCAACACCTGGCTACGGCCTCCAGCAATCATACCAAGTTCCAGCTCTGAGGTTTGTAGATTTTACCTTTTCCGTCTGAGGAAGAACAGTACCTGAACGTCTCGGTCTTCACAAGAGTTCATTCTTCTCAGCTCCTTAACCAGCAGTGATAGTAACCTGCTAACACACAGCAGGGCCAGGAGGCTTGGCTCAGCTATGCTCCAGGATGGGTCTACAAGCCATTCTCTCGTGAACATAAAAATACCCTACTGCATGTACAAAGTTAGGCTCTGCACCAAAGTTCTGAATGTAGAACTGAGGGTTTCGTTTCACTGATTAAACATCTGAAAATATTGGGTTCTTATAAATGGGTTGAATACATATGTATATAGGTCTTGACAATGGACCAAAAACTGGTATACATGTGTAGGTTGGCAATTATTCACTTTTTAATCTTGTTCTTCCTGCTTACACCAGCACAGAATTCATGAGCTATTTTCATAGAGTTGGCATGTGTAGAGGCCACGGTCTACAGCTCTTATGTTAAGGACTCTGGCATACTCTAGACTAGTGACACCACTAACTACTTATACTTAATTAACAGAGAAGCCCTTTTTCAAAACTCCCACAAAAACTGTTCGCCAGGGGTCTGGAGAGATGGCTTAGCAGTTAAGAGTGCCTGCTGCTCTTGAAGAAGACCTGAATTCAGTTCTCAGCACCCATGTTGGGTGACTCATAACCTCCTTTAACTCTAGGTCCAAGGGTTTCTTTACCCTGTCCTCTGGAAGCACTTGAACTTATGTGCACACACCTACATTCAAATACACTATAGCTGAATCATAATTTTTTTTTCTGAGACCAGGTGGGCTTCCAACTCACAGAGATCAGCCTGCTGGGATTAAAGAAGTGAGCCATTCCACCTGACCTTTTTTATTGGGGGTGGTGGTGGTTATGAAACACAATTTTTAAAGTGTTTGGAAAAAAATCAAGTGGGGAGAAACTCAAATATGTTATAGGTCACATAAATATAATAGTTGCTTTGGCCACCATTACTGTCTCTCTTCTTGGGGTAAGGCCTTAGGGGCAGCAGAAGCACTATAAGTAAGAGAACTAAAAATAACCTGTAGAAATGGGGATAAAATAAGAAACACTAACTTTTATTTTTGTTTTAGTGAATTAAAAATTCAAAAGAAAAAAGAAAGAAAAGAAAAGGAAAGGAAAGAAAAATGGAGCTGGAGAGATAGCTGGGTGATTAAGAGCACTGGCTGATCTTCCAGGGAACTGGGGTTCAGCTCTCAATATGGCAGTTCACAAACTGTCTGTTAACTCCAGTTCCAGGGAATCCAACATCCTTACACAGAGACATGTGAAGGCAAAACACCAATGCACATAAAATCATTAAAAAAAAAAGAAGAAGAAAGAAAAGAACCACAGGAAACTAATTATCACTGCAAGCATGTACATTGTTTAGACAGGGTCTCACTATGTAGCCAAGGCTAGGTTCAAATGTTGTGATCCTCTTGCCTCAACATTCTGAGAGCTAGGATTACAGGCATCTGCCATGATGCTGAGTTTATGTGGATACATTTGTATCTAATTACATGCTTATTTAAGAAATTGGGTAAAAGAAATCTTTGGATTGCGCAATGCAGTACCAAAAAGCTCATAAGTAGGAGTGTTAGGGTTCTATCTAAGCTCCACCCCACAAGTACCTGTTGCCAGGTATGCCCCTCCCCACAGTTACCTGGCAACAGCCAGGTAGGCCTAGCCCACTGCTTGCCCCTCCTCTCCCTCTTGCTCCGGCTCCTGCTTCTCTTGCTCTCTTGCTCCTCTCAGCCTCTCTCTGCCCCTCTTGGGCTCTCCTCCCCTCCCCCCCCACGTGGTCATGGCCGGCCTCTACTTATTTACTCTCTCTTCCTTCCTCTGCCTCCATTACCCCATTAACTCCCATCCTCTGCCCTAAATAAACTCTACTCTATACTATGTGTGTGTCTGGTCCCTCAGGGGAAGGGATGCCTCGGCATGGGCCCTCTGGGGCACCCCCTTCCCCCACACCACCGAATACCATATTCTCTAAACCTCCTTCTCTTTTTATGATTATAACAAGGAGGGTAAAATTTTTAAGTGTGTCCTTTCTGCTGACATAACAATAAATGACACACTCACCTACAGATCAAAGAGTCCAGGTTCACTGCTGGCTACTTAAAGCATTTCCAGAGTCACAAAGTCTCTCTGAAAGTAGACTGCACAGAAGAAAAGCCCTGAGAGTCTCAGTCACCAGAATAGCCACCATGAACTAGGAACTCGGAACACACCAGATACACAGCATTTTCCTATTGAACCCTCTACAACGTCTTTACAGACATCAGTCTACTCTTATTTTTCAGACAGGAAAGTCAGGGAAGAATGGACATACAATATGATCCCCAGCAGCACAAGTGGGATATAAGTCCTTTCTTATGGTCCTACTAACACTGAGCTTTTAAGCTATTCCATTTACAGAATCACCTCTCTGGTACAGTTTCATTCTTTTATCTCCTGCGATAATAAATCAGTGTAACCTAAGAGAGTATCTTAAATAGCATGGTGAGTTATTGGTAATTGCTCATAATAGGCATTAACAAATCTAGAATACTGGAAACATCACACACAATCAGACTTAAAAACTGCTTCATCACTCCAGATATGGTACAATACTCTTCCAGAGCACCAGGGTTCCATTTCCAGCATCCACATGGTGGCTCACACCATCTGTCTCCTTGGTTCTAGTGGATCTGACTGACACTTTCTGGCCCCCATGAGCACTAGGTATGTATGCGGTACATACACATATATGCAGGAAAAATACCCATTTCAAAATAACAAATTTAACTCTCTCTATAAAAAGCTATCATCTCCCAGCTGGGTATGGTACCACATGCTTGTAATCCCAGCACTTAGGAAGCAAGAAACAAAACTGCCAAAAGTTCTAGGTCAATCTAGTCTACCTGGCAAGCTTCAAGTCAGGCAAAAGAACAAAGCAAGACTGCTATTAAAAAAAAAAAGTTAACTTAGTCAGAAAAATAAATGCTATGAAAATAAACCAATAAGTGTGCAAAGAGAACATTTCTCAAACTATTCTGATGGAACCTATTTTAAGGTCTTTGTCAGTCTTCCCAGGGAGAGGGACATCAAGACCAAATAACCCTAGCAAGTTGGGAAGTACTACTGCCCAAAGGTACTGTTGGGAAAGGTCATAATGTACACTATTTTTCTCTGACAAGCTCTGCAGAAAAATAATCACCTTCAAAAATAAAAACCTGGGGCTAAAGACTAAAGCCCGGTGAGAGAACATCCACTCAGAATGTATGAGGTCCTAGATCAATCATTAAAACAAAACAAAATAAACAAAAAACCTAGCTTATGCCTGTAACCAACACCTGGGAAGCAGCAGCAGAAAAATCAGAAATATAAGAAAGGTCGTCCTAAGCTATACAGAAAATTCAAGGCCAGCCTGGACATGAGCTCCTGCTTCCCCCCTCTTCCCCCCACAACTCCTAATAACAAAGCTACTGATCTATCAAAAGACTACTCCACAAAACAGGACTTGGTAAACTTACAGGAAAGGGGGTAGGGGTTCCTTTAACTTTCTACTACAATCTCTTCTATTATGTAAATCCCTTTCAAGTGCAAATACAACAGAGATAAGTGAACAGGGGAAAATGTACTCTAGTTAAGCAGTTCATCTCTACTGAATACAAATTTTATCACAATATCCTATGCCTGGATCATTTATAATTTACAGAAACATTTTATTTCCTAAAAGTATAAACTGAAGAAGAGACCTTAGCAAGTTTTTCAAAAGTGAGAACAAAACCAAAAACTTTCAGCCAGGCGATGGTGGCAAAGGCCTTTAATTCCAGCACTTGGGAGGCAGAGTCAGGTGAATCTCTGTGACTTTGAGGCCAGCCTGGTTTCCAGGGCTAGTTCTAGGACAGCCAAGGCTACATAGAGAAACTCTGTAATAAACAAACAAGCAAGCAAACAAACAAACAAAAAACTCTTTTAATTCCAAACAACTTATAATTTCTATGGCAAGCACAACTCAAAGGCTGAACAAATGATAAAGCTATGACTGTAAAGGGGTAAGAACCAGAAAATCTGCATAGATTATACTGGCGAGCCAAGTATGCCTGCCTGAATGCCTACCAAGTATGCCTGCCTGCATGCCTACCAAGTATGCCTGCCTGCATGCCTACCAAGTATGCCTGCCTGCATGCCTACCAAGTATGCCTGCCTGCATGCCTACCAAGTATGCCTGCCTGCATGCCTGCCAGGAGTATCTAGACGATAAACTGGCTGGCAGTTTGCTATTAAAGCAGAAAAGAATTGTTTAGATAGATCAACAATTTCTTGAAGCCAGGCATTTAAAGCAATATTTAGCAGAATGTTCATAACATGTGAATCAAGCAAAAGTCATCTGAGGAGCTGTTACTTCCTGAGTGTCCCTCGTCTTTTACTGCAGTTACAATCCTAGCAGGCAAGGAGTAGTATATTGCTGTCAAACTGGATTCTACAGGACTGTCCTTGCTGTCTCCCACTGGCTTCTACAGATCTGTCTGGTCCTTCCTTTCCTCTCAGTGCCTTTTATTCATGTTTTTCCTTTCTCCCCAAACAGCTCATAGGACTTCACAACAGTGACAATGTTACTCACTTGTAGAACTTGTTACTCATTATCTGACTTACTGAACTTGCACTTCACTACCATATAACACTAGTTCTCAACATTTTGTAAGTGCAAAGGTAGAGAATTAGAAAATACTTCTCTTTTTTTGTTTACCTTATGCAGAGTACTTAAATAGTGTGAAGTAACTCCAGGCACCTGATCAACTGGAAGAAAAAAAATGTTCAAGTGCAGTCACGTGCCTTCAAGTTCTCATAAAGGAACAGCCTTCAGGACCACAAACAAAACCCCAGAGGGAAAAAAGGAAAGTTACATCCCCACACATGATCACAGAAAATTGGAGCAATCTAGACTCTGGAGGCTTCCAACCTAGGCCTCTTGGTAGAATCAACAATGACTGAAGCCCAGAGCTACAACATTAGTCGCCCCATCAGAACCCAGCCCTGCCTATTACCCACGGGCCTTCCATCCTCAAAGTAGGAATAACATTAAAAAAAATGCTACCTGCTAGCCTAAACTATAAACTAGTAAGCAATTATAACTATACAGCTAAAGCATTTAAAACAAACCATCTTTTTTGGATTATAAAATGTGGCTATTGTTTAGAAATCTATTAAAAATCCTCAACTGTCTTTATTTGTAGGCCTTTATTTTAAAACACTAACTCAAAACCTCGTCAAGAAACCAAATCCTTACTGAGGAAAACAAACTATTTCAGATTATGAAGTAGTGCACAGTCCAGAGTTCCTGCTTTGAAGCGAGGCAGACCTGGATTCTAATCCCAGCTCAACTGCAGTACTTGTAGAGCTTGGATAAGCCTTCCTTTCCCTTTGGTTTCCCATCTGTAATGATGGGCTAGCACTGCCCATCTCAGAGCTTGTCTAACGTGTCAACATGCAATGGTAGCCATGACAATTTTATCTATTAACTTTTGTTCATCTCCCCTGATCTCTATTTCACCTTTACTTCAGACTGCTACCCCAAACATAATTATGAAGATTTGTATGCTAAAACAAAACTGCCTATTATATGTTAAACACCATTTAATATATACTGAATATAATTTCTGTCAATGTTTAAAAACAGGCTCAAAAAACATTACTGCATAAAGTACAAAAATTCCACTCAAGTAATCTACATGAGGAACACAGAGACCCAGCTCCAGTTCAAGTCCTACAGCTCATAAGCTGTCCAACCCTGAGCAAGTGGCCGCACTTTACAGGAAAATCCCTGCAAAGTTAACCAAGCCCTGCCTCCAGCTGCAGTGGGCTTCAGTGTTTCCATATGCAGAAAGAGCCATTCTGACTAGACTGTTTCTGAAGTCCTAAAGTTTCTTCTACCCAGAACAGTCTATTATTGTCATTACAAAACTTACACTGTCTGAACAGTTATTACATGTCTACTACCCCTACAAGCCTCTTAAATGTAATCATATCATTCTTATCTGAGGAATCTAAGCTAAAAGGGAGCTCAGGAACTTGCCTGGGGTTATAGAACCCACTGTAGGAGATTAAGGATCTCAGTCCAAGCAGAATGCTTTTAACCCCGAGATTAATCCTGCTCTCCAAATCCCATGAACCCAAGAGTGGGCCATAAAGACTTGTAAACCACAACCTGTTCAGGCTGTTTCCCCCTGTGCTTAATATAACAAGTTTGTAATCTGTGGAGGAAGAACTATGACCAATATAATTAACAGCACCCTATTAGAAGGCAAGCTATTGGCCATTAGACAAGGCTATAAAATAGAAATTTAACACCAAGCCACAAAACCTATGTTTTGTTTCTCAGGCAAACATTTTATCAAAATTAATCAATGAGTTGTGATGTTTTAACATTATTGTACTTCCTTGGTCTTAACAATGTACCCACCAGATAATGCTGCAAAGAATAATTGCTCAATAAAACCAGGCTGCCACTAAACATTGGTTAACTAGGTTTTCTTTTTTTTTTTTTTTTTTTTTGGTTTTTTCGAGACAGGGTTTCTCTGTGTAGCCCTGGCTGTCCTGGAACTCACTTTGTAGACCAGGCTGGCCTTGAACTCAGAAATCCTCCTGTCTCTGCCTCCCAAGTGCTGGGATTAAAGGCATGCGCCACCACCGCCCGGCTTAATAAATAAATCTTAAAAAAAAAAAAAGAATCCATTTTAGCCGGGCGGTGGTGGCGCACGCCTTTATTCCCAGCACTTGGGAGGCAGAGGCAGGAGGATTTCTGAGTTCGAGGCCAGCCTGGTCTACAAAGTGAGTTCCAGGACAGCCAAGGCTACACAGAGAAACCCTGTCTCGAAAAACCAAAAAAAAAAAAAAAAGATTTATTTATTATATGTAAGTACACTGTAGCTGTCTTCAGACAACCTAGAAGAGGGCATCAGATCTCATTACAGATGGTTATGAGCCACCATGTGGTTGCTGGGATTTGAACACAGGACCTTCAGAAGAGCAGTCAGTGCTCTTAACCGCTGAGCCATCTCTCCAGCCCCCTAATATGAAACTTTTTTTTTTTTTTTTTTTTCTTTTTTGAGACAGGGTTTCTCTGTGTAGCCCTGGCTGTCCTGGAACTCACTGTGTAGACCAGGCTGGCCTTGAACTCAGAAATCCTCCTGCCTCTGCCTCCCAAGTGCTGGGAATAAAGGCGTGTGCCACCACCGCCTGGCCTTAGGTTTTCTTTCTTTGTAAAATGCCCTGAAAATGCACAACACATAACACACACAGAGAACTGAGTGTGGTGACCCATGCCCATAAGCCAGTACCTGGGATCGTGAGGGAGGAAGACAATGCACTGGAAACTAAACTGGCCTACAACAGAGAATCGGAGACTGCAACCTAGGCTACAATGAGACCCTGCCCAGATTCCCCCCAAAAATATACACAGAAACAAGCAAACTTAAAACTACAGCTAAAAACAATTTGCTCTGAATCTGAGTATTAAGAGTAACGAGGTCTCAAGTTAGAAGAAATAATCAAGGAATGGGTATGCGTTGGACACAGCCAACACAAACGGCATGGGCAGGCTTTACAAGCACTCTCCTTTGGGGCTACTTTCACACCTGACTGACCTCTTACAATTCTCAGCATGCCATTCTCCCTTTGTCTGCCAGTTTAAATTCACAGCTGCTATACATCGCAAATCTATCTTTCTCTTCCTGGGGAAAGTTAAAAATGATACTATACATGTAAGTTCTGGAAGATAAACAAACACGGCACAGCAAAGGACCATACACACCAACACATGTGCATGTGCATACAGGACGCTGATAGCAATGAGTTCAAGGCCAGCCTGGTCTACAGCCTGGATTACAGGACAGCCAGGGTTATAGGGAAACTCTGTCTCAAAAAACAAAAACAAAACAAAACACCCAACCAAACAAAAAAACAAACCCAAAACCCAACAACAACAAAAGAAAACAACCCACATACATCAACAATGGTAACCAAAAGACACTACCTGAAATTCTAATCTACTACTGAATTTTATCTTTTATGCTTGTGGTGAGGGGGAATTTGTGTGTCTGTCTATATG
Organism: Tokudaia tokunoshimensis; assembly: GCA_036184795.1. NCBI lineage: Eukaryota > Metazoa > Chordata > Mammalia > Rodentia > Muridae > Tokudaia > Tokudaia tokunoshimensis. The sequence goes on along the minus strand of BTHU01000016.1, from coordinate 87,461,789 downwards.
TAAATATTTATAAGGCCAGTAGAATAAGTATCAACAGTCAGAGATCAACTTTCTCAGGAAAATTACACTCTTGGTAACATAGTAATTGCTACAAAAATCTATACTTAACAAAAATGGACCAAAAGAAAAGCTTTGAGTATTAGAAAATAACCAAGAAGCTATACTGTATATACATTTGTAATATACAATAGAGATTCACATCAGACAAATTATAAAGCCAAACCAAATGAGTAACTGGACTTCCAAGCTATTCCATATTAATCGTCTTAAGCCTCAAAGCTGCAGGATATGGTGCACACCACTGTAGTTCCAGCATCTGGCTAAGGCAGAACAATTCAAGTTCTAGGCCAGCCTAGGCTACAAAGTTCAGTTCAGGCTAGTCTGGGGTACAGAGTCAGACCTTTTCTCAAAATACAGGAACAAAGTTGGGGGGTAGTGGCCTTTAAGTCCAGCACTTGAGAAGCAGAGGCAGGTGATCTCTGAGTTTGTGACCAGCCTGGTCTACAAAATGAGTTCCAAGATAGCCAGAGCTACACAGAGAAACCCTGTCTCAAAAAACAAAACCAAAAATATTTAGCCTGACTTCTGATGTCATGATCAAAAAGTAGTTAGTTCTGTGGACAGCCCTAGGATAGACTATTTTTTAGTAGTAGAGCAGAGGGTAGGTAAGGCCACAACAGATTATATATTGGCCTTGAACATAATCTTTTCATTGTGTCCTTCTTTAATTTTCTTCTTAAATTGTGTACACACGTGGCTATGTGAAAATGGGTTCAGGTGCCAGTGGGAGACGGGAGTTTGTGGAGCTGCTGGATCTGTATAGGAAGTTGTAAACCAAGCTGGATGCTGGGAACCCAATGGCAGAACTCAGGTCCTCTGCAGGAGCAGGCCACACTCTTAACCATGGAGCCATCTCTCCGGCCCCTCCGCACCCTTCTAGAAGTCCTCCTGCGCACACAGCAGGTCTGTGTGCTCTTCTCCACTCCTCATGATCACATACATGCATTCTACCAAACAAAATACATTCAATAAGCAGTAATCAGGTCCAAACCTTGATGAGAAGCTAACAAATAGACTTCAAACAAGAAGCCTTGGGAAACAATACAACCTTGACAGTAAAAGCCTACCAAAACATTTAAGAAAACTTTCAGACTGGTTCTCTTGGCTTATGCCCAGCTCTGAGGAGGCTGAGTAGGGAGAACTATCTGGAATTTTGAAGCTAGCCTGGCCTCCACAGCAAGTTCCAGGACAACTTGGGTCAGAGTAAGAGGCTGTTTCAAAATGCCAATAAATAAATAAATAAATGTACATAATATATTTTTATGAAAATATACACAGAAAAAAACAAAGAAAATATGCAAAAATGTTTACAGCAACAAAATCTAAGTGGTGAGATTAAGAAAACTTGAAAAACCAAAAACAATAGAAGTCGGTTTTGTAATCCTAGCACTTAGAAACCCAACGCAGGAGGATGACAGATTGGAAGACCTGAGCTATACAGTGAGACACTGTTCCAAAAGATGGGGGTGGGGTGGGGTGGGGTGGGGTGGGGGAAGTGGAGAAAGCAGAGATGGACTACTACTTCAATGTTTCAAAGAGTATGTATCACTTTGAAAAAACAAAAATTAAAATAAAAAGACAAAGTTTCTCACTGGGATCTATCTGGCTGGCCTGGTACTCCTCCGTCTCCAAAGTGCGGAGGCTAAAAGTGTTCACCACCACCACCACCACCACCACCACCACCACCACCACCACAAGAAGTTAGATCTTACTTTGATAAAGAAAAACGTAAGACTAAAATAAGTAGATATTTCCTTGTACATATAAGCGCTTACAAAGCCAATAGTAAGTTCTAAGGCAATTCTTACAAGTCATATATTTTAAGTGTTTAGTAATTACTAATTACTTGTTAATATTTTTTTAAACCTATAGAGTTTAAAAACTTTCACTTCTGGCTCTCCAATATTTTCATAACTAAAAACAAGAAAAATTTTACCTTTCCAGAAAATGGTATGTGTCCAACTGTCTGTCTAGACTGTTGATAACAGTTCGGTTTTTACTATTTTTTTTTTATAAATCCGCAGTTTAATTTTCAATTCCAACACAGGGATCCAGAAGTTCTGATGCAATTTTAGAGAACTCACCAACAAGAGTGCCTTGTGTGTAGAGGAGGTTAATTTAGGCACCTCTTTTCATTACTTCAGATAAGCACGCATCTAGTGACACTTTCTGCAAAAGGTATTCTCCTTGGCTTGGACACAGATTTACTTAAATATCCCGGAAGCTGTCAAAATCGACCTCAAACTGCATTATATTTAAGAAACAATGTCAACTCCTGACTGTGGCCTTCTCTGCTCGCCTGTCTTTCACAAGAGCGCCTTTAATATGCCCTAGCATACATTTCCGGCCTCATGAGTCACTGAAAAATGAGTTCTAAGTTTTCCGTGGAAGGTCGCTCAAAGAGCTCCTCTACAGCATTCAAAGATCTGCCTCCAGCTGCCTCGTTAGTCTACCCCACCTATCGCGGCACCCGGTGATGGAATTAGCAACATTCGCATGCTCTTTGTACCTTTGTCCTCCAGCTTTGTTGCCCCTCCACGCCCTTCTCCTCTGCAACCCCCTTCTCCTCCCGAATCCAATCGAGCTTTGAGACCCGGTTTAGCACCGCCTCGCCCAGGAAGCCTCACAGGTCCGTGGGAAGGCGGAAACGATCGACAGGTCCCGTCTCCCCGGAGCACCTTTCCAGCAATTGGTAGTTCCTAAACGGAACTTATCTATCTCCTCCTGCCTGGTATCTTAGCTATTTGTGTACTCGTCTTATCTCTCACATCACCATGTTAAAGCTCCCCGGGGGAGGGCACCTCCGGGCCGGGTTCACCTCGGAGTCGCTCCGGCACCGGCACGCAGTCGGCGTTTTGGATTGCTCCAACCGAACCCGGGAACGCGCGGACCGCACAATTCCTAGCCAGAAATCAGTTTGGCATTTTCCTGAAATGTTCCCTACAAAGATAGTATCTGAGTCCCGCTAACAGGGAGGCTACGCGGAGCCCGGGGCTAGGTGCTCGGAGTCCCCGGCGCGGCGGGAGTGACAGCTGGCTGGAGCAGCTCTACCCCGGTTAGCCGCAGCCCCGGCCCGCAGGCCCCGGGAGCCTAGTACCGGCGAGGACAAGGGCGGCGCCCGGAGCTCCGGCTGCCCCGGGCCGCTCCCGCCGCCGCCACCCGGGAAAATGGAGGCGGGTCTGGCGGAAGCCGGCGGGCGTCCGCGTCGCGAGCAGGGCCGGGCCGGGGGGTCACTCACAGGGCTGGGCCGGGCCAGGGAGCTCCCTCTCCGCGTCGTCTCCGTCCCCGTCCTCGGCCGCCGCCGCCTCGGGCTGCTCGCTCGGTCCCCGCGGCGCGGCTCGGACGCTCCGGCCCTCCGTTGTCCTCCGCCCGCAGCTGCTCCGGGCGACGGGCTCCCGCGGCGGCGGCGGCTGAGCGGGCGGACGGTGGCCCAGGGGTTCCTGCTGTGGCTGCCGCGCTGCTGCGCTCGGTCGAGCTGCGGCTGTGGCTGCGAGGTCCGGCACTGCCTTCGCCTCTGAGGTTGCCTCAGCCTTCGCGCGGCTACTGATGTCCCGGACACTCTCAGGCCGCGCGGCTCCTGGCGCCCCGCGCCCAGCTCCGGCCTGAGCCCGGCTTTGGCGTGCGCACTGCGCAGCCGCCGAAGGCGGGACGTCGGGCGGCGCCGCAACGCCCTCTGGGTGCTCGGGCGCCCCCGGGCGGCCGGGCGGACTCCGACGCCTGAATCGCAGGCAAGTTGAAGAGGCGGGGGCACTGAAAAAAAGCAGAAGCCGAGCCTACGTGCCCCTCACTTGCTGGTTCCTGGAGGAACACACACGTCCACTTCCTCAAGTCTTAAAACTTTAAATCTGCGAAGGGCTCAAAACTGTTCAAGTGGGTTCCGTCATGCTAGGGCAGAACCCATAACTTCATTTTGGCATCTCCTGACAGTGGAAAAAAAAAAGTGATGAAATATTCCAAAGAAACAAGATCCAACCAGGGTACAAATCCTACTTTTTCCAAAGCGGATTGTAGTGGTACATGCCTGTAATCACAACACTTGGAGGTGAACTCAAGAGAACTAGGAGTTCAAGGTCATCCTTGACTTCACAGGTTGAGGTCAGCCTGGGCTGTGTGAAAAAAACCTGTCAATAAATAAATAAATAAATAAATAAATGAATGAATGAGTAAATAAGTAGCAAGGGTCATGAGCACATAAATAAATAAGCAAATGCCATGAACACCACCCCCAGAGAAATAAAATAATACATTACAGAGGTCTGATGACAGTCTGGTACACAAAAATGCCACACATGTGCTCCTTTGCTATATACTTACAAGGTGACAGGATATTGGACAGCTACCGTGTGCTAAGGAAGTGGTTTCCTGAAGAAAGGAAGGCTATGTGAGCCTGCTGTTAGGATTTTACTACCTGAGAGAAGCAAGCTAACCATAGGATTTAGAGCGGGAAAGGGACAGACAGGCTTTGGGGTTTTAAAAAATCTTTGATCACTGTGACTGTGATATGAAGATCAGAGAGAAGGGCAGGAGGGATTCCACAAATACAGTAGACAGGGGTTGCTGAAACCCTCTAGCAGGGCCGAGGGTGAAGCTCAGGCTATAGTACGTGTATGGTAGGTCCTGGATTCAGTCCTGGGTAGCTCGTATGCACACAAAGAAAACTGAGACAAAGGTGAGGGAGATAGAGAAGATAGCATGTGTGAAGTATCCACAACAATAGAGAAGATCATTCGGACCTGGGTTCAAGCCGGTAGAAAGTCTTTATTACAAGCCGGTGACGACACTGGGTATTTGGGACCCAAATACAGTCTTGAGCCTTTCTCGGGTGAATTTATTTATTTATGTATTTATTTATTTATTTAGTTAGTTATTTTACATTCCAATGGCTACCCCCCTCCCCCGCCATTTTAAGCACAAGCACACAAAACCATATCCTGGGTTGTCACATCTCAGTTAGCAAGAACAGTCCTCCAGAAGCCAAAAAGTAAGATTTATGGACTTTCCTGGGACTATGGACTCTGATGGATAAGATCTTTGTTTTCGTTTTGGCAGGCGTTGCTGCCTATGTCCTGGGTCTCAAGGCCTGAATGGTACTTTCATCATGGCATCGGCTGTGCTAAGATGGAATAGTAATGCACACCTGTAATCCTAGCACTTGGGAGTGGAAGGGGAAAATGAAGAATTCGAGGTCATATGTGGGAAGCCAGATAGACTTGTCTCAACAAACAAACAAACAAACAAAAAACAAAAACAAAAAAAAACCCACATCAGTAGCCAGGCAGTGGTGGGGCACACCTTTAATCCCAGCATTGGGAGGCAGAGGTAGGCAGATTTCTCAGTTCAAGGCCAGCCTGGTCTACAGAGTGAGTTCCAGGACAGTCAGGTCTATAGAGAAACCCTGTCTCGAAAAAACAAAAAAACAAAACAAAACAACAACAACAACAACAAAAACCCATTCAACTAAGCATAGTTCATCTCGGGCATGTTGAATGCTTCTAGGGAAACTAGCCAGGCTGGTGAGATTCACTTGCGAAGGGCCAAAGGCTGCAGCTACTTTCCACCCACAGTTACAGAGAGAAGATGTAGGACAGCTCCTGTTAGCGGCCTTCCCAAACTCGGTGGCCTCTTTACAGGGTCGGACTATTTTCCATATTCTTCTATGGTGTGTGTGTGTGTGTGTGTGTGTGTGTGTGTGTGTGTGTGGCTATGGGAAGCTGTTTCTACTAAATTATTTCTCTGGACATATCACTTTCTGAAAAGTTCTGCATCTTCATTTTGAAACTTTCTCAGGGGCCCTTTGTTTTCCTGTGCGGTGGCCGCAGAACACAGGGTCATAAGTCCTGGTTGTTGCTGTCATTGTCTCCCTAGAGCCAGTGCTGGCTGGTCCTGTGTAATTCTTCCATCCTCCCATCCCCTCCTCTTCCTTGCTAAAGCTGGATCACAGGAAAGAGGCACTTCCCTGCCTTAATTAGACCCTCTAGGAAAGGACTTTGGAGCCTGACTCATAGCTTCCCTCCCACCCCATTCAGTGTCTTCATTCACCTGGCTGTATCATCGCAGCTCACCCTATTGGATAGGTTCCCCTCACATGCTGGCCCAATGACCTTCACATCCACTGCGCCTCAGCTAGCCCCACCCTGGACACTGCCGCTTCCACAAGGGCTCTGTTCTTGAAGTTTGAACTCTCCAGCATTCCTGTTTGCTTCCCTTCCCATCCACCCACCCGTCCACACCCTCAGACTCACCAAACCTGCTCCAAATCTCATTAGAATTTGTTTATTTGGCAGAGAGTAAACGCGGACCTCGACCAATGGCTATTACGTAGCTCCCTCTCAGCGTCCAGGAATGGGCAATTGCAGGAGAGGGAGACACGAAGCCTGTAAGAGACCCAGTACGTTGACTAATGGGGCCCACGTTCAAGGGGAAACGTGAAAGGAGCACAAAAAGCGTGGTGAGTTAGAGGACCGGCCTGTGTACAAGTAGTTGTGTATATGGAGCTTAGACTTGGCGGGTGGGGGTGGGGAAGAAGGAAATAGATAAAGATAAGGAAAGCTGTAATCATTGAAAACTTATGTCCTCTGTGCTAAGGAGCCTGGACTTCAGCATGAATGTACTGGGAGGGTGGATAGGTAGATACACAATAAAACTGTCACTGAATGCTGCGTCCCGATGTGTTTGGTTTTTTGTTATTTGTCATCACCACGCCTCCCCGAGTGCTCTGGGAGAGCAAGCAGTGTGCCGCGGAGCTGTCTTCCAATACCGTGTTCAGATGTGTACCTTGGAATTCAAACACCTCTCTAATCAGACACACATGGAACCACAGGAGGGCCATGTTACAGGCAGTGAGCCCAGTGAGAAGCTACTCTCAAGTCAGGCAAGAGGTAATGGGGTCTGAGCTAGGGTTGGTGAAAATGAGTTTGAGTCAAAGTGAATCAGTCTGACATCTGTAGAGGGTACTACGTGGAGATAAGAAAGAATGAAGACTCCAGGAAGAGAACTGGTTTTGATCTGGGAAACTATTGGGATGGTAGGGCTATTTACTCAGACGGGCATTGTCTGGGAGCAATCAGAAGCCAGGAGGAAAACCCGGAAAGCATTTTGTGTCACACAGGCACGGCTCAGGGAAAGACTAATCAGCAATCTAAAGAAGAGGAAGAGACAGGAGGCCTGAGGAGAACCTGCTGGGTGAAGAAGCAACCGCTTCGGGGAGAGCGTCAGGAATGAAGAAGCAGTCGGGTGTCAGAGAACCTCAGATGTGACTTCAAGAAACCACACTAGAAACAATGAAACCACAGAGCACAGAGAAAAGTGGAGGATTGTACCTGGGGAGGACCAACTTACTGAGAAGGTTCTAGAAGTCCGATGAAGCTTGACCATGGCAGGCTCACGGGTGGTTGGTTCCTTGAGGCTTCTAAGGAAGGAGGGGCTTGCAATACCATATGCTTTCTGTGGCGCACATGAGGTGGAGGTCAGAGGACAGTTTGCATTAGTCATTTCTCTCCTTCTACCATGACAGTTCTGGTGGACCTCAGATCTTCAGTGCCTTTACTTGCTGATCTATCTTGCTGGCTTTCTTTGTGAAACTTTTTACAGAGAGCTTTAGCGGCTAAATTGCTTTCTTCTGATCTCCAAGGGCACCAGACATGCGAGTGCTGCACATTCATACATTCAGGCAAGACATTCGCACACAGAAAATAAATTTAAAAAAATTAAAATGTAAAATGGGCTTTAGTTTCACATCTGCTGATGCAAAGCTAGAATTTTTGGATGTCTGTTGAAGTGAGGAAGAATTGGTTCTCCCTAAATGAGGTCCTCCAAAGATTTCCAAGCCCTAAACTCTTCAGTCTTAAGATACCTTATGGGTTGGAGAGATAGCTCAGTGGTTAAGAGCACTGTCTGCTCTTGGAGAGGTCCTGAGTTCAATTCCCAGCAACCACATGGTGTCACAACCATCTGTAATGGGATCTGATGCCCTCTTCTGGCACACAGGTATATATGTGAATAGAGCACTCATATGTATAAAATAAATAAACTCTTAAAAAATAGATAACTTAGGAAGTGGAAATTTCTGGTTTCTTTAACAACTCAGTTTTGTCACATGATTTTTTTTTTCTGGAAGTTGTTTTATAAGAGCACATGGGATGTTTTGCTGAAAACAGACACTTGACAGGGCACATGATGGTTAGAAAGAATATAAATGAAAGCCCACAGTGATGTGCAATGCTTTGCTGGTCTTTGCGGGTCTTCCCTGGGTTTTGCTTGTCTTCGCTGGTCTTCATTGGTCTTCACTTTGAAGACAAAAATGTGCCAAAGAACTTCTCGTGGTATCCAGACTTGTGCCAATTCACTGGAGTCTAGCTGTTTCTGCTGGATCTTGCCGAAACTACTGATTTGCGTTTGGTGTTTGCTATTGAACTGAACTGCTGGTATCATGACAACGAAGAGTGGAATCGCCTCAAGGAACTACTCCTTCTAAACAGGGCCACAAAACCCTTCTCCTATTAACCTTCTCTTCCCCTACCTTTGATTGTTGGATTAGAAGGGAGATTAAGCATTTAAGAACCCTAAAGATTCTGTAGATTTTGAAACAAATCTAAGCCTATGACATTATATGGTGAAAAGAAAATTTGTTGAGGATCTTGAGGCTGTAGTCTGTCCTGAAGTCTTGAGCCTGTAGTCTGTCCTGCTGCTTGCTACATGTTGGCTCAGTGGAGCTGATCTTGGTCTTCTGGTCTCTATTCACTCTCATGCAGATGCAGTTGAGTGTGTGTTGTTTGTAGCCTGTAGGTACCTAGTGATTTGGTGCAGCATCAAGAGGAAATGAACAGGAGTTTGTGGAAGGTAATTTTGTGTGTGTGTAGATTGCCTAAAGGACAAAAAGCGGGTGTCTTTGTTGATTTTGTGGTTTTCTTGGTTACTTAAGAGAACAAAATCAATCTCAGGAAAAACTGGGATTCTTTATTATGTTATCGCCCACATTTATTTTAAAAATATTGTGTCCTGACTTGAAATAGTCAGGATAACATGAAACTTTTTAAAAAGAAGGAAATGCTAGAAATAATTAGGCTTGGTTGATATGTTACTGTGAACAGGGTGCATAGAAAGAGCTGTCAATTCTAGATACCTAGTCTTTTCTGGGTTAAATTGTGCAGTAAGGGCTATGGAAAATAAGGCATCTGAGAATTATTTACTGTCTGAGAAGTTCCTGGTGCTTTGTTAAATATCTTCATCGTCCATGATATATTTTTAGTTTTTTGTTTGTTTTATATTGTTTTGAAATGGGTTCTCCCTCTAGCCCAGGCTGCCTGGAAATCAATGTGTAGCCCAAGGCGGCCTCAAATTCATAGCAATCCTCCTGCCTCAGACTCCTGACTCCTGAGATTACAGGTATGAGGCATCACACTGAGATCATGATAGGTTTATTTATTCTGCTTTTCCTGATATGAGACAACCACAGCATGATGGTATGATTGCAGTTTCTGTCGCTCCTTAAAACGGTAATTTAATACAATTTATTTTAATATAGCATTTCTTAATAGTGAGCTATTTGTTTTCAGCTGGGAACTCATATCACTTACCTATAGAGTTATATGGTTAGGGCATACTGCAGATCTATAGAATCTCTTTCCTTGACGCTCTTTATATATGCTTTATTCTCACAATATATTTGGTGTGATCACAGCACTTGCTGTATGTTATATTTGAACATTGTGGTGCTTTGAATATGCTTGGCCCAGGGAGTGGCACTATTAGGAGGTGTGGCCTTGCTGGAGGAAGTGTGTCACTGTGGGGGTGGGATTTGAGAGACCTTCCTCCTAGCTGCCTGGAAGCTTCCATGCTCCCACCTTGATGATAATGGACAGAACCTGTGAACCTGTAATCCAGCCCCAGTTAAATGTTGTCCTTTGTAAGAGTTGCCTTGGTCCTGGTGTCTCTTCATAGCAATGAAACCCTAAGACAAACATTTTCCTCTGTGAAGATTGTGTTCTTTCATTTTAATAATTGAGAACTAATATTTGTTCTTTGTTTTTAGAAATAAGGCTTTCCCCCTTTGTTTACTGGCATTTTCATTTCTAACATTTTTCTTACTTACTCATTTTTGAGACAGAATTTCACTGTGTAGCCCTGGCAGACCTGAAACTCACTAAGTAAACTGGGCTTGTCCTTGAACTCACAAAGATCCTTCTGCTTCTGACTCTTGAGTGCTAGGACTAAAGGCATGCACTATCATGCCCTGTGTGTATACCGTGTGTGTATACATGTGGTTATGGGGTGGGAGAGAGCAAGAACATGTTCAATGCCACAGAGGTGGAGGTCAAAGGACAACTTGTAAGTGTTTGCTCTCTCCTTCCACCTTGTCAGGTGCTGGGAATTGAACTCAGATAGTTGGGCTTAGTGGCAGCTGCCTTTACCTGCCAAGCCACTGAACCAGCCTTAAAACTTTCAGAAAGACTTTATTTAGTTTTTTGATTTTCATGCCACAGTACATAACCACATTTCTTCATCAGTGGAACAAGGTTTGGTTATAAATTCCTAGGGGATGTTTCACATTTTAAAGTTATCAATAACAGGTTAAACACAGCATTTTATTTTGTCATCTACAGATAGTTTTAAATTTTACGCTGTTGCTTCCCTGAACAGTTCTGAAATCAACTACAGACCATAGTGTTTCATCTTCCATAAAGAAAAGTTATCTCAGAGCCATGTGCTGACAGACTATGCTTGTACCTTTGTGTACTGACTCCTGTGTGCAAGGTTGAGTCAGTGTCTAATGGAGACAAGTGACATCCAGATCCAGTGGAAAAAAATTCTTTACCTAACACATTTAATCCCAGACTTGGGAGGCAGAAACAGGCAGTGCTCTGTGCGTTTGGGGCCAGCCTGGTCTACATAGTGAGTTCTAGGACAACCAGAGCTATATAGAGATAACCAATTTAAAAAAAAAATCTCTCCTTTACCTAAAACTAAAATGAGCTGATGAGGTAAGTATTTAAAGTTAGTTTTAGGTGTCAGCTTGCCGTGGCCTAGAATCTCTGAGAGGAAAACTTCTCGTGAAAAATTGTCTGAATAGATATTGGCTTGTGGGGGGGTTGTCTTGATTGTTAATTAACCCAGTCCACTGAAGGTGGCACCATTCCTTAGATGAGACCCTGAAATGTGCACTAGTGGACAAGGTTAGCGAGCAGGCAAGCAAGAAGCATGCCTGCATTCATTGCTCTCTGCTATTGACTGTGATTGTTGTATTAGTCAGAGTTCTCTAGAGTAACAGAACCTATAGAGAATATATGTGTGTGTGTATATGCATATATATGTATATATGTATATATACATATATAAATCACATACACACACACACATATATATATATGATTTATTGAAATGACTTGCAAGCTATGGTCCAGCTAATCTAACAATGGTTGGCTGGAAATCCAAGCAGAAAATCCAAAGTTCCAGATGTTTCTCAGTCTGCAAGCCTGGATGCTTCAGCTGGTCTTCAGTAGACACTGGAATCCTGAAGAAGTAGACTCAAATGCCGATGAAGAATGGACTTACCAGCAAGGTGCGAACAAGCAAGGAACAAAATACATGGCTCCAGCAGAAGGTGTGGCCCCATTAAAGGTGTGTCTTCTCTCCTCGCCCCGCCCCCACTCAATCCAGATTAAAGGCATGTTCAAACTAAGCAAAAAATCCTTCACGGGTTTGCCCTCAATTTTTGGAGTTTAGTTAATTGCAGATGTAGTCAGGTTATCAACCAAGAACAACCTTCACGGATGTGATGTAACTAGCCACCAGAGTTGGCATCGTCACCTGGACTGTAAATTGAAATAAAGCCTTCTTCCCCTGTGTTGCTTCTGGTCAGGGTGTTTTGTCACAGCCACAAAAATTAGAGTGAGTCATAATGATTGGTTTTGGTTGACATATTGGTGATGTTTAAATTGGTTTATTTCTTGGTTTTGTAAGGAACTGGTTTCTCTTTTGTCTTAAACAACCTGTAACAACAATTTGGTGTGTGAAGCTTTGGTCAAGTGAACTATTTATGAATATCTAAATAGATAGTCTCTGACCTCGACAAAATTTGACTACTCTCATTGAATAGTCTTAATTCCACAGCAATATATTAATTTGTGCGGCTTCAATACAATCTGCCATTCTGTGGACAGGACATGCTTGGAGACAGTGGTTATGCCCTTGAGACCAAGCCTGGATCATCCTATTTGAAGAATGATGCCCATTTAATAATAAATGACCAAACATTTTTAAGCAACTGAGCTTGACTTTATAGGCCCAATGTTTAATGCTCCCCTGGGACAATGAACTTGGTAAATAGAGCTTATAGAGCCCCTAGCCTTATAAGAGACTAAGATGTATTCCTGGCAAATGTGTTCAAATGTATAGGTTCTGGAAATGAATCAGATGTCAACTCATTGGTTGGCTCTCAAGCTTCAGAAGGCTTTCAGTAACGGGGCATTTTAATCATACATTATAATCTGAGCACTTGAGAGGCAGAGGAAGGAAGATTAGGAGTTTGACTTCATCCTCAACTACATAAAGAGCTTTGGACCAGTCTGAGCTAAAGTCCAATTTGAAGCCGGGTTGTGGTGCATGCCTTTCACCCCAGCACTTGGGAGGCAGAGGCAAAGGAATCTCTGAGTTTGAGGCCAGCCTGGTCTACAGAGTGAGTTCCAAGACAGCCAGCTGCATAGAGGAAGCCTGTCTCAAGAAAACAACAAGAACAACAACAACAAAACAAAAGATCACTTTGAGATTGCTTATTGAGGTTGCCCAGCAAATCAAACTTAACACTATATGATAAATTGCTGTGCTTCCTGTTTCTGGGAAGCAGTGGCCAATTAGCTTGTGATCAAGAAGAGTCTTTCAGACATTCTTTCCAGTCTTGGGACACTGATGCTGCTTATGCATCTTGGAGCTTCCTGATTCTCTTCACACACTGCAGGTAGTTGACGACACACTGTCTTGTCTGATGAGATTTAACTCCTTCTCCTACTCCTCAAGGAAATAGTATTTTTTTTCCTCTCTTGAAAAGACTGTATCTGGGCAAGAGAGATGGCTCAGTGGTTAAGAGCACTGACTGCTCTTCCAGAGGTCCTGAGTTTAATTCCCAGCAACCTCATGGTGGCTCACAACCATCTGAAATGGGATCCAATACCCTCTTCTGGTGTGCCTAACAGCTACAGTGTACTCATATAAATAAAATAAATAAATCTTAAAAAAAAAAGAGAGAGAAAGGACTGTATCTTGTTTTCTTGCCCAAATTGTCCATCTGGACCATGTTTTCCATTGATCCAGTTTTCTTTCATAGTTCATTAACTCAATGTTTTACTTTCCCCACAACTGGCCTAGGCTGACATCTCCAGGAACTAAAACCTAGATCTCTAGCAAGAGTTTAGGTTGCAGCCGGGCGGTGGTGGCGCACGACTTTAATCCCAGCACTTGGGAGGTAGAGGCAGGAGGATTTCTGAGTTCGAGGCCAGCCTGGTCTACAAAGTGAGTTCCAGGACAGCCAGGGCTACACAGAGAAACCCTGTCTCGAAAAACCAAAAAAAAAAAAAAGAGTTTAGGTTGCCTTGCAGCTGACCTATCTCCCAAATCCTATGGAGGCTGTGCAAATGAAAACTTTGATCTGGAGTTAACCTTCACAGATGAAACACCTCAGCAAACCATGAGTGACAGGAGAGAATTGTCCCTGAACAAGTCACTGTCTGTACCACTAAGGATTCTAGCTAAAGAGGTCATATAAGTCCTCATGTAGAAAAAGCAGGACCAGGGACATTGTCAAGAACATCACCTCTGAGCTTTAGGGAACACAAGGAATGCCACTGGGATATTTTTATTACTGCTGATATTGAGCTCCACTGAACTAATTTTCAGGGTCCAAATAGAGGATTTATTGTAAAGTACTCCTCTTTTAAAATTTTATTTATTATTATAATTGTGTGTGTGTGTGTGAGTGTGCGCGCGCGCCATGGTACATATGGAAAAGTTAGAGGACAACTTTTGGGTGTCAGTTCTCTTTCTACTGTAGGTCCCAGGAGAACCCAGCCAGTCAGGCTTGCATAGCAACTACTTTTCTCCACAGAGCCATGTAACAGCTTGTAATCAACCTTTTGTATTATTACTTCTCTAGCTCAGGCATCCATCTTTTATTTATTTTATTATGTGGGTTTTTTTTTTGAGACTGTGTCTAGCTCAGGTTAGGTGTCAATCCCATAATGTCCCTCCTGCCCCAGTGTCCCAAGTTCTGGGATTATAGTAAGAGACATCTCTCCCACATAGGCATCCATCTCAAAGAGCTTAAAACAACTGACTTCTCAACAGACTGTTCAACTGGTCTTTAAAGGAGACACAGCAACAAGAGAGAGAGAAGGGTGTGGTAGTATATAATTGTCAGATTAGCACTTGGGAAGCCGGAGCAGGAGGATTGCATGTTCCAAGTCCTCAGAACTGAAATCAAACTCAACTCAGTCCACGAGGTTAGGTGGGAGGTTTATGTTCACTGGAGATGTTCACTAATGGAAGACATTTACCTTGAACAGAAGCTGAGCACTTCAGTATAGTGCCTTCTAGGAGTCTTACGCAAGCTTAGCAGTCATGGTGACAGAATGCCTCTGGTCCTGCATATTTTAGAAATGATGTGTTGACTACAAAGGACCATACAGATCTCATGGTTCTCATGAGAAAACCCTTTTCCATCCTTCCTTGTCACTCCTGTAGCCTGGGGGTGGGGCATGGTGCCTTTCTAAGACGTGCTTCTACAAACCCCAGGCTCTCTGAGGTATTCCTCAATAAAGAATGGTGTCTGATCATCCTAGCCTGAATAAAACTACCTCCTTAATTATCACCTGATTTTGGCCATCACAACACCATGGAAGACTACTTTTTTTTTTTTAAACACAAGGTTTCTCTGTGCAGCCCTTGCAGTCCTGGAACTCACTTAGTAGAGCAGGCTGGCCTCAAACTCAGAGATCCACCTGCCTCTGCCTCCCAAGTGCTGGGATTAAAGACGTGTGCCACTACCACCTGGCTGAGGACTGCTTTTAAGAGTAGCTGCTGCATCAGCCTGACTGTCTTACTGGAGGGAACCATCTGCTCCCTAGAGCGCTTTTTAGTCATCCTGTGGTTTAACTCTATGGACCGTGGTCCCTTCGCCATCCCAGGGTCCAACAGGCTAGGGAGGGAAGGTGCTGGTGCTGCGGAGATGTCTCAGTGGGCAAAGTGCTGGCTGTACAAGTCTGAGGATCTGGCGCTGGACCCTCCGCATCCGTTTGAAAAGATGGAGCATGCTGAGGCACGCCTGTCATCACAGTGCTGGAGAGGCAGAGACAGGAGGATCCCAGAAGCTGGCTGGCCAGCGGTCTAGCCAAACTGATGAGGCCTAGGTTCAGTGAGAGACCTTGTAACAATACATACATACATAAATAAATAAATAAATAAATAAAATAAAAAAGTGGAAGAGTTCTGGGGAATATAGCTCAGTTGTTAGGGCACTCACTTAGCATTTATGAAATACTGGGTTTGATGCCTAATACTACATAAAACTTTGTGGTGGTTCATGCCTATAATCCCAGCACTTGGGAGGCAGGGGCAGAGGCAGAGGCAGAGGCAGAGGCAGAGGCAGAGGCAGAGGCAGGAGGATCAGCAGTGAAGGTTATCCCTGAATATAGCAAGTTTGAGTCTAATTGTACCTATATGAGACCCTGTGTCTTAGTCAGTGTTCTATTGCTGTGAAGAGGCATCCTGGCCACAGCAACTCTTATAAAGGGAAACATTTAATTGGGGCTGCCTTACTGTGCAGAGGTCCGATCCATTTTCATTTGCAGCAGGGAGCATGGCTGCACCCAGGCAGACCCGGTGCTGAGAGTTTCTGCTTCTGGATCAGCAGGCAGCAGGAAGAGAGAGTGACACTGAGCCTGGCTTGAGCTTCTGAAACCTCAAAGCTCCTCCCACCAACTCCCCCCCCTTTCTCCAACAAAGCCACACCTACTTCATCAAGGCCACACCTCCTAATTTGTGCCACTCCCTATGGGCCTATGGAGACCATTTTCATTCAAGCCTCCACACCCTGTCTAAACAAAACCAAACAGTTGGAGGAGGACACCCAATGTTGATATCTGGCCTTAACACAATTGTGCACATATGTGGATGTACACATCTCCTGTATGTGTTCACACAAACGAATCTGTATGTACACACATCCCACACATAAAAGAGAGATAGGAACTGCTCTGTATTCTGCTGGGGATCTGAGATTCCTCTGATCTGAAAGGGTGTTAAAACACGCAGCCATTCTTCTGTTAGGAGGAAGTAATATCCTGACCTCAGAAGTCTGTCCTGGACAGGCTGTTGGGCAGAAGGCCGTGCTGATGCAGAACTAGCTAGCCAGGAGTAGGGTCTTAGTGACTAGTATGAAGAACTAGGGTGAGCCTTGAGGAGGCTTAAAAACTAGAGGTATGGAGGCCTCAGGGAGCCAAAAAATATAAATAAAAAGACATGCAAGACCTTAGCCTAACTCTGTTGCCTTGTTTTTCTTGGAAGGGCAGTGGGAGCTGGCAAAGAAGTTCCCATGGGACAGAATGTGTGCAGTCAAGAATGTTTGAAGTAGTGAGAAAAGGGAGACGCCATCTGCAAGTACTGGCATCTGTCTCCTCTTGGACGTATAAGCATATTTGGAGCTAGGTCCCAGGGAACCTTGAAAATTCCTAGCACCCTTGGGTAGCCTGTGTGGTGTCCTCAGGCCTAGCACAGTGCTGGTCATGGCAACTGAGAATCTGAACTCAGTGTGGAAAGTATTTTCTGGACCATAACAGAATGACAGAGCAGGAAAACTGGACAGGGGCGGGTAGGGGAACGGGTCACGCTGATTGTGTGTCATGTTGCCAGGGGTGATACTGAAAATATTTTCTCAAAAGTTAATAACTAGGGCAATGCAGGCAAGGGTTGAGCAGAGTGGATTCTGGCTGAAAAGGAGCAGTGTCTGACAGTGGTGGGAGCTCCCAGGGACCCAAGTCACCTATTAGTTTAATAAAAAGAGAGGAAAGAGGCAGATTAACTCACACCAAGTCATGGACTATGACTTTAGGATTGGGTGCTAACCAAGGCCACCAGACAGTTGATGGCTTAGAACACCACCTAGATGAAGAGGTAGCTGAGGTTGTTTGAATAGGTTTGCCCTCCACAGATTTTTGTATGTTTGAATGTTTGGCTATTAGGAGGTGTGGCCTTGTTGGAGGAAGTGTGTCATTGTGTGGGTGGGCTTTGAGGTCTCATGTTCAAGCCCTGCACAGTGTGGGACAGTCTTCTTCTGTTGCCTTCAGATCAAGATGTAAAACTCTCAGCATCTCCAGCACCATGTCTGCCTGCATGCTGCCATGCTTCTTACCATGATGATAATGGACTGAACCTCTGAAACTATAAGCCAGCCCCAATTAAATGTTTTCCTTTATAAGAGTTGCTGTGGTCATGGTGTCTCTTTACAGCAATGGAAACCTTAACTAAGATAGAGTTTGGGTTTCAGGAGGAGTCCCACAGCAGTTCTAAGTATTTGGCCCAAGTGTGTCTGGAAGGGCCTCTTTACTGACCTACAGGCCTACACCTGAGCTATCTGGTCTCAGAAGTTCGGTTTTATTAATAGACTGAATCTTCCATGCTGATGTAATGAATTGAAAATTTTCACCAGTGAGTGACAGTCTCTTATTGTGATGGGCCTGATTAGGGTGCCAAGACAAGGTCTGGGCACTAGTGAGAAAAATAGTGGCTCTGAGTTGCTGCTGTTATTATTTTTTATTTAATTAATGTGCATTGCTGCTTTGCATGTATGTATATCTGTGCGAGGGTGTCTGATCGCTCTGGGACTGGAGTTACTGACAGTTGTGAGTTGTCATCTGGGAGCTGGAAATTGAACCCAGGTCCTTTAGGAGGAGCACCCAGTGCTCATAACCTTTGAGTTATCACTCCAACGTCCTGTTGTTGTTTTGAGCTGTCAACAATAAGCTGTTTCAAAACAGCTGACTGGTCTGGAACTGGCTATGTAGATCGAGCTGGTTTTGAACTCATAGAGATTCTTCTGCATCTCAGTGTTAAGATCTAAGTACCTACATGGGATTGTTGATCAGGCAGTTAGCTTCCCTTCCAAATGGCCTTCTCCTATCTTGGGTGCCTCCTCTCTGACTCCAGGCAGTTAAGACTTAGGCACAGTTCTCTGTTTTCTTTCTTTACAAAGGCACTAGTACCTGCTGGGCATGGTCACGCACTGGCTAACTACGCTAGTACGTTTTTGTTTTTGTTTTTTCCTCTCAATTGCCTTGGATGGAAGAGCTGAACTTGAAAAGATGGCTATGGCTATGTAGCTACCCTGGTAGAATCAGCGTGGCGCATACCTACCTACCTACCTCGGATGAAGTTGGTTATAAGAAGTCAGATGCTGTTGCACATCCAAGTACATAAGTAAGGATGAAGCCACGAGCGTGTGCGTAGGAGACACCGGCCGCAGTGAGATGCCCATCAGGAGATACAGGTGGCAGTCAAAGAGATCTGTGGGTTCCCTCTTGGTGGCACTGAGGCACCTCAGAGCCGAGACTCAACTGTGCTATCTGTTGCTCCATACTATTGGGGTACAGTGCTCAGCAATCTCCCCAACACCCTATCATCTATTGTGACAGATCACAGCTCCACAGATAGCTGGATGTTTTCTGCTCTGGGTCTCAGGGATGTTTTGATTACTGTTAAGCAGAACAATGCATCATGGTTCTCTTAGACATTGGCCCATTTGCATAGCTTGCTCATTGTTCCGGTTTTGATCTTAAATGCTCAGATCCATATTTGAAGAGCTGTGACATCATTAGGAGGTGGCAGAACTTGTAGGAAGTGGGACCTGGCGAAAGGAAATTGGGTCATTGAGGTCGGAACTCCAATAAGCTTTTCCTCTTTTTACGTTGACTTTTCTCAAGTATTTTGTCACAGCACTGGAAAGCTAACAAACCCATGCAGGTTGGTCTTGATAGTCAACTTGAAGGAATTTAGAATGACAAGAATATACATCTCTGGGAGTGTCTGAAGGGTACCTCCAGGGAAGAATGACTGAAGGGGAGATCAACTCTCAACTCAGGAGGCACCTTCCAGTGCTCGGCTATAGAGCCCTAAGGAAAAAGCAGTGTGCCCGTACAGCTTCCGGAATGCATGTCTTTATCCCTGCTGCTGCTGCTCACAGCTGGTGTCAGATATCAGCTTCTTCAGCCTTCCCATGAGGTCTCTACATCAGCTACTCTTCAGGGAGCTTCAGGCAGCATTAGGGCTGCTGAGGCATCTGAGCTCACAGACTGAGAAGTTGCTGGGCTCTCAGTCTCTCCAGTGTGCAGGCAGTTAGTGTTGTCTTCCTAGTCCCTATCCTGTAGGCCGATCTCATAAACCATCCTTTTAAGTTGGGCACAGTGGTGCACGCCTGCAGTTCTAGAGCTGGGGAGCAGAGTCAGGAGGGTCCTCGGGTCTTGCTGACTGTCTGATTTAAACCCAACCAGTGAGCTCCAGATTTGGTGAGACACTCTGTCTCCGAAAATTAAGATAGGAATAGAGGAAGACAGACAACATTAACCTCTGTTCTATGTACACCATAGACAGACAGACAGGTAGGCAGAGATACAGACACACACACACACACATACAGAGCGGGGGGGGATGGGAGAGGGAGAGGGAGAGGGAGGTTTTATAATATATAACAATTCCCTTAGTTCTGTTCCACTAAAGATTGTTAGTGGAGGCGGGTGGTGGTGGTACACACCGTTAATTCCAGCGCTTAGGAAGTGGAGGCAGGTGGATCTCTGTGAGTTTGAGGCTAGCCTTGACTATAGAGTGAGTTCTAGGAAAGCCAGGGATACACAGAGAAGCCATTTCTTTTTTTTTTTAATTTTATTTTATTTTCTAAGTTTTTTTATTTACATTCAAAATCATTTCCCCTTTCCCGTTTCCGCCCTCTTAAAAAACAAAGCCAAAAAAACAACAAACAGGAACAAACAAACAAAAAAAAGGAAGGAAAAGAAAGAAAGAAAAACAAACAAACAAACAACCCGTGTGTGTGGTACAAGTAGTCTGTCCCTATTGAGGGTATGTTTTGGGGGGGGGGAATGCACATAGACAGACGAATGTACCTGAGAGAGAGCATGACGTGTGACAGAAGTATACCAAGATGAGCTGCACAGCATGAAGACAGAAAGTGCGCCAGTCTGTGCCAAACAGTGCTTGCTGGGCTAGTCAGGAAAGCAAGGGGAGACAAAACGTCACTAGCCCGCATCTTCCACTCAGTTTATTCCCCACTGAGAAGAAAACATGAGAGACACTGAGTTGAGTCTTCCAAGTGGGAGAAGCCCCAGTACAGGTACACCTGACCTCTGCCGCCATGTGCAGTGACCCACCTTCTAAAAGAAGGTGGTTCAGGGATCAGGGCAGCGCAGGGAATGGGAGGGAGATGTCATGCCATGGTGCTCAAGCGGCAGCAGTGACGTGGAGTCCAGCCATCTCATGATGAAGCTACAGTGGAAGAGAGCCCAGGGAAGTCGCCAGCCTCCGTGATTTAGCCCCGACGCTTCCAGAAAAGATTGTTCAGACCTACCTGGAGGTGCAGACAGGCGCTCTCTAGTCCAGACATGGTCTGGGAAGCCAACATGTAATAACTCATGCCTGGGCTGATGCAGTGAGGACGCAGAGGCCTTGGCATTAGCTTGTCCTTGCCAGCAGGGCATTAGAAGGAACCGCAATGTCTCCAGCTATTTTAGGCCCAATGCAGAAGATGTTATTTGTATTGTCACAGTGTCTGAGGAGACAGTATGTTACAGTATGCAAGGTACTTAGAGTATGCTGGAGGTGGCCCAGAACAAGTCTTTCAAAAGGAAACTTGATTCCAATCAGCCTGGGGAGTTACATGTTCAGTGTCAGCACAAATTCCGCAAAGCCCAGAGCCTCCAACCATAACCATCCTACACCAACTGCATGTTTTTCACACTATCCTTAGGATCGTTACAACAAATTCCCAACCATTTCTGAAATCAGCCTGGAGACAGAATGACTGTTTCAAGAAACGAGCTACAGATTAAAAGAGATAAAAATTACTTTCATGGAGTGGAAAGTACTAAGACTGTAGCATCTTCATTAAAGTTATAGTCTGTTTTTCTATCCCAGTTGGTCACCGGTGTGCATTGGCCCAGACTTACTTTATGATAATTACAACATAAATCACCCCAGAGTGTAAAGCTAGATTATAACTAGATGAGACACTTAAAAAAAAAAAACAACCCAACAACATAAAATCCCAATGAGTTCACCAATAAGCATTGTGTGCCCTCGTTAAAATTACCAAGCAAATTAGCCCTAATAGCATGAATGCTTCCAATTAATATTTCACTAAAAGAACCCAGTTTTGAACTCGGCATTTCAAATGAAGTTCTATTACCGATTGCTTTAACAAAATTCTCTACAGGAATCTTGATCGAAATAAAGGACAAATTACATCATAGATATTTATAAACCTGTGAGTAATTGCAGAGCTTCCATCTGCTTCATATTTTGTAACAGGGTCTCATGTAGCCCGAGCTGGCCTTAAACTTGCTCTGTAGCTGAGGATGATGTTGAATTCCTGATCTTCCTGCCTCTACCTCCCAAATGCTATGATCACCGTCGCTCACCACTGTGCTCACTTTTTGTCAAGCTATTTTACGATAAAAATATTAGCACTGCATTTTTGTATTTTCTGACTGTTTCATTCAGCTTTGAATTTCTACTTAGCAGAAATAGCCACCCTAATTCACAGAATCCTAGGCATGTGAAACCAAGCAAGTTCACGTTTGATTTATCCTGCCATAAAGGTAACTCATAATGGAAAATTCTATCGCAAAGAAATACATTGTTATTTCCCGTCCCAGAAAATAATGAACACCCTGGATCATACTTGCATGAGTTTTGCCTAAGCTTATTTATCTAGATATTTTTATTCCCTTCCTTATTCTTATAATTGCCCCCTAAAAAGCCATAAGCATTTGACATTGGTCACCAGAAGTCCTCTAGACCACTGCAGATCTGATTTCTTAAAAGTTGTTTTTTTTTTTTCTTTTTTGTTTTTCGAGACAGGGTTTCTCTGTGTAGCCCTGGCTGTCCTGGAACTCACTTTGTGGACCAGGCTGGCCTCGAACTCAGAAATCCTCCTGCCTCTGCCTCCCAAGTGCTGGGATTAAAGGCGTGCGCCACCACCGCCCGGCTTAAAAGTTGTTTTAAAGTTACACTTATTTATTTATTTAGTGTGTTGGGGTATACTGGTACCAAGTCAGATGGGTGGAGGTCAGAGGACAACTGTAGGTTATCATTTCTCTCTGCTATTCATCTGAGTCCTGAGGACTGAATTCAATTGTTAGGCATGGCTGGAAATACCCACTGAGCCATACAATACTTTTAAAAGTTTAATTTTTATTTGAGGCTGAGTCTCACTATGTAACCTTGGCTGACCTGAATCTCACTGTATAGACTAGGCTGGCCCTGAATTTACAGAAGTCTAACAGTCTCTGCCTCTGGAGGGCCGGAATTAAAGGTTATACCACTATACATGGTCTCCAAAAAAAAAAAAAAAATCCAACCACTTTTATAAACAGTACATATTAAATATATTTTTAGAGCCAAATCAGATTTTCAAATATTGAGGTCAAGAGTTCATACCAATAGTTTCACATATCTAACAAATTTACAACAATATTGGCATAATTCAAAGTGAACAAAGGACTTGGAATAGTGGTTGGTGAGATTTTAAGCCCCAGGATGAAGTCAGGCTTTCAGATAGTCTAAATCTATCTGTCTGTCTGTCTGTCTGTCTGTCTGTCTATCTATCCATCTATTTATCATTTGTCTATCATCTATACCTATATGTATATATGCACATATAGTTTTGAAAGTATATAGTATGAAAGTGTTTTGAAAACATTTTTCATACAATCTATTTTGACCATGTTTTCTGCCCAGTTCCTCCCAGATCCTCCCCACTAATCTACCCACTCGACTGTTTTTTTCTATCTCTTTAAAACAAAAACAGTAAAACAAGAAACACACAAGCTCCCCACAAGAACACAAAAAATGGAAACTGAAATAAATAAAGACCAATAAGAAAAAAAAAGCAAAAAGTCTACAAAAATATTGTCATAGTTCATGTAGGCACTAAGAACGTATTACTGGAGTTTGGTTGTTTTGTTTTGTTTTTGAGACAGAATCTCTCTGCATAGCCCTGGTTTTCCTAGAACTTACTCTGTTGATGAGGCTGGTCTCAAACTCAGAGATCTGTTTGTCTCTTCCCGTGAGTGCTGGGATTAAAGGTGTGTGCCACTATGGCCTGCTTGGTAGTCTAAATCGTCTATCTGCCTATCCGTCTGCCTGTCTCCCTGCCTGTCTCTGTCTACCTATCTATCTGTTGGTTTATCTATCTGTCCATCCGTCCGTCCATCCATCTGTCTTATCATCTTCTATGTATTTATTTCTTTTGGTTTTTGAGACAGGGTTTCTCTTGTAGCCCTGGCTATCCTGGAACTCACTCTGAAGACCAGGTTGGCCTCAAAATCAGAGATCTACCTGTCTCTGCTTCCCTAATACTGGGATTAAAGGCATGAGCCACCACTGCCCAGCTGTAATCTCCATCTTAATGATTGCATTTCTTTTCGCTTTTAGTTTTGCACTAATCAGCAGCCTTCACATTTCCAAATTAAGACCTAAAGAAAAGGATTTAGACACTTGGCTTCCAACTCTACAATGATGAGAATTCATAGTCTAACAGTTCCTTCGCATCCCCGACCCTCTGCGGCTGAGAATATTTCTTCTGGCTCCTCTACTCTGCTCTTGGCAGAAGCATCCAGGAGCGTTGTCTGACTCATCTGTACTTCTCTAGGCTTGGAGCTAACACCTCTGACCTTCCCTTGCCAGTCGAAGTTCCAACAAGGTGACAGAATACTAACTCACCTTTAGCGTTTCCTTCTGTGCGTCTTCTGTGAGTCTCTGTCCAATCACTTTCTCCCTCCCTATTTTCGTGTCTCTGGGCTCACATCCTCTAGCCCATTTTCTCACCAGCACACTGCACTCTTACAAGGATACTTCTGAGGCCTAGAATAACAGTTGTACAGAGTCTGAGGGGGAACATCTATCAACTCACAACTACTTTAAAGATACTTTTTTTGTCTACTTATCTTATTATTTATTTATGTGGTTTTGTGAACCTGTATGACAGTGCCTGAGGAGACCAGACGGGCCGTGGATACCCTGGAGCTGGAGTGACCGGCAGTTCTGAGAGGCTCAGTTTGGGTACTGGGAATGAAACCAGGTTCTCTGCAGGGCAGCATGTGATCCTGATTGATCGTTGGGCAATCTGTTCTGACTGAAGATGGTGTTGTTTAAAAGTTTAGTTTCTAGATTCCATTTCAAGCCACAGATTTTGATGAGCCACAGTATATAAGTATGTTAGATGTTAAGTGTACCTTTGCTTGCATTATTTCTGGCCCTAAAACAAGAGAAATGCTGGGTTTAATGGAATCCAGACACACTGGGTTGGGGAAAGGGGGATTGGGCACACGTGCATGCATGTGTACACACACACACACACACACACACACACACACACACACACAATGAAAACAAAAACAAGACAACAACAACCCTGAAGCTCATGGAGTGCATCTCCAGCTTCCCCATGAACAGCGTGTCACGTGGCAGACCACCAAGTTCCTCAAGACAATGTGTGCTCCTCAAAGCTGGATCCTGCCTTTTCCACAGGTTCATTGCCAGTCTGGTCTCTCAGGACCTCACCCCTTTGAGTTCTTCTACAAGCAGTGGAATCTCCCTCCCACTCCTCTGCCTCATTCTCAGTCGCACTCAGTTCCCTCCTCAGGTGCTGCCTCTGAGGGGAAGCTTTTCCTGTGTGTGGTGCACTTAACCTTAGACGGATCTCAAGGGCATCTGTCACATTTCTCTCTCTTTGAGACAGTCCTTGAAGATCAGGACTGCAGGACCCTATCTGGATATCTTGCCTCCCCAGCACGATGCCTGAAGCAGAGGGGACAGGTTCTGTGGATGTGTTGTCACTGTGGCATGATGACTCTCTTGGGTCTAGCCAGTCATAGGATAGTTTCTGTTGTTCACCAGAAATATTCCAACTGGTCCGTTGAACGTGTGTGCTTGCACCAAACAGAGCTCGTCATTATAAGATGATTTGGGTTTTGAGGTCCTCACTTTCTCCATATAGGCATCTTCTGCTTCTCTGTCCCCTGCTTAAAAAAAAAAAATTTCAACCGAATAAATGAATGTTGGTCAGGTTGTATTGGATCTGTAGATCTCAGGTGAGAGGCTCAGGACTCTCAACAAAGCTTCCTAGGTTGGCGATTTATTCCAGGGGCTCGTGATTTGTTCCAAGTGGAGTTCTGGGAGCCTTCTGCAGCATCAGTGCTTTCTAAAAGTTTAGGCTCCTCAGGATCTTCCTGTCAGAGCCCCTGAGATCCAGGCCCAACCCTGCATGTTCATAAAAGTCCTGGGAGACTCTCTTAAACACTCAAAGCCGGGACCACTTGGGGAAGGAAGTGAAGGCCAAATCCATGTGCCTCTGACTCACTGTGGCCTCTGGGGCCTGTGCTGAAAGCTATGTGCTGGGTTGTCAACTTCCAAATTATCATGCTACTGGTACCTTCTCTCTTTTGAGAGCTAAGTGGGATAACATAATGTCACTTTACAAAGTGCCAAACAATCAATGCATGTGAACTGTTAGAAATATTTATTTTGGCATATTTGACCCAATAACCTGTCTTAAAAACAAAGTAATCCCAACAAAATAAAGCCAACCAAACAAAAAAAAATTTAAAAATCCACAAACAAAAGAATATGAAAATGGGGGCTGAAGCTGCACCTCAATTGGTAGAGTGTTTTCCTGAGTTCAAACCCCAGCACTGTATAAACTTGGGAAGTGGAGGCAGGAAGATCAGAAGTTCAAGACCATTCTCAGTTGTTTAGAGAGTTCAAGGCCAGCCTGGGATATATGACACTCTGTTTCAAGAAACGAGAAGGAGGGATGTGAAAATAACTTCCCTGAAAGTAGCTTTAAAGCTGACCCTCTCAGGGATAGATCCCAGAATAGATTAACTAAAACGTGGGACAGGGGAGGCCTCCAGGCATAGTGCGCATGCCTCTATAGCTACCAGGACAGGGATGCCTTTCAGCCACCTGTCAATGCTCCTTATCCATTTTTATCCTTATACCTGCTGAATACTGGGGGTCTGTTTCCATTGCTTCTTTGTTTTCAGGAGTCTTCTTTAGGGGTTCAAGGCTGTATGCATGCTATTGGCTTGTTCCTCCGACCGAGCTTTAAGAAGGCCTGAGCCGGCAGGGCAGTGGTGGTGCACGCCTTTAACCCCAACACTCAGGGAAGTAGAGGCAGATAGACATCTGAGTGCGAGGTCAACCTGGTCTACAGAATGAGTTCTAGAACAGTGAAGGCCTTACAGAGAAACTCTTGTCTTGAAAAACAACAAAAGAAGAAGAAGGAGGAGGAGGAGGAGGAGGAGGAGGAGGAGGAGGAGGAGGAGGAGGAGAAGAAGAAGAAGAAGAAGAAGAAGAAGAAGAAGAAGAAGAAGAAGAAGAAGAAGAAGAAGAAGAAGAAGACCCGAGATGGTGGGTGTCAGTTGGGCAGCCTGGGAAATCTGTTGAAGCCTTGATTTGACCTGTTAAACACTTACTTCTGGATGACTTGTGGGGCACTCCAGGGAGGTATGGTACAGACACCTAAGGAACCCCTGGGCTCATGAGGACCTACAATGAGGAGCCTAGCTTGGTTCAGGAGGCCCAAAGAGAAACACTCAGAATGCTTTATCATCTGGCACCGGTAGCTGTAAGACACCCCATTCCCCATCCATTTTGCTGTCTTCTTTGTGATCAGAGAACTTGAGGCCGACCCTCCATTACTATCACTCTCTTTCCCATAATGCTCTAGGATGGGAACTCCCTGGGGACAGGGGTAAGCATGTTTTGTTTCTAGTTCACTGCTGCACTCTTGGTACCTAGCACATTACATACCAGTCAGTAAGTACATGTTGATTGACTGGATGAATGAATGAATGAATGAATGAAAGAAACACCAAGAGCAACATAAGTGCAGGGTGCTGGGGTTTAATCCTTACTAGAGATTCAGAAATAGTTTTTCGGTGCTAGGGTGACCCAAGTTGAGGAACTAAGCATTGGCCAGGAAATGCAGAGGTGAGAAGGCAGTGTAGCTGTGTGCTTAGAATACAGGACCTGACCCCCGATGCTGGAGGGGTACCCTTAGCACAGAAATGCTTGGAGGGATGGGTGGAGCAGCGACTGACAGGTACTTGGGCAGGAGAAGGTACAAAGGGGGTCTTAGTGAAGGGCTAGGAAGGAGATGGTGGCTTATGGTGCTGGTCTCTGGAAAGCTAAACCAATCTGCAGTCAATCACCCTGGACCACAGAGTCTAGCTGGCATTTGGAGACTTGTTCTGTAACAGAAGAGAGGCTTAGGAGAGGGGTCAGCATGGGGACCGTCAGAACTAGGACCTGGTGAGAAGCACCCCAGAAGACACAGGATATGGTCCAAAGGCTTGGCAGGTCAGTGAGTGGACGGGACTTGAGTCAGACTCTGGTTTTCCTCACTCTGGCCCCTGCCGCTGGGAACTGCAGCTAGGAAGGGGTTCTGAGTGGAAGAAGGCCTACTTGTTCTCTGCTGGGTTGTCGCCTGGCTGTTCTGCTTTTAGAACAACCCGCCCAGGCACCCCACCCTTGGCCTGTTGAGGTGTGAGTGCTCAGTTTACAGGCCCCCCTGCTCAGCTGCTGTGGGCTCTGAAGGCCATTCTCAGAGAACTGTGTCTGCCCACAGACTAAGCCCTGAATTCCAAGCCCTAGTATTGGACCTCCACCTGAGCCTGGGGACCTGTCCTCAGAGTCCCTGGGGTGTCAGGGAAGTAAGGTCCCCTTTGAGGCCTGTGCTGGCTAGTTTTACGTCAACTTGACACAAATAAGCTAGAATTATCTGAAGGAAGGGAACTTCAGTGGAGAAGATGCCTCCTAAGATCCAGTTGTAAGGCATTTTCTTAATTAGTGATTGACTTGGAAGGACCAGCCCATTGTGGGTGGCGCCATCCCTGGACACTGGTAGTCTTGGGTTCAAGAAGAAAGCAGGTGGAGCAAGTCAGTGAGTAGCACCTCTCCATGGCCTCTGTGTCAGCTGACTCCAGGTTCCTGCCCTGCTTGAGTTCCTATCCTCACTACTTTGATGATGAACTGTTGTGTGGAACTGTGCATGAAATAAACCTTTCCTCTTCAAGACTTCCTATACAGAAGCCCACTTTATTGACATGTTTATTTCTTTTGTTTATTTGTATTCAAGACGGGATCTCACTAAGTAGTTTTGGTTGTCCATGAACTCACTATGTAGACCAGGTTGGCCTAGATTTCACAGAGACCCACTTGCTTCTGCTTCCTAAATACCAGGATTAAAGGCATGTACCACGACATCCTGCTAATTTTTGTTTTTTAATTCAACTTTTTAAATACATCCTAAAAATGTCCCCAAGAAAATGGAACAGAGATTCAAGGTAGAGCTTCTAGGTTTCATTAATAGTTTTCAAATCCATGGGACTGGCGCTGTTGCTTGGTTGACAGACTGCACAGCTAACATGCACAAGGGCTCTGAAGGGACCTTACTCCTTCAGTCAACTGCAGGGACCATGAGGACAGGCCCCTAGGCTCTGGTGGAGGTCCAATACCAGGTCTTAGAATTCAGGGCCCCAGCATTGTGCACACCAAGTCCTTGCATGTCACCCTAGTGTTAATAGGGAGACAGACGATCAGGAGTTCAAGATCATCCTGGGCTACATAGCAAGTTAAGGGTCAGCATGGTCTACATGAGATTTTTATCTCAAACAAAGCAAGTACATTCTCCTCCGCATCCATCCTTCACACATAAGCACAATGTTTTTGTTTTTGTTTTGTTTTTGCAAGAAACAAAAACGTTTCTCTGACCATTTGAGAAGAACCAAGCTTTTTTGGTTTCTTCTTCCTATTTTCTGAATCATGAGCTCTCCAAACGATAAAAGAACTTATTAAAGTTAGCCCTTCATTTCATCTCCTTTCTAAAGTTCCAGCAACCCTGTGCATGCCATTTCTGGCCTCCCTCTGGAACTCACACAGCTGCCTTGCGTGTTATGGAAGAATGTGAGGTATCTTCCTCTGGTCATTTGTTGTAGGGGAAAAAAATCTATTCCCCTGGTGACAATGCCAGGGTCTCAGGACACAACTCGAGCAGGCAAGAGCAGGTGCCTTCCTCACAGTTGGTCTCGGTCGGCAGAAAAGGAAACGGGATGCTAATGGTTAGGCTGTGGCATTCCCTGGACTCTGACATCTGGACATCTGCACAGTGGGGAAGAAGAATGAGAAATAAATTACATTTCTTTTTACCTGCCTAGGTCTCTGAGTGCTTACAGAGCATCTGTTATGTGAAATACAAGGAGAGGCTAGAAGAGAAAATTGAGTCCTCTGCTCTGTGGTACTGTCTGGAGGTGGGGGTGGGAGGTGAGGAGTGAGATGTATAGAGTTCATGCCATTACAGTTGGCTCCTTGTGCCATATTCTCTCTGACCTCCACTCACCCTAATTTGCTTAGTGACCTTCACAGACTCCCTTTGCCCTGCAACCCATCTCCACCTAAAAGGGGACACAGCTGAGAACTACTGAACGTCCCTGCTACTTCCAAGTTGTGTGACTTTGGCTCATCTCTGGGAAGTCCCAGCACTTCCATCTGTAAATTAGGAACCGTACTTATACGCATTATGAGTTTTTATGAAGATTAGCTTATGTTTGAAAGGTGCTTAGCTCAGTGCCTGCCACTCCAAGAGGTTGGGCTTCTGGCATAATTCTGACCTTCAGCAGCCCGGAGCCAAGGTAGGCTTTGGTGGTGCTCTTAATCCCAGCACTCAGGAGGCAGAGGCAGGAGGATCTCTGTGAGTTTAAGGTCAGGTGGATCTACAGAGTGAGTTCCAGGACACCCAGGGCTACGCAGAGAAACCATGTCTTGAATAAAACAAAACAAAACAAACAGAAGGAGGAGGAGAAGGAAGAAGAGGAGGAAGAAGGAGAAGAAGGAGGAGGAGGAGGAAGAGGAGGTGAAGGAAGAGAATGAGGAGGAGGAGGAGGAGAAGGAAGAAGAAGAGGAGGAAGAGGAGGATGAGGACGAGTAGGGGGAGAAGAAACAGCAGCAGCAGTCATTACCACTGCCTGGACCAACCAGCAGACTGTCTGTAAGCTCCATGGCAGGGTGAAAAGAGGAGACCTTAGGCTGTGGTTGGGGAGATAAGAGGAGCCCACAGAGCAAAGCAGTGGACAAAGCTGGAGCCAAGCTATGGTATCGCTGCTGTGGTTTGGATATGGGCTAGCCATGTGGCTTTGCCTGTGTTTGGTAGTGATGCTGGAGTGCTGGAAGTCCAGCAGTGGGTGTTTAGGCCACTCCTGCATGGGTTGATGTTGCTCTCTTGGAACCCAGGTCAGCTCCCATAAGAGCGAGTTGTTACCAAAGGCGCAAGCCTAGCTGGCTCCTCAGGCCCTATTGCTTCATGCCTTGCCACTGACTGTTCTCTGCCCAGCATGGATTCCCATCCTGGTGCCACCTACAGTGTCACGGTGTAGCCAGATGACCCTCATCAGAGGCAAGCTCTTGGATTCTAAAGCTACACTAACTTCTTTTGTTTATACAACACCGAGCCTCTGATATTTTTGTTATTGTAACAGGAAAAGTACTAATACACTAGGCACAAATAAACTAGGGATGTGTATAAGAAGGCAAACTGGGAGAATAGGCCAGGGAAGTCTTCTCAGATCAGTTGGAGTTAGGGTCTTGATGGGACTAGAAGGCCTGTCTTAAGTAAAGCCATCTTTTTGAGGTTGAGTTTGAGTTTGTTCAAGATGAGCTAGCTTCAAGCAGACAAGGATGATGTGGGCTTTGGAACTTTTCTGCTGCCACAAAGGCTAAGTTGATATTTGGATTTAGTAAGCACCTACTATGTGAGGATCTCCCACATATGGAAAAGCTCTCATAACACAAGGCACCATTGTGGGAGGCATAAATATGTGCCTGGGGCCTTGCTGTTTAATGCACATTGTTCTAGAAGCTTCCTGGGGAGATGCTAGGCAGAGCTCAAGGGTCATTTGTTTTCTTCTGAGGAGAACCCAGTTTAGAAGCTTTTCAGACAAGATCTGGGATTGAGTTAGTATGGTTTAGCTCCAATCCCTGACCCTCCTTTATTTTTTTAGTCATGCAAAGCTTCTTTATTTAGAAGGAATACTACTTAGAAAGATTTTTTTTTTAAATTCAAATATCCATCACTGACTCTGTGGCTTTGTGGTTACGTAGGAGTTCACGATTCTTAGGAGAGGCAGCCGAAATATTCGGGGCTGACGTGTCCCAGTGTCTACAGCTCACTCTTGAAATCCTTAAATACAGCTAGAGAGAGAAAGTGGTCAACACAGATGAGTGGTTGCTGAGCAAAAATGGGGAGTGTTTGATATAACCTAGTTTCCAGTTTTTTTCTTGTTTGGAAACTGGCAAATAAGAAGGTGGGGAAATTGATTAAACCGGAAAGAGAAAACAAAGAGAACCCTATCACTACTGCTGGTGATTTGTTCTAGTATTTTAAAGATGGGATCTCCTATAATCCAGGCTGGCTCCAATTTGCTATGTATCTGAGAACGACCTTAAGTTTCTGATCTTCCTGCCTCTACTTCCCAAGTCACTAGCCCATAAGCTTGTGCTACCTCGCTTGACTCCGATTGGTCCTTTGGGGCTTTAGCCTGATTACTCCCTCTGTTGCCTGGACCCAAAGAGATCTTTTCACTGTGTGGCTTGATAGCTCTTCATGCTCTTTTGCTCTTCAACACTGAAGCATTCCAGCCACCCACTACAAGCCTCATTTTCTATTTTTCCACCTTGGGGGACCCCCTCTCTGCCTCTGATTTTAATCTTTAGGTTATCTGAGGCTCCGCTTTACCCTGTCCCAGCCGACATGGAAACAGAGGGGCAGCCCCTGAAGGAGGATGTGAATGCAAAGTCTCTAGAGATCTGCTGATGTGTGTCAGAATGGCTAAGATTGGCAAAACAAGTGTCAGCTCATGCATTGCTGGTGGGAAGGCAAGCTGGTACAGACACTATGGAAACCAGCGCGGCCTTTCCTCAGCAAGATGGGAATTGCTCTATCTCAAGATCCAGCTATACCACTCTTGGGCATATGCCCAAAGGGTGCTTCATCCTGCCACAGAGACACTTGCCCGGTTGTGTTCTTTGCTTCTCTATTGATAATAACTAGAAATTGGAAACAACTTAGATGTCACTCAACAAAGAATGGATAAAGAAAATGCACTTTTACACACTGGATCATTACTTAGTTTTTTAAAAAAAAATACATCATGAAATTTACAGGTAAATGGAAGAAACTATATATTAAAAAAAATCATCCTAAGTAAGGTAGCCCAGACTCAGAAAGACAAATATGGTAGGTGTTTGATTATATGTGGATATTAGCTTCTAAGTCAACGATAGCTAAGCTATAATTTGTAGAACCACAGAGGGTCGTAGGTATAGCACAAAGGACTAGAGGGGACAGATAGATCTTGCTATAAAAAGAAAATAGAATAGATAGTTATGAGTGGATGAATGGTGGGTTGGAAGTGGAAGATATGAGGACAGACAGCTAAAATTAAGGGCCATTTGAGGGGTGTTATGGAAACCTGATACAGTAGAAACTTCCTAAAAAATATATGTGAAGCTTTCTAAATGAAATCAAATAATTGGGGAGACAGTGTCCCAACTGGCCATCTCTTGTCAACAAATGAAGCTTCCATTACCTTTAGTTACATCTAAGAGTTGTTGGTCAAAGGGGTCTCATGGGAATCCCAAAACAACTCAGGCTGTTATCAAGAGTATAGGTTGCTTTCCACAAACTGACAGCAAGGCCCCATTGCTGGAGACAACACCCACACAGCTCTTGAACATGAGAAGTCAAGCTGGTGCCTACATAGATCCTTCACCCCTACATTCTAGCATCTTTGGTACAGGAAGGTACTTCTCTGCATGTCACTATAAGAGAAATGTAAACACCGAACCAGCTACAAACCCTTTGATCTACAATAGTGTTCTGCCTACAAAATGTGCTAGGGCAATGGTGGCACAAAACTTGTGGGAGTAGCCAACCAGTATCTGAGTTGACTTAAAGCCCTCTCCAGGAGATGAAGCCATACCTGAAACTGTTGGGTGACCAAGAACAAGAGACTAGATAGCCCAGGGACCTAAGATAAAATAAAAACCAAATACCACTGGTCTAAAACTCTAAGAACAGCAAAAACATAGTGATAAATTGACTCCTAATGAAAGTCATATATATGAATATATATACATATGAATATTCATATATATTTATGAATATATATCCTATATTCATAAATCTGTGTCTTGCTTAGCCATCTTCAGAGAAGCTTCTTCCTTTTGCAGAAGATGAGAACAAATACAGAGACTGAGAGCCAAACATTGTTTAGAGAGCGAGAGGCCTTGGCACACTCAGCGAGAAACAGGATATCTTCATCAAATCCCTCCCCTCAGTGGTCAGGGAACCCCATGGAAGAGGATGCAGAAAGAATATAAGAGCCAGAGGGGATGGAGGACACCAGGAAAGCATGGCCTCTGCACCAAGAAGAGCAAAGATCATTACGAATTCACAGAGACCTTACAGATGTAGAAACAAGTGGATTTCTGAGTCCTCTTCTCTCCTCTCCTCTCCTCTCCTCTCCTCTCCTCTCCTCTCCTCTCCTCTCCTCTCCTCCCCTCCCCTCCCCTCCCCTCCCCTCCCCTCCCCTCCCCTCCCCTCCCCCTCCTTTCTTTCTTTCTTTCTTTCTTTCTTTCTTTCTTTCTTTCTTTCTTTCTTTCTTTCTTTCTGGTTTATCACAACAGGGTTTTCTGTATAGCAGTCACACTATCTCAGCACCATACCCAGCTAGATCTCTGATTTTTGTGCCTTCTTTTGGGCCCTTTTTCTTCTGTTGGTTTGTCCTGTCCAATTTGGATAGGATAGCTCCTGTTTCATCTTATTATATGTTAATATTATCTCTTCGAAGTCTGCTCTTTTCTAATGAGAGACAGAAAAGGAGTGGAAGGGAGGTGGAGAGGGAGGAACTTCGAGAAGGGGGAGGGGCGCCCATCATCGGGATATATTATGTAAGGGAAGAATCTATTTTCAATAAAAGGACGCTAAAATAAAAATTAGTATATAAAAAGAAAGAGTTCTAGGTGTGGGTTCTTTAGGGGACCCAAAGCGTGAACTTCAAGATCGCCTGAACAAATACCTGTAGTGCTGAATCTGAGGCAGAGAGAGAGAGAGAGAGAGAGAGAGAGAGAGAGAGAGAGAGAGAGAGAGAGAGAGGGGCCAGGGGCCAGGGGCCCCTCTACAGGCAGGGGGGAGTGGGTGTCTGAGGTCAGACTTACTAAGAGTCTGTCAGTCTATTGATAGACTTCTCGGGTAATTTAAAGCCTGGGCTCTTTTAACCTTACAGTACTTGCTAACTTTAGCCTTACCCTGCAGTAGTATTTTCATGGTGCACTGCGTATTAAAGTTCTCATTCATTCATTCCACCCTGACTCACTGGTGCTTATTTTGGTCCTAGCACTGTGCCAGGGCTAGGGACACAGGGCTTCACTGTGACTTCCAAACCAGGGATCTTTGTGAGGTGGCAGCTAGAGGAGAGAGGAAGGTGAAAGGGAGACAGACTAGATGGTGAGGGGCACTTTGAGGGGACTGAGGTAGAGGACACCACGAATGAAGGTACCCACTGATCCGCACGCATTTTCCAGAATAGAGGAGCTCAATGGGCTTTGTTTGGGCTGTGAAAAATTTATAATTAGCCCAGCCAGCTGGCCCAGGCTGGGTGGAGGACGCCCCCCTCACTCCCTTTGCCTCCTCTGGTTTCAGAAATAGCAAGTTCGTGCAGGCACGGGGTGCTTTGCCCAGGCAGAGCAGCAGGCTACCCAGGACTGGCTGGTGGGGGTCGGGGGTGGGGGTTGCAGCTCCCAGCAGGGAGGTGGGATTCCATCTGAGGGGGGGGTCCCCAGTCCTGCAGTGTCTGGCAAGAGAGAAGATGAGCCTCTGTCCTTCCCCTCTCATTCCTGAAACTCATCTTCTACTTCCTCTTTCCCTTTTTCAGGCCTGATGGGCAGATGCCATGGTGGGCAAGCTCAGTATCCCGGGACAGTGGGAAGTGGTAACCGCCAAGCTCGCCTCCATCCACTTTACACCAGGCTAGACCCTTCACAACTCTGCCTGAAATCCGTTCTGCTTGAGCCCAGCACCAAAACAGCCATGGACTTGCTCTCGCTGGGCCTTACAAGTTGCTTAGAAGCTCTCAGGCACCTGAGAGATGCAGAAGCTGGTTTGAGTGGGTGAGGAACACCATGTGTGTACTTGTGAGTGGGTGGGAAAGGGGTGTCCCTGCCTGGGGGTGCTGGCAGTCACGAGGATGAGTAATGGGCATGGAGCATCTGTCCCCACACCAGACAGCCATGGCCTGGTTCCACCTCCCAGATTGCTGCTGTGGGTTAGATATGGTTGTCCCCAGGAAAACTTACACTCAGGCTTGGTCCTTTAGGAGACGATTGGGTCATCAAGGAGGATTAGAGTCCTGGAAGGAGTCCTCTCAAGTAGATTAGTTACCATGAGAGCTACTTGGCGTGAAGCAGCAGTGTCCTTGGTGTGTGGCCTCGTCAGTGTGTGCCCACTTGCCCTTTCACATTCTACCATGAGTTGAAGCACCGAGCCTTTGCCAGAAACAAAGAAGGTAGTGCCAGGGACATTCTCTTGAGATTCTCAGCCTGGCAATCATGAGTACAAGTTGACCTAGGCTCAAGTGTTCTGTAACAGTGGCAGAGACAGATCAAGATAAGTACTCCAAGTGGCCCCATGTCCTCTCACCCTCCTTCCGTCTCAGGTGTCCCCTCCCTCCTCCCCACCAGACCACAAACACCAATATAGTGATGGTTTACCCTCATAAGTCAACTTGACTGGAGCCTCCTAGGAGGCACGCCTGTAAGGCATCCCTAGAGAGGTTTGATGAGGAGCCTTGAAGTGGAGGCTGGGGTCTTGCACTGAAGAGCGGGAAAGGAGAAAGCCATTGGAGCACCAGTATTCACTGCTCTCGGATTCCTGAGCACAAATGTGATGAGACCACGTGCCTCCTGTTCCCTTTGCTTTTCTTCTTTTTTTAATGTATTTATATTTGTGTTATGTGAATGAGGATTTGCCTATGTGTATGTATGGGCACCATGTAGTTGCAGTACTAGCAAAGGCCAGAGGAGGGCGCTAGCCACTACGTGGGTGCTGGGAACCGAACCTGGGTCCTCTAAAGAGAAGCAAGCATTCTTAATTGCTGAGCCATCTCCCAAGTCCCCAACCTTCCTTCTTTAAGTTGTTTTGTCAGGCATTTTGTCACAGTGGTAAGAACACAAACTGATACTAATAAATGCTACTGGTGGCCACTAGAGTCCTCATCGGCAGCAGTGCTGGAAGTTTCTGGAAAACGAAGCCCAGCTGAGCATGGGCAGTGGGACCCAGAAAGTCCTCCTAAGAGGGTGTGAGGGAAGCAGAGCCGCGTGAGAAACTAGTCTGCCTCTGCGCGCGCTCTTGCTCCTCCCCTGCCCTGGTGCCCAGCCTCCTGCGTACATAGAAGCAGTTCCCTGAAATACTGGCTAGAGCTTCCTTTCCCGACTGACTTCACCCTTCTTCCACCACAACCCTGTGTGTTGTCCAACCTGGCTTTGGAAATTAGGTCAAGCCAAAAATGGCCTCTTTTGGGAGAGTCTTCAATGGGTAATAAGTTGGCTGCTTATATTAGACACATTTCAGTGGATGGGTGGGTAGGGACCACAGTAAGATTTTTTTTTAACTTGTTGAATCAGTTTCACAGAAAGTCAGTATTTCTGACTTCTCTTGAAGTTCTGTAGAGCCACAGTGACATTTGGGGGCTGCCCCTAGAGCCAACCTCCCTCTTACTTTCCAGATCTTATCAGTTCTAGGAAGCTGAGTTTTTTCCTTTCCCAATTCTTATGTTAAATGCATCATTTCTAGGCCTGCGCATTCTATCCATGGAAACATTAAGGTGAGGTCAGCCTGAAATAGTGCAGACCCCTGTGGAGAACATAGACACACAAAAGGGAGAAAGCAATGTGGGGGTAAAAGCAGAGACCAGAACAATATTTCTACAGGCCAAGGAGTACCACAGATGGAAAAAAAATAATCCTGGAAGCCAGGAGAGTCTCCTGGGATGAGTCCATCTCAGCATTCTCAGAAGTATGGCCCAACACACAACTCCAGCTCAGATTTCCTCCAGAGCTGTGGTGGGTTTCTATTGGTCTTGAATTACCTAGCACATGATATTGGTACAGCAGCACTAGGAAACTAGACCAGCCCCCACCACTCCCTCATACTTGGTAGCTATATGGGTTACCTGTCCTGCCTGGGCCTAGATATATTTGCATTCTCACCTGCTGTTATAGAACTGTGTCTTCTTTACAGTAGATGTGCTGTGGTCTTGATTCACGGAAGGGAACATTCACAAGACCAAGTACATCAGCATTCCCTTAAGGAAGGGGTGTGTGTGTGTGTGTGTGTGTGTGTGTGTGTGTGTTCAGCCTTCACATGGATTCTACCTAAACTCTCCCAGCCTACCTCCCAGTTGCATGTACTCCTACTTCAGTGCCGGTGACCTAGGGAGTTCCTAGACTTGCAGTGGTTCCCAACCTGTGAATTGTGACCTCTCTAGGAACCAACATCTCTTTCACAAGGGTCCCTAACTAAGACCATTGGCAAAGCAGATATTTATGTTACAAAATTATAGTTCTGAAGTAGCAATAAAAATGACTTTATGGTGAATGTTACAACGTGAGGAACTGTCTTAGGGGCTGGAGTATCAGGAAGGTTGAGAATCACAGTGCTAGAGGGTAGAGGAGCAGGTCAACTGGAGTGGGGAAAGTCCATGATGCAGCTCTCATGAGTTGTCACATAAGTTGGGGCGGGGCTTTTCGTTCATGCAGCTTCCCAAGCAACCTAAGTTCCTGTAAATAACCTCAATAATTTCATTGGTTCACTAAGTTGGATTTGAATGACATGGTGATTTCTTTGGTCACACAACATATGAGTCAATTCCTTTAGGTCAGAGGATGATGTCCTCACTCCTGTAGTCTTGAGAGGTCAAGAGGGAGGCCACCTGGAGAGTAAGGACTCTACCTGGAGGTGCTAGTGTCCCCAAGCTGCCAGGGCTCATTATCCCACAGCACTAAGGGGGTGACCAGAGTCCCCAGCAGAGGACTGAGTGAAATATGGCCCAGGTTTGGTAGCAATTCCTACACAGGGGACATGGGGACATACAGTATCTTAGATGCTAAGGAAGCCATGGAAACTGACTGCAACATCGAGGTCTTCCCAGGAGCTCCAGGTGTACATGTATCCTGGACTCTGTCATAAGGATGAGGAGAGCCCAGTGCTGTGGGAAGAAAGGAAACCAAGGCCAGCCTCAGAACGCAAAGGCTTGAGAGCGTTAAGGGCAAATAAATGTCCCTTGTTCTCTTAGCCTGAAGAGGCTAAGGCAGCAGCCTGGAGCAGGGGAGCAGCTTTAAAACATCAACAATAACAGCACATATGTCCTCACAGACAAGGATGACCCTTTCTTTCTTTCTTTCTTTCTTTCTTTCTTTCTTTCTTTCTTTCTTTCTTTCTTTCTTCCTTCCTTCCTTCCTTCCTTCCTTTCTTTCTCTTTTTTATTTTTATTTTTGAGACAGGTTTTCTCTATGTAGCCCTGGCTTGTCTTGGACCTCACGCTGCAGACCGGGATGACCCTGAACTTGCAGAGATCCCCATGCATCTGCCTCCAAAGCGTTGGGATTAAAGTCTTGCACCACCGTTGCCCGGCTGACCTTGAACTTCTAATCGTTCTGCTACCTCCTCCCAGGTACTGGAATCACAGGTATGTACCCCTAACCTGCTTTAAGTGTGGTTATGGTGTTGGGGACTGAGCCCAGGAACATATTCATGTTATGGAAACACGTTACTGACGGAGCTACCTTCTCTGCCCCAGGAGTAGCTGCTCCCACCAAGACCACCAACTTCTCCACAAGTGAAGCCTCTCAGTGCATGCTGTCTCTCCGCACCACTGATTTCCTTCTTAGCCTCTGTTCCAGCTGGGAGTTTCTGCCTAGCTTACCTCCCTTCTCTTCAGGGTGGTTTGAGAAGACAAGTCTGAGGGACAAGCCATGCCACCTCCTGCAGAAGTTTCAGTAAGCTGGTTAGGCCCAGTGCCCATTTTATCAGCCCATTGGTTCTCCTGGCTCCTTTGTTCCTTCATTCAATTGCTCATGTGCATAGCACAAGATAAAACAGACCTGGTCCTTTTCACACATTGTGTATACTTCTAGAGCCTGATGGCGACACATGTAGTTACGGAGAACAGAAAGCAGGTAGGGGAGAGGCTGGACTGAGAGCCATCTTTATTATCACAGGGAGGCTAAGAAAGCCTCTGATCAATGCCAGGCAAGGTCTGAAGGGTGAGAGTCAGCCCAGGGCTCTTGGGCAGAAGATGGGGTCAGTGCAAAGGTCCTGCAGCAGGAAAATATTCACCACATTCCCAAGTGGCTAGAGCTGTCCAATGGCTGGATGCTCACGAGGTGTGACTCACGATGCCATCACACCGATAGGGAAATGCTGCTGTTCTCAGGCATCAGAGCTGAGCACCCAGGAGGGAGACCAGGTAGGGGCTCTTGTGGATGATTCAGATGGACGGTGACACACACCTAGACCTGGGTGTGATTGTGGAGGCAGGAGGGGCGGGACAAGCAAACCTGGAATTAGGAAGAGGTCTCCTTTGTGAAGGAGTGGTTCAAAGGGAGGAGCTGATAAGAGAGTGAAGGGAGGAGGATCAAAATACATTATATGCTTATATGAAATTGTCAAAGGATAAATAGAAAGAATTAACAAAATAAAACAAAACTAAGAGTCCTGGTGGCGGTGGTGGTGGCGGTGGCGGCGGCGGCTCACACCTTTCCATAGTGAGACCCTGTCTTGAAAAACAAAACAAAACAAAAGAATCTCAAACCAGAACTGGAGAGAGAACGTAGTAGTTAAGAAAACCTACTAATTCTGGAGAGGATCCAGGTTCAGTTCTTAGCACCCACATCAAGCAACTGTAACTCTGGTTGTAGGGGATTTGATGTCTCATGAGTGTTCTCTCTCTCTCTCTCTCTCTCTCTCTCTCACACACACACACACACATAATAAATAATAATAAATATTATTATTATTAATAGTAATAATAATAATAATAAACCCAAAGAGCCCTCATGTGTTGAATTCCCTGCTCCCAGTGTTTCAAGTATGGTGGTACAGGCCTTGAAGGATGCTCAATGAGCTCCCTCAGATGGACTTAATCTGTGAATCTGCTACCTGGATGCACACAAGAGGGAAGACCATGTGAACACTCGGGGAGAAGGTAGCCCTCTGCAAGGCAACCAGAGGCCCAGAGAGAAACAGCCGGCCCCGTGTGAGCTCGTCTCTGCAGGCTTCAGCACCAGGGAAAGGCATTTCTGTCGATAAGGCAGTCCTCGGTTGTGCTGTTCTGCTTGTTATGTCTGTGTCTGTGTAGCTCCCTTGAAAGGACTTCACCTAGCGAGTCGCAGTTGATCCTAGCCACAACCCTCAGAGATACATGCTCATTTCTCAGATGCAGAAGTGGAACTCTGGAAAGTGGCGACAGAGCAAGGCCTGGGGGGGAAGGTGGGCACTTAGGGAGCAAGGCCTTATGGGAAGGGTGCGGCCAGGCTGACTTCTGAGTCGCCCTCCTTATCTGCAGCCAGTGGAAGGTCAGACCTGTCTCATATCTGTCTCTTCCCACCCTGCCCCTCAGAAAGCCAAGGTTGGATCCCTCTGCCCGTCTCGTGGACCACAGTGTGCCTGTGTCTGCGTAGGGCCTGTGGTCTTCTGTTAGGCCCTGTGTTAACCCCAAAGCACTAGTCTCTAATTTCAGACGCTGAGGTCAGTGGGGGGTGGGGAGGAGAAAGGCGACTTTGGGTGGGAAGGGTATGTGAGTGTCTCAAAGCTGCGCTTCTCAGGCACGGACTTGCAGACCTGCTGCGGAGGCAGGGTAGCTATAAGTATGCGAGGATTCCTGTACTCTTCAGCTACCGTGCCCAGTCAAGTCATGCCCTCGAGGTCTTACTGAAGCCTGGATCCGTGCCTTAGTGTGTTCTATAATTCTCTGTGTGGCCTATCAGCAGCTATGAGAGTCGTCGGTTAGAGCGCGCTCCTGTGAAGCTGTGAGGTGGCTCTGTCTGTGCCGGCTGTCACACCCTGCCTGGTGCTGTCATAGGTTGCAGTTGGGCTGCACACTCGCCACAGCCGGGCAGAAAACCAAGAAGGAAGCTTGGGCGTAAGAGGACGGAAACTAGTGTGACAGAGATCTAAACCGCCCACGTGGTCTGTAATCCTCTGCCTGCTCCGCCTCCCCCACCCATGACCTCAGCCTGAGAACTGCAGCTTGGATTTGTGCTCTTCAAGGTCTGTCGTGATCAGCCCTTTACACCTTTACAAGGGGATGTAGACAGGAGCTGGCCAGGGGCTCTAGCCCTCTGCCTCTGACAACAGCTGATTGTGAAAGGTCCCGCCTAGTGTACACCAGAACAAGAAAAGGGAATATCTTTGGGGCTGGAAATGCAGAGACTACAGTAGCCTTGAAGTCACGGGCTGTCCATCTCCTGCTCGGCAGAGGGCTGTCCCTGGGCCGTACAAGCAGTGTTTCTGGAATCTACCCGGAGGCCTCTTCCTCCTTTATTGAAGTCACACCTGTAGGGGCCTGGCTCTTTGTTCCCTTCCCAGGTCAGAGGGACACTGGGTGTCTAGAGATGACCATGCTGGACCGAGGTGAGGCTAGAATGGAACTAGGGATGGGGGGAGGGGCTCAGAATCATGGCCTGCGTCTGGTAGGGGACAGTCTTCTCCCTCTGTCGCTGGGCAAGACTGACATTAGGGCAGTTCTCCTGGGACCCAACTTTGTTAGGAGACCTGGAGACATAATGGGGCTGCAGTCGACTGTGCCTGCTGGAAAAGCTGCAGGGCCCCAGATCTAGGTACCCACAAATAGCCCGGCCCAGCAGAAGCTGCTGACTACAAGCCTCCCAAACTGTGACCACAGGGGTGGGACTGGCGCCTGCCGAAGGAGGGTGACCACAGTGTTGGGACTGTCTCTCTGTGTTCTGCTGGGTGTTCTTACCTCCTGGTCACAAGTTCTCCTACTTTGGGACTAGTTTCTTCGATTTTTTTTTTTTAAAGAAACATTAGTCTTTGTCCCTCGATCTTCTAGTTCCCTCAACCCACCACAGCCTACATGCTGCCTAGGTACCTGGTTTCACTTAGCAGACGTCAGTGTTCTGCTTATCATTTTATGGGTGATTCTGTAGTTTCAGACAGGAGAAGCTGCTGTGTTCTGAGTAGGGGCTTTTGGGGTGAGGGGTGGGGGCTGGGGAGGCAATGTGTACCTTGAGACTCAAGGAACATCTCAGGTCTGACCTGACCTTCCCAGGATCAGAACAGGAGAGAGTACTGTGGAAAAGAGGACAGGAGGAAATGTTGGGGGTGGGGCAGCGGGATCTGGGCAGGAGCCCTGTGTTGTTCTGACTGGGAATATAAGGGGCAGTGGTTGAGATGGGAAGACATGGGGTAAATAGGTAGGGCTAGGACCAAGAGGACTTGGAACTTCCTGTTGGAAGAGCCTGAAGAAGAATTGCTGATGCAGGGGCTCAAAGGATGTAATGGGCACAGGACACCCGGAAGGAAGCTGGTGGTTGAAAGAGAGAGAGAGAGACAGACTAGGGAAGGATCTTGTGTGGATCAAGTAACCACCTGATAACATCAGGGCTCCACTAAGAGGACTCTAAGGTGGGTCAGGGCAGAAAGGCCCATGCACTTCTGAGGAGCTCAGAATAGGGGTGTCTGGGTAAGGGGCCCATGGATTAGGCAGCGAGGACTCAGTGGGCTACAGCCTGAGCCTAGAGAGGTCAGAGGCAGGCGTAAACAATTGGTAGGCCCATATAGTACAAAAAGGCAGCAGCTAATAGTAATTAGGGAGATGTGCTTGGTCTCTTTTGTGAGCATAAAATGAGATGCTGAGAAATGCTGGCAGCAGGCCAAGCCAGGGCAAGCCACAGGCAACATCAGCTGTGTTATTACTGAAGAAGCCAGTGTCGTCTGGAGCTACACTAGGTGCCCTTTCTGCCCTTCCCTGACTATTGCCAGGGCTTGACTCTTCATCTTCTCTGC
Source organism: Tokudaia tokunoshimensis (assembly GCA_036184795.1). NCBI lineage: Eukaryota > Metazoa > Chordata > Mammalia > Rodentia > Muridae > Tokudaia > Tokudaia tokunoshimensis. The sequence continues at coordinate 87,418,318 of BTHU01000016.1, read as the reverse complement.
CCATCTCCAGCTCGGGGACCCCCTCCCCCGACCTTTTGAAGCTCTATTCCTTGTGTGCCTACCTTCGGTACCTTCCCATCTCTAGAGGACTGAGTTATGTGCCTGCTCTTTCAGCTGGCCATTTCTATAGGAAGAACTACACACACACCAGCGCCAACTGGAAGACCCAGTAGAAGGCCAGGGAAGACAGGCTTCTTGGGACAGAGGGAGGGACTCATATGAGATCCCTGAAGAAATGACTTCACTGTCCTGGTTGTAGGTCCTGGTGTCCTTTCAGCTACTTTTGGACAGGCCTGGGGCACTATAGAGAGTGTTCCAAATGCAAACAAGGAAACTCCACCCCAGCATTAGTCCAGGGAAGGCAGCCATGGGGGCTCAAATGACCATCTGCTAGTCAGAACTACTCATCGACGGACACAGCGATCGCCTCTCCAGTTACTAATCTTCATCTACCCACCCACTTTGTGCTTTCCTGTCCACACAGCATCCATTTGACTGCTGGTCCCTTTTGACTCTTCAAGTCTTCCCATCCTCTTCTGACCCTCATCTTCTTAGCCTCTCCCACTGATTATTGCCTTATCTATTCCACAGCCGGCTCTCTTCCGACCCATTCTCTATAGCAACACCAGGGTCCTAGAAGTGCAGATCCTACGGCTTCCACAGTGACTTTCAGTTACCTTTCAGGTAAGGTCGGCTCTTCCACGAGGCAAACGGAAGGCTCCCCTCCCGGTGGACAAGTTGTCTGCTACATTCCTAGCTGTCTTTCAAAAACTTGGCGTCAGGCCCACAGAAGCCTCCCTTGAAAGCTGGGACCACTTTGCGTAGCCCACCTGCCCTCAGACCCATTATACAGCCAAGGGTGACTCTGGAGAAGGATCTTCCTGTCGCCATTTCTCAAGTGCCAGGATTACAAGTGCGTGTTGCCACACCCACTTTAGGTGGTGCTGGGGCTCCAACCCAGGGCTTCACGCATTCCACGCAAGCATGACACCAGAACCACATTCCCAGCTCCTGGATTTTATTTTCAGTGCTTACATCACTATCTTCCTTCTAGGTTTTCTAGGTTTATAGTCACACTTTAAGTGACTATATCCATTGTAGCCAGAGGTGGTAGAGCACACATTTAATCTCAGCACTTGGGGGACCAAAGCAGGCCCATCTCTGAGTCTTAGACCAACTTGGCCTCTGTAATGAATTCTAGGTCTTCTATCGCTTCATAGTGAGATCCTGTTGTATTAAAAAAATCTATCATATTTATTTATTTATTTATTTACAGAAGGGTCTCTCCATGCAGTCCTGACTGTCCTGATTGACCTTGAACTCATAAGAGATCCTTCTGCCTCTGCCTCCCAAGGGCTGGGATCAAAGATGTGCACCACTGTCCTGGCTTCCATTGTATTTAGCAGCTTACTAGGGAGAATTTGACTCATCAGCTTAGGGGACTTGGCTTCTGGGTTTCCCCCTCAGTTACCTTTCCAGGTCTCCTGGGCATTGAAGGTGTGCACAATGTGGCACCATCCGTCCATGGCTGTTTCCTACTTGCAACCCTGTGCTCCTGGAGGGTCTTCTTTCCAACTGCTAGCCCTCATTGCAAGGGCTTTGTGTTGAAAGAGTATCTTGGCCATCGGGAGTCAAGGAATGCCACAAAAAAACCATACCACACAACAGAGTTCAGGCAAGAGACTTATTGGGTGGGAAGGTATACCTTTGAGCAGGTAAACCATATAGTTTATAGGGGGCATGGAGCATGAGTACAGGGAAACTACGGCCTGCTGGTGATGATGGAGATTCATAGCATTGGCTGTTAGTGATGACAAGGCATGGGCTCTGAGTCCTTGAAGGCAGGGAGGAGTCTGGCTCCGGAGTGTGGGCAAAGGACTTTCGGTGGTTCCCAGTATACCCAACACTCAGTAACCAGAACAGTTCCTAAATTTTATTAGGTGCTTAACACCGGGATAGCAGCAAATTCAACTAAAAAGCTACAAGAGATCTTCCTGCCTCTGCCTCCCAAGGGCTGGGATTAAAGGTGTGCCCCACACCTTTATCAAGAAAACTGTTATTATTCTATAATTTGTTCTGTGTCTCAGAACCCCTTTCCACCAGGGTAGTAGCATACTTTTGTCCTTCTGGGAGATTCCACACTCCTTCCCAACAGCCCACTTATATTCTATTTATCTCATTTTCTCCCTCCTGTTTGTAGCAGAAGCTAGCTTGGGATGACTCTCTGAGGCAGACAGCATAGTGGGGTGGGGAGAAGGAAAAGTTGAAGAGGTGGGTCTTTAGGAGGGCTCTTAACAGAGGCTGCCACCAGCTCCTCCTTTATCCACAGTTGACATTTGTCCCTCCAGCCTTTGCTGAAGATGTATTTTGTCCTAGATGGTAGAAGTCAGCTTCTAGGCCTAGTGGCGTCATTCCTATAGAAGAGTCCTTACCATCCCCAAGCCCCTGGATTGGACTTTGAGAAAACAGTCATAGAGGAAGAGGTGATAGACAATAAGTCCATTAAATCCTCATGTCCTTCTTCAAGGTGAGCTACAGTCACAGATAAGTCTTTTAATATACAAACAAAGTAGGATGTAAGGTTCAAGGATCCACTGCTATTAAAGGGGACAGGAATGGTTCTTTTGAGGCTGGGGCTTCAGAGTCAGTCTAGGAATGAGTAGGAGACACCGAACTGCAGTGGGAGGCCAGCCTAGGACATTCACATTTATCTTGCCATTGTGGTAGAAAGGGGCCTACCTTGGCAAACTCCTTCCACACTTGCAAATTATCGTTATTGATGAAGACAGTGTAGGAACTGTTGGTATATTTCAGCACTAATAGCCAACAAGCTCTTCCACAGAATGCCCATTACCTCAGTCTCCTGTGTTTGCTTTGAGAACATTCGGAACTTTTGCTCTTTGGAAATAACCATTAAAGGTCAGCTGCGTATGAATTAGAGGCCAAGGTTCCCTCTTTTTTCATTTGTACTTCTAAGTTCCTTGTCCTTAGGGACCCCAGGGGGAGCCCCACCTTCCCAGGGGATTTTTGATGTTGGTTGACACTAGCAAAGCAATCTGTGGGGTCATCTGGACAAAGGTGGAGAGTGCAGGACCAACCCTCTGCCCCTGGGACACACTGGTTTCTTTTAGTAAATACAGTGAGTAATTCTGATATATGTCGATAATCCCTAAAAGAAAATTCATGCCCAAACTGGTTTGAGACAAAATGTTTTGTATGTAATGCAATTATTGACCTCCTCCTGGGGTTGTAACGGGGGTCAATATTCTTGGCAAAAAGTATAAGAATATTTCTGATGGAATTTAATGATATGAAAGATTATTAGAAATCAGTACCGGGCCCACCCAGCTGGCTAGTAGGAGGAAGTTGGTGGGCAAGCTTGTGTTGTGCACACAGGGACAGAAAAACATCTTATCTACTTCCACAAAGATAGGCTCTAACACAAAAGCAAGCCCTGAAATAGCATAGTATCAAACAGAAGATCTACCCAAGACTACACTAAGAAATGGATGTGTGTCACTCATACACTCCAGCAGGTGAGGTGTGTGTGTGTGTGTGTGTGTGTGTGTGTGTGTGTGATCTTGTGAGAGTCAAAGTTATGTTTTAAGTTTTACTTACTGTGCCTAAGAGATCCAAAAGACAACAATGACTCCAATCTGTAAGCCCCTTGCCCAAGAATAGATACTTCCTGAAATACTGGAGGCTATTGTGATAACAAATGACATGTTTTGGCTACCTTGAACCAGTTTGTTTGACCCAACTGCACCAGATGTGCTTGGTCACATGTAGGCAGGAGGTATGTAACAGGAAATATATCAGGGAGGATGCTTGCCCTGATTGGATGTAGGCAGGAGGTACACAGGCAGGAAGTACACCAGAATATATGCTTATCCCTGATTGGACCTGGTGGGAAATATGAAGCCTTATGGGTTTGCCTTTATAAGCCTCTGGGGGAAAAATATGACTCTGTCATTTTCAGGGAACCCCAGAATGGTCCTGGCCACAATCCAGCATCTTGGACAGTATTTAATTAAAGCGTACTTCCTATTTGGCTCAAGAACTGTGTTCTTATTCTCATCCAGTAGGAGTCATGATATCTTAAGGGGTAGAAGAGCTGGACACAGTGAGAGATGTCCTTGGTTTCATGTCCATGAACGCAGCAATTGCCCTGCTGCCCTGCAGGCCATGAGTCAAATGAGCTAAAGATAAGATAGGAACACCCTCGGACAAGTAGGTAGCAGCTTGCAAACCTGGGATAAGTGTGACATGTTACGTGTTTCGGAGGTGATCTGGCTTATTCTAGGAAAGCTCAGAGCCACTCCAGGGTACATTGCCAACAGAGGCTCGAAGAGATGTTTATATTCTTATGTTCCCAGAGATACTCAGCATGATAGGTAAAACTTAGACTTAGCACTCTGTGTCCATCAGTGAGCAAATGGGTAAGTAAAACTCGAGATATCAATGGACTATTGGTCACAAGAAGGAAGGGGATTCTACCATGTTCAGGGGGACTTTTAAGCCTTCTTTCTACTCTTTGCACATTTAACAGTTTAGGCCTCCAGAATAAGTTGACAGTAGACAAACCAAACAAGAGAGAAAACCTTCCAGTTTTATGCATGTGCACAGTAGTCATGTAAAATAGGGAACCAAAGGGTCAGAGGATTGATGTCATATAGTATTCTGCTTTTGAGAAAGAACTAGGGATTTAAAGCTTTGGAGAAGGTGGTGATAGGTGATGGGAGGATTAGAGGAGGGACTGCATGGTACACAAAGGTTGTCTTGTTAAGCAGATAAAGTTTCAGGTAGTGGTCCGGAAGTATAGGTGACAGGCTGTGCCAAAGTCTGTCCAGGTGACACGTTGACCTTTCTGAGTCACACTCTTCCAGCCAATGAGCTGAGGAAGGGAGTTACACCGCAGGCAGGTGAGGAAAGCTCACACACACCTCTCAGCCTTTAGTGATCCAAGCACCAGAGAGTGTACTCACCAGATGAGCCTTTTATGACAAGCCATCTACAAAAGGACATACACCCTAAAAAGTCATGTGAGTCCCACCTACAGGATGTAACCTGGCATAGTTTCACTTCTCTTACTCCAACAAAATAGCTCAACCCAAAACAACTTTAACAAACAAAACAACAGCAACAACACACAGTCAAAAAACTAGAACTAGCCAAGGGCTTAAGTTCCAGCACGTAGGGGACAAAGGCGGCAGGATCTCTGTGAGTTTAAGGCCAGCCTGGTTTACATAGAAGTTCCAGGTCAGCTAGGACTGTGAGTTAGACCATGTCTCACATAAACAAGCCAAGAAACAAATAAAACCAATTTAGGGAAGAAAGAATGTATTTGACTTACAATTCTAGATTACTGTCCATTATTGTGGAGAAATCAAGGCAGGAATTTAAAACATTTACAGTCAAGAGCAGAGGGAAAAGAATGCATGCCTGCTTGCTTGCCTGCTTGCTGTTTATCTAGCTGTCATCTGTAGGACCGCTTGCATAGGGAATAGTACCGCCCACAATGAGCTGGGGCTTTCTACATCTATTGACAATCAAGACAATCCCCAGTAGACACTCCCATAGACCGATGTGATTTTGGCAATTCCTTACTTAGGCTTTCTTCTTAGATGACTCTAGGTTGTGCGCTGATGTTTAAAACCCTCACAGGGCTCTGAAGTTAAAAGTGCATACAGCAGTGGAGTGTGATGACACACACCTTTAATCCCAGTGTTCAGGAGGCAGAGGCAGGTGGTTCTCTGTGGGTTGAAGGCCAGCCTGGTCTACATAGTGAATCCTAGGACAGCTGGAGCTATTTAGTGAACCTTGTTTCAAGAAAAGAGAGAGAGACAGAGAAAAAAAAGAGAGAGAGAGAGAGAGAGACAGAGACAGAGACGGATAGACAGAGAGGAGAGAGACAGGGACACACAGAGACAGAGATAGAGAGATTAGAGAGATAAGGAAAAAGTATACATTGCTCTTACAGAGGCACTGAGTTTGATTAATATTAGGTCAAGCAGTTAAGAGAACATATTGTTCTTACAAAGGAACTTCCTTCTCTTGCTTCAATTTTTGAGGCAGAATCTTGCTATGTAGACCAGGCTAGCCTCAAATTGTTTCCTCTACTCCCTGAGTACTGGAGCTCCCAGCATGCACTACCACACCTGTCTGGAAGGTGGGTTCTATGCTAATCTCTGAGGCAGAGTTCCTATTCACTCTAATACTTAACCTCCCTCTACATTCCTCTGTTAATTATGTCCAGGGTTTGAGGTCTTCTGACTCAAGTCCTTCTAGCAACTACTTCCCAGTTACCCCCCATCTCAGCCATCACTGTGGGACAAAGCCAAGGCCACAGGCACAGGCATAACCCAGAAAGAAAGAGGGTCCTTTCCTGCCCCCTTATTGGCTCTCCTTGACATTTCTCCTCCCAGCACAGGCAGGAAGGCAGCCTCCGCTGATTATAAGACAGCTCATGGCTGTCAGTTCTGCTTGAATAAACTCCTTTGTTCTCAAGAATTTTCCCATGTCAAACATTTAGTCTGCTGTGCTCTGGGTCAGCGAACAAGGAGATGAGTCTGAATTTTTAAACAACCTTATAAATGGAAGACATCTGTCTGCAAGGCAGACACACATACATCTATTACACTGTCCCCAGCTTTCAAGACCCTTCCTTAAAACACTATTATTTAGATGCTAACGAGTATAATTTAAAGATTAATGTAGAGATATGTTCTTGGGCGATGGAAGTCCACCAGAACCACCTCCCCAAATCCCCATGGAGCAAAAACTATTAATAATAGTTTGATGTATATGTCTCCCTGAAATTTCAGATTCCCCCCCCCACAACACATTACTGTTATCCTCATTATTATCCTCACTACTGCAGTTGACCTGGCAGAAATGAAGATATTTTAAAGACAGGCTAATGTTTCTCAGTCTATCAGATTATTGAAAAAAATTGACCTCAAGAAGTGGGGATTTGGGGGCTGGAGAGATGGCTCAGTGGTTAAGAGCACTGACTGTTCTTCCGAAGATTGTGAGTTCAAATCCCAGCAACCACATGATGGCTCACAGCCATCTGTAATGAGATCTGATGCCCTCTTCTGGTGTGTCTGTAGACAGCTACAGTGTACTTATATATAATAAATAAACAAATAGAAGAAGAAGGAGGAGGAGGAGGAGGAAGAGGAAGAAGAAGAAGAGGAAGAAGAAAAAGAAGAAGAAGAAGAAGGGAGGGAGCTTGTAGCCCAGAAACAGACTTCAGCTTGTCAGACACTGTACAGGATGAGCGTAAAGTCTAGACAACGACAGGTCAGTCAGTGGTGGACAGGACCCACCTCGGTGTGGACTGCTTAGCTCTGCATATCTATTTAAATTTTAACCTGACTTGGGGACCCTAAAGATGGGCTTGAGGGGACATTACTGGATCTCTTTGTCCCTCTTCCCGATGTGACCACATGAAATACATCTCCCTTTTCAGTTTTCCTACTAATTTGGTTGTTAATTAATTGGATCCTTGAGGATGGGTGGCTGAATTTCATTTCTTGGGGGGTACAGGCTGCGGCCTCAAGCTTGGTAACATGTTACCATGGATACTGTTTGGCAATTACCTTTGTACATATATTAAACTTCTTTTGGTATCAGAACCTCATTGTTTTCTCAGTTGAAGATGTTCTATTGTATCAATGAATAATCACTTATTTAATGACCTCCCTCTTCCCAGTGTTTCCATTATACAGCGCATACACTTGGACATATATTTGTTTACTTGTGTGTTCTACAGATACAGGAGGTATTCTAGAAGCAGTTAGGAAGCCTGTGGGTACTAGTCTTAAATGCTAACGTCAAAACAGTGGAGTTGTAAGGAAGAAAAGATTTCTTCAAAATTATTATTATTGGGGGCTGGAGAAATGGCTCAGTGGTTAAGAGCACTGACTGCTGTTCCAGAGGTCCTGAGTTCAAGTCCCACCAACCACATGGTGGCTCACAACCATCTGTAATGGGATCTGATGCCCTCTTCTGGTATTGTTTGAAGACAACTACAGTGTACTCATATACATAAAATAAATAAATGAATGAATAAATAAATATTCATTTAAAATTATTATTATTATTGTGATGGTGATGATGATGATGATGATGAATCTGTATACTGTGTGAGGGGTAACACCCATGTCATGGCTCCCACGTGGCAATCAGGGACTCCTCCACCTTTTCAGGTCAGGGGGTCTAACTCAGGTCAGGCTTGTGTGGCAAGGGCTTTCCCCACTGGACCATCTCACCCTTCACCCAAAGACCTCTTTTCTTCACCCATGGGAAGGTCTACAACTGATACTTTTATAACGAAGGGGCAGCTTGCTGAAAGAAAAGGGTGCGAGTCTTATTGACTAAAGTTGTATGTGAAATGGGAGCCTTCAGAAGTGAAGACACACAGACACAGGGAGTTGGACCTTTCTGCTTAGACACAGTGGATGGACGGCTGTGTGGAAGTACTGCTGGACAGAGAGGAAGTCCGAGTGATAAGAATGCGCTGGGGGTGGGGGGGTTTAGCAAGGCCTGTCTGGTCACATTCCTTTCTGCTTCCAGGTACCACAGAGGACACCTGTCACACACTTCCTTCAGCCAAAAGGTCAGCATGCCAATGGGTCAGGCTTTGAGTGGCTTCACTTAACTTAATAAGAATTAGATCTTGCTGGGCCCTGGGAGGGGAGGTTTGGGGTGGTGGTGGTGCACACCTTTAATCCCAGCCCTCAGGGAGGGAGAGGCAGGTGGATCTCTGAGTTCCAGGCCTGGTCTACAGATGGAGTTCCTTGATAGCCAAGGCCACACAGAGAAACCCTGTCCTACAAACCAACAAAACAAAACAAAATAACCAAAACAAAACTAAACAAAAAATTAAAAAAATACTTTATCTTGATAGAAGTGGTAGTTGTATGACTGCATGTTTATGGTTTTTAAAGCTTTATGATTTTTTTAAAAATCAGAAAATTAATCAATTATACTACAGGATAAAAAAGATTAAAACCGGGTTGGAGAGATGGCTCAGTGGTTAAGAGCACCGACTGCTCTTCCGAAGATCCTGAGTTCAAATCCCAGCAACCACATGGTGGCTCACAACCATCTGTAATGAGATCTGATGCCCTCTTCTGATCTGTCTGAAGACAGCTAGAGTGTACTTACATATAATAATAAATAAATCTTTAAAAAAATGTTTAAAAAAACCTCCCCAAAGGTGACTTGTCTTTAAGAAGCCCACATCCATGTTCTTGGGTATGTTTCCTCTGAGCACTTCTTTCTCGTGCTTAAGGCTATGCTACAATGTCTTCATTAAACTCCACTTCCACATGATTAAAAAATAGTATTAGAACTATAAAGGTAAATGATTGAATTCCAACCTTAGGCTACAATTCATTTTAAAATATTTAGCCAGGTGATAGTGGCACACCCCTTTGATCCTAGCACTCAGGAGACAGAGGCAAGCAGATCTCTGAGTTCCAGGCCAGCCTGATCTACAGACTGAGTTCCAGGATAGCCAGAGATACACAGAGCAACCCTGTCTTGGAAAACAAACAAAAAAATATTACTATGTATGTGTGCTTATGATGTTGGGGCACCTGTAGTGCGGTTAGAAGATAACTCTGTGGAAATGGTTCTCTCCTTCCATCTTTATGAGAGTTCCGGGAGTCTAACTCAGTTCTTCATGCTTGTGTAGCAAGCACCTTTGCCCACTGAGTCATATCCCCAGCCCAGTGAGACACACTTTAATTAAAACAAATACAGGGGGCTGGAGAGATGACTCAGTGGTTAAGAACATGACTGCTCTTCCAAAGGTCCTGAGTTCAAATCCCAGCAATCACAACCATCTGTAATGAGATCTGATGCCCTCTTCTGGTGTCTGAAGACAGCTACAGTGTACTTACATATAATAAATAAATAAATCTTTAAAAAAAAACAAATACAGAAACTGGGCCACTTGTCACCAGCCTCAATTTTACAACCATTTCATTGAATGAGCTCTGACCCCATATATGACTTGCCTCACCTGTTCCTAGGGCATCATGGGAGGAAATGGAGCATTTCAGAGGCAGGAAGTCAGATGAGTTATATGATGAAAATCTATCTTCTGTTTCAAGATGTGGTGAAACCCCCACTGGCTCTCATCCCCGGGTCTCAGGCAGGAAACTGACTTATGAGTAAAATCAGAACTTCAGTGTGATTGGTTTATTGACTGGACCAGCACCAAGATAGAACCCTCTGACTCAGCCCAACACAGACTCAAACCTTTGCAGTCATCCTGTGTTTTCCTGGTGTCTTAGAATTTTTAATGTTTAAAAGATATATTCATTTTCCCTTTAGATGTCTGAGTATTTGTCTACATGTATGTTCCTCAAACCCTTGCATGCATACATATGTGCCTCATGCTCTCAGAGGCTGAAAGGGGGTTGGGGCCCCTGTAGTTACTGAGCTGCCACGTGGGTGCTGGGAACTGAACCCAGATCTTTAGCAAGAGCCACAGGTGCTCTTTCCTGCTGGGCTAGCTCTCTGCTCTCTGGAGTCTTGGTTTTGGTCTCCTCAGGAAACAGAACCGAGATATGAAATTGTAACCTGTGGGGAAGCAGCCACAGAGCTGTTCAGAGGATAGAAGCACTGGCCTGATGACCTGAGTTTGCTTCTCAGAACCTACACAGGAAGCTGATGCAGTGGCCTGCATCTGTGATCCTGACAAGAATGGCCAGCTAGCCTGAAGCACTTAGTAGGAGCAGAAACTAGAGAGGCTGCTTCAGCAAGGTGCAAGGTGAGAGATGACTGCTGATCTCCACACACCAGGGTGTCAGGGTCGTAGACATCTATAACCCAAAAATAACTTTAATAGGATTTTTAAAATTTTGGTTTCATGTGTATGAGTGTTTTGCTTGCATGTATATGCACCATGTGTGTGCAGTACCCACAGAAGCCAGAAGAGGGCATCAGACTCTCCTGGAACTGGAGATACAGATGCTTGCGTATCACCATGTGAGTGCTGGGAACCAAACCTGAGTCTTCTACAAGAACGACAAGTGCTCTCTCTCAACCACTGAACAATTCCACCAGTCCTGTATAATTGAACAATTCAACAACTATAAGCTTCAGGTAGGACCCACCAAATTAAAGGTCACTATGAACCGTTATGCCTAAATTACCCATTTTAGTCAGAGCTGACGAATGGGCAACACTTCCAGCTCCTGCCTGGGGAGCTCACTGTGGGTTTTGCAGTTTTAATCTTTATAAGCCTGTCCTGAGAAATGTCCAGTGGGTGTCTTTGAACTGTCACCCTGGTCAATCAGTCTTGGGGTGTGCGCTCAATAAGCCATCCCATTTTAACTGAGATAGGTGTTCCTGTGGTTTGTGGGGCAACTCCTGGACCCCAAAAACTTGTCCCACTGTAATTTTATATTAGTACTCTCTAGGTGGGCAGACGGCCCATTGTGAGATCACTTACTAGAAGAGTGTTTTGATATCTCCATGAAGTCTGCCATTTCTGGGTGTGGTGATTTGAATGAAATTCTCCCTCTCCCATGGGATTAGGTAGTTGGTATGAGGTCTCCAGTCTAAGGTGCTGTTTCGAGGAGGATTAGATGTGGTGTACCTTGAGGAAGTACATCTCGAAGGGTAAGTTTTGAGGTTTTGATGCCACATACCTTTTCCAGCCCCCTCTCTCTATTCCTGCAGCTAGAGATTTGGGCTCTGTACCATGTTGTACAGATTGTTCCTGTGCCGTGACTGCCACTGCTTGCTACGATTCCCTGCCATGTTGGACTCTTACCCCTCTGGAACCGTAAAAGCCCAAATGAACTCTCCTTTAAGTTGCCTTGTTCATGGTATTTTATCACAGAATCAGAAAAGTAACTGATACAGGTCCCATCTTCAAAATATTTCGTTACGTGTAAAGCAAATACCACCAAATCTCCAAAAGTTGTAAAGCTAAAAATGATTGTGGTCCAAAAGGTTCAGGCTGAAGGCCATTCAACGGGAATTTCTAAAGGTGACTGTGCAGTAACAAGGTGCTACCATCAGAGGGCAGGATAGACTTTGCAGAGACCCGAGAGAGGGAAAGGGGTACTCAAGTTCAGCAGGAAAAGACGTTGCCGGGGGTGGGGGTGGGGGTGGGGGTGGGGTGGGGGGGTGAAAATGCAAATTTCACTAAAGGTTTCTCTAAACCCACCCCAGCTCGAGGTCCTGGCTTTCACTCTGCTTTCTGTTCTCCGTACTTGCTATTGACTAGAACTGACGACAACGACACCCGCCCGCCGAGAGGAAGGTTGAAGTGTCCCCTGCAGATTTCCCCAGACCCAAGGTGGCTAACTGGGGGAGGTGGGAGGGTGCTTGGGATGAGGTGAGGGAGAAGATGGAGGGAGGCCTTGACTCCCAGAGGACTCCTTAAGCGAGTCTATGAAATAGATACCAGACAGGTTACTGCACCACAGAAAGCAACCTTATTAACGAACAAGAGAGGTGCTTGAACATCCTTTTGGAAGGACGGGGGTGGGGGGTGGGGGTGGCAGGCACAGGCAGCCTGTGACGTGCTTTAGGCGAAGGGATGGTGGCTTGAGACAGAGTTTCTCTGAGAGAGTTGACTTATAGCTTCCTCTCCTGGCATGAGACAGTTATTCTCTGATGACACTCCCAGGGAAGCACTGATGTGAGCGAATTCTCTCAAAAGATCGGCCTTTAGGCAGAAGGGGGCTTTCAGAGAAAGCCTCCGTCAGCATGTGCTCATTTCAAAGGGTTCCAAAGTGGTACACTTGGGCCGCCATGTCCTGGACTCCTTCCTCTAAGAGGGTCAGGACGGGAGCCATTTACCGACCCGCCTCCAGGGAGCAAGCACCCCGCCTGAGGTCCTCTCCTCTAGGGAGGGAAGGGGTGGAGTCTGCCCCCAGAGGGCTACTGCTGATCTCCCCTTAGTGCCTTGCCTTGCTCCTCCTGGGGTGGGGTGGGGTTGTGGTTGGGGGTGGGGGTTGGGAGGTGAGGGGCAGGCAGTGGAGGTGCCACTTGCTAGCCCCCTGAAGCCCTCTATATGTATTTGTTTATTTTTATCTCATCAGCGGTGTAGTTTGGGGTGGACCCACTAGAGTCCGGGGGGGGGGGAGGGGGAAAGGACCCAGGCAATTTCTTCTTTCTAGAGGAAGAGCTAAGGGCTAGGATTGAAGGCTTAGCACTTTCTCTTTACCCAAGTTTAATTCCTGGTTTCATTTTCTATTAAACTGTTAAGTTTCAAAAGTGTACACAGACTCTGATTTTCCAGCCCACCCCCTCCCCACACCCAATTGTGGCCTAATCGATGGAGGAGGCAGAGACCCCCTAAAATCCTCCTTTGCCAATACCCAGCATTATTTTGGGGCGGGGGGGGGACACTGCTTCTTTGTAGAAGTTATAATCTGGCAGAATAGAAAGTTGGGGTGATCTGCCAATTGCTCTGACTGGGTTTTCCTTTGTCCAGCTATGTACTCTCTGCCAACACTATCCAAAACGATTACAGATTCGACACAACTCCTGTAGAATTTTCAACAACGTTTCTCACCAAATTCTAATAGTTTGGGTTTCCCCCTACCCCCAACAAAATGGAGGTGCTGAACCTCAGAGTCGTATGGTGCCGTAGGGGTCCCTGGGGAGCAGAACTGTCTTAGAGAAGAATACAGATAGATGGATGAGTCATTCTATCTCTGAAACATTCTTCAGACCTACAGTTGTCAAGGCAGTGGGGTGGGTGCTCTGGCACGGGGACGAATGGACGGACTGAAGAGAGATAGTCCGGAGATACATGTGCAAACATAGATAGTGGTTTTCAGCAGGCATGTTAAGGCTGCATTGAAATGTTTAATGCTTTTTAATGTTTAGTGAATTTCATACATAGGCACTGTATTTACATCATTTCCAGTCTCCTCTCCACCCCCACTCCATTCCCCTTCACTCCCTTGCAAAGCGGTGGCCTCTTCCTCTTTCATTATTATTGTTATGCTTACACAATGTATGTATGTATGTATGTACGTATACACATGTGCACAGCCTTCTGAGTTCCTCTAGTGTTGCTCCTGTGTCTGTGTGTATAGGGAGGACCACGTGGGATTAGGTGCTCTATCAGGGGACTCATCCCTCAATTGCAACCTCGCAGCAGTTACTACTTGCAATTCTTGATGCAGGGATGAGGAGGAACAATTACACATCTACTCGCTCCAGGCAGGGAACCATTGCAGGTCTGGGGCCATTCAGAGATTCACCAGTCTCAAGTTTTGGTTTTAGTAAAGTAAAAACTTTTTATTAAAACAAACAAACAAACAAACAAACAAAAACGGTCAGGATCAAGCCAGAAAGAGTTCCCCAGGTCAGGCCCTATCTATGTTAGTTCAAAGATTATAAAGGCAAAAGCCATACAGCTGTAATTTGGGAGACAAAGCTTGATTTTGTAATGGATGTCCAGGAGGTACCTCAGTCATCCAAGCAAGGGTTTCATACAAAAGTAGGATTTAACAGCCTATTTGATCTTGTGACCCCATTACCTTGTGGGAATAGCTGAGGAGGTGAAATATTTTTGTAACAATCAGCAGGTTTTAAGAATAGTTCAACTGTGTCAAAAAATGGGCTAACTGACAGGATACATTCAAGGCAGGAGAAACTTCCTTATGGCTTATACAAGCTCAAAAAAATTTTGCTCTTACAAGCCTTGCACAGCATATTTATCCTCTAAACACAATGTCACCATCACAGTAACCATGACAGACCAAAGTATGGATACCACCAATGTTCAACTTGGTGAACCAACAAGTTTTATTGGGGTTACTTACAGGAACATGGGTGAGGGGTTACTTATAGGAACAGAAATGACTCAAAGCTGTGTCACCAAATACCACCCCAACAAAGCCAACAGCTCACAAAGCTAGGAATCTGGAACACACTGTACAGCCTGCAAGCAGCTCAAACAGGTTGGGCAATGTCCTTTCCTGGTGCGTCGGTTGATCTAAACCCGGACCAAGCAGCTTAGCTGGTTTCTGTTTCTTCAAGGAATCTCAGAATCAATTCTTTGCTGCTCCTCTGCTCTGAGAGTCTTCTTAGCTCTCTTTCACTTCATCTGAGGACTCTGAGCTCTGACTTCTTACTCTGGCAGAGAGGGGTGGAATGGATCTGGTCAATTTCAGGGACTTCCTGAAGCTGCTGAATTGTTTACCTTCCTGCTTGAGGAGCTTACCAGCAGGATGGAATGTTTCAATCTCTGAGGAAACTGTTACACGGCTTTCCACTCCTTTCTCCTCTCCTCTTCCTTACATTCTTTCCATATCATCTCTTGCAATGATCCCTGAGCATTGGAGGGGGTGACTATACGTGTCCACCTATGACTAGGAAACAGGTCACCATGCCACAGGAACAAGTCACTTGGTACCTGGAACCTCACCAGTAGTGATGAGTTGAAGCTGACAGCAGCAGTGCTTGTGGTACAAACACATTTAGAAGGCAGTTGAGCAGACACATCAAATCCATCTAGAAAATCCATATAGAAATTGCTTTCCCATCGAGGCCTCTGACCTCCTCAGCTGCATTTTTTTTTCTGTTGGTTTACACTGCCAGATGTGAACTTCCTTTTGTGGACCACTCCTTAAATCTAATTGGAAGGTTTTTAATCCGTGACAGCGGAACCACCATTGCACAATGAGGCACATCCTGCTAGAAAGTCAGTATTTCAAAATGCAGGGACAACAGCCAAGCAGAAGTAGTGGGTGACAGTTCTCCACCAGCAGCCTGTGCGGGCCTCTTCTGATCCTACGGAAGGCAGCCAGCAGGATGTGAGTTTCTGGTTATGTCACAGCTGAAATTCTCATCCCATAGTCAAAGCACAGTGTCTTCAACAATAAGGTCCTATTGTTTCGTCCTGGTATACAGCCAATTGCAGTAGCAAGAGCCTATTTAATCTGAGAACCCTCAGGGGCTTCTCTGACCGAATACTCACAGGGAGGTAGCCCATCATGGACCGGAGGATTTTCACTCCCTTCCCACCGGTGTTTGGATTTAAGCTCTTCAGCTGTTGGTTCAATCACTGGAGAATGCTCAGTGACATTAAATGACATCGTCCCTAGGACAGCCTGCATGGTGTTGGTACTAGGGTTTGCGGAGCCCACATTTCACTATCATAAGGATGTGTGCCACATCTGTAGGGTTTGATTCTGTGCAACATCAAAAGGAGTTTGGCCTTTAATCTAGATACGCTTTTATCAGATATGCCATTTTTACAGTCATTGCCGGGTGGAACAAGCTATGGGTTCTGTAAGTGTTACAGCTCTGAGGGGAAAGGCTTTGACACGGCTGCTGTCAGCTTCAACTCATCACTACCGGTGAAGCTCCAGCTAACAAGTGACTTGTTCCTGTGGTGTGGTGACTTGTTTCCGAGCCACAGGTGGACATGTTTAGTCACCCCTCCAATGTTCAGGGATCCCCCATTCCCTCTGCCTAGAAACCATTAGATTGCATCTCTGAAACTAGCCACCAAGATTATTCCCTTATTTGGCCACTTCCTCTTCCTGAGGCTGACCACCAAGGTTCAGCTGTCAAAGGATTGAAGTCCAGCAACCAAAGCCCCCTTGGATCACCTAATTAACATTCGCAGTAAAAATTAAAACCTCATCTTAACTTGGTGTTCCCCTTTTACCACTATAAACTCCCATTTTCCTTATTTTTTTTTTTTTTTATTTTTTATTTATTTTTTTTTTTTTTTGGTTTTTCGAGACAGGGTTTCTCTGTATAGCCCTGGCTGTCCTGGAACTCGCTCAGTAGACCAGGCTGGCCTCGAACTCAGAAATTCGCCTGCCTCTGCCTCCCAAGTGCTAGGATTAAAGGCGTGCGCCACCACCGCCCGGCAAACTCCCATTTTCCTATGGGCCACACCTGTCTCCTCTCTATCCAGAGATAGTCCTTCCCCTCTTCCTTGTTCCCTCCCCGCCCCCGCCCCCCCCCCATATCCTGTATTTCCTGTCTTTGTCTCTCTGAGGCAAATAAATCTTTGTGCTGAGAAGTTGGGTCTTGGGGGTTCTGAGCCCATACTGACACTGAGCCCTATAATCTTCCCCCCAGTGTTTTATGGCTCCGAGAGGGATGGTATCCTGGTCGTTGAGAGCCAAGGAATACCACAAAGTTCCACTGCATAACAGACTTCCCAAGAGACTTATTGGGAGAGACACAGGAGAGGGGTTGCCTTTGCTCAGCAGAGTAGCAGCAGGGGAACTGGCAGGCAACAGGCATATGTAGGGTTCTTGGGAGAGGAGTTTTCCAGGGTAGAAATTTCCAGGGTTGGGAGTGGTGAGGGTTCAAGCCCAGCCCAGGGATTGATGGGATTTGGTGCTCAGGGATCGGTGGGTTTTGCTAAGTTTTTCCTTGGAGATGGGCTTGGACCTTTTACCCTCAGGTTCTCCAGTTGTAATATTTTATATAGCTCTCACAGTTGCTCTTCTAGTGCTGTGTAAATGACTTCTGCTCTTTCCATTGGCTGAGACCAAATGCTATTGAAACCATTCGTACAGTTTGCTTTTGCCATAGGCCCCAGCTATTGCCTTCTGAACTCCTGGTAACTTCCAACAGGAAGGGACACTGCAGTGGTGTGGGACACACAGTGGTTTATCCTGTCCTACAAGGATAAACCTCTTGAGCCTTTATGTCCCAACCTGTCTTAGTCAGGGTTTCTATTCCCGCACAAACATCGTGACCAAGAAGCAAGTTGGGGAGGAAAGGGTTTATTCAGCTTACACTTCCACATTGCTGTTCATCACCAAAGGAGGTCAGGACTGGAACTCAAGCAGGTCAGGAAGCAGGAGCTGATGCAGAGGCCATGGAGGGATGTTACTTACTGGCTTGCTTCCTCTGCCTTGCTCAGCTTGCTCTCTTACAGCACCCAAGACTACCAGCCCAGGAATGGCACCACCCACAAGGGGCCCTCCCCTCCTTGATCACTAACTGAGAAAATGCCTTACAGCTGGATCTCATGGAGGCATTTCCTCAACTGAAGTTCTTTCTCTGTGGTAACTCCAGCTCCTGTCAAGTTAACACACAAAACCAGCCAGTGCAATTGACCCCTTGTCAACTTGACACACAAACACATCACTACTAAGCCTCAACCCTTACTTTCTTATTCATCCCCAAGATCTAAATTACTTTAAGAGTCCCACAGTCTTTACATATTAAAAGTTCTATTCCTTGAAAATATCCAATATCTTTTAAAATTCAAAGTCTTTTTCAAATTCAAAGTCTCTTAACTGTGGGCTCCACTAAAATACCTTCTTACTTCAAGAGGGAAAAATATAAGGGCACAGTCATATTCAAAAGCAAAATCAGACTCCAACTGTAATGTCTGGGATCCAACTCACGATCTTCTGGGCTCCTCCAAGGGCTTGGGTCACTTCTCCAGCTCTGCCCTTTGTAGCACACAGCTTGTCTTCTAGGCTCCAGCTGCCTGTACTCCACTGCTACTGCTGTTCTTGGTGGTCGTCTCACGGCACTGGCATCTCCAAAACACTGCTGTCTTCCACTGTTACTAGGCTTCACCAATAGCCTCTCATAGGCTCTCTTCATGGTGCCAAGCCTCAACTCCTTTGCATGACCCCTTCGGTCCTGAGCCTCCTGAGCTGAGGCTGCACCTTAACCTATGTCGTTCTGAGACCTCTCACAGTGCCAAGCCTCAGCTGCTCTTCATGACCCCTTCATGCCTTCAAAACCAGTACCACCTGGCTGACTCTTACACAGTACCAAGTCTAGCCACAGCACGATGTACAACCTTGGCTATCTCTGGAACACAGCCTCTGTGCTCTCAGAAAACACTTCCCAGAAGATTTCACCTCCGTGATGCTGGTCTCTTCTTAATCACCGCTAATTTCTTAGCTCCAGCTAACCAGCATCAATAGTCCCAGTAATGCAAAGGTTTCATTTTAGTAGTTCTGGTATCTTGTTAATCACATCTTATTCTTCAGCCCCAGCTAACCAGAGCTACAGAATCTTCACAATCAAAACAGCAATGGTCCTGATAAGAGTCTTTAATCTTCCCTATGAAATTTCTCAAGCCAGGCCTCCATCTTCTGCACTGTTCTTAGCATTATCTCCCAAGCTCCTACAGAACATCCCACTGAGCTCTTAACACCGAATGGATCTTCTAGCTCAAAGTTCCAAAGTCCTTCCACAGTCCTCCCCAAAACATGGTCAGGTTGTCACAGGAATACCCCACTATGCTAGTACCGATTGTCTTAGTCAGGGTTTCTGTTCCTGCACAAACATCATGACCAAGAAGTAAGTTGGGGAGGAAAGGGTTTATTCAGCTTACACTTACACACTGCTGCTCATCACCACCCAAAATGGGCCCTCCCTCCTTGATCACTAATTGAGAAAATGCCTTACAGCTGGATCTCATGGAGGCACTTCTCAACTCAAGCTCTTCGCAGTAGCTCCAGCTTGTGTCAAGTTGACACACAAAACCAGCCAGTACCCAGCCCTTATCATACTCTTCTTTATCAGGTTATACAGAGGATGGGCAGCTTGAGCAAGATGAGGCATGAAAATCTGCTAATATCCCAGAGTCCCCCAAATGCCCATAGCTCCTTTACATTTACAAGCACAGGTTGTAGTAGGATTTTGCCAATAATATTACCAGGTATCATATGCATCTTGCCAGACCATAATACTGTAAGAATATTACAGCTGTGCCTGGCCCTTGCACCCTGTGCAGACAGATCTCTCAGCCTGGTTCCCTCAGATACATCCAGATGTCTCCCAATCCGCAAAACATTCAGAGGTTTCTGTTATGTCATCTAGTTAACAAAAACTTTCACAGAGGATAGAAAATAAGACAACATCCTGAGCCACCACCCCAAACTAAATAGTGGGGTTATAGAGATACCCCTGGTGAAGCACCCTCAAAGTCTGCTGTCATCTGTTCTCAGCAAGTCTCAGGTGATCCCAGAGAGTCTCAGCTGAGAAGATGCTAAAGTCAAACATAAGCAAGGTCTAATGCAGCACGGAAAAGTTCCATCCGTTTATATCAATTTCTTCCTCCAGAGAACAAGGTTGGGTACCAAACATGGATAGAGGATGCTAGCTTAATTAGCTCTCTGTAATCCGCAGACATTCTCTCTGACTCTTCATGTTTCCATATCTTGTAGCTCTCTCATGGAGCCTCCCTACATTTCTCCATTCGGATGAGCTTGGCTTAATCTGCTCAGACTTACTGAGGGCCAAAGAGGAATGTGGTCTTGCTCTCCCCGTGGCACCTGCCGCTGCCTGGGTCAGAGGCCCTGGGTTGGTGCTGTGGCTGTTGTCTCTCCATTCACCATACCTGGATGTTGGGGGAGTTCCCGACTGAGCAAAGAGTACACTGGGATTAGTCACAAAAGCCAAAATACCTAGCTTTCTTTTCACTCTCTTAACTGTGTCTGTCGTGTATGTGTGTGCTCGAGCACACATGCACAGCTCCATTCATGTGTGCACGTAAAAGGTCGATATCAGGTGTTCTTCCTTATTCACTCTCCACCTTATTTTTGACTGGGTTTTATTGCATCTGGAACTTGATGATTTGGCTAGACTGGTGGGCCCCAAGTCCCAGAATTCCCCTGTCTCTGCCTCTCTAGTGCTGGGATTGCAGGTGCACCTCTCCCTCTGCCTGTTTCTCTGTCTGTCTGTCTGTCTCTGTATGTGTGTGTTTCTTTCTTTTTTTTTTTTTCTTTTTTCCTAAGTTCCAGTATCTCTGTGTAACCGCCCTGGCTGCCCTAGATCTAGCTTTGTAGACCAGGCTGGCCTCAAACTCACAGAGATCCACCTGCCTCCACCTCCCAAAATGCTGGAACTAAAGGTGTGTGCCACCATGCCTGGCTGTGGTTTTTCTTTGTAATGCCAGTGCTAATCAGTTCTTTTATTAGTGTTGTAACTTTAAAATCCATTGAAAAATTGCTCATCATTTAAAAAGACACAAAAAATCTTTTTAGAAAGATTCATTTCTTTTTATTCTATGTGAGTGAGTGTTTTGCCTGTCTGTGTACATATACAGTGCATGTGCCTGGTCCCTTGGAATCCAGAAGGTGTCAGATCCCTAGAACTAGACTTATGGATGGTTGCAAGCCATTGTGTGGGTGCTAGGAACTGAATGCAGGTCTTCTGCAAGTGCTCTTGACCTCTGGGTCATCTCTCTCTTCCCATGTGTGGGGTTTGGATTCAGGTCTTCATGTTTGTATGGTAAGCATTTTACCAACCGAGCCACCTCCTCGTCCCTTCTTCCTTTGAATGTTTTATTAATATATTTAAATCATACATAGTAGTGGGTTTCCCGTACTTCATTATATTCCATCTCTCACTAATCCCTTTCCTCTTCCCAACCAGTTCACTTCTCTTTTCATGTCTTTTTGTGACCCAATCAGTTTAGCTAGGGCTGTGTCTAGGTTGTGTCTGATCGGTGGTTGTACCAGTGAAGAAAAACATTTCCCCAGTTCAAAGACTAACAAAGTATCAATCCTCAAGGTGGGTGGGCCATCATGAGTTCCCCGGCTTCCTTGACAGAGTGTTGAGGGCTCTGATCTTGTGGAGGTCTTGTGGCAGTCATAGCTGGCTTTCTACTATCCAACCAGTGGGCTCAGTGTTGTTGCACTGCCGATGACTGGTGACAATTCTCCCCCAATGACTGTCAAAGCGACTTCCGGAACTGTGAAGGCTGGTCAACTGGGAGGAATCTTCCAGACCAGGTCCACCTTGGGTTCTCTATGACCGGGGACCGGGCTCTTCGTGTCGTCAGCGATAGGATCTTACCATCTAGCTCTCGTGGACAAGCGACAGGATTGGCAATTGCTGGCATTGTTTTGAAGGTTGCAGAGGCCTCTCTGATCCATAACTCATTGGTACCGAGATTTTTGCTTACTAACCTATGGCTTCCGGGAATGCCTTTATCCACCTACACAGGGTGCTCTGTTGAAATAATTTGATTTCTTTTTAGTTTAACAAGTACTGGTTTCATTAGTCTTCTTCCATACACAGTTTTACTTGACCCTCCCCCTCTACCCTCCTCCTCTCTCCAACTCCCTGCTCATCTCTCCACTTACACTTTCCACCACCAGGACCCCTTACAGTTTTAATTCACATTGTTCTACTGCATACACAGACACTCGACACACTGTATTGTAATCTTTTTTTTTCTTTCTTTTCTTCTGGTTTCCACTCTTTCCTTAAAACTTTAAAACGTCTTAAAAACAAACCAAAACAGGGACTTTGTGGTCCATGCTGGCCTTGAACTCATGGCTCCTCTGCCCCAGCCTCAGCTTCTCAATGCAGGAACTACATGTGTGTACCACCGTGTCTGGCTTGTGATTTTCATTTAGTATGTTCGCACACTTTTTGATAGATTTATCTTTATTGGTGATGGCTTTTGATACCTCTGGAAATGGCTTTTCTGTTTTTATTTCAACTTGTTGCTTGCTCGTATTTAAATATACAATAGATTTTAGCATATTGGCATTGAATCCAGATACTTTGCTGAAATTACTAATGAAGTCTGTTAGTTTGTTTACAAATTATTTTAGCTTTTCTAAGTATACAATCCCCTATAACAATAGTAGTTATAGTTATTTATTTTTCTTTCATCCCCTTTCTCCTCCTTCTCCTCTTCCATTGTCTTCTTGACTTCTTTTGAGATAGAATTTCTCCATGTAGCCCTGACTGTCTGGAACTTGACCTATAGACCAGTCTGACCTCCAACTCAGAGATCTGCCTACCTTTTCCTCACAAGTGCTGGGATTAAAGGCATGCACACCACAACTGGTTAGTTATTTCTTTTAAGGTTTCTTTAATACTTTCTTTTTCTTACCTATTGTCTTGACTAGGTGTTCTAATCTACATTGAATGGAAATGGTGATAGTGGGTACCTGTGTCTTGTTCTCAGCTTGAGTGGGAAAATATTTAACAGTTTGCTTCCAAGTTTAATGCTTGTCAGGAATTTTTTGTAGGCATGCCTACATACTCCATTAAATTAAATTAGTTCATTTACTTTCTTTTTTTTTTTTTTTTTGAGACAGGGTTTCTCTGTGTAGCCCTGGCTGTCCTGGAACTCACTTTGTAGACCAGGCTGGCCTCGAACTCAGAAATCCACCTGCCTCTGCCTCCCAAGTGCTGGGATTAAAGGCATGCACCACCACTGCCTGGCTTAGTTCATTTACTTTCTAAGATTTTAGTTTTCTGAGAGTTTAAATTATGAACAAATGTTTAATTTTATCGACTATCTTTTCTGGGCCTTTTGAAGTTAACATTTTTTAAATACCATTATTCCTGTCAGTGTGATGATATAGTAGTCTTTGATTCTCTCTTTTTGAAAATTTTTAATTTTTATTTTATATTCATTGACGTTTTGACTGTATCTATGTCTGTGTGAGGGTGTCAAATCCTCTGCAGTTGGAGTTGGAGACAGTTGTGAACTGCCATTGCCATGTGGGTGCTGGGAGTTGAACCTGGATCCTCTGGAAGAGCAGACAGTGCTCGTAACCACTGAGCCATCTCCAGCCCCCTAGTCCCTGAATGTTAAATGTTAAATATGTCTTGCATTCCTGGAAAAGGTCCTCCTTAGCCATGTGTTATGCCTTGTGAATTTTCTGGATTGGAATCACTGTTTTGTTTTGTGTTTCCAGTCTGCATTTGCAAAAGATACTGAAAAGTTGCATTTTATTTTATTTTATATTTTACATCTTTTTAAATTTGAATGTCAAGCTTTTTCTGTCCTTCTATAGCAGGTTGGTAAGTTTTTCTTTCCTTTTCTCCTCCTCTTCCTCCCCTTCTTCCTCCCTCTCCTCCTCCTCCTCCTCCTTCTTCTTCTTCTTTTCTTTGTTTACTGGCAGAGTTTATTTGAGTTTGGTAGTTTATTTTTTAAAACCATATGTGTGACGTCATTTGGGCCTGTATTTCTTTTGTGGAAGAGGCTGGGAAATGTGCCATGAAATCCTCATGTTTATTTTCTCACTGTGTTCTCTCCTCTCCACCTTAGCATGTTTGGAGTTATCCAGAAAGAGGAACATTTTAATGAGGTATTTTTAAATTACTTCAAGGAAAATAAAATAGAAATAGCCTATGCAATCACCAGGCCGTTTCCTTTCCTAGAAAGCCTAAGGGACCGCTCCTTCATCACAGACAAAATCTATGCAGTAAGTGACTTGTGTTTATCGCCCCATCACTGAGACTGTTAACTTGTATTTGCCATCCTAGATGCCAGGGTTCTCTAGTTGGCTAAAGCCAGATATATCTTCCATGGGAACGCCCTTTTATCATTATTAGCTATTCTATCATGTAGAAGGTAACAAGCCATTTCTGCTCCTAACTGAAGGCACCGTGGCTGATTTGCAACAAGTCTGGGGTGTAAAGTGACTGAGTAGCGTTTGCTGTGTTCTAAAACCCTCCTTATCACCGAGCCCATCCCCCACATGCCTGATGTACACACAAAAGAAAAAAATGAAAGAAAGAAGAAATTGCTCAGTCCCGCTGATGGATACTTACAATAAAGCAAGGTTAAAATTACGAAAGAATGAGAGTAATACTGTTACCGGGGTCTCAGGTTTGTCAATTAATGATTTATAGGAAAACAGGGACAGGGATTGGTGGGAAAAAGTAGATTGACTTATAATTCTGGAAAGAACCCCCCAGTTTTCTGAGAAAGAAACTTCAATCCTTCCTCATTCTGCCAATAGCAAAGTTACAATCTGTTTATTAAAAAAGATAAAATGCAGGCCAGGAAATATTCATTTGGAAGTTTAGCTGGGAGCGCATAAGTTATGAGATCTGAGAAGTAAATCCTTCTCCTGGGCCAGTCTCTGCTCTGGCTGCAAGCCCCCAGCATGGGATTTCCCAGAGAAACTAGAATCCACAAGTCCCCCAGGACAGTATTTCATTATAACGTTTGTGTCCGATGAGACTATGCTTTGACACTCTCTCTGTTGAACTTTTTAAAAGGATTCGTATGAAGCCTGTAGGAACTTGGTTCCCATAGAGAAAGTGGTGTACAATGTTCTCAGTCACCTGGAGAAGTTATCTGACTCATCGTTTCTATGGGCTCTGTTTAACAGAGTGAACCTGAAGGAATACCCTGCTTTAAGAGAGATTCATAAAAGCTTGGAAACTGGTAATTCCTTTTCTCATCTCCCTTTTGCAGTGAAATCCTATCTTAATTTTTTTCTGTTTATTATTTGGCAATCTCATACATGCATACAATGTATCTAGTTCTAAACAGACCCTCACTCTATCAAATCCCCTCCAACCCTCCCAACATGTCTCCTTACACTTCCATGTTCTTCACTGTCGTTTTTTTTTTTTGTCTCCATCTTCTTCCTCCTCCTTTTTATAACCTACAGAACATTTAGTGCTGCTCATATGTACATAGGTGTGGGACATCCACTGAAGTGTGAACAACCTACCAGCAACCGCGCTCCCTGAACCCCCCCCCCCCCCCAGTAACCATTCGGCCAATAGTAACTCGGTTAAGGGAGGAGCCTCGTGAGTCCCTCCCACCAGTGCTGACAAGCTGATTGGCTCGCCCTTAGGCAGATCTTGTAAGGCAATCCAGCTGCTCTGTGTTTGTGAACTCAGAGTCACCCCCAGTGGTTTTATTTTGCTTTCTTCTCTTGGCTACCTTGTGGAAAGGGACAAACTATATCCAGCCACAAAAGCCATTAGTATCCAGAGTGACCCAAGGGCCTGAACTTCCCACTAGACTATGAAAACTCACAGATGCTCCATCCGTGTGATTGTTCCCACTGGACTTCAACCCGGCTGTCCAGGGCTTGAGGTGATTCTCTCGTCACTAACCCGCAGGGACTAATGCTTTTCTCCCTCTGCTCAGAGCTACAGGATGGATACTCTCCCCAGAGGAGTAAACAGGAAGAACAGAAGCTTGCCACCATGCAGCCGAGTTATGAGCAAGGTACTTAGAAGGGGGTGAAATTTTTGGTTCACTAAGAGAAAAAAGAAACATGGACGCCAGAGCTACAGTGGTGGGGGTGGGGGGTGGGGGTGGAGGATGGGGATCGGCAGTGCTGTGCAGAGAACTCTGAAGGGGTAGGAGAGGTAGATGGGTGCTGCTTATTTTTTCTTCTTTTCTTTTTTTTCAACAAAAGACCTATTTATTTTATTTCATGTATGAGTGCTTTTACATGCATGTCTGTCCACTGTGTGCCTGCCTCTTTAAATCGGACCTCTCGCTTGCTCTGTTGCCTGCTTGCTGTGCTCATCCTGTCTGTAGGTAAGGGACAAAAGGGACCCAAGAGTGCCTTGGGTGAGACCACATAGAGGCTGAGGGTGGAGCATGGATAGATGAACCATCATGTAGTGAACTACAGATTTGAGCTCAACCTTACCTTAACTTTCCCAATTCGGCAGACATTGGTACGGAGGTTATCGTTATATTGGGTGGTTAAAGTTACCACTGAGGCATGGGAATGAGTGTGATCGTCAGACTGACATGTAAGAAAGATCACAGTGGATGTTCTCTAGGAGGAAGAAGGGAGAGAGGGGGATCAATGAGTGAGAACAGGAAGAGTCCCACCTAGCCCCAAAGTGTGTGTGTGTGTGTGTTTCCTGATTACCTCTGTTTCTTGAATACAGGATGTGTTTATGTATGGTGCCAAAACCACCTGGGTGGGGAAGCAGGGTTCCTAACACCCCAGCCTTTGACTGACAGCTCCACCCCGCAGTGAGCCTAAATAAGCATGTTAGTCTAGCTAGTCTGCAAGTAGGATTCAGGGCCAGGCATCACTGCTGGGCCGTGCACCTGGCAGGGCTGTCATCTGGACAGCTACATCTGCTCCAGCATCTTGTTGCCATAACAACCATAAACTCTCCTTCATTCAAGAGTCCTCCTCTTCAGCCTCTACTCTGGATGTACAGCTTCAGCCCGCCTTGAGTGGCCAGCTGCTGTAGCCACTTAAGTTACTGCCATCACAACCTCCCAGCTTGGCAGCTTAACGTTGTTGCCAAGGTAACCTGTGCAAACAGCTGCCGGGATGGGATGCTTCAGGGGCAGAAGGACAGGCGGCCAGCCTCCCTGCTGGCCTGAGGTAGATTTTCCTGAGCCTCCTGGGGTGGTGAACACAGGCTGCCTTCTCAGCTTAGGCATCTCGGGTGTAGTGCTCCAAACTACCTACGCTCAGCCTTCTCATCACAAACCTCGCCCGCTTCATGCGCTGCTCCTCCTCCTTTGCCAGTGTGGGCACATGTCCAGGTCTCCAAGCAGAGAGCCCAGGAATTCTTTGGAGTCCTCTGTCCTTAGCCTCCAGGCCTACCAGTTAGCCCCGCTCTGGGAAAGTGACCTTGCTTGACTGTATCATGAGATCTGTTCCATGGGCTGGAGAGATGGCTCAGTGGTTAGGAGCACTGACTGCTCTTCCAGAGGTCCTGAGTTCAATTCCCAGCAACCACATGGTGGCTCACAGTCATCTGGAATGGGATCCGATGCCCTCTTCTGGTGTGTCTGAAGACAGCAGCAGTGCACTCAAATACATAAAATAAATAAATAAATCTTAAAAAAACATCTGTCCCATAATAGCACTAGTTCTTCACCGTGAACATTGGATGTGCATGTTGATACAGTGATATTGTTGGTGTGTTTATGTGGAAAGGCCACATAAACAAGGCCAGCAAGATGGTGCAGTAGGGAAAGGGACTGGCCATTAAAGCTGATGAGTCCATTTCCTGGAACCCACATGCTGAAAATTGAGACCTGACTCCTGAAAGTTGTCCTCTGACCTTCACAAGTGCACCATGGCATGCTTTCTCTCTCTCTCTCTCTCTCTCTCTCTCTCTCGCATGTGTGTGTGCACACACACACTACAGAATTAACAAAATTCTGAAAATAAAAACAGTTGTAGGAGTTACATTTATGTAGATAGTTTGTCTCTCAGTATCCATGGGGAATTAAATCCTCTTCATGGATACCCAAACCCAAAGATTCAAACCTTTAATGTAACCTACACACACACACACACACACACACACACACACACACACACACACACACCTGTTACTTTCAGTCATTTCTAGCTTGCTCGCAATACATAAGCAATTATTCATTGCCTTGTTCCACCATTTAGGAGATAATGACAAGAAAAAAAATGTGTTATTGCTCAGTGCAGTTGTAATATATTCTTTCCAAGTGTTTTTGTTCCATGGCTGGTTGAATCTTTGGATGTAGAACCCAAGGATAGAACAGTCCTAAGCATTACATTGAGAACTTCAGGTCTTTTTAGTTTGTTTGTTGTTTTGAGGTGGGTTCTCAGTGTAGCCCTGGCTGTCCTGGGACTTGCCCCGTAGACCAGGCTTGACTTGAAATCAGAGATCCACCTGCCTCTGCCTCCTGAGTGCTGGGACTAAAGATGTGTGCTACCGCTGCCTGACAGGAAAACTTCAGGTCTTAATGGAGTTAAAGAGTAAGTTAATTATGTTAAAGAATGCAAACTTAAGCTGAGATAATTATCAGTTGGTAAATGATAGTAAAGGGGAGGGGAAAAGAGAAACCAGAAAAGATGGAGTCAAGGAGTCAAGAACTTGAGGGCTGAAGAAAGGCAGGTGTATTGTAGGGCAATCTAGAAAGCTAAGTGGGAAAGGATGGTTCCTTTGTTAATTCATTTGTTTGTTCATTCGTTCCTTCCTTCCTTTCCCATCTTACCTCCTTCCTTTCCCATCTTACCTCCTTCCTTCCCTCCTTCCCCTCTCTTCCCACTCTCTTTCTTTCTTTCCTTCTTTGAGACAAAGACTTATTATATGTAGACCTGTTGGCCTTGAACTCATGATCGACCCGTCCTGTCTCACCCTTCCAAGTGCTGGGATAACAGGTATGAGCCATCACACCTGGCTAAGGTGGCAAAAGTTTATCACTATGCTTGTCCTCTGCAGTCAAGTGTCAGGAGTGGATGCGAACTCTTCAAGTAGCATTCTCTTCTTTTTCAGGGCCAAACCTATGCACACATGAAAACTGGATACAGTTCTGTTTTGTGAAACAAGAGAACCTACAGGAGCCAGAGACTCGGCAGAACCAAGTGGATGAGATCATTGGTAAGGATAACTTAAGATGCCTGTGGTGTTAGGTGACCCTTGTAAGTTAGAGTGGAGGTGACTGGCTGAGCCTATGCTCAGAGTCCAGCATCTTTGCTCTGGGAGCCCCAGATGGATGCAGGAGCCCCGGGTCCTACCACTGCTTTGACTAGAAAAGCAGGTAGGCAGTGGGAAAGCTTTAAGACATCTGGGAGGGAATAGTCACCAGGAAATATAGTAGACAAGGAAATCAGGTAGGTGTTTGTGTGTGTCTGTGTCTGTGTCTGTGTCTGTGTCTGTGTGTCTATGTGTAATGAGGAATGGGGAAGGAGACAACCAAACAGAGGCAGAAATCACTGGAGATCCACAGAGTGAGAGAGAGAGAAGGAAGAGTTAGGAGCCTGCAGAGGCAGAGAAATAAGCAGAGGCAGCAGGAAGGGGGAGGGAGAGTTAAAAAGATGGAGAAACGACAGGCAAAGTTTTGAGACAACCAAAGTTTAGAGACAACCAAAGCTAGGGTGGCATCTCTCAAAGTAGAACACTTGGGAGGGACCAACAGTGGCAGGATCATTGCTACCTAAACATTACCCAAGCTTCTGGATCTTTCCTGCTGTCTGCATCCTGCGGTTCCAGTTGAATGAGCTTTCAGGTCGTTTACTGAGAGCCCTAAGGGGTTTTATATTGCTGTGCAGTGATCAGCAGTGAGAGCTCAGAGTGCAGCGATGAGGACGAGGAGGACCAAGTCCTGGGCACTGGGACTCAGGAGGCAGATGGACAAAGGGGCTGAGGACTCTGTCCCCTGGGCTCCAGAACGCAGAGCTTCCCTCAGGATCTCACGCTTCCTGTGTCCGGACTAACCACTCTTGGAGGACATCAAGGAGTCCAGGGGCTCAGTTTCTGCACTTGGGAAGATGTGGAGAGTGTAACAAGGTCCCAGACCTTAGCACAGCTGACTCCATACTAGAAGAGCCAATTAGGCTATAAAATTCAGTATGTGGGCAGTACTGTCTGCCAAAATAAAAACAAAGACCCTCGAAAAACCAAAAAAAAAAAACAAAAACAAAAACAAAAACCAAAGACCCAATCCCCCATAGTTCTGGGAAGGTCTCTAAATACACTAGCCTTGCTTACTTGGCATCTGTGGTTCTGCTTCTGGGTAACTGCTCTTGTTAACTGAAGTGTGTCAACCCAAAATAAGTTTTTGTGCTTAATAGTTTACCTTAAGAAAGGCTTGGGTCTACCCTGGGATCCTGAACACCCAGCATAGTCCCTGGCTGGCTCAGGAAGACTTTCTATCAGCTTTGTCCCAGAAGCCTTTTCTGGTGGATAGTCTCTCTGAACCACAACAGAGAGGGCAGGAAATATTCTCCAACTTTGTTGATATACCGATGATAGAGTAAAAAGAAAATGGTGGGGGCTGGAGAGATGGCTCAGTGGTTAAGAGCACTGACTGCTCTTCCAGAGGTCCTGAGTTCAAATCCCAGCAACCACATGGTGGCTCACAACCATCTATAATGGGATCTGATGCCCTCTTCTGGTGTGTCTGAAGATAGCAACAGTGTACTCATATACATTCAATAAATAAATCTTAAAAAAAAAAGAAAATGGTGTATTTACAAGTTTCATTTTATTTTTCCCTTTCACTCAGCCATGCCTATCTGAAGCATAATAAAATATATATTATATTTGGACTTTATCCTCATTTCTTTGCATAGAGTTCTGAGTGATATATGTGTGTGTATGTGTGTATACATATATATGTATAATACACACATCTAATATCTACAGCATCTAACCACTGCCCAGGGCTTTCTCGTGTGGGCCAAGGAGAAGCTGGCTGACTATGTATGGCCAATTAAGATCGTTGGAAGCTACAGGTCAGCATAACCAGTTAGTATGTTAAGATGTGTGTGCATCTTGATGTAGGTGAGAGTCCCAGGTTATTGATGGAGTTGTTCGGAAAGGGCTGTACACATGTAACTCAGTGTAAGCCGAGTCCCTAGTTGCTAACCGGTCTCTATTTAACCTATCTCAGTGAGACCCTGTCTCAAAACAACACAAACCAAACAAAAACAATAAAAATAAAACAAAGAGTTTCTTTCAAAATCTAACCACATGGCTAGAGGACGAAATCTTTCATTATTACATTTTTGATGTGGGTTTTTGAGAGCGGTGGAGGCTTTTTCAATGTTTGATAAGGTTAACTCTTAGAAACCAGGGGGCTGGTGATTGATGGTTACTGAGGTCACCCTGAGACTCTGGCTTCTGAGTTCATTGTCTCACTCCCTTGGAAAGCAAGGAAATGCAGATAAGAAATGAGCAGAACAAATTGAGATTATTAAGGAAATGTGAGAAATAACTGCCTGGATTAGTGAGACCCAGGTAGATAATGAAGTAATTACTGGGATGGGCACTCTCTGAGCACACTTGGCACTGGACCGGTGAGTGGCCTACAGCCTCACTGAGTCCCCCTCAGCCCAGCCAGAGAAATAATCGTGTGTTACTCATCCAATCAAGGGAGCATCCAGACATCATGGTGGTTACTTTTGTCCACTCTGACAACTCATTTTGTAGGCTGTTGATTGGACCACTCTTTACATCACTAAATTATGATCAGCTGTGGGGTCCTGCCCTTACTTCCTGCAATGTTAGCCCTTATCTCATTATGGCCCTTTAAAGAAAGACTGGGTATTTTTACTTGTAAATTTTTTGCCCAGATTACTGGATGTGATAGCTGTTCTTGATAGTCTACTTGACTACATTTGGAATTAACTAAAACCTAAATGTATACAGGTACACCTGTGAGGGACTTTTTTTTTTCTTAGTTAAATAATTTGAAGTGGGAAGACTGATTCATTCAACCATATATTCATTCATTCATTCATTTTATGTGCATTGGTGTTTTCTGTGCATACATGTCTGTGTGAGGGTGTCAGATCTTGGAGTTACACCCAATAGTAAGCTGCCATGTGGGTGCATGGAATTAAACCCATATCTTCTCGAAGAACTGCTTGGCCTTCTCTCCAGCCCCGGGAAGACCCACTTCTAATCTAGAACTTTGAGGTGGGAAGACAAACCTGTAATCCAGATCTTTTGAGGTAAGAAGATCCACCTTTGATTTGAGCCACACCTTCTGCTGGCAGCCTACAGAGAGGCCGTGGAAGAAGGTGGTGCTTCTTTCTTTGCCTGCTTCCTTTCACTGGAAAGGCAAGCCCATTCTTTCCCTGGCATTAGAGCCTCCTTCTTCAGGATTCCAGTGTATAATGAAGACCAGCCGAGGCATGCAGCCTGGTGGTCTGAACAAGCACTGGATTCTTGGCCCTTCAGTTCGTGGACAACCATTGTTGAGCTAACTGGACCATAGCCTGCAAGCAATTCGTGTGTGTGTGTATATATATATAGTATATATAATTATATTAATAAATAATATATAATTAACAATGTATAATATATATTAAATTATGTTTCTCTAGAGAACCTTAACTAATACACTGAATGAGAGAATTAATAAGATAGTTTTGTTTTCCCCGGGGAATGAATGAGTGAGTTTATTAAATATATAGCAAGCCAAAGTAAAAGAATAAATAGCAAGTAATAGACAGACAGACAGATAGATAAGGTAGGTAAACAATACATCATCAAATTGAATGCTCAAAGAGCCAGCAGAAATGGACTGCAGAAGCCCCATTGAGACAGTCATTTGGAAGTTCCACAGAGAATCCAGGGCAGGGCAGGATTCCACCAGGGCAGCCTTCCAGGTTAGAGAACAGATAGCAACAGTGTAGAATGTGATATCTCCAGAATAATTTAATGAACTATGGAAGAAACGAACTTGTGTAGCCATCAATAGAGTCAGGGAATGTTCAAAAAAAGTTTGCCTAGTAGGACCAAGTTTTGTTTTTTTGAAATTGAGTTTCTCTAAATAAATAATAGTCTACTTGTTAAGAAACTCATTCTGTAGACCAGACTGGCCTTGAACTCACAGAGATCTGCCTGCCTCTGACTCCTGAGTGTTGGGATTAAAGAAAGGTGTACAAACACCCTGTTCAGCTTTTACCTGGGGTTGACCTCTGGGGTCCCTTTTGAAGAGGAAGTTTATGTTCCCAGTTGGTTTATTGTTCTAGACGCCCCCATTTTTGTTTTTGTTTTGCTTTAAATGCTTCTTAAAAAATAGGGTTTAATCTTGAACAAGGGAACCCCGTTAGTAACTTTATGGACTGTCCTTTTAAAAACTGGCTAATGTTGGCTATATGAATGGTAGGTTCTTCGTCTTCTTCTTCTTCTTCTTCTTCTTCTTCTTCTTCTTATTATTATTATTATTATTATTATTATTATACTTTGTTTTTGGGTGCTTAAAACCATGTAAGTGGCCAAAATTAAAATTTTTGTTTGTAAAGTTTGTTGAGAATCTGTATGTGTTCCTCTTGGGGATTTAGACATGACCTATTGACTCCCTTAACTTTCCTCTATCAGCCATGTCATCTGCCGGGTCCTTCCTTTGGAAGCATAGTATCTTAGTTTGGGTTTTATTGCTGAGAAGAGACATCATGACCACAGCAACTCTTATAAAGGAAAACATTTAGTTTGGGTCTGGCTTACAATTTCAGAGGTTTAGTTCATTATCAACATGGTGGGAAGCAGGGTAGAATGCAAGCAGACATGGTGTAGGAGGAGCTGAGAGTACTTTATCTTGATCTGCAGTCGATAGGAGACTGAGTCACTAGGAATAGCTTGAGCAGATATAAGACCTCACAGCCCACCTCCACAGTAACACACTTCCTCCAAAAAGGCCACACATACTCCAATAAGGCTACATCTCCTAATAGTGCCATTCCTTATGGGCCAAGCATTCATATACATGAGTCTATGGGGTCCATTCCTATTCAATCCACCACACACAGGGAACATGTCTCTCTCCATTGACTCTCTTTCTTGTGGGATGTGCATGGGTTAGAATCCAGTTGCTGGAGACTCCACAGCCTGTCCGATCAAGATGACAGGTGACTTGGGGCTTCCTATTCATGAGGCTTGTACTGGCTGACCTTGGCCTGTGGGGGTTCAATGTCGCCTGTTCTTTCTGAGCTTCTTACTTCACTGAAGGTCAGAAGGACAGCTTTATCAGTTCATA
Source organism: Tokudaia tokunoshimensis (assembly GCA_036184795.1). Taxonomy (NCBI): domain Eukaryota; kingdom Metazoa; phylum Chordata; class Mammalia; order Rodentia; family Muridae; genus Tokudaia; species Tokudaia tokunoshimensis. The sequence goes on along the minus strand of BTHU01000016.1, from coordinate 87,384,153 downwards.
GTTCTAAATCTTGTATAACATTTAGAGAAAGTTTAGACAAACAAAACCAAAACTGGACTTGGTTAGGGTTTCTATTTGCTGTGATAACCACTGTGAGCAAAGTCCCTTAGAAGGGAAAGGGTTTAAGCTTACAGCTTGAAGTTTGTCATTCAGGGAAGTCAGGGAAGGCAGTCCGGAGGCTGGAACTGATGGAGATCCATGGAGGGTTGCTGCTTCCATGACTAACTCAACCTGTTTTCTTGTTGGTACCCAGGGCTACCAGCTAGGGTAGAAGCTGGGGTTTCCCACATTGAGCATCAATTAAAAAAAAATGCCTCACAGGCTACTCTGGTGCTAATGTTTTCTCAATGGAAGTTCTCTCTGTTCAAATAACTCTAGTTTGTGTCAAGTTAACATAAAACTAGCCACCTCAAAGCAGTTTTTAACTAAATCCTAATTTTGCAAAGACTCACTTTCCGAAGAGACTAAGGTCTAAGTTGGAAAAACACAAGTAATCATCTTGATTGAACATGCATTTTTATTTTTTAAGCCAGTCATTACAAATGTTACTATAAGCAGATCAGTATCTTTAGGAATTTTAATAACTTTCAACACAAGGGTTGAATCTAAATTACATACATGGCACAAGGTAGCCAACTGAGAGTTCCTGTCTGTACATGATGTTCGACTACCAAGTCTTTGGTTATTGTTAAGTCTCAGGTAAGCCTCCTTACAGCTTGGATTTTTATATTTTATTTTTCCTGTGGTCTTACAGAGTTTGAGAGTTAGAGAAAGTTTTACATTCAGCATGAGTCTGTCTGGCTAAAATGCAGAAGAAAAAAATACACGGAAAGCCAAAATCTTTACATTGTTCATCCTGTAAACTGCAGTTTTACACATAGAAGGCATTTATTCCTTTATTCTAGCAGTCTGTGCAGAGGCCAGGTGTCTGCGGGTGAAATGTCACGGCATCCCTTTTCTGGCCTTACTCTCTCTTACTATTTATAGGAGTCATTGCCTTCAAATAGCGGTAGCATCATGTAGTGATTGTTGACCCACCCTATTGTGTTCTGCACATTCCTGAGAACAGTGATAGCCATACTTTCAGTTTCAAATGAGTGAGTTTATTAATCGTATAACAAGCTAAAGTAAAAGAGTAAATAGAAAAAAAAAACAACAAAATATCATTTTAATCATGTGCTTCAAATATCCAGGGGGAATAGATGGGGAAGCCGGGGGGGGGGGGGATACTGCAGAGGCAATCAGCTGGAGTTTTCAATACAGTTCAGGACAGAGAAGAGTGAACCTCTGGTGGGGCTTCCCGATGAAAGAATGCATAGCAACACACAGAGAGCACCATGAAACTGGATGCTCACAACAGGCAGCAGGAACTATTTGTGGAAACTCAACAGTCAGTCACAGTTTCTAATCGGGCTTTCTCTTCATGACCGGGCTCCTGTGGCTGAATTTCCGGCTTCTCTTTCCCATTTTACATCTGTTAGAAACGCCTATCTTCTAGCTGCTTTCAAGGACACAGTATTTTCATTCTAGGACTAGTTTTGCTGGTTCATCCTTCCTGTCACAGAGTTAGAGGGGCAAGGCCACCCGAGAGGAAAACATTTCGGAGGGCATTTTATGAGACTTCGGTTTGAAGTGGGGGAGGGGGGAATCCTGCTTCCAGAGTCCTCTTCTCAGTGGGTTCCCTCAGCACCTGACAGTTCACCAGTGCATGGTATGCCCTAAGTTTTCTTTAGAAAGATGATCAAGCAGGAGGGATGATATAGGAAAGTTAGAGACGGGAGTGTGGCAGGCTGTCTACGCAGGCTCTCTGAGCATTGTGCTGTCAGTTCCTGGAGGGACAGGTAGTGGAGGGATTGGTAGTGGAGGGATCAGAACGGACTAGGTTAACAGAACTGTGCTTACATGGTGGATGTTCGTTGCTTGCATCTTCAATTGAAAATATCCTTTTGAAAGTCTTCTCAAATTTGTTTCCTACTCTGATTCCAAGATTTTTAAACTCACCCTGCAAAAGAAGTCGGAAATCGGCGATAGCCCGCGCTTCATACACTTAGCTAGCCAGCCCTCCGGATAACTCAGAACCTCATTTAGACTATTCCAAATGGTGAGGTTAAACCCAGTTAAGAGGAGGTAATGGGGCCTTCGAGATGGTTCAGTGGGAAAAGGCACCTGCCTCCAACCAGACCTGAGTTCCATCCCTGGGACACGATTCCCATAAGTAGTCCCCTGACCCCCATGCACCTGCACTGTGACATGCACTCTCTCCCTACAAAGTAAAGAAAAAAATGTTATATTTCCTGATGATCTGATTATGTCTCTTTCTTGGGAAGACAGAAAAAAACTAGTATGCAGGCTAAATATCCCTTGCTCTAAAGACCTGAGATGGGCAGAGGTTTGGGGTTCAGATTTTGGAATATTTGCATATACATAATGAGATACCATAGGAACGGGACCCGAGCTGAAATCCAGAAATCATTTAATTTATATAAATCCTTCATAGATAGCCTGAATGTGGTCTTATACAATGTATTTAATATGTTTTGCACAAAATGAAGTTTTTGTGGTATGAAATTTTCCACTTCTACCAGGTGAGTGCTGAGTGAGATATGATCGCTTGCAAATGCTTAGGAGAACTGACAGGCTCTTCTTTTTCCTTACACTTATAATCTTTTGGATATTTATTAGGATCGATAAGGAGTTATGGAATTTGGAGAAGAGACAGATCCTTAAATCTGCAATTTAAAACTCTGAAATGCTAGCAGGGTGGTGGCAGCAGAACCTTTTGTCCTAGCCTGGGGAAACAGAAGCAAGTGCTCTGTGAGTTCAAGACTGTTCTTGTCTACATAGCAAAGACCCTTCTGAATGTATCTTTTCAGCAAGCCACTCGTCACCGCTTAGTTAAAATAAACTAAAAGACTATATTAGGTTCTTAAACTAGCCACAAAACCACGGGGTAAACTGACAGAATACATGTTATTTACTCATTTTAATCCCAACAGTAACAAAGGTTAGGAGGTAAACTCAACGACAGTGAATCTTGTCTCACACACCCATCCTGAACTTGGAGCACAAAGAGCAGCCTTTAACTAGCTACAAAATTAAAATTAAAAGTAGTGAGGTGAAGTGAATTATTCTTCCTATGTTGATCAGAGATGATGGAGTATGGTTTCTATACTCAAGACTCATGTCACCCCAGACAGAGCAAAGCTTCCATGCCCATTTCATGCCTCAGTGGACAAAGACTTGGTGTGAAAATTTCTCTATGCCACCTACCCCACCTCTCAGTTGCCTACCTTGACCTTTGTTTGGTGTTCTAGCCTTGGGATGTACTTCCATTTCACTAAAGCTTGCTTAGACTTCCCTTTCATCTCCCCTCAGAGCTTTGAGAAGATGTTTTAAGGACATGTACCTAACATTAAGTCACCTCAACCAACGACTGGGGGAATTTTCTAATTTTATGTAAATTTAAAAAGATTAATTATTAGTATTATAATTATTATTATCATCAGTAGTATCAGTATTGTTAGACACCAGAGGGACTAAACATCACTCATCCTTCACCAGAGAGTCTTCTTGAAGTATGCGGGGATTAACACAGAGACCTACAACTGGACAATGTCCAGAGGGTGAGAGACTTTGGAGCACTCAGCCCTAAATGAGATGTCTCCATCAAACTCCTCCCCTCAAGGCTCAGGGATCTAAGTGGAAGAGGAGGCAGAAAGATTGTAAGAGCCAATGGTAGGGGATGATGCCAAGGACAGCACCTTTTGGACACAAGAGAGCTCACATTCATATCAACTCATAGAGACAGTGACAGCATACTCAAGACCTACAGAGGTTCAAAACAGACAAAACTCCAGCACTGAGAAGCAGAAGTGGACCCAAGGTCCTGTCCCTAACCAAAATGCAATTTCTAACTGGAACCTGCTGAGAGAGGGACAATCAGTTCTCTCCAATGGAGTGTCACTGGGCATATCAACCATACTCTAGGATAGGCTCCATGCCCAGGAGTAGTTGGCCAACATAAAACGGACTCCACAGTGTGTGTGTGTGTGTGTGTTTGTGTGTGTACATGCATTTTTGTGTTGTTTTGCTATCTTTTGTCATGTTGGTTTTGTTGGTTGGTTTTTAATTTCTTTTGATTTTCATTTTTTTTTGTTCATTTTGTTTTTTTGAGAGGGAGACAATGTGAAGTTGAGTATAGGGAGAAGGGAAGTGGGGAGGATCTGGGAAGAGTTGGGGGAAGGGGAAAGAATATGATGAAAAACATTGCATGAAAGACAAATTTTTAAAACAAAAATTTAAATAAAATGTGTTTTTTTAAATTATTGTTGTTACTGTGAATGTTTGTTTGTTTGAGACGGAGTCTCATTGCTTAGCCCTGACTGGTGTAGAACTTGCTTTGTAAAGTGGGTTAGCCTTGAATTTACAGAGGTCTACCTGCCTCTCTGCCTTTGGCACTTTTATTATATTTAAGTATGGGTACTTATGTATGGGCATGTGCATGTGAGTGCAGGTGCTTGAGGAGTTAAGGATAGGGTGTTAAATTTCCTGGAGCTGGAGTACAGGTGAGTCACATGATGTGGGTGCTGGGAACTCCCATCCTTTCCAAGAGCAGTCAGTGCTCTTAACTGCTGAGCCATCTCTCCAGCCCTGTGGCAAGAGATTTTTTTTTTGCTAGAGCACTAGGGATTCAGAAATGTGAGGTTTTGCAGTTTGAGAAATCGGATTTCTCTCCCTTTATAGATGGGAAATGCTAGCTGTCTTTAAAATACACTGCTGTTCCCTGCAACGATGAGCAGTTCTGTAGCCTACTGCTCTCCATGGGTGAAAAATCCGCTGTCTAGAAGTGGAGCCTTTGGAATTCCTCTGTGAGTTACTGTGGCTTTCCCCACCTGCATCACGGGGCTTCTAGAATCTTCCCTCAAATTCGACTTGCCCGTTGATGAGGGCAATTATAGCATCTACCTGATCAGAGAGGCTCAACTCAAAGCCAAAAGGAAGCAATGCAGAGGCGCTTACTTTGTAAAATATGCTGTGGTTCTGAAAGATGAGGCGCATGTCCTCCACAAAGCATTGTACCGAACGGTATGTCTTCTTATTCAGCCAATTCTTGATTTTGTTTAACCACATGTGCTCCTGGAGGTCTGGAAAGTCCCTTTTCCTCTGTTGAGGAAAGCAGCGAAGGCAGGGCTGTCAGCATAGTCCCGAGTTGTCTTCCCACACTCCCATGGTTATGGACTCTGTCTGAATGTTTGCACCGCCACTCCAATCCTAACTCTTGGTGCACTATTGAGAAGTAAACCTTTCTAAGGTCATTAGGTTATGGAGGTGCAGTGAATGGGATTAGTGCCCTCACTGAGAATCCAGGGAGCCCTCTCCCTCTCTTTTCACCATACAAGAGAGCAGTCAGAAGTGAAGCATCTGTATTCCAGAAGACTTTTAGCCAGCCATGCTGGTGTACTCCTGTACTCCAGCACTTGGGAAGCAGAGGCAGGTGAATCCCTGTGAGTCTGAAACCAGCCTGGTTACATAGTTCCAGGTCAGCCAGAGCTACAAAGTGAGAGTCTATCTCAAAAACAAAACAAAACAACAACCAAACAACCACTAGAAGTAGAAGACCCTAACCGGAACCCAGTCATATTCGTACCTTGACCTCAGACCTCCCAGTCTCTAGAGTCATAAGAAACAAACTATATACAATAGTACTGTATATGCTGCCCCCAGACTATGGTAATTTGCTATGTATGGCTATCTACACAAAGAGACCTATCCATAAGGCAAAGAGAAAACCCACTTGTGTGGGAAGATCACAAGGTTGCAGTTCTGTTGTTTTACTCACTTGCTTCGGTTTTTGGATAAAATAGCCACTTTTTGGATAGCAATAGATAGTCAAGAGAAGCAGCTCGCATTTCTGCAGAAGATAAAAGGTAGTCACTTCTAAGTGGATGGTAACTTAGAGAGAAAAGGCATGTTTAAGCTCCAAGATGCAAGAAACGACTCCCAGACCTTTGACCTCTTTGAGACAAATATGAAATGCAGCTACTCCCTGGAGTCCAAAGTATAGCGTTGGGTTACATGATCAAAGGACATCACCATTTACCTTGGGGTTCTGTTCCTCACCATCTATGAGACCGAGTTCCTCTGCCAACCAAAAGGGGGACCTTCAACTCCACATTGACTCACCAGCTGTTCCTCAGGTGACATCTTCCTCTTCAACACCTCAGCTTCCTTGTGACATTCTTGGGTATTTTGACACCTTAACTGATTCTTTCTCTTGCAGAAGGTACAATGCCATGGGCCACTGAGAGGTCAGGTATAAGGTGAGTAAGGGCAGATGAGTCTGTGAACCAGTCCCACCCCTATGGCTGATAAAGACCTCTGTTCAACAATAACAAGTGGTTTCTACCTTGTGTTCAACTTTGCTCTTGGAGGACCCTATACTGGAACTCCATGTAGGCTCAAAATGCAAGGATAATCCCTTCCATTAAAAGTCAATACGTTTGAATGAGGTGGTTACCCAAGGAAGTGATGGATTCCCATTGACCTCAAAAATTTGACTTCTCCATCTAAGAGCATTGGGAGTTTGACAACAAGTCATGTTTGGTCCTAATAGTGAATTCGGTGCCTTGAACAAGGAGTCTTTTTTTTTTTTTAATTTTATTTTCTAAGTTTTTTTTTATTTACATTCAAAATCATTTCCCCTTTCCCATTTCCTCCCTCCCCGAAAGTCTCATAAGCCCCCTTCCCTTCCTCTTTTCCCTATTCAACCCCCTCTCGCTTCTCTGTCCTGGCATTCCCCTACATCCAGTCTTTCCAGGACCAGGGGTCTCTCCTTCCATCTTCTTAGAAATCTATTGATATGCGAATTGTGTCTAGGGTATTCCAAGATTCTGGGTTAATATCCCCTTATCAGTGACTGCATACCATGTGTGTTCTTTTGTGATTGGGTTACCTCACTAAGGATGATATTTTCAAGTTCTGACCATTTGCCTAGGAATTTCGTGAATTCGTTGTTTTTAATTGCAGAGTAGTATTCCATTGTGTAAATATACCACATCTTAGAAGATGTGGTATATTTACACAATGGAATGGATTCAGAACAAGGAGTCTTGAACCTTAAGCGTGAGCAGAGCACAAGCAATAGGCATCTTTTCACCTGGCATTGCAAGATCTGTGGCCAGAATCTGTGTTATGGAAACATTGAAAAGCAGATTTGCTCGTGCTGTCAAATGTTTTCCACTTTACCCCACATGCCGGCTATTTTTATGTCAATTTGAGTCATTATGGAAGAGGACACCTCAATTGAGGAAAATAAATGCCTTAACCAGATTGGCCTGCAGGAGTGCCTGTGGTGCATTTTCTTGGTTGATGATTGATATGGGAGATCCAGGTCATTGTAGTGGTGCTACCCACAGGGCAAGTGGTCCTGAGTAAGATAAGAAAATTACTGGCTTAACAAGCCATGAGGAGCAAGCCAGTAAGCAGCACTCCTCCATGGCCTCTGAATCAGCTTCCACCTCCAGGTTCCAACCCTGACTTCACTGGATGGTGGATTGCAAACTGTTAGATGAAATAGTCTTTCCTTCCCAAGTTTATTTTTGGTTGTGGTGTTTTATCACAGTGATAAAAACCTTGACCAAGTTCAATTCATTCATTTCAATGATCCATCTTAACAAGACTGGCCTCTCTTTGTCCATCCAGTATTTTTTCAAGGTGCCCATTACAAAATGCCCCTGATGGGGTGTTGAGAGCTGTATGTGGGCAGAGTAAAAGAGCTGATTCATTGAATATTACACACCATCTCTGTCCAGAGACACATCTATAACAAAGACATGCTTTGGTAGGGATGGGGTGCTGATACTCAGAATTCACAGTTCTTATGATGTGCTCTGGATCCCAGCACTAACTGATTGGATAGAATGCTAGGGTGGACTTCTGAAGGCTTGATAGAGCCCAGATTTCTCAACTTCAGAATTCCTCAGTGGGGAAGGAGACTACAGAGTTCAGACCAACAACTGCTCTAAAGTGTCATCACCTCAATGGAGTACATCAGAAAGATGGAGAGATGCTTCTTACAGGTAACCACTTACAAGGCCTTTGTCTCCATCAGTCTTCTGCTGTGAGGGCTGAGAAACAGCAGTGGACACTTCTGGACCTTGAGACTAAGGGTCTCATTCCCATTGTATCAAGATACATCCAACAACTCCCCGCCCCCCCCCCCCGTGTGTGTGTGTGTGTGTGTGTGTGTGTGTGTGTGTGTGTGTGTGTAGGGGCGGAGTGTGCTCTGAGGAGGAAGAGCTGGAGTCAGGGCTGTCTTACTAACCGCTTATCTTCCACAGGTGGGATGTGGCAATTCTTATGATAGAATTCTCTACAAGTAGCACAAGGGTACACTTTCCGTGGTTTGCGGCATACTTTACATGATTTTGGTTTTTCCAGCTACAAGAAGAAATGTTGTAGACAAGTTCAAGATCAGTATGACCCCAGAATTTTAGAACCAAGGTGGCTTAGAAATCTCTCCATTCCAAAGTATGTTTCAAATATTTATTTGTGTGTGCCTGTGTGTTAATATACATTTAATATATAGTATATATTATGTATATATGTAATATATATTAACACACAGGCACACACATACATACATATATATGTATATACATATATATTCACAAACACTACACACACACACACACACACATAGACACACACACACACATATACATTCAGAAACACTACACACACACATATGTGTAATCACATATATACAGGTGCCTGCAAAGGCCAGAGGGAGAATCAGAGTTCCCTGGAATTAGATTTGCAGGAGATTGTAAGCTGTCGTGTCAGTGCTGGGAATTGAACCTGGGTCCTCTAGAAGAGCAGCCAGTGCTCTAAAATACTGATCTATCTCTTCAGCCCATCTTCTCAAAATACTAAGAAGTATTATTGAGCAGAGATTTTAGAAGAGGACATTCTGGTATGAAATAAAGTTCATGGAATTGTTGAGCTATGTCAGACTAGAAAATTTTATATTGTGAAGAGAGCAAATTCTGACAGTGAAATAATAGAAGAACTGTTATAATAACAACATTAGTGAGAAAGTTGAATTAAAGATAGCCTCAGGCTGGAGAGATGGCTCAGCAGTTAAGAGCACTGAATGCTCTTCTAGAGGTTCTGAGTTCAATTCCCAGCAACCACATGGTGGCTCACAACCATCTGTAATGGGATCTGATGCCCTCTTCTGGTGTGTCTGAAGACAGCTACAGTGTACTCATACACATTAAATAAATACATCTTAAAAAAAAAAAGATAGCCTGATAAATTTATTATTCAGGAAAGCCTGACTCCAAAATACAATGTTGTATCTGGCTTAATTCATTAGTTAAGTAATTTCGTCATTATCATTCTTTTGAGAGGGGCTCATGTAGTCAGGGCTCTCGGGTTCTGATTGCCCTGGCTCAGCTTCCAAGGTCACATTTCATGCTCAAGGCATGTAGCCAGGGGAACCATCCAGGGTGGAAGATCTGCCTCTGCAGAGTCCTTGGGTTCTGTCCTGCACCCTTGACTTCTTTCATTTGTCCCAATGTTCCCAGTCCCTCCCATGACCACCTCTCCCTAGACTTTCAGATCTATAATCTGGCCTTGGTTTGAGCCTGCAACATTCACACCCTGCTCTCTAGGGAATCTGTATTGCTCTGTAACACTGATTCAGTTCCTCTTTTACAACGATCCTCTAGCCTCTAACAACCCATCATTCGAAGCCTAGGCGTGAACCCTGGCTACCCACCCTGTGTCTCAGACACCCAGCCCTCCACCACTCATGCCTATCTCAATTTCTAAATCTCACCTCATTCTTGAGCTTTTGTGGGACCTGCTGCTTTTGGGGTGCAGAATCCTTTATGCTTGGCTGGAATCTCTGCTCACCCCTGCACAAGCTGCCCTCTTCACCCAGCTCTACCAGCACTAGGAAGCCTCCGAACAGGTGCCAAGAGTCCAGTTCTACATTCTTGGCAGCTGTCACAACCTCCTCCCCTGAGGAGGAGGGTTGCCAGCCACCTCAATCCCTGCCTAAGTGCTTGTATCTTGACCATACTTGGGCACAAACCCAGCTTATAGCTGACACGTCCTTACCCCTTACCTAAAGATCTATACCTGATCCCCTTGCCTTACCCTGGGTGTGTGACTTCCTCAGCCCTGTTCATTGGGACTGACGAGCCTGCCTGGGAGTAGTATCTAATAAATCTGCATTTATCTGCTTTTAATGTGGTCTGATCTGGCCTATATATCTGTGTCAGAGAGAGAGAGAGAGAGAGAGGGAGAGACTCTATTGGTATGAAAACCCCAGATGGGGGTCAAAGGAAAAAATATCTAACAATTCATAGGAGAAGTGAATAAAATCATAATTTGTATTTTCTTCATCCAGAGATTTACTATGACACAAGAACTGCACACAAAGTGCAAATTCCAGGCTGCAAAAAGCAAATCTGGTCTTTCAGTGGGAACCTTGGATGGCCCATGAGGGACATGTATGTATCTCCTTCTATCTTGGAATAGGCCTTGCTTTTTATAATGGCAGGTGTTGTGACCATGTTTGCTGAACACTCTTTTCAGGTCGTTTCCAAGGTTTTTTGATTCATCATCCTATTAAAATTACTGCAAGTGAGTCTCGAGAAAGAGCAGTACACAGACAAATCTACATGGAGTTCTATTGTCTAGAGTCCTTTGGAAGCCTGAGGTCTGCCTCTTTAATGTGGGTAAGGAATCCAGGCCATGGCAGTCACTGTACCACTAAGGTGCATCTCCATGCACCTCCAGCCCCCTTTTAATGTCCATCCCTCCATGGTGGTAGGGCTTGAACCCAGGGCACCTGATGTGTGCTAGACAAGTGCTCTATCACTAGACAAACACCTTACCACTAAGCTATGCTCTTGTCCCTTTAGTTTTTTATTTTAACTCTAGGGGTACAGAGGTTTTGCTTGCTTGTATGTCTATACACCACCTGTGAGCCTGGGACCCTCAGAAGTCAGAAGAAATTGGATTCCCTGAAATTAGAATTACAGATGGTTGCGAGCCACCATGTGGGTGCTAGGTTTCGAACCCAGGTCCTTGGAAGAGCAGCAAGTGCTCTTAACCACTGAGCCATTTTTCTACCCTTGTCCTCCTTTTTAAACAAGAAATTTGTTCTCTTATTTAGTAGCAGTCTTCAACATGTTATAGACTAAAATCACTTGTGGAATGAGAAATTCAAGGCTTGAGAGTGTAGTTCCAGGGTAGACTGTTCAACCTAACATGAACGAGGCCCTAGGTTTGATCCTTAACACTGAGGGAGAAAAACATGTATCTCAGATCCCAGCACCAGCAATTTCAGATCACTGAACTGGATGCTCGAATAGTCCGAGGGGTTCTAGTGCACAGTCATCAGGTAAGATCTCTGCATCTGAAGCTGTGGCCCAGGGACCAGCAGACTCATCATCTGCTTTAGCCATCCAGTGAGTTATCCAGAGACTGGGGAGCAGAGGCTCCTGCCCACAGCAGAGAAACAAGAAAAGCATGGCTGTATCTAAGTAAGAGATCAGAAGACGGAGGGGGGACCCCGAGTTACAGATGGTTGTGAGCTATCAAGTGTAAGCCGAGAACAAACCTGTGTCTTCTGGAAGAGCAGCTAGTGCTCTTAACCACTGAGGCATCTTTCCAGCTCCTAAGTTTTTAAAAAATCACATTTACTGGATGTGTGTGGTTACTCCTGTGACCCTCAGGTGGAGAGTAAAGGACACATTTTGGGAGCTGGTTTTCTCTTTCTAGTCTATGGTACCTGGGGATTGAACTCAAGTCATCAGGTTTGGCAGTGAGTACCTTTACTTTTCAAGCCATATTACCAGTCCATTCTTTTATAATTTTTAAGGGTTATTCCCACCTCAGTCTTAATTGTTTTGATGTTAGATTCCTGGCCTTTTACACTGTATAATTTTTTTTTTAAAAATATCAACCACAATGGTACCAGATTATAAAATTAATTTTTATCATCACCAGAGAATTTAACAACTATAACGTGACAGAGATAGATAACTAACAGTGTGGAGCTGTTGGCCTCAGACATCACGGAGGAAGGTCACAGGGCATTTACCTTTCTCTTTGTTTGCCATGGGTTTGGTGGGGTTTCCTTCTGAAAGACAGAAGAGATCACTTGTGGGATGGCTCCCAAAGTTGGCTCCCATCTCTACGTCAAATGTTTTGATGCTCAAAGAAGCAAATCATTGTAAAACCACAACTAGATAAGCACCATAGGATACATCCAAATCTGGTCAAATCCAAACCAGACGATTTTAAAATGCATACAGTCACGTGGGGATGCGGAACAAACAATTTGTAGACAATAGCCTCAGACATCATGGCTGGAGACTGTGGTAGATAGCTACCTTTTTTCTTGGTGGGTCTTGTAGTACTCCAATCTGAAAGACAGAGAGATTAATGATGGGGTAGGTCTTTGTTTTTATTTCTTGAGCTAGGTATTCCTAACTGCCTTCTAGATACTGCTATCTGGATGTCCCATTGTTAAATTAAAGGTAACTCCCTGGGAATTATTTATTTCCCATGCTCCCCCATACATAGTGAGCCACATACTGAGGTGTTGTTTTTCATGTTCTTCTGCCCCCGTGCAGAAAGCCCCATTCTACATTTTGTCAGAACTATCCTCCTTTATGACTCAACTTTGTGAAGAGTCCCCATCCCACCCCTTAGCTACAGCATCACTTTCTACTGGCATCTCTCCTCACAGTATAACTGCAGGTCAGTCGGGTATGAAGGTGCAGCCTGGCTCTGGCCAGGGGCTCAATCACACCTTTAACCACAGGGCTTTAGATGCAGCTCGGTCAGTACTCGATGGGCAATCCCTTTTCCTTTATTGTGAGTGTGACACAGGGGAAGGCACCTGAGATATATGACAGAGAGAGCAGCGTACGCTGAGCCGAACGGAACTACCAAGGGAAGTCATGCTGTAGCGTTGGTAAGAATGAAGGGCAAAGGGCTTATTTTAAAAAATGCAATCTTCAAATTACCCTTTCTTTTAGCTACTTTAATCTTTTTGCATAGAGGGAGTTGAAGGTCTTATTCTGTCACCAAGCTTGTCCCGAAACTCACTACAAAGTCTGGGCAACTCCTCTGCCTCAGTCTCCCAAGGGTTGGGATTACAGGTGTGAGCCACCACATCCAGCTATTCCTTTTCAAGGCTAAGTGTGAGAAGTGGAAGAGATCCTGCTGGGACATTCTGTAACTCAGGCATCCACATGGCTGGATTATTTTTCAGATAAGTAATTATATTTTCTTTCATCACTGACACTCCAAATTTAAAGACATGTCCCCCCCCCCCGTCGGATTTAAATTATATCCATGCTACCGGATTTTATACAATCAGTTAATAGTAAAGACCGCACACAGTCTGTTCTCCTACCGTCCGAAGGATGTGAGTCAATCCATGTAAGAGAATTAAGCTGTAATACAAGCCAGCCAAGGTAGCACCCGAATGGCATGCTGACAACAACTTTGTTGCTTTCCCCCCAGAATATTGAAAGCTGCCTGTCACATAGAAAAAAATTTCAATCTACCATGGTTCCAGGAACCACAGACGCTTTCTGCCAGCAGAATACCTTTATCAGTTCTCTCAGGGTCACCTTCTTGCAGCGGATGCTTTGCCTCCAGTTTTTGGATTTTTCACGTTTTCCTTCAATTTCAAACTCCATGGGAGTGAGCCACTGTCCTGTCTGACTCTTTATACTCTTCGTGTAGATGCCTGTAAGACCAGGACAAACTGAGCAGTCAGTTACGAACACACCTGCTCTTGGCCTACCACCATGCTGGATCGGGGGCTCAGACTCATATTCAGGAAGGTTTACATTTCCCTGTCAGTCATCAGGGGCCACACATCAACCTGATAGGCAAGGACAAAGAATAGCTGACCCTGCCCTTTGGAGTTTTTCTAAAAAGAATTCATTTATTTATTTTATGAGTACTGGTGTTTTGCCCGGTGTTTTGTTGGTCTGTGCACAACATGCATGCTTTCTGCCTACAGGAGCCAGAAAAGCACATTGTCTTTCCTGGAACTGGAGTTATGGATGGTTGTGAGACGCTCTGCGGTTGCTGGAAATCGAACCTGGGTCCTCTAGAAGAGCTGCGAGTACTCTTAATCACAAAGTTGTCTCCCCAGCCCTTAACATCACCTTTAAAAGTATTCTACTATAATATTAAAAGAAAAAAAAAGTAGCAAAGGAATGTCTCTGAGACTCAAGCAGGATTCTTTCTCTTCCTTTTACTGGGCTGCAGGTTGGGGCCAACTTGCATTTTAGAAAGGTGAGTAGGTGTGTGCGGACACAAAGTTCCCTGCTGGGCTCTTTGTGAATCCACCCATGAGGAAGCTATCACCACAGCCAGTCCTGTCTTCAACAGCAACATCTTCCAACTCATGACAGTTGGCTACAAAATATTCTCATATTTTTGACACATGGCTATTTGATGTTAAAAGCGGTTTTGGAAATGTAATCTAGAGGGAATAACTAGATTACACATAGGCAGTAGAATTATAGGGAAAACACCTATTTGTTGATAACAAAAGAACCGTACTGAGGCTAGGGAGATGGTTCAGTGGTTAAAATTGCCTGCTGCTCTTGCATAAGACCCAGGTTCAGGTCTTAGAGTTTACAAGGTGGCTGAAGAGCCCCTGTAACTGAGGTTCTGAGGTCCTCTTTTGGGCTCCATGGGCTCCAGGCACATTCGTAGTGCACAGACATACATGCAACCAAACACCCACGCTCATAAAACCAAAATAAATCATAAAGAACTGTGTTGTGAGAGGAAGGTCAGTCACGATGGGTGATAGGCTAGTAGCTCTGTACTTCAACAATGATAATTTTCACTGTATTTTTTTTCTATCTATTATCTTTGATTTCTCACTGCAATACGGTGAGAGAAATTTTATTCTCATTTCATAAAAGAGGAACTTCAGTGTTAGAGAACCTGATGGAGATGATAGAGCAACTGGCTTGGGGTTTAGCTATGAGTGATGCCCTCCAGGGTCCTCAAATTGAAAACCTGGTCCTTGACTTGGTGATATATGAGATAGTCTCGATCATGGAGGGTGCTGCCCTCAGGAGGGATTACAATAACAATCCTGGGAGACCAATCGCTGGCTTCCTGTCTTATGATGTGAGCTCCTCCTCCTACATATTCTTTTGTCATGAAGCCACCTACCAGAAGTCTCTCACCAAAAGCCACACAATAGGTTGCGTGATCTTGGCCTTTTAGCCCCTAAATCTGTAAGTTAAACAGAGTAGCCTGACTTGAATATTTCAATAGAACACTGGGATAATACATGGGTAAACCTGAAGTTTGAGTGTATCTTTTTTCAAATTAAAAAAAATCCCTCCCCCCCTTTTTTTACTTAGATTAAAGTTTGACAGTTGGTACAGGTAATGGACCCAAAAACTTGATGAATCTCTCAGGCACATACATTTCCCGCCCAGCTGTGGGAGTTTTCACTCTGGTATGAGGTACTAGATGGGCATTTTACGGGACTTTTTCTCAAGGGGAAGTGGAGGTAGCCTGATAGGCTATGGTTTTATATTTAAACATGTAAAACTGCAACTTGGGGTAGAGCTCATGACAGAACGCTTGCCTAATATGCACATAGCCCTGGCTCTGAAGAGGTATCCCGGTACCTCAAGAAAGAGGAAAAGAAAAATAATATGGAAAATTCCCTCATTCCTTCGGCCTCTCTGGGGTGTGGTGCAGAAAAGGATAAACAAAGAAACCCAGAGATGCTCCTGAGAAACCACCATCTGGCACAGTCAGCCTGTGACTGGCATCTGTAAATGTCATCTCGATGTGCTGAAACTGTTCCAAGGAGTATACTCAACACACAAGACCTGTTTCCTTCCTGGGCATCTACAGAGAGAGGTGCCTTCATAACTCATGGCTGTTAGAAGCCCTAGTTCTGGGCTCAGGCAGTCTCCACCAGGAGAGTAATGCCAATGTTAAAAGTTCTGGGTCCTCTGGACTTGATCTCTCATGCATCTCTCTCTCTCTCTCTCTTTCTCTCTCTCTCATCCTGGCTTTCCTGGAACTTGACCTGTAGACCAGGCTAGCCTTGAACTCAGTTATCTGTCTCTGCCTCTCAAGTGCTGGGATTAAGCGAGTGCACCACTACAGCCCAGCTCACCCCCTCTACTTATTGCTAATTTTGTCTCACAACTTTTCACCTCATTAATGGGCACAACATTGCCTATATCTCGAGTCCCACAAACTAGATCTGAGATGAGACACCCTCAACACAGGTGCCTGCCCCTATACTGTGCCTTTGAAGGGCACTGGAGATCTGAAACTCACCTTGCTTAAATTTCTCCTTATGCAGAGTCCCTTCAACATTGCCACATTTCACAGGAAGCTCAGTGCCTCTAAAATTCGCAAGGTCATGTCTGGGAATTGTCCAACCTGCAGGGACATATTTCACTTTATTCTAGAACTGTGCAAGTCCTTCCTTCTACCCACTTTGGTATCTTGCTTGTGCAACTGAAAATGCATTAGGTTTTCACATGAATTAGTTACATTTTATAATATAGTATGTATTATCTCTTTTAGGCATGATTAGATGCTGATATAGATAACAACATGCTCTGCTCCAAACCTCTAGACTCCTACACTGAAGCCAGAACCTTGCGGGAAAGAATTCCAGCCCCCATACTTGTTGGCTACATCAGCCACTACACCAGGACTTTCTTCCAAATACTTTGGAGAGTTAATTCTCATTGTATTAGGGCTTTGGAGTTTTGTAGATGGGAAATATAATGCTCAAACTTTGTTCTACTGTCTCGTTGGATTAATTTATGGTAGAAGAGGGGGATGGGAGAGGCACCCAATGAAGGAATGTCATCTCTGTCCTTTGATCTGATGTGCTGTCTTACTCTTTTTCTGTGCTTGCTTGGAGGCTCAGGCAGTAGCTCTAATGCAGTGGTTCCCAACTTTCCTAATTCTGTGACCCTTTAATACAGTTCCTCATGTTGTGGTGACCCTCAACCATAGCGTTATTTTTGTTGCTACTTCATAACTGTAATTTTACAACTGTTATGAATCTCAACATAAATGCCTGTGTTTTCCAACAGTGATGGTCTTAGGTGACACATGTAAAAGGGTCATTGAACCCCAAAGGGGTTGTAAGCCACAGGTTGAGAACTACTGCTGTAGATGATTCTGTAGATGCTAGAGGAACCCTACACACCCTTCCAGGGGTGTATGTATTGGAAATAGGAAGCCACAAGGGCGTTTATATTTAGATAGCATGGTGTAAATATGGATGTCTGATATAAGCCAACTAAAACATGGCTGACACTGGACATGGTGGAACGGGGTGGGGACACTCAGCACAAAATGACTGACACAAGATGTCTGGAGACCCCCAAAGTAAACAGCAACGTCATATGTCAGATAGTCAGTTGTGGTTGTGTGCCACTTTTGTGTGGTTCTGTATAAATATGGCCTTGAGGTCAGGGGCTGGAACTATTACATTTACTGGCCTGTTTGTGTGTCTATCTGCAGGCCTGAGTGCCTACCTCCACTCAGCCTGCCTGCACATGTGCCGGCATATGACAGGGTGCCTACAGATGACTGCCTGCCTAGCAGCCTGTACGCTGGTGAATGTCTCAGTTTCCTGTCATTTGTTGAAATCTCTTCAACCTCCCAGCCTTCCAAAATGATCCTCATTTCCTGACATCAGAGCCCAGAGCCCAGAGTATGTGGGATCTAATTCCATTGAACCAGACAATGAAGGCCTTACAATGAGTTTCCACAGTTAGCATCTCCTCCTACTGTTAATGGAACCCATCAAAGATGCAATGGAGCTGGGATTGGGAGGAGGCATCGCCCAGTGACTTTAGAGTACAGTCTATCAGAACAAGAGTGGTGCAGGTGGACACTCAGCTTCAATCACCTGAAAGCCTAAGACACATCTTTATAGATAAGCAAATTGAGTTAGAAAAGAACAAATGGCTGGCTTAAGTCACACAGGACTTTTAGGAATTAGAATACAGGTCTTGTGTAGCCACCAAGGTCTGTAGAGTTCTGGGGCTTTCTATGTGGGTAAGAAAAAAATATGCTAAATAGCATGTAGGTCGTGCACTTTATCTCCTTCCTCAAGAATGGTCAGCACACGAAGGCCTGGGCAGTTCTGGGTCTCTTCCAAATTAACTAACTAACCAATGGGATGACGGCAGTTATCAACAATCCATTGTGCTGTTGAAATTGACCAATGCTGGTGGTGATCCTAAGCGGGGGAATTGGTCTCACCAGCCAATCAAGGAATCGGACTCATCATTTAGCACATAGAGTGCAGAAGAGCAAACTCATCAAAATTTGTTGCCGCATTCCTGACAGCTGTGAGTCCACTCCAGGTGCCAGCAGAGGGAGCAGGTGAAGAAACTGATTTATATACATAGTGGAAATTCTTTCGGCCATAAAAAATAAAATCAAAATTATGCCATTTGCAGGAAGCTGGATATAACTGGGAGATCATCATGTTAAGCAAATCGAGTCAGTCTCAGACAGACAAAGGTTTGTTTGTTCTCATTTGTGGGTCTTAAGAATAATTCATACAGAGACACAAAATTATTATTTTGTTTTGCTTTTTTTTTTGAGACAGAGTTTATCTGTGTAGCCTTGGTTGTTCTAGAACTTGATCTATAGACCAAGCTAGCCTTGAACTCAAATATTCATCTACCTCTGCCTTCCGAGGGCTAGGATTAAAGGCATGTGCCATCATGCCTCCCTCACAAAACAGTTTAGGACCAGGCATGGTATCATATGCCTTTAAATCCAGCACTCAGAAGGCAGAGGCAGGGGGATCTTGATGAGTTCAAGAGAAGACTGGCCTACACAGTGAGTTCCAGGCCAGTCAGGGCTGCATAATGAGACCCTGTCTCAAAACATTTAAAAATATTTTTATCCATTAAAATGTGATTAATCCTGGTCCTGGAAAGACTGGATGTAGGGGAACACCAGGACAGAGTAACGAGAGGGGGTTGAATGGAGAAAAGAGGGAGGGAAGGGGGCTTATGGGACTTTCGGGGAGGGAGGAAACGGGAAAGGGGAAGTGATTTGGAATGTAAATTAAAAAAAATAAAATAAATAATAATAATAATAAAAAGAGTCCTCTGAAGTAGCCAAGTTAAAAAAAAATGTGATTAATCACATTTTTTACCTCTTTTTCTGCCCCATGAAGGATTGACACTTCTTGCTAGGAAATCTGAGAAAACAACATACATGTCTCTTATTTACAACATTTATCACATGGCAAGCAGCATTTTTCCAAAAACACCATTTAAAGCTAATTTTCCGTAGGTCTGCTTAGTACTTTGTGAAACATATCAAAATCCAGATCAGAAGCCAGGAACATTTCTTACAAAGGCCTAGACAGAAGATAGGCAAGGTTGTGTGGTCTATAATTTCCTTTGTGATTCCTCAGTTTGTGGAAAGCATCCACAGACTATATGTAAATAAAAGGGTGTGTTCAAATAAAACTTTAATTTATAAATAACTAGAAAGCTAAGTTTTTCTTCTGGGCTGTAGATTGCTGACTTTCAATCTAGATGTAAAGGTGATAATTAGCAGGGTTTATGTGTTGACTAGTTCTCTCTCTCTCTCTCTCTCTCTCTCTCTCTCTCTCTCTCTCACACACACACATACACACACACACACACACACACACACACAGAACAAGTCACTTCATAATCATGATCAGGACTGTAATGTTCAAATCTGTTGGGATGATAAAGTTGACGAGTAGAGATGGCTTTTTGTTCCTTCTCAGCCTGTGTCCATAGCTGGCATCATAAGACTACTTGGGAGGCAGAGGCAGATAGATCTCTGTGAGTTTGAGGGCAGCCTGGTGTACATAACGAATTCCAGGACAGCCAATGCTATGCAGAGAAACCTTGTCTCTGAAAACTAAAAAAAGAAAAAAAAAAAAAAAGAAAAGCAAATCAGAAAATCCCCAAAAGTTACAACTACCACATGCAATTTTAAAAATAATTTTGTTAATAGTCAATACTAACCATTCTGAGAGAGAGAGAGAGAGAGAGGGAGATTGTCAGCATTTTCTCAGAGAATCAGCAGGTGTCTGGATGACTATAAACAATGTAATAGAGTCCCAGGTCCTGGATCAGGGCTCTTGTCTAAGCATGCTACACAGAAAAGAGTAGAAGAAGGGAGCGTGGAGCGTGCTTCTATTAGCATCAGCCTTTCCTACTCCAGGCCTCCTGAAAGGCTACATTTCATTTCTTTCCTCTTTTAGTTGTTGCTGTTTATCTATTTACAGAGACAGGATCTCACTCTATAGCTCTGCTGGCCTGGGCTCAGTATGTAGCCCAGGAGAGAGGTTACATTTCTCTAGACATAGCTGTCAGACATTGCCTTCAAGCCAAACCAAAGGTTTGCCATGACCAAGATAGGCCTCTGGCCCCGGATAAGTTGGGGAAGGAGAGACTATCAGAATCATTCAGAAGTAGTATAAAGGTGAAGGTTATGCCCAGAAGGGTCAGTGGTGGCTGAGGGCTGTGCTGAGAGTCAGCAAGGGAATTTATGAAGAAACGTGATTCTTCTAGCGAGAAGGAACTCTGTAGATAGGAACTTGATGGGTGTATTTGGGAGATACACAGCCCATGGTGACAGCAATAGGCTGTTGATCTTCTAGGAGGGTCATTTGATGTCTTAATTTCAAAGCAAGTCAGTCACTGTTAACTATGGGAAATGCTTCTGCTATACTAAGTAGAAAATTTATGGTCATACACATGCATGTGTGTCCACATATACACACATGTAATGAGATAGAAAGTCACATGAAGGAAGGGGGGAAGAGAGATTGAGGGAGAGGGAGATGGAGGAAGAAAGGGAGAGGGGGGGAGGGGAGAGGAGGGGAAGAGGGAGAAGGAGAGGAAGAGGGAACACATTATTTAGACTAATGATTCAGTAATTTGTCAGATCTGGGCCAGAGACCAGCTGAGAGGAGACTGTGGTCTCAGTGAGGCAGACTCCTCCCTCCTCTGTGCTCAACTCACCTCTTCACAGCAATTCTCCAGCTGGTAGAGAAGCATGGTCAAGCTGTAGACTCACGTACCAAATGCAAGTGGGGCAGTAGGGCGGACTCGGACAAGCTGCTCTCCCTCTCCCTCCAGTTGCTTATACCCAGGAGCCATGGAAGACGCTCCACAGGCAGGAGAGGGAGATATTCAAGATGCTTGCCAAGTTTCAGGGAGTCATAGACTGTGAAGTCACCCAAAGAGCTGGGTTGACCTTGATGACAGCCAATCTATCACATTACTTCAATTTACAGTTGAGTCCCAGCTGAGATATAAGGGAAGACCTAACAGGCTCACATCTGCACAGGGACCACATGGGTTTGGTCCAGAGGAGGGTAAACCGTATCACCTGTCACTCAGTGGCGCTTGTTCTGTTTCGCTTTACAGCTATTTCCGCCCTTGGAAGTTCAGCAGAGGTTGTAGGGATCTTGTCTGATCATAGACATATCAATATGTCAATTGTTTGTGAAGCTGTCATCTTTGGTCCCTTTCCCAGACATACTTTAGAAACTGACTAAACTGATTATTTCCCCATGATTACCATGGCTTCATCAAGCAGTCAGAGAAATGGGTTTGTTATTAGAAGTATGTAATATAAAGAATGAAAATTTAGTATTGAAAATGTATTTATTTGTCTTTAACCTGTTTTCCAGCTTGCTTTCATTGGGATTTTGATGTTCCGTTTTAAGTAGTTTCCAAGTATCGCTCTCTTTCCCCCTGAGGAAATAGAAAAAAAAAAAAACCCAAAACCAGATGCTTCTAAAAGATTACGATGCACATAACAACATGTTACTGTTACTTGTAAAAAGTCTAATACATAGTAAAAAATATATATCTCATAGCTTTGTAATGACCAAGTCTTTGATATTTAACCTGGCATTCTGAAATCACATCAACTTGACACAAGCTAGAGTCACTGGAGAGGAGAAAATGTCCCCAGAAGATCAGCCTGTAGACAAGCCTGCAGGACATTTTCTTTTCTGTCTTTTTCGTTTCCTATCTGTCTGTCTGTCTATCTGTCTATCTTTGTTTTTTGAGATAGTATTTCTCTGTGTAGCCTTGATGTCCTAGAACTTGCTCTGTACTCTAGGTGGCCTTGAACTCACAGAGATGCTCCTGCTTCTACCACTAAAAGTTTGTACCACCACCACCTGGCAATAGGGTATTTTCTTAAGTAGTGATTGATGGGGAAGGCCTCAGCCCATTGTGGGTGGTGCCACCCCTGGGTTGATGGTCCTGGGTTTTATAAGAAAGCAGGCTGAGCAAGCCATGGGGAGCAAGCCAGTCAGCAGCACTCATCCATGGTTTCTGTATCAGCTTCTGCCTCCAGGTTCCTGCTTTGTTTAAGTTCCTGTCCTCACCACTTTTGAGCACAAATTGTTATATGTAACCTCGAGTGAAGTAAAACCTTTCCTTCCAAGGTTCCTTTTGGTTATAGTGTTTCATCACAGCAATAGTAACCCAAATTAAGACACCCAGGTTTACCCAGATGCCATTTCTATTGCATTGATTCAATTCATTTACTCTAGAATTAATACAGAAAATAACTTCAGGCAGTTTAGTTTGTTTCCCAAGGGACACACTGTAAATAATAATAATAATAATAATAATAATAATAATAATAATAATAATAATGAGAAATAACACTTAAGTGCTTGCTGTGCTGGGCATCAGTATGAGCCTGCTATGGTTTGGATTTTAAATGTCCCCAAAGGCTTATGTGCTGGAAGCTTGATCCTTAATTGACAGCATTGGTTAGAGTGGTGGAAACTTCAGGAGGCCGGATGAGTAGAAGGAAGTTACGTCTCTGAGTAGGGGAGTCCTTTAGGGGATACTGAGAAGAAACACACTGGTCTCACTCCAAATCACTGTTTTTTTGTTTTCTTCCTTCCTTCCTTCCTTCTTTCCTTCCTTCCTTTCTTTTTTCTTTCTTGTTTTGTTTGTTTGCTTTTTATCAAGACAGGGTTTCTTTGTGTAGCCCTCACTATCCTGGAACTTGCTTTCTAGACCAGGCTGCCCTTGAACTCACAGAGATCCACTTGTCTCTGCCTTCTGAGTGCTAGACTAATAGCATGCACTACCCCCACTACCTAGTTTTTTTGTAGTTGCCAGTTAGTTTTTTTCATCTCAAGTGACGTTCTAATGCTGCCATAAGGGCTAAGCATAGTTCCTGGGCTTACCCACGGCCTCGTCTGTGTGAGAACCAAGCTTTAAGAGAACCAGGCTTGGAAAGGATGAAGGAACAAATGTGGTTTTTGCTTAAACTTAAAAATATCAATGATTTTAATAAGGCATGTCCTCCTGCCTTAGCCTCCTGAGAGGGAGTGGATGTATACTATGACCCTAGCTTGATATCTGTTTTCAGAGAATATATCTCATATACTTGATAAAATAAATATAAAAAGAATTTTTAAAAGAAGGTGGGTGGTGGTGGTGTAACACCTTTAATCTCAGCACTCCAGTGGCAGAGGGAGGTGGGTCTCTGTGAGATCAAGGTCAGTCTGGTTTACAAAGCGAGTTCCAGGACAACCAGGGCTGTACATAGAGAAATCTTATCTCATAAAAAGCAAAACAAGCAAGTAAACAAAGAAACAAAACAAAAAAAAAAAAGAAAGGAAGGAAGGAAGAAAAGAAAAGAAAAGAAAAAAGAGGGAGAGAAAGATAAGACGGGCAAGTCTCCAACGAATGCTTCTGGAGACAGTACTTTGCACCGAAAGTCTTACTGTAGAGATCTCATCTGATGAAGTGTTAAAATGAGAGATTCTGTGACGAGGTTATTTCTTGCTCTCTAGTGAAGCAGGATGCCTCTCCTACTCAAAACCTTATCAATTTTCCCTGTCCACCATGACAAATTTGTCATTGCAAGCATCTTGCAATTAGAAATTAATGCTACTTGTCATGAAGTTAATTTCCAAAGAGACTCCTGTTTCTGGCAGATTATCTTACCTGATGATTTTTGGCCATGATATATTGTATATAAACACTTGTAGGATTTTATGCTGAATCAGTAGCAGTGTGGTTCCCTCTTATGAAGGTGACTGATAACAGGGCTTCAAATAAAGATTTTTGAGAGTCTGGTCTCATGTAAATTTATGCTGGTCATCATTGAAAAATATTCACAGAAACATAGTTATTCAACATATAACTTTTAAATGTGTAGAAGTTATATAAAGAAAATTCTTTATGGAAGAACACTGAGTTCTTCTCAGATTAATCTGATGAATGCAATTAATAAATAAGATGAATGCAATTCTAATCAGAGATTCCAATGGATTCAGTGGGTGGGGGGAAACGTTCTTGAATTTATCCTAAAATCCACTCCCAGCAGGTCATCACAATGGTTCTAGCTCTGAGCCCTCTTCTCTGTTCATTTTTGCAGCTCCTTCAGGTGCCAAAGGTGGAAGGGGTGGGGACCAAGACATGGACAGGGGGACAAGCAGCGTCTTTGTTGTTTTTCGAGACAGGGCTTCTCTGTGTAGCCATGGCTATCCTGGAACTCACTCCGTAGACCAGGCTGGCCTTGAACTCAGAGATCTATTTGCCTCTGCTTCCTGAGTGCTGGGATTAAAGGTGTGCCCCAACACACCCTAGATGAGTTTTTGATTTTTGTTTTCCATTTATACAAAGGGCCAAATCCCATGGGGACTAGGGATGTAAACGTTTAAAAAAATGGTCAGGTTTCTTGCTAGCACTTTAAAATCAAATATGGGACAATCTTTTTTTTTTTTTAAATTTTCAGGTGGAAATGGCTACAACTTCAATATGAAAACTGGGAACCACTGTAGGGAAAATGGCAATAGATTTAAGGAACAAAAAGCTGTAAACTTCCCTTGGACAAACAGTTCTATTAGTAAACTCACCAGAAAACCAAGGAGTGGGAGAGAAATCCTAGAGACATGTGTGTTCAGGAGTTAACAGCATGTAAGAATGGAGAGACCTCTACCATCGTTCAGGTATGAGAGGAAGAGAGGTTGTGCAGCAGCAGAGAGTTCAGGGAGAGAACACACAACAGTCAGTGAGTGAGAAATTACTGCTACGGTAAAGTGAAGGAAACAGACGCTAATAGGGCTCTCAAATGGTGTTTAAAGCAGTTCAGCTAAGGGTAAATAGGAACAAAGTACTTTAATACATGAAGGAATAGATCATAAAGTAACCTGTTATTAGGAAAACCTGTTCAGATCATAAAGTAACCTGTCATTTATGACAAATTAGTACACATGAAAAAGTATACAAATCAGCATTATTTTGTTAAAACAGTGTGTAAAAATGTAGAATGTGTCCACTGACCAGCCATGATCTTTCTCTTTACAAAGCAAGAAAAGGAAAACATATATAGAATTATCTAACATGTAAATAATGTCATTCCATGCTATGTTAATATATACATTGATATATTATTGAGAGACATATACAAGCCTGTAAGGAACACTTAAAAGCAGAATAAAAATGATGAAAATATATTTTGAAAAAAACTAAAATTACCATTTTAAAACATTCCTTTCGCCCTATTTAAGGTATAGTAAATAATAACAATAACTTTTAACATCAGAAACGAGTTCACTTGTAACTTGAAGATAAATAAATTTCATTTGTCCTTACTTCTTTTTCCACCATCTTTGCCCAGGATAGGATTTTTTCCAACATCCACGGTATCTACAAACCAAAGATAGTGGTCAGAGAACTGTAAAGTATAAATAAAAATCACAAGTATTACGGCAATTTTCGTTACTGCTTGGAAAGACTGGGGGCGTGTATGTGTGTATGTGTGTGTATGTAGATGTGTGTATGTGTGTGCATGTACATGTGTATATATGTCTATATCAGGCATCTTCCTTCCTTGCTCTTCACATTATCTTATGCCACAAGGTCTCTCAACTGAGCCTGGAGCTTGCAATTACATCGACTAACTGGTGAGCGGCCCACGGGGAACTTGCTGTTTCTGCTTCCCCCATCCCTAGGGTTGCAAGTGTGAGCCATGGTTTTCAGCTTTTTACATTGGTCTTGCGATCTGAACTCACTGGACCTGGTCCTTCATACAAAATACTCACAATCAAGTACAGCAGGGAGTGGGAGTTGGTTTCAGGTTTCTAACATCCTGTAGCTGGGAGGCTGTCCCAGAGCCAGACTGATTTTCTTTTTGAACCATGGACCACATGCCACAGTGCCTGTTATTTGTAAGCCACCTTTATCCTAAGACCCCAGGGCAGACTCGTCCATCCTGTTAGGTGCTTGTCAGCTTCCGATCTAGCCTTTCAGCGCATCTTTGGGGAACCACATGGGACACAAACATCTCTAGTTCTGCTTCTAATTGTGATTTGCAAGGAATTTTTATTTTGCCCCCTCCAAAGACCCACAAACATGAGCGACACTCCACATGTCTACCCCAAAGGATGGCTCTACCTCTTACATACATTTCCCTTTTATGGTTCCTCATGGCCTATCTGCCACTCCTAAATGATTGTGATTTACAATTGTAGTTAATTAGATCTAGGAACAATGGTGGCCCAGATAATGGATTTGGTTTTGGAAACACTGAATTTAGCTGGAAGTTTGTGAGAGACTTCCCAGTGGAGAAGGCTACGAAATATCAGTACCTTGGACAGAGGTCCTGGGCACTGAGTTCAGAAAACAGACAGGTTTAAGGACTGCTAGGTTGTGACTGGTGACTGAGGCCCAGGGGTGGATGGAATACCCAGGTGAAGCTTACTATAATCGGGGTGAGCCACAGGGCTACTCTGCTGCCTTAGAACGTACACTAAAACCCCAGGGCAGCTGTCCACTACACCTTTGTACCCAGATGGCTTTACGTCCCTTTCAAAATCTTGCCTCCCCTGTTTCTTCTTTCTTCTTTCCTGTTTATACCACCTCACCAATAGATCTTTATCGCCTTTTAATATGTTCTCTAGTTTACATGGCCCATAGTTCTCAGGTTACTCCATTATCAGCTCTGTACATTTTCTTCTGCCTACTTCTCTATGCTCATGCCTCTGGATCTTTTCTTAATGAGGCCATGGAGGGGTGCTGCTTGCTGGCTTGCTCCCCACAGTCCGCTCAGCCTGCTTTCTTACAGAATCCACCACCAGCCCAGGGGTGGTATCACCCCCAATGGCCTGGACCCTCTCTCATCAATCACTAATAAGACAAGGCATTTTCTCAATTGAGGTTCCCTCCTCTCGGATGACTTCAGCTTGTGTCAAGTTGAGAGAAAACTACCCAGCACAATCTTCCTTTCTGTTTTCTATTCTATTCTAGTTGTTTCTCTTCTTATCTTTATTTGGGGGACTGTTTTGATGTTAGTCTTTGTCTTTGTCCCTGTCTCCATCATATACATTGTTTCACCTCACAGGTCATTGCTGTCATGGCAACCGAAGGCCAGCTTCTCTCACATGGAACACACTATTGTCTTTTGCCATTTTTTTTCTGTGATAGTTCTGTGTCACACACCTGTCAGTTTCAGACTTTGTCTGCATGTTTCCGGTACAACCGAGAGGTGCGCCTTTCCTATTCTTTCTGCTTATATCACCTACCAAGTAGTCCCTGCCTCCATCAAGGAGCCCAACCAAGTCCTTTTTGGTTCTCTGGAGGGAAACAAAGATCATCGGTACTGTAGTTAACGTCTCCACCATACCCTAATAAGTTGTATCTCTTCCAACTCTCTTCCTGTGTTTATTGAAGAAGTTTGGGTTTATCAAATGTGATAGACTAAGGATTGAAGATGTGACCAAGGAACGCCCTGAGCATGACTCTGCAGAACATTTGGCACTCAAGTGAACTAAGAACAAAATGCACAGATTCCTAGTAACTATACTCCCGTCCAACAGACCATACCTTATCCTGCTATACTTCCTGCCTGATGCTCTGCCCCTGTACTTGCACCAGCCCGCCATTCTCATGTCTCCCGACTCCTGAGATTTCAGTCCACAATGCTCTGACTTGATGTTTCCCTTTATTTCTCTGTTAATCACTTCTGAATATTTAGTATACAAAATTGTTGCTTCTGTTCCTTCTTTCTTATGGTTGTCTTTTTTCTGTCTCCATTCATTCATTCATTTACTCTTTCACAGAATGACCACTGTGGCTGAGTCTCACAGTGAGCATTACAACTGACCACATCAATGACCACCACAGGGACCACTATGGCTGGCCATCACAGTAATTGCTACAACTGACCACCTCAATAGAAGCACAGTGACCACTATTACTGACTGGCACAGTGGACTCTACAACCGACCACCTCAGTGACCACCACAGGGACCACTATGGCTGGCCATCACAGTGATCACTACAACTGGCCACTGTAACCACTCTGACCGCCCATCACAGTGATCACTACAACTGGTCACTTCAGTGACCGCTATGATTAACTACCACAGTAACTGCTACAACCAACTACCTCAGTGGCTACACCAGGGATGACTATTACTGATATCACAGTAATTGGCACAATGGACACTACAACTGATCACTTTAATGACCACTACAGGGACCACTACATCTCATCACCCTAATGACAACCACAGGGACTACCATGGCTATCAAGGTGGTCAGTTGTAGTTTTCATTGAGTTGGTTAGCCAGTCTCAGATGACTAGAGTGATAATTAAAGCCATCAGTAAAGTTGTAGTGTTCATTGTGCGGTCAGTAGTAGTGGTCACTGTGATGATCATATATATATCCCATACATGTAGGTACATACTATATTTGTATATGTTATATTTCTTACATTACACATATTATACATATATCCTAGGATCTGTGTACGTGCATGCCTATATGTGCAGGTGGATATATAAGTGATTGCATATTGAGGTCAGGGGACAACCTTAGGTGTCATCCTAAAGTCACACTCCACCATTGTTTTTTTGGAACCAGATCTTTCCCTTGCCTTGGACTTATCAGGTAGGCAGATCTGGTTGGTTGGTGAGGCCCAGGATCCTCCTGCCTCCACGTCCGCTGGGATGGGATTGCAAGTATTTGGCACATTTGTTTCTTTTAAAAAAACCAAACAAACAAGATTTTGGGGATCAAATGCAGGCCCTTGCAGACACTTTATTAACTGGGCTTTGTCCCCAGGCCCCGTGTGTGTGTGTGTGTGTGTGTGTGTGTGTGTGTGTGTGTGTACCTGTGATCTACATGTATGTGTGATATACATGTATGTGTACATGTACAAGGAGGCCAGAAATATTGGCATCTTCCCCCATTCTTCCCTTTAATTTAAGGCAGGATCTCTCAGGGAACCCAGGAGCTTGCTAGATTTGGCTAGTCTAGCTAGCCATCTTGTCTAAGGGATCCCACCCCTGCCTCCTGTGCAGTGGAAAGTGGGCTGCCACGCCTTCCTAGTGTTTATATTGAACACCAGTGATCACATTTGAGTAGCAAGCACTTTAATCCACTGAGGCATCTCGCTATCCCCTTACATGTTTTTAAAATTGTTATTAAATACGTTTTCTTGGTTATATAAAGTTTGGATACATTTAGCTGAATATTCTGGGTTTCCGACCACCCTTTTGGAGTCTGACCATGGAAACAGCTTTCTTCCTCCCATTACACACAGTAGCTAATAAGTGTGAAACACATGGGTTGATAGATTTCAGTCTTTCTTATTTGTTTTTAACTCTTATACATTTATACACTACTTTCCTCTACTCAAAATGTGAATAGCAAGAGGTCGCTTGCCTAAATCGCAAGACTGTTATGATCTTGCCAAATGTACATTGAGATAACATAATATAGGCTAACTAACTAGGTGGTAAAGGGCATCTATCAAAAACTATGTTAAATTTGACAATGGTCAGTCTGAAACTTTTCTGTCTATAATTACAGCACTTGGCTGTTAAAAAATTTATTTAAATCCCAGCCAGAGGTTTCTACCCCACCTTGGCTATTTAAGTTCCCAGATGAAAGACACACACAATCTTTATATTTACAATAAGTCTTAAACAACATAAGAGCGGGGCAGATACTATTCTCTGTGTTGTTCGAATCTTTGCTATCAATCACCTTGAGTTATTACTATGTTTCATCTAGGCTGTTATTAACTCCAATAGGCCAGTCCATGGTGGCACATGTTCTTTACTCCTAACCCATGGCTGCTTCTGCTTCTTGCATTTTCTTCTTCTCCCCTTTTCTCTCTGACCCCAAGCCCAGGAAACCTAAACCCCACCCACGTCTCTTCTGCCCAGCTATTAGATGTTGGCATCTTTATTTACCAATCAGAAATAACTTGGGGGTAGAGTCACAGGGGCTATGTGCAGACTCCAGGTCTTGGGGGCCCATGCTTAGCATTATAATAGTTAGCAAAAGACGGAACCTCAACACTTAGCTAGTTGTATTTTGAGTCTTTTACAATTACAAATGACCCTAAGAATACAGGATCTTTGTGCTAGTTGGTATCTTAGCCAATGTTCTATTGCTGTGAAGAGACACCATGACCAAAGAAACTTTTATAATGAAAAACATTTAATTAGGGCTGGCTTACAGTTTCAGGGGTTTAATCTATTACCATCATGGCAGAAAACAGGGCAGCATACAGGCAGATATGTTGCTAGAGAGGTATTTTAGTATTCTATATCTAGATCAACAGGCATCAGAGAGAGAGACTGGCCCCGCTTGAACATTTGAAATCCTAAAGTCCACCCCTAGTGACGTACTTCCTCCAACCACACCCATTCCAACAACACCACACCTCCTAATCCCTTTCAAGTAGTCAATGACCAACCATTCAAATATAGGAGCTTGTGGGGGTCATTCCTATGCAAACCACCACAGTAGGCATAGCAGCGGGAAAAAAACCATTATTCTACTATTTATTTCTTCCATATCAGCAATACATAAGCACATACATTTAATTGATAGGATTCACCCTGTTAAACATGAGTTCATAGTCATTTCCTACCTCCTACACTTTCTAAGACTGAAAAGGAGCTCCCTGGATAACCAAATGGATGCACTTGCAGTCATCATGCTTAGCACAAAATGCATCTAGTTGCTGCGACTTGCTTTTGGTCATCAAATTTCTGATTTCATACCCTCGATACTCTTGTAAAAAACTGGGTGTGGCAGTGGGTAATTATAATCCCAGAGCTGAGGAGACAGAGACAGGAAGGTCCCTGAAACTTGTTTACCAGACACCCTGGCTGAATCAGTGAGTGAGTTCCAGGTCCAATGAGACCACCCTTGTCTCAGAAAATTAGATTAAAGATGGTAACATCGACCTCTGACCTCTACAAGACACAATCCTGACAGCTTGTGTGGGAGTGGGGAATGGGGGATGGGCAATCCTGCAGCATGTATGAGAAGGGCAGGACAGACCTACAGTCTGTTTGGGAGGCACAGAGATGGTCCTGTCAGCAGGCCAACCTTGCTTCTATCTGAGCTGATGGTCAAGCTTGCTCCGGAAACTGTCCCCAACGCTGGGGGTGGAGGCAACTTTGCTGTGGTGGTCATTCTCTTCTGTGTCTGTTTCTCATGCCTCATGCCCTTTCTGAGATTTATTTGTGCACTGTCTGCTTCCATTTCTGTTTATTATGGATTGGTGGGCATGGTGAGTGACAAAATAAATCTTTTAGATCTCAGGGCTCCGGGGCTGGAGAGATGGCTCAGCGGTTAAGAGCACTGACTGCTCTTCCAAAGGTCTTGAGTTCAATTCCCAGCAACCACATGGTGACTCACAACCATCCGTAATGGGATCCAATGCCCTCTTCTAGTGTGTCTGAAGAAAGCTACAGTGTACTTACATAAAATAATGAATAAATCTTAAAAAAAAAAAAGATCTCAGGGCCCTAGGTGATCATGTGGAACAAAGTGAATTTCTCCACCCAGGACCAACTTCATTCTCTTTACTGGGGTAAAAAATGAGCCCGTACTGGGGCTTGTGCTGTTGAATGTTTTGAGACCTGTAGTAGCAAATATCTTAAACTCTCTTGAACAAAAAAAATCTGAATGATCTAAAATTCCAGGCTAATTATTATTTACTTTAAAGGGTGTCTAAAAATTGGAGTAATTTAGAGCTTTAGTAACACAGACATGTCTTTGCTACATCTAGAACATTAAATTGTTCTTATGTTTTGTCCTTTTCAGTCCTTTAATGATGATTGAGCTGTTGGTATTAGAAGTATCTGGGAAGAAAAGGGAAAATAAAACCAGTAATCTAGAACTAAAATGGCCACAGGACTTCTCCGACAACCTGAATGGTAGAGAGTACATGGACTATCAAGATGCTTTTATGATCTTCTCTGTCAGGATAGAGATCTTGAGTCCTTTAGTCCTTGCTGCAAGTCATCCCACAAATTCAATATGTAGGGACTTGCCGGGCTGGTATAGATGTAATAATTTAAATGTAAAATGTAACAAATATAATAAAAGGAGCATTGCCATTCAACTACAATTATTCCACCAAGCCTCAATTCATACTGACTTTGAATGAAAAAAAAAATGAGGACATGGCTGCTTCTCGGTGTGGTTGAGAGGTATCCTTGTAGCTCTGAGGGAGAGCACCGTCAGAGGCATTTGGAAGAGTCTAGACTGAAAATGGCCAGCAGGCTGAATGGGGCCATGAGAGGAGGTGGGAGCAGAAGCCAGAGAGGAGAGAGGTGGAGCAAGTGGACCAAGAAAGATCCTGGAGCAGAACTGCCAGGGGTCGTGAGGCCAAGAGGGCGAGAGACTTTGTGTCCAAAGTGGCTGAGATTTTAAATAGGACCAGGGCTTGCCAGGAAACAGGGGGAGGGGTTAGAGTAGGGGGCGGGGCGAGAGGTGCTGGGAGGAGTCACAGGTACTGAGTGAGACTTGGTCCCGGGTTTCTTCAAGATCTGATAGATTTCTATTTATTTTTCAAAAACTCCCAGATGGATGGCGTGTGGTATGCTGTGCCGTGTAGTCACGGCACAGCACAGCAGGGAGCAGAAGTTCTGAGTTCGGACACTCATCTGGAGTGGAGACAAGCCGGCCGCTCTAGGCTTCTGAAAACATCGTTTGTTTGTTTTTAAGATTTATTTATTATTATATCTAAGTACACTGTAGCTGTCTTCAGACACACCAGAAGAGGGTGTCAGATCTCTTTATGGATGGTTGTGAGCCACCATGTGGTTGCTGGGATTTGAGCTCAGGAAGAGCAGTAGGTGCTCTTAACCACTGAGCCATCTCTCCAGCCTGAAAACATTGTTTTATGGATTCAGAGCTGTGCTCGCTGAGCTGACTCGGTGAATATAGTGCTTGGCGAGCATGGGGACCTGAGTTTGACTCAGAACCCCACCTCCCCTTTTTTTTTTTAAAAGTTGGGCATGATGGCATGCACTCATAACCTCGGTACTAAAGACGTGGAGACACACAAGACCTTGGGGTTCAGTGGCCGACCAGCCCAGCATACTTGGTGGGCTACAGGCCAGTGAAAGTCTCTGTCTCATAAATAACCACTGAGGACTGGCACCTGAAGAATGACATCCTCTACACACGTGTGTGTGTGTTTGTGTGTGTGTGTGTTTGTGTGTGTGTGTGTGTTTGTGTGTGTGTGTGTGTGTACACACAGAGACAGACGGTGTGCTGTGCTAATACCCTCTTGCTGCAGAAATGTCACTGGAGGGTCTCAGTGTAAGATAGGGACGCAAGAGAAAAGAAAACCCTAGGAGGCAGAAACTAGGAAAAAATTGCAAAGCTCTGGAATGCCAGGGTAGGAAGGTCCCTATCCTTGGAACCACGATGGTCCTTTCAAGTCTGTGTGACCTATAGGTTAATAGTTTATCCTCACCACCGAAGCCTGAAGTTGAGAAACTTTCACCCCAGGGTCATCTCTGCTGGCACTGGCCCTCTGTCTTCTCACACCACACTTTTTAAAAAACTTGTTCCTTTTGGGGTCTTCTGTGGCTTTTGAATCCCGATCGATAGGTTTTGACAGCAACGCTTTTTCTCTCAGGATTATTATGGGAGTGTGAAGTAAAGATGGAGAACCTTCTGCTTGGCTGTTTCCCTGACAACCACTAGGAATAAGGATTAGGCAACTCTTCATCTAAAAATCCGTAGGATGCTCATTGAGGAAAAAAAAAACCGGAACTTCAATTAAATATTAAAGGACTTTTACTATGTGAAATCATTAACTTTTTGGACTCATCTGTTAAAGAAGTTAGCCTGCCTGATCGATATAAAAG
Organism: Tokudaia tokunoshimensis; assembly: GCA_036184795.1. Classification (NCBI taxonomy): domain Eukaryota; kingdom Metazoa; phylum Chordata; class Mammalia; order Rodentia; family Muridae; genus Tokudaia; species Tokudaia tokunoshimensis. Next base: position 87,349,905 of record BTHU01000016.1, on the reverse strand, counting down.
TTAAGGTAGTTATTACCTAAAATTAAAAGCAAATTTGTGTTGTACTTTGAAGAACAGAGGCTAGGATTAGAGTGAGTCTCTTGTTGAATACACAGTTCATTAATTCTCCTGCAGAGTCCTTATTTTCTCTTACCTCTTCTGTCTGTTCTTGGTGTGGGAGGTTTTCTGGAATATGTAGGTTCTGTAAGATAAAAGGGAGAAAAACCATTATTTGTTCCCAGAGTCAAGTTCTGTGGCTTTAGATCAAATGAGCCCACAGTCCTAGACAGTCTGAAAGAATGTTCCTCTTCACTGAATCTAGAGACCCTTCACCATAAAGCTGGGACCCACACTAGATTGTTGTGTAATTCTTTTTGCTGCCGCTGTTGTCGTCGTTGTTGTATTTAGATAGGTTTTCTCTCAGCCCTGGCTGTCCTGGAACTCCCTCTGTAGACCAAGCTGGCTTTGAACTCACAGAGATCCACCTGCCTCTGCCTCCCAGGTCCCTAAGTACTAGGATTAAAGGCGTGGGTCACCACCATTCATCTGCTCTTTATTACTTTGTGAACATCCGACATGACTCTTGAGTACTAGTCGCTCTAGTTTTCTCATCTCTAAATGAGCAATAACCTAGTTACCTTGCCTCCCTGTTAAGATTCTATGATGACCAGATACTGCTCATTCATTAAAACCCAATTAAAAAAAAAACTTAACATATGCCAACATCTTAACTACAATTTAGACAGGGATATCTGTGGTTGCTTTTAAAAAATATTTAATTTTTTTAAAAAAATGTATAGGTATAAGTGTTTGTCTGTATGTATGTAAGTTGCATGCATGTTCTGTGCCCTTGGAGATCAAAAGGAGGTATCTGCCCTGGAGAGATGAAACAGTTGTGAGTCACATGATGTGGGTGCTGGGAACTAAGCCTGGGTCCTCTGTAAGAGCAACAAGAGCCTTTAATTGCTGAGGCATCTCTCCAGTCTTTAGGCCAATTTTTATCTGCTTACTATAGAAATAACTTGTTTTTAAAGACCTTCTAAGCTATGGACTAATAACAGTATTACCAATGAATATAGGAATTCTATGCTTACAATGTCACAGCAGAAACTCAATGCATGATGTCTCCTTATTGGTATTAGTACACATGATCTCATGGAGTAAAGAGAGTGTCCTTTTACTACTATTGTTTTGTTCTATTTTATTTCATCTATCAGTTGGGCTCATCCAGATAAACCATTCTGTGGTGACTTTTGATTTCCCAGTCAGACCAGAGAAGAAACATGCAGAAGGTGGTACCCTGGGATTGCTAAATCAAGGCTTGTAGAGAATGCTTGGATGACAATTCAAGACATCCAGTGCAATTTGGATATCTCATAGTCCAGAGTTGCGCTTCAGATCATTCTAACTAGTTCAATCCCGTGCCCTGAGCATGTGGTTTCTCAAGCCCCATTCCTTCAACCAATTCTAATATGTCCTTGATATTGATCATTATACAAAAAGAATTCGTTGGAATCCCCTGGTTGTGAGAGAAAAAAACCAGATCAGCAGTAATAAGAAAAATAATAAAAAATTAGTTTCACTAATAAGAAAAATTGAAAACACCCTGACACCCCTTAGAAAGCCTGACCCCCATCCAGACCACATGGGTCTGCCTTTCTAAATCACCAGCTCCGCAGGTTAGTGAGACTCCATTTTGATCCTCAGGGTAAATGCAACCTACTGGCAAGGAGCCATCTGCCATCACTCGGCCTTTCCCTTCCTAAAGTGTTGACTTCTTATTCCTCCTGCTCATGCTTCTGAATTCCCACCATCCCTGCCTCTGAGTTTCTTGTAGGGAAAGCCTTATGTGGAAGAGCCCGAGTAGATAGTTGAGTTGGTGATGTCCTTGGCTCACAAGCACAAGGACCTGGGTTGGGACCCTACAACCCCAGTAAGGAGCTGAGTGTGGTGGGTCATAATTGTCAAACCAGAGCTAGACAGAGATGGGGGAGGGTGGATTCCTGAGGCTCAGTGGTTAGCCAGAGTAGCCTAATAGGTGAGTTTTAACTCACAAGTAAGAGACGCTCTCTCCCAAAAAACAGGGTGGTTGTCTATTTAGGAGCAATACCTAATGTTGACCTCTGACTTCCAGATGTACACATGAACATGAATGCACAGACACAAGCACACATACACATGAATGTGCACACACATGCACACATATGTGCACACACAGAGAGACTTTGAAAATCTTATGTTGAGGGCTGGAGAGATGGCTTGGTGGTTAAGAGCACTATCTGCTCTTCCAAAGGTCCTGAGTTCAAATCCCAGCAACCATATAGTGGCTCACAACCATCCGTAATGAGATCTGACGCCCTCTTCTGGTGCGTCTGAAGACAGCTACAGTGTACATAGATATAATAATAAATAAATCTTTGGGCTGGAGCAAGCAGGGACTGAGTGAGCAAGGTTAACCAGATCGAGCAGGGTTGACCGGAACAAGCAGAGGTCCTAAATTCCCAGCAACCACATGAAGGTTCACAACCATCTGTACAGCTACAGTGTACATAAAAATAAATACATTTTTTTTAAAAAAAGAAAAGAAAATCTTATTTTGAACATCCCCCATTGATCTGATACCTCCCGCATGTCTATGAAAAATAATCTTTGCATTGGAACCACAGACATATTTGAGAGCTCAGTGGGTGTGGCGGTTTGCTCATACTAACAGAGTATGTGAGTGGTCTAAAACCTGAAACACATTTGCTTCCTTTAGAAGGTACACGGGCAGCTGGGATGAAGGCAACATTTCAGAGATTGCTCTTTTGTAACTGTTAAGACCGAGAAGCATTTTCATCTGATCTCAAGTCTTTCCCTAGTGTCTTTTCTTTGAGGAAGCACATCTCTAAAATCTTCTGGAACTAATCAGATGTAAATCGGAAAGAGAAAATGAATCACTAAGGGCACACTATAGAATCTTAAATCTTCCAACAAAACAGATACGGCTGAGAAAATTCAATCTTTCAATTCTCTCTCTCTCTCTCTCTCTCTCTCTCTCTCTCTCTCTCTCCACGTGTGCACACACACACGTGTGCATACACACACGTGTGCACAGTCATATGTTTGTTTGTTTTGAGAAAGAATGACCTTGAGCTCCTGTCTCCACCCACTGAGTGCTGGGATTACAGGTTCATGAAATCACACTTGGAAAACCTTCCTATCTCACAGTTTATAAAAGGAATAACTAAGAATCCAGGATGCCAGTCTAATTCTCTGTTCAACTTTGGAGAAGATGCAGGCACATGTCATATGTAGTTGTTTTTTTTCCAGCTAGGAAAAAGGATGTTGATGTCTGTTCTATTTGTTCTTTAAGGATGTTGTAAAGAAGTACACATTCATTGAAAAGTATTTTGAGAAATCCCTCTGTAAGCCATGGCTTGAAAAATTTTGTCAGAAATAATTCTTGGGGTCTCAGAATGTTTTATCTCAAGTCTCTATTTCTGCCTACACAAGATCTCTTGATGAGTTAGTTGTCCTTGGACTCTGGTCTAAGTTTCTGAACAGATGACATTATGACTTTCTGATAAAGGAATGGTAAGCTTTCTGCTTTCTATAGAAATCCCGGGATGAGTCTAACATTTAATAAACCTGATAACTATTTAAACAGACAAACTCATGAGGCTGGAGGGATGGCTCAGTAGGTGAAGTGCTTGTTTCACAAGCATGAGACCTGGTTTTGGATCCCAAGAACTCATGATGTGAAGTCAGACACTGCAGGATAAGTCTATGATCCTAGGGTTCAGGTAGCAAGAGAGGAGGCAGAGACAGAATCCCTGGAAGCTTGTGGTCCAGCTAGCCTGGCATATGCAACAACAAACAAGAGGTTAGAGGTGGATGTAAGGACAAACCCCTGGGATTGTCTCCTGACCTCCATGAACACACACACACACACACACACACACACACTACTGTTTCTATTATATTATCAAATGGATGACTATATCTACTAAGAGGACCCATTGATTGATAAGCCTAATCTCCTGAATAGTATGCAGTGATTTCCTGCATTTCCCAAAAGAATCAAATAAAAAATGCACAGAGCAGGTCCCAGAGATCCAGCATACAAAACAGACTTGGAACAAACCCCATCATAACACAGTAGCCTGCGACTCAGATACCCACAGCTTGCCTTGCTACCTGGCTCTCCTTACCTGGCTGGGAGGGAACTAAAGTGGAGGCTTCTGGGAAGTTGTCTCCACCATCAGAATCATCACTGCTGAGTTCTGCACAAAGGAAAGAAAAGTCTCTTAAGCATCTTAGGGGTGACAGCAGGCCCACACAGCAGGGGACACCTGAGTGTGAGAATTAGGAAGGACCAAACAGTTAACTCAAGGCTGTGAGCCCACAACTGGTGCAGAGGTGCTCCCTCCCAGTCACTGACATGCATCTCCTCTGCACAGAGGTGCTCCCTCCCAACCACTGACACACATCTGCACAGAGGTGCTCCCTCCCAGTCACTGACATGCATTTAGTCTGCACTCTCATTCTGGTTCTTACTTCCTGTCTTAATCAGTTTCTATTCCTGCTCCTTTCTCTGTGATAACTAAGCCTACAGCACCCGATATTCCCAGGCAGTCCCCCATCCAAGTACTAACCAGGCCTGACCTTGCTTAGCTTCCAAGATCAGATGAGATCAGGCGTGTTCAGAGTGGTAAGGAATTTCCCAAGCATTTACGTGGGTTAGGGGTGGAGGATGGAATACAGAATGGGATAAGTGGGTGTACTGGCTGGTTTTGTGTGTCAACTTGACACAGGCTGGAGTTATCACAGAGAAAGTAACTTCAGTTGGGAAATGCCTCCATGGGATCCAGCTGCAAGGCATTTTCTCAATTAGTGATCAAGGGGGGAGGGGCCCTTGTGGGTGGTGCCATCCCTGGGCTGGTAGTCCTGGATTCTATAAGAAAGCAAGCTGAGCAAGCCAGGGGAAGCAAGTCAGTAAGTAACATCCCTCCATGGCCTCTGCATCAGCTCCTGCTTCCTGACCTGCTTGAGTTCCAGTCCTGATTTCCTTTGATGATGAACAATAACATGGACGTGTAAGCTGAATAAACCCTTTCTTCCCCAACTTGTTTATTGGTCATGATGTTTTGCGCAGGAACAGACACCCTGACTAAGACACTTCCGTACCCGCCTCTTTCTTTCATTTCCACTTTGTTCCTTAGCTTTCTTCATGGCTCTGTCCATGCTCTTCATCTGGATGCAGTGATGGACATCTTCATGCCTGTCTTGGGTGTATTTCCCTGTCCACTACTTCTCATACGTATTTTGATTCCCTGATATTTTTCTCTCTTTTCCTTAAATTCTATTCCCCACACACCAATCCCCATTTGCCTCTTTCTTTCTTTCTTTCTTTCTTTCTTTCTTTCTTTCTTTCTTTCTTTCTTTCTTTCTTTCTTTCTTTCTCTCTCTCTTTCTTCTTCTTCTTCTTCAGAAACAAAGTCCTCTGACCTCAACATTTATTAACCTCCATTTCTCATTTCTGCCTTTAATTTCCCCCACTTTCTTCTGCTACGCTGAAGGTTGGCTCTTGTGGGCTTCTTTCCCTTCCTGCCTCCTCCTGATTACCTGGGCTACCCCAAAGGGCCCTGATGACATATGTAATCCCCTTGCCTGGGAATCTGTCAAAATTCTTTGAGTTATCCTTACCTATTACCTCAGAGTCCTCATTTTGGTTGATCCTTGCTCCGGTCTGTTGGTTACCATGCAAGGAAAATGATGACTTTTCCTTCTTTATATCTACCAGAGGCACAGAACAGGGATTTATCTGGAATCCATGGCTGAGTCCCTCAGCTCCTGGGCCAAATTACAATGAATAAATTATTTTCAGGGACTGAGGAGAGAGCCCAGTCGGTTAAGGCTTGGTGTTTAAGCACGAGGACCTGAGTTTGAGACCCAGGCTCCACGAAAAAAGACACATAAGTGGCAACCATTTGCAATCCCAGCACTCAGCAGAGAGAGACAGGTGGATGCCAGGGCATCACTGGCCAGCCAACCACCAACCACCCGAGCCTAATCAGTAAGCTCCAGACCAATGAAAGACCTAGTTCAAAAAAAAAATGGTGGATGATAACGGCAAAGGACAACATCACCAGAGGTTGACCTCTGGTCTCTGCACACACATGCACACAAGTCCACATATGTGTATGCACACAAACACATCCAGATATATACAAAGTAGGCATCTGTGCTCTGTGACTCCGGGGGGCCAACCCTCTCTGACTCTTGCTTTTAGCCTCTTTTCCCCAGCAAGGCTTTTCCAACTCTTCCCTGTTTTTTGCGTTTCTTTGCCAACTCTCGGCTCCAGGTCTCAACAGTACATCAAGTTCCATTCTTGCCTCGTCATGCCTAAATATTTTCTTCCTGTGTCAGACATTAGCCTGTTCCTCTGCTCCCTCTCCGAGCTCCTGAGCCCTTCACCTTGGGTCCATCTTACCCTCTGGCACAGAACCTGGGCCTCTAGGCATGATGGCTGGTTTCCTTTCTGGTTTATTAGTACTTTTGTCTGTGTTAGTGGCGGCATCTCTTCTCACTCTCCTAATAAGTACGTTTTCACAGAGGTCTTCCGAGAGTCCATCTTCAGGCAAACTTGAAACTAGAAAGGATTTTGTTTTATAAACATTTATTTCTCCATTACATCAGGATTCAATGGGAAATGAGAGCCTACTCTGAAGACAGAGGGTTGAAAACTCTGGGGAAGGGGCTAAAGGAGCCTAGAAGGTAATGAATGACAGGGTGGTTAGGTAGTCAGAATCTGGAGCAGGATTGGCCTGAAGGAGGGACTTGGGGGAGGGGAGGGTTGTGGGGGAGGGTTAAACTGAGGCCCAAAATAGGGATGGAAGAATCCTGGGGTTGCTTTCTCCATTTTCTATAAGCATTTGCAAATGTCATGTTAGGAATACTGTAGGAAGCTGGTTAGAAAGGAAACTTGTCAAAGAAGAAAGCAGGGTCCTGAGACCAGAGGTAAAGTCTCAGTCAAGCATGGGCTGAGTAGGGACTGCATCCCAGAGCAAACAAATTTGGGATTGACACCCTCTGTTTCCCTACAGGGAACCTCCCTAGCCCATAATGGATTCTGTCTTCCCAGCCCATTCTAGTCCCCTGAACTCAACAGGATGTGAATGAATAATGTATCATGCAGTACAATTTCATGGTTTTTTTTCTGTTTATTATTTTCTTAAAAAAAAGTTAAATTGCAGAGAAAAATAATTGAAAAGTTAATAACAGAAGCCTTAACATGGAATGTGGCCCTGGTTGAGTCCTTTATGTCCCAATGTACAGTGGTTAGAGCTGCCTTTCAGGGTCATGGGTGTGATTACAGTCCTTACCCCATGTGTGTGCATCACAACCCATGTCTCTGCTGGCTCAGACTATCGGATATACAGATCGATGGCTAATTGTTCACTCTTCAGCCCGTCCGGGTGGGTTGTTGTTTATGTATATCCATCCAACCCTGCCATAGGCATCATTAGGATGCCATTTCCAGATAGAGTTGTTCCAGACCATGCATTCAGGAAGAATTCATCTATTTTCCCTGCATCTCTCCTCCCCACTGCACTCCTCCTCCCTACTACATCCTCCCTCTCTACTGTACTCCTCCTCCCCACTGCATCCCTCTTTCCCACTGCATATCCCCTCTCCACTCCACTCCTCCTCCCCACTGCACCCCTCCTCCCCACTGTATCCCTCCTTCCCACTGCAGTCCTCCTCCCCACTGTACCCTTCTTCCCCACTAAACCCTTCCTCCCTACTGCATCCCACTTTTAGTGGAAGATTTTGAAATATATAACAATTACTTCAAAAGTCACTCTGGAAAGCTGTTGTTTTGCTGGTTTTGGTTTGTGTTTTTGTGTGGAGGTGTGGTGGTGGATGGAGAGATGGCACAGTGGTTAAGAACACTTGTTGTCATGAAGAGAGGACCTGGGTATGACTTTTAGCACTCACATGGTACCTCACAACTGTCCACGACTCTAGTTTCAGGGTATCTGACACTGTCTTCCATCATCTTAGGCGACAAGGAACACACATATGGTATATATACGTAAATGCAGACAGCACCACACACACATAAAACAACAAAAAATGCAATCTTTTAAAACATTTTAAAATTTGAAGTGTTAATTTTAGGAAATTTCTTTTTAAATGACATATCCCACCTGAAACCTCCACAGTAAGTCTTTCAAAGTGCTAGACATGTGCTGCCAGAGACAAGTCTTGGAACAAAGAAATAAATACTAAAGCATACATACCAAGGTGATTTGGTGATTCGGAGAGTTGATGAGTCTCAGTTTGGTTTCCCCGGATGAGGCTGGAATTTCTTCTGTCATTACTTCTCCGGCCTGAAGAATAATTGATTTCATAGAGAGTATCCATGTTAGATACACAGACAGAAGAAAATACCCATTTAATGCAACGGTGACAAGCCTGGATTCTGGAAGCAGGTACAAGTGACACCGATAGAGAACCCACAGTGACAACAACAACAACAACAACTACTACTACAACTATAATAACAACAAGAAATGTCTGCAACAGCAATGACGTAACAAACACATCTATAAATGTCCATCATAGTGTCACTTGATGTCTGTCTGCAGCATGTACCACTGTCACAGCCCTTTCACAGGAGATGACACCAGGGCCCAGACAGGTCACATAATCTGTCTAGGCCCACAAAGGCAGAATTTCAACTCAGACATTTCTACTCTGCCAGGATCTTAAGGCATAACTGAATCCCAATACGTAGTTGGGTGAAAGATTAGATCCCCTGAAATGAACTTCTCATTCTCCGAAAAATGGGGTGATTTATCATCATCTTTAAGTTATTGAGAAGATAAAAGAAATACCTGTATCAATATCCCATATGTCAGAAAAGAAAACCATTATAATCAATGCCTTGAATTCGGAATATTCTGAATTAGGAATAGTTTAAATATCTATTCAATTAAGGAAGTAAAGAGCTTAATTAGAACATCAAAAGGAGCCAGGCAGGGGTGACGCATGCCTTTAATGCCAGCATTCTGGATGCAGAGGAAGGCTGATCTCTGTGAGTTCAAAGGCCAGCCTGGTGTACAGCTCCAGTTTCAACAAACAAACAAACAACAACAATAAAAAACCAAAGGATTTTTGTTTAGTGATCCATCTTGTCTAGAGGGGGATTCCCAACCTATTACCCCAGTGATAGAAAATGAAGGGATCATATAGGGAGTCCAGTTGTGTCATCATCTGATGAGGCAAAACCAAGGGGGGAAATTTGTGGTCTCACAGAAGGGGCATTCTCATCACACCCTTCTCACCACCAGTGGACATAAGAGCAGAGCAGGTAGGCAGTATCTAGTCATAGTCAAGCAAAGCAAAGGCAAACCACTGTGGATCCGCATATACAGGCAGCACATATAGAAGTCGGAATCTTTCTACGCAACCCAGAGGACTAAGGCCCCAATATTTAAACCCTAAACTTGGAGAAACTAGGGATGTAGATAATGTTGTGGACATTAGAAACACAAGGAAAGAGTATCCCCAGGCTCACAGTGTGTGGGTGAGTTTTTTGTTTCTTTGTATTTTGTTTGTCAACAAAACAAGATAGGATCATCTGGGAAGAGGAACTCTCAATTGAGAAAATTTCTGCTATCTGATTGGCCTGTAGGCCAGTCCCTGGGGGCCTCTTGATGAATGACTGACAAGGAAGAGCCCAGCCCACTGTAGGTACTATCGTCCTGTATAGGTGATCCTCATATATGGAAGAAATCAGGCTGAGCAAGCCATGGGGAGCAAGTCAGTAAGCAACTTTCTGTAAGATGTACTAAACCCTTTCCTCCCCAAGTTGATTTTGATCAAGGTGTTTTATCACAGCAATAAAGGCAAACTGGGACCCGTGGAAGGAGACAGCAATGCTAATGGAGTCAGCAAGAACAGACCCTCAGATGAGGAGGGATCTAAGGATGACCAGGTCAGGCTTCTTTGAGAACTGCTGCCTCTAGGTCCTAAGGAGAAAAAGGAAAACTGATGTTTATTTCAGGAGTTGGAGCAGAAGGATTCATTTATCTTTGTGAGGCAAGGGCTAAATAGCCCAACAAGGCACCAATCCAGAGTTCATCTGGAGCTGATAAACTCCCCCTGACCCTTGAGGTCAGACTCAGGTCATGGAGTAGGGTACAAGGGTCACACCTGGCTGTGTGGAGTCCTGCCTGGGCCACTCTAGCACCTGGTGGTGACTTGTCTTCATATCCCTAACTAAAGGATGCCCACATGGTCCCCAGAGCTTCCCTGTCCTGTGGCCTTGTGTGAGTTCCTGGGAGTCATTGGACCATATTTCCTTTCACACAACAGCCTCTGAGTCTATATCAGATGGTTCATCCCTGCTGGCCTTCTCCTGAGGATTCAGTGACAGCTTGCCTCCATCCCCTCCCATTCTTGCTTCTTTCGTATGCTTTCTCTCTGTATTTCCCCCACTTCTGTTTCATGTTTTCGTGATTAGCAGTCCCTACTCAAGAATACAAACTCTGCCTCCAGAATGCCTGGATTCTTGCTGCTTCATTTGACCCCGTGAACACTCCATACATGGTTTCTCCCAATTCTAGCTTTCTCATCTAGAAACTGGGCATCTGAATGATACCAAGCCTTAATAGCAGCTGAGTTAGACAGTAAACAAGAGTAGATGCTAAGCAAAGCAAGAAACTAAGCGGATCTTTCTGTCATTGTCTTTAATTCTTTCTGTTTATTATAAAACTGAGCCCCTTATCTGAATTTAATTAAACCATCAGACACCCTGCTGGTGTCTGGAGATTTGCTTGCTGTGGGTAAATCCCACCCATCACACATCTGGGGTAAGAGTTGTAAGGGTACACAAAAAAGAGGAGCATCCCTCTAACAGAGTGTTTCCTCTTTGAGGCTACCACGGATCATAGTGGTTCACTCTTTGCTATGATTATCTCCTTCAAGGGTTTATCTAAATTGCAGTGACTTCTGCATATTCAGTTTATTTCAATCTGGATTCCTGACACTGGGCTCAGATTCCTTCATCGTGGGTATCAGGATGACCATCTGAGGTCATGATTGCTCTGCCAAGATCCTATTTCCCATTAGAGGTTGGTTACAGTTTGGTTCTCAGATACCTCTTCCAAAGCTCATATATTAGATGTCTGCCCCTCCAAACAGCACTAATGGATTCTGGAGATACCATTAATCAGCAGAGCCTAGTAGAAGGAAGTTGGATCACCAAGGATGTACCTTTGAAGGGCCACAGGCAACTCCTCTTTCCTTGATCCCAGGAACCCATGAAGTGAACAGCTTTGCTTCACCCAATCCCTTGCATTGAAGTTCTGCCCCACCATAGGCCTTAAATAGTGAGGTCAAACCATCTGGACTAACGTCTCTAAATCCATGAACCCAAAGAAATTGACTAACCAGGTTCTGTTTTGTTTTTGAGAGAGTTTTACTATGTAAATTGGCTGGCCTCCTACCTCAGGGTTTTGCAAGTCCAGCTCCGCCTGGGTAATTTGTCCCAGTACAGAAAAGCTGTAAGAGGAGGCTCACACCGGGTGCCTGCCTTGCTGTCTCTATTTCTTCCGATCCACGTTCTTCTAATGGTCACTTTTATTTCCTATTCTCAGAGGAGATAAGACACTTTCCGCAGTTGTAATTACCTTTTCCAAGACTTAGCTGGGAGTTTGGGCCCCCTCCATTACTTCTGTAGAAAAACAATTCATTCTGTAACACTAAAGTGGGAGGAGAAGGAGAGGGAAGAAGAGGAGGAAACCATTAGACATCTCTAGCAGGGACCAGGGGCAGAATTTCAAAATTACACATTTAGGATTTCTAGTCCTCCAGTCCCTGCAAGTTCAATGGGTTCACCCATCATGCTCTGGGAGAGAGAAGACTCCCACAATTGACTTTATGCTGCCCATAAGCAAAGGTATACACCAGAACAGGAAAAATAGAAGCACAACATGGCTTCCAGGGTATCCCAATGGTAAGAAGAAGCAGAGGCTTTCATGGATCAAAGGTCTAAGATCGGGCACATACCAAAGGGAAGTCCCAGGCAGCTTTGAAGATGGGAGAGATGGGGTTGAAGAGCTGGCTCACACATTGTTGGCTTCTATGAGCGTGTGGTACTGTACTAAGATGGATCCTGCACCCATAGGTGTGCTGTCACTCAAGGTGGGCGGTAACCAATCTGATGGACTTTCATGCATGTCATTATAAGGGTTCCCACTGAAGAAACACAACAGTGATCCCCTAATGACAATCCTATCCTCTTCTACATAGCCTGATGATGGTATGCCTCCTGTTCTCCTGAGAGCCTAAATGCCCAGCAGCAGAGTCTGGATGGTGACTACTGGAGCCATTAGTCATAAGTTTTCAGATGATGTACGACATAGTAGTCTTGTTAACTGCTATATCCTCAGTTGCCCTGCGTGATATATGACACGCGATAAAATCTTAATATATGTTTGTTGACAACAAAACGACTGTGCTCCCAAAGGACGGTGTTAAACCCAATTACCATTTTTAAAGCTTCTATGAATGCGTTTCAAATCGGGGTACTTCTCCATGTTGACCTCACTGAACAATTCATGCAGGACCTTCATGTCAAATTTCTTCTCCAGTTTATCCAGGGCTCTGTAGATTACTTTCTGTACAGGGACCAGTAATCTGCAAGATTCTTGAAAATCCTTAAATAAAAATGTTGAATAGAGAAAATTTCAGTACAGGCTTCCAAGTCACAGAAGAGCTCTTAAAAAAAATAATTATAGTTAGGGTACCTCAGTCCCCTACAAACATATCTTCTAAGGGGAAGCTTTATATTTGTATGACTACTTCATGAAACAAGTCAACCTTATCTCTTTGAAAGTAATCACTGGTGACTTTGAGCTACCATCCTCATTTATATGACATGTAAGAAGGGCCACCTTTGAAAGGGAAACATGGATTAAAAGTCAACAAGGTGGCTGGTGAGATCACTCAGTGGGTTGAGGCACGTGCCACCAATCCTGAGTCTGAATTTAATCCCTGGGAATCAGAGGGTACAAGCAGGAACCAACATAGCCACACTTGGTCTCTTACTTCTCCATGTGCATAGCACTCATACACATATGCCCACACAATGCAAACGTACACACACCTGCTCACAAGCAAATAAACAATAAATTTAATAGTTATTTAAATGTGTAGGGGGGCTGAAGAGATGGCCTGGTGGTTGAGAGTGCTTGCTGCTCTTACTGAGGACCCAAGTTCAGTTCCCAGCACCAACACAAGAGCTCAAAATCATCTGTAACTCCAGTTCCATGTGATTAGCTGTTCCTTTCTGGCCTCCATGGGCACCAGGCACACAAGTGCTATGTACACATAGACACTGGCAGAATACGTGTACATGAAAGAATAAAAATAAACACATTTTTTAAAGGGCTAAATCATGTGCATCTGATAGCCAGGCCTCTTTTGGAATAGACTCGGCAGGTGGCCAATGGTATTCTGTTAATAGGACAAGTCCTGTCCTCCCGTTTAGCACTGACTTAGCATGAAGCAAAAAAGATATCCATTCCCTCTGATTGTGAACCCTACTGGAGGGCATAATATTCATAAGGCAAAAGAACACTAGAAATAGTTTTTAAAATTGTGTCCTAACAAGACACTCTGTAGGCTTGAAAATTCTCAAATCTGGGTTTTAAAAATAAATATTTATTAAAACAAAATGTACTAACTGAAATTTCATGAAGTCCATTGATTAAAATAATGGACCAGTTAATTAAAATCACCTTTGATTTTAAGTTCATTTCCTTAGTTTAGTTTAGTTTAATTTAGTTTAGATTGCATACATTACGTGGTATGAAATGTACGAGGAGACATTGCTCATCCATGGAGAGCACACTTTCTGATCGAGCTCAACTTCAGCAATACTCACTGATGCCAGAAGTTGACATGGTGCACCATTCCCTCAGATAGAAGCAGACCCATCTCTTCTCTGCTTCTCATCTCCCTTAAAACCCGCAAAGAACACATTCAGAAATAACTTCATAACAAGTATCACTCACAGGAAACCCAGACTTTAAATCTGAGGCCATAATTCTGATTCATAATTGATGAATTTAATTTTTTAACTGATACCTCTACAAAGTGCTAGGAAAATCCATGAGCTTTCTTGGTCAAAATTTAGTCCTGGGGCTGGAGAGATGGCTAAGTGTTTCAGAGCATGTGTAGCTCTTGCAGAAGACCTGGGTTCCATTCCCAGCACCCACATAAGGTGGCTCACAACTACCTGTAAGTCCAGTTCCAAGGAATCTGGAGGCCTTTGCAGGACTCTGTGGGCATCAGCTCCTATGTGAAAATGCACACATGCACGCACGCACACACACACACACACACAAGAACACATAAACACACACATGCACATAAGAAATGAAATCTTTTTTAAAAAATCAAGTCCAAACTTAAAAACCTGTTAGTCATCCGATTTTAAGTTTAGATCCAGGATATCAAAGTGTAACTTAATTTGGAGCTTGTTTACTAGGTTATGATGTAGTAAATTTCACTTACTTCATACATTTTACTAGAGATGAGGTTATTGTCTCGAAGGCCCTCAAGAAAAGGAAATGTAGTTTTTATCGCATGAGAAATCTCCACTTTCTGTCTCTTGAAACGCTCAAATAGTTCAGTGAACACCCTAGAGGGGGAAAATACCATGGGAAAATGGTTATCAGTACAATAGATGCTTGTGGAAAGGATAAGGTTTTATATATGAAAGAAAGACTTTGAAGAACTAACATTCTTAAGACAAATGTCTTGAGTTAACCCCAAAACATCAACAGCTACACTGGAAGTTCTGGGTTCAAGTGAAAGAGACCCTGCCTCAATATATAAGATGGAGACCGATGGAAAGGGAAGCTTAGCATCGACCTCTGGCTTCCTCACACGTGTGTGTGTGTGCGTGTGTGTGTGTGTGTGTGTGTGTCCTCATTCATGACCATCTGCACACACATGAGCTCTCTGAAATGTGAATGCTTGTATATACATGCGAAGATACTGCAGACCACAGACATACAAAAAAAATAAAGTTTAACACAATGCTAATTTAAAAACTTCACTACTAGTTGTTCTCATACAGGATTGGTAAAAAGTAATATTCCCATGGAATTATATGGAATATTTCTGGAGGTATTGTTGATGGAGATGTAGCTGAGAGTTCTATATCTGGATCAGCAGGCAGCAGGAAGAGAGAAACTCTGGGCTTAGAATGGGCTTTTTGAAACCTCAAAGCCCACTCCCAGTGACACACATTCTCCAACATGGCCATACCTCCTAATCCTTTCAAACAGTGCAACTCCCTGGGGACTAAGTATTCAAGTCTGTGAGCCCATGGGAGCCATTCTCATCCAAAACACCACACAGAGCATTTTCAGGACCCACTGTGAAGGCACCTCATGCTTTATGGCAGAGGGACCGCCAATAGCAGAGAAGAGAGAGTCCAGAAACACAAAGGACTATGGAGCCCCTTGGCGAATAATCAATGATGTCCTTAGAAATTGACAGGAATCAAATATAACCTCAGGTAGAAAACAAAAACAAAACGTTTTTGCAAGGCAAAAGACACTGTCAAAAAGACAAAGCGGCAACCAACTAACTGGGAAATGATCTTTACCAACCCTACATCCGACAGAGGGCTAATCTCCAATATATACAAAGAACTCAAGAAGTTAGACTCCAGAGAGCCAAGTAACCCTATTAAAAAATGGGGTACGGAGCTAAACAAAGAGTTCTCACCTGAAGAATATCTAATGGCTGAGAAGCACCTAAAGAGATGTTCATCATCCTTAGTCATTAGGGAAATGCAAATCAAAACAACCCTGAGATTCCATCTCACACCAGTCAGGATGGCTAAGATCAAAAACACAGGAGACAGCAGTTGTTGGCGAGGATGTGGAGAAAGAGGAACACTCCTCCACTGCTGGTGGGATTGCAAGCTGGTACAACTCTGGAAAGCAGTCTGGCGGTTCCTCAGAAAACTGGGCATGACACTCCCGGAGGATCCGGCTATACCACTCCTGGGCATATACCCAGAGGCTTTACCTGCATGCAATAAGGACACATGCTCCACTATGTTCATAGCAGCCTTATTTATAATAGCCAGAAGCTGGAAAGAACCCAGATGTCCCTCAACGGAGGAATGGATTCAGAAGATGTGGTATATTTACACAATGGAATACTACTCTGCAATTAAAAACAATGAATTCACAAAATTCCTAGGCAAATGGTCAGAACTTGAAAATATCATCCTTAGTGAGGTAACCCAATCACAAAAGAACACACATGGTATGCAGTCACTGATAAGGGGATATTAACCCAGAATCTCGGAATACCCTAGACACAATTCGCATATCAATAGATTTCCAAGAAGATGGAAGGAGAGACCCCTGGTCCTGGAAAGACTGGATGTAGGGGAACGCCAGGACAGAGAAGCGAGAGGGGGTTGAATGGGGAAAAGAGGGAGGGAAGGGGGCTTATGGGACTTTCGGGGAGGGAGGAAACGGGAAAGGGGAAATGATTTTGAATGTAAATAAAAAAAACTTAGAAAATAAAATAAAATTAAAAAAAAATAGTTTCATGTTAAAAAAAAGAAAAGAAAAAAACAAAAACAACACGCAGGTTATACCATGTAGAAAGCTAGATGTGGGGTGAGCTGTCCAGTGTCTAACCATAAGTGATGGGGTGTAACCACAGCAACCATATAATAAACAAAGGACAGTAGGATGGAAGACCCCATCTGGAAGAATGATCCAGAAGCCATAAGGAAACTCTTCTCAAAGCTCTTAGCAGAGCACAAGAACTGATAAATAGGGGGTGAAGACAGACAGGGAGTTAACAAGATGTAGGTTACAGAGGAGCTTGTAAAATCAAGGAGATGAGCTAGGATCCCTTGTAAAATTTACATTATCCTTCATCACAATGTATTTCATTAAAAATTAGAAATTAGGAGATGGAGAGATGGCTCCATGGTTAAGAACGCTGGCTGCCTTTCCAGAAGACTCAGGGTTCAGTTCCCAGGACCCACATGGTAGGTCACAAGTGTCTAGAACTCCTGGGAATCTAACACACTCTTCTGATTTCCTGGGGCACCAGGCATGATATGTTGCACAGACATACATGAAGGCAAAGCCCTCATACACGTAAAATAATGAAATAATATTAAGATTAAATTAGAAATCAAGACTAGCTAGGTGGCTCGGTGACTTGATCCACAAGTGTAAAGACTTGAGTTCAGATCCCCAGAACTCACACAAATGCCGGATGCTATAGGACATGTCTGCAGTTCCAGCGCACCTGCCGCTCCATAGGCGACAGAGACAGGAGACTCCCTGGAAGCCTCACCTCCCAACTAACGAGTGGACACAGAGGCGAAGAAGAGAACTGGCCTCCAACTCAAACAAGGTGCAAGGAGAGCACTAATCCCCAGCATTGTCCTCTGATCTCCACACATGTGCCATCACACACACACACACACACACACACATACACACACAGAGTATTTGTACATACATATATATACAGCATTCACACACATACACACACTGCATTTACATATACAATCTCAAATACAGGCACTGCATTCACACATATACATACACACTGCATTAAAACACACACACACACAGGCACACTGCATTCACACACACATACTCACATATACCCAGCACTCATACACATACACACAGACTGCATTCATACACACACATATAAAAACAACATTTACACACATGCACACACACAGTGCATTCATATACACACATATACACATACTCACACACTGCATTTACACTCACTTGCTCACATAAGCACAGCATTTACACACATATACACAGACTGCATTCATACACACTCACACATAGACACACCGCATTCACACACAGAGATAATTTTTTTTAAAGTTAAAAAGGAAATAAACTAAGCTACTAAGCATTAAGTCATTGTCATGGCGGAAGACCTGGAGACAGCTCTTACGAATGCAAAAATAAAAATCCTAAAGAGGCTCTTCCAGCCGCCATTTGCAACAGGGAACCAGGCAGCTCCACAGCCTTCTGTGCTTAGCCCACCAGGAGAGAGTGATCTTCCAGCAGCGATTTCACTTCAGAGTGCAGAGGTGAGATCTCCACCTTTTCTCTGGAGGGGTACAGCTAGGAGCGCACAGGGCATACGATCAGTAGAGCAGCAGGGACAAGAGACTTCCCTTCCAGCTGCCATTTTCAGCAGAGAACCAGACAGCTCCACAGCCTTCTGTGCACAGACCCTGCCAGAAGAGAGTTGGTCTCCCAGGAGTACAGACACAGGTTTACAGGCCCATAGGAGGGGCAAGCTCCAGCCAGAGACAACAAGACCAACTAACACCAGAGATAACCAGATGGCGAAAGGCAAGCGCAAGAACCCTACCAACAGAAACCAAGGCTAGTTGGCAACATCAGAGCCCAGTTCTCCCACCACAGCAAATCCCAGATGTCCCAGCACACCGGAAAAGCTAGAGCTGGATTTAAAGTCTCTTCTCATGATGCTGTTAGAGGACAACAAGAAGGACATAAATAACTCCCTTAAGGAAATACAGGAGAACATGGATCAAATGGTAAAGTCCCTTAAAGAGGAAACACAAAAATCCCTGAGAGAAATACAGGGGAGCATGGGTGAACAGGTAGAGGCCCTTAAAGAGGAAACACAAAAATCCCTGAAAGAATTACAGGAGAACACAAACAAGCAAGTGAAGGAACTGAACAAAACCATCCAGGATCTAAAAATGGAAGTAGAAACAATAAAGAAATCACAAAGTGAGACATCTCTGAAGATAGAAAATCTTGGAAAGAATTCAGGAGTCATAGATGTAAGCATCAACAACAGAATACAAGAGATAGAAGAAAGAATCTCAGGGGCTGAAGATACCATAGAAAACATTGACTCAACAGTCAAAGAAAATGCAAAATGCAAAAAGCTCCTGAGCCAAAACATCCAGGAAATCCAGAACACAATGAGAAGACCAAACCTAAGGATTATAGGTATAGAAGAGAGTGAAGATTTCCAACTTAAAGGACCAGTGAATATCTTCAACAAAATTATAGAAGAGAACTTCCCTAACCTAAAGAAAGAGATGTCCATGAACATACAAGAAGCCTACAGAACTCCAAACAGACTGGACCAGACCAGATAGTCCTCCCGGCACATAATAATCAAAACACCAAATGCACTAAACAAAGAAAGAATATTAAAAGCAGTAAGAGAAAAACGTCAAGTAACCTATAAAGGCAGGCCTATCAGAATTACACCAGACTTCTCACCTGAGACGATGAAAGCCAGAAGATCCTGGGCAGATCTCATACAGACCCTAAGAGAACACAAATGCCAGCACAAACTACTATACCCAGCAAACTCTCAATTACCATAGATGGAGAAACCAAGATATTCCATGATAAAACCAAATTTACACAATATCTTTCCACAAATCCAGCCCTACAAAGGATAATAGATGGAAAACGCCAACATGAGGAGGGAAACTACACCCTAGAAAAAGCAAGAAAGTAATCTTTTTTCAACAAACCCAAAAGAAAGTAACCACACAAACATAAAAAGAACATCAAAAATAACAGGAAGCAACAATCACTATTCCTTAATATCTTATAATGTCAATAGACTCAATTCCCCAACAAAAAACATAGTCTAACAGAGATGTTTTTCATGTGGATCTTCAATTTTATCAGAAAATGTTTGTGATTCCTCTTTCAATTCAGTAATGTTTTTTGTGTCTACCATTTTGACTGTATTATTTTCCATGATAATCTTTAATTTTAACATTTTTTTTTCTGTGTATTTCTTCGATTTTGTCAGAGGTGTTTTTCATGTAGATCTTTGGTTTCGATGAGGGGTAGAGGTGGTGTTTGTAGTTCCACTTTCAATCAATTTAGGAATGTTTTTGTGCCTACCATTTTGTCTGTATAATTGTCCATGATAATCTTCAATTTTAACGTTTCTCTGTATTTTTCTTCAATTTTGTCAGAAGTATTTTCCATGTGGATCTTCAGTTTTATCAGACAATGTCTATAATTCTACTTTCAATCAACTTAGGAACATTTTTATACCTTCCATTTTATCTGTATAATTTTCCATATAATAGTCAGTTTTAGCATGTTTCTCTATATATTTCTTGAATTTTTTCAGGAATATTTTCCTTGTAGATCTTCAATTTTATCAGAAAGTGTTTATAATTCCACTTTCAAAAAACAGGAATATTTTTATGCCTATCATTTTATCTGTATAATTTTTCCATGAAATACTCAATCTTAATGCATTTTTTATATATTTCTTCAATTTTATCAGAGATATTTTCCAGGTAAAGCTTCAATTTTATCAGAAAATGTTTATAATTTCACTTTCAATCAACTTAGAAATATTTTTATGCCTACCATTTTATCTGTATAATTTTCCATGATAATCTTCAATTTTAATGTTTTTCCATATTTTTTTAAATTTTATCAGAAATATTTTCCATGTAAATCTTCAATTTTATCAGAAAATGTTTATAATTCTACTTTCAATCAACTTAGGAATATTTTAATTCCTACCAATTTATCTGTATAAATTTCTTCAATTTTATCAGAGATATTTTCGATGTAAATCTTCAATTTTATCAGAAAATATTTTTACTTCTACTTTCAATCAATTTAGGAATATTTTTATGCCTACTATCTTATCTGTATAATATTTCATGAAATAGTCAATCTTAACATGTTTTTCTATATATTTCTTGAGTTTTATCAGAAATATTTTCCTTGTAGATTTTCACTTTTATCAGAAAATGTTTATAATTCCACTTTCAATCAACTTAGGAATATTTTTATGCCTACCATTTTATCTGTATAATTTTTCCATTAAATAGTCAATCTTAACGTGTTTTTCTATATATTTCTTCAATTTTATCAGAGATATTTTCCATGTATATTTACACAATGAAATACTACTCAGCAATTAAAAACAATAAATTCATGAAATTCTTAGGCAAATGGGGAACAGGGGGAGGGAAGAGGGCTTATGGGACTTTCAGGGAGGGGGCAACTGGCAAAGGGGAAATCATCTGGAATGTAAATAAAGAATATAGAAAATAAAATTAAAAAAATTTTTTTAAAAAATCCTAAAGAGGTTTGCACAAGGGCAGTGAGAGCCGGGAGGTCAATGTGGCTCCAGGGTAGAATCCTTTTGTCTAAAAGAAGAGACAGATGAAAGAAAAGAAACAAACTTTCCCTGACTAAAGGTAGACGCCCACGTCTTACCTGAAGAACTCAGAACTGTGATCCAAACAAAACAAACAAAAACTCATGCCAGGCCGTACAGGGCAGGCTTTTAAGCCCAGGGACTCAGGAACCTGAGGCAGGAGAATTACGTTTCAAGTTTAGCCTGGGCAACTGAATGAGATTGTGTCTCACATTAAAAAGTAAAGGGAGGGCTGGGAATATAGTTCAGGGGTAGAGAACTTGCTTGGCAAGCACAGAGCTCTAGGTTCAAAGGCAGGTACTGCAAGCAGAAATGCATAACCCCAAAACCCCAAGTGTGCTTGATTTTCTCAGTGACTTCCATAATCACTTTATTTACGAATGTGTCTTTCTTACAAGATCAATACTAAAATTCAAATTTTAACTTTGTATAAGAGGAAACTCACCATACACAGTGCCAAAAGACAAGGGAGAATCTATCCACAGTTTCTCAGGACATTTAGCGAGTGCATAGAAGAAGGTATAACATCCGTCTAAAGATAGCAAAAACCGACCAGTGACAGGAGAGGGAACTGAAGAGCCACAGACCAGTGACAGGAGAGGGAACTGAAGGGCTGGTGCACAAGAAAAACATCCCATTTTCTGCATAATAGGGAAACGGCAAACCAGCCCACATCTCTATTGCCTTTGTGTACTTTGACTGAGGGAAGATACCTCATCTCAGTAGCTACTGGCAGGAAAATGCATAGACATTGCATCCTCAGAAGCCATTCGGCATCATCTATAAGCAAGTGAACATTAACACCCTTTGTCTCAGTAGTCCCCTGATTATGTCTTTGATGCAAGACAAAATACTAGTCTATAAGCATAATGTATTAGATGGCCACTGTTCCTACAGCTTGTGGGTGACAGTCAACAGTGGTAGTGAGCAAAAGATAATCAAAAGGAAATACATGGAAATACATGTAAAGGACTGGCAAGATGGCTCAGTGGTAAAGGAGCCAACAACCAAGCCTGATGACTTGGGTGGGATCCCAGAAACCACATGGAAGAAAAAAAGAACCAACTCCTCTACTTTGCCTCCTGACTCCACAACACACGAAAAGCTATCAGACATGTGCACACATAAATAAGCATGACATTGAATTATAAATTTCTTGGTTCATATACAAGTGCTCTGAACGGCAGGGAGCTGTGAAAAAGAGAAAAGTACATGAAGGACCTCGCCAAGGTTTCTACTTTTTAGATAAGCTAAGGCGGAAAACACAGGACAACATTACAAAATGAAAATATACATTAATGAAAACAAATTATACACGAAATGCATTGGGGAAGATAAACGGGCTGGAGAGATAGGTCAGCACTTAAGGGTGATTGTTCTTCAAAGGGACTGGAGTCCATTTCCCAGTCTGGCAGCTCATAGCCATCTAATAGTGCACACACTCTTTTCTCTCTCTCTTACACACACACACACACACACACACACACACACACACACGTGCCCGATAAATATTTTGTAGACAATAAGAAAGACTCAGGTATGGTCTTGTATACTTTTAATCTCTGTACTTGGGAGGCAGAGGCAGGTGGATTTCTATTGTGAGTCCAAGACCAGACTGGTCTACATAGCGAGTTTCAGGTCAGCCTGGACTACATAATAAAAAGACCAAGAGACCCTGTCTTAAAATTAAATATAAATAATATAAGGAAGATTGAACCCAAGGAGTAGAGTGAGTATATGGAGGACAGATAAGAGGTCTTATCCTTTCTATATTTCCACAGGTTTGAAAGCTTATAAACCCCATTTTATTATGAAATGGTCCTGGTGATCTAGGCCTGTAAACTTAGTCAGAGGACTAAGACAAGAGGATCACAAGTTCAAGGTCAGCCTAAGCTATAGAATGAGTTTCACGCTGGTGTGAGTAACTTAGCAAAACCTTGAATCAACAGTTTTAAAGATAAATAGAGATATATAACCAGGTATATTCAAGGCCCGAGGTTCAACTGCATTGCTGAAAAAAAATGTATTACTTCCTTTGTACTAACAAAAACACTGTCTAATATTATTTATTAGTAGTAGCACATCTGAGTAACCACGGCTGGAGCAAACAGAATCCTACCATTTCCTGTCAGAGGTATCATCCATCAAGAACAGAAAGCTAAAGAGAAATAAAAACACGCAGCTTGCCCTGACCTTTGAGATCAGGGCCCTTTCTTATCTTTTGTCTGCCTTGGATCAAGGTCTGACAGTGAAAGCTTAACCAGGAGCGAGCCTGGGGACAGCTTTCTTGGTGACAAGTCCTGCCAGACAGGTAGGAGACCAGGACAGCGGGTGCCAATTGTTTACCCAACATCCTCCGCTGTTTGGACTTCTTCCCTAAGGTGACCTTCCTGCAGTAGACCTGCTCTAATGCAGAGAAAGGCAGAAGGACTGAGAGCACTCAGGTCACAAGATAACAGAACCATGCCACAGGAGTCCCTGTTAGCTGTGGCCAGTTTCCCTCTGACAGCTGGGCAGTGGTCACAAAGAAGGACATGACTTGTGTTCAATATGGCAAGCTGTTCTTGGCAGTGGATATCTAAGATAAACAAACGCAAGTGTTCAGAGTTCCAAGAGAGAGTGCTGATGCTCTCTCTCTCTCTCTCTCTCTCTCTCTCTCTCTCTCTCTCTCTCTCTCTCTCTGTGTGTGTGTGTGTGTGTGTGTGTGTGCTTGTATGTGTCTGTCTGTCTGTGTCTCTTTGCACCCCCCGCAATCTGTCCCCTCACATTATAGGCCAAAGCTACTTCATGTCAGGCAGTTTGTACTGACTGAAGCTTGGACTACAAACTCTAGACATAAAATCAACCATATTGTCAGAGGGAAAGGTTACAGAGAGAGAAAGACCCACCTGGGGCTGAGGTTGCTCCCTTCCATCTTCCAACACCTGCCTGGAGCCTGGGACAGTGAGCTCTGATCCCTTGGTGTCTGCAGAGGCTTCCAGATTGTTTGCTGTGGCCCACAGCTGAGAGCAGGAAGTGAGCCTTAATACTAACAAACCAGAGAGGGCTCCACCCTGACGGGAAAATGAGAAACGAAAGTAATTCTCAAATCTCAAGGGTGCTGTTGGGGAATTCTGTCCCATTCTTCATTTTTGGAAATGTGGTAACAGGGAGGAGGAGAAAGGGGACCTAAAGGATTGCAAAAGGGTACACCAGGACAAGATGAGTCAGTTCCTGAGGTGCTTTATTTGTGCAAGGATGGGAAAAACAAAACAAAACAACAAAAATCCCTCCACAGAAACACAAACTGTTCTCAGTTGCTCCTGTGACCAGGATGGGAGCATGGATTCCCCAGGGTTGCTTGTCATGTCGCTGGCTAAAGTGACTTGGGTAAGGAGACAGCAGGGAAGGAGAGTCAAACACTCACAAGGTGACCCTGAGGTCAACAGGAGACCCAGGAGCTGGATCCTGACCAAGACAAGCTTTCTCTCAGACCCGGGACTGAGGAGATGCCCCAGGGTCAGGGCACTGTCTCTGAGGACTTGTCATCCCAGCCTAGAAGTCAAGGGCAGGAGGAAGCTGCAACAGTGGCCACCAGGGCCTGAGGACAAAGACCTGGTCCACCTTCTGAGGTGCAGATGTGATAAGTAGTGATGAGCTGTCATCTCCAGTGAGTCTTTCTAGGAGGCCCCTCATGGATCATCAGGATATATTAAGTCCCTCTCCATTCCTCCTTCTGGGAAGACTTTCTCTGAGGGACTGGGTGGACTGAGGTGAGCATCTGCCCTGACGGGTCTCCCAGTAGTTTGCTTGCCTGCATAGACACTGGATCTTTCTCATCCCTTAACTCACATGCACAGGGATGGGCTGGTATGGGGCTGAAGTGGGTATGACTGACAGGAGTAGCCTGAGTCCATGCCTGAGGTTAGATTTCTGGGGTCCTTTTAGTGCCCCACATTTTAGCCATGTCTCCATTTCTACTTTGATCAGGAATCAAGTATTTTTGCATGATTTTACAGGACTTTAAATAACAAGACTTTGCAAAAGCATCTCAAAGCTAATGTGTCCATGGGAATCCGATGTCTATGTGCTGCTGGATCAGTCCCTTCTTGGAGACCCAGAGGAGTGCACAGAGAGAGAGAGCAGAACTATCACTATATCGTCCAGTGTCTGACTGGCACTCCAGAGACCTTATGCCGAGCTCCTCAGTCAAGTGTAACTCCTGGGAGGTGAGGTGCACAGGGCACAGAATGTTGCTCCACCTACTTACCCAAAGCAGCTCCAGAAGAATGCTATGACAGGGTCTCCCCTTCCCTGAACACCCCACACCCTCGTTTCCATCTACAATACTGGCAGAATTGTGGATACAGAATTCTAGAACATTGTGTTAATCCACCTGGGTGACAATAAGATGACCAACATAATTTTGAACCAAATTGGAAGAAGCAAGCTTTGATACTGGCCAAAATGATGGACTCAGGCCAGGTCTATTCCTGGCTTCACAAAAAAAAAAACAAACAAAAAAAAAGCAAGGAGTCACATTTCACACAGATTTAAAAAGGCAGCCCCATAAGACCAACATATTTTCCATCATATCCAATCAGGGGCAAGTATGCTTCCTGATATAATTCCTGCCTGCATCCAACCAGGCAAGCACACATCCTGACATCTTTCCCACATACATACCTCATGCCTATATGTGATCATGCACATCCTGTACAGTTGGGTCAAACAAACCTGTGTAGGGGTGTGGAAACATGTGCCTTGTTATCTATCGACCATAAACAATAGCCTCCTGCATTTCAGGAAGTATCTGTCCTTGGGCAAAGGTTAGAGGCATTCTTGTTTCAGGGATCTTTTGAACACAGTAATTAAAACTGAACGCAGAACTTTGGCTCTCACACTTGCCCAAACCAGTAAATGCTTCTTTAGTCCAACATTCAGTAGGGCTTTGAAAGAGGGTGGAATAAAGTTTTCAAGAGGGGATACTTTGATTTTAAGGCTGTCCCGGAAGAGGTTGCATGTCAGATGGAATACTGAAGGTATGAACAGAACATCACAGCACAGATGGTCTGACAGGCACTGGGTGGGATAAACATGTCTTTGGGTTCTGAGGGCCCAGTCTTGGTGAAGACTGATTGGGTTGGCAGCTACTGACCAACTCCTGCTTAAGCCAGAACTTACGTGTTTGTTTCAGCAGAGGGCACTCGTGATTATAATGGCTCAGGTTGCAAGCAATCTGTGTATGAAAGACAAGACTCAGTTCTCAGTTCAGAGAGAGTTGTGGTCGCCTGGGCATCAGACAGGCCCAAGACTTTCTCTTTTCTGAGATTTCCTCTTCTCTCTCCAGACTCTGGTTGTTTGTTTATTTGTTTGTTGGTATTTCATGACTATACCTACCACAAAGCCTCCTACCAAAGTTTTGTCTACGCTGACAAAACTGTAACCGCTCTCAAGGTCAGGCAAGGGGAAGCAGGAAATTAATTCTGGGCTAGCTAACTCCCAAATTTTGACTTCTCTCCAAAATCCTGTCTGAGTCCTTCCTTTTGCAGAAACTTCAGGCTATTGTTCTTTTGCTTCCAGAGTTACCAGCAGGTACCTCTTAATGAACATTCAAACCACACTTCTTTACTCCTCACCAAACAGCAGCAAAGGAGTCCTGGTCCCTCCCATAGCCAGACTGATTCTGGAGGCGTGAGAGGATCCAGACCAAGCCCTCTGAGCCTTCTGCCCACTCAGGGGTGACTCGCCCGCTGCCCAGCAGCAGCAGCAGATAGGAAACATACCTTCGAGAGGAGAGACACAGCTCAGAACCACACACCCCTGTGCTTTCCTGCTCACAGGAACAAGCCAGTTTCAGAAAAGTACATAACACACTTGCAGAAAATACATGGATTGTTCCAGACATTTTTTGGAGTTAGTAGCGACCATCTTGATGTAGGGGATGTTCTCAGTGCCTGAGAATTCCTTTTCTTTGCTGAAGGAGATGGAGGGATAGCATCAGATCCAGTTGGTTCTTGCTTTAGACACCTAATAATTAGTCTTTACTCTCCGAGAGATTCAAGCCACAGTCTTCCCTCTGCCTCCTCTCTCCTCCTGAGCACATAACTAGGTAAGAAATGGTGGCCATTCAAGCCCATAGAGAGCTTGACCTAATACTTTGGGGGCTCCAGGGTATTGGCAAGACTCACAGGGCCATCTCCAAAGCTGTGTTCCCTGGAAAAACTAGATCAGTGTTCCTCAACCTTCCTAATGCTGCCACCCTGTAGTTCTCATCCCCAACCATAAAATTATGCCATTGCTCCTTTGTAACTCGAGTTTTGCTAGTCATGAATCTATTCATCATAATGTACACATCTGGTATGCAGGACGTTTGGCATGCAGTTCCTTTGCAAGGGTTGTTTGACCCACTGAACTAGAGAGTCCCGTCTCCTCTCCTCCTGATGGAAAGTGCATAGCCACAGTGCACCTGATACCCTGAGAAGTGACCATGGGAAATTCAGGCTAAGGGTCATTACCAAGAGTCTTTGACCTTTCAGCTCAGGTCAGGCAGGTCCCCCAGCAGCTCCAAGGACCTCACAAACAGTTGGGCTCTGCAACCTTGTAGCAAACACCTGAACCCCTGAATTGAGGAAAGATGACTGACAGCTTTAGTCTCCTACATTGCTCATGGATGTCCAATAGGGTGGGGTACACAGCCCTCCTAGAACAATGACCAACTCAGCCTTTGCCTCCACACCACAGGGCAGTGGAAACAGCAATTCTGTTCCAAAGAGCTTAGCTGTTTGCTCTTTGCCCTTCAGACTGGCCTGGAGTTAGCCATTCCTGCATCCTACACTGGTAACTGGTCCAATTTGAATGCTTTTCAGGTTGGTTCTGACCAGCAGTCATGTTTTCCTCAGCTGTCCAGACTCCCATGTTCTCATTTCCTAGTGGTAGCTGGCATCTTTGAGTGAACTTTTCTCTTCTCCTTTGATATATGGGTAGAGAGAGATCATTGGCCAATACATTTGAATAATCCCCCATAATTCTACAGTCTTGGGGGTTGGGGGGGGGAATTCCTAAACACTGGAGTGAAAAAACACTGGAGTGTTCTTGTCTGAACTTTTTTTTTTCTTAAAAAAAGGACACAGACAGTGATGAAGACTCTGGGTTTCCATCAACATGGGTTGACTTCAGAGACTCCGCTTGTATCTCTTGGAGGCATATCGTGACTGAGGCTCTTTTCTCTCTGATGACACTGGCCTGTGTCAAGGGGACACACAAAACCAACCTGTACATGATTCTTGGGACCTTGAATGGTTTCCATCAGATTGCCAGTCACAACCATTTTTCACATCTGTTCCAGCAGACTCAAGGAGCCAAGCTCCTGGCCATTTGTCCTTCTGACAGGTCTGGAGTTGCCTGAGCGACAGTACTTTTCAATAACTGGTGCTTCTTAATTGTAGGAGATGCACAGTACAAGGGCTTGTAACTATGAAGGGGAGATTCTGGCAGGCTTCCTGTCCTGGTCATCCCTGCATACTTACCTATATACCAGACATTTGAGTCTTTGTAAGGTATAACTCTTAAAGCCTGGAGAGCCTCTGTCTTAACAAGGTACTCAAGAGACTTAGAAAACTTGTGCATCAGATTCAATGAACATACAGGTACCAATAGAGAAGGCTACAATAATGTATAGTATCCAGACAAGTTCCATGTGTTTGTGTGTGTGTGTGTGTGTGAGAGAGAGAGAGAGAGAGAGACAGAGACAGAGACAGAGACAGAGAGACAGAGACAGAGACAGAGAGACAAAACCTCTATTATGTTGCTCTAAGTATCTGAAAACTTTGTATGTATAGACCAGGCTTGAACTCACAGAGATTCACCTACATTTCGTCCTGGGTGCTGGGATTACAAGAGTGTATCACCAGACCTAGCAGACAGGCTATATTTTAACAAATACCAGGAGAATTCACTTTGTACTATGGTAAGACTATACGTGTACACTGTTATCCAATCCATGCATCTAACAATTATATTTAACTTACCACCTTCTGGTAGATTTTCCATGTTAATAGCTGTACAACATTTTCCAGGTGCTATACTAAAGATACTCCATCTGCAGACAGGAGAGATGGTTTAAAAGTTGAGAACACTGGCTGCTCTTCCATAGGACATGGGTTCAATTCTAAGCACCCACTTGGCCACTCACATCTATCCATAACTCCACTTCTGGTATCCAACACTGTCTTCTGGTCTTCAGTCACAGGCACCAGGCACAAATGTGGTGGACAGACATTTTTGAGGGCCAAACACCCATCCATGCAAAGCAAGGAAACAGCACATCTGTTAAAACTACAATTAGGGATTCTCCTTATTGGGTAACTTTTTAGCTTCCTCTAGCCACAGTGAATGGCTTAGTCTTTGTAGACTGCAGTCTGCTGAACTGAATGGAGATGCAATGCAGAGAACCAACCTTGCAAACTTTCAGTTTTTGTAAGCAACATCGCCCCTGTCACTGCCTGGATTGTGCTGGGGTACTGCTTTCCACTATTTGTCCACTGAGAAATTTCAGTGTCTGCTTCCTTCTGCTTGGTCTTTCTAAGACAATATTTGTCATTTCATAGTTGAAGAAGCCATTCCAACTAACTGCTGCTCCTACACTGATCATACATTTAGCAAGCAGGCAAATGGTTGCTGGGTGGCTCTGAGATCCAGCAGATCCATTATGACAGGGATGTGACCTGGCCTCTACAGTGCCTCCATTAACAGGAGACAGTGATGGAGCCTTGGGTTTCCAAATATCAGCATCATCTCATATGCTGTGTCCCACATCTCATGAAAGAGCTGTACATTCCTTTTCCAGGCATGATAGTGAATAGATGTCCGTAGATCCATCTGTGGGAAGATCTGAGAACCACCATATAAACATTTTCCAAGGTTCATTCTACTTGGAAACTGGCCTTATTCCTTTGATGGATTTTGAGTCCTACTACAATGGACCTAATTGGAAACTGGGGAAAGGATCTAGGCTTTTATTAGGATAGCTGACTTCCACCATTTTTTCCCTCCACACTTTTGACGATATATATGAAGCAGTATCCTTATGTGTTTATTGTCCATTTGTCCTGACTTCAGTAGCATTAGCTAGGAACAGCCTATTAGTGTCTCTACAGACAAGGTATCCTCCAGCTGTCTCTCTGAGGATTACTTTATCTGACCGCAACAGTTGAGTGATTCTTGTTATCTAGAACCTAATCTTTCTATTGCTACTATGGAAGTAGGAATTGGGAGACGGTCCCACCATTACTTCATCCTTCAGAGAGCAGCCAGTGCTGAGCTGATCCAGGATGCTCATGAGCCCAGCAGTGTGCTCCTGATCACCTCATTAAGTTTAATGTCTCTGAGTGGCCCTGAGGAGCACAGTTGTAGCAGGAACTTTGAGGCACCTTTATGTAAACACTTGGGGGACCTCGAAGCCACAAAAGCCTCTCCTGCAGGAGGACCTAGCTGAGGTCTGCTTGAGAGACCAAGGATTGTGGTGCAGACAATGCCATCCAATCAGGAACTGCTATTTAGAAGGGATGCTTTCTTGGGACCAATGGGGTGCAGGTGGAATTTACTAAAGGGCTTGCAGCAGTGTTCAGGTGAACTTCCTGCTGTGTTTCTCACCTGCTCCAGAGTCTGTGTTGTTGACTCTGTGCCACCTCACCTCCAACCCCCAAGGGTAGGTATGGTCGGCAGCTGGTAGTCCAGGGCACAGGCAATGTCTGGCATCCAGCATGGTCAATGGAATACTAAATCGTCCTCGTTTTGTGACTGCTTGCAAACCTCCTTTTCTGGGGACTGGTTTGTTTTTGGCTATTGCCGCAAGAACTGTACTTGACCTGATCTGCTCTTCATCTCAAGGCGCTGCCGTTGTGCCCCTTTCGGTTGCTTCTTCGCTGAGTTGGCCCCTTAGTGTTTTCTGTTGTGGGTCCTATGAAGGCGAGCATGTGGACCTCATTTCTGTCTTCTTTGTCTTTTCTGTCTAGTCATCCCAGTGACCTTGATTTTGGCCTCAGTTTGGTTCGAGGGTGAGTGTGCGATTGTTGTTCTTCATTGTCTTTGCATAGGTGAACATGCAACGGCCATCTTTTCTTTCTTTGTCTTTGTCTAGGTAAGCATGTGGCAGCCATCTTTTCTGTCCTCTTTGTCTTTGTCTGCTCATTTTCACTTTTGGTCTGGATTCATCCCGGTACCTGACATAGGGGCTGGTCTCCCAGGCAGTGGTACCAGGGATCGACTTCCGAATGCCTTCCCCACCCTGGGTACACCATCCAGGCATAAGGCCTTTGAGTATACTTGAGGGAGTCCCCTGATTAGCACACTGTGACTTTCGTCGCCCTGTCTGTCATATTTGTCATATCTGTTTGTCATTTGTTTTCTTTGTGCTTGTCATCAGGGGTTCCCTCCTCTCCACCATTAAGGAGCCCTAGATTAGGGCTCTGAAAACCCTTCTGGGTACTGGTGGTCTCAAGGTTAAGACTCACGACCTGGACCAATTTTGGGAGGGGGCTGCTATTTTGACTTCCTGGATATTGCTGGAGTACACGTGGGACCCTGACCTCTAGATGTGTGTTCGCTTCCTTGCCCACAAGCTGGAGTACAGTCTGGGATTATCCCTCCCTTGTTCTTTGTCCCCATCTAACTTTCAGTCATGGCCAGTCTTAAAAAGTGGTGGTTTCTAAGCCACCCAGAGGATTTGGTGGCTGCCTATAACAAACACTGCCAGGATCAGGCTAACATTCACCTTTCCATTACTGATCCCGTCCCACTTTCTTGGGGCAAACAGATTGATTTTAGCGATGAGGATGAGGGCACTTCTGCTCCAGCTCTCCAGCCATCAGGCTCCAAGCCATCCTCTAGCTCTGCTGTCCCAGGTTCATCACTCACTAGCCCTTCTGCCCTGTCCCATTGGAGGTTCCCCAGCTTACCCCTGGTGTGATTTAGGGGCCCTCCAGTGTTCACTCCTGCTGTGGTCACTCCTGTGATGCCTGTTCCTCCTGCTGGATTACCTCTCCCCAGGGACCTCATTCTTATGTATATCATGAGGCTTCCCCTGTCAATCTTGGCCCTGATGAGGCAACCAGGCCCTGGATTCCCACTCCTCTGGCAGACTTGGCACTAATCAAAAAAGTTGCCAATGATTATGGTCCAGATTCCCCTTATTTTGAACAAGTTTTGGAGCAATGGGCCATGCACCTTCAGACCTATTACGATTGGTATAATCTCCTTAAGGCGATGCACAACCCTACCATATTTCTTAATTGGAGGTCTGTATATCATAACTTGGCTGAGAATCAGACTAGGATTAATTTGGAATATAACTTTAACGTTACTTTTGCATGCTTACCGGACACAGACCAGGGGGCAATGAAGAGGCCAGAAGAAGACCAGGATGTGGAAATGTAATGTACATACTGTGTTTACTAAATTTTTTTTTTTTTGGTCTGGGAGGGCTGATGAGCTCTGGGCTTTGGTGCCCCTGTCCCCCATTCTTTAGCCTGTGACAGTTAACTCCCCAGCCTACCCTGTTCTTTTCTCTTCCAATGTGAGTTTAGGTTTGCCCTTCATGGACTTAATCACTACTACAGGACAATTAGAAGGCACCTGGCGCATCCAGGAAATTCTCTGCTTTACCACCAATGTCTCTTCCATCGACCCTTGTACCCAACTACAATGTGACCATGGGGGACTTTCATGGTAATTTAACCTATGGCACCATGTTAGGCATGGAACTTCACATTCCTTTTACTGATTACAAATCCTCAAAGGATTCCCCCAAGCATATCACATCCACCCCTGCCTCACTGTCCAAGGGTCCCTCAAATGCCCACTTTCATGGGACTTCCTATCCCTTGGGAGCCCTGCTAGCCTGCACCAGGTGTAAGATTTGCTAGGGACTACACAACATTGTCATCTAACCTCGCACTTGGCACATGGAGGTTTTCCTCACATGATCCTTCCAATATTACTCTCTATGTTAACAGAGATCACATTAGATTGTGATATGACCCCATTATGAGTAATTGGTATTTATGTGGCCCTTCTAATTGTCTTCATGCACACCCCCTTATTCTCCTAAAGGGCAGCTGTCTCTTTAATGGGACATATTTCCACATAAACCAGCCGGCAAAAATGTGGACTGGGGCAATGCCCGTGAATGTGACCACTGGGAGCCAGGTTGGCTGGAAAGCCACCCCAGTCTGTGCCTGACTTCCCTTTTTCTTTCTGGTCACTAATACCTCCATTGTCAGAGACAGCCTTAACTGCTTTAATGAAAAATGTCTCCTTACTGACTGCTAGATGGGATATTCAGGCTATCCTGATGGAGGGAACCAGCCGCCATTTGGATGCCTGTCGTAAGTACCACTGACTTTCATGCCATCACTCTGAGGGCCCAGACTCACTTACAATCCCTACACTGGGGAAAGAAAGAGTCTGGTATTACAGTTGCCATCATTGCAGGCATTGCCGGGGTGACAACTGTGCTGTTGCTTTGACCCAGACAGCCACTATGGGGGAGACTGTCAACATGGTCTCTAAGTCAGCTGAGGTGCTACAGGTGCAGGAAGTACTAAATCAACATCTTTATCAACAACAGATTAACTTACTGGCAGAAGAGTTGGCCCTTGTTAGGGACATGTCTGTACTGGTATGTGATCCCAGGTTTCACTCAATCTGCCTAACCCCTTACCAGGTACATAACACCACTAACGCCCAACAACAGTTGACTCAGTATCTTAAAGGTACCTGGTCCTTAACTATTCTGTGATGCTAAGGAAGAACATCACCAACCTCAATGTGACCAGGGTATCTGTGCTCTCCCTAGATGCCAGATTCTTGGGAAAAGTGTAGGACAATATTAAGAGGCTGTTTGACCCCTTGTGGATAGCCACCTATGCTATGATGGGAGGAACTGTCATACTAATAATTATTTTATTTAAGTGTCTCACACAGCATGTTTCCAGGCAAGGCTCCACAAACAAGGCGACCCTCCAAATACTGATGGCTCTTGAAAATTCTGATTGCGGCTCCCCCTAAGGAAATGATCAAAGTCTGGTGGCAGAGATCTGTGACACCACACAGGTTGTTCCTCATCTCCCCCTGGTGTGAAATGCCTCCAGAGGAACATCTTTTTGAGGGCTGGTACTCAATGACAGGTAAGATACTGGATGACAGGACAACCTAAGACAGGCACAGTCTAGTATACTGGGAATCCTCCAAGGTGGGGTCAACAATGTCAAGGCACCAGCTCCCACTAGACTGTCAAAATCTAAAAACAAAAGGGTGGAAATGTAGGAGGAATGGCAAAACCTCAAAGATATCTCCTACAGGAGGACCTAACTGCTTTAGGCCAATGATTGCTGGTGTGGACAATGCCAGCCAATCAGGAATTGCTATTTAGAAGAAATGCTTTCTTGGGACTAAGGGGGCATGGGTGGAGGGTATTAAAGGAGTTTGCAGCAGTGCTCAGATGAGCTTGCTTCAGAGTTTTTCACCTGCTCCTGGAGTCTGTGTTGCTAACTCTGTACTACCTCAGCTCTAACCCCCAAGAGCAGGTAGGGTCAAGCTGTGAATAGTCCAGGGCACAGGCAACATACAGTCATCTCACGGACCCACTTTCCAGTACTAGAGAGTATCCTTTAGTTAGGAAACCCTTTAGTTAGGTTTATACCCCTGAGTCTGTGATCATGGTTCCATTAATGAAGCAACACTCCATTAATGTGTGCTGGAAATAGGAGGAATATACAGGAGTTGCCCAGGGACAGCCTAGATCCATGACCCTTGGCCATGACTAGATTGATTAGATTCTACAGCACAGAAGAACATTTAAGTGTTAATGACATGGGTGCAGGCGAGCTGGCGGGCTGACCAAATCAACTACCACCCAGGCCCAGATACAGGGCTTTGACCTGACCCACCTCATAATCTACCCTAGCTATGAACTCCTGGAGCATGTGAAGAGACCAGTCCTACTCTTCCAAAGTTGCAGGATCTCCATGACACAAGGCAACAACAAAATGTCTGAGATGTGCCCCAGTGAGGATCCAATATTGATGGTGGAACAGAAGCCAGAAGCTTCAAATCAGACCAATGACTCATTGCAATGAACATTTGCAGGAAGAACTGTTTGGATAACGTGTTTACTGTGTGATACACTATGACAAGTGTTCATGGCAAGATGGTTTTTATTGTTGTTTCTTTTTTTCATTGTTTGTATTTTTGGGAGGTTGCAAGGGTGCAGGGGGAAAGCAAGGGACTGGAAGATGAGTGGAATTGTAATGCATGATGGGAAATTCACCAAGAATCAATTAAAAGTTTTTTTAAAATTATTGATAACTCTGTCAGTCAGTTTAGTTTTCCAGCTTTCTTTATCCAGTATCTAAACCCAAATACAATCGCCTATCCTCTCCTGTCTGCTGGGTTTGTCACTCCTTTAATATGTGGCCTCTTGTAGTGGCTATTCCTGGTTGTCAACTTGACTAAATCTGGAATGAACTAAACAAGAATTGGAAGGCTCACCTATAATCCTAATCTGGAGGCTCAGAGATACAAGTTTCTGACCTGGAGATCGTGATGCATAGTAACTATGAATTCCAGAAGATTAAGATTAGGGGATCTCTGAGTTCAAGGTCATCTGAGATTAAAGGCGTGGTCGCACACGCCTTTAATCTGGGCCACACCCTGTGCTGGAGACCAATATAAGGACATTGGAAGAAGGAAGATTTTACTCTGGCTTTTCCTGGCCTACCTCGTGGGACGGAGCAACTGCTAAATCCTCGGACTTCCACGGCTGCCTCATGGGACTGAGCAACTGCTAGATCCTTGGACTTCCATCCACAAGTACTGCTGACTATTGTTGGGGAGTTGAACTACAAGCTGTAAGTCATCCACAAATTCCCTAACTATATAGGGACTACCCATACTTTCTGTGACTCTAGAGAACCCTGACTAATACACTTCTCTCATTTGCCTTCCAGCCCTATCCTTGGTTTGCCAACTGAGCCACGCTGGGAGGGCCATGTATAGTCTTCATTCAAGCAAGATTGGAGACACAGATGGCTCTTTCTGCCAAGAAAGAGTAAAGGGATTCTCTCAACAACAAACAGGTTCAGGGAAACAGGTTCAAAGTCCTCACACGTGTCTGTTTCATGGCCCCATTCTAAGTCTCAGGACCCTGACATTGGCACAAGACACTCCCTGAACCTAGAACGCAGTCTTCTCTGGAGTTCTGTCTTTCTGAACACAAGGGCCCAACACATGCCTTTGCTGCTGTCTAACTCATGGCTGCAGGTATGAGTGACTCTTTCCTCATGATGACTTGGGATTGCTAGATCTGAGTAACTCACATCCATCTATTAATGCAATGTATCAAGTATCATCAGACCCCATCATTCTTGCAGTGACCTTCTCTCCATCCACTAGCAAATATTCCACTTTGCATGTAGCTCACATAGTCTGTAATGCCTTTCTACAGGGTAAATTTTGGCCCCAGTTCAGGTTTAACACCTGAGGACCTATGGATATCCCATCAATCACCTTTGGTTGGACAGTGACCCCACCCTAGAACACCACTCTGATACTTTGCCTCTGGGACATTATCTTACATTGAGTCTTCTAGACAAAGATCCTGAGTTGAGACATTTTTTCCCCCCAGAATCAAGACCTTTATAAGCCAGATTAGCTGAGAATCACTATGTAGCCCAGGCTGGCATCACACTTGCAGCTATCCTCCTGACACAGCCTCTCAAGGACTGGGACTACAGGAATGAGCCACCACATAGTTTGAAGTCTTAGAAACTCACAGTTTATTGCTCTCAGGAGAGCAGGAGACAAGGAAAGTAACACATGTATGCGAGTGTGTGGGGAGAGGGGGTGGGGGAGCAAAGCCAACTGGAGACAAGCTCCAGCATAGAGCCTTGGAGAGCAGAGAACATCTAAGTACCATATTCTTGATTTCATGGGGAGATACAACGATGGACCCCCTGGGTCAGGAGGTGTAACTGACAGCTGCAACTGTCTCCATGAGACCTAGAGCAATCCTCTCGGAATAACTGAATTGTAGAGAACACTCATTGCTTCTGTGGGTGGACAGACATGTCTAGATGAGAAGATGGTGCCAGGACACCAGCAGCATCTCTGATGTCAGTCAATACCGTTCATTTTTTTTCCTGAATAGCAAATAGTTCCTTGAAACTCTTTCAAACTTGGACTCCAGTCTAAGTCCCATTTCGCCAAATTTAGGATTCTAGAAAAAAACATAATGCAGACAAGAATGATGGTGCTCGTTATCAGTGGCAGAAACTCCTCCTCCTCCCGGTACTTCTGTTCTCTGGGGGACCCTGTGAGCTGCATGGTTCATTCTCATGTAAAGGACCTTAGAATTTGGTATTTCCGAGAATCCTGCCTAGAGGAAGTAAGAAACGATCTCAGGCTGGGGAGATGACTCATTGGGTCAATGTTTGCAATACGACTAAGGGGACCTAAGTTCAGATCCCCTAGGATGCACAGACATGGGCATGCTGAAGATCCAAGGGAATTATAATTAAATCAATGCCAAATTCGGTAGGGGAAGCTTTAAGCCACTAAGTTGGGGGTCATCTGTTACATTAGTGAGCAGTAGACACCAAAGCAGCCCCCACAGAGCGACATCCTTCAGGTCTTTGAAAGGTCTTTAGACACTTCCAAAAATAAGCAAAGAAAGAGAATAGGCCTGGGCTAGACCAGTATGTTTAGGAACCAACAGATCTTGTACAGTGATTTAAGCCTGAGAAAAGTGGGGTCTCCTGTAATTTTGGAAATCACAGGCTCGTTGTGCTAAGGGGATGTCTTACCATTCTCAATGGAGATAGTATGTTAATTTCCGTCATTTTTCACAGCCCATTCTTCCCACTTTCCCTTGTTGTCTCTCTGTGTCTTCCCCATTTTTTCCTATTTCCTGATATTTTGTTGACGTTTCTGTTTTTCTCTGCTCATACTTTTTCCCCTCTATACCTTTTACATTTGTTTGCTTAGCACATGAGCACCATAGCATGTGTATGGCAATCAGAAATCAACTGTGAGCAGTGTCACCCCATGTTCGTGGTCCTCAGATATGTAAGAAAGCAGGCCAAGCAAGCCATAGAGAACAAGCCAGTAAGCAACATTCTGTAAGATGATCTAAACTCTGTCCTCCCCAAGTTGATTTTGATCATGTTGTTTCATTACAGCAACAAAGGCAAACTGGACCCATGGAAGGAGACAGCAATGTTTATAAAGTCAGCAAGAACAGACCCTCAGATGAGGAGGGATCTAAGGGTGACCAGGTCAGACTTCCTTGAGAAATGCTGCCACTAGGTCCTAAGGAGAAAAAGGGAAACAGACATTTATTTCAAGAGTTGGAGCAGAACGATTCTTATATCTTGATATAAGGACTAAATAGCCCAACAAGGCACCAATCCAGAATTTATCTGGAGCTGATAAACTACCCCTGACCCTTGAGGTCAGACTCAGGTCATGGAGTAAGGTACAAGGGTCACCCCTGACTGTGTGGAGTTCTGTTTGAGCCACTCTAGAACCTGGTGGTGATTTGTCTTCATATCCTTGACTAAAGGATGCCCATATAGGTCTCCAGAGCTTCCCTGTCCTGTGGCCTTACATTAGTTCCCAGGAGTCCTTGAACCATATTTCCTTTCACACAACAGCCTCTGAGTCTATATCAGATGGTTCATCCCTGCTGGCCTTCTCCTGAGGATTCCTGAGGGAATGGCCTCCATTCTCTCCCATTCTTGCTTCCTTCCTATGCTTTCTCTCTGTATTTCCCCCACTTCTGTTTCATGTTTTTGTGATTAGCAGTCCCTACTCAAGAATACAAACTCTGCCTCCAGATTGCCTGAATTCTTGCTACTTCATTTGACACCATGAACACTCCACACATGGTTTCTCCCAATTTTAGCTTCCTAATCTATAAACTGGGCATCTGAATGATACCAAGCCTTAATGGCAGCTGAGTTAGACAGTAAACAAGAGTAGATGCTAAGCAAAGCAAGAAACTAAGTGGATCTTTCTGTCATTGTCTTTAATTCTTTCTGTTTATTATAAAACTGAGCCCCTTATCTGAATTTAATTAAACCATCAGACATCCTGCTGGTGACTGGAAACTTGGTTTGTATGGAAAAATCCTACTCATAAACACATCTGGTTTCAGAGATGTAAGGGCTCACAAAGAACAGGAGCATCTCTCTAGCAGAATGTTTCCTCTTTGAGGCTACCATGGACCACAATGCTTCACCCTTCACAGTTTAAAATGGATCATCTCCTTCAGGGGCTTTTCTAAATTGCAGTGACTTCTGAGTACCCAATCTATTTCAATCTGGATTCCTGACACTGGGCTCAGATTCCTTCATCGTGGGTATCAGGATGACCATCTGAGGTCATGATTGCTCTGCCAAGATCCTATTTCCCATTAGAGGTTGGTTATAGTTTGGTTCTCAGATACCTCTTCCAAAGCTCATATATTAGATGTCTGCCCCTCCAAATAGCACTAATGGATTCTAGTAATACCGTTTATCAGCAGAGCCAAGTAGAAGGAAGTTGGATTACCAAGGGTGTACCTTTGAAGGGCCACAGGCACCTCCTCTCTTTCCTTGATCCCAGGACCCCATGAAGGGAACAGCTTTGCTTCACCCAATCAATTGCTTTGATGTTCTGCCCCACCATAGGCCTTAAATGGTGAGGTCAAACGATCTGGACTAAAGTTTATATATCCCCGAATCCAAAGAAATTGACTGGCTAGGTTCTGTTTTGTTCTTGAGAGAGTTTTACTATGTAAATTGGCTGGCTTCAAACTCATAATCCCCCTGCCTCAGGGTTTTGCATGTCCAGCTCCTCCTGGGTAATTTGTCCCAGTACAGGAAAGCTAACACCAGGCTCATACTGGCTGCCTGCCTTACTCTCTATTTCTCCTGATACATACTCTTCTAATGGTCACCTTTTTTCCTATTCTCAGAGGAGATAAGAAACTTTCCGCAGCTGTCATTACCTTGTTCAAGACTTAGATGGGAGTTTGGTTCCCCTCCATTACTTCTATGGAAACACAATTCATTCGGTGACCCTGAAGTGTGAGGAGAGAGGGAAGAAGAGGAGGAAGCCATTAGACATCTATAGCAGGGACCAGGGACAGTGTTTCAAAATTACACATTTAGGAATTTCTAGTCCTCCATCACTACAAGGTTCATGTGTCCCCCATGACAAAGTTCACCCATCGTTCCATAGAACTGACAAGACTGCTACTAGGGATTTGTTATGCTGCCCATACAGAAAGGAGAAACTTAAGATAAGAATAAAAAAGTAGAAGACACTCTGTGAGTTGTGTTTCCTTTCCAATGTTCAGAGGGCAACAAAGGTATACATCAGAACAAGAAAAAATAGAAGCACAACATGGCTTCCAGTGGCTTTCATGGACCAAAGGTCTAAGATCGGGCACATACCAAAGGGAAGTCCCAGGCAGCTTTGAAGATGGGAGAGATGGGGTTGAAGAGCTAGCTCACACATTGTTGGCTTCTATGAGCATGTGGTACTGTACTAAGATGGATCCTACACCCATAGGTGTGCTGTCACTCAAGGTGGGCGGTAACCAATCTGATGGACTGCCATGTATGTCATTATAAGGGTTCCCACTGAAGAGACACACAATGATCCCCTAATGACAATCCTATCCTCTTCTACATAGCCTGATGATGGTATGCCTCCTGTTCTCCTGAGAGCCTAAATGCCCAGCAGCAGAGTCTGGATGGTGACTACTGGAGCCATTAGTCATAAGTTTTCAGATGATGTACGACATAGTAGTCTTGTTAACTGCTATATCCTCAGTTGCCCTGCGTGATATATGACACGCGATAAAATCTTAATATATGTTTGTTGACAACAAAACGACTGTGCTCCCAAAGGACGGTGTTAAACCCAATTACCATTTTTAAAGCTTCTATGAATGCGTTTCAAATCGGGGTACTTCTCCATGTTGACCTCACAGGGACCAGTAATCTACAAGATTCTTGAAAATCCTTAAATAAAAATGTTGAATAGAGAAAATTTCAGTACAGGCTTCCAAGTCACAGAAGAGCTCTTAAAAAAAAATAATTATAGTTAGGGTACCTCAGTCCCCTACAAACATATCTTCTAAGGGGAAGCTTTATATTTGTATGACTACTTCATGAAACAAGTCAACCTTATCTCTTTGAAAGTAATCACTGGTGACTTTGAGCTACCATCCTCATTTATATGACATGTAAGAAGGGCCACCTTTGAAAGGGAAACATGGATTAAAAGTCAACAAGGTGGCTGGTGAGATCACTCAGTGGGTTGAGGCACGTGCCACCAATCCTGAGTCTGAATTTAATCCCTGGGAATCAGAGGGTACAAGCAGGAACCAACATAGCCACACTTGGTCTCTTACTTCTCCATGTGCATAGCACTCATACACATATGCCCACACAATGCAAACGTACACACACCTGCTCACAAGCAAATAAACAATAAATTTAATAGTTATTTAAATGTGTAGGGGGGCTGAAGAGATGGCCTGGTGGTTGAGAGTGCTTGCTGCTCTTACTGAGGACCCAAGTTCAGTTCCCAGCACCAACACAAGAGCTCAAAATCATCTGTAACTCCAGTTCCATGTGATTAGCTGTTCCTTTCTGGCCTCCATGGGCACCAGGCACACAAGTGCTATGTACACATAGACACTGGCAGAATACGTGTACATGAAAGAATAAAAATAAACACATTTTTTAAAGGGCTAAATAATGTGCATCTGATAGCCAGGCCTCTTTTGGAATAGACTCGGCAGGTGGCCAATGGTATTCTGTTAATAGGACAAGTCCTGTCCTCCCGTTTAGCACTGACTTAGCATGAAGCAAAAAAGATATCCATTCCCTCTGATTGTGAACCCTACTGGAGGGCATAATATTCATAAGGCAAAAGAACATTAGAAATAGTTTTTAAAATTGTGTCCTAACAAGACACTCTGTAGGCTTGAAAATTCTCAAATCTGGGTTTTAAAAATAAATATTTATTAAAACAAAATGTACTAACTGAAATTTCATGAAGTCCATTGATTAAAATAATGGACCAGTTAATTAAAATCACTTTTTATTTTAAGTTCATTTCCTTAGTTTAGTTTAGTTTAATTTAGTTTAGATTGCATACATTACGTGGTATGAAATGTACGAGGAGACATTGCTCATCCATGGAGAGCACACTTTCTGATCGAGCTCAACTTCAGCAATACTCACTGATGCCAGAAGTTGACATGG
This sequence comes from Tokudaia tokunoshimensis, assembly GCA_036184795.1. Classification (NCBI taxonomy): domain Eukaryota; kingdom Metazoa; phylum Chordata; class Mammalia; order Rodentia; family Muridae; genus Tokudaia; species Tokudaia tokunoshimensis. The sequence continues at coordinate 87,307,351 of BTHU01000016.1, read as the reverse complement.
TGCACCGTTCCCTCAGATAGAAGCAGACCCATCTCTTCTCTGCTTCTCATCTCCCTTAAAACCCGCAAAGAACACATCCAGAAATAGCTTCATAACAAGTATCACTCACAGGAAACCCAGACTTTAAATCTGAGGCCATAATTCTGATTCACAATTGATGAATTTAATATTGTAACTGATACCTCTACAAAGTGCTAGGAAAATCCATGAGCTTTCTTGGTCAAAATTTAGTCCTGGGGCTGGAGAGATGGCTAAGTGTTTCAGAGCATGTGTAGCTCTTGCAGAAGACCTGGGTTCCATTCCCAGCACCCACATCAGGTTGCTCACAACTACCTGTAAGTCCAGTTCCAGGGAATCTGGAGCCCTTTGCAGGACTCTGTGTGCATCAGCTCCTATGTGAAAATGCACACACACAGACACAGACAGACAGACAGACAGACAGAGAGGAACACAGACATGCATGTAAGAAATGTAACCTTTTTTTTAAAAAAAAAAAATTAAGCCCAACCTTAAAAACCTGTCAGCCATCCAATTTGAAGTTTGAATCCAGGATATCAAATTATAACTTAATTTGGAGCTTGTTTACTAGGTTGTGATGTAGTAAATTTCACTTACTTCATACATTTTACTAGAGATGAGGTTATTGTCTCGGAGGCCCTCAAGAAAAGGAAATGTACTTCTTATGGCATGAGAAATCGCTACTTTCTGTCTCTTGAAATGTTGGAATGTAAGTTCAAGGGGAGATATCTCTGTGTTCTTGTGTTCACTAGACATCCTAAAGGGGAAAATACCATGGGAAAATGGTTGTCAGTACAATAGATGTTTGTGGAAAGTATAAGGTTTTATTATATGAAAGACTTTGAAGAACATATATAAGACAAATATCTTGAGTTAACCCCAATATATCAACAGCTGCACTAGAAACTCTGGGCTCAAGCGAGAGAGACCCCGCTTCAATATATAAGATGGAGACCGATGGAAGGGGAAGCTTAGCATCAACATACATGTGCATCTGTACACACATGAGCTCTCGCAAACTTGAATCAGTATACATATATGTATATATACTGCAGACCACACACAAAAAGTATAGTTAAACATAATGCTAATTATGATTTTAAAATTCCACTATGATTTTAAAATTCCACTACTAGTTGTCCTCATATAAGTTTGGTGAAAAGTAATATTCTCACCGACTTATATGGGAATATTTCTGGTGGCATTATTGATCGCCAAAAGATAGAACCTATTGAAATGGCCTTTAATTGGCCGTCTCACACACATACACACACACACACACACACACACACACTGCATTCATACACACATATATACATAGCATTCACATACATACATACATACATACAGTCACAGCATTCAGATACACACACACACACACATATATATACACACACACACTGGATTCATACAGATATACTTACAAACACACTGCATTCAACATATATTCACATACTCACACTGCATTTACATCATACTCAAATACAGACACTGCATTCACACACATACACTGAACTAATATACACAAATACACACATGCTTCATTCAGACATACCTATTCACATACACAAACACCATATTCATATACACACACATACACATACACTGCATTCACACACACATGCTCACATAAGCACAGTACTCACACACACTCACACATACTGCATTCATACACACTGTATTCACACACAGAGAAAAGTTTTTTTTTTTTTAAGTTAGAAAGGAAAGAAACAAAGCTACTAAACATTAAGTCATTGTCATGGGGAAAGACCTGAAGACAGCCCTTATGAATGAAAAGATAAAAATCCTAAAGACAATTGCACAGGGGCAGTGAGGACCAGGGAGGTTAACATGGCTCCAGGCTTCTTTGGCCCAAAAGAAGAGACAGATGGAAGAAACAAACTTTCCCTGAATAAAGATAGACCCCTGCATGTTACCTGAAGAACTGTGATCCAAACAAAAACTCATGCCAGGCCTGAAAGGGCAGGCTGTAAGTTTAGGACTCAGGAAACTGAGGCAAGATAATTACAGTTTCTAAGTTAAACAAACAAGCAAACAAACACGCATGGTCAAGTTCTCTCTCTCTCTCTCTCTCTCTCTCTCTCTCTCTCTCTCTCTCTCTCTCTCTCTCTCATCCTCACCTAAATCTGTTCCCTCACACCACAGCCAGAGCTTTTTCACGTCAGGTGGTTTGGACTGACTGAAACTTTTGCCATGCCGGGCGGTGGTGGCACACGCCTTTAATCCCAGCACTTGGGAGGCAGAGGCAGGAGGATTTCTGAGTTCGAGGCCAGCCTGGTCTACAAAGTGAGTTCCAGGACAGCCAGGGCTACACAGAGAAACCCTGTCTCGAAAAAAAAAAAAAGAAACTTTTGCCACTAACTCTAGACATAAAATCAACCATATTGTCAGAGGGAAAGGTTACAGAGAGAGAAAGACCCACCTGGGGCTGAGGTTGCTCCCTTCCATCTTCCAACACCTGCCTGGAGCCTGGGACAGTGAGCTCTGATCCCTTGGTGTCTGCAGAGGCTTCCAGATTGTTTGCTGTGGCCCACAGCTGAGAGCAGGAAGTGAGCCTTAATACTAACAAACCAGAGAGGGCTCCACCCTGACGGGAAAATGAGAAACGAAAATAATTCTCAAATCTCAAGGGTGCTGTTGGGGAATTCTGTCCCATTCTTCATTTTTGGAAATGTGGTAACAGGGAGGAGGAGAAAGGGGACCTAAAGGATTGCAAAAGGGTACACCAGGACAAGATGAGTCAGTTCCTGAGGTGCTTTATTTGTGCAAGGATGGGAAAAACAAAACAAAACAAAACAACAAAAATCCCTCCACAGAAACACAAACTGTTCTCAGTTGCTCCTGTGACCAGGATGGGAGCATGGATTCCCCAGGGTTGCTTGTCATGTCGCTGGCTAAAGTGACTTGGGTAAGGAGACAGCAGGGAAGGAGAGTCAAACACTCACAAGGTGACCCTGAGGTCAACAGGAGACCCAGGAGCTGGATCCTGACCAAGACAAGCTTTCTCTCAGACCCGGGACTGAGGAGATGCCCCAGGGTCAGGGCACTGTCTCTGAGGACTTGTCATCCTAGCCTAGAAGTCAAGGGCAGGAGGAAGCTGCAACAGTGGCCACCAGGGCCTGAGGACAAAGACCTGGTCCACCTTCTGAGGTGCAGATGTGATAAGTAGTGATGAGCTGTCATCTCCAGTGAGTCTTTCTAGGAGGCCCCTCATGGATCATCAGGATATATTAAGTCCCTCTCCATTCCTCCTTCTGGGAAAACTTTCTCTGAGGGACTGGGTGGACTGAGGTGAGCATCTGCCCTGACGGGTCTCCCAGTAGTTTGCTTGCCTGCACAGACACTGGATCTTTCTCATCCCTTAGCTCATGTGTACAGGGATTGGCTGGTATGGAGCTGAAGTGGGTATGACTGACAGGAGCAGCCTGAGTCCATGCCTGAGGTTAGATTTCTGGGATCCTTTTAGTGCCCCACATTTTAGCCATGTCTCCAATTCCTTCAATCAGGAATTAAATATTTTTAGATGGTTTTACAAGACTCTAAGTAATGAGACTTTGCAAAAGCATCTCTAAGCTAATGTGTCCGTGGGAATCCAATGCCTATCTGTTGCTTGTTTAGTCCCTTCTTGGAGACCCGGAGAGAACAGAACTATCACTATATTGTCCTGTGTCTGACCAGCACTCCTGAGACCTTATGCCGAGCTCCTCAGTCAAGTGTAACTCCTGGGAGGTGAGGTGCACAGGGCACAGAATGTTGCTCCACCTACTTACCCAAAGCAGCTCCAGAAGAATGCTATGACAGGGTCTCCCCTTCCCTGAACATCCCACACCCTCGTTTCCATCTACAATACTGGCAGAATTGTGGATATAGAAATCTAGAACATTTTGGCCTTGAGTTAATCCACCTAGGTGAGGATAAGATGATTGCCATAATTTTGAACCAAATTGGAAGAAGCAAGCTTTGATACTGGCCAAAATGACAGGCTTGTGCCAAGTCTATTCCTGGGTTCACAAAAAATGGCAAGGAGTCACATTTCACACAGATTTAAAAGGGCAGCCCCATAAGACCAACATTTTCCATCATGTTCAATCAGGGGCAAGTATTTTTCCTGATATAATTCCTGCTTGCATCCAATCAGGCAAACATACATCTTGACATCTTTCCTACATACGTACCTCCTGACTACATGTGATCATGTACAAAGTGGAAACATGTCTTGTTTCACAGAGGCATTCTTGTTTCACAGATCTCTTTGAAATAGTTTAAAAATGAAAGCAATAACATTGGCCGTCACACTTGGGGAAACCACAGAACATGGCTTCGAATCAAGGAGGAATGAAGATTTCAGGAGGGGAAACTTCAATTTTCAGACAATCCCGGAAGAGGTTGTATGTTAGATGGAAGACTGAAGCTATGAACAGAAGTGTCATGGGACAGTTGGTTTGGAAGGCACTTGGCAGGATAAGTGTTCTTGGGTTCTGAGGGCCCATTGTTGGTCAAGAGTGAAGGGAGTGGCAGCTACCGACCAACTCCTGCTTAAGCCAGAATTTAGGTTTTTGTTGCAGCAGAGGGTACACGTGATTGTAATAGCTCGGTTTGCAAGCAATCTGTATATGAAGGGCAGGCTTGGCTTTCAATTCAGACAGAGTTCGGGTCACCTGGACATCAGACATGCTCCGGGCTTTCTCTTTTTGGAGATTTCCTCTTCACTCTCCAGACCCTGGTTGTTTTCTGTTTTGTTTGTTTTTCCATGACTATCCCCACAGCAAGCCTCCTGCCAAAGTCTTTTTCTGCCCTAAACAGGACTGTGTTGGCTTTCAAGCTCATGCAAAGGGAAGCAGGAAGTTAATTCTGGGCTAGCTGCCTCCCAACTTTTGTCTTCTCTCCCAAATCCTGTCTGAGTTCTTCCTTTTGTAGAAACCTGGGGTTATTTGGGTGCTTTGCTTTCAAAGTCCACTCCTGAGTAACAATTTGTGGGCAGGAGCTTTTTCACCAGCAGTTAAGACAAGCTTCTCTATTCCTCACCAAATAGCAGCAAAGTAGTCCTGGTCACTCACAAGGATCCAGGATCCAGACCAAGCCCTCTGAGCTTTCTGCCCACTCAGGGGTGATATGCCACTTACTGAGGAGCACAGCCATGAAGCATACCTTTGAGGAGAGAGACACAGCTCAGGACCACACACCCCTGTGCTTTCCTGCTCACAGGAAAGAGCCAGTTTCAGCACAGTACCTAACACACCTGTGGAAAAGGCATGGATACTCTACACATTCTGTTGGAGTTAGTAGCGACCATCTTGACAGGAATGGTGTAGGAGCTGTTCTAAGAAGCCTGAGAATTCCTTTTCTTTGCTAAAAGAGATGGGAGGATAGCATCAAATCTGGATTTTGTTTTTAGACACCCATTAAGTAGTCTTTACTTTCCAAGCAATTCAGGCCACAGCCTTCCCTGTGCCTTCTGCCTCCTCCTCAGCACGCTACTAGGTAAGAAATAGTGGTCATCCAAGCCCACTACAGAGCTTGACCTAATGGTTCTTGCATTCCAGAGTACTGGCAAGCTACACAGGGCCATCCCCACCGCTGTGCATTCCATGCGAAAGACTAGAACAGTGGTGCTATACCTTCTTATGCTGTGACCCTTTAATACAGTTCCTCGTGTAGTGACCCTGAACCATAAAATTATGTCATTGCTCCTTCATAACTGTAGTTTTGTTACTGTTATAAATCTATTCATCGTAATGTAAATATCTGGTATACAGGATGTTTGACATGCAACTTCTTTAAAGGGTTGTTCAACTCAATGAACTACAGTCCTGTCTCCTCTCCTCCTGATGGAAAGAAAGCGCATACCTGCAGTGCACCTGATACCCTGACAAGTGATCATGGGAAATTCAGGCTAAGGGTCAGTACAAAGAATCGTTGACCTTTCAGCTCCGGACAGGCAGGCCCTCCAGCAGCTCCAAGGACCTCACAATCCTCAGAGTAAAAGCACTGTTGTGCTCTGCAACCTTGCAGCAAACACCTGTACTCATGAGTTCAGGAAAGACGACTGACAGCTTTAGTCCCCTTCATTTCTCATGGGTGACCAATAGGGTGGAGAGAGAGAGAGAGAGAGAGAGAGAGAGAGAGAGAGAGAGAGAGAGAGAGAGAGAGAGAGAAAGGAGACTGGTGCCTCCCTGCACACTTACCTATATACCAGTCATCTGAATCCTTGTTAGGTTTACCTCTTAATACCTAGAGAGTCTATGATGTACCAAGGTACTAAGAATACTCAAGAGAACTTGTGCATCAGATTCAAGAAACATATAGGTAAGTATACAGAGTGCTACAATAATGTATATTATCCAGACAAGCTCTCTCTGTGTCTCTCTCTGTCTCTCTCTCTCTATGTGTGTGTGTTTATGTGTTTATGAGGAGGAGGGAGGAGGGAGGGAGGGATGAAGAGACAGACAGAGAGAGGGGGAGAAAAAGAGAGAGGAGAAAGAGAGAGAGAGAGAGAGAGAGAGAGAGAGAGAGAGAAATACTTATGTATTTTTGTCTATCCTGGAACTTTCTATGTATAGACCAGACTGGCCTTGAACTCAGAGATCCACCTACATTTCATCCTGGGTGCTGGGTTTACAAAGGTGTACCACCAGGCCTAGCAGACAGGCTATATTTTAAGAAACACCAGGAGAATTTATGTTGTACTAAGTAAGACTGTACATGTACACTGTTGTAAAATTCTATTTAACTTACCACCTTCTGGTAGATTTTCCGTGTTAATAACTGTACATCACTTTCCAAGGGCTATACTAAAGATAGCCCATTTGCGGACAGGAAGATGGCTTAGAAGTTGAGAATACTGGCTGCTCTTCTTTTTTTTTTTTATTTTGGTTTTTCGAGACAGGGTTTCTCTGTGTAGCCCTGGCTGTCCTGGAACTCACTTTGTAGACCAGGCTGGCCTCGAACTCAGAAATCCTCCGGCCTCTGCCTCCCAATTAATTGGGATTAAAGGCGTGTACCACCACCGCCCGGCCTGGCTGCTCTTCTAAAGGACCTGGGTTCAATTCTCAGCACCTACCTGGGGGCTCACACCTATCTGTAACTCCACTTCTGGGATCCAGTGCTCTTGTCTTTCCTCCAGTCACAGGCACCAGGCACAAATGTAGTGCATAGGCATTTATGAGGGCCAGACACCCATACATACAAAGTGGGGAAACAGCTCATCTGGTACAACTACAATTAGAGATTTGCCAGGGGCCAGCCCAGGCATGGGGTTCTTCTTTCTTGTTGGTTCTTCTTGAGGCAGCGGAGTGGGAAGAGTTTGGGAGTTGCTAAGACTTGGTCTTATGAAATTCTGGGGTAAGCCTTTGTCTTACGAGATATTTAGGGTTGCTGTGTAATAAAAAGTTTACCTATCTAAGTCTAAGTTACTATGCTACTGTAGCTGACCTGCCTTCTGTGTTCTTCAGAGGCCAGAGACAGCAGTCTCAGTCACTTAACACCTCATCCTAAAACAGCAGGAGATTAAGGAAAGGATTAGTTGTTAGACCCTTTTCCCTATTGTCCAGATGCCTCTTGCTTGTTGGACTGAGGAAACTTCTATTGAACCAGGAGAAGAGAATAACAGTTGCAGAAAGAAAAACTTTTATATGTAAATATGCCTAGTCTCACATAAGTTCATACACAGCTTCATGCATGCTGATTTATAAATTTCCATTCAAATCCAGCTGGGCCCAGCTTGCATGCATTCTCACAATTACATACTTACACACACACATGCATACATTCTCACAATTACATACTTACACACACATCCATACTTACATATGCATATAATTCCGGATGAAAAATGAGCTCCAATCTTTATTGCATAGAGAAAGAAAAGGCTTCCACCCTTATAATGCTAAATGAATTAAACCCATGTTTGTAAGAAAAAAGCTTTGTTCCTTTTAATAAGACTAAGCCTGCCTTGTCCTTACCATGGGACCTGTTCTGTCCCTCGGTAAAGAGAAGCCTGTCTGCTCCTGTGCTCTCTGCAAAGTCTTCTTTTTTCCTCTTCCCCTCTGCATTCTGCACATAACTCTCCTAGGGGTTTTTTGTTTGTTTTTTATTTTATTTTATTTGTTTTTTGTTTTTGTTTGTCTAAAATCTCCTCAGCTCTGTTCCTCTCTTAGTTCAGTTCTTCTCATCTCCGTTCTTCTCACCTCAATTCCCGCTGATCTCTTTGTCCTCAACACTTAAACATCTTTCAGAATACATGTTACAAAGTTCATCACAAGTTCACACACAAAAAAAATTCAAGTCATAAATTGAAATAGAAGTTTACCACAGAGAATGTTTACATGCCATTAGGAGTAAGTATCTAGCTAAACGTCCGTCACCTACCTCAGCTCCACAGGTTCACTGAAGGTTTAAAACTATAAGCTATTAGTGAAGTTTTGTATAGATAAACCCAGTCAATATTTTACCTTCTGTCCTAGCACCTATAATAAATCATTAGTTCCCTTTTTATCACCTTTGGTTAATTGTTTTACAACCTCTTGGAATGTGCTCTGAGTAGGAGAAAGTCTGGTTACTATCTAAGATCAATTAACTGGTGACACTTGGGAGACTGGCAAAGTTCTCATTGCACTTTTGACTATCAGAAAGGACCTAATAGCAGGCCCACTATAAATGAACTTAATAATCACTGATATAATTTTAGGAATTCTTATAAGATCATCATAAAGACTTAAATCATCTATATATCTATATAGTATTACTATCCATCTTCATGGATCTACAGAGATCCACTCCAAAGGGGTATGCTATTACTTAGTGATTATTATATATGTTTAATAATAACAACAAAATCATATTAATAGCAGGAATCTTTCCTAAAATGAGCCCCTTACAGTCTTGCTTAATAAGGGCACACCATCACAGATTATGCAATAATCAGAAGCAGGCCATTTCAGGATGATCCCCTGCTAGTTGTTAGTTTATCCTATTGTGGCTCCTAACAGGGATTCTCCTTATTGGGTAACCTTCTAGCTTCCCCTGTCCATCATGAAGGGCTTAACTTTTGCAGACTTCAGACTGCTGAACTGAATGGAGATGCAATGGGGAGAACCAATCTTGCAACCTTCCAGTCTTTGTAAGCAACACCACCCCTGTCATTGCCTGGATTGTGCTGGGATTCCACTATTTGTCCACTGAGAAATTTCAGTATCTGCCTCCTTCTGCTTGGTCTTTCTAAGATAACATTGGTCATTTCATAGTTGAAGAAGGCATCCCAACTAACTGCTGCTCCTGCCCTGATTATTCGTTTTGCAACCAGGCAAATGGTTGCTGGGTGGCTCTGGAGGTCCAACTCGTTGTGACAGGGACATGACCTGATCTCTACATAGCTTCTGTTAACAGGAGACAGTGATGGAGCTTTAGGTTCCCAAATATCAGCATCAGCTCAGATGCTGTGTTCAATATCCCATAAAAGAGCCATATATTCTTTTCCAGGTATGATCCAAAGTGAATAGATAGATGCACAGATCCCTAAGGGGGAAGATCTGAGAACCACTGCACATACATTTGCAATGTTCATTCTGCTGGAAAACAGGCATCATTCCTTTGATGGGTTCTTAGTCCCACTGAGAAATGGATCAAATTGGAAACTGGGGAAAGGATCTAGGCTTTTATTGGGATAGACAACTTTCCCAACACTCTTTTGATGATATGTATGAAACTTCTTATGTGCTGCCCTGACTACAATAACATTAGCTAGGAACAGCCTATTAACTGTCTATGCAGATACCTATAGACAAGGCCTCTACCTTTCTCTCTATGGAAATCACTTTATCTGGCCACAACAGTTGAGTGATTCTTGTTATCTGGAACCTAATCTTTCTATTGTTACTATGGAAGTAGGAATTGGGAGATGGTCCCACCATTATTCTATCCTTCAGAGAGCAGCCAGTGCTGAGCTGATCCAGGATGCTCATGACCCCAGAAGTGTGTTCCTGATCACCTCATTAAGTTCGTGTCTCTGAGTGGCCCTGAGGAGCACGGTCATCTCATGAACTCATTTTCCAGTACTAGAGAGTAGAGTCATCTCACCACTTTTGTTAGATTTGTACCCCTGAGTCTGTGACCATGATTCCATTAATGAAGTAGGACTTCATCAATGTGTGCTGGAGCTAAAAGAAACATGTAGGAGCTGCCCAGGGACAGCTTAGATTCATGACTCTGGCCATGACCAGAGTGATTAGCTTCTACAGCACAGAAGAACATTGAAGTGTTGATAACTCATGGGTGCAGGCGAGCTGGCGGGCTGACCAACTCAGCTACCACCCAGGTCCAGATACAGGGCTTTGACCTGACCCACCTCATCATCTACCCCAGCTTGGAACTCCTGGAGCATGTGAAGAGACCAGTCCTCCTCTTCCAAAGTTGCAGGATCTCCATGACACAAGGCAACAACAAAATATCTGAGATGTTTCCCAGTGAGGATCCAGTATTGGTGGTGGAACAGAAGCCAGAAGCTTCAAATCAGACCAATGACTCATTGCAATGAACATTTGCAGGAAGAACTGTTGGGATAATGTGTTTACTGTGTGACACTGCAGCTTTCGTGGCAAGATGGTTTTTGTTGTCGTTTCTTATCATTTTTTTTGGGGGGGAGGGAGGTTGCAAGGATGCAGGGGGATAGGAAGGGACTAGAAGATGACTAGGATTCTAGTGCATGATGGGAAATTCACCAAGAATCAAGAAAAGGTTTTTTTTAATTATTGATAACTCTGTCAGCTAGCTTAGTTTTCCAACTTTCTTTATCCAGTATCTGAACCCAACCACAATCTCCTATTATCTCCTGCAGGCTGGGCTTGTCATTTCTTTAATGTGAAGCCCCTCTTACACGGCTTCCAGCCCTATCCTTGGTTTGTCCACTGAGCCAATCTGGAGGCCCCTGTATAGTCTTCATTCAAGCAAGATAGGGCACACAGATGGCTTTTTCTGCCAAGAAAGAGTAAAGGGATTCTCTCAACAACAAACAGGTTCAGGGAAACAGGTTCGAAGTCCTCCCACATGTCTATTTCATGGCCCCACTCTGAGTCTCAGGACCCTGACATTGGCACAAGACACTCCCTGAACCTAAAATGCAGTCTTCTCTGGAGTTCCGTCTTTCTGAACACGAGGGCCCCGCACATGCCTTTGCTACTGTCTGACTCATGGCTATAGGTCTGAGTGACTCTTCCCTCATGATTATTTGGTATTACTAGATGTAAGTAACTCACATCCATCTATTAATGCAATGTAGCAAGTGTCATCATACCCCATCATTCTTGCAATGACCTTCTCTCCATCCGCTAGCAAATATGCCACTGTGTGGAGCTCACATAGTCTGTAATGCTTCCTATGGGGTAAAATTTGGTCCCAGTGCTGGTTTAACACCTGATGACCTATGGATACCCCACCAATCACCTTTGGTTGAACAATGATCCAACTCTAGAACCCCACCCTGAGGCTTTGCCTCTGGGACATTATCTTACAGTGAGTCTTTTAGACAAAGATCCTGAGTCCAGAACTTTTTTGTCTTACTTGGTGAGTGGTTTTTGTTTGTTTGTTTGTTTTGTTTGTTTTTTTTTTTCAGAAATGAGACCTTTATAAGCCAGGGTAGCTGAGAGTCACTATGTAGCCCAGATACAGTTACATCACAGATGCAGCTATCCTCCTGCCTCAGCCTCTCAAGGACTAGTACTGTAGGAATGAGCCACCACATGGTTTGAAGTCTTGGAAGCTCACAGTTTATTGTGGATTGTTCTCAGGAGAGTAGGAGACAAGGAAAGCAACATGTGTATGTGAGGTGGGGTGCGGAACAAAGCCAGTTGGAGTCAGGCTCCAGCCTAGACCCTTGGAGAGCAGAGAGCAGCAATGTAACACACTCTTGATTTCATGGGGAGACAGGGTTTAGACCCCCCCAGGCCAGCAGTTGTAACTCCCAGCTGCATCTGTCTCCATGTGACTCAGAGCAATCGTCTAGGAATGATGGAGTCTGTAAAGAACACTCATTGTTGCTGCAGGTGGGCAGACATGGCCCAATGTGAAGATTGTCCCAGGACACTGGCCACATCTCTGATTTTAGTCAACTCTTTTCATTTGTTTCCTGAATAGCAAATGCTTCCTTGAAACTCTTCTCAAACTCGGACTCCAGTCTAAGTCCCATTTCCCCAAACTTAGGGTCCTAGAAAAAAAAAAAAGAATGCAGATGAGAATGATGGTGTTCATTATCAGTGACAGAAACACTTCCTCCTTCTGGTACTTCTATTCTCTGGGGGATCCTGTGAGCTGCATGGTTCATTCACATGTAAAGGACTTTAGAGTTTGCTATTTCTGAGATTCCTGCCTAGGAGGAGTAAGAAACAATCTCAGGCTGGGGAGATGACTCAGTGGGTCAGTGTTTGCCACATAAGTGAGAGGACCTGAGCTCAGATCCCCAAAGCCTATGGAAAGCTGCATGCAGTAGCATGCATCTGAAATCTTAGCACTCCATTATGGTAGACAGTTGCTTTGTCTCAAAGAAGCTGAAATATAAAAAAAAAAAACAAAAACCTTGATTCTCATGAATTCATGATTCTCATGAATATTATGAAACACACACACACACACACACACAGACACATCTTAACTCACATATAAACATGCACACACTCACGAGTACATACACATCACACACAAAAATCTAAGCTAGGATCTAGAGAGATAGAGCGGTAGTTAAGAGCATATAGTACCCTTGCAAAAGACCCAATTCAATCCACTGTACTGATGCCTCTGGACTCCACAGATATCTATACTCACATGCACACACACACACACACACACACACACACTGTGTCTTTTGACACACACACACACAGACTTGTTTTTTACAGACAGGGTTTCTCTGTGTAGCCCTGGCTGTCCTTCAACTTGCTCTGTAGACTGGGCTAGCCTCAGACTCAGAGATCTGCCTACCCCTGCCTCCCATCTGCTGGGATTAACATCCTGTGCCACTATGCCCACATTTGACATATAAATATTTTAAAAATTATTCTCGTGTGTGTGTGTGTGTGCGCGCGCGCATGCATGTGTGTGTTGGCTTAATTTCCCTCTGTGTGGCCCACTAGCTTTGTAGACCAGGACAGAAGTTGGCTCTTTCACGCTGGGAACCTTCCTGTTAGTGAGACACATTCTAGATCCTAAACCAAAATGTAAATTCACTTCCAGATTTTTTTTTTCTTTTTTGAGATCAGGTCTTAAACCTGGCAGGTTTTGAACACAAGACACTCCTCCTACAACAGCCTTTTGAAGGCTACCATCCCAGGTTTGTGCCATTGTGTCTGGCACTCTCAGATATCCTTATTACAGGAAGATGTATGAAACTAAAATTTCCAGTAAGCAGAAGTTGGGTGCAGAGTAACCCTGAAGATGAGATGCAGGCAGAGAGGGATGCTGACCTTGAACGTGATTCTGTGATTCCGGAAGATGAGCCTCATGTCTTGCACAAAGTCTTCTACTTGGCAGTAAGCCTGGTCACTCAGCTTTTTCTTGATTATGTCCAGCCACATAGGCTCTTGCACACCCACAGTCATCTCTCTAAACTGGGGAGGGGAAATAGCCATAGGAGAGTGAATGCCACAGCTCAGCAGTCACCTTCCACGGGGTCCCAGAAATGCCACAGAAACAACAGATCCCGCGCTCCTCAGGGATTAAGATCACAATCCCACAAATGGCCCTCTCAGTCATGAGACATCATGGAAGTCAGTGACCAGGTGTTCACCACCGTTACTTACATAACAATAATATGGCATCTTGGAAAAAAAGGAGCTCTCAGAACAGCAATAGACTTTCAAGAGAACATACTCACACTTCTGCAAGAAAAAGGGACTCGGTCAACGTGTCTTGGAAAGGCAGAGGCTATACACGTACCCAGGGGGAAGGCACCGCTCAAACAAACCCATCTGCAAATTAGCCCAACGTGAGTGCCTCTTGGTTATAAACTTGCATGACTGAGTTTTTATACAAAGAGGTTATGCTGTGGCAGCAGCATGATGGAGTACGGCTTGGGAGAGCAGGCTCTTTGGATGCTATTCTGGCTCCGAGCCTGTCTGTCCTCATCCAGGGAAAAGGAGAAAATATGGGGTTCAGAGTGACTCACCAACTGTTCCTGGGGCATCATCTCCCTCTGCAGTATCTCAGATTCTGGAAGACTCTGCTGACTTCCTAAGGACTGCATCCTACAGAAGATGCAACTCCATGGTGTCCTGAAAGGTCAGACATAAAGTGAGCAGAGGGAGGACAAGACCGTTGAAAGTGGCCCTTGTCCCTACATCTGCCATTGTGTTTTCGGGAATGGTTGGCGGTCTCATCTGGGGCAAGCATTCTCGAACTCTGAAGGACCCCACTTAGGATCTCAGGTTGCCAGCCTCCTGTCAGTGTCATGGCAGGAGCCAGTCCTTGGAAAGTGGGTGCTGTGATGAGTAGTGGGTTCCCATTTCCTGACAGAGGTTGCTGGGAACACAAGGAGACTAGGCTATCAGATCTGAGCACAGTAAAATGGTCTTCAAAAAAAATTCTGGGAATCTTGAATTTCCAAGAGTCCATTGCAATGTCGTAAAATGTGGGAAGTAGTCAGTCTTGCTTACTTTGCTCTCACAAGTACATAGAAAACAAAAGTAATTAGTGTATTCTACCCCCAATCTTTTGGACAAGAGGTTTTGGTGCATGACTCTGAGGAAAGGCAGTAGCGGTGTGTAGACAAAAGGCCCAGCCTTTATATCAGGAGAGAAGGCTCCCTAACACATTAACCTTTTGCTGACAGCATCTTGAAAGAGCTCTCTGGGTCTTCCTGTTTGGTATCAGTTAAGAGCCCTTGTGTTTCCCACCTCAAGACCCAGGCTACCACTCCACAAGGATGATGCATATGACAAGGCAAAGGTATCTAGGAGACAGAAGGGATCACATCCCACTCACATCTCAGCTTCCACTGTTGGGATATGACACTCTTCATGGAAGGCTCTGGAACAGGTATCACAGCAGAAGAGTGTTCCTCCATCCCGACATACCGTACATTCATCTGAGTTCTGAAACTAGAAAATAGAACATCTTCATCACTGGGAGATGGTGAAACTCTCGAAGCCACCAAGGAGGTGGCCTTTGCATGTGTCTACAAGGACATCGATGCTTCTACCTGGGATATTTAGGAAAAAAAACGTGGAATCCAATTTGCAAAACAAGACTTCGTGGTCTTCAGCGAAGCCTGGGAGAAGGGAGGCATGAACCAGACCCCGAACCATCTTCCCTGTAAAACCAAAGATCCTGACACAGAATACTAGTGTGGTGGTTTGAATAAAAATGACCCCCACAGGACAATAAGGAGTGACACTATTAGGAGGTGTGGCCTTGTTGAGACAGGTATGGCTTTGTTGGAGGAAGTCTATTACTTGTGTGTGTTGGGGGGCAGGGGGACTCTGAAGTCTTGGTAGTTCAAGCCAAGCCTAGCGGTTCATAGTCACTTCCTGCTGCCTTCCAATCCAGATGTAAAACTCCTAGCTACTGCTCTAGCACCACGTCTGCCTACATGCTGCCATGTTTCCTGCCATGATGATAATGGACTAAACCTCTGAACTGTAAGCCTGTCTCAACGAAAATTTTTTTATAAGAGTTTCCCTGGTTATGGTATGTCTTCACAGCAATAAAACCCTAACTAAGACAACTAGCAACAAAACAAGACTTTATATAATCCAAGTAATGTTCCTAGCATGTAGATAAATGGAGTTTCTGAAATAAAATATTAAGTCCTCTTGCCTCTATAACGATGATATCGACTCATCTAAGGGTGATGTACTAGGAATTTAATTTGATGGAATAAACTAAGAGAATACTACATCCTGTAATTAAGCCGTGAGAACGTCATGAACTAAAGAAAGAATTTGCAGAGATTTTTGACTGTGGCTCCTGTGCCCAGGGGGCTCAGAGCCAGTGGTAGGGTCTCTGAGATGGCAGGATATGAGCACAGATAACCAGGCAAGTGGGTTCAAGGAATCAAATAAAAAAAAAATCTGTGACTTTTAGAATCCTGTAGAAAATCCCACAAGGCCCAAGAGAATGGGCATGTGAGACATGGAGTCACTGTCACTAAAATCCAGGGACTGTAGTCATGTCAATCACCCAGGGTTGGAGATTGGAATGGTTACTTTATTTGTGAATTTAATACAATCTAGAATTGTGGGGGTTTGAATAGATATGGCCCTCCATAGACTAATAATGTGTTTGAATGCTTGGCTCTATTAGGAGGTGTGACCTTGTTGGAGTGGCTGTGGCCTTGTTGGAGGCAGTGTTTTACTGTGGGGATAGATTTTGAGGTTATATATGCTCAAGTCAAACCGAATATGGCACATAAGTTTCTTCTGTTGCCTGTACCATGTCTGCCTGGATGCTGCCATGCTTCCCACCATGATGACAATGGACTAAACCTCTGAACCTGTAAAACAGTCCCAATTAAATGTTTTCCTTTATAAGAGTTGCTTTAGTCATGGTGTCTCTTCAAAGCAACAAAGCCCTAAAAACAAGAATCATCTGAGAAAAGAACCTCTTCAGTTGTGTATTCTAGATTATTGTAATTATAGTTAGACCTGCCCACTGTGACTTCCTGGGGTCTGTGAGCAGAGAAGGTGAGGTGAGCATGAACTAACACCCCTTAACTTGTTACTCTCTGCTCTTTTTTTTTTGGTTTTTCGAGACAGGGTTTCTCTGTGTAGCCCTGGCTGTCCTGGAACTCACTTTGTAGACCAGGCTGGCCTCGAACTCAGAAATCCTCCTGCCTCTGCCTCCCAAGTGCTGGGATTAAAGGCGTGCGCCACCACCGCCCGGCTTACTCTCTGCTCTTGATGGTGGCAATAATATGACCAGTTTTAGGTTCCTACCCCCTGAATTTCTCTGCATGGATGGATTGTAAAGTAGGATTGCGAGTCAAGCTTTCTCTTTCAAGGTACCTTTTCCAGGATATTGCATCATAGCAACAGGAAAGGACACTAAGACAGAGACCAACGCATGCCATCATTCTCTGCAAGCATAAAAGAGAATTATGTTCTATGAAGGGGGGAAATCCCCCAAGTCAACAGAGGTTGAACTTCTTGCCAAGACTAATACAGACTGCCTGGAGTCAAAGTTAGTTTTCATCTAGAAAAGCTAAACTTTGACATTATTTGTTCTTTGTTACTATAGGGTTAGATCTACTTATCAAAACCAATAGACTTTATAGAGAAATTATAAAGAGACCAATATACATCCATTGTATGGTATACAAATGCATGTGTGTTCAAGAGGCAGAAGTGGACTATGGCCGAACCGCTGCTGTGATGCAGGAAGCCTGGCATAACACCAAAATTAAGGCTCAATGTTATATACTGCCTAAATAACTGGAAAAGTCAGAAGGCCTAAATGGGGTGGGTACATGGATTTAGGTACCTCACTGAGGAGATTAAGACAGTAGAATCGTTAGTTTGAAGATACCTTGAAGCCTTGTAACAATAAAAACAACAGCAACAACACATACACACACTCACTCACACACACACACACACACACAGAGAGAGAGAGAGAGAGAGAGAGAGAGAGAGAGAGAGAGAGAGAGAGAGAGAGAGAGAGATACAAACTATGAGTAGCTGAGAGGGCCTAGGATGGTTTATTAGTTCCATGGGAAGCCCCTAACTAATTACACCTATGGTCCTTGATTGGTGGGTTTCTGTTCCCTGTCATTTAGAATGGTATTCAAATAAGTTCCTCACAACCTTCCTTAGTATGTTGCTGTGGTTTTCTTATGATCACTGTTAACACAGAAACCAGGAAGTATCAGAATGATATGTGTACAGGAACACATGCATTCCTGGTCCCAACTTCAAGAATGGTGACAGTTTGAGAAATGAGAGGTGGTTCTATGGGAACATATAAAAATTGTTCCAATTCAGGTATGGTGGCACATACTAGGAATCTCAGCACTGGAAAGTCAAAACAGGAGGATCAGGGATTCAAGTCCATCCTTGGCTACATAGTGAATTTTGAGGTCATTTTGGCCTACATATCTCAAAAATCTCAAGGAAGGAAGAAAGGAAGAGAAAGAAGAAATGGTGTAGGGGGCAGCCCTCTTATGTAGTTCATTTTCTGTTGGAAATTTTTCTACTTTCTTGTGAGTGTCTGGGGGACAAACATGAGCATGGCTTGAGGACTGGGTTGGGTGAGTGGTGGGAGAAGGGAAGTGGCCACGGTGAGAGGGCCAACGATTCTGTGCCCAGGGCCATCTCTGCTTTCAGGAAAAGCCTGCCCTGCATCATTCTTGGTGATTTACTCTATCTCCTAAATGCTGGACCACTTTCCCTCCCAGGTCCTTCTCTTCCTCCAGATACAAAGGATGGAATCCCTCAGGTTTCCATCCTTAGCTACAGTCTGTCCAGATGATCAGAGTCACTCCCCAGTTGCAGTTTCCACCTGTGTCCTCAGCTCCTCTAATGCTCAGCCATGTCTCCTCTCAGGCTCCCTAGATACAGCTCAAATTTGTCCTGTGAAACTCTAGGCCATCCTCCTACTGTACTCTGATTTTTTTCTTTGTCTCTACCATTTTATATAACATGCTCCATATGTCATAAACCTATCCTGCTTTTGTCCTCTCATTTTCCAAATGCATCCAATTCTTTGTCTTCTGAACACCAACTTTTAAGTTTATTTAAAATGTTTCTCACCTGCATATTCCTACGACTTCTCAGCGTCACATGGAAAATGACTAAGGAGACAAACCATGAAGGAAAGAGAGAGAGAGAGAGAGAGAGAGAGAGAGAGAGAAATAAAATAAAATGTTTCTTTGTTCTAGCAAGATCCACAAAGTACAAGGATACAGGTGAACAGAGAATGGATAGGGCCTTAGGTATTAGGACGGTTTGCCCACGCCCAAACACCAGCCAAGGTGACACAGGAGAAACAGTGATTTGCTCAGTGTGATGGTTTTGCTTCCAACCAGCTGTGCCACCCCCACCCCATTGGCTCTCTTCAGACTGCCTCCAGGGTTTCTGTGAGAACCCATGGTGACCCATGTAGTAGGATGCTTCTGACCCACCCAGAGTGGCTCCTCCTGCCTTGGTTGTGTGACAGGTTTTGGTAATGATGGCTCTTCACCCACAGCAGCATACCTAAACTGACAGTTGAGTCCCTTTAAGGGAGAGACAACCAAGTCACAGGCAAAGCACCAAGGAAAAGGCTGGGGCCTTTCAGGGATTATAGCTAGGAGTCAATATTTACACTAAGGTTAGCTGGGGAAGGATACAAGTTCCGTGTTCTCTGCTGAAAGAGAAAATTTGAGCAACAATATTAAGTATAAGATCTGATTATTCATTCAAGTAGTCAAATGACAGTTGCTTAAATTTGTTTTTATCCTCACCAGCATTAATCTTACTTCTGAGATATGTCTCACGTTAGCCCAGGCTAGCCTTGGACTCACTATATAGCCAAGGCTGAACTTGAACTCCTGATCCTTCTGCTTTCACAGACATGTGCCATCTTGCCTATAAAATTTGCTTAATTATTTAGAGGCTCTTAGGTAGGAACAGCTCAAGTGTTGAGCTTGTTTAGTTCCTACCTAGACAAATTAGAGGATGAAGGAAACAGCGAGATCAAAGCAGACACTGTAGTCATATAAGGCCTCCCCTAATCTCTCAGTAAGGACCAGTCACATGTGTTACTCAATCTTACTTTGACCTATGCCTGTAGAAGTCATGGCCTCGTGCACTTGCAGGGGCATTCCCAGGAACTGTTGACAGAGTGTATTCACTCTTGAATTCATTGATTGAAAATACTGGTTTAATTCATTCCACCTCAAGTCTTTCTCTTAAAATATCTATTCCCACCCCCCCATATCTATTTTTATGAACCTGTGCATCTAGCAGGAGAAAAGAAGATCATGGAACTATTGTTTGGATTAAATCAAGGTCCCCTTGCTGGCTCTAGTCCCCAAGGAGCCTTTGTGAAGTCATGTGAGGAGGAAGGGTCTGGTTTCTTTTTTTTTTTTTATTTTATTTAATTTACATTCCAAATCATTTCCCCTTTCCCGTTTCCTCCCTCCCCGAAAGTCCCATAAGCCCCCTTCCCTCCCTCTTTTCTCCATTCAACCCCCTCTCCTTTCTCTGTCCTGGCGTTCCCCTACATCCAGTCTTTCCAGGACCAGGGGTCTCTCCTTCCATCTTCTTAGAAATCTATTGATATGCGGATTGTGTCTAGGGTATTCCGAGATTCTGGGTCAATATCCCCTTATCAGTGACTGCATACCATGTGTGTTCTTTTGTGATTGGGTTACCTCACTAAGGATGATATTTTCAAGATCTGACCATTTGCCTAGGAATTTCGTGAATTCATTGTTTTTAATTGCAGAGTAGTATTCCATTGTGTAAATATACCACATCTTCTGAATCCATTCCTCCGTTGAGGGACATCTGGGTTCTTTCCAGCTTCTGGCTATTATAAATAAGGCTGCTATGAACATAGTGGAGCATGTGTCCTTATTGCATGCAGGTAAACCCTCTGGGTATATGCCCAGGAGTGGTATAGCCGGATCCTCCAGGAGTGTCATGCCCAGTTTTCTGAGGAACCGCCAGACTGCTTTCCAGAGTGGTTGTACCAGCTTGCAATTCCACCAGCAGTGGAGGAGTGTTCCTCTTTCTCCACATCCTCGCCAACAACTGCTGTCTCCTGTGTTTTTGATCTTAGCCATCCTGACTGGTGTGAGATGGAATCTCAGGGTTGTTTTGATTTGCATTTCCCTAATGACTAAGGATGATGAACATCTCTTTAGGTGCTTCTCAGCCATTAGATATTCTTCAGGTGAGAACTCTTTGTTTAGCTCTGTACCCCATTTTTTAATAGGGTTACTTGCCTCTCTGGAGTTTAAATTCTTGAGTTCTTTGTATATATTGGATATTAGCCCTCTGTCGGATGTAAGGTTGGTAAAGATCATTTCCCAGTTAGTTGGTTGCCGCTTTGTCTTTTTGACAGTGTCTTTTGCCTTGCAAAAACTTTGTAATTTAATGAGGTCCCATTTGTCTATTCTTGATCTTAGAGCATAAGCTATTGGAGTTCTGTTCAGGAAATTCTCCCCTGTGCCCATATGTTCAAGGTTCTTCCCTAGTTTCCCTTCTATTAGTTTCAGTGTGTCTGGTTTTATGTGGAGATCTTTGATCCACTTAGAATTGAGCTTAGTGCAAGGAGATAAGAATGGGTCAATTTGCATTCTTCTGCATGTTGACCTCCAGCTGAGCCAGCACCATTTGTTGAAAAGGCTATCTTTTTTCCACTGGATGGTTTTAGCTCCTTTGTCAAAGATCAAGTGACCATAGGAGTGTGGATTCATTTCTGGGTCTTCAATTCTGTTCCATTGATCTACATGTCTGTTACTGTACCAATACCATACGGTTTTTAACACTATTGCTCTGTAGTACAGCTTGAGGTCCGGGATACTGATTCCCCCCAGAGGTTCTTTTACTCTTGAGAATAGTTTTAGCTATTCTGGGTTTTCTGTTATTCCAGATGAATTTTTGAATTACTCTTTCTAACTCTATGAAGAATTGAGTTGGGATTTTGATGGGGATTGCATTGAATCTGTGTATTACTTTTGGTAAGATGCTCATTTTTACTATATTAATCCTGCCAATCCATGAGCATGGCAGATTTTTCCATCTTCTGAGGTCTTCTTCAATTTCTTTCTTCAGAGACTTGAAGTTCTTGTCATACAGATCTTTCACTTGTTTGGTTAGAGTCACGCCAAGATACTTAATATGGTTTGTGGCTATCGTGAAGGGTATTATTTCTCTTACTTCTTTCTCAGCCTGCTTATCCTTTGAGTATAGGAAGTCTTCTGACTTGCTTGAGTTGATTTTATATCCGGCCACTTTGCTGAAGTCGTTTATCAGCTGTAGGAGTTCTCTGGTGGAGTTCTTTGGGTCGCTTAAGTATACTATCATATCGTCTGCAAATAGTGATAGTTTGACTTCTTCCTTTCCAATTTGTATCCCTTTGACCTCTTTTTGTTGTCTAATTGCTCTAGCTAGAACTTCAAGTACTATATTGAAAAGATATGGAGAGAGAGGGCAGCCTTGTCTAGTCCCTGATTTTAGTGGGATTGCTTCAAGTTTCTCTCCATTTAGATTGATGCTGGCTACAGGTTTGCTGTAAATTGCTTTTACTATGTTTAGATATGGGCCTTGAATTCCTGATCTTTCCAAGACCTTTAGCATGAAAGGATGCTGAATTTTGTCAAATGCTTTCTCAGCATCTAATGAGATGACCATGTGGTTTTTTTCTTTGAGATTGCTTATGTAGTGGATTACATTGATGGATTTCCTTATATTGAACCATCCCTGCATCCCTGAGATGAAGCCTACTTGATCGTGGTGAATGATCGTTTTGATGTGTTCTTGGATTCGGTTGGCAAGAATTTTATTGAGTATTTTTGCATCGATATTCATAAGAGAGATTGGTCTGAGATCCTCTTTCTTTGTCGGATCTTTGTGTGCTTTTGGTATTAGTGTAATTGTGGCTTCATAGAACGAGTTGGGTAGTGTTCCTTCTGTTTCTATTTTGTGGAACAGTTTGAAGAGTATTGGTGTTAGGTCTTCTTTGAAGGTCTGATAGAATTCTGCACTAAAACCATCTGGACCTGTGCTTTTTTTGGTTGGAAGACTTCCAATGACAACTTCTATTTCTTCAGGGGTTATAGGACGGTTTAGATGGTCTATTTCATCCTGATTTAATTTTGGTACTTGGTATCTGTCAAGGAAATTGTCCATCTCCTCAAGATTTTCTAGTTGTGTTGAATACAGGTTTTTATAGTAGGATCTGATGATTTTTTGAATTTCCTCAGTTTCTGTTGTTATCTCTCCCTTTTCATTTCTGATTTTATTAATTTGGATACTATCTCTGTGCCCTCTGGTTAGTCTGGCTAAGGGCTTATCTATCTTGTTGATTTTCTCAAAGAACCAACTCCTCGTTTTGTTTATTCTTTGTATGGTTTTATTTGTTTCTACTTGATTGATTTCAGCCCTGAGTTTGATGATTTCCTGCCTTCTACTCCTCTTTGGTGTATTTGCTTCTTTTTGTTCCAGGGCTTTCAGGTGTGCCATTAAGCCTTTAGTGTATGCTGTCTCCCGTTTCTTTTTGGCGGCACTCAGGGCTATGAATTTTCCTCTTAGCACTGCTTTCATTGTGTCCCATAAATTAGGGTATGTTGTGCCTTCATTTTCATTAACTTTCAAAAAGTCTTTGATTTCTTTCTTTATTTCCACCTTGACCAAGTTATCATTGAGTAGAGCATTGTTCAGCCTCCATGTGTACGTGGGTTTTCTTTTGTTTTTGTTGCCATTGAAGACCACCCTTATTCCATAGTGATCTGATAGGAGGCATGGGATTATTTCTATCTTCTTATATCTGTTGAGGTCTGATTTGTGACCAATTATATGGTCAATTTTGGAGAAGGTACCATGAGGAGCTGAGAAGAAGGTGTATTCTTTAGCTCTAGGATGAAATGTTCTATATATATCTGTTAGTTCCAGTTGGTCCAAGGCTTCAATTAGATTCACTGTGTCCCTGTTTAGTTTCTGCTTTCCTGAACGATCCATTTCAGAGAGCAGGGTGTTGAAGTCACCCACTATTATTGTGTGCGGTGCGATGTGTGCTTTGAGTTTTCGTAAAGTTTCTTTTACGAATGAGGGTGCCCTTGCATTTGGAGCATAGATATTCAGAATTGAGAGTTCTTGATGGTGGATTTTTCCCTTGATCAGTATGTAGTGTCCTTCTGTGTCTTTTTTGATGACTTTAGGTTGAAAATCAATTTTATCTGATATTAGGATGGCTACTCCACCTCGTTTCTTGGGGCCATTTGCTTGTAAAATTGTTTTCCAGCCTTTTACTCTGAGGTAGTGTTTGTCTTTGACACTGAGGTGCATTTCCTGCATGCAGCAAAATGCTGGGTCCTGTTTACGTATCCAGTCTGCTAGTCTATGTCTTTTAATTGGGGAATTGAGACCATTGATATTAAGAGAGATTAAGGCATAGTGATTATTGCCATCTGCCATTCTTGACACTATCTTTATGTTTGAGTGGTTATCTACTTTTGGGTTTGATTCAAGAAGGTTATTATCTCATTTTTTCCAGGGTGTTGTTTCTCTCCCTGTATTGGAGGTTTCCACCTATTATCCGTTGCAGGGCTGGATTTGTGGAAAGATATTGTGAAAATTTGGTTTTATCATGGAATATCTTGGTCTCTCCATCTATGGTGATTGAGAGTTTTGCTGGGTATAGTAGTCTAGGCTGGCATTTGTGCTCTCTTAGTGTCTGCATGAGATCTGCCCAGGATCTTCTGGCTTTCATAGTCTCTGGTGAGAAGTCTGATGTGATTCGGATAGGTCTTCCTTTGTATGTTACTTGGCCCTTTTCTCTTACTGCTTTTAGTATTCTTTCTTTGTTTAGAACATTCGGTGTTTTGATTATTATGTGACGGGAGATATTTCTGTTCTGGTCCAGTCTGTTTGGAGTTCTGTAGGCTTCTTGTACGTTCATCGGCATCTCTCTCTTTAGGTTAGGGAAGTTTTCCTCCATAATTTTGTTGAAGATGTTTACTGGCCCTTTAAGTTGCAAATCTTCACTCTCATCTATACCTATAATCCGTAGGTTTGGTCTTCTCATTGTGTCCTGGATTTCCTGGATGTTTTGGGTTACACGTTTTTTGCATTTTGCATTTTCTTTGACTGTTGAGTCGATGCTTTCTATGGAATCTTCAGCACCTGAGATTCTTTCTTCCATCTCTTGTATTCTATTGTTTATGTTTGCATCTATGACTCCTGATTTCTTCCCAAGGTTTTCTATCTCCAAAGTTGTCTCCCTTTGTGATTTCTTAGTTGTTTCTACTTCCTTTTTTAGTTCCTGGATGGATTTGCTGAGATCCTTCACTTGTTTGTTTGTATTTTCCTGTATTTCTTTAAGGTATTTTTGCATTACCTCTTTCAGGATTTCTTCCTGATGACCCACGTTCTTCTGCATTTCTCTGAGCGATTTTTGTGTTTCCTCCTCATGGAAATCCATCTGTTGTTGATCCATTGTCTCCTGCATTTCTTTAAGCAGTTCTCGTGTTTCCTTTGTAAGGGCATCTAACCGTTGATTCATTTCTTTAAGCAATTGTTGTGTTGCCTCCTTATGGGCATTCGTGTGTTGACCCATATTCTTCTGCATTTCTTTATGCAATTTTTGTGATTCCTTTGTGAGTGCATCTACCCGTTGATTCATCTCGTTAAGCGATTTTTATGTTGTCTCCTTGTGCGCCCCCATCTTTTGATCCATGTTCTCCGGCATTTCTCTAAGCGATTTTTGTGTTTCCTTTGTAAGGGCTTCTACCCGTTGATTCATGGTCTCCTGTAATTCTTTATGAGATTTATTTGTGTCCTTCTTGTGATCCTCTAATAGCATCATGAGAAGTGATTTTAAATCCAGATTTTGTCTTTTGGGTGTGGTGGGGTATCCAGGACTTGCTGCTGTTGGAGAGTTGGGTTCGGATGGTCCCATATTACTTTGATTTCTTTTAGTAACATTCCTACGTTTGCCTTTTGCCATCTGGATACCTCTGATGTTAGTTGGTCCTGCTGCCACTGGCTGTTGGTTGGACCTCCTGTGAGCCTGCAAAGCTATTTCTGCCCCCCCTGGATTACCAGGATTCCCCTGGCACCGATTTCTGGGGCCTGCCTGCTCTGAGTGACTTTGGAGCCCTGATGTGCCTTGCCCCAAGTGATCTTATATTGGGGAGTCCTTGCACATCCAAAGGCTCAGCCTAGTGGATTCCTGGAGCAGAAGTCGCCAAAGGGAGGCTGGTAGGCTCCTGCCCTGTGCAGGGGTGTGTGATCTCTCCTAAGGGGGGGAGGGGGCATCCCTCTGCCAGGCAGAAGTCTCTTCAGTGCAGTCTGCGGGAACAGAGGTCGCGGAAGGAAAACTGGTAGGCTCCCGCCCAGTGCGGGGTCCCTCTGCCAGGTAGAAGTCCCACAGCAGAGCTGGCGCGCTGGTTACTGCAGATCAGCCCAGCACTTGGGAGCCGCATACACACAAGCCGCCCGAGACCCAAGCGATATTATGCCTGTCTGTCTCAGAACCTGGCTGTCCCAACTTCCCGGCCACTGGAGCAAAGATGGCGGAGTGCACTCTGCACACTCTCCGTGGCGCTGCTCACCCTGCAGACGCGATGGCCTGCAGATCTGGCACCCAGACGACCACAGCGCTGTCCCGTTCTTGGGCGCAGACGGAAGCCCCAACAGGCCGTGTCCCAAGTGATGTCATATTGGGGGGAGAGCCTGGGTACTTGTCTCTTCAGTGCAGTCTGCAGGAACAGAGGTCGCGGCGGGTTCTGGTTTCTAAATGAATAATTCTACTTAGCCTCAAACATTCAAGGCTCTAGGCCATTTTCTTTCAATTTGCCAACCCGGGATGTGTCAACCATGACCACCAGCACCCGGATGCAGAGCAGTTGCCATGAGAATGAGACTGAAGATGTACCAATCATATTCAAGAACTCATAAGGTGCAGAGTCCTAGAGTCCAAGTGACCCCAAAGAGAAAAATACATCACCTTCATAGCTCCCTCTGAAAATCAAATGAAACCAAGGCTCCCAGGGCCTCAGCTCTTCTCCTTGCTAGCCTCCGTACTCTCTATTCAAAACTCAAAGGGATGCCATGCTGGTCGCAATGCTAGGAGGCAACAGTAGAATTTACATTGCTTTGGCACATCTGCTATGGTGACTTTTTATCCTTCCCTTCTGTGATACAGGGAGTCACAGCTCTTAACTCCAGTCCTGGGCCAAGAGCCAGAGTCAATTATGATCTAGGATACACTCACCTGAGAGGTGGTCCTGCCACTGCCCACTGTTCTAGAATCCCCCACTTCACCCTATTGGTCATTGTTTAATGTAGACAGAAACTTTGACAAAATACTTGGGGTCAGTCAGGGCTCTTGTTATGATCTTCTCTTCCAGTCTCTTGGGCATTCTCTGTATACTTTGTAATTAAGTATCACACAGACAAGTAATAACTCTTCACTTTGGAAAAGAGACTCTGGGTTTCTCAATGCAGATGTCATCATACAGAAATGATGCTTATGATGGGAATCCAAGACTTCCTGACACAAACCAGTCATCACCAGCAAGTTTAAACAGTCCTGTCATAAGTTGAGAAGCTGGCATGTGATGCTGACTGTGACATGAACATTTCCAGAGTCCACGCCTCTGAGCGGATGAAGAGACCCTGGGAGACTTATGAAAATGAAAATGGATCTTGGATTCTGTTTCGCTGGGAATTCTGTTCTTACAGAGACACAAAATAAGAGGCAACTGCCCCTTGTTGCTATGAAATACTGCACCCAAGAATTAAGGATGGTTTTATGGGCTGAACATTTCTAGTTTGTTTGAGTGATCCAGACTGAGATGCTCTTAGCATATGGGGGAAGATAGAGGCACTGGTCTTTAAAGTAATTGTTGAACAGGTTATATCATAGCTTCCTTCTAGAAAACAGAGTGGACGAAACATCTTGCGGATTCAGAGTTCAAGGAAGCTAGATGATAATGCCAATGACAAATTATATGCTAGCCTGGAGTTCAGATTCTCAGTGAGTTGTGAAGCCAGAGTCCAGAGATATGTGGCCTATTGAAGTCTATGCTGATGTCACTCTAACATCTCCAACTTAAATCAGTCAAAATTCAAGGAGGACGTAGCTCTACACAACAGGAGCATGGGGGAAGACATGGGCTGAAAACCAGAAAAAAAGAGCAGTAGAGGAGGACATGAGAGGTGACTTTAAGTGTAACTGAGGCACCATCAGTAAATGCTGTGTGTGGAAAAATCACATGGTGAGCACTCACCTTTTTTCTCTTGTGATATTTCCGTGGAGGATTGGGTAGAAAATTTCTCTGCAAGATAAAAGGACCTGAACATGTAGGTATCTGTATTTCAGTGGCATGAGTCTTGCATTTCCAACCTCCTTCCAAAAGTTCTGCCTGGTTCAGACCCAAGTTGTCTGACTCCATTTCCCTCTTGTTACCTACAGACTCTAGCCTGTGACAGCTAGAAAGACCCGCCTTACATCCATCTTTCTCTGGTGCATCTTCATTAAATCCTGAGCATTTTCCCCCACAATCACTGATGCAACCTTTAAATCTACCTGGCCCACTTCTGCTTGACTATCCATCAGGACTAGCAGTCAACACCCAGTCGTTGCTTGCATACAGGGTGTCACAGACTGATGAATTTGGAGCACACAAAGACAGAAAACCTGGATTAGGAGGAGGGATGAGGAAAAAGCCCATGGAAGAAAAAAAATATCTCTCCCCTTTTTATTCTTCTTCTCTTCCTTCCTCCTACTTCTTCCTCCTCTTCTCCATCTCCTTCTTCTCCTCCTCTTTCTCATCCTTCTGCTCCCCTCCTCTCCCCCACCTTCTTATTGAAACAGGGTTTCTCTGTGTCCTGGCCATCTTACTTGCACTGTAGAGGCCCCGAACTCAGAGATTCACCTGCCTCTGCCTCAGGAGTATTTGGATTAAAGGCATGTGCTATGACTGCCAGCATAGAGAACCAATCTCACACAGTTTAAGAAGGGTCTCTTGGAGCTGAGGGACTAAGCCAGTCAGGACAGGGAGAGATATTTGAGCTAAGAGTTCTAAGATAAATACACAGGCTTGCTGGATATCAAGAGGATGAAATCATGTCTGAGACTAGCTCTTTCTAATAGACCTGTAGATGTGTCCTAGCTAGTTTGGTTGTCAACTTGACATACATCAGTTGAAGAATTGTCTATCTCAGATAGACTATAGGCAATTCTGTGGGGGCACTGTCTTGATTATGAATTCATATAGGAAGTCTAAGCCCACTGTGGGTGGTACCATCCCTAGAAATGGTACACTGAAGTTGAATAAGAAAGGCAATTGAACATGAGTCAAGGAGCAAGCCTTAAACAGTGCTTTCTGCTTCAGTTCGTGCCTCCATATTTCTGCCTTGAGTTTCTGCCTTTGTTTCCCACATAATGGACTATACACAATAAACCAAATAATCCCTTTCCTTCAATAGGTTGATTTTGGTCATGGTGTTCATCATAGCAGCACAGGAAGCAAAGTAAAACAAGAAGGCTGGGCTTAGCTTAGAAAAGAAGTCTTCTTTAGTTCACTTGAAGCCCTAGGTTCAACCCTGTACACCAAATAATGATGGTGATGACGACCATATATTTCAACTTCCATTTCTTTTTCCTTTTTCTTCTGAAACATGATCTCTCTGCATATCCCCGGTTGTCTAGGAACTTGTTCTTTAGACCAGGCTAGCCTTAAAAACACAGAAATCTTCCTATGTCTCCCAAGTGCTGAGATTAAAGGCTTGTGCCAAGACGTCTTGTCTTCAACTGGCATTTCTATCTTCAAGGACATCACTGATTTCCTTATCTGATTTAACTCGTCTGAATTTTGGATTTGGGGTAATTAGGGTAACATTAAATCCCTGCACCAATAACCTCTGTTGCAGGATCTTTGATAACACTGTGAACCCTGAGATTGTGTTATTTACTGAAAAAAAACCTGTTTCTAGTTGTAGTATAGCTCAGCTCTTACGACATACTTTAATCCCTCTGGCTGGATTTCAGACACACCCTTAGTACACACCTTTAATCCCAAACAATGAAGGTAAAGTTAGTTTGTAGAAGGAAGCACCAGTGTTTGAAAGTGTTGTCTAATTGAGTGGTAGACAAAGTGGCAAATCAGAGAAAGATTTGACAGAATAGAATATGCCCAACTCTCAGGAGAAGAAAGAGGAAGGGGAAGCAGTGCAGAGCCGGGCGGTGGTGGCGCACGCCTTTAATCCCAGCACTTGGGAGGCAGAGGCAGGAGGATTTCTGAGTTCGAGGCCAGGCTGGTCTACACAGTGAGTTCCAGGACAGCCAGGCCTACACAGAGAAACCCTGTCTCAAAAAACCAAAAAAAAAAAAAGAGAGAGAGAGAAGGAAGCAGTTTTACCAGGAGACTTTTACAGAGACAGGTTTGAAGAGAGAACACGCTAGACACAGGTAAAGACAGAATGAGCCAGAGAATGAAAGGAGTCAGAAGATGATTGTCAGAGTTAGTATGAGGCCAAGAAGAGCAATTCAGGAGAAAGTGAGAGATGCCAGATTGCATCAGTCAACTTGGAGAGGACTTTGAGCCAGAAGAGTTGAATTGAACCAGCCAGCCCGAGTTCAGATGGGTGAGTTTATTCTGCAGTAAGTCTCAGAGGCTGAAAACATTCTAGGCCTAGATAAGATTATACAGTGGCTAGAAGTTTCTAGGCCTAGGCTTAAGTTAGCATCAGAAACAGTAAGCCTTGGAGATGACAATTCAGGCGAATAAAAGCTACATTTACAAACCTCAAAGGACAAGTTATGCAAAACACACAGCACACCCCCTAGATCCACACAGGGGCCCTCGTTGGAACTGTTTGCATGCCCTTCTTGCTCTACACTGTCTTCCACTTGCTTGAAAGCCAACTCTTTCTTTGGCTTCAGGCAGAAATTTCTCTGCAAAAACCCCTATTCAGAATGGCCATTCCCTCCTCATTTGTCAATACCACCAAGGGTGCACCTTCCACGAGGCTGTGAATGAGGGGTTCCTCTCTCCTGAGTGACAGGAAAACCTAACTGGTATCAGGGCTTTCCCATAACTTGATACCTATTTGATCTGTAAACAGTGCAATTGACCTCCCTCCCCTCAATTGCAATACCTGGATCAGGAATTTCAGGGGCCAATTATAGCAGCGCAGACTCAATTTCCAGTTCTTTGATGGCCCACGGCCTCCCATGATTTCAAATTCAGAGGGTGTGAACCAGTTCCCATCCTGACACTGTATGGACATCACAGATATCCCTGTAAGATCGCAGTAGGTTAGTTCTGAGCCTGCTTTGTCCCTAGGGCTCAGATTCGTGATCTCCCACCACACTGGATGATTTAGAGACACCAAA
Source organism: Tokudaia tokunoshimensis (assembly GCA_036184795.1). Lineage (NCBI taxonomy): Eukaryota > Metazoa > Chordata > Mammalia > Rodentia > Muridae > Tokudaia > Tokudaia tokunoshimensis. The sequence continues at coordinate 87,276,283 of BTHU01000016.1, read as the reverse complement.
TCTGTGCCAAGAAGTCAACAGCCGAAGAGTCAGGCTTCCTGTCTGCCTTCAGGAGTCCCAGCTCAGCCCTGGGGTTCCTGCTGCAAGAGCTTCCATGAAACCTTGCATATTTCTTTCATTTTCATGCATGAAAAAGATGATAATCACCACCTTTTAAAAATACTTCTGTGTCACCAAGAAACAGACAAACCAGTGACCAACTCCACAGTGTGACTGGGGTCCAACCTAATGCTGAGCTCACAGGCTGGAGAAAAACCAGAGCCTCAGGTGCCCTGGGGAAGGTGGAAGTGGAGTCCTCTACTACTAAGACTGCCACTGGTTTCTTCAACTCAGGATTAGGTGACATCGTTTTCTATCCAATTTAAAGGGAATATTGAACAGAAGTTTACCCATCCCTGCAGTCATAGGTAGACACCATCAAACATAAATCTTATCCCGTGGAAATAGAGATTATGATTTCTTTAAAAAAGTTAAGGATATGTTTGGCATCTTCATTATTATGAAAATGTAAACAAAATTCCTACCACACCATTTCACACTCACCAGGAGAACCATAATAGAAAACAAAAAGAAACAGCAGCTTGTGACTTAGGGAAGTTGGAGGCTCCCTGCATTGCTGGTGGGAATGCAGAACAGTGTAGCCACCACCAAAAACATTTTGGTGATTCCTTACGGAGTTCACCATATAATCCCATATGACCCAGCAACTCCACTTCAGTGTGACTCAAACTGAGTATGTATGTTCCTATACATACTGCCCTCGAAGTCTCAAAACATTATTTATTACATCCCAAAGTAGAAATAGTTCAAACTGATGAATGAATGATGAACATGTAATATGTACACACAATGGACTATCATGCTATGTGGCAAATTATTAAAACTATATCTTGCATGAACTATACAGGTGTGGTTTGAAATCATCATGGTAAGTGAAAGCAGGCAGTCACAAGTGGCCTATATAATAGGGTGTTGTTTGTATGAAATGTGTACAATGAGCAGATTTATAGAACAGAAATTAGGTGGGTGATTGATTAGTAGCATGATAAAAGGAGGTAAATATATTCTCATGGTAATTGTTTCAGATGTACCAAAAAAGAAAATCCTATTTATCTATAGACTCTAAATGTTGGATTATATAGTGTATGAATTATAATTCACCAAAACCATTAAAAATAGAGACAATATAATCCTTTCTGTTAACTGTCATCCACAGCCTCCTAATGAGAGAGCTCTGAGAAAACATCATACTGAGGCCTTATTTCTTGCAAACCTTTATGGCATATTATTGAAGAATATGTTATACCAACGATATACATTAATCCACATGGGTCAGGCTTTAAATTATTGTCCTCTATTTCAAAATGAGAAATTTCAGGCTCAAAATGCTCCCTTCCCTCTATAGAATGAGAACATCTCATCTGGCAAATCTGAGGCTGGAACTTGGGTTCTCTGATTCTCAGTCCTGTGATGGTCTCCCCGTGACAAGTGTCATGTCCCAGTGCTAATGGCACAGGGATGTGAAGACAGGGGCTCATAGCCTCTTTCTATTTGTGTCTGATAAGAATGAAACTACATGATAGTTTCCATCTACGGATGGAAGGTCATGGGCATCTGTCTGGTTCTCTGGGCATCTCATGGCTATATCCACATTGCTGTGAGCATTGTGTAAGGTTTCTTCAAGTGTGAAAATAGTATGTCAGGATCCCTTCCTGATGTCAAGCCATGTTTACTCCACAATCCCTTAAGTAATTGCATTATTGCATGTGATTTTTAAACTTAGCAGTTGTAAGTTAAAAACCATGAAACCCACCTTGTTTGAATTTATCCTTGTGTAACACTCCCTTCAAGTTACCACACGTCACGGGAAGCAACTCAGCGCTAAAATCAGCATTTTCTTTTCTGCGCCTTCTTGGACCTGTAAAGAGGATTTCTTCTTGAGTCTCACTTTGCAGTTGCTCAATTCCCCCCTTCTCCCTCCTGGGGTCATTCCTTTAATACTTGGGACATTTTGATCCTCACGTCTCTAGCTTCTAAATCTTTCTTGTAAGTGGCATATTGGATACACTTTACCCCTAATTTATAGAAAACAGAAGACTTTCACAGAGAAATATGAATTCAATAAAAGTGTCCTGACTCCCACTCTGGTTAGCCCCACTGATTGTTACATGAAACACACAGCTGTTGTCTGGCTATGGCAGGAGCTGTCCAGATGTGCTGTTTACTAAAGATGGTAGCCAGAGATGGTCATCTTATCGCCCCATTTTGGCACTGACTTGGGGAGCAGGGAGAGGAGATGATGGGCAATCTAGCAGAGCTGGGTGAGATCACCTCGAATTTGTCTGCACTTCTGCGCTGCTTCATTTCTCCCTCACAACACTGTGTTGTGTCTGTAGCTGATAGAGAAACCCAGAGAGATCTAGAACAATCTGAAAACAATGCGGGAGGTGGAGAGACGCAACCCCACAGAAGTGGAGATGAAAATTCCTCAAGGAAGAGAAGAGAAGTTCACTCTCCCTGTCACCAGCAGGGTCTTGATGGAGTGGGAATGGGAGTCCCCCCTCCCCCCGCAGTGGACTGTCCATGGTGCTGAGACTGCAACGGACTGGAAGGGCTGACAAAGATGACCCTCTTACATTGGAAATGAAGAATCTGAAGTGAGAGACAAAGGACTGGTCCAAGTCCATTTCGGTCAAAAGAAGAGAAAACTTGAACCCAGGTCTTTGCCCAACACTCTGGGACACTTTCATGTGCAATCACTGCTGGATGACACCCTGTGTTTGGAAGATATTGTGTCCACTCTTAAGGATTTGCAGGTCAAGGCCGGCAGCACTGGAGTGGCCCAGAGCTCTGGACCATGTTTCAGGTGCATCATCAAAATTCCTGTTACTATTACAGACGCAGTGAGTAAACAGGAAGTGTCTCCGTGGTTAATCAGCTGCATGAGCTGTTATAAAACCTAATAATCTTGCTTCCTCTCTGTGGATGGTGGGACCATCAGACAACATAAGGTCTTCCACTCAAAGTGGCTTTCAAAGGAACTATCCTCCATCTGGTTCAAGATGCCACTAAGACTCTAGAAGGCTAAGTCATGCTTGGGACTAGCCCATTCCTCCTCCTTCTGAGGTCCCATGTTCATAGCCCACTGGGAAGATTTCCACCTGATTCATTCCAGCAACTAGCCCTCCTCTGTTCCAGCCTGACTAGGTGCCAAAGCTTTGGCAACAGGATCACCCAGCACAACAAATTCAGATATCCTTTCTCCCTAATGCTGTGTGGCATTTTTCATTGTGGGACTATAAGGTCTGCTGGATTACCTTTTATTGAACATGTTTAAGGCTTGTATTTTGAAGAAATAAAGGAAATACTGATGTCTATTTTAGCCAATGGAAAAGAAATTAGTATAGGGAGATTTGGATTTAGATCTAGATACCTGTTGTAGCCTATGACATTTTATTTCCAAGTAGGCAAGACTAAGTTCTTGTTGCATCCAGAGGCATTTTGCCCATGTAATAAATTAAAATCCATCACTAACCCCATAAATACAATTGTGGTCAGAACATGGTTTAAAGTTATTTAAAAAGAGTTGTTAAACTATTTTTAAGACTATGGTCAGTCTTAAACCTTAGAATAACAGATTTGCCAATTCTCCACTGTTTATTCAAAAATTTTATAGAAGGCTCAATAGTTTGGATCAATTTAGTAAATGGCAAATAAAGTGATCTGTTAGTCTGCTCATGTCACTAATGGCATAGGAGTTTCTGTGGAGGAAAAACTGGAAAGTCATTTTTTTCCAATTGAGTTGGTTGAGGTGGTCCCCTGGAGTCCTGAACATCCTAAGGCAAAGTGCCAAACCAGTGTGACCACAGAACACATCAGTGGGACTGGATCATGCTAACAGGGCCCCTTATACAAGACCTCCAAAGGAAAGCTAAATTTCTTTTAATGAAGTGAACCTGGGGCTTAAGAGATGGCTCAGAGGTTAAGAGCACTGACTGTTCTACCCAAGAGGTCCTGAGTTCAATTCCCAGGAACCACATGATGGCTTACAACCAACTGTAATGGGATCTGATGCCCTCTTCTGGTATGTCTGAAGACAGCTACAGTGTGTTCACATATATAAAATAAATAAATTTGAAGAAGAAGAAGAAGAAGAAGAAGAAGAAGAAGAAGAAGAAGAAGAAGAAGAAGAAGGAGAAGGAGAAGGAGAAGGAGAAGGAGAAGGAGAAGGAGAAGGAGAAGGAGAAGGAGAAGGAGAAGGAGAAGGAGAAGGAGAAGGAGAAGGAGAAGGAGAAGAAGAAGAGGAGAACCTGTGAACCTATGTCTGGACCCTCATCTTTCCCTACTGTGGAAGTGATTGATGTAAGAACATCATGGGAGAGAGCATCCTACCCTTCCAACACCAGACAAGACACCTGCTCAAGCACCCAGTCATCTCTATTCTCTTCAATCTCCCCAACCCAGTGGCTCCACACCTGCTGCTAGACCTCTCGACATCAGCTGCTAGGGAAGAGAGGCAGAGCCCCATGGGAACACTAAAAAACGGGGTGGTGCCAACCTTACTTGCATGTCCTAGTCTGGAGCTTGCCCGGGCTAATGGAGAAAATTGCTTTAAATTGGAGAAAGCAATGAAGGAAGGTTCATTCCCTTTCTGTCTGTTCTCTCAGACATGGTCTGCCCGTCTCAAAAATTGGGTATCAGGTCAGAAAGGGCTCTCAGCTTCTCCTGTGGAAAACTAATGCTGTGGAAACGGACCTTGAAAGCTACGGGGTCTGTCCAAGATAAGAAAGAACTCACCAAACGAGAGGAAGGAAAGGACTGAGAGTAGATCGGCTTTCCTCTTTCAAGTTACCAAATCTAGCCATTTAAATAACAGGTATGTAAGAGAAAAGCATGTCCATAAAAATACAGTTCAACTCAAAGGAAAGGAAGAAACTGGGAGAGATAAACTGATGATATAAATACAATTTCCGCTCTTGCTCCTAACAGCTTTACTCTCAAATTGAGAAGTAAGCTTGAATCGTGTTTTGGGTTTTGCTTTCTGTGTTTAATCTTTAGAGCCCACCAAAACCTTTCCAGACGAGGGTGAAGGGAGAGATGCACCAAAGCTGTCTTACCCCTGATCTTAGCAGAGAGTCCTGGGTTCTTTTTCATTTTCTTTCTCCTGAAAGATGCCTGGCCAACTGCTATTCTGCCACCTAGGAGGGACAGAGGTAAATGCAGAGTTGAGCCAAACTACAGGGGGAAACTGAAGGAGCAAGGCAGGCACCTTGCTCCATCAGGGTGCTTCCTGGGCACACTGGATAAGAGCTCACAACAAGGGGCTGTGGTCTTCCAGGCAAAAGTCAGGGTGAAAGCACGTGCAGGATTCAGTTGTCTTCACATGTTGGAAAGAAATCTATTTGTCTACACGTGAAGATGATTGATGGAAGTGTTTTCAAAAACTCAGCCCAAATAATGTGGTTTTCATAACATGCATTCAAAAAAATAGATGCAGCCCCCTTTTCTCCTTTTCAAAGAAAAATGGACACATCAGTCCACAGCACAGCCAGCTCACTGTCAAGAGCATAAGATTCTTAGTTGGTGAAATTAATATCAAGCTGGATTCCAATGCCGACTTCACAGACCTGATGCAAAATTGATAATCATTTGGAAAATGGCATTTAGTGTTTGTTTAAGAAGAAGGAATTCCTTAGACCATTACTAAAATCAGATGATGGGACTGTTTGTAAATATATATACACGATATAGGAATAAGATTATAGGAAACATCACCATGTAGATATATTTGTGATTAAATTGTTCAAAACATTCTAGGGTTAATTGGTCTCTCTCTCTCTCTCTCTCTCTCTCTCTCTCTCTCTCTCTCTCTCTCTCTCTCTCTCTCTTCATCTCTATTTCTCTGTTTGTATGTGAATGTATCCCTAAAGAATACCTTTCATGACAAAGACTGATCATCTTCAATATTTTAGAAAACAAATAAAAATATAGACATCACATAAATTCCAATAACCAATGCATGCATTTTTACATATGTGTGCATGTGTGTACATGTATGTGTTCCTATGTATGTATATGTGGATGTGCCTGAATGTGTGTGGAGGCCAGAGATCAAAGTTTGATGTCTTCCTCAATAGCTCTCCACCTTAGCTGTTGACACAGGTCTGACAGTAAATCTGGGACTCACTGATCTGACTAGGTTTATTAATCAACAACTATGAGGGGTCTACCTGTATGCGCCTCCCCAGTGAAGGATTACAGATGTGTACGTTATGCCCAACTTTTTAATGTGGGTGTTAGGGATCCAAAATCAGGTCCTCATGCTTGTACACACTGAGACATCCCATCAGCCCTTCAATGAGAACATTTATAAACATGGACTGTCAGTTATTTTTCTGTCAAGTATATCTTTCTCTCTCTAGACAGATACATTAAGAGACCTGAATTTATAGGCAAAAATTTTTGCAGCTCTCTCTCTCTCACACACACACACACACACACACACACACATACACACACACACTACACATACACACACGCACATACAGCCTGGTTGCTTCATCCATCCTTCTCGTAAACATTTTTCTAAATCAACAAAAGCGTTCTTCTGAGGATGACAGCACCTCCCTTTCAACTACAGACCATCCCATGTGCCAGAAACAAACCGTTTGTAAAAGTCACTGTAGCACTGGGACACTTTGTCACAGCATCTTAACCCATATCTTAGTGTAGCTACAATATGTTTGTGGGAGGGTGGAGATTGCACAGTGGTTAACAGCAATAAATGTGTAAGCCTGAGGCTATGAGTCCAGATACCAGCATCTACGTAAAAAGTACATAGGTATGTACCTATAGGGCTAGTGTTAAGGGACTGGAGACAAGAGGCTCACGGTGGCTTACTGAATGGCAATTATCAAGGGAATATGGTAGAATGAGAGAGCAGGACATTCGATATCCTCCTCAGGCCTATACATGTGGAGGTAAGTATATGTACATGTATGTACCTGTATGAATACAAGACACACACACACACACACACACACACATACTACCATGGCTCAGAAACTCACAGGCCCCCAAGTGTGCAATAGGCAACACCTTAATAAATGAATGCAACAGCTGTAAAATCCCTCAGTTTGCTTACGTTTTCTCCGTACACTCACTGGTTTTCTCCATTTTGGTTTTGACCAGTTGTAACCTTTCTTTATTCCTTCAAATCAGAGAGAGAGAGAGAGAGAGAGAGAGAGAGAGAGAGAGAGAGAGAGAGAACGAGAACAGAATTAATCATTCAAAGACATATTGTAATTCTCTGGGCCTTATATGAAAGCTGCATTCAGATACTGTTTTCAAACTTGAGATCCTAGAAATGGGGCACAATTCTTAACAGTTTAGTCATGTGCAGCTTGATGCCAGAGTTAAATTTCAGTTCTCCCTGTGACTTGGGCTGTGGCCTCAGGAGGGCGCCTCCCTTTGAACACCTGTGAAGGCTAATTCCTGCTAAGGGAATGATAAATGTGGGGCACGTAGCTACAAATCCAACCCAGGGTCCTGCTACACTGGAAGTCAAGGCATGCTCTCAACTTCCATGTGGAGAGCTTTTCTTAGTCTCTGTTCTCTTACAGTTGTAAAATGAACCCCTCACATGTTTCATCTAACACCAGATGGGCAATGGGTTGGGGTGAAGGGACTTTAAGGAAGCCTAGTAGGATCTTTTGTTGGGTTTTCTCTTTAATTATCCAAACTCATGGGCCACCATGGTCTACAAAGCAGGCTCCAGATCTGCCAGGACCACACAGTGAGAGCCAGTCTCAGAAATAAAATGAAATAAAATAGAACAAAATCAAATAAAGCAAATGACAAACAAATCTTCAGTCTCTCCTCACTGGGTAATTTCAAAGCTACTTCTGAATTTTTAGGAACATGCTGGAACCACATGCTACTTTCAGCAAACTCATTCATTGCTTACCAATGGGGTGTATTCTGAGAAATGTGTCATTAGGTGATTTTGAAACCCTACAGAGCAATACCCTCTCATGAGGCCACACTCAGACATGTGGGGTGTCGCTGTCATGACCACTATTATGCAGTTCCTGACTATATGCACTGACAAAATATGCACCAGTCTTTATTGCTCTCGGGGCAAGTTACCCAAAGTTCAGTAGCATAAAACATCACAAGTTTATGTAAGCATTATGTCAGTTAGATGTCTGATGTGGCTGAAGTCCAGCTGTCCACTGCCCTTCACCTGTTCCTGGAGTCTCTAGGAGACAACCTATTTCCTTGCCTGACCCAGGTTCTCAAGGTCATCACAGTCCTTGGTCCCTTCTTGGTGGGTTTCAGGCAAACCCACCAGGCCTGAATCCTTCTGACTATTGCTTCATAGCCATTTCCCTTTCCTGCGTCTCAGAAAGGTTCTCCACTTCTTAAGACCCATAAAATCAAATTAGTCACCCCTACACCAATGGTCAAAAACAACCATAGTCCCTGTCAAGGTTTCTAGCTTAATCACATATGTAGAGAGCGTCCTTGTCATTAAGATAACAGGTTCAAGGGCAAGGAGAACCTCAGGGGAGGTCACCAAAGTCTACTCTGTTATACATAATAACAATTGTAATTCTGGAATAAGTAACGTATCAGGAATATCAAAAACATATGAACGTCAGTGTTTCCTTACTTCTCTGTTTCTTGGATTTTCTTGCAGGAATGTTCCTCCGGGTGTCCACTGCTTCTAGAAGACGGTAAATGGCAATGAGGAAAGAAATGATGAACAGAAGAAGTTACAGCCCTCAGGACCATTCACACTGCAGAGGCCTCGCCTACAGCAGCGATCAGATTGCCATTTCTTTTCTCCCTCTAGTAGAATCTAAGCCCAGTGAACTGACAATTGGGAATCCAAGGAGGGTCATGGACATTTTTGGCCCTCCCCCTGTCCCAACCTCCCTATGAGACATTTTATATGTTAACACATTTTTGTACAAATAAAATGAGAATTTGGTAGGCAGTGTTCTAGGCAAGCCCTCATCGGTTCTTTGACACACTTAAGGACTTTGGTTGGGAATGCACACTGGATTGAGAATAGTTGGCCTGAACTTTCTTCCTCCAAAGCAGCAGGCTCATACTCTGTAGGGACCTTTGTCATGGCCTTAGCATAGCACAGCCGCTTTATTATCTAGCTGCAAAAGGTTAGTCAGCAGCCCTGGGTGGCAGGGAAGAATGGGTGTGACTCAGTACCTCAAAGCATCAGACGAGATAAGTTATGGTTTTAAGAGTTTAATTTTTCAGGCAACCTTATCCGAGATACCTAACACTAGGGATATGGAACCACAAGATACTACCTCCTGTACAGGCAGCAACCCCAGCAGAGAGATAAGGACATCAACCCACCAACAAAACTTTCTACCCAAAATTTGTTCTGTCTAAAAGAAATGTAGGGATAAAGATGGGGCAGAGACTGCAGGAATGGCCAACCTATAACTGACCCAACTTGAGACCCGTCCCATGAGCAAGAACCAGTCCCTGATACTATTAATGATACTTTGTTATGCTTACACACAGGACCCTAGTATAACTGTCCTCTGAGAGGCTCTACCCAGCAGCTGACTGACATAAATGCAGATATCTATAGCTAAACATTGGACAGAGCTCAGGGACCTTTATGGAAGAGATTGGGAAAGGATTGAAGGCCCTGAAGGAGAAAGAAACTCCACAGGAAGACCAACAGTATGAACTAACCCAGAGCCCTGGGAGCTCTCAGAGGCTGAGCCACCAACCAAAGAGCATATAGGGGCTGGACCAGGGCTCCCGGGACAAATGTAGCAGAGGGCTGCCTTGTCCGGCCTCAGTGGGAGAAGATGTACCTAATCCTACAGACACTTGATATACTACTGTGAGGGAATACCCATGGGAGGGGGGCTCAACCCTCTCAGAGGTAAAGGAGAGGGAAATGAAGGGAAAGACTCGAGGTGGGGGAATGACTGGGACTTGGGATGCAGAGTTTGGGATATGAATTAATTAATTAAAAAAAGAGTGCAATTCTTCATCTACATGTGACCAACTGACTCCACCTTCTCCCACGTGGCTCTGTAACCGTTTCTTGCTTCTCTCCAGCTCCCAGCAAGAAAATGCAGAGGACTGGATTCTTGGATGGAATGGACCAGAAGCTACTACTCTATCTGGAGCTGGGTGCTTATCGGCTGGAGCCGTCCCTAACCCCTGACCCCTGGGCAGACTTATCTACTCCTTACCTCCTTGGCTGCTTCCCATCCTTGCTTCCAGGTCTTCTGGCACATATGTTGGGGAACACATGACACAGGAACATTTCGTTTCACTTGTGGGCTGCTGTGCTCCTGGGCCAAAATTGTGGGTGTACATAGGTTTGTTATCGGATTTTTAATACTGGGGACCAAGCTCATGGCTTCATCTGTGCAAGGCAAGCAGGCTACCACTGAGCTACACCCTCAGATTTTTTTTTTTATGTTTCATTTTTAGACAGGGTGTCACCTAATTTTCCAGGTTGCCCTTGAACTTACTCTAGCCCAAGCTAGCCTTGAACGTTGATCTTCTATTGCCCACCCCCAAGGGTGACACATGACCTTTTTGTAAGTTTATTGATCCCACCTCTTCTCTTGTTCCTCAAAAATATTTTTACATTCTCCCTCTGTCTTTCAGTTCCTGTTTTTAATTGTTCCTCTCCTGTCTTGGCCCCTTTGTCAGAACGGTATCTGTTTGATTATTCTAGGGCACAGTCACCTTGTCTTTCATAGAACAGCAGGTCAGAAGCAAGCTCTTCCAACCCCTCTCTTGGTTCCGTCGTGATCTAGCACCCTGGATACTTACCCTACCCAGGAAAATTGCTGTACATGGATCTCGAGACAGAGACAGAGAAGAGCCCCCCCACTGCTATCTGACGGCACAGATAGTCTGAACTAAAAAAGAGCCACTTTCTGGAAAAATAAAAACAACAACGGAAACTAAGAAACAAACAGAACGTCTGCTCCAGCAATCACACCCAAGATCAAATAGAGCCATTCTCTTTCCACATCTGCATTATTTCTCATTTCCCACGGTTAATTTACTACATGTAACCATAAAGAAAGATTTAACATTCTTATCTTCCACAAGGAAGAATAAAACTGTTCTTTGAAAACAGTCAAAGGTAACCTTTACTGATTTTACCAATTCCAAACCCTTCCCATTAGGCCACTGACTACCTACTCACTAATCATGCATCTGAATCTACCCAATCAGAAGAGGCAATCCAAATTTGAAATCCAGCCAATCAGCAACAGTCACTCTCCAAATGCTTGGATGATTGTTTCAGGGTAGCCTGTGCATAACCACTTCTGTTTTGCAAAGTCTGCAGACCCTGAACGACCTGCTTCTCGAAGCTCCAGGTACAAGCAGCTGTGGCCTTGTCTGTGGAAGCCATATGCTCTGAGTGCTTCTGTCTCCTCCCACCCCTCCAGTCCTTTACTCAGCAGGCTTTCAGCTTAGATATGAGAGTGGTAGTCTCCAGCTTCCGCGTATGATGTTCTCCACAAGATCATCGGAAGGCTTTTTGGGAGTGTCCTATACATGCAAATTCTAGACCACTTGTGCACAATTCAGATAGTGTTTCTGAACCACCACGCCAAGTGACTCAGTCTCAACTGGAACTTGTTTCATCACACTTTTATTTCCGAGTCAGGTTAGTTAAAGATGTGTGTAGAAATCAACGTAAAGAAACTTCTATCTTAATTTGTAGGGTACAGCATGTAGCAAATATTCTGTCTCTGTGTTTATTCTTGCTACATTTAGTCACAGAAACTTTTAAAAAGTGTTTTTTCCTTGTGTCGTCTGCCCCTGATTCTCCCATCTTTCTGAATATTAGAAGATCACGGAACAAAGCAAACAGATTGATGTGAAGGTCCGACAAGTTCCCGAGTCAAGCCAGCCTCACAAACTAATGAATGTGGACCCGCCAGTCGGGAGCCAGACTACAAAGAAGCTTGGTCCTACTCTGCCATGGAACACTCGCAAAGGCACATGGGTGGCTTGCCGTTCTGTGAGGATAAGTCCTTTTCCTCACTGTGTATGTAATCTTGAGTTAACGACTATCAGGTCATTGACTACATGTTCCCCTTTTAGCCTCTGCCTCTCTTGAGAACCCTGTAGTGCACACATGGCAACACATTGTTCACACTTAGAACCACACATGCTTCTTCCATTTGCCTCAGGGTTGCTTTCGCAAAGCCAGTCTCCCATGGCAGAACCTGCAGCTCCTCCTGTGCTCTCACAATGATTCTGAGTCTTGCATCTAATAATCGGCAGGATTTAACTAATGATTCCACTTCACAATGGAATGGGGGGCTTCACATGTTTGTCAAATAGCTCTATGAAACAAGAGAGGGGGTTCTCCAGTGTTTCCATGTCCCTAGTATTTGTCATTCTAGACTATTCTCTGGGGAACGTTGCTTTCTTTGACAGAACCCCTCAACCTTGAAGTTGAGATCTTTCTACAGATGGAACTGCCAGATTATGTGAACACAGATGTGTTTCAGAGGTCCTGAAAGGTCCATCTGTGCTTGTCTCTCTAATCAATCGGTCTCAGCCACCAGGATCTGACTAGGTGTGATGAAAGCCCTTGTTCCTTCCCTGAACTGCCTGGCCTAATCACAGTAGCTTCTCCGTCTCTCCTAAACTCGTTATCTTAGTACTTTCATGTTCTACTTTTGCTTGATGACCCACGTAATGTCACTTGCTTGAGAAGACCAGCAGCTCATCTAGGCATTTATTTTCTATGGGGTGTCGAGCTCTAGAGTGCTACTGGAGATGTCAACCCCATCTAGGGTGGGCCCCACACTCAGGAGTAGTTGACCACATAAACTTTGTGGGTTTGGGGGGGGGGGTTCAGGCTTCTCTTGTTTTGGTATTTTTCGTCCTTTTGGTTTGTTTGTTTTGATTTTTTTTTTAAGAGAGAGCAAGAGACTCACAAATATAGGAGAGAGACAAAATTTGGAGAAGTTCTGGGATGAGTTGGTGATAGGAAAAGAATACTACCAAAAGACATTGTATAGCATTATATTAAGCCAATAATTTATTAAACTATTATAACTTCCCTTTTCACTCCCCATCCACAGACACAATTCTCTCAAACCATTGATCTGTAACCCTCGCTTAATGAAGTAGGCTTAGGAGGTTGGATTCAGTGTTCTCTTACAGGAAAGACATTTTCAATATAGACACTACTTAACTGTCTCTCTTGTAAGCTTCAAATGATGGACTTCCCAATGGAGAAACCAAGAATGGAAAGTCCCTATACTGGAGCTAGGGAGATGGCTCAGCAGGGAAGAGCTCGTACTGATCTTCCAGAGGACCTGAGTTCAGTTCCCAGCACCAGTATCGGATGGATCACAACCACCTGTAACTCTATTCTGGTTATCACACCCTCTCCTGGCCTCTAGGAGTTCCTCATATGCACATGCACAAACCACACTTAGACACACGTGCATACACAGACTTTAAAACAAATCTTTAAAGGTTCCTATACTCCTAGGGAAATGCATTATTCTTTGATTATATAAAGAAGTAACAACCAGAATACTCCTAATTAATCATTGAGCTTAAAGGCCAGCATGTGGACTTATACAAGCCAACCAACGATCCATATAGTCGAGCTTCTGGACAGCCACCAATCAGAAACAGCCACACTCTACTTCCCACTAGAAATCAACCAGTACCCCCACACCCACAGCCACTTATGAAGCTTCACCAGTTGACTCAGTTTGATGTTTGCACATATACCCTACAATTCAAGGGTCCATTCTAAGAGTATAGGACTCACAAACAGCTCTTCCTGAGTTTAAAACAACTTGGTTAGTACCAGCTGAAAATGGTACTCGGGAAGGTCTTTGGATTTTCTCTCCCTGGCATCTGCTGTCTTCTTCATCATCTGTCTTTACCTCTGCAGTATGCATTATATTTTACATTGCTTCTGTGTTAATATTTCCTAGCTCTATTCTTCTGGGGTTCCCCTATCTTATGTAATACTACATTCACATGCTTTCTAATTCTCTGTAATATTCTTTTTCTTCTCTCCCTAAGCATTCCTATTTGGTAAGTAAAGCATCTTTACACTGGGCCCTTGCAGAATCCCTTGAGTATCAAAAGACCTTGAACTTCCACATTGGGTTCAGATCACAAGAACCTGACCACTTGTCTCAGAGAACGTACAGCCCATGTTGAATCATCTAGAAACTCGACCTCTGATCTTGTCCTTTTCACGTTCTGAAACATTCCAGCATCTTATTTACTTCTATGTATCTAGTGTCTTAAATTTGTAACAATTACCCCTGACAAAGTCTTAAGAGTTTTAGGAATGAAGGGATGATATATGTATCAAAGAATGTCTGAAAGTATATGGTCAAGAGAACACGAAGTGTATGGTCCAAATAGCTTTGGGTTTTACTGAATTGTATCAGACAAGTGATTCAATTATTCCTCTTTAAGCATTTTTGACAGGTTTGTGGAAAAAATAAGAAAAATGATTAATCAGCATAGGAATGCTACATTACTTGGTTTCCATGGAGACCAAGAAATTAGAACAAGAAATTGTCCTATGGTTTCAATATATTACCGCCTTAGTGACTGTGAAAAGACAAAAACAAAGGGTGTTGTCCCACTCACCAGATTTCTACAAAAGTGACCTGTGAGCATCTAACAAATGATATTCTCTCATGGTATTTTTCAAGACATTTTGCCACCCTAAAATTACCCAGAATGCCATAGGCAAGTAAAAGAACAGTAGCCAGCACATGACCCTCCCTTCAAGGAGATGTGCACACAGAGCAAACACAGCAGGAAACCCCGGCTCAGAAATCAGCCTCCACCACCCTGCAGACCACACAGTGCTCCCCTCGCTCACCTGCTTCATGTCTCAGGGATGAGGACAGGTTGTCCTGGGGCTCTTGGCCATCACATATTTGTTCACAAGAACTACTTCCATCTGTAGGAAACAATGACTCAGAATGACCAAGAAAAACCACAGTAGGAGAGCCACCTGCAGGGAATGACATGTTTTGGGTCTAAAGTGAAGGTTAACATGGCTTCTTCTCTGTCACCAGAGAAGGACTGGCCACCCATCTGTTCTTTCCTTGCACATCTCATTCCCCATTATTTTGATACTTAGTACTGCCTCTATGACTTCTTCTGAGTATGTAAAGAACAGGGTCAGATGGGAGAAGGGGTAGGGTCTTTCTCTCTGGCAGACTCATAAGTAAAGACTCACCTCCTCCATTGCATTGTGGGAGGCTAGGCATCTCCTCTGCTTGTTCATCATTCATATTGGAATTTCCAGGACTACAGGATGCTGAAGAGAAATAAGGAGTCAATAAACCATGCAGAGGGACCAGATGATACCTCAGTGTGCTCAAGTAGAACCATGAAGTCCAAGGAATATAAGAAAATCAGAGTACAAGGAATCCAAATGACAACATTGACTGTGACACAAATAGCCAGAAGACCAAGATATGGTAGTTTCCCAATAACCAATAGTTTGACATGAATAAAGGGCCCACATATTCTACCCATATTCAACCCATAGGTTGTTCCAAGCAACAGTCACAAGTATTTTTCCCTATTTCCTACAACTGGCAAAGGATAAAGTAACTAAGAAAATTTCTCTCTCTCTCTCTCTCTCTCTCTCTCTCTCTCTCTCTCTCTCTCTCTCTCTCTCACACACACACACACACACACACACACACACACACACACACACACACTTCTCCTGATGGACAAGAGAGACAGAAAGGAATTTGGAAACTTCAAGGAGGAAAGTACTCAAACATATGACAACAGGAAGTTGTTGAAGTCAAGGAGAGAGTAAAGTTTGCCAAGTGCATTTTGCTGAGTGTTTCCTTGAGTTGGAGAGAATGACTTTGATGGAGCAAGACTGAATAAGAAAAGGAATCTGAGTCTAGGGGTTTTTGTGTAACCTTAAGTCAAAAACAAGAGATCTGTTTTATGGTGCTGGAAAGATGGTTCAGTAGATAAGAGTACTTGCTGCTCTTCTTGGGGACTCAGTTACTATTTCTAGAATCATGTGACAGCTCACAACTGTCTGCATTTCCACTTCCAGGGAATTAGACAGGCTATTGTATCTCTCCTGGGCACAGAGCAAGTAAATAGTATATAGGTGCACATGTAGACAAAACCCTCATACATATAAATTGAGAGGGGGGTTCTGATTTGGTTTTTTACATGGAAAAGAAAAAAATGGACAGGGTTGATATGAGTAAGACTGGTTACATTGGGGAGGGGCATTCAGTCACACTCTGTCAGAGAATAAGAAACAGCGTCCCATAATGAGACGAAGAAACCAGCAGGGGAGGGAGGACCTCCATTAAGACAGTTATCATGTGCGACTTTGCAAATATGTCATCCTGAAGTTCCTGAAGCATCCAGATGGAGAAGGCTATGGAGGAGCCATGAAGATAGCCAGGCCTGCAGATGAGGAAGCTGACAGGCAAGTGTGGAGGCTCATGGTTGGGGATCACTAACCTACAGACGGGAGCAGGTAAGAATGCCTGGGAGAGACTGATTGCCCCGCACATTTTTCAATGCCACTCTGAAAGGTGGGGACACCACAGTCTGAAAACTCACAGTTCATTTATTCACCTTAGGCCAGAAGTTGGTTACAGCTCCTACCTCAGTCCCTCCAGAGTCTCAAACTGTTTCCTCCCTTCCCAGAAGTTAAGTTTTGCCCTCAACTGAATTAAAATGTTGTTGTTGTTGTTGATACATTCATTTTGGGGTGGGAGAGTCTCTCACATACCATGGCACATATGTAGAGGTCAGCAGATAACTTATAGGAATCAGCCCTCTCCTGTAGAGATGTGAGTTCCAGGGAACAAACTCAGGTCAGCAGGCTTGTCAGAGAGTGTCATTTAACAGGACTCCTGCTGGTTTTTAATTCATTCTTCCTCATTTTTCTCTGTGTGTAGGGCTGATAATTCCTCTATGATATCTATTAGCAGCTCTGCTTTATATCATTTTCTCCACATTTTAAACTCTGCACCTCATGTTATAAGTGAGCCTAGACCTTCTCTCTTGTTGGGTTCATTTCCCCAGCTCAGTCTGTTCTCTTTAGTTAGCTTGCTGTTTCTGATAAGGTTGAATCTAAACATTTCCTCTCTTTCCTTTCTGCATATTCTGCTCATCATCCTTTCATATCATAAAAGCCTCTGTTCACTGTGGATGCAGAGGACATTCTCTTCCCAAGTCCTCCTCAAAAGTCTTTCCCAGGAGTTTTCTCAGTTTCTGGTTTTTTTGTTTGGGTTTTTTTTTTTTTTTTTTTTCACCGTGTCGACACTCCTGGCCCAACCATGGAAAAGTACCTGAAGGAAATCAGTGCTCCTCAGTTGTGTACCACAAATGGTGACATAGGACTCCATGTCTAGTTAGGTGAAACACTGTCACTCATATTTCAAGATCCTTAGCTGCCTCTAGAGTTCTCAGCTCCCCTCTCTAGGTGTGTGGTCTATACTCAAGACAGATCTCAAACAGCTTGATGTGAAGCTTTTACACTGTTTGTATCTCCTGAGAAAATTAAAATATTAAACATCATCTAGCCATCTATGGGGAGGATCAGGAGGAGTGAAATGAATGGGTGGTTGGATGGATCGATGGATAGATGGTTGGGTGTATGGATGGATGGATAGATGGTTGGATGGATGAGTGGATGTTTAGATGACTGATGGATGGATATAAATAGTTGGATATATTGGTAGATATATAGATGGCTACATGCTTATGTGTGTGTGTGTGTATGTATGTATGTATGTTGGGAATGGTCATTACAGAAGGATTAAGGCAGGAAAATAGCATCAGTCATTTAATTAGTGTTCTAAAAACATAATCACCTTCCCCAATGACTGATGGCAATCTGGGCCTCTCTTCAACATCTCTTCCATTCATCCTCTGATGAGTCCTGTGATTGTCAGAAACTGAGGAGAGGCAAGATAATGATCAAATCAGACAGTGATGGAGAAGAGGCCTCCAAGCACTCTCTCTGGGTTCTGGTGCCCAGCACACAGGTGAGTTACTTCACCTCATCTGAGATGCTCGCCCTCACCCACCCAGAGCTTTGCTGTGTCCATTTCCTTTCTGTTCACCCCTATTCCTCTCTTCTCATCTCTGGTGTCCCCAGTGCCCTTCTTCTATGACATAAAGCATTGTGGAACAAGAGTTCATCCTTCTAAATGTGTAAGCTTGTGGAGATACATGACATGATTTGCAGAAACTTTTTGAATAACCATTCAATGTAAAAACAAGATTTTGTGAAGGTACAACTGGCTTTCTCAAGGCTTGAGTGGCTGAACCTCGGCTCTTGCCTGCTCTTTCTCTGGGGAGCAGGTAACATGAAGTAGACATGAACAGGGAGAAGGGAAAGAAGGCTACTGGGGATTTCAACTGTGAGCCGAGTCGCATTTCAGTTACACATCCGGGTGCACACTGGACTTGGGTGTTTCTATGCAGTCTGCTAACACTTCTTGTACCCAGGAAGGTTAGAGACTGACAGGCAGTGGGGATGCTTACATCATGGTTTATATCTCTTCAAAATGATCAGAGGAGAATGAAGGCCAATTTCAACTTAAAGTAAAGACAGAAGACGTTTCCAAGTGACACAGCTATGACAGGAAAATCAGGGGGCTTCTGTAGGGGAAAGGAAGGAAGAGACAGGAGGGAGGGAGAGTGGGAGAGGGAAGGGAGGGAGGGAGAGGGGAGGGAGAGAGAAGAGAGGGAAGAAGGGAGGGAGAGAGAAGGAAGGGGAGGGAGGGAGGGAGAAGGAAGGGGAGGGAGGGAGAAGGAAGGGGAGGGAGAGAGAGGGAAGGGAGGGAGGGAGAGGGAAGAGGGAGAGAGAAGGAAGGGGAGGGAGAGAGAGGGAAGGGAGGAGGGAGAGGGAAGGGAGAAAGGGAAGCAGGGAGGAAGGGAGGGAGGGAGGAAGAAGAAGAGAAGGGAGGAAGAGGAGAGGAAGGGAGGGAGAGAGGGAGGGAGAGGGAAGGGGAGGGAGAGGGAAGGGAAAGGGAGAGAAGGGAGAAAGTTACCTTTCAAGGATAAAAGAAAGAAGAAGAAATAGAGGAATGGAGAGAGAAAGAAGAGACTCTGCTTGAACTGAGTCAGGGAAGCCATTCTGGTTACAGAGAAGCACGGCCCTGAAGAGGACGCAGTGCTTCTCCAGGCAGGATGAGTAAGGAGAAACTGAAAAGCTGCTGTTCTGCCAGCAACTCAGGAAGTGGCTTGGTCCTTGGGTAGCAAGTAAGGAGTGAAACACCAGCTCCTGACCCTCGACCCTCACCCTCGGGGCTGCATTTCAAGATGATCAAGCAAAACGAATAGGAGCCATACCCAAATCCTGCAGAAACCAGTCTTCACAGGAACTGATGAGTCAAACCTTCCACAAGGGAGAGTCCTCTAGAGGTAGGGAGCTGGGAAGCCGAAGCTACAGGGAGCCAGTGGGAACAGAGGCTGTACTCTGCAACTTGGTTCTAAAAGCCCACCCTGTTCTCACAATCTCGGCTGACACATGCTGCCCTCTCAGGGTCTGCCCCACCTGGGCTCCCCTTATGATCTCTCTACTCTTCAAAGAAGGAAACTGAAGTAGGACTCTGCTGAATGATGCATTTTGCATGTTTACTATTGCAAATGTGTGCAAGCATCAGAGAGAGTTGGCTCCTGTCTAAGGAAACTGATCCTTCATGCTGTGTTTTATAGCATGAGAATCAGGTCCTGGCTGAGCAGTGATCTCTGTGTTACTTGGCCTACGTGTAAGCTCCTGACTACATGGGCCATTTGTGTTTCCTATATCGCCCCTGAGCTTGGCAGGACATAGTCTCTCATTACATTATATGTCAACTATCAATGAGAAAAATTAATGGATGGATGGATGAATAAATGAATGAAATTGTCTTTCATTCCCTGAAGCAGGTGAGAGCTATAGTTACCATTCAGGAAGAAGTGTTTTAGAGTCTCCTTTAAGTCGGGGTAGGCCTTCAGATGCGGTTTGCTGAATATGACTTTCAGAAGATCCCGGCTAAACTTCTTCTGTACATCACTGAGGATGTCATACACCACCATGTCCACCGGGACCAGGTTCTTACATCTTTCTCGACATTCCTGAAAATATTGAATGCAGAATTACGTCATGATGGATTTATGGGCTACCTGTTGGTTCAAGTACCATTTCTTTTCTTGTAAAATGTCTGAGGTTTGCAAATGCCAAGGTGACGTCTTACATGTCCTCTGTACTAACAGAGCCCTGCTCATCTGGAAGGTGCTCTGATGGTGATAAATAGTAGACAGGGAAGAGAAGGTTTGAAGAATAATCAAATGATATGTCTGTAAGAGCCACAGCCTAACAGACCATGAGTGGAAGTCTTGGGGACCAGACAATTAACTCCCCGAAGACTGAGCTGGTCTGAAGAGCTTGAAGCAACCAAGTGAGCATCCTAGTCACAGGGCAAAGAGAATGCATAAAGAAGAGAAGTCTTTGTTATCACCAGGAGATTCCATCACTGATCTTTACCTCATCCTAGGGCTTCAGAGTTGCCTGAAGAACCAGAAACAACTTGAAGATAGAGAAGCAAACAGGACTCCCCACGTTCTCTCCTCACATGACCCAATTGCCTCAGGCTCTGGGATTTGCAATCAGTAGGGTTTGTAAGGCAGCACTGCTTAGGTCCTTACATTGTACATGTGACCCCGGGATGCTCTGCACTTTGGACCATTCTTGCTTGCTTTCCATCTCTGTCACCAAGTGTCTCAGCCTCAACTACTGCAGAGGTGGGTGTAAATGTGATATCTCCCTCTCCGGTTACCTTCTGACTTACAAAGGTGAAGTCCCCTCCTCCCTGGAGGTGCTTCAGCCTGTTGGCTGCACTCAGAGCTACAGTGTAACACAGCACAGGGCAGGCTTGCTGTCAGGACTGAGTTCATTCTCCACACTCACCTGAAACCTCTGCTCTGAGATGAAGTCTCGGTCTCTAAGACTCATGAGGAAAGGAAATGGCTTGGTGATGGCGCTTGCTATCTCCACCTTGTTTTCTTTGAAGTGCTTGAACATGAGCTGATAGTCATCTGACTCCTCCTCATTCTGGTTCTCTGGAATTGTCCTAAGGAATAGATTCCATGCAGAAGTAGATACTGGTTTACAAGATGCCACCAATGTTTGGATAATTTCTGACATGAAGAATGGTCTGTTAATGTAAAATTTAAAAAAATTAAACATCTTACATAGTGATACACATTGTGATGCTTTGGGTTCAGTTTGTTTGGGACAGGGTATCATCTGTACCTCTGACTTGCCTGGAAGTTACTATGTAGACAAGGCTCTCCTCACACAGAGATTTCACCTGCCTTTGCCTCCTGAGTGCTCAGATTCAAATCATGTTCCATCACATCCAATACTGTAATTAGTTTTAATTGTCAGCCTGACACACTCTATAATCATCTTGGATTGTGTGAGTCTTAATAAAGAATTGTCTAGATTAGTGTGGTCTATGCGTATGTCTTTCCAGGGCTGTTGTCATTATGCTAGTTGATATGGATAGATCCAGTCCACTGTGGGCAGCACCAATCCCTAGGCAGGGCATCCGGGGCGGCATTAAGCATAGGGGAGCAGGCTGAGCACTGACAGCACACTTGCGTTCATTGTTCTCTGCTCTTGATTGTGGACATGACCCCAACTGCTTCAAGTTCCTGCCTAGACTTCCCTGCAATGAAGGCCTATAACCTAGACCTGTGGGCTAAGAAGTTCTTTCTCCCCTAAGTTGTTTTGTGTCAGGGTATGCTATCACAGCAACAGAAATGAAACTGGAACACAGTCTATAGACCTCTGGGTAAATAGAAATGACCAAAAAAAAAAAAAAAGCAGACCCTCTTCTTCCAGTTCATCTGTAAAGGCAAAGCAGTTGACCCAGGATTTCTTCTCTCCTCCTGGTTCCCCATCTCTTGCAGTCATGGGGTCTCTCTGGCAGCTTAGAGCTGGCACTTATTAACCACACTATTCTCTGCTATACTGCCTGACATCTCAGGTAGCCAGTTCTCTCTGCCCAAGGACAGTGTCTAGGCCCAGAAGCCCAATGAGACATGGGAGTGTTTGTTCATGTAATTGACTCCATTCTGGGTGGTAAAGGGAAACAGATTATGATGTATAGTTCTATGACAGAAGTGAGAAATCATCTGGGCGTAGTCCAATGCCTGTAGTCACAGCATCCTACCTTCATGGCCAACATAGTGATTTCTTCTTTTTAATTTTACCTAATGTTAGTTCTGTTATAGTATCCGCACACATAGAGGTCTGAGACCAACTTTGTGGAGGTGGCTCTCTCTTTTCTCTCTTGTATGGGTTCTGGGCATCAAACTCAGGTCCTGATACCTGGTCAGGACCTTTATCCACTGAGGCGCCTTGTTGGCCTTTACCTAGTGACTTCAAGGTTTACCTGAGCTATACAGTGAAACCTTGTCTCAAATAATGAAGAAATAAATCAATTCCTAATACAAAAAAAGGGAGCGGGGGAAAGGAGGGCTGGTGAGAAGGTTCAGTGGACAAATGTCCTTGCCTTATAGTTTAATGGCCTGAGTTCAATCCTGGGACCCACAGTGTAGGAGAGAACCAGTTCCTGCAAGAAGGGGAGGAGATGAGCAAAAACACAGTAAGTATGAAGATGCCCTGCTGAAACCCACTAACTGAGATAACGAACAAGAAAACTAAATCAGACGCTGGAGAGATGGCTCAGTGGTTAAGAGCACTGGCTGCTCTTCCGAAGATCCTGAGTTCAAATCCCAGCAACCACATGGTAGCTCACAACCATCCGTAATGAGACCTGATGCCCTCTTCTGGTGTATATGAAGACAGCTACAGTGTACTTACATATAATAAATAAATCTTAAAAATAATAAAAAATAAATCTTTAAAAAAACTAAATCAGATAAATTAGGGTACAAGTTTACCTTTCGTTTATTTTAAATTTTTATATATTTTTTTAAAATTTCATACATGAATACTGTATTTACACCATTTCTCCTGCTCCCTTTTCCTCTCAATCTCCTCATGCCTTCTTTTCCCAATTTCTCTCAAAATCGTCTTTAATTACACACACACACACACACATACACACACATACATGCATACATACAACCTGCTGAGTTCATTTAGCGTTGCCCCCCCCATGCATATGTATTTAGGGTTGACCACTAGACACTGGATAACCTAACAGAGGGTTCATTCCTGGAGAACACTGGTTGATTTTCTCTTTCTTTACAGCCATTAATTAACTATAGCTCTTCCTCTAGGGGTGGAGCCTGGAGGGTTTCTTCCTCTAGGGGTGGAGCCTGGAGGGTTTCTTCCTCTAGGGGTGGAGCCTGGAGGGTTTCTTCCTCTAGAGGTGGAGCCTGGAGGGTTTCCTCCTCTAGGGGTGGAGCCTGGAGGGTTTCTTCCTCTAGGGGTGGAGCCTGGAGGGATTTCTCCCATCCACATCAGTACAAATCACCTGTGGCTGCCATTGAAGGAGCTTCTTTTTTTTCTTTTTTTTCTTTTTTTTTTTTTTAAGCACTTACAATGCCAACAGCTACATGCTAAATACTTGAGAATGATGCCTCTCGGGGTGTCGCCTGAGGAACCCTGACACTGCTCAAGACTCTTTCAATAAATTGTTCTAGGAACAATCCTCAAATACCATTTGCCCTTTTTCTCTTTCCTCCTCCCAAGTGTTGGGGGGAGGGGGGATTCGCAAACGCCCGTGGGCTGTGGCATCGCAGCAGACTGAACTCAGAGGCAAACAACCAGGCAGGAGAGTAAGGACTTTTGTGAGAAGGTAAAGCAAGACTATATCTTCTCCTTTGATTTTATTTTAGGAAATATTTTTATTTTCCATTAGGACGTAGCACTTGTGATAGTGATGAATTCGTTGCTACTACTTTTAATGGATAAATATTCCAAATGCCTGAAGCTGTAACTTATAATTAATGGTAGATCTCATTAAATTTAACACCAAAAGATAGCTTTTGGAGTCTCCATAATTTTTTAAAAGGGGTGTGGTTATGCACACCTTTAATCACAGACTTCGGAAGGCAGAGGCAGAGGGAGGAGAATCTCCGTGAACTCAAGGCCAGCCTGGTCTGTGTAGCAAGTTCCAGGCTAGTCAGGACTACACAACAAACAAGCATAAAGAATAACAAAGTTATCTGATACAAAAAACCCTTGAGAGGTTCTTTTTAAAAGAACCTAAAATTTACATGCAATAATGTAAAAAAAATATACAATAATTTTTAAGGAGGCTGTCTATGGATATGTGTTTGCTCATGTATATGTGCCTGGTATGTCTGGGCAAGGAGTCCAGTCTCTCTCCACCTTATTCTTTGAGATGGGGGTCTCTCACTGAACCTGAATATCATTAATTCAGCCAGATTAGCTGGCCAGCCATCTCCAGAAATCCAACAGTCTACATTTCCCTAATTCTGGAGTTAAAAATCACACACCACTCCATCCAGGTTTCATGTGGGTTCTAGGGATCTGAGCTGAGCTCCCCATAAAACCTGAGTTGGAACTAAATTATTTCACAGATGGTAAATTCAAATACTGCAGTTTCGCATTTGATGCTCTGACCCAACTAGAAAATGCAGCAAATTAATCAGAAATACAAAAGTGCCAAGGTATCAAAACCAAACTTCTTTTTTTTTTTTTTTGGTTTTTCGAGGCAGGGTTTCTCTGTGTAGCCCTGGCTGTCCTGGAACTCACTCTGTAGACCAGGCTGGCCTCGAACTCAGAAATCCGCCTGCCTCTGCCTCCCAAGTGCTGGGATTAAAGGCGTGCACCACCACCGCCCGGCTCCAAACTTCAAATGCCACAAAATAGTGAGTGGTGAACATGCACATGCACAAGTGCAAGTGCAAGCACACACGCACACATGCACGCATGCACACTGTTTAGAAAAAACAGAGACATACGATGGAAGTTTCTCCAAAAATCGTTCTCAAGAGGATACCCAGAATTGATCCCCAGTACTGAAGAAAAAAAAAAGAAAAGAAAACAAAGCGAGACAAAAAATAATAATAATGAGATGTGAATAGTTTAATAATAGCACAATTATAAAGCAGAGTATGTTTGAAAACTGCAATTAATGTAAATAAAGGAGGGTCTGGGGAGATGTCGCAGTTGACACAGGCCCTGCCACCAAGTCTGCGGACAGGAGCTTGCTCCCCTAAGACCTACGTGGTAGAAAGAGAGAACCAACTCCTGGAAGTTGTCCTCTGACATCGACAGACACACTGCGGCACTTGCACACACACAATAAATGAATGTAATTAAAAAAAAAAAAAACCGTGGGGAAGACAGGCAAAAGTGTGGCTATTGCTCCTACACTCAAAAGCACTGAAGTCTCAAAAATTATTCAATGTGAGACACAGCAAGGGCAGTGGCTAGGGGGAAACATATAGCTTTGTATATGTCAGGAGATAAGAGAGGTGTAAATGAACAATCTTATGAGGAGCAGTTTCATCCCAGTGAAAACAAAGATTCAATGAAATTAAAGTGGAAATCCATAACATTAAAAGAAGTGAGCATTATGCTCACATCAAAAACTACTTCTTTGGAAAGATCAATACATTATTAAATCTCTAGTCAGGCTAGGGAAGGAAAGACAGACACACACTATGAGTTCCACAGACAGTGAAGGGATAGGGAAGATTAATGCAGCCATCCCTACACCCATCGGACTGATAACCACAACAAAAATATCTTCAAAGACAGAAACTGCAAACACTCACACTCTGAGAGACAGATCACCTCAACCGGCTTATATGAGACACTGAGCCAGTGATTAGCCACACTCCTCGCTCCCAAAAGACACAGCACAATGTTGGTATCACTAATGGACTTGACCAAGTGTCACGAGAGAAATGATGCTTTCTTAGGACGTCTGCAGGACCAGAAGAAGTAGGCCCGACGGAGCCCCTGTTGGAGGACAACTAGCTCCATACACCTGTGCATGCACCTTTGTTTTGTCTCATCTTTTCTATTTTTATTTTGAATTACGTATGTATGTGTCTGTGTCAGTGTGTTTCCTGCATGTAAGTGCTGTGCCTGTGGAAGGCAGAAGAGGGTGTCTGGTCTGGAGTTGGCATTAGAGGTAGTTGGAAGCCCTAGGATAGGTGCTGGGGACCCAACCCATGCCCACTACTAGGGCAGTATGAGTGCTTAAACCTGGGCCATCTCTCCTATCGTGTGTGTGTGTGTGTGTGTGTGTGTGTGAGAGAGAGAGAGAGAATTTGCCATTTCTGACCAGCTCTGTAACCCGCAGGAATAGAAAGGGTTAAGAGCAACAACACACTCCCCACCTGCCCAGCTTTCACTTCCCCCTCCAGAGCCAGGAAACTCAGGACCTGACCTAAGTAGGACTTGTGTGGGCTCAGGCCAGAGCTGTCCTCAACCACAAGACTGGGAGATCGGCAACCGACAGGATCAGGTTTGAACTTATCCTAAATGATCTTTCTTGGTCAGAACTGTCCTTTAGAGTGAGGGTTAGAAAGAGAAGAGAAGTCAGAAGTCACAGTGAACCAGCCACTCCGACAGGAGCTCCCAGGAATTTCCACAAGGCACCAGACAAGCTAGGAGCAAGGAAGTGCAGTGGATGAGTTTGGGTGACCCATAGGACTCTCTGACAGCTTAGCCTACCACGGTGAAGGCTGCTTTGCCCAGTCCTTCATTTCCTTATGAGCTCACTGGCTCAAATATCTGCGGGCCTCGGACCCAGCCTGGGCGGTCCTAGTAACACATCTAAACACAGATCTTAGCAGAGACGAGGGACAAGAGAGAATGGAACTTACCTGCTGTTGAGTCCATTGTCTCCTCCTGCCATCCCCTACACAGACCCCCAAGGGACCCTGAACTTGGCTCAGGGCAGACCGAACGCCCTCTGAGTCTCTGGGAAGCCCAGAGAGAACTCCTTCAGGGGCCTCCAAAGAGTTGAAAAAGGAAAGTGAAATTGCTCAGCTATGACATCACTGCACTAACTGCCCCCCCCCTCCGTCTCTGCCCCAGTGGGGAGGAGCAAAGACAGCCCAAGTCCCCAGAAACCTGGGACCCCTGCTGCCCTCCAAGGAAAGAAGGCGGAAGGGTCTGTTTCAGCTAAGGGTTCAGAGCTGTCTAAGGCCAGCTGACTGGTTAGGATAGGAAGGAAGTGGCGCCATGGCCTTAAGTGGGGGGCGGTGCCCGGAAGGACCAGGAAGAGTCAGATTGTCTGCAGTCTCTCAGGCCTGTGGCTGTCCCGGCACCCTAGTGAGTCAGAACCGGAGGAGCTGGGACCTGATATTTGAGCAGCAGAGAGGGAAAAGTCAGAAGGTGTGGCTTCCTAAGGCGTTTGGAACTTCTGAAGGTTGCTAGAGTAAGAGACCGCCCCCAACCCCGCCCACACACTTCCACCAACCAAAGGCCAGTACAGAGAATCCAGGCAGAGCAGTTTGCTTACATGTACGATTGACAGCGAGGCAACACAGGGCTTCATATGGTCTTGAGAACAAGAAGCATCTCGTAGAATTCGGATGGGTCACAGCCGAGGCTATAGCCAGTCAGGGACAGTACAGTTTTGAAGAATGGGTGCCTTACATTTATTCTGCACAACTGTTGCCTTTACCCGGACCGCTCATTCTCATTCTGTAAGTTAGAAAGTCAGCTTGAAGTGGAAAGGTAAAAAAACAGGAGTAAAGATGCAAATAAAACAGAAACAACAAAGAGAAGCCTGGAAATACAGGCAAAACAGAATCAGAGACAAGGTGTCTAGGGATGAGGGCCTGCCCAGGGCTCCAGGCTTAGACCTCTGCTAAAGGGGAACAAATTACTGGCCTACAGCAACAGTCCCAAGAGTGCAGGGATGCAAACGAAGCCATACACCAAAAAAGGCCATTTTATGTCTTCATTTATATGACATTTCCACATTGGCCAAACTTAACTGTGTAACTGATGATCTGTGATTCCCTGAGGCTGGAATCTGGAAGGGGGTTTTCTGCCAAGAACAAGGGGATCTTAGGAGGCAGAGAACGTGGCTTGTGTGATCACTGTGGCGTGATTATATTTGGTAAAGTTCACCAAAATCATCACTTTAGATGAAAGCATTTTACATATCTATAAAACTGTGCTAAAATGTATCATTCTAATGGGCTCTCACTTGCTGTGAATTACCAGGTGAGGTTTTACCGTCATTACTATATTCTTAGTATGCACAGCTACGAATAAAATCTTTGCCCTTGTTCATATCTGTCTAATGTAATAATTTAAAAATTTTTCGAGGGTGGGGTAATTTTCTGGCACACAAGCATGCTTATGTTTCTTGTACATGCATGCACACGCACACACACACACACACACACTCACTATATTAACTGGACTTGCCTTGTTTCCTTCCTCCCTCAGTCCCCATCCCTGGGACACTCTGGGACAAGCCTACTGTTCTTACTGTACTTGGCTGCAAATTCTACTGTTGGTGTACAACACCATAGGAAGTACAGAGAAGCTCTGTCCTCTGTGGGATAGCCTTGGTTCAAATCTAAAACTACAGAGACCTTAGGGGGTCCTGGGTGGGGGTGGGGGTATCTCATGGATCAAATTCACTTGGGAAATATTAGACAGGGTTACACAGAACTCTTCTCAGTTGAAGACTTCTCAGAGACCCTAGCGCAGGCTCCTTAGAGAGTCAACCTGGTTGCTTTTTGTTTTATTTCAATTTTCTCATGTGGTGACCCTGACGAATTCAAGACATTTCAAAGATGCCAGCTCTGGTTCTTGTTGTTGTTCTTAATTTAATAATTTCTAGCAAATTTGTTCAGGGTAACGTTTACCCCAATCCAGTTTGAGAACATTTCATGGGGAATAGAGCCCCAGGTTGGGAAGGGAACAGTGGACATCCCCTTCCCGTGTTCTCCAGTGCTGGTCCTTCGCCTCCCTGCCTGTCAATCTGCTCCAGGCAGATCTGGAGTCCCAGCAGTGCCACTGAAACCCATAAAGCTAACCTAATCGTGCTGGGGAGCTAAAGAAGGCAGGGGATGGGGCGGAGGGCGGAGGGCGGGATTGGCGCGTCCGACCGACCGACCGACTTCCTGCTCAGTGTGCTGAGATCACTTTCGTTTTTTCTTTTCTTGAAACCTGACTCCTCCTCGCGGTGCTTCCAAGGCAGCAGAACTTCGGGTCCAAACTGGGCTGGCTGGCTTTTCCAGGCGGGATCCAGGAACCCCTTAACTAATCCTGGCTGTGACCCGGGAGACCCGGTGGCAGCCCAGCATCCAGGTGCGTTCTGCTCTTGGGCTCTGCAGATGTAGTTCTGATTCTTGGGGTCAGCTTTTATCTGCTGTACCCTAGAGTCCCCAGGTTCTCTCTTTGCTAAGTAATCTTTTCCAGAGACTTGAGCACGGCTCTGACCCTGGCTCCGACCCTGGAGTGGAGGTAGATAAGAGGGACGGAGGGGAGGGGAGGGCAGGGCAGTGAGAGCTGATACCTACAACTTTTTCTGAAGGAGGCTTTGGGGACAGTGTCCAGTGCATGTTCCCGAGTTTGGACAATGCATGTGCCCACGGTGGGCAGTGCCATCATCATCTTCCAACACTTGCCTAATTATGAAACTATTGGAAAAGAGAAACTAAGGAACGTCCTTACTTCTCTCTAGCATGTTGTGGATGTTTTTCATACGTTTGCTTTGTTTTGTTTTTGGTTCATGATCATTTCACTGAAATACATGACTGCGCATGAAAATTCAAGGGAAATGTAATTTTTATAGCCGGTGACCCTGAGTCCAAATGAGCCACAGAAGACTTGCAATGCTTTTCATTTCTACCCTGTTAGGGTCTGTGGCTACTGTTTTGTCCCCTGGTCACTTTGATATGACTATGCACTGTCAAGTCTTTCCCACTTGTCTGACTTTTCCCAACATAATTATGCATTCATGGTATATGAAGTTCATTTTACTGATCGCTCATGTTTGGGGCTTTATCTTTCCTCATGGGTGTTTGTCCTTTTCAAATTTATTTGTAAGGCC
Organism: Tokudaia tokunoshimensis; assembly: GCA_036184795.1. NCBI lineage: Eukaryota > Metazoa > Chordata > Mammalia > Rodentia > Muridae > Tokudaia > Tokudaia tokunoshimensis. Next base: position 87,246,227 of record BTHU01000016.1, on the reverse strand, counting down.
ACTTAACATATTAAAAACCTGAATGTAGGCAGCTGAAATGTGGGAACTTTCTTCCCTTCTTCAGGACAGAGTTTCACAGTGTAGCCCTGAGTGTCCTGGAACTTAGTATATAGGCCAGGATGGTCTCAAACTGGCAGAGATCTGCCTGCCTTTGCCTCCAGTGCTGGCATTAAAGGCTTGCACCATTTCCTCAGGCTTGAGATACTATTTATCTTGCAGAGTAAAAAAGGAGAGATGGCTCAGAGGTTAAGAGCACTGACTGCTTGAGTTCAAGTCCCAGCAACCACATGGTGGCTCATGACCATCCGTAATGAGATCTGATGCCCTCTTCTGGAGTGTCTGAGAGCAACAGTGTACTCACATATAATAAATAAATAAATAATCAGAGTCAGACACACTCTACTTTAGATTGGTGTCATTGGGCTAGGTACTTAACCTGTTGTTCTGTCTTCCGTCTTCAGAAATTGTGGCAGGTGACAAATGACAAAGCTGTCACAGTGTAGGTCTGAATGCTGCTCTATAGTAAGCCATCCTAAGCAGTGCCCAGAGCACATGTTCATGCTGCTTCCCCTCCCCCATGCAGCTCCTCAACAGCTGTCTCTCCCACCTGTCCCTGTCTGCCAGGATCTCCTCAGGACTGGGCTGTCCATGCGCATCTCTCTGTTCTACAGTCCTACCGTGAAATCATTTTCTTTTTGTTTTCTCCTCAATTTTTTCTTGCTAAGTTTAAGGGATTGGGAAAGAAGAAAGGGACAAGTCTGCTTAATTTGATGCTGGGATTAAATTCCTGGAAGTACTCATTACAGTTTAATATTCTATTTTAAAAAAAGGAAGCAGTGCTTTCACTTCTGAGCATGGAGGTGAGACCTCCACCTTCTCTCTGGAAGGGAACAGCTAGGAGCACACGGGGCATACGATCAGTGGAGCTGCTGGGACAGGAGTCTTCCGGCCATTTGCACCAGGTAGCCAGCCAGGTAGCTTCACAGCCTTCTGTGCATAGAGCCTGCCAGAAGAGAGTTGGTCTCCCAGGAGTACAGACACAGGCTTACAGGCCCATAGGAGGGACAAGCTCCAGCCAGAGACAGCAAGACCAACTAACACCAGAGATAACCAGATGGCGAAAGACAAGCCCAAGAACCTTACCAACAGAAACCAAGACTACTTGACAACATCAGAACCCAGTTCTCACACCACAGCAAGTCCCGGATACCCCAACACACCAGAAAAGCAAGAGTTGGATTTAAAATCTCATCTCATGATGCTGATAGAGGACTTCAAAAAGGACATAAATAACTCCCTTAAAGAAATGCAGGAGAACAGCTGGGCAGTGGTGGTGCACGCCTTTAATCCCAGCACTTGGGAGGCAGAGGCAGGAGGATTTCTGAGTTCGAGGCCAGCCTGGTCTACAAAGTGAGTTCCAGGACAGCCAGGGCTACATAGAGAAACCCTGTCTTGAAAAAAACCAAAAAAAAAAAACAACAAAGAAATGCAGGAGAACATGGGTCAGCAGGTAGAAGCCCTTAAAGAGGAAACACAAAAATCCCTTAAAGAATTATGGGAAAACACAAACAAACAAGTGAAGGAACTGAACAAAACCATCCAGGATCTAAAAAAGGAAGTAGAAACAATAAAGAAATCACAAAGTGGGACATCTCTGAAGACAGAAAACCTTGGGAAGAATTCAGGAGTCATAGATGCAAGCATCAACAACAGAATACACGAGATAGAAGAAAGAATCTCAGGTGCTGAAAATACCATAGAAAACATTGACTCAACAGTCAAAGAAAATGCAAAATGCAAAAAGCTTGTGACCCAAAACATCCAGGAAATCCAGGACACAATGAGAAAACCAAACCTAAGGATTATAAGGTATAGAAGAGAGCAAAGATTTACAGCTTAAAGGGCCAGTAAATATCTTCAACAAAATTATAGAAGAAAACTTCCCTAACCTAAAGAAAGAGATGCCCATGAACATACAAGAAGCCTACAGAACTCCAAACAGACTATACCAGACCATAAAGTCCTCCTGGCACATAATAATCAAAACACCAAATGTACTAAACAAAGAAAGAATATTAAAAGCAGTAAGGGAAAAAGGGCAAGTAACTTATAAAGGCAGGCCTATCAGAATTTACACCAGACTTCTCTCCTGAGATGATGAAAGCTAGAAGATCCTGGGCAGATCTCATACAGACCCTAAGAGAACACAAATGCCAGCCCAGACTACTATACCCAGCAAAACTCTCAATCACCATAGATGGAGAAACCAAGATATTCCATGATAAAACCAAATTTACACAATATCTTTCCACAAACCCAGCCCTACAAAGGAAATAGATGGAAAACGCCAACACAAGGAGGGAAACTACACCCTAGAAATAGCAAGAAAGTAATCTTCTAACAAACCCAAAAGAAAGTAACCACACAAATATAAAAATAACATCAAAAATAACAGGAAGCAACAATTACTATTCCTTAATATCGCTTAACATCAATGGATTCAATTTCCCAATAAAAAGACATAGACTAACAGAAATATTTTTCATGTAAATCTTCGGTTTTATCAGAAAATGTTTGTAATTCCTTTCAATTAATTTAGTAATGTTTTTTATGTCTACCATTTTATTTGTATTATTTTCCATGATAATCTTCAATTTTAACATGTTTTTCTATATATTTCTTCAATTTTATCAGAGATATTTTTCATGTAAATCTTCAATTTTATCAGAAAATGTTTATAATTCCACTTTTTATCAACTTAGAAATATTTTTATGCCTACCATTTTATCAGTATAATTTTTCCATGAAATAGTCAATCTTTTTTTTTTGTTTGTTTGTTTGTTTTTTTTGAGACAGGGTTTCTCTGTGTAGCCCTGGCTGTCCTGGAACTCACTGTGTAGACCAGGCTGGCCTCGAACTCAGAAATCCTCCTGCCTCTGCCTCCCAAGTGCTGGGATTAAAGGCGTGCGCCACCACCGCCCGTCGAAATAGTCAATCTTAATGTGTTTTTCTATATATTTCTTCAATTTTATCAGAGATATTTTCCATGTAAATCTTCAATTTTTGTCAGAAAATGTTTATAATTCCACTTTCGATCAACTTAGAAATATTTTTAGGCCTACCATTTTATCTGTATAATTTTCAATGATAATCTTCAATTTTAACATGCTTTTCTATATATTTCTTCAATATTATGAGAAATATTTTCCTTGTAGATCTTCAATTTTATCAGAAAATGTTTATAATTCCACTTTCAATCTACTTAGAAATATTTTATGCCTACAATTTATGTGTAATTTTCCATGATAATCTTCAATTTTAATATGTTATCCTATATTTTTCTACAATTTTACCAGAAATATTTTTCACGTAAATCTTCAATTCTGTCATAAAATGTTTCTACTTCCTTTTTCAATTAATTTAGCAATGTTTTTATGTCTACCATTTTACTCTTTAATTTTCCATGAAAACTGTCAATTTTAACGTGTTTGTCTATATATATCTTCAATTTTATCAGAAATATTTTCCATGTAAAACTTCAATTTTATCATAAAATGTTTTAACTTCCTTTTTCATTAAAAAGAATGAAAAGAAAAAAATAAGATAAACATAGAAACAAAGGTTTTCAAGAGAAGAATGATCAACTCCCCAGTACCATGTGGGATATGTGGAATAAAATATAATTTGGACTTATTTAATAAATTCAATTGTGCCTTAAAAGTAAAATCAATTAGTTTTAAAAGTTATTTTTATGTTTGTTATTTTTATGTTTTTAAAAAAGTGACTCACGGGCTAAAGAGATGGCTCAGTGGTTAAGAGCATTGACTGCTCTTCCAAAGGTCCTGAGTTCAATCCCCAGCAACCACATGGTGGCTCACAACCATCTGTAATGGGATCTAATACCCTCTTCTTGTGTATCTAAATAAATAAATAAATCTTTAAAAAACAAAAAAATAAAATAAAATAAAAAAGAGGAAAGGGGGACCCTTGTCTTCTTTGTGTTTAAGACTAACAAACAAATAAACAAAAAAAGAGAGAACTTTACTGTTAGCTGGGATGTAGGGCACTTACCTAAGATGCACAGGTCCTGGGCTCCATCCCCACTACAGCCAACCAACAACAAAAGCACCCCCTCTGTGATTGCAAGGTTTACTAGGGCCTGCCTTCTTACAATAGATTGTCACCTGGAAGTTTTCTTCCTGTTATAACTCACTGGTTATTTTCTCATGATCTGGAAGTAGTCGATTTTTAGAAACATCCCATAAGAAGACACAGGTCTGTCCCGAAGAATGAAATAGGGTCAAAAAACCAAGCGGTAACTTTGACCAATCCTATTTTTCATATCCTTCCTGGTTTTACTTATGTGTTGTCTGCTTGCGTCAAAATGTTGTGACTTTTCAGTGTCTAAACATTGCCAGGTTTCTAACTCCGCCTGTTAGGTGGTCCCTTTCTCGTGAGCATTGGCCCTAGATAGGCTCAGCTTCACTGCAGATGATCTAATCCAGCTCACATCAACTGAAATACACACACACACACACACTCTCTCTCTCTCTCTCTCTCAACTGCAGCCAAGCATTTTCTCAAACCAGCAACTAGAATGTCAAGATTCGGTTAGTACTCATCCCCCGCCAGATTGTATAATCTAGCATAAGGGTCACTTACCCCAGCTCTGGCTGCATTATAGTTAGGTAGTTGTGATGACAGTGACCACCTTGCAATGCTTTGTGAACTCCAATAAGTTACTACCTATGAAATCCTTGGAACAAAGGGTGGGCATAGGACATACTCAGTGAATAAGAGATGTTTTTAAAACCCACTTTATGTTTTAAAATCCCTTTCAGGATGGGTGTGTGCTATTGTCCCTCTCAGCCTCTGTAATTACCAGGCACTGCCTTTATTTCCTCTGCCAACAGATCCTTTGCTCTGTAGACTAAGGGATGCTTGAAGACTAGGATGTCTCCCTTTGATAATCCATCTTATGCAGAGAGCCATGCCCCATACTCCTGAGAGCTTTTGCCCCTGTCTTCTCAACCTGCCTCTTTTTATAGGATGTTCACTCTGACCAAGGCCTTGGAAAAGGCTCTTCTCCAACATTTCATATACACGAAGCTGGACATCGCCTATGCCATCAACAAGCCGTTCCCCTTCTTCGAAGGGCTCCGGGACAATTCCTTCATCACTGAGAGAATGTACAAGGTGAGACCTGTGAACCCTCCACGAAGCAGCCCAGTCCTCATTATGTATGTTCCAATATTGAGATCTCTGACTACACAACCCACCAAGGCTTCTAGAACATGGAAGGCCCAACTTGACCATGATCATTATTGCAGGAAGGGATGTTTTGGAGAAATGGTGTCTTGAGGCTGTACTAGTGACGGGGTATATTGTAGGTGCTATAAGTTCGGAGATGGATCTGTTTCTTGCCTGTGTTTAGCTTCTGGTGGCTGCTGGAAGCTTTTGGAGTTCTTAGACTAGTAGTTCGCTACAGTCTCTTTCAATCCTGTGTCATCTTCTCTCTTTTGCCTTCTCTTCCTTCCTTTGATAAGAACACTTGCGTTTAGGCTCTGCTCTAATCCAGGATAGTGTCTCAGCATCCTTAATTGCATCTGCAAAGACCATTTTCCAAATAAGTTCACAGTCACAGGCTCCAAATGCTGTATGTTGTTTGGCACCAAGATGCTGTGCAACCCAATGCTCAGACATCGTCCCACTGTGTAAGAACATGTGGATCCCAGCTCATTCTAAAACGGAACTTCACATTACATTCGTTGTGATGTGTCTGTGTGAGTATGAGTGGGTGCACATCTGCCGGCGCACGGGTGTGAAGGTCTGAGGAGAACATGTGGGAGATGGTTTTCTCTTTCTGCCACGGGGGGTCCTGAAGATTGGACTCTGGTTAGTTATCAAACTTGACAGCAAGCGCCTTTACCTGATGCACCATCTTGTAGGCTCCCCAATTCATTCTGATGCAAGGCAGACACCGGAAGATGTGGCTATGTGTACAGACATAATGCTTGGTATACAGTTTGGGTGGGGTTTTTGTTGTTTGTCTTTCAGTTTTGGTTTTGGTTTTTTATTTTACTATTTATATACTTATTGGATTTTTGAATTCCAAGTTCAGGAAATGTAAAATGTAACATTTAAATTAACTTTTACAATCACAAGTAATTGTCTCAGAGGCTTTCTGCTGAATAAACTCACCCTTTCTAGTTCTTTCTAAAATCTGACTGGCTGGGCAGCTCAGCTCTTCTGACTCAAACTCCTCTCCAAGCTGACTGACTCAGTTTGGCTCCTCCTAGCTTCTCATGGAATTGCTCTGTTTGACCTCAAGACAAACTCTGGCAGTTTGTTCTAATCTTCTGGCTCCTTTATTTTCTGGCTTCAACTGCCTCTGCTAACCTGCACTGAACTGTGTAAATTCACAAATGAACCCAGTTCCACTGCACCTCGCCCACTGTACTGACTCCCAACTCCCTGACTCAGCTCCACTGCACTGAACTCAACTGACTGAACTCAGAGACCTGCGTGACTCCGTCTCCTGAGAGCTGGGACTAAAGGCAAGCACTACCAAGCTGGGACCTAAGCTTTTTTTTTTTCCCAGCAACTTGTACCAAGCTGGTCTTCAACTCAGAGATCCTCTGTCTCCTGGGATTAAAGGTGTGCCTGTATTCCAGCCAAGATCACACAGACCTAGAGGGTCTTTGGATGTGATTATCACTTGCCAGAGCAGCCGTGTTGCTGGATTCAAATTCCTCTACAAAGAAAACTGCAGCAGCCTTTTCCAAGTCTGACGCAGCTCCAGCTCCTTCATCAGATCACAGCCCACAATGCCTTGCCCAGTGAGGGCACCCACTCACTCTCTGAGACTCATGTTTTCCTTACAACAAGCTGTGCTTTCCTCTGGGACACTGTTCTCAGTGGCAACTGGCTATTTACTGACTTTCTTTTCAGGAATGGATGCCCTCCTCCCCCACTGGGACAGGGCCCCACCTGGGCAGGGCCCCACCTGGGCAGCACTCCCACCTGGACAGGCCCCACCTGGACAGGCCCCACCTGGACAGGCCCCACCTGGACAGGCCCCACCTGGGCAGCACTCCCACCTGGACAGGCCCCACCTGGACAGGCCCCACCTGGGCAGCACTCCCACCTGGACAGGCCCCACCTGGGCAGCACTCCCACCTGGACAGGCCCCACCTGGACAGGGCCCCACCTGGACAGGGCCCACCTGGGCAGCACTCCCACCTGGACAGGGCCCCACCTGGACAGGGCCCCACCTGGACAGGGCCCCACCTGGACAGGGCCCACCTGGGCAGCACTCCCACCTGGACAGGCCCCACCTGGGCAGCACTCCCACCTGGGCAGGGCCCCACCTGGACAGGCCCCACCTGGGCAGCACTCCCACCTGGACAGGGCCCACCTGGACAGCACTCTCACCTGGACAGGCCCCACCTGGACAGCACTCTCACCTGGACAGGCCCCACCTGGGCAGCACTCCCACCTGGACAGGCCCCACCTGGACAGCACTCTCACCTGGACAGGCCCCACCTGGACAGCACTCTCACCTGGACAGGCCCCACCTGGACAGCACTCTCACCTGGACAGGCCCCACCTGGACAGCACTCCCACCTGGACAGGCCCCACCTGGACAGCACTCTCACCTGGACAGGCCCCACCTGGGCAGCACTCCCACCTGGACAGGCCCCACCTGGACAGCACTCCCACCTGGACAGGCCCCACCTGGACAGCACTCTCACCTGGACAGGCCCCACCTGGACAGCACTCCCACCTGGACAGGCCCCACCTGGACAGCACTCCCACCTGGACAGGCCCCACCTGGACAGGCCCCACCTGGACAGCACTCTCACCTGGACAGGCCCCACCTGGACAGCACTCCCACCTGGACAGGGCCCCACCTGGGCAGCACTCCCACCTGGACAGGCCCCACCTGGACAGCACTCTCACCTGGACAGGGCCCCACCTGGGCAGCACTCCCACCTGGACAGGCCCCACCTGGGCAGCACTCTCACCTGGACAGGCCCCACCTGGACAGCACTCTCACCTGGACAGGGCCCCACCTGGGCAGCACTCCCACCTGGACAGGCCCCACCTGGGCAGCACTCTCACCTGGACAGGGCCACACCTGGGCAGCACTCTCACCTGGACAGGGCCACACCTGGGCAGCACTCTCACCTGGACAGGCCCCACCTGGGCAGCACTCTCACCTGGACAGGGCCACACCTGGGCAGCACTCTCACCTGGACAGGGCCACACCTGGGCAGCACTCTCACCTGGACAGGCCCCACCTGGGCAGCACTCTCACCTGGACAGGGCTCCACTGGGACAAGGCTCCACTGGGACAGGGCTCCACCTTGGCAGGGCCCCACCTGGGGAGGGTATCTCCTGTCCCATCACTGGGTCCATCTGTGGTAGGCACCCAAGGACTAGCTAACCAGGCCTAGCAGACTCTGGAAGAATTTTGCAGTCAGTTCTCTTTTTCAGTGTCTTCTGTCCTGAAGATCTGACTCTACATTTTATTATACTAAAATTCCTCTTAAATTAAAAAAGATTTCTTAAATGTGGGGGTTTTATTTTTGTTTTGTTTGAGACAAGATTTCTCTGCGCAGCCCTGGCCTGGCTGTCCTGAAACTCACTTTGTAGCTCTGACTGTCTGTCTCCCGAATGCTGGAATTAAAGGCGTGTGTCACTAAGTTTGGCTTTTATATTTTTTTGACGTACTATAATTGACTTATTTGGGAGTGATGTGCGCACGCGCCGTGGTGTTCAAGTGGAGGCTGAAGGGCCGCTTGTAGAATCAGTTCTCTCCTTCCACCCTGAGGATCCTTGGGACCAACTGCCTGGCATCAGACTTGATGGCCAATGCCTGCACCCCTTAGCTGTCCTCGGCAGCCCCAAAGTAGCTTCCTTACAGTATAGAGAACCACAAATGTAGTTAGAGCTCTCCGCTCAATGGACGCTCATTCACACTAACCCTCTGTTCCACTCTCGGAAGGACTCGCAGGAAGCCTGTCGGAATCTGGTCCCTCTGTCCAAAGTGGTGCACAATATCCTCACCAGTCTGGAGCAGACTTTCCACCCGTCGATGCTTCTGACTCTCTTCAGCCAGGTCAACCTGCGGGAATACCCCAGCCTGGTGGCAATTTTCAGAAGCTTCAGAAATGGTAATGTGGTTTCTCCAATCCTTGTTACATGTGTGGTGTTGCTACAGTAAAAGCCTGGGTTTGTTTCCAGTGTGGACTATGCACTCCGATACCTGCTTTTCCCGTGTAAAGGTGTAGACCACAGGCTCACAAGAGCCACTGGAGGATCATCCTAGCTGACTCTGACCTCAGTTTCCACGATTCGAATTTCTATACGACACAGGTGTTTTTGTTGCAGCTATTCAATGAATTTTAGTGCAGGTGTAACTTGTTTCTTTGTCTCATGAGGTAGCCCAGGATGGCCAGAAATGCAATTCTTCCACCTCTGCCTTCTTTCCAAGTGCTGGTGTTACAGAAGTGGGCTATCACACACACCCATCTTGAAAATATGGAGTGCTGGACCATCTCCAGGGAACATTCAAGGCAACAGAAATGTCAGGACCTGATATGAAAGGAAGATGAGGGGGAGAGGGGGGGAACTGATTCAACGTCTATCTCTTTGTGACTGTGGGTGTCCCACACATTTTATATGACCATTTCATATGACCTTAAAACCACCTGTGACATCGTTGTCTCTGTCATTGTGACAGAGAAGGAAGGGGAAGTTCAGAGATAACTCCACAGTTACTTGTTTTAGACGCAGAACTGCATTAGTCCGATTTCTATCTCTGTCATGAAATGCCTATGATTATGAACGTACAATGAGAAAAAGTTAGGGGGCTCTGACCTGTCATATAATTTGAGCCTGTAGCAAGATAGTGTATCACCACAGGATTGTAAAATTGCCATCTGTTGTGGGAAATATTAAAAAAATGAACAGCACACTCCCGCACTTGTGAGGGCAACCCTCTGCCCCGGCCGCCTGGCCAGCCATGCACTGGCAGGCAATGGCCGACCTGTTTTTATCTCGTGGAGATTCTGACTCTGAACTCCACAATCTCTTCACCCAGCTCGCTAGGTTCCCACTGGCGGGTTGCTATCATACCAATCCCATGCTTCAATCCCCCCATGGCCTTTGTGGGGCACCTCAGGCAAACCCAGGCTTGGCCACTGTACCTTTCTCTCTTGAACCCATACGAGCTACCGCGTGAAGGAAAACACAACACAAACTTAAAACAATGGTAACTCAATCTCTGGGCACAATAACCAAAACCTAATCTTGTAAGTCTTATTAAAAATCCGATTCCTCTGGTGGTAAATCCTTGCAAATCCACCATGATACAGGGAAACTCTAGCAGCTACATCTTACCCTTCTGCTGTCCCGGTTCCAAAAAGGGGGTAAGATGTAGCTGCTAGAGTTTCCCGGTATCGTGGCAGATAAGTAAAATTGCTCACCGTGTGTTCTGAAAATGGAGAAAGGAGAGAGTTGGATCCCACAATCCCCTCTAGAGATGCTCCCAATGACCTAACACCTCCTCTTGGCCCCAGCTCTTCACATCATCCCCGTCTCCCTGTAGTGTCTCCTGGGAACCTAAATTTTGAGGGGAGATTCAGCATCTAGATTACAGAACTGGATAAATAAAGGAACACAAAGAGAGTCAGCCACAGGGCTGAGGGTTGGACTGAGAGTAAGAGGACCAGGCAATAAAGCCACTTGAGATTGGAGAACACAGACCCAGCAGACAGTTTACCTGAGAATAGTAAAAGAAGAGACACCAGTCACACTGCACTTTGACACTGGTGAGCTCACTATTGGCATATCACACTCAAAAGGATCCTCCCCAGGGGAGAGAGGATTCCTTAAGAGAGCAGCCGAGGGACACCTTCACCTCTAGGCCTAGCAGCAGGGCCAGGAGAACCCAGACTCAGGGATACGCTAAGTTCATCTAAGCCCTAGGAGGGCTCAAGCATCCCTCAGGCTGTGCAGATCTGTGGTTTTGTTCTGAGCCTTTGTTGGTATCTATGACAGTTCCTGTTCATGGGTCAAGGTATCTTCACTTCTGAAATAAATGATGGAGAACAATCTCAATAGAAACCAACCATAATCTATTCAAGGGAACAGTGTGTGGAAAGCCAATGGCCTGGTGTTGGGGATAAGGAAGAAGATCCCTAGGGTGATCAGATAGAGGTGGCCAGATCATAGGGTGCAACAGAACTTCAGAAGTGAGCAGAAACCAGAAGATCAAGGTTCCAATAGAACCTGGTAGGGAAGTTTTGTTTCATTTGATCCAGGGAGATATGTTTATTTATTTGAGAAAACTATAAACACAAATGTATTTTAAAATAATTATAAAAAATACTAGAGACCTATCTTAAAATTATAGCTTTCACACAATTGACTAAGTTCCATGAAATCAAAATTAGAGGAAATTAAATCTGGATAAGAAATATCATTTTTATGTGTTAAAACCTACTTTTGCTTAACTCTCTTCCATTCATTTTATTTTGCAGTTATTTTTCAAAAGATTTTCCATATATTGATCATATCCTCTCCCCTCCCTCACCTTTTCTCAGATCCTCCCCCAGTACGCACCCATCTTCACGGTCTTTCTCTCTTTAAAATATCCAAATTTAACCAAACCAAACAAACAAGAAACACAAGTACATGCAAATAAGACAGACAAGCAAGCCAAACAAACAAGAAACATGGCATCCATTCTGTGTTGGCCAACTATTCCTGCATGTGGGCCTACCCCGGAGTGTGATTGATAAACTCAGCTTCACCCCATTGGAGAAAACAGATTTTTCCCTTTCCTGTCAAATATTAATTGTAAATACCTTCTTTGTTAGTGGAACTTGATATATGGTGCCAGCAGAAGGTGTGGCCCAGATTAAAGGTGGATCTTCCTACTTCAAAAGATTTAGATTTAGGGTGGGTCTTCCCACCTCCAATGATTTAAGAAAAGTCCCTCAAAATCCCTCACAGGTGTATGCAGCTACTTGAGTCTTTTAAATTCCAGATGTCATCAAGTTGACAACCAAGAAAAGCTATCACAGTGGGTATAGCAAAGCATCAGGAGTCATTTAGCAGCATTCATTGAGATTAACTGTAGTAGGTTCTACTCTAGAGCCCACGACCTATCTAATCGTGTGTTGTTGGCCACATTAACAGTGTTGAGTGTGGGTCCCATTTCATAAAACAGTCTTCACACCCAGTCAGAAGGTGATTGGTCACTCCCATAACACTTGTGCCAGCATTGCATCAGCAAGTACATCGAGTAAGCAGGTCACTATTGTAGCTCACAGCATTCCTAGCTGGGTGACACTGATGATAACTTCACCTCTGGTAGTGTCCATAGAACCTTCCAACACTATGAACACCAGTCAGTAGAGATGAAGCGTCTAGTGGAGCTTGATTTCTCCATGTCTGATGACATAAGTATATCATGCCTTCAGCAACAGGGTCTTACCAGCAGGCTGTGGAGGGTCATCAATAACATTGACCTGTAAAGTTTGGGGGTAGGAGGAACCTCTGAGATTCCTTTGATCAGTGACTCCAAAAGATGGACTGTTTACATTCCTGGTACTTGGTAGCTTATGGTATCTTATCAGGGCATTGTCTCCCTCATTATATGATAACTCCATTTAAGTTCCATTTATATATGTATATATTTTAGGGACCTTCTACAGTAGTAGGTTTCTATGTGGTCAACCCATTTATCTGCCAGATAACTTCTGAGTCTTCAGGATCCTGACATGTGCTCCTTTGTTAATTCCAGTCGGCTATGCCTATGAAGAGAAAAACAGACCCACACTGACCCTTCTTGAAGCCCCAGCCAACCCAGCAGAAGGGTGCTCCCTTCAGACACTGCTGCCACTGCCCCCACCCCAGCCATCGCTGCCAAGTCTGTCTTCTGCACCAAGAGTCTGTGACCCCAGAGCAACCTCACAGCCAATCACTGAGATCCTGGATGAGCGGCCCAGCCCTGCTCCCCGAGCTGTGCCTCTCCCTGGCCGCATTCAAGAAGGAAAAACCACTCCAGGCAAGAAACAGATCCATCCTGTCTGTCCTACAACCTGTAACCCTACCTAGAAGGCTTGCTCCTTCTCAGTTAGAACCCCAAATTGCTGTCTTTTGTTGATCTGTTCCTTTCTATGCATCCACCTATACACAACCCTTTCTAAGACAATCAGAAGCGCTGCCAGTGGCCTGGGAGGCCCAGATCCCAGAGCATCTTCTTCCTACCCCTGGACACTCCAGCTTCTGCCCTTGCCCTTGGTACTTCACCTTTCCTGAGCCTTTAGGTCAGTGGTTCTCTACCTTCCTAATGCTCCTCCACTTTAATGCAGTTCCTCATGTTGTGGTGAGCCTCAACTATAAAATTATTTCTGTTGCTGCTTCATAATTGTAATTTCGCTGCTGTTATGCATCCTGAAGTAAACACTTTTGGAGACGGAGGCTTGCTAAAGAAGTCAAGACCCCACAGGTTAAGAACCGCTGCTTTAGGCCATTCACTCTTCTCCCTGCGACCTGTAGTTTTTCCCTCTTCCTTCAGCTGCCAGTAACAGTTTAACAGCTATAACTGATATGGTCAGAAAGGAGACCTGCTAAAGGATGCCCAGCCCTTCCACTGGCACTGTGCAAAGTAACACTGACTGGGCTGTGGAGGGAGACTGTGCACATGCCAAACGAGAGGCTATGGTTGGAACCTCAGGAGAAAGAAGGGTAGAGAAGCAGAGAGGGCTGTCTTTAGACTCACAGCACAAACCAACCAACTCAACCAACTGTCAAAAATGCTGGTGTGGGTCTGGGGTATAGCTCAGTGGAAGATCACTTCCCTGGTAGGTAGATCTCTCTCTCTCTCTCTCTCTCTCTCTCTCTCTCTCTCTCTCTCTCTCTCTCTCTCTCTCTCCCTCTCCCTCTCCCTCTCCCTCTCCCTCTCCCTCTCCCTCTCCCTCTCCCTCTCCCCCTTGCTCTCCTGTTCTGAGTTGACACACAGCTTGTGATGATTCTTCCCTGGCTAGAGAAGCCTTTGAGTCTCAGCCTTATTCATTCCTTTCTATTTCATAGTGTGTTAAGAGTAGAACGCAGGGCCTACTGCATGCCGGATAAGCACTCTACCACTGAACTACAGCCCCGGCCCCTTTGTTTATTTTTAGATGATTCAGATGCTAAGACATGCATATGCTATTAACGTTATTAGAAAATACCATAAAAACTTTATGTCTATTGGACCTAATTGAGCTTCTAGACTTATGCCACTTTGCCTTCCCTAAACCATCATTATAAAAATAAGATTTAATTACTTTAACTATAGCAGGATGAACTGACATTGCTGAAGATACATATTCTGGACTCCTTGTGTTCCAGAGTTGGGAATAAAGGAGTCTGGACTCAGTGACTCTTCCTCCACTCCTTGCCATTCAAATAAGTTTTACATAATTGGAAAGCTAATATCAATAGAAGATTTCATTATCTACATTTTCAAATGAAGAGGAGGAGGAAGAGGAAGAAGGAGGAGGGGAGGAGGAGGAAGAGGAAGAAGAAATCTTGTTATTAAACTATTCAGTCCCTTCTCTATTCTACCTTACCCTGGTCACCTGCCTTACTGGTTAGAATCACATTTGTTCTCTTTACCACTCTGGCCCCTACTTGCTCATCCTGAAAGCCTCAATTCTTTTTCTTCCCTCTGCTCAGCGTCCTCCAGAGATCGCCAGAGAAAAGATAAGGAAGACTCTCGAGAGATGCCCCACAGTCCCTCAGGTAATCTGCCTTTGGCCCTAGTGTCCTCCGTTTCTGTACACCATCCACTCTCCTCCCTGACAGCCAGTCCAGTAACCCAGCCTTTTCCTTCCTCTTCCAGTTATCAAAGACAATGTAACATCCAAAACTAGCAAGCAAGATGACTCAGAAACACAGCCTCCGGGTTCCCCTGGCACCACGCATGGTAATGCTGGTCAAGGCTGACTTAACTCTGAGCAACCTTGCTTGGAATAGCTTAAGCTCACCTCCACTTTCCCACCAAAAGGAAAAGCCATTTGAATCCTCTTGGTATGAGCTGTCTGTCATTCCTGCTTCCATCTGAGCCTGACCCTCACCCAAGCTTGAGAGGTAGAGTTGTGAGGAGGGCAAGGAGGCAGGACTGGAAAGATAGACTTCTGGATCCACCAATCACAAAGTCATAAAGTCCTCTCACACCTGCTAGACTTAGACTCTAAATGATTACAACATCAACAAAGAGAGGTGATTCCTCAGCCACAAGAGACTGTAGTGGACTCCAGGAGAAAAGAGGACAAGGTATCGCTGGACTGTGTGACCTTGCAGCTGTGATGAAGTCACAGCAATGGGTGATACTCAAACAGTCCCAACAAAATGCAAGGCAGGCAAACAGAAACCACATCTGTCCCCAGTGGTGGGTGATGTAGCGAATGTAGCTGGCTCTCCTTCTTTGACGTCGCCCTGACTATGGGAACTGGCCTTCAGTGCTAGTCAATTCTACATTGTACAGAATACTAAGACAATATGATATTAAAATGGGAAGAAAAAAAGAAACAACTTCAAAAGTCTGTAGACAGTTTACAATGTGCCTCAGTTACCTAGCCCTAAAAAGCCAGAATTTAAGACAATTTTCATAACAGACAGCCTTAAGGAGATG
This sequence comes from Tokudaia tokunoshimensis, assembly GCA_036184795.1. NCBI lineage: Eukaryota > Metazoa > Chordata > Mammalia > Rodentia > Muridae > Tokudaia > Tokudaia tokunoshimensis. The sequence continues at coordinate 87,230,533 of BTHU01000016.1, read as the reverse complement.
AACCTTTTTATCTGGTTATGGTTTCAAGCCCCTCTGTTTTTCTTATTGCATCAAAGCAAGCCAAATTTCATAATGTATCTGCTGTTAGCAGATGCTTAGGTAACAATAACAAGATGGTCGGGGCTAGAGGGGTGACTCAGTGCCTAAGAGCAGTGGCTGCTCTTCCAGAGGATCTGAGTTCAATTCCTACCACCTATATGGTAGCTCACAGCCATCTGTAACTCCAATCCCAAGGTATCTGACACTCTCTTCTGGTCTTTGCACAAGCCAGGCATACATGTGATACATGGACACACATGCAGGCATAGCACCCACAGACATAAAACTTTTAAAATGATAACAAGAGGGTTAGATCAAGGTGGAACCCCGTGGACTGGCAGACCCCTGCCTTCCCTCCCTGCTATTCAATTTCTCCAGCTGACTTTCCTCTGTATTTTTTCTTTGGTCTATTCTGACCTCTGATGTGAATTCTGTTTCTTTTGCTAGTGGTACAAGATGATTCTCCAGCACCAGATGACCTGGAAATGCCCCAGGAAGTACCCTGCACACCTGCAAACAAGAAAGGTACAGACATCCTTTCCCATGTGATGCTTCCTGTTCTTCTAACTGTAGGGCATCCTAGCATCCACGATGCAACCATTCATTGTGTTTCTGCAATTATACAGCGTTTCCTCATATTCTTCTCACTCCGCCTTCCTCAAAGGCCTTGCGAAAATTATAGATAACAAGAAGGCACTTGGACATATTGAACCAAGCATTGCTCAAATTCACTGAACTCCTATCCGAAAACTGCTTAGTGTGACTGGCACATTAGCCTCCCCCAGGAGAACACTGCTTCCTGGTAAGTCACAGGCAGGCAACATCTGTCATCTGTCACTTAAACCTCATGGTGGCAAGCAGGTTGGATGTCCACATGGCTACCTACTCCCATCTCATATTTGGCTCTCCCATCTTCTACTCTGAGATGTCACCATTCAATTAAAACACGATACGGGCCTTGCAGAATGGCTCATTGGCCCAAGGTCCCTGCCACCAAGCCTGGTGATCTAAATTCAATCCCTGAAACCTACATGGTGCAAGAACAGAACCAACTCACAAGTTGTCTCTTGACTTCAGCATGTGTACCATGGAACATGTACCCAACCTCCACGCACCAATAAATGTAATCATTATAATAATGATAATAATGATAATGATAATAATGATAAAAACACTGTCACCTCTCTGATACTGTCATCCATTGGCTTCCCCGTTGCTTCCCGGAAGCCTCCCAAGACTGTTTTCTCCGACCTCAGATCTTGCTGTGGTCCTGGATGCCTTCAAGGCATCATGGATAGCAGGCAATCCATCTCATACTCCAGCTGCTCAAGCACATCTGGTCATTGTTTTCCCTTCACAAATTCTTGGTCTCTCATGTCTAAAAGCTATCCGTAGTCTCAACCATTATCTGACCCTAGCTTAATTTCTCAAGAACTGATTCAAAGAATTCTCATTTTAACACTTGTCCTTGAAGCTTGCTCCTTTTAGTTCAGCCTTTGATCTCTCCTTTGTTCCCAGCTGAACCTTTAAAAAGGTTAGGGTTGAGGCTGGAGAGATGACTCAGATTAAGACACACACACTCACACGCATATACACATGCAAGCACACACACAATTAATGAGCAAAAATATAATTGAATTCTTTAAATAAAAAAGATTGACATCTCTGTGTGACTATAAAAGACTTTGTTTCCTTTTCTTCTTAGCAAGAAAAAGAAAAAGTTGCATCTGGTCATGTTCCAAAAGAAGACGGCAGAAAAAAAAGCCCCCTCGAGATGAGATGATGGGTAAGGGGATGCTGAAGAAGGATGTAGATCTGCTGGAGTTTGTTCTGAACTCACTGGGTAGGCGGGCACACAGGAGTTCTGGTCAGCACAGTGAACTGGCTTTAAATTTCACCAGACCTGTTTTGCCTCTGAGTAAATGGTGAACTGGAACAGGCTGGACTCCTGATCTGGTGGCAGGTGACACGGTCCAAGGTGAAGGGGGGAAGAGTGTCAGGTTTCCTCTTTATTTATGTACACTAGGATGGCCATTCTAAAGGGAGAGTAAATAAACTTTGCTACTTTGAGATAAAGTGCAAAAGAGCCTGGGTCCTAGCCCTGAGAGGTAGTTCATGGGAAAAGCCCCCCAGACAAGTTTTGGAGGGGTGTTCTCATGCCAGTGGAGTGTGACTGTCCCATGGAAGGCAGCTTCCAAAGTCCCGAGAGGAACAAATGCTGTGTCCTCCCCCCCTCAGTGAAGGCCACTAATCCACCAGCCCTGTCCACTGCAGAGCCTCTGGGCCTCGGCCACCCCTCCAGTGACACGCCCAGAAGCTGCCTTCATGGCAGGCATAGGGCTGTCCCTTTGGTGCTTTCGTACACTTCACCCACAAGAGGTGCAGGTGGCCTTCGGATATTGCCTGTCTGCACAAGGGTGCCACATGAAAGGCCCTTCCTCACTGCCTGAAGGATCCCAGGCCTGACCTCAAGGTTCATGAGTCTTAGAAATGAATCATTAAGTATGCTCCATCCCCACCCGCAATCCCTCCATATTTATTTGTTTGACTAATTCTTTGTTGGCTTGTTTCGGGTTTGTTTTTTGTTTTTTGTTTTTTGTTTTTTTTTGGTTTTTTGTATTTTGTTTTTTGTTTTTCAAGACAGGGTTTCTTTGTGTACCCTTGGCTGTCCTGGAACTAGCTCTGTAAACCAGGCTGGCCTCAAGACATCAAAACTCACAGAAATCTGCCTGCTTCTGCCTCCCAAGTGCTGGTATTAAACGTGTGCACCAGCACTGCCCGGCTACCTGGTTAATTCTTATAAGAGCGCCCTGGGGTGAGAACGTATGGTGATTTGGGGGAAGAAAGCATGGTGCACATAAGAGAAAACAATAAAAGTGAGGTACAGCGATCTGGAAGGGAGGGTGGGATGGGGGAGGCTGTGAAGGAAGGAAAGGGTGTTCTGGGAACCTCCATTAAACCACTCATGAGTCTGTCTCACCAGGAGTGGCCTCACCTGTACATGGAGTTGAAGAGAAGGTGGTGAGTCAGAAGACTCTGAGGAAGGATGACTCAACTAGGAACTTGAAGAAGGTGACCAAGACTCTGAGGGCAATGACGAGCTGTGCCCAGACATCCAGTTCGCAAGGTAAGGCTGAGGGTGGCACCTGCGATTGGAAAGGCTCAGCACGGGAGGGTCTCTTAGAATTTGGCACAGGGGTCGGGGGTGTACATGACCTCGCTGTTAGCAGAGATGTTCAGAGAGAACAGGAGAGGGGCAAAGAAAGGCAATGAATGGCCGAGGAGTTTTTGATAAAGGAACAGCCACAGGTCACCTCCGTTGAGACCTGAGGCACAGCATGTCAACCCTTTAGATTTTACAACCTTAAAGATTACTAAGAACTTCCCAAGTTCTATGTCTGTGTTGTTTGTGTCTACCTATTTCTCCATTATTCATAATTAAAAACAAAATCTCTAAAGTGAAGTAATTTGGTGATGTAAGCGTGTAAGAGATTATTTCGGAAGCAAAAACAAAATTAGAAGACGGGTGTCAATGCATGTCCCTGCAGTTCTCAGTGATGTCAGGCTTCATGAGAAACAGATTAGTCTTAGAGTTGTTTCTGAGCTCATGCCCCTGATGAGTTGCTGTGGCTGAGCATAGGGAGAAGATCTAGGCGCACATGGAACTCCAGCCCTCTGCAAGGGCACTACATGCTCCTAACCAGCCCGTTATCTGTCAGCTAGACTCTGAATCCACAGCTCTGGTACGGTTGTGCTCTGCTAAAATAAAAGGTTACGTCAGCTGCGTGTGGTAGCCTGCGCCTGTAATCCCGGCACTTAGGAGGCAGAGGCAGGTGGATCTCTTTGAGTCCAATCTCTTTGAAGCCAGCCTGGACTATATATCCAGTTTCAGGCCAATCAGAGCTACATAGGAAGACCTATACCTGTCTGCCAAAGCAAACAAAGAATGTGAGTCATCTTACATGCCTGTTTTTTGGGTTGTTGGTTTTTTTTGGTTTTTTTTGATGACGTGGTCTAGTTTGTTTGTTATGTAGCCCTAGCTGGCTTCAAACTCACTATGTAGATCAGGCTGGCCTCAAACTCGGGGACATAACACTTGCCTCTGCCTACCAAGTACTCAGATGCAACGTGTGAACCTTCACACCTGGCTCCCCATCTCAGATGGATCTTCTACTCATATGAGACTTTATAACGTCTCAGACATATGAAAAATATTCAACTATATTGTGAGCAACACAGGCACATGTATGTTCTTCTTGGGTCAACTGTGGGATTTGGAGATGCGGCAGAATTATTTTATACTGAACTTCCCACTTGCCCACTCTCGGGAGAGGAGGCAACCTAGAGTCTGCAGTCCTCAGCTCTGAAGTATGTGGGGCCCTTTGGTGGATGGTAGGCTCCTCACTGAACATCCACACGCAAGGAACAATGTTTCCGCCTCCTTTTTTTTTTTCTAGAGGACAGCAAAGAGGCATCAAAAACAAGTGGTAGAGAGAGGCCTAGGAAGAGGCCCAGCACAGTAGGAAAACCCACACACGGTAAGGATGGGGCACTGCGGGTCTCAGGATGCAGTCAGCGGGCACCCACAGTCAGAGTGGCACTCTCTAAGCCAGGCTTCCACTGCCCTAAGGAGCCCTTTGGGTATTTATTTTTTCACTACAACCTTCCCATGATAGCTTAAGACTATCTTTAACTCCAACTCAAGGGGATCCAACGATGTCTGGCCTCCAGGAGCACTAGGTACACAGTGATACCTGCAAAGCGGGACAAAACACCCACATAGACAGCACTATCCACAGGCAACCCGCACCGTTACGGAAGGACTTGTGGGCCGAAGGGGGCATGTGGAGGTCAGAATGAGTTTTGTGGAGTTGGGTCTCTCCTTGCACCTTTATTTGGGCTCCTAGAATCAGATTCAGGGAGCCAGGCTTACATAGTGTATTAGTCAGGGTTCTCTAGAGTCACAGAACGTATGGGTAGTCCCTATATAATTAGGGAATTTGTGGATGACTTACAGCTTGTAGTTCAACTCCCCAACAATAGTCAGCAGTACTTGTGGATGAAAGTCCAAGGATGTAGCAGTTGTTCAGTCCCACAAGGCAGCCAGTGGATGGAAGTCCAAGGATCTAGCAGTTGCTCCGTCCCACGAGGTAGGCCAGGAAAAGCCAGAGTAAGATCTTCCTTCTTCCAATGTCCTTATATAGGTCTCCAGCAGAGGGTGTGGCCCAGATTAAAGGCGTGTGTCACCACGCCTTTAATCCCAGATGACCTTGAGCTCAGAGATCCCCCTAATCTTAATCTTCTGGAATTCATAGTCACTATGCATCAAGATCTCCAGGTCAGAAACTTGTATCTCTGAGCCTCCAGATTAGGATTATAGGTGAGCCTTCCAATTCTTGTTTAGTTCATTCCAGATTTAGTCAAGTTGACAACCAGGAATAGCCACTACACATAGCAAACCCACTACTAGCGGAGACAATGCTTGGTCCCACCACATACCTCTGGGTCACAAAAACTACTGCTTACCTTAAGAAATGAGCACCTACATAGCTCTTGGAGTCTTCTGTTTCTCCTCCACAATCTCTCTCCTCCCTTTCCCCACCCTCTGTTTTCTTCCTCCTCCTCTTCTTCCTCTCCTTCCTCCTCCTCCTCCTCCTCTTCTTTATTCTTTTAATTCCATTTGAACAGCTGGGGTTCTGCACAGCACTGGGGATTCTCTTCTATGTTCTGAGCCCTCGTGGAACACGGATACTCTCCCAGCTCCCAGTAGCAGCCAGCGCCTCACTGCTTTGCAAATTCCAGTCCTTCCGGTTGGTTTTTCTTAGTCAGCACTATAATTGCCCTTTTATAAGCCAGGCTGCAGACTAATCCCTATCGAGGCAGAGCACACTGTGTGCTCCCCACCATCTCTTCTTCATACTCACCCAAAAGAAATCCCATCTTCCTGCTCCCTCTCTGCTCCACACCCATAGGAACCACCTTAAACAAGTCTTCCTCCACAAGGAAATATCCTCTGTCGGGGGCAGGGGCATGTGCCTTGCCCTGAGGGAGTTCTCTTCGTGACTCTTTCAGAGTTTTGGTTAGTTGTCTGTGTGCCACCTGTTTACTGTGAGTGGCACTGGGGTCAGAAGTGAATCAGTCAGTCTTGTTTTCTGTCCCGTGTCCCCTTCCTCCATGCCTCTGTTTCTACTTAAATAACAAATCAGAACGCGGAGGCCGGGGCACTATGAATGCCCATACCAGGGCCTATGCTGCCCTCTGCTGGAAGGTCCTTGTACTGCGCACAGCGTGGATTGTCTCTCTGGGTCCTTATGCAGAGGCTTGATTGGATGAGGTAAGTTCATCATGCACTTGCTGTCATTTGATCTTCATTTATCGGACTCAAGTAAAAAGGTTAAAGACTCAAAGGAGCTAAAATCCACTTAGGTGCTTCTGCATGCTTTTTTCTTTACAATGAAAAAGCGAATATTCCCAGATGCCTCTTTAGTCTATTTTATGAAGCACTTGAGGGAGCAGGAACTCAGACCCGTGCCGACTGTTGTCCCTCGGCTTAGCGTCAACCCTCGGCTACGACTTCTGGATTGACTTAAGGTGCTTGTGCTATTAGGAGCCATTTTGGCTTTTTAAAAAATCCTACATTCCTTTTAAAATGTCATACATGCAGAGGCAGGTGGATCTTTGTGAGTTGGACACCAGCATGGACTTCATAGTAAGTTCCAGGACAGCCAGGACTGTTAATGCAGAGACACCCTGTCTCAAGAAAGTCATTTGATCAAGCCCACTTCCTCTTTCCTCCTACAGCTTCCCCCTGACTTCCAGCACATATCCTTCCCAGGTTTGTATCTCACTGAATCCAATTAATTCTGGGTGTGGAGCCGTCCGCTAGCATGGGCAACCTAGGAGGTGCCACACACCCCATCAACTGGCATCCATCTATTAAGTGGATGATCCTTGCCTTCGCACAGGTCGTCCCTGGACATCCCACCTTCTCAGGTGTAGCCATCCCCTTAGCTTTTCTCCTTGTGTTCTGGAAGTATCCACAAGCTGGTCTTTGGGTTGCTAATTAGGTTTTTTTTTTTTCCATTCCACTTCTCCCCCTTCCTTACCAGGCTTCCTCCATAGACGCTCTTCACATCAGGAAATTGTTTTCTATCTTTAATTGCTTACTTACAGGCTCCCGGGTGTTTGCTCACGCTAATGAGGGCCTAAACCAGCTGCTGCAGCTCTCTTAGAACAGGGGTGGCTGGTGCTGAAGAGTCACACACAGGCAGCCCCTCAGGTTCCATCATTAGAAGCCTGTACTGAAATGGGCAAATGAGGCTAGGCCAAACTCAGCACCAGTGAGAACCCACCAGAAGACTGCCCTTGCTGGCAAGGTACACGGCTTTAGAACTCCCCAGAAGTAAAGGCCCATTGCATTTGGGATACAAGGGGTACCTGCAACAGGCAAAAGAGAGGGTGATGCTCGTGGCCTGGCATGTTAGCTTGTTTCTCACAGCACCCCCAAGCCCCCACTGCCCCTTCATCTGCTGCAAGCATATTCAGGACATCTGTCTCCTTTATAGCTATATTTATTATAGGGAATTAGCCAAGATGTTTCCATGGAGACAGAGAACCGATGGAAGATCCCCACACTGTGCTAATCTGCCCACCCCACAGGGTTTATAACAGTAGTTCAGGGTTACCTGTGACTCTGCTTCTCTGTCCAATTAGGATCTGATAGCAGCAAACCTCCTACTCAAATTGGATATCAGCATTGCAACCTCAGTGGTCCTTCTAGGAAACCGCAGAGCCAAGAGTCTGCCTCTGGCTCCAGATTCTCGTCTACTGTACTGTATTTGAAAGGGTGCTGGAGACGGGTGGTGGGACAAACCAGTCCACCCCTTTATCCACATGCTAGCCTGGATGCCAGCCTGGCTCCTCTTAAGCTGGGCATCCTTGGGGGTTCTTTAGCTCCATGCCCTCCGATCCTGGAAGCTCCTCCCATGGCACAACACTCCTGGCTCCATCTTTCCAAAGTAATTAATGGTAATTAGCATCTTCATATCAACACCATTCTTTCCTTTTCCGTGTGTGTGTGTGTGTGTGTGTGTGTCTGTATCCTTTTACTCTTTTAGTAAACGTTAGAGACAAGAGAGTTGGGTGCAATATTCTTCTCTTACACCAACCTGAAACTCAACACTCATTGACAGCACTTTCCTCTGTCTCCAAGAGACAGCCCTGCATGAACTCTCCCCGCCTCCTCCATGAGGTTGGAGGGGAAGGAAGCAGGAACTACCAACAGCTATTTTTAAACGCTTTCACAAATGTTTTGACTGACTCTTAACCTGAGATCCCTGCTCTGAGGTCCTGAGCTGCCAAATCTCTCCAAGTGCAATTGACAGGCTCGTCCTGAACCATCCAGAGCTGGGCTGTGTCGGCAGGTGGTGACAGTGTAGATCACTTCACTTATCCGAGTCTGTTTGTTCTCCCAGTTCCAGAAAAGTCCAAGGACGACACTGTGGATTTTCTCTCTCCTACACTCTCCGTGACCTGTGGTAAAGCCAAAGGGACTTTGTTCCAAGAGAAACTGAAGCAAGGTGAGTGTCTGCTCTTCTGATGCTCTGGTCCCAGGATGATGGGTGGGCTGGAAGGGAAGAGTGTGCGGGTTGGGTAACTCGTCAAGAAACAGACCCTGCTAGCCAGGCTGCAAGGGAAAAAAACAAAAGCTACAACAAGAAGACTTCCCAAGGAGTGTCCAGACTTCTCCACGGAGATGTGTCTGGAGACCACATGAGCCATCTATGAGCCCTATGAAGTGGACACTGTCCTTGCTACAAGAAACTGCCCCGCTCCCTCAATGTCCTGAAGGGATTATGGTCCCCTGAAGCTGAGAGAAGGAGCTTCTGCTCCACCCCGAAGGAATCCCCACTTGATTTAAGAAGGTGGAAAGCCATAGTAGGGGGGCTCAACGGTTTGTGGTAAAGTCACGGAGGATCCAGGTAGGTCCTGAAATGTTCTGTCTTTTTCTTACAGGATCCTCAAAAAAGTGCATTCAGAATGAGGCAGGAACTTGGTTCACTGTAAAGGAATTTTTAAGTGAAGGGGAAAGGGCCACGTCAAAAGACTGGAAGAAGGCTATACGCTGTAACGGGAAGACTTTAAGACTTCTGGAGCAGGTATTGTAATGACCAAGGGTGATGGCTTCCTATCCTGGAAGAGTGGATGGAATTCCAATAGCAAAAATGTGGACAAGTCCCCATTTTGACTCAACGGCATGACTTACAAAGAGCTGACGTTCAAACAGAAAAAGTCGTAGGTGACAAAGTTAGAACGGCAGACAGATGCACATGATGCAGACCTCGTGCAAGCAATGGGCTGAGCATAATGGAGGCCAAGGTGTTTGTGATCAAGTAAGATTTAAGAAGCTCGGCCTGGTAAGTTCAAGTAGGTAGATTGGAAGGGAACTAGCTGCAGGCAAAGAATTCCTCGTGTCTTCAGCCTGATAAGCCTTTCCTGAAAGTCCAGTTCTTGTGGGGCCTGTGAGATATGTTCAGCCAACTCAGCTGTGGAGGTCTCCCCTCTACACCTTGGGACACTCTAACTTGTAATAGTTGCAGAAGGCAGGAGCTGTTGCAATTCCTGGACACAGCCTCCTTATAACGTGCAGACCATTATCACAGGGTGCCGGCCAGTGTGTGTTTCCTCCTCTGGGTGTCCAGGCTCCTTACACACCAAGTTGGACTGGGGGGAGGGAAGCTAAGCTGGGGCAGGTGGGTGCAATACAGGATCTTGGTTGGTAGTGAGAGCACAAGAAATAGCCCTCTCAGGAGACAGCTCCTTTAATTGAGGTGGAACAAAGGCTATTTAATATTTAAACCTTTGGGGAGTGGGTAGAGGCATGAGGTGAATGAATGTACATCATTGACCAGAGCCAGGGTTCTGGGAATGCCTTATTTACATGAAGAGGAATTCCAGGTGCTTGCCGGATGTGACCTTATAAGGAGAGAGGAAGTTTAACCTGTAACCTGGCTGCCAGACTAAAGGGCCACCTCAGGGTTGGCAGAGGTGGGGGTTTAAGGCTACGTGGCACCTGGACTTGCAGGCCCAGGGCAGGGAGGGAACAGTCCTATTACTTCTGGTCTCAAAATGAGATTTGGGGGGTTTGGATATGCCTTGACCTCAGTCTTGACCTCCTACCCCCAGTTGCACGGCCCCTCAACTCTACAACAGGGTCAGCAGTAATATGGCACTGGGGTAGGGGGGTAAATGTGCATTCTGTCCGAGCATTAAACATGAGTTTGATCCCCAGAAGCTAAGTAAACATGGAAGGAGAAAAGCAACTGCACAGAGTTGACCTCTGACCTCCATGTGTGCACTGTGGCCTGTGCTCAACCCCATAATAATAAATAAATGTTTTTTTCTAAATAAACATCACAGGGTGACCATGTATGGGTTTTACCTGAAGAGGAAAAATAGAAAAAGAAAATGGGAAAGGGACTAAGAAAAGAGAGCTTGAGGCTTAGGTCTAAGTAAAGTGAAAATTACTTTGTCACTAAGGGAAATTTTAAAAAGGGAGTGGTTAGGGGAAGCTCATGTCTGTCCCACACCGAGGTTTCAGACCTAGTCTGATACCTAGATACAGGTATTTCCTAATGGGGAGAAACATCAATATCCACAAGAGAAGAAACTTCCAGAATAATCTCACTTGTCAACCTCTTCTCTTTCAGGAAGGACTTTTGGTTCTGTACTGCCAAGAGTAAACCTCACAAAAAGCGTGCCTAGCGGATGAACTCCTGACCTGTGTGCTCAGCCGCTGTGTGCTCTCTCTCTCTCTGTGTGTCTGAACTTTGCCTTCAAGCCTCTGAGTGTCCCAGCTCTGAGGACCTTTGTGTTCGTGCAGGGCAGCTCATCACAACTGGCCCAGCACTGGGGTACACACTCACGATGCCTTCGTTCACAGCTGACTTGCAATGGAAATGTGCATGAATCTTGGAAAGTAAAGATAAAGCCTTAGAAAAATACCTTGATATTAAAATAAATATGAACTAAAGGTGTCAGAAGGAGAAGGCTACGTGCTAGAAGCAAGCATGATACCAAGTATCACTGCTCTGTGCCACACAGTGCTTGTAAGGTGAGTCGACCAAGCTTTGTCTGCAGAGACGCCCCTCCCCCTCCGGGGCAAATGGCAACCACCTGTCAGAGGCACTAACTGTCAGCCTTCCATTCCTCTTAGGTGTGTTCTCCAGTCATGGTCCTACCCATGTTCTCCCCTCAAACGAGAACATCTAGCAAAGACAATGCTGTGTCTCCTTGCCCATAAGACAGGCCTGACCCTTAGCCAGTTTCCTTCAAAATTTAAAGCAAAGATTCCCCCCAGCGGCACTTACAACTGTAAACCATCCTTTATCATGCTGATTGAAAATCACTGGGATCAAGAATGCTTAGTGTGTGGCTGCTATCAAATTCCATTGATATTATAAAATGTTGATACGGGTACCGGGTAAACTTTTAAAACACATAAAATCCCACAGCCATTTGCCTTGATGTTCCCTACCAAGACCTATGTTGAAAGTGAATCTATCATGAGCTTGTAGGAGAGAAGCTTAATTCATTTGTGGCAGTGGTTCTCAATCTGGGTGGAGACCCCTTTGGGAGTCAAATGAGCCTTTTTCAGGGATCACCAAAAATCATCAGAAACATCAGATATTTACAATTCACAGCGGCAGCAAAATTATAGTTATGAAGTAGCAACAAAAATAATTTTATGGTTGGGGGTCAGCACAGCATGAGATACTGTAAGAAAGGGTCACGGCATTAGGAAGGCTGAGACCCACTAACATGGTATTTGGAGGTGAGACTTAGGAGGTAACGGAGCAGAATGAGGCTGTGAAGGTAGAGAGAGCCCTCATCTCTGGGCCTGTACAGGAAGGGGTGAAGCCAGGTTGTCAGCTCACGCCTACCACCCCAGCACTGAGAGAGCTGCAGCCACAAACTTAGAGCCTCATTCGTAAGTGTGAGCAAACAACTAGAAACTTACAAAGAATCAATTGGACAAAAAACAAAACAGAACAAAAACCAACTAAGTGATTTCCTGCCATGAAGAGCACTCGGAAGATGGAAGCAGAATCCATCAGTTCCTGCTCAGCCCTTCTCTGTTCAGTACAGGACCCAGCGCGGGACGATGCTCTCATTTATAGGTTGGGCCCTCCCACCTTAATTAATCAATACAATCCCTCACAGGCATGCCCAGAGGTAAAGAAGACCTCACAGAGGCACCTCATGGTTAGTCTCCTAGGTGACTGCAGAGCCTGTCGAGCTCGTGACGTTAACATCACAGGGATGCACGATGTTCAGGCATTTGTTTCCTTGGCTCCCTTGTCCTCCTGGGGTGGAGGGGTCCCACACTTTCTTGACAGTTGTGCTGATTTCGTATTAACCTCTGTTTTAAAGAGAAGAGTTATGACAGAGTCTGTATAGATTCAACACACACAACTCAAATATCAGGTCTATGGCAATAACAAAAAAAATATTGTAATTGAGCATCTATTGATTGATCAGGAATATAGAACAGTGATCAGATTGGGAGCTGAACTGTGACCCCAAGCTACAATGTCACAGAGCTTTTAAGCTTGAAATCCACACACATCTGTGCCAAGTTAGTTACATTTTCCATCCATCAGGATTTAGGGATATGGGGACTTTCCTAGAAACATTCCATTGTGGTAAACTTCTCCTGTTCTCATTCGTTGGTTTGTTCAACTGAGGCAGGACAACGTGCCCTAGCATTCATATCTCAATCTGCCAACCAGGATGTCAGCTATGCATGCACGTGTCTCTCTTTGCCAAGCACAGTGTCAGTTACCCAAGGAGGTCTTGGGAACTTAAACTTTATTTGGCCACTATTCAATAGGGAAGCTTTGCTCAAAATGGCTTCAGTTTGGTTCCTTCTTACAGAGTAAAAATGGGCCCACGTTTCCATGAGAGGGCAGCTTTTCTCCCCTGCTTTAAGGATCTTCGTGGAGCTGAGTGGCAGCCTTCAACACTTCCTCCTATATGACCATTAAATACATGACCAACATCCTACTTGGTATATTTAGTGAACCTTAGTGGAACAGGAAAAAATTAAATAAAATGAGCATCTGTTGGGCATCGGTGAGCTTAGCTCAACGCCCCCAGCTGAGCTGTCTGCACAGGTTTCCTGAGAGAACAGCCTGCGGCTTAGCTTGATTCCTGTCTTCCCGCCCGGTGAGGTAGGAACTTCCCAGGTGCCTGACCTATGGCTATGATTGTTTTTCCTGTTGTTTTTCACCCGGTCTCTAGTATATATTGCTGGTCCCTCAGTAAAGCTTTGGCATTCTCCTTACTGAATGACCCAAGTCTGTGTTTTCTGTTAATACCCCAGGCCTATGCCTGATACTTGGTACGGTGGCGGCGCGTGCGCCGTCAACCATCCATAGGACTGAGGGTGGGATGGATTTGGGAGATGAAAGACAGGACAGAAGCAGGGTGAAGTCTCAGGTCTGTGGTAAATGGAGCATGTTAGATAAAATGGAAGTTCCGAAAAAGGAGCAGGGTGCGGTTGGAAGATGGGTTACAGTTTAACTGGATGAATTTGAGGTGCACCTAGGGAGCCCAAGAGGAGACATGGCTGAACATTAGAACATGAGGAGCTGAGGAGACATGAGACACCATGAAGCTGAGGACATAAGTGGAAATTGCAGCTGGGGAGTGACTCTGATCATCTGGACAGACTGTAGCTAAGGATGGAAACCTGAGGAATTCCATCCTTTGCATTTGGAGAAGGAGAAGGACCTGGGTGAGAAAGTGGTTCAGCAGTTAGGTGATAGAGTAAATCACCAAGAATGATGCAAAAGGACAGGCTTCTCCTGAAGGCAGAGATGGTCCCGGGCACAGAATGGTTGACCCTCTCACCTTGGCTATGTCCCTTCTCCCACCCACTCACCCAGCCCAGTCCTCAAGCCATGCTCATGTTTGTCCCTCAGATGATCACAAGAAGGTAGGAATTCCTTCTAATTTGAACAGGAGTCGTGGTCGACTCTCTAGACAGAGCCAGTCTATACAAGAAGTTAAAAGCCCTGGAGTGCCTTCCAAGGCTGTAGAGAACTTACCCACCACTAGAGAGCACTGTGGTCCCTCTTGACACTGGAAATGTAAGCCAAAAGGAACTAGTGGGGCCTTATAAGGAAACAGGAATGCTCTCAATGGCTGTCATCAAACACAAGTAACATGAGAGCCAAGCAAGGACAGAAGTTTATCGGAGAATTAAGAATGGTAAGGAACAACAAACCAAATGGTTTTGCTTAGGCGCGGGCGTGGGAGGGCTCCTTAAGATGGCAAAAGGTCTTTTTTGCTATTGGCCACATGTTTGAAGCCTCACAGCCAGTGTAATGAAGTGGCTGAGATGCACTCTGTCTATGTTGTAACCTGGAAGAGACCTGTGTGGTCTCATTTCTTATTTAACCAGGTTGGGTTTGGTAGCAGATCTAGGTTAAGCGTCCCACCGAGGGCTCAGACGTGTATGCTGGACCTTCCCATCTCCAAACATGCTTCGGTTTACTTGGGGAAGCAGAAGGACAAGGAGTCCGTGAGAAACCACAAATTACAGGTGGCTCTCGGAACTGGTAAAGAATTTGACCACTCAGTGTTTCAGGACTGAATATGACATTTTTTTAGACAGGGTCTCACTATGCAGCCCAGGCTGGCCTGGAGGTCCCTGATATTCACCTGCCTCTGCCTCTCCACTGCTGGGAATGAAGGTGTGTGCTACTATACCCAGCCTGAGAAGCTCCTTCCTTTTTAAGGCTACATAATATTCCACTGTGTGTTGTATGCTTATACCACACTTTGCTTAGCCATTCGTCTGGGATGGATAGTATTTTTTGATTGAAGGGGGGCACACACACCACAGTGTTCATGTGGGCATCAGAGGACAATTCCTCTCCATCTACCTTTATGTAGGTTCCGAGGACTGAACTCAGGCTGTCGGGATTTTATAGCAAGCACCTTTGCCCACTGAGCTCTTTTGCCTGCCCTGTGGTGGATATTTGAGTTATTTCCTCCTGGTGTTACTTTCTCTCCATATGACAGACTACCTGGCAAGAAGCAACTTAAGAGAGGAAGGATTTATTCTGACTCACAGTTCGAAGGTAATCAAGGCAGGGAAGGAAGAGTGGTAGATGCCAACCATGGCTGTGATGGTAGGAATATGGAGCCAACATCTTGTTGGTCCAAGAAAGCAGAGAGACACAGGAAGTGGAACCAGCCTGTAAACCTCAAGGCTCATCCCCCAGCGACTCACTTTCCTCCAGCTAGGTCCCATTCCCAAAGGTTCCATAACATCCCAAAACACCACTATCAACTGGAGATCCAGTATTCAATGCCTTTGGCATGAGCCATTGGCAGACATTTTACAACCAAATAACAGGCTGTCATGGCCTCCATAGGTACGTGGTCATCTGATAATGCAAACGCCCAAGTTTAAAAATTCCCAGAGTCCTAACAGTTTAAACATTATCCAAAAGGTCCAAAGTCTCTTCTGAGATTCAAGTCAATCTCTTATGTTAACCCCTATTATATCAAATGGGAATTTACTTCTTTCCAGCACGCAATGGCACAGAACACATATTTCCATTACTAAAGGAAGGAATAGACACAGCCAGGAAATATCAGACCAGATTAAGACTGAAATCCAACAGGGCAAAAGCACCCTGCGGCTCCATGTTCGGCATTTGGGACTGGTGATGACATCAGCTGTGCCCCGTGGGTTGATTAGCCCTGTCCCTCCTGCTCTGTTGCCTGCAAGAATTGTAGTTCCTCTCTTGGGCCATTTCCACCCAGTGACTGGAGCTCACCCTGGCAAACTTCCTGGATTTCTGATCTCCATTGTAATATTAGCTTTGCCTTCACAGCTTCACGCACAGCAGACTCAGACATTCCATGAAGAGAATATGGCCTGGTTTTAAGGGTGTAAAGGAATGTGTTAGGGGTTTTTGTTGTTATGGTTGTTGTTGTTGTTTTCAGATTGGGTTTTGCCTTCAGAGACTTAATGGGGGTGAGAGGTATCTTTTGGTTTTTGGGTTTTTGTTTTGTTTTGTTTTGTTTTTTGAGACAGGGTTTCTTTATGTAGCCTTAGGTGTCCTGGAACCTGCTCTGTAGAGACCAGGCTGGCCTCAAACTCAGACTTCCACCTGTGCCGGGATTAAAGGTGTGTGCCACCACTGCCTGGCTGAGAGACTTCTTTTTACAAGCAACTTTAGATTCTGTTTGCAGATGTAGGATGACTCTGCATCTGACTGAGTGCCTGAACAGTACCATCAGTCTGACACTGCCCAAACAACACAAATGATAAATTACTTACCCTTGGGTATAGAAAAGGCCCTCTCTCCAAAATTATTAGGGTGAACTGGGACTGTATGTAGATTCATATAAGCAAATTAAAGTCATATCAGGAAAACCAGACCCATGATATTAGACACACCAGTCTGAGAAAGCATGTGGCTCCCTCATCTATGCTCTTTAAGGAGGACATGTGCCATTGTGATGGTGATGGTTCCCACCAACCTGTCATCTAACTACTTGGTATGGGCATTGAGGGACCAATGGGTAGAGAATTCCTGATGTCCCAATGCCTTCAATTTCACTTAGTCCCCACTATAGCCACAGATTACTCAAGTTGCCACCAACCATTCTCTTATTGATCCATCTGGCACTGCCATCCAATGCATCTTCTCATCCATTCATCTGGACCCAGTCTTATCTTTTTGGCTCAGTAATAGAACTCAACTCTACAGCTCAACCATGACCCTGCAGCCAAATCCAACAATGATTTCAGTGCCTGTCCAGAGGTCTCCAGATCCTTGGTTATCTCACCCGGCAGATTCCTGTGACTTTCCAGCAGTCTCCCAACTCTGGCTTCTCAAGTGTTTGCTTCCTTTTTTTTTTTGGTTTTTTGAGACAGGGTTTCTCTGTGTAGCCCTGGCTGTCCTGGAACTCACTGTGTAGACCAGGCTGGCCTCGAACTCAGAAATCCTCCTGCCTCTGCCTCCCAAGTGCTGGGATTAAAGGCGTGTGCCACCACTGCCTGGCAAGTGTTTGCTTCCTTAATTCTTGGTATCTAGCCTGTAATATATAGATATAGGGATAGAGGTAGATAGAGATATATGTTACATATATGTTTAATGTATGATCTAAGGCAGGCAATGACTGACCTGTTTTTATCTCATAGAGATTCTGACTCTGAACTCCACAATCTCTCCACCCAGCTCACTAGATTCCCACTGGTGAGTTCCCATGCCAACCTCGTGCTTCAGATCCCCCACAGCCTCGGTGGTGCACATCTGGAAAACCTACACTTTGCCACCATACCTTTCTCTCTTGAAATCAGACGAGCCATGTGAAGGAAAACACAACACAAACTTAGTTCAGAAACAATGATAACTCAATCTCTGGGAGCAACAACTAAAACCTAATTTTGTAAACCTTATTAAAATCTGATTCCTCCAGTGGTGAATCCTTGCAGATCTGCCATGATACTAGGAAACTCTAACAGCTACATTTTACCCCTCTGCTGTCCCAGTTCCAAAAAGAAGTAACTCTCTCCTGCCTCCTCTCTTCCTTCATCCAACCCAGAAGTCCTGCCTACTCACCCAGTTCCTTTATTCACTAGGGGCTTGGTTCACAAGAACAGCACCAGGCCATCCACAACAATAATTGTGTTGAAATGAAGAATGCCTGTTTGCCTTGGCCTGCATCATTAAGGAAAGTGGGGCTATCTGACAGATCACTGCCAGTAAAACCATTGCTTGTGAATTTATTATTATGCAATAAAGTCTTGTATTGTAGAAAGACATAAGTATGTTTACCTCTGTTTGTGATGTAGCATGTTCATGACACCCTGCTACACGTTGCCTGGCTTCAGTGGCCTCCTGGAACCTTGTTGCAAGCTTTCATGACTCCCTCACTCTGGAATTTTGAACCTTGTAGCATCAGTACCATGCAGATTTTTCCCAGCTTCTGTCAGCTCAAGATGTGGCTTGTCCCCCTTTGAACAACTACCACAGCCTTTCTGTGACTTCATAACTGAACTGAAAAGACACTTAGTTAGGCAGCCATCTTGCCCTCAAAGTACCTTTCCTGTTGTCCTTGTGCAAAGTCTGAGGTTTCTCCTTAATGTTGCTAACCTCTTAACAATCGCATTTATTTTGCCTACCCCTGCCCTGTCCTCAGTGTTAACGGGCTTCAGGGCTCTTTGCTCATCAAGCTTCACATCATCAGTGTCACAACGTCCACCAGTTTATAGTCCTTTTCTCCAAATTACATATTTTCCCTGTCTTCTCGCCTTCACTCCCTGTAAATCTGGAAAACACAGTGGGCAATAACCATTCTATAGCCCAGGTGATACACTGTCTTGAAATTTTCTTCACTCAACAGATTATTTTATTTTTATATTTCAAATATTTTAAATTTAAATTAAATGTAAATATTTTAAAATTCAGTCTCACTCAAATTTTTAGAATTCAGACTGTGTGATAGCCAGATTCTGTACCAACTGTAACATAAGTGACCTCTACTCCAGTTCCTGTTAGGGTCTTTCTGAAACTTCATGAAGCAGGATGATAATCTCAACCTCTAATCTCCCACTAGAACAGCCCATTGAACTCCAGGGTTGCTTTAGCCTACAGAGCCAACTCTTTCCATTTCTCCAACAGGCCTCTTCCTAATGTCTATAAACCACCTGGTCAGGTAATGACATCAGGGACCTCACTTCCTAGTGTCAGTTGTCTGTGGTGGCACACCTGACAAGAAGCAATGTAAAGGGGGACACATTTGCTTTGCCTCTTGGTTTGAGCACAGCCTACACAGTGGAGGGCTGATTGAGACACAGCCAGCAGAATCGGGTACCCTGACCTCCATTGTCTGGCTCACAACTCCCCAACCTTTCCCAGAAGCCCTGCTGCCACCAGGATCATCCAATCAACACCAGGGAAACCCAGATGCCTAAAGGACAGTGTAAAAACACAATCAACAAGACCCAGGGCAATATGGCACTACCGCAGCCCAGCTATCCTGCTACAACAAACCCTGGATATCCTAATGAAACTGAAGAACAAGAAGAAGATCTTAAATCCAATCTAATAAAGATAATAAGGGCCTTTAAAGAGGACATGAATACATTCCTTAAGGAAATACAGGAACATACATTCAAGCAAGTAGAAATATTAAAAGAGGAAGCTAATAAATATAAATACAGGAAAATATAATCAAAGAGGTGAAGGATATGAATAAAACTGTCCAAGACCTGAAAAGGGAAATAGAAGCAATAAAGAAAACACAAACTGAGGTAATCCTGAAGTTGGAAAACCTAGGAAAGAGAACAGGAACTACAGACATAAACATCACCAACAGAATAAAAGAGATGGAAAAAAGAATCTCAGGTGTAGAAGATACAATAAAAGAAATCAATATATCAGTCAAAGAAAATGCAAAATCTAAAAAGTTCTTGTCATAAAACTTCCAGGAAAAATGAGACACTATGGGAAGAGCAAACCTAAAAATAAAAGGAATAGAAGAAAGAGAAGAGTCCCAGATCAAAGACCCAGAAAAACATCTTCAACATATAAGGAAGATCTACTAGAATTACAACTGATTTCTCATCTGAGACTCTAAAAGCTAAAAGGGCCTAGGCAGAGGTCTTATAGACCTTAAGAGAACATAGATTTCAGTCCAAACTACTATATCCAGCAAAACTTTCAACCACCATAGTTGGAGAAACCAAAATATTCCATGAAAAAAAAAACAAATTTAAACAATACCTTTCCATTAACCCAGCCCTACAGAGGATACTAGAAAGAAATATCCTACCCAATGAAGTTTACTACACTCAAAAAAAACACTAGAAATAAAAAATTTCACACCATTAAAATTAATAGAAGAGAAACACACACACCTTCAACCACCACCAATATCAGAATAACAGGAAGCAACAATCATTCATTAAGCATTGATATCTCTCAACATCAATGGACTCAATTCCCCAGTAAAAAGACACGGGCTAACAGGATGGATACATAAACAGAATTCATCATTTTGCTAAATGATTTTGTATAAAAGAAACACATCTCAGCAACAAAGATAGTCATTATCCCAGTATAAAAGGCTGGAAAAGGGTTTCCAAGTAAATAGACCTGAGAAACAAGCTGGAGTAGCCAATCTAACATCTAATAAAATAGACTTTCAACTGAAAGCAATCAAAAGAGACAGGGAAAGACCCTTTATACTCATCAAAGGAAAAATTCACCAAGAAGACATCTCAATTATGAACATGCATGCCCCAAATACAAGGGTACTCACATTCATAAAAGAAACATGATTAAAGCTTAAATTACGTATTGAGCCCCACACATTAATACTGGAAGACCTCAACACCCCATTCTCACCAATGAACAGGTCATTGAGACAGAAACTAAACAAAGAAATAATGAAAATAACAAAGGTTATGATTCAAATGGACTTAACAGATATCTATAGAACATTTCACCTAAACACAAAAGAATATATCTTCTTCTCAGCACCTCATGAAACCTTCTCAAAAATTTACAATATAATTAATTGGTCACTAAGCCAGCTTCAACAGATAAAAGATTGAAATAACCCCATGCATTTTATCAGATCACCATGGATTAAGATGGACTTCAACAACAGAAAGTCTACATATTCATGGATACTGAAAAACTCTCTACTCAATGATCACTGGGTCAGGGAAGAAATAAAGAAACGAAAGACTTTCTAGAATTCAATGAAAATGAGGGCACAGCATACCCAAACTTATGAAAGCAGTGTTAAAAAGCACTAAGTGCCCTCATAAAAAAATTGGAGGGTTCTCATACTAACGATTTAAAGTACATCTGAAGGCTCTAGGGGAAAAAAAGAAGCAAGCACACCCAGGAGGCATAGACAACAGGAAATAATCAAACTCAGGGCTAAAATCAATCAATTAGAAACAAAGAAAACATACAAAGAATCAACAAAACTGAGAGCTGGTTCTCTGAGAAAATCAACAAGATAGACAAACTCTTAGCCAAGCTAACTAAAAGACAGACAGACAGTACCAAAATTAACAAAATCAGAAACGAAAAGGGAGACAACAGACACTGAGAAAATTCAAAGAATCATTAGATTTTACTTCAAAGGCCTGTACTCCACAAAATTGGAAAATTTAAATGAAATGAATGCTTTTCTGTAGAGATAAATTATCTGAATAGGTCTATAACACCCAATGAAATTGAAGCAGTCAATAAAAGTCATTAAAAGTCTCCCAACCAAAAAATCCCCAGACCATATGGTTTTAGCACAGAATTCTACCAGACTTTCAAAGAAGAGCTAATGCCAATACTCTTCAAACTACTGCACAAAATAGAAACAGAAGGAACATTGTCAAACTCATTCTATAGGCCACAATCACCATGATACCTAAATCACACAAAAACTCAACAAAAAAAAGATAATTTTCAGACCAATTTCCCTTATGAACATTTATATAAAAATACTGAATAAAATACTCACAAACCAAATCCAAGAACACATCAAAGACATCACCCACCATGATTAAGTAGGCTTCATCCCAGGGATACAGGGGTGGTTCAAAATATAAAAATCAATCAATGTGGCCATCTTTGATCTGGCAACAGAGTAGTTGGGACCTCCAGGTGCAGGGATAACCGAGCATAACATCGCCAGGGACACAGCCAGCTGAGATGCTCCCTGCACCCAAGAGCTGGGCAGCTCTGTGGTCATCTACACGCCAGCTCTGCTGCGGGACATCTGCCCTGCAGAGTGACCCTCACAGGGAGGGAGCGCAGTAGCCTCCCCTCAGCCACCTCTGCTCCGGGGATAGACTACACTGAGTCTCTAGGTACGCAGGGAGTTCCCAAGTATAACATCCCTTGGGACACAACCTGCTAGGCTTCCATCTGCGCCCAAGAGCTGGGCAGCTCTATGGTCGTCTGGGCACCAGCTTTGCTGTGGGACATCAGCCCTGCAGAGTGACCTGCGCTGGGAGGGAGTACAGCAGCCTCCCCTCAGTCACCTTTGCTCCAGTGATAATCTACACTGAGTCTCCAGGTACGCAGGGATTTCCCAAGTATAACATCACTTGGGGCAAGGCACACCAGGGCTCCAAAGACACTCAGGAGCAGGGCACCCCCCCTCAGGAATCGGTGCCAGGGGAAACCTGGTAATCCAGGGAGGCAGAAATAGGCTCACAGGAGGTTCAAGCACCGGCCAGTGACAGCAGGACCAACTAACACCAGATGGCAAAAGGCAAACATAGGAACATTACTAACAGAAATCAAGGCAATATGGCACAATCCGAACTCAACTCTCTGACAGCAGCAAGTCCTGGATATCCCATCACACCCGAAAGGCAAGATCTGGATTTAAAATCACTTCTCATGATGCTATTAGAGGATTTCAAGGACGTAAATAAATCTCTTAAAGAAATACAGGACAACAAGAATCAACAGGTAGAAGCCCTTACAAAGGAAACACAAAAGTCGCTTAAAGAAATGCAGGAGAATATGGGTCAACAGATGGGAGGCCCATAAGGAGGCAACACAAAAATTGCTTAAAGAAATACAGGAGAACATGAATCAACGAGTAGACGCCCTTACAAAGGAAACACAAAAATCGCTTAAAGAAATACAGGAGAACTTGGGTCAACAGGCAGATGTCCTGAAAGAAGAAACACAAAAATATCTTAAAGAAATACAGGAAAACACAAACAAACAAGTGAAGGAACTGAGCAAATCCATCCAGGATCTAAAAAAGGAAGTAGAAACAACTAAGAAATCACAAAGGGAGACAACTTTGGAGATAGAAAACCTTGGGAAGAAATCAGGGGTCATAGATGCAAACATCAACAATAGAATACAAGAGATGGAAGAAAGAATCTCAGATGCTGAAGATACCATAGAAAGCATTGACTCAACAGTCAAAGAAAATGCAAATGCAAAAAAACGTGTAACCCAAAACATCCAGGAAATCCAGGACACAATGAGAAGACCAAACCTAAGGATTATAGGTATACATGAGAGTGAAGATTTGCAACTTAAAGGGCCAGTAAACATCTTCAACAAAATTATGGAAGAAAACTTCCCTAACCTAAAGAGAGAGATGCCGATGAATGTACAAGAAGCCTACAGAACTCCAAACAGACTGGACCAGAACAGAAATACCTCCCGTCACATAATAATCAAAACACCAAATGTACTAAACAAAGAAAGAATATTAAAAGCAGTAAGAGAAAAAGGCCAAGTAAAATATAAAGGAAGACCTATCCGAATTACATCAGACTACTCACCAGAGACTATGAAAGCTAGAAGATCCTGAGCAGATCTCATATAGACTCTAAGAGAACACAAATGCCAGTCCAGATTACTATACCCAGTGAAACTCTCAATCACCATAGATGGAGAGACCAAGATATTCCATGATAAAACCAAATTTACACAATATCTTTCCACAACCCCAGGCCTGCAAAGGATAATAGGTGAATATCGCCAATACAAGGAGAGAAACTACACCCTGGAAAAAACGAAATAGTAGCCTTCTTTCATCAAACCCAAAAGTAGATAACCACTCAAACATAAAGATAGTGTCAAGAAAAGCAGGTGGCAATAATCACTATTCCTTAATCTCTCTTAATATCAATGGTCTCAATTCCCCAATAAAAAGACATAGACTAACAGACTGGATACGTAAACAGGACCCAGCATTTTGCTGCGTGCAGGAAACGCACCTCAGTGTCAAAGACAAATACTACCTCAGAGTAAAAGGCTGGAAAACAATCTTTTTTTTTTTTTTTTTGGTTTTTCGAGACAGGGTTTCTCTGTGTAGCCTTGGCTGTCCTGGAACTCAGTCTGTAGACCAGGCTGGCCTCGATCTCAGAAATCCGCCTGCCTCTGCCTCCCAAGTGCTGGGATTAAAGGCGTGCGCCACCACCGCCCGGCTGAAAACAATCTTACAAGCAAACGGTCTCCAGAAACGAGCTGGAGTAGCCATCCTAATATCGGATAAAATTGACTTTCAACCTAAAGTCATCAAAAAAGACACAGAAGGACACTATGTACTGGTCAAAGGGAAAATCCACCAAGAAGAACTCTCAATTCTGAACATCTATGCTCCAAATGCAAGGGCACCCTCATTCGTAAAAGAAACTTTACTAAAGCTCAAAGCACACATCGCACCTCACACAATAATAGTGGGTGACTTCAACACCCCACTCTCTGAAATGGACCGATCAGGAAAGCAGAAACTAAACAGGGACACAGTGAAACTAATTGAAGCCTTGGACCAAATGGATCTAACAAATATATATAGAACATTTCATCCTAAAGCAAAAGAATATACCTTCTTCTCAGCACCTCATGGTACCTTCTCCAAAATCGACCATATAATTGGTTACAAAACAGACCTCAATAGATATAAGAAGATCAAACTAATTCCATGCCTCCTATCAGATCATTATGGAATAAGGGTGGTCTTTAATAGCAACAAAAACAACAGGAAGCCCACATACACATGGAAGCTGAACAATGCCCTACTCAATGATTCCTTGATCAAGGAAGAAATAAAGAAAGAAATCAAAGACTTTGTAAAATCCAATGAAAATGAAGGCACAACATACCCTAATTTATGGGACACAATGAAAGCGGTGCTAAGAGGAAAATTCAAAGCCCTGAGTGCCTTAAAAAAGAAACGGGAGAAAGCATACACTAGCAGCTTAATGGCACACCTGAAAGCCCTGGAACAAAAAGAAGCAAATACACCCAAGAGGAGTAGAAGGCAGGAAATCATCAAATTCAGGGCTGAAATCAATCAAGTAGAAACAAATAGAACCATACAAAGAATCAACAAAACTAGGAGTTGGTTCTTTGAGAAAATAAACAAGATAGATAAGCCCTTAGCCAGACTAGCCAGAGGGCACAGAGACAGTATCCAAATTAACAAAATCAGAAATGAAAAGGGAGAGATAACAACAGAAACTTAGGAAATTCAAAAAATCATCAGATCCTACTACAAAAGCCTGTATTTAACACAACTAGAAAATCAGGAGGAAATGGACAATTTCCAAGACAGATACCAAATACCAAAATTAAATCAGGATCAAATAGACCATCGAAACCATCCTATAACTCCTGAAGAAATAGAAATGGTCATTGGAAGTCTTCCAACCAAAAAAAGCACAGGTCCAGATGGTTTTAGTGCAGAATTCTATCAGACCTTCAAAGAAGACCTAACACCAATACTCTTCAAACTATTCCACAAAATAGAAACAGAAGGAACACTACCCAACTCATTCTATGAAGCCACAATTACGCTAATACCAAAAGCACACAAAGATCCGACAAAGAAAGAGAATCTCAGACCAATCTCTCTTATGAATATCGATGCAAAAATACTCAATAAAATTCTTGCCAATCGAATCCAAGAACACATCAAAACGATCATTCACCACGACCAAGTAGACTTCATCCCACGGATGCAGGGATGGTTCAATATAAGGAAGTCCATCAATGTAATCCACTACATAAACAATCTCAAAGAAAAAAACCACATGGTCATTTCATTAGATGCTGAAAAAGCATTTGACAAAATTCAGGATCCTTTCATGCTAAAAGTCTTGGAAAGATCAGGAATTCGAGGCTCATATATAAACATAGTAAAAGCAATTTACAGCAAACCGGTAGCCAACATCAATCTAAGTGGAGAGAAACTTGAAGCAATCCCACTAAAATCAGGGACTAGACAAGGCTGCCCTCTCTCTCCATATCTTTTTTTTTTTTTTTTTTTTTTTTGGTTTTTCGAGACAGGATTTCTCTGTGTAGTTCTGGCTGTCCTGGGACTCACTCTGTAGACCAGGCTGGCCTCGAACTCAGAAATCTGCCTGCCTCTGCCTCCCAAGTGCTGGGATTAAAGGCATGCGCCACCACTTCCCGGCTTTTCAATATCTTTTCAATATAGTACTTGAAGTTCTAGCTAGAGCAATTAAACAACAAAAGGAAGTCAAAGGGATACAAATTGGAAAGGAAGAAGTCAAACTATCACTATTTGCAGACGATATGATAGTATACTTAAATGACCCAAAGAACTCCACCAGAGAACTCCTATAGCTGATAAACAACTTCAGCAAAGTGGCTGGATATAAAATCAACTCAAGCAAATCAGTAGTCTTCCTATACTCAAAGGATAAGCAGGCTGAGGAAGAAATAAGGGAAATGATACCCTTCAGGATAGCCACAAACAATATAAAGTATCTTGGTGTGACTCTAACCAAACAAGTGAAAGATCTGTATGACAAGAACTTCAAGTCTCTGAAGAAAGAAATTGAAGAAGACCTCAGAAGATGGAAAAATCTTCCATGCTCATGGAAGAGCAGGATTAATATAGTAAAAATGACCATCTTGCCAAAAGCAATATACAGATTCAATGCAATCCTCATCAAAATCCCAACTCAATTCTTCATAGAGTTAGAAAGAGCAATTCTCAAATTCATCTGGAATAACAGAAAACCCAGGATAACTAAAACTATTATTCTCAACAGTAAAAGAACTTCTGGGGGATCAGTATCCCAGACCTCAAGCTGTACTACAGAGCAATAGTGTTAAAAACTGCATGGTATTGGTACAGTGACAGGCCTGTAGATCAATGGAACAGAATTGAAGACCCAGAAATGAATCCACACTCCTATGGTCACTTGATCTTTGACAAAGGAGCTAAAACCATCCAGTGGAAAAAAGATAGCCTTTTCAACAAATGGTGCTGGTTCAACTGGAGGTCAGCATGCAGAAGAATGCAAATTGATCCATTCTTATCTCCTTGTACTAAGCTCAATTCCAAGTGGATCAAGGACCTCCACATAAAACAGACACACTGAAACTAATAGAAAAGAAACTAGGGAAGAGCCTTGAACATATGGGCACAGGGGAAAATTTCCTGAACATGCTCCACTATGTTCATAGCAGCCTTATTTATAATAGCCAGAAGCTGGAAAGAACCCAGATGTCCCTCAACAGAGGAATGGATCCAGAAGATGTGGTATATTTGCACAATGGAATACTACTCTGCAATTAAAAACAAAGAATTCGCGAAATTCTTAGGCAAATGGTCAGAACTGGAAAATATCATCCTTAGTGGGGTAACCCAATCACAAAAAGAACACACATGGTATGCAGTCACTGGTAAGGGGATATTAACCCAGAAGCTCAGAATACCCAAGACGCAATTCACATATCAATAGATTCACATATCAATAGAAGATGGAAGGAGAGACCCCTGGTCCTGGAAAGACTGGATGTAGGGGAATACCAGAACAGAGAAGCGAAAGGGGGTTGAATGGGGAATAGAGGGAGGGAAGGGGGCTTATGGGACTTTTGGGGAGGGAAGAACCAGGAAAGGGGAAATCATTGGGAATATAAATAAAAAAATATAGAAAATAAAAAAGTAAATAGATGTAAGACTAAAAAAATTCAATGTAATCCACCATATAAATGAACTGAAAAGAAACCCACATGATCATCTCACTAAATGCTGAAAAGGTGTCTGACAAAATCCAACATCCATTCATGATAAAATGTCTTGGAGAGACCATGGATACAGGTACATAACTAAACACAATAAAGCCAATATACATCAGGTCATTAGCCAACATCAAAATGTAGAGAAACTTAAAGCATTTCCACTTAAATTGGAGATAAGACAAGGCTGTCCACTTTCTCCTTATCTCTTCAATGTAGTACTTAAAGTTCTAGCTAAAGCAATAAGACAACTAAAGGAGATCAAGGGGATATAAATTGGAAAGGAAGAAGTTGAAGTGTCACAATTTTCAGATAATATGATAGTATACATAAATGACCATATAAATTATACTGGAGAACTTCTACAGCTGATAAATACCTTCTGCAAAGTCACTGGACACAAAATGAACTCAAAGAAATCAGTGGCCCTCATCTACACAAGCAATAAATGGACTGAGAAAGAAGTTAGGGAGTCAATAGCAACAAATACAGGTTGTCTCTGTATTATAATAAATATCTTGATGTAACTCTGACCAAGCAAGTGAAAGACCTATACGTACTTACAAAGGCAGGCAGATTCCTGAGTTCAAGGTCAACCTGGGACAGAGCTAGTTTAGGCCCAGGAATGGTGGAGAACCCACCCAGCTAGCTTATTGTCTGTGCTTACAAAAGCAAGCAGATCTCTGAATTCATTTGCCATTTTTTTTTTAATGCACTTGCTGTTCTTTTCTAAGAATCAAGTTGCTAAGGTCATAAAATGCTGATTCCTGGGATAATCAAAAGGGAACTTCAAGAAATGACTGAAATGATATGAAAATAAAACACTGGGCTTTGTTCTGCAAGAGCTAAACAATCTAGATGAGCTGTCTGGAGAGCAGAGTTCTTTTAGAATTTTTTTTCTAGCAGCTACCCAGAAAGAAGTTTGGAGAGCAAATACAGCTCTTTTAGAATTTTTCCTGCAAGAGAGATCTGTCTCAGACAGAGAGAACTGTCTCAAGCAGAGTTATCTTGAGCAGAAAGCGACCTTGAGCAGACTACAGAGCCAAGAGTTATCTACAGAGAGCTGTCTAGGGAGCCATCTTGAGCAGACTACAAGGCTATCAGTTTGTACCCATGATTTGACTTTTAGTCATTCTTTTGATTGCTGCTGAACACTCCTTCCTCAGAACCTTCTCCAAGCTGAGGCTGGTCCTTAGCAGAACTCAAGAACTTAGATGCCAACCATCCAAATAACCCAATTAAAAAATGAGGTACAGAGCTAAACAGAGAATTTTCAACAAAGGAATCTTGAATGGCTGAAAAGCACCTTAAGAAATGTTCAGCATCCTTAGTCATCAGGGAAATACAAATCAAAACAACTTTGAGTTTCCACCTTACAGCCATCAGAATGGCTAAGACCAAAAACTCAAAGAGCAACATATACTGGCAAGGTTATGGAACAAAGGAAAGACTCCTACACTGCTGGGGGCGGGAGTACAAGCCTGTACAGCCACTCTGGAGGTCAACTTGGCAGTTGCACAGAAAATTGGGAATAGTTCTACCTCAAGACCCTCAAGCTATACCACACCTGGGCATGTACCCAAAAGATGCGCCACCATCCCACAAGGACATTTGCTCAACTATGTTCATAGCAATTTTATTCATAATAAACAGAAACTGGAAACAACCCAGATGTCCTTCAACTGAAGAATGGATACAGAAAATGTAGTTTATTTACACATGGACTACTACTCAGCCATTAAAAACAAGGGCATCATGAATTTTACAGGCAAATGGATAGAACTATAAATATCATCCTAAGTGAGGTATCCCAGACACAAAAGGACATGCATGATGCGTACTCACTTATAAATGGATGTTAGCCATAGAGTACAGGATAACCATGCTATCTATAACCAATAAGACCCAAAGAAGCCAGATAACAAGGATGACCCAAGGAAGGATAGTTGAATCTTTCTCAGAAGGGGAAACAAAATAGGTATTGGATATTAATGGGAGGAGGGAACTCGTTGGAAAAGGGAATGGGAAAGGGGGGGGTAGGTGGAAATCATATATAGGGAGAGCAGAGGAGAGAGAAGATCAGCAGTGAGTGTGGGCAATCTTTAGGACATGCCAGAGACCTGGGATAGGGGGTAGCCCCAGAGGGTCTAATGGGCACAACTGTAGCCAAGACTTCTAGCAGTGAGGGATATGGATCCTGAAGTGGTCACTTCCAATAGCCAGGCAGGACTCCCACTGGAGAGATAAGGATAGCAACTGACCCACAAAGCCTTTGACCCAAAATGTGTCTTGCCTACAAGATGTGCAGGGGACAAAGATGGAGCAGAGACTACAGGAATGCCCAATCAATAACTGGCCCAACATAAGACCCATCCCGTGGTAAGAACCAATCCTTGACACTATCAATGATACTCTGTTATGTTTGCACACAGGAAGCTGTCCTCTGAGAGGCCCCACACAGCAGCCAATGGAAAGAGATGTAGAGACTCATACCCAAACAGTAGATGGAGCTCAGGGAGACTTATGGAAGAGTTGAGAGAAGGATTGAGGGACCCAAAAGAGTACAGTGAGTCCACAGGAAGACTGACAGAGTCAACTAACCTGTACCCTCAGGGATTCCCAGAGACTGAATCACCAACCAAAGAGCAAGCACAGGCTGGACATATGTAGTAGATGAACAGCTTGATCTTCATGCAGGTCCCCCAAACTGGAGCAAAGGCTGACCTTGAGCCTGTTGCCTGCCTGCCTGTGGATTCCGTGCCCCTAAATGAACGCCTTGTCTGGCCTCAGTGGGAGAGGATCCACCTAGTTCCCCAGTGACTTGATATGTGGAGGGGGGTGTTACACCCAGAAGAAGGTGTTAGGCATCGTGAGCTTAGCTCACCGACCCCAGCTGAGCTGTCTGCACAGGTTTCCTGAGAGCAGAACGTCCTGCGGCTTAGCTTGATTTCTGTTTTCCTGCCCGGTCGTGGTAGGGACGTGCCAGGTGCCTGACCTATGGCTATGATTGTTTTTTCCTGTTGTTTTTCACCCGCCTCAAGTATAAACTGCTGGTCCCTCAGTAAAGCTTCGGCATTCTCCTTACTGAATGACCCGAGTCTGTGTTTTCTGTCAATCCCTCAGGCCTTCGCCCGATACTTGGTACCGAGGCAGCTCGGGCACTGTCCGAGGGCTTCCTCTTCTCAAAAGAGAAGGAGAAGGTAGAATGAAATAGGGGGACGTCTTGTGTGATGGGGTCCTGGGAAGAGAGAAAGGGCCAATATTAGTTTGTAAAGTCAATTTTTTTAAAGAAGAATCTCAGTAAACATGAGAGAAAAGATATCTCACACTCCTCAAAATATATCCTTTTTACAATAGTCAGAAACTTATGATTTATGATTTTCTTTTGATTTCTTACTACAAAAAAGAGTCTTGAACTTTTTTTTATTGTTGTTTGTTTTTTGTTTTGTTTTTTTGGTTTTTCGAGACAGGGTTTCTCTCTGTGTAGCCCTGGCTGTCCTGGAACTCACTCTGCAGACCAGGTTGGCCTCAATCTCAGAAATCTGCCTGCCTCTGCCTTCCACGTGCTGGGATTAAAGGCGTGCGCCACCACTGCCTGGCTAATCTTGAACTTTTAGGGGTTTGTTTGTTTTTGTGGTGCTTAGAGTCAAATCTAGGGCCCTAAGCATGCAAGGCAAGTCTATCTGTGTTCTCAGCCCATGAGTATGTTACACTGGTATGTCAGCTATATTAGAATAATTACATTATTAAGATTGCAGATGGTATTAAGCTTGCTAGCTGGTTTCTTGTTAGGTTGGTTTCATTATAACATCTTGATACCTATCCTGGCTTGTTGGGATAATGTTTTCTTCACATTGTGTAAAGATGTGTCTCTGTATTTCTGATTGTTAATTCTGTACGGGCAGAGGACAGAATGCTTGCAGGATATTGGTATTGTCATTTCTATGGCCCATCACCAGCCTTATATTTCTAAATACTTGTCCTTCCACAGCTGTTCAGCTACTTGAAGTTCAGACAGCTCTCTATGCCTAGAGGCAATCTAGAAATGTATCAGAGATTGTCTTATGGCTAATTGGTCCTAATAAAGACTTGACAGCCAATAGAGAAGAAAATGGAGGGAAGAACTTGCAGGCAGAGAATGATTCAGGGGGAGAAAGTGGAGGTGGGAGATTCAGGAAGCACGTGGAAGGAGCAAAACAGAGAAAGGTATAGAGCTAGCCACATGGTGGGTCATTGGCTAGTTAGGTTAAGTTTAGAGTAGCCAGAAGACTGCCCAAGTAAAAGGCCTGAGCTTTAAATTATAATAGAAGCCTCCTTGTCATTATTTATCCTGCTGGAGGGGCCAAGAAAGTCCCCATATACTGGCTATTTTTATGTCAACTTGACACAAGCTAGAGTCTTCAGAGAGGAGAAAGCCTCATTTGAGAAAATGCCTCTATAAGATCAGGCTGCAGGTAAGTCTGTAGGGTATTTTCTTAGTCATTGATGCTGAAAAGTCCAGACCATTGTGGGTGGTGCCATCCCTGGTCTGGTAGTTCTGGGTTCTACATGAAAACAGACTGAGCAAAGCCAAGAGAAGCAAGCCAGGAAGCAGCAACCCTCCATGACCTCTGTCTGCGTCAGCTCCTGCCTCCATATTCCTGCCTTATTTGACTTCCTGTCCTGACTTCTCTCAGTGATGGACTGATGAATGTAAGCCAAATAAACCCTTTCCTCCCTGAGTTGATTTGGTCATAGTGTTTCAGCAATAGAAACTCTTAAGACAATACCCTACCCTCAGAGTGATTTCCTTTCTTCTTTCAGGTAGTTCCTGCTTTTGCTTTCTGACACATACTAATTGGTTCCTGTTCATCCAGATTGCCTGAGTCCTCTAGGGTTAGAAGGTGAGAAGAAACTGTCCACAGCAAAGGCCAGTATTTGTGGAGACTTAGGGTTTCTCGGGAAAGTCTGTTATGTCAAAGGATGTTTTCCTAAAGCAGACACAGGTGAAAGGATGTTTTGCTAAAGCAAGCATGTGAATGGATGTTTAATAAAGAGTTCTTTACTAACAACACCCATCTATTGGCTCACCTGACATTACATTACTGAGCTCTGTTTATTGCGACGCCATAGACAGACACAAATCAACAAAACTTGTGGTGTTCTGGCGGCTACTCGCCGCCTCCTCAGACTCAGGCTGATTGGCAGAGTAATGTCAGCTGATACAAACTCATGTGGAGTTTTGCTAAGACAGACTCACATGGTGAGGCACAGCCGTGTGAGGACATGTGATGTTTGGAGGGAGTATGAATGGGACTCAACAGACAGTGACCAGAGCCAATGCGTCATGGGCCGAGTGTCTTCGCTCATCTTCTCTTCATTGAGAGAGGAACCACAAAGAACTTCTCCTGGCATCCCTGCTGGTCCAGGTTTTCCTGCCGACTCAGTGCTGATTTGGCAGAGACCTGGCTGGCTGTTAGGTCATGCCACCGCTGCTGATCCGTGTTTGCCATCCCAACACCACTGAACTGGACTGCTAGTATATCCGTGAAGTGTTTTCAAGTCGATCTAGCTGCCCCTGCTGATTCCTATGAACTGAGCAGCTGATTTTCTGACAATGCAGATGGGATTTGCTCCAAAGAACAATTTCTAAATAGGTCCACTTCCCACCCACCCCCGCCCCACCCCACCCCACCCCCGTATCCTTGCAACCTTTCTTTTCCACTACTTCTGACGGGTGGTGGGCTAGAAGGGAGGTTAAAGCATTTAAGAACCCACATTAAAAGTAATGTTTTGAAAAAAAAAATCTAAGCTACACGTTTTTATGTTGGGTAGGAATATTGGTGATTACTCATTCTTTTTTTTTAAAGATTTATTATATTATGAGTACACTGTAGCTATCTTCAGACACACCAGAAGAGGGTGTCAG
Organism: Tokudaia tokunoshimensis; assembly: GCA_036184795.1. Classification (NCBI taxonomy): domain Eukaryota; kingdom Metazoa; phylum Chordata; class Mammalia; order Rodentia; family Muridae; genus Tokudaia; species Tokudaia tokunoshimensis. The sequence continues at coordinate 87,197,011 of BTHU01000016.1, read as the reverse complement.
ATATTGTTACAGATGGTTGTGAGCCACCATGTGGTTGCTGGGATTTGAACTCAGAAGAGCAGTCACTTAACCACTGAGCCATCTCTCCAGCCCTATTCATTCTTTCTTATAGAACTCAATCAGAGTTCACCTCTCTGGATCCTTGTCTCTAGCAGATGGTTCTTTACTCCATCTCCACCCTCTCCTTCAGCAGTACCCTCTATAGTATCCTCCAACCTTTTATCTGAGAGCCCCTCACTTTGAGTCAGGAGGCCTTATGGCACAGTCTTTTCCATTGTCCTCAAGGCCAGACCCATCACACTGTCCTCTTATCCCTTAAGAATACTCTGGTGGTGCAGGAGAGACACCTCAGTGGTTAAGAACACAGGCTATTCTTACAGAGGCCCCGGGTTCAATTCCCAGCACCTACAGTACAACTTATTGTTTTTGACCTTCTCAGAGGAAAAGAAAAATTCAAGTTTTTAAGTGTGGTTTGAATTTCTGAACACTTCTAAATGGCCTGAATTCATCCAATATTCTCTTACAAGGATAAAAATGTCAACTTTTATCCCCCCTCACTTTTAGAGAGTTTCCAAGTTTGGTCTGGCTTCAGCCAGTGTCTGCTCCCAATCTAAACAAAGGTCAGCAAAGTCCCATGCAGTAGTGACATGGCTAGAGCTGGGGTAAATGGAACATGCATACAAGGTTTGGAATTTTTAGACTTCCTTGAGTGACTTAATTTCTTCCGGCTATTTGCAAAGTCCAGCTTCTCTGAATATTTGCCCAACTTCCCACCTTTTCTGTCTCATTAACACCACATCATGTGGGAAGGGCAGGCTTTACAGGGGAACTCAGTTAATTGCAAGTGACTTTAACCACCACTTCCTCCATTCTCCTTCCTTCTGCGTCTTACTCAAGCTTAAATTTGGAGTGTGAAGGATTTCACCTCTCTCTCTCCCTCTCTTTCTCTTTCTCTTTCTCTGTTCCCCTTCTCTGTCTCCCTGTCTACATGGCAATTTCCTCGGCCCCCTTCCTTGGGACCAATGAACCTGCCAAGGTAAGACTGCTCTTTTTTATTCTTAATTCGGTTTGAATTGGTTTATTTCATCTACTGAGAAAACCTATTATTTTGACACTATAAACAAGCCACAATTAAACGTTTTCTTTTGTAAGAGTTGTCATGGTGTCTCTTCACAGCAATATAACACTGGCTAATAAATACACATACTTGTACATATGTACATGTATATATACATGTATGTATATGCTCAAATACATTTAAATACAGCCTGCTGAGTCTGTTTTTGTTTGTGTGTATATGGTTTCAAGACTGATTGATTGATTTGGCTTTTTAAGACAGGTTTTTTTCTGTGTAAAAAAGCCCTGGCTGTTCTAGAACTCACTTTGTAGACTAGGTTGACCCAGAGATTATCTATACAAGTTGTCTCTGTATTATAATAATGCTGATTTCTGAACTGCCAGAGAGCCAATTACAGGTGGGATCTTGGAATTGTTAAGTATCACCTATCTCAGTGTTTTGTAAACACTCCTTCTCTCACCTTCTGATTGTGTTATTAAAAAGCTAGGAGCTGGAGAGATGGATCAGTGTTTAAGAGCACTGAAGTCTGGAGCTCAATTCTCTGCAACCACATGGTGGCCCACAACCACCTGTAATGGGATCTGATACCCTCTTCTGGTATGTCTGAAGACAGCTATAGTACACTCATATACATAAATAATTCTTTAAAAAAAAAGTTGGGGGCTGGTGAGATTGCTCAGTGGGACTACTCTTCCGGAGGTCATGAGTTCAAATCCCAGCAACCACATGGTGGCTCACAACCATCTGTAATAAAAAACAAAAGCCGGGCAGTGGTGGCGCATGCCTTTAATCCCAGCACTTGGGAGGCAGAGGCAGGCCTCTGAGTTCGAGGCCAGCCTGGTCTACAAAGTGAGTTCCAGGACAGCCAGGGCTATACAGAGAAACCCTGTCTCGAAAAATCAAAAAAAAAACAAAAAAAACAAAAAAAAAACCTCTGGGCAGGAGCGAGCTGGGGGCTGGAGCAAGCAGGACCGGAGCAAGAGGGAGAAGGGAAGGGGAAGAAGAAAAAGCTAATGGCCTATTGCAAAGGTAGAAAGTAGGAGGAACTTCTGGAAAGAGATAGGAACTCTGGGAGAGAATCAGATATGGGAGGATTCACCAGGGAAACACAGAGGAGGAAGCAGGCTGAGACTAAGAAGGAGAGGTAACGAACAAGCTATGTGGCAGAACTTAGAATAAAATGGTCAATAAGTTATGAGCAACTTGGGAACAAGCCTAGCTATAAGGCCTAGGCATTCATAATAAAGTCTCCATGTCATTATTTGGGAGCTGATGGTTGCAAAGAAAATCCGGAAACAATTTTTAATTATGTTTATATAGGTGTGTATAAGTGTACATGTGCACCTGTGAATGCATGGAGTACAAGATGTGATGTTGGGTCCTCTAGAGCTGCCTAATGTGTGTGTTGGGAGCTGAGCCCATGGTTCCTCTGCAAGAGCAATATGTATGTACTCTTAAACTACTGAGCCATTTCATTTCTCCAGCCCTAAAGGATTCTTTATTCTCAAGGTGTTTAATATGTCAATGCAAAGAGCCTGGTTTTTTGTGGTGCAAAAGTTTGCAGAAAGGCACCTCTTTCCAGTTGGTGGTTCTCTTTTGTTACAAGTGCCTAAAGTCTTCCAGGCATTGCGTTAAATACTGCTGAGTACTGCTAAGTACTGCTACCTTAGGCAAAGGAAATAAGATCTAGAGCCTGCCCTTGGAGACACGATGAAGCTTTGTTTCTTAGGATTGGGGTTACAGGAAGAGGCAAACTTAGTCTAAACACCTAGAGAAAAGACAAGCAACTGAGGACTGGAGGTGTAGTTCAGAAGACCTTAGCATGTACAAGTTCTCTCTCTCTCAAAATGAGAGGAGAAGATGGAGGAGGGAAGAGGAGAACTTGAAACATGAAGAGTGTAGGCAGGACACAGAAGCTCTAGCATCTCATAGTCAGGATGGTCCAAGGACTGTAGGATGTGGTCAGCGCAATGGATAAGAAAGAGGATCTCCTCCACAGCCTGGTGTCCAGACCCAAAGCAAAGTAGAACGCTGAGGTCTGGCTTTCTCAAGTAGTTGGTTTGGCTCTTAAAAATGAAAAAGTTGAGCTGGCAAGATAGCTCAGCAGGTAAAGTATTCACCTTGAAAGTCTGATGACCACATAAAGAAACCTACATAAGAGGAAGACAAAATCAAGTCTTAAAAGTTATCCTCTGGCCTACACACACACACACACACACACACACACACACACACACACACACATAATTCTTGAAGTGGAAACTTCCGGTTTCTTTAGAAAGTCATTTGTGTCAGATGGTGTTTTGCTGGAGCAAACACATGAAGGAGCGTTTTCCTGAAGCAGACACAGGTGAAAGGATGTTTTGCTAAAGGAAACATGTGAAAGGACTCATGATGTTAAGAAGAACCCAACAGACAATAGATGACGCTGGATGGTATTGGTACACCTTACCATTGTTTATTGGTCATTGTTTGTCCTCCTCCACAGAGAGAAACACACTGAAAAACTTCTGGTGGTATGCTAGAGGCTTCTTGCCGCTACTGTAGACTCCAGCCGATTGGCAGAGTGATGTCAGCTGACACAGACTCACATGCCGAGGCAACATACATGGTGAGGCAAGACCCGTGGAGGATGTGTGATGTTTGGAGGGAGGATAAATAGGACCCAAGGGACTGTGAGAGGGGCTTGCTTGTAGAGCTAACTCTGCAAGGCTTCTTGGTCTTTGCTGATCTTTGTTTCACTGAGAGAGGCACGACAGAGAATTTCTCCTGGTGACCCTGGTGGTCCTCGTTCCTTCTGCTGACTCGTGCTGATTCATCTGAGGCCTGGCTGTCTCTGCTAGGTCATGCCACTGCTGCTGACCCATGTTTGCTATCCCAACACTACCGACTGGTAGTTCGTGAAGTGTTTGCAAATGGATCAAGCTGCCACTGATGATTCCTGTGAATTGAACTGCTTATTTCCTGACAACACAAATGGGATTTGCTCCAGAGAACAATTTCTAAACAGGTCCACTGCCGCCGTGGCCCGCCCCCCCAACCATGTATCCTAATAACTTCTCTTTTCCACTACCTCTGGTGGGTGGTGGGTTAGAAGAGAGGATAAAGCATTTAAGAACCCATATTAAAAGTGGGATTTGAAAAATCTAAAACTATAAATTCTTTTTACTTTTTTAAGATAAATGATTACTCTATGCAAAAAATATGCAAAAAAACAGTTATGAGAATTACAAGATTTAGAGCCTCCTAGGCTCTATGTAATTCTTTTCTCAATCCCAGTTTTTCTCATTTGTAAATCAAGAACAATTACAAAATTGTTGCAAGGATTTGACGTAATGTAAATGGCTTGCATAGTGTGGGGAACATAATGCTCAACGACATCTGCCATCTCTGATGTCATTATAATCTGTAAATAAAGCTATGTGTAGTAAGAGGGGCCCATGGGTTGGCTTCTTCAGTTCTCATTCCCCTTAGTGAGTTAACTTTCCATACTGCCAAATCAGTAACACTAAGAACTACACTTCCCAGACTCCTTTGCTTTTTCTCAATGGCCAGTTAGAGTCCACCAATTACATGTGAGTATGTGTGCCCTTTCCCTAGCCCTGAGCAAGCTCAGCAGACCTTGAGTGCTTGCCACAAATGGTTTTACAACCTAGGTGGAGTTGTCTGGACTCACTGCTTTTGCCCTACAGTAGCTTTGAGGAGTAGACCACCTGCTGAGCTTGCTTTACAACGTAATCCAGTTGAAACAAAGGATGGGCTCTGTGGGCTTTCCCTATATAAAAGCAGAGCTGAAAATTAAACTTTGAACCTTAATCAGAACCTTTATCTTGGCTTCATCCTTCTCTGGCACCGGTCCCTTTTCATTTCCAGTCCCTCTTTCAGGTAGATCCAGTTCGTCCATGGCCGCTGGACAGCTACAAGTATGTGACATATAGAAGATGGAAGGAAGTAGAAGACTTCATATTGCTATTTCTCCTGGCAAACAAAGTTGTCAAGATGTGAGCATCCAATGCCTATAGCTACTTGGCCCATGTGCCCTCCATAGTCCATGGTTGCTGGGTCTGTCTTTGACACCAATCAGTGGGGTCCCTACTTCCATTTCCTCTAGCCTTTCCAGTGACTTCATAACCATGTGATTCCGGTACTGTGTGCTATGGCTGCAGCAGGGCAGGCCATCAGAAATGGTCACCTGGGTTTAGAGTTAAAGGCACTAGCTGGTCTTAGTGAGGTACATCAGAGAAGTCTGCAGTACTTTCAAAACCAAATCAAGGCTACAGTTTTGAGTTTAACACAAGTCAAGTCCCCAGCCCTGGCTAACACACCCATTAAGTCTGGAGTTACTCCAAAGAGCTGAGTTTTTGTTTAAGCCAGCCCCTCCTTTTTAAGCCAGCAGCTTCTTCCGACAGCACAGCCAAGGGTACAGTTTGCTCTGCAGATCTCTGTTGTGGAGCCCGTAGACCAAAGGGTTGAAACACTGAGCAAAAGCAAAGATACCAAACAGCACCAGATTTAGAGCAAAGAAAAACACCCCACACCGCTTTCCCAAACCCACGAATATCAGGGTGGGTATCACATGTAAGCTTATCTGCAGTAGATGAACGAGGACAGTTCTCCGAGCCTTGATGTTTGACCTGTTAAAATGGCCAGCCCGCTTCCCTTCTCGGTATATCAGACAGTAACTCACAAGAATGACGGATAAAAGAAAGGCAAGAAAAAACATGCCAATGATTCTGGTAGGCGTACCATTCAAAATCACAGGGCAGAGCGGGGCAGACTGGAAAACAGAGGCCGGAGTAGGGCTAGTACCCTCTATGAGGAATAAGACAACATTCTTGAGTATAACCATGGTCCAAGTCCCAGCTAGAATCCTGTACTTAGCAGAATCCACAAAGGATGGAGAGTTCAGTGGATAACAAATAGCGAGGTAAGTATTGAGAGCCATCAAGGTCAGAGTAAGGAGAATCCCTTCTCCCACACTTAGCTGTGCCCCAAATACCAGCCAGCACAGCAGGAGGGGGCTGTTGGCCAGCAAGGCCCGCATTCCTTGGAAGACAACCCCCAGGCCACAGTAGGAGGAGATACAAAGCAGGTGGTGGCAGAGGAGGAGCAGCCGCACCTCTTTCCTCAGCTGCAGACTCTGTGACACTATTGCGATGATGACTACGGTGACAGATGTGGCGATTGAGAAAGCCACCACGTACACAGAGGCCTTCACGGTTGCCTCTAGCCTCAGCCAGTCAGATATGTTGCAATACTCAAAAGACGAGTTCATGGTCTTCAGGGCTGGCTTGGCTCCTGGAAGAGAGAAAGATGGGTGACTCTGCCTGAAGCTCCTTGTGTAGCTTTCCAGCTCTGATCAAATGGCTCAAGTTTGGGCCAAGATCTAACATGGAGAGCTAATGCCTGTGTGTCCTTTTCCATCAGGAACATAAAGTCAAATGGTCCTGTGTTAGTCATGTGTGAAGAGAGTACATACAAAGACCTAAGGCGGGAGTTAAGGTCAGGGCTGGGGGGAAGGTAAGCAGGGCCTTAACTGTAAGTCCCTAAGACCCGAGGAGGCGAAGCAAGGTGGACTGCAGTCACAGTACCTGAGTACTTTCTAGGAAGCAAACTATCCTCGTAGTATTCCTCTCAGTTCCCTGGTGGATGTTTTATGTCTCATAAACTGGTTTTATTACGCATCTTTTCCAGATGAAAAAACGAGGTTTAGGAAAGCTAAAGGCTTGAGAGTCCCTCAGAGGCCCATGTACTTTAGGCTTAGTCCCCAGGATGGCCCTATTGGGAGATGGTGAAACCTGTGAGATAGATAGAGGCCTGGGGCTACAGGTGGAGCTTAGGTAACAGAGTGCTCACCTAGCATGTACAAAGTCCTAGGTTTGATCCCAGCACGGCACACGTACCGGGGCTCATCATGGCCGGGGATACCCCACTGAAGAGCTACATTCTCTGTATTTGATCCTACTTACCATACCACCCTCCAGGTTTCCTCCACCCTACTCAGCAGGCCTCCCTGTCCCTGCCTGGGGTACCCCATGTTGGGCACACACCTGTTCCATTCCATGTGAACCAGACAGTCAGCCATGATCAGGGCTCTAGCCGAGTGTGTTCCAAGACCCCGAGCCCAGTCACTGTACACTCCATAGAATGGAATTCTAAAGAACGGTTCTTCCACAGATAGATGCAGTTGCAGCTGCAATGGCTGAGCTGCCCATCTCCCCACCCCTAATCCAAAATAGCTTCTGGGAACCCACTGTTGGTGAGACCAAGTGGTGGCAGATCTCTTCACTTATCTGAATCAGCAGGATGAAGAACCGTTTTGTCATTGTTCCCAACCGGCCTTTACTGAGCACAGACACAGACAATGCCTAATCCTAAAACAGTGCAGGGGACAGATGGTAAAACAGTCACCGGGCCAACAGAAACTTATTGTTCAATGGCTGCTGCAGATTCCAATTTAATCAAATAATGAAGCACCAAAGACACCGTGTGTCGCTTTATTTATTTACTCAATCAGTAAGAAAATCAGGGGGCAGCGTGGGAAATCAAAGCAAGCTGCCCTGATTGGCTGCAGTCAAAGAACGCTTCTGGGCTTGAAGGGAGGCTTGAATCAAGCCTCTCAAGGGTTCTGTCTAGAGCGAAGCAGGGGTGGAGTATGGGCAAGGCAGGAAAAACAGTGTAGATTCCAAGCAAACTAGAACAGCCCGGGCCGAGGTACACCTTCAACTTTCAGAAGATAATGCGCCATTTTGTAAGCAAGGAAACACACATGAGTAAAATCAAGAAGGGTACACATCTGAAGTGGAGGCCAGATGATGAGGTAGGGCAGCCCAGCAAAGTGGGAGACAGGCTGTGTAGACACCACCACCAGAGTAAGCGACTTAGCACATGTTATGCTATTGGAGTTGGAAATCTGCAGAAGAAAGGAAGGAAGGCTCTTATTGCTCTCTTTTCTCTCAGCCTTGATTTGCATGCCTTCTCTGAGGTACATTTGCATATCAAGAGCTCTGGCAACCAGGCCCAAATAATCAGCTTCATCTATTCACCTACTTAGCGGCGTTCTTAGGGCTTTGTCCTTTTTTCTGAAATTTTTAAAATAAGGAACACCTGCTGCCTTTCAGCCCAAAGCTTCAGTTTTGAAATAAGTCTTTGGAGCTAAAAGACTTGAGTGAATTCTTATAGCTACAAATTCCCTGACAAAATCAGAACCAGCCATTCTTCTGAAAAAAAAAAATCCCACTGAACATCTGGCCAGAGATGTCTGTCTGTCCAGACTATATAAAGAACTGAAAGACTGAGTGTGTGGCTCAGTAGGTAGAGCTGAGTCTGCCTGGTAGGCACAAAGTCCTGGGCTCTATCCCTGAGCTATAGAAAACACGTGCAACACGTAAACCCCAGCGCCTAGGAGACGGAGGTAGGAAGGTCTTATGTTCAAGGTTGTTCTCAGCTATACAGCAAGTTGGAAGCCAACCTGGGTTACATAAAATTCTGCCACAAAAAGAAAAAAAAAGGAAATAAGTAAATATATCTCCAAATGGCTTCTAAGTCAGCATACAAGAGATGCCTGTATCCCTGTGTTTACTGCACCATGATTTGAAACAGCTAAGTTAGGAAACGGGATAGAGAGGGAGTATGGATTCCCTATAAGGAGCATCCTAGGGAGGTGACTCAGAGCATCTGTCCTGGTACAGAGCAGCCAGCACCCTCAACCTTAGGTGCCCGCCAACCAAGGGATGGATAAAGAGATATATGCAACAGGATTCAGCAGCAGGGTATGCCGGGGAATCAGAATAAATACACAGGTCCTGCCTTCCACAGATGGCAGCCACTGACTTATTCTTCTTATAGGCCCTGAGCTGAGAGGATTTCCCACTCCTCTGACCTCTGAGCAAACAGCTCAGTGGATAGTGGACTTCAGATGAAACCCAGGGTAAAGACGAGACTAGAGGGGCGCTGGAGAGATGGCTCAGCGGCTAAGAGCACTGGAGACCCTGAGTTCAATTCCCAGCAACCACACGGTGGCTCACAACCATCTATGATGGGATCGGATGCCCTCTTCTGGTGCATCTGAAGACAGGTATGGTGTGCTCATATACATAAAATAAGTAAGTAATTCTTTTTTTAAAATGAAAGACTAGACTGGGAAGAAGCAAAAAAGGGGCAATGATGTGTTCAAAACACTGTAGCAGATGATACCCCACTGAAACACTGTAGCAGATGATACCCCACTGAAACACTGTAGCAGATGATACCCCACTGAAACACTGTAGCAGATGATATCCCTCTGACTGTTTCCTGTGGGGCAGCTTCAGGAAGCACTGAGTTCCCCAATCCACACAACAAACCTGTTATGCCAATACTGTCCTTGCTCACATTTTAAAAAAAGGGAGAGTGGGGGTGGGGGAGGGAGAAAAGCAGGCCGAGGGTAGTCAGCCCTGGCAGTGATTCTAGGATTTGCAGGGGACAGTGTGACTCTAGGGCCTTGTTCTATATACTCCAGCACCTGGTGCCCCAGCCACGGGTGACGGACATTTAACAGATCTAAAGTGAGCTCCTTACATCTTATCACTTTGGTTTCCCAACAGACTGCAGAGACTGAGACAGTGGAGTTCCAATCCCTCTGTCTGGAAAGAGATGAGGCGCTGATGCAAAGAGACTTGTCTGACGGGGAAGGTAGCTTTAAACTCAGCCTCTTCTGGTTTCTGAGACCACATTAGGGTACTGTGACTTCTTTAGTTTTGGTTTTCTGGTTTGTTTGGTTGGTTGGTTTTTGTTTGTTTGTGAACAGTACAAGCACCTACACACACACACACACACACACACACACACACACACACACAATTACATAATAAATAAATAAAAATAAATAAATAAATAAATAATTTTAAAAAGCTGAGTGTCTGAGAAGGTATTGAACCCTGATTTACACTCCTCCAAAATTCATATATTGAATCCTCCAGTGCCTGGTCCAATCTGGCTGGAGTCTTTGATTCCTTCAAGAATAGGTGGCTAGGACATGAAGCGAGTCCAGGGGTGCTCCACTGAGAGAAATAACCATATGAAGAGATAGGAAGAAGGTAGCCATCTGCAAGCCAAGGAGAGCAGCCTCAGAGGACACTAGCCCTTAAGACCCCTCCATCCGACAAGAGACATGATGCGGGGGTTGGGTTGTTAGCTGCATCTCACATCCCAGTGATCCGGGGAGATGGTTCAGTCAGTAAGACCTCACAAGTGTGAAATATGAGTTTGATCCCCAGAACCCAAGTCAAAATGCCAGACCTGGTGGTAACTCTTGTCATCTCAGCACTGGGGAGATTTAGCTTTGCATGACAGTGCACACCTACAACCCCGCCCCTCAGAGGTGGGGATAGGAAGAGTGGGCAGGGGAGTTCTAGGCTAGCTTGATTTTCAGCTTGAGAGTTCTAGGCCAGCATGGGCTACATAGTGCGGTTCTATCTCAAAGTAAATAGAAAATAAATAAATAAATAAATAAATAAATAAATAAATAAGGTGCAATTTCCACGATTATACAGTCTTCCAGGGAAGGGGTTGGGGAGAAAAGGGAAAACATCAATGTAGTGGGTGCCTCAACTCAAGTGCTTTGAAACCTCAGCAGAGGGACTTAATCTTCCTAAGAGAGTCGGAAGAGAATTCCTGTTGGAGGTGCAGCATGGAGCTTGGTTGGTACAGTGCTTGCCTACCATGTGCAAAATTGTGGGTTCAATCCCCAGTAGCATATAAAAACAGACAGGGTAGCACAAAATCTCAGCAGTCTGATGATTGGGGGTTCAAGGTCATCCTCAGCAACACAGTAAGTTCAAGGCCAACCTGGGCTACATGAGCCCCTGTCTCAAATAAATAAAATGGAACCAACAAAAAAGGGATGGTAGTAGGATGCCTCAGTAGGTAGAGGTGCTTGCTGCCGTGCCTGAGAGCCAGGCCCACTTGGTAAAAGCAGAGAACTGGTTCACACACACCAGAGCACAGGTAGATAAATATGAGAATTACTTTTCTAAAAATTTTGGGCTGGAGAGACGGCTCAGAGGTTAAGAGCACTGACTGCTCGAACCATCGGTAACAAGATCTGACTCCCTCTTCTGGAGTGTCTGAAGACAGCTACAGTGTACTTAAATATAATAAATAAATAAATCTTTTTTAAAAAGTTTTAAAGAAATCCTACAGAATGTGATGCTAGAAAAATATGATTTATTTATCCAGTTAGCTAGTCTTCTGCTTATCAAGTACATGAACACTTTTGACTATTTATTTTTATTTTGGTTTGGTTTGGTTCAGTTTGTCAAGACAGGGTTTCTCTGTGTAGCTCTGGCTGTCCTGGAACTCACGTGGTAGACCAGGCTGGCCTTGAACCCAGAGATCTGTCTGCCTCTGCCTCCCAAATGATGGGATTAAAGGCATGTGCCACCACTGCCTGGAACTTTTGCCTATTTTAGATGCTACAAATACAACATCCAACAAGGCTGGCAAGGTCTTCACTCTGGTGGCATTTCCACTTGGGGGTGGTAGATACATTAATAGGAAACGTGAAATGGTCCTTTGACCTTTTGCCTCATTTCCTCCCCAACATGGATTTCCCCCTTGAGACCAGTGTGCCTTAACTGTTCAACTCGGAGTATCCCAATCCTTTTCGTAAGTACAACTGTCAAAATGACAGTAAAATGCCAGTTCATCTCAGAGAGATGACTCCAGAAGGGTCTGGTCAGCTCGGAAAATCTTAGAGCTGAGATTCAGCTTTGAGTAGAAATCAAAATGAGACGTCCAGTGCGGGTCAGACAGGAGACATCTTACCTTACCGACAGAGATCCTTTCTATCGCTCCAACCACTAGTGAGTGCGTTTTCCAGGAAGCGGTATTGGAAATGGCAGCAAGTCCTAGGAAGAACTCCCGATGGCCAGTGCCTCACAGCCGGGAGCCACTTGCACAGGTCTGCAGCCAGTGTCACACGGAGGCATCTGAGAAAGCAAAGAACACTCAGCACCTTCTGTCCAAGGAAGTGGAGGACCAAGCGGCTCCTTCACTTCTGCATTCCTATCCCTCTGACGATGCACGTGGCCTCCGTTTCCTTTCTAGGCTCCTGGCACGCACACTCTGTGGTGCATAAAAAAGACTAAGAAAAGTGTCTCTGGAGAAAGCAGAAATGACTTCCCCACACTAGTACCGAGGAAATACAAGAGAGATGTTGTAACAGGGGGCAAGAGAGAGGCAGCTCTGAGCTTCTGTAAAGCTTGGCCAGTACTTCCCGTTTGCCAACGCCACTACTTGAAACCCACAAGCATTTGTTACTGGCTTTCCCTCAGAGGCATAGTCTTTCTCTTTGAAGTTGTTCAGTAACAGGCTGTTGTCCAAAAAATGTAAAAGACAGATGATAAGCATTTTTTAAAGAAAAGGATCCCCCCCCCAGTCCCCATTTGACAATGAGCACTGAGGGCAAATGAACATCCTGTGGTTCACTCTTCTCTCTCTCTCTCTCTCTCTCTCTCTCTCTCTCTCTCTCTCTCTCTCTCCTTTCTTCCTTTCAGATAAGCAAGTAAGAGTCTCAGCATCCTTCGCATCCTCAGCATCCTACCCCATCACTGAATGCCCAGGGATCTTGCTATAATTTTCCCATCCCCATCTCCAGTAGAAGATACGTTATGGAAACATTATTTGTTTGGGGGACCAGAATGCACTAGACCTAAGCCAATCCATAAGCGATGTTAAAGCACACATGATTAACCAGCTACAGTCATGCATATCTAAAATCCTAGGAGGCTGAGCGAGAATGCAAGGGATCCTGGAGTTGCCCTGGTCTAGCTGGCTTGAGGTACATAGGTTGTTCAGGTTGAAGTCTGTGCCTCCTGGGGCACCCTGTGGATTTCAGTTCCTGAAACAGGGGCATTCCCTCAAGCCGTGATGTATTCAGGCCACCTCTGTTTCTCTGTTGCGGTGGTTTGAATAGGTATGACTAATAATAGGTTTGAATGCTTGGCCCATAGAAGGTGACATTATTAGGAGGTGTGGCCTGGTTGGAGTGGGTGTGACCTCATTGGAGGAAGTGCATCACTGTTGGGGGGCTGTCTTTGAGGTCTCCCATGCTCTAGCTATGCCCTGTGTGGCACAGAGACTCTCCTTGCTACCTGCCGATCAAGATGTAGAACTCTCAGCTCTATCTCCAGCACTAAGTCGGCCTGCACACTGCTGTTTCCTGCCATGATGATAATGAACTGAGCCTCTGAAACTGTGAGCCAGCCCCAATTACATGTTTTCCTTTATAAGACTTGCCGTGGTCAGGCTGGAGAGATGGCTCAGCGGTTAAGAGCACCGACTGCTCTTCCAAAGGTCCTGAGTTCAAATCCCAGCAACCACATGGTGGCTCACAACCATCCATAACAAAATCTGGCGCCCTCTTCTGGGGTGTCTGAAGATAGCTACAGTGTACTTACATATAAAAATAAATAAATAAATAAATAAATGAATAAATAAATAAATCTTAAAAAAAAAAAAGACTTGCCATGGTCATGGTGTCTCTTCATAGCAATACAACCCAAACTAAGATATTTGTGTTCCTTTGAAGTCAATGAAGCATATAGACCTATTGACAGGATAATTGATCTCAGATACTAATCTTCTTCTATGCCCTGTATAGCTTGTAAATGTCATTGTATTTTAGCAACTACCATTGTATCCTTCCTCTCAGCTGCTATTATATTTGTTTCTGATAAGAGTATAAAGAGTCCAAATACTTGCAATAAACTTGTCATAGCTTCAGTCTTGCGGTGACTCCTCCAACGTGTGCCTGGTCAAGATTCTTTTCTCACTGGCCATATCAGGCATCCTTGGCCTGGTAAGTAAGCACTGGTGTTTATACAGAGGATCTTAAATTCAAGGTCAGCCTGATCTAAACTATACAGTGTGATTCTGACTCAAATAAGAAAGAGGAAGTGCTGGTGGCACAGGCCTTTAATCCCAGCACTCAAGAGGCAGAGGCAGGCAGAGCTCTGAGTTCAAGGCCAGCCTGGTCTACAGAGAGTTCCAGGACAGCCAGGGCTACACAGAAAAACCCTGTCTCAAAACACACACACACACACACACACACACACACACACACACAGGAAGAAGGAAGAAGAGGCTGGGGGAGGGGAGAGGGCATAACTCTATGGTAGAGAATTTGTTTAGCTTTCATAAAGACTGGGTTTGATCCCAAGTTCAACAAAACAAGCAAGCACATGATCCAATCAGAGGGAAGCCTGAGAGCCTGCTGAATGAGGAGAGACATCCCTCTAGGTCTGGAAAAGGCTGTCCTCAACCCTACCAGTCAGCATCTTGCCACCACAAAGGAACTAGCTTTAGGCAGTGAAGGAGAGAGGGAGAGAAAAAAAAATGGAATTAAGACCTTACGAAACTTTCTCAAAGGGGTTTGGAGAGCTGGCTCCATGGTTAAGAACACTGGCTGCTGTTCTAGAGGATTCAGGTTTGATTTCCAGCACCTACATGACAGCAACAATCTGTAATTCTAGTTCCAGGGTATCCAGCGCCCTCTTTTGGCCTTCTCAGGCACTGCACATTCATGTTGCACATATGTGCAGACAAAACACTCATACACATAAAATAAAAATAAATAAGTCAAAAACAAGGGGAAAGAGGGATGTTCTCAAGATGGGCACATTAATCTGAGTATCTCAAGAAACTGAAGCAGCCAAATCATCAGCTTGAAGCAAGTGTAAGTCTATTAGACTCGACCAGTCTTAACTTACCGAACCCCCTGAGTGGACCACTCAGGGATGGAAATCGATGCAAAACACAAGAGGAATTTTTAATAAATCCAGCATGCTGGGGCCATCCTGCACACAGAGAGAGAATGACCCCACCCAGCACGAGCCTTTATACTCTCCTCAGGGCCGCCGCCATTAAGCACAATGTGATTGACAGAACAGTGTTACATTCCAACTAATTGACTGTTAGCTGATGAGGTAGGTGGTCAACAGTCAGTCTTTCGGGATGTGTCCCCACCCTTAGGTTGGTCTCCCCCTCCCCTTTGTGGTCTGAGGAATGTAACTCAGCCTCTGACCTTTTTAAAGTTCCTGAGTTAACTCTTTCAAGCCAATAACAAGACTCTGTCTCAAAAGAAAGTGAATCAAAAGGAAACAAAAACAATGTCTGGGGCTGGGAAGATGGCTCAGCAATGCAAAGCCCATTCTACCCACACAGAGGCCCTCTGTGAGCTGTCTCCAGACAGTTAACAAGCACAGCTAACATTTGGCACACATACACACACATGCAAACCTGTATACACACACATGTACACATGTGAACCTTCACACATACTGGGAGAGCTTAAGTTATGTTTTGAGTTTACATTACTGTGGTTAAAAGATCTATAAGACAGAAATGGCTCTAACCTGTAAACCCTACTTGCAGGGACAGATAACTTCCTGGAATGCTGGGAGCCATTGTTCATGTAAGATAACAAGCTGTATGTTTTCACTTTTGTAAACAAGGTTGTTTGCCCAAACTGCACAGGATGTGCTTGATCACACATAGGCAGGAAGTATGTCAGAACGTCCGCTTGCCCCCTATTGAATAAAGGCAGAAAGGATGTACCCTGTGGGCTTTGCCTTTACAAGCACCTAACTAAGGTAATTCTTGGCCAGTCTGTGGGAATCCTGGGTATGGACCTGGCCACTATCCATCTTCCTGCTCAATATTTAATAAAGCTTGCATCAGATTTGGCTAAAAAAAATTGTGGTAGTCACCTTAGTCTCATCCTGTGATATTAACAGTATAAGAGAGTATAACAGAGAGACTACCAAACTATTGGAGATCAAACTGCCAAGGCCTCCTCAGGTTGGTGGTGGGTTGGGAGTAGGCAGAAAGAACAAATGTTGGAAAAGCAAGCAGATTTTACATGGCTGTCAGCAGGGTGGGGTCTGAGTGGATGCAGGCGGATGGGAACTGGTGGGAGCTGACTGGGAACTCAGTGCCCTGACCTGAGGCAGTTGATTTTTGTGGGAAGGAGGATTAAGGATGCTTTCTGGCAAACAGAAACCCACTTTAGGAAACCTGCTTTTCTGATCAGCAGAAACCTCCCATTAGGATTATTTACCAATAACAATTCTTCTGTTTACCTGCCCGAAGTCTTTCTACTTAGGACAAAGAATCACTAGCAATACTATGTGGGAGTGGGAGAAGAGCTTTGGAACTAACTGTGTAGTTGGCCAATACAAATCAGACTCCATGTTTTTTTGTGGAGTGGAGATGTTGGGGGTTAAGATAGAAAAAGAACAATAAATTGGGTAAGTAGGGAGGCCAGGGCAGAATTGGGAAATGGGAAAGAATATGATCAAAATATAGTGTAAGAAAACATTTTTAAAAAGAAAGAAAGCAGGGCGGAGGGAGGGAAGGAGGAAGGAAGGAAGAAGAAAGGAGAGAGAAGATAGGCAAGTAAAGGCACTTGCTGCCAAGCCTGATGACCCAAATGCCACATGATAAGAGAAAACCAAGTGCAGAAAGTTATCCTCTGACCTCCACATGCATATGGTGACACACGTGTGAACATGCATGTGGCATGTATGCACTCACACACACACACACATCAGCAAATAATGCAATCTTATAAGGAAAGAAGATAAGGAGGGAGGGGAGGGATTGGGGACTGAGACTGAGCTCCAGAGCTCTTGGAGACTAAGCCCTCCAGCCTCACTGACTAGAATGAGCACAGCCTTTTTCTGAGCCAGTCACGGCAGAAGGAAGGAGCTACCACATTCGACTAAAACCAGAGTGTCAACTATGAGGAAAAAAACTAGGAACTAAGCCAAACAATTGTGTGGGTTTAGTCTTCTTCACCGACTTCACTACTGTTACCGGGTTTATAATTACTGATTTTAAACCGACTGTCCTGGTAAACACACACACACACACACACACACACACACACACACACACACACAGAGAGAGAGAGAGAGAGAGAGAGAGAGAGAGAGAAAGAGATGTATGTACACATATATATAGCTCTGATAACTCTACCTTCGCTATGTATGTGACTAAGAGACTAGATCCATTTTTAGACTTGAAATAAAGAAGTCCAAGATCATAAAAAAAAATTGGAAGCAAGAAAAAGCCAGGCTCTTGCACAACTGCAGACCAAACATCAGGGGCTCGTTGCTCACTTCATCTTGGTGGCAGTGAAACAACCTTTAAAAAGACTGTTAGTCAGTCAGCCACAGGAACCTGAGACAGGAGCGGCATGAGTTCAAGGCTAGGCTCAGATATATAATAACAAGCTAAGTTGGGCTACAGAGTAAGATTCTGTCAATCAAAATAATAATAATAGGAAGAAGAAGAAGAAGAAGAAGAAGAAGAAGAAGAAGAAGAAGAAGAAGAAGAAGAAGAAGAAGAAGAAGAAGAAGAAGTGGAAGAAGAAGAAGAAGAAGAAGAAGAAGAAGAAGAAGAAGGAGGAGGAGGAGGAGGAGGAGGAGGAGGAGGAGGAGGAGGAGGAGGAGGAGGAGGAGTGGAATAATAAGAAGCATGTCTTGAGTTTTGAGTCGATCATCTGAGCCTGGTGGCTAATGCCTTTAGTCCCAACACTCAGAAGGCAGAGGCAGGCAGATCTTTGGGGGTTGGAGACTAGACTATTCTACATATGAGTTCCAGCACAGCCAGAGACACACAGAGAAAGTCTGTCTCAAAAAACCAAAACAAAACAAAAAAGGGGGAGAAAAGTCAGAAGAAAGCCCTCACCTCCCTAGCTGAGGTGGCAAGAGAACTCTCACCTCTCACTTCCGTAGGGATGTCCCTGAAAGGACTGACAATCTGCATTGCCAGACTGCTTCTCACAAAACTGGAAGATGAAGAACAGGGTACTGCCAAAACTGTTCATTTTGGTCTAACTCTAATCTTAGCCAGATAATCTGCGAGCTAAAAAAATCAGGTCCAGCTAAATGGAATGAAAGTATTTTGGAGAGGGAGATTAATGTCAGTCTTTGTCCCCTAGGACTACTAGGTGCCCCACACATACACACACACCCTACCCCAACACTTTCAGTTTGAAGCATTCGGTGGAAAATAGAAGAAGACGCTAAGGAAAAGGGGTGTGGAGCTAGGTTCAACAGAACTCTGAGCCAAATGTGACTTATGGCTGAAGGAAATATTTCCTGGGCCCCAAGCCAAACTCCTAAATGAACAGGCTTCAGGGTGGGGCTTGGGAAGTCCTTTTATTTTTATTTTTAAAATCTAGGCATACACACACACACACACACATTTAATTATATTTTTGTCTAGGTATATGTTTGTGCACATATGCATTCCTGGTGCCCAGTGATGCCAAAACACATTGGATCCCTTAGAACTGGAGTTACCATGGAGCTGCCATGTGGGCACTGGGAATCAAGCCTGGATCCTCTGGAAGAGCAGCCACTTCTTTTAAACCCTGAGCCATCTCTCCAGCCCGTCAGGATGCCTTTTAAGAATATCTGTGGTGATATTCGTGCAGGTAATGTTTCGGTGAATTTAGAGCATAAGAAAATGGTTCTTTGGGCTGGAGAGGTGGCTCAGCGGTTAAGATCACTGATTGCTCTTCCGGAGGTCCTGAGTTCAAATCCCGGCAACCACACAGTGACTCACAACCATCTGTAATGAGATCTGACGCCCTCTTCTGGTGTGTCTGAAAAACAGCTATGGTGTACTTACATATAATAAATAAATAAATAAATAAATCTTTTAAAAACGAAAAGAAAAAGAAAAAAAAATGGTTCTTCAACTCCAGGGTAGAAAAACTAGATGCTGGGTGTTAATACACTGCCAAACTACATCTTCTTCTTCAGCTCTCAAGATTATCTGACACCAGCCTGGACTAGCACAGGCCAGAGAGGAGGAAAGACAAAGTGCAAAATGTTTGGCTGAAAGTCAGCAAGAAGCCGGTCCTGCTGACGAGGCAAGCAGGCATTTCCAACACACAGCACGCTCCCAGCCGCAAGCCGACGGGAAGAACTCTTAACTCGTGGGAGGGTCCATTCACACCCACATGCACCTTTGTCTGATGTCTTCATAAAATATGTCCTTGCAAACTTTCTCTTTTCTGATCCACCTCACAATTATGTCAAATTACAACACAGCTTCATAATATACAAGTGATGACTAAGAAACTTATCAGTCAGCCATCTACCCACTCCCAGCCCCAAGTTCTTATCTCCACGATCTAAACAACTTGCTGAACACTAAAACTGCTGGTCCAGGTTAAAAAATATGATTGGTGGATTTACACGTTTTTCATGAAAGACCCTCCCCACAGCAATTCCTCCAAAACTCTAAGAATCAACTAAATAAAAATGGTCCTTAGGCCAGGTGTGGTGGCCCCAGCACTGAGGAAGCAGAAGTGACTCTCTGTAGGTTCAGGGCCAGCATGGTCTATGACAGCCAAGTCTACATAAGGAAATCTTGTCAAAAAAAACAAACAAACAATAAATCAGAACAAAACAACATTTGTCCAGGCTTGTGCAAGCCACATGCAGAAGGGTTACATGTTATCCTGGAGTCCAGAGCTGGGTGAATTTCTTAGCGTGTATAGACCGTTTCTGTGGAGAATGAAAAATGGATCTTCAAGCCCTTCTGGAGATTCCCCAAGAGGCCTTCCAGACTATGATTAATTGCTCTCTGCAGTCATCCCATCTTGACATAACATCAGAAGCCAAAGCTGTTGAGCATATGCAATGGAGGAGCTGAGTCTGCAAAAACATAAATTTAATATCAAAATACAGTGAAACCAAATGGCCCTGTTTTGGCCGTACACCAGGTGACCCATTTCTGCCTTCATTGTGCACAGGGTATGGGAAGGATTTCTGCCTTCATTGTGCACAGGGTATGGGAAGGATTTCTGCCTTCATTGTGCACAGGGTATGGGAAGGAATAGAGAAGAGAGAAACTGAAGAATAGAATATGCAGAAAGCACCTTTCAAAGCTACTCCCACCCCGGCGATGTTTGGATTTATGACTGAGGAGGCAGGGAATAGAATTGCAACACTATACATGTCCCAGACTGCAGGTTCCAGAGACAGTCCCAGAAGTATCTGCCATTCCCACCTGCTCTTCCAAAGTGGAAACTCACCATTCCTATCATCAAAAGGTGGGATCCACCCACACTCCATCTCTCTTGAATCTGGGTAGGCCGATGACTGCCTCGACCAAAAGAGAATGCTCCCGTTGTGTTTTAGAACCTTGCACGGGGATCCCTGAATACCCTTGTGAGTAGTCTAGTGTCCCCTGCTGAGTGCCATGCTTGAGACACCATGGAGCACTAGTTGACACCTCAGCTGAGCCCCGCTAGCAGAGAACCATAGAGTGCTCCATCCTTCAGGTCTAACCCTTGACATCTGACTGCAATCATGCAAGACACCTCAAGATATAACTAGTCAATTGAGTCAAGTTCCTGACCCATATAGTCTATAATTAATACGTGTGAACAAATATTAAAACTGAATCAAAAGGGCTGGAGAGGTGGTTCAATGGTTAAGAACATTGGCTGCTCTTGTAAAGGACCAGGGTTCGTTCCCAGCACCCACATGGTGGCTCAGAACCATCTATAACTCCTGCTCCAGGGGATCTAACGCCCTCTTCTGGCCTCTATGGGCACTGCATGCATATGTACCTATCCACACAGTCACATAAATATACATATTTATGAAATAACAAAGATAAATCTTTTAAAAAAGCCCTGAATCTTAAGGCTTTTCAGAACTGAGATTGGTCTTTAAATGGAAAAGGAGATAACTGTCCATGTGCATACTTTCAAAGGTGATTAATTCCATTCCTCTTCATTAGTTTCTTCCCCAGTCCATGAAGATATTTATCATCCTCTTGCTAGAAATTACCTCTAGGGAAATCTAGACTTTTTTTTTTTAGATTTCCAGCAAAGTAAGAGAACACAAGAAAAACAAGAAAATGGAAAAAAAAAAGAAAATAAAAGAATTAATTAAAATAATTTAATTCATCAAAAATTCAATTAAACCTCTAGAACTAAAAAACTTGTGGTTATAGGAAGTAAGCAATGTGTTGGAGGATAACCAAGAACTGATGGTCACTTGTAGCCAAAAATAAATAGGATTAAGTTAGAACAGGTGTTGGCAAACTTTGAAAGGGAATGAATTAGACTGAAATGGAGGTGCTGAGGGAATGTAATGGTAGCAATATCTAGTAGGCTATTGGGGATAAAGATCATCTATACATATCTGTATTTAATGTGTAAAAAAATCATATGTTTATGAGGCATTTTCTATCCTTTATTTCCCAAGACAATAGTTGTCTTAGTTTTGTTTCCTGTTGTGGTGACAAGACACCCTGACACAAGCAATTTTAAGAAAGAGAGGGTTTATTTCACTTGTAAGTCTAAGTCAATTCATGACTGTGGAGGAGTCAAGGCAGCAGGAACTTGAACAGCAAGTCACATCTACTGCCAAGAATAAGGAGTTAAAACATGTGTGCCTGCACCTAGCTGGACTTTTATACAGTTCAAGAGCTCCTGTCTAGGGAAAGGTACCACCCACTGTGGGCAAGTCTTCACACTTCATTAACACAATCAAGATAACCCCACCACCACCACCAAAGTCGAGGCTACAGGCCAATCTGATCTAACAATCCCTGATTGAGAGTCCCTTCCCTTCACCTGGGAATACTGTATTAATATATTTGTTAACTTTTGATCTGAAGCAGGCTACTTATCATCATCATCATTTTCCTCTTTACTGACAAAAAAAAAAACACTAACCTTTTCAGAACATGTGGTTGATCTCTATTGGAATTATTCAACTCTGTCATGTAACACAAAGAGAACCATAGACAATTTATAAGAGAATGCACATCATATTCCGGTAATATTTTATCAACCCTACCAATAGGTAACAAACTGCCTTCTTTGAAGTTCACTGGAACTCATGAATCTATCTACCCTACATCTGCTCAGCCTCACAACATGACCAGACGCATGTGAGACAGAATGTGACAAGCCCGCCTGGACTGCTCTTTTACTCCCCCTCCCTCCATGCTCACTCTTTCCTGGCTTTGACTCCCTCCAGCCCCAATGCTTTGTTTGGGCATGCAGCTTCCTCATGGAGACGCCCCTGTTATACCCCGAAGCATCTCTAGCTGATTTATCCATCCTACATGAAAACACTCCGTCGCCCACACTGCAAAATCAGCTCCTGCTTGTCGCCAAGGAATTGAGAAGCTGGATAAGATTCCCTTTCCGTAGCATCTATTAGTGAGAACCATTGGGAATATCCCAAGAGGCAAGCTTTGTATCCATCATTTTTCCTGTTTCTGTGACCAAATAACCTTCAGAAGAAACTTAAGGAGAGGATTACGCTGGCCCAGAGTTTCAAGGTGTGGCAGGCTGGCGGCAGCATGAGGTAACCATGGAGTGACGTCTGGTGTCAGGAGGCACGTAGAGGAAGAACGCTGGTCTTCGACTCATTTTCTCCTATTCAGTCTGGGACCCAGGCCATGAAATGGTGCCGTCCACATTTAGGATGGATCTCCTTAATTAGTCTAGAAGCTCCTTCACGGGCCTGCCTAGAGGTCTGTCTCCTACGCGGTTAGATTCTCCTGTTAAGTGGGCAATCAACACCAACTATCATGGCTCTCAAAGAGCCTTGGTGCATGTGTGGAGGCCAAAAGAAAATAACTCACAGGAATTAGTTCTCTCTTTCCACAATTTGGGTCTCAGAAACTGAACTCAGGCCATCAGGTTTGGCTGCATTTTTTTTTAAAGATTTATTTATTTATTATATGTAAGTACACTATAGCTGTCTTCAGATACTCCAGAAGAGGGAGACAGATCTCATTATGGATGGTTTTGAGCCACCACGTGGTTGCTGGGATTTGAACTCAGGACCTGTGGAAGGGCAGTCAGTGCTTTTAATTGCTGAGCCATCTTTCCAGCCCAGCGGCAAATATTTTTACCGAGGCGTTTTGTGAGACCTTTAGAGGGACAACAGTAACCACTTTCCTTGTCTGTGTAGCACGGTTTGAAGTTTCTTCCTTAATCCCCCACCCCCACGCGGAGGCTCTTTTTTTAAGTTTAAAGACTTGAAGATACCTCAGAGAGGCTCTGAGTCCATCGATATCATGTAATCTGTATTTAACTGCCAGTCATCACATTTGCTGGCTTATCTCCATTTTCTTCCCCCTCAGCATGGACATCACGAGGACAGAGACCTGCCCTGTCTCATTACTGTAACCCCACCATGTAGGGCAGAGTCTGGCTCACAGTGTCAGTCTGCGAGTGTGATGGAATGAGTGAGAACAGAGGCTGATGATAAAGATGCTGGTGCTGATGGAGATGCTGAGAGCAGATGCTATGTGTAGCTACCTGAGCCAGGCACTGTTCTACTCTCTTTACACATTTCACTTGCTCCTCCCAACGATGCAATGAGACAAATGCTGTTTTTCACTCTAATTTACTCAAAAAAGAAAACAAACAAACAAACAAAAATAAAACCCTAAAACCAGAAATGTTAGGTAAAGTTCCCAAGATCACACAGCTAATGAATGGCAGGGCCACACTGCAAATCCAAGCAAGCTGGAGACAGGATCATAGCTACTTCATTGCACTGCTCTGCAATGATGGATAAGCCCTGGTCCCTTACACAGATATTCTTGATGAAGAACAGTGGACCACAAGCTAGACTGTGTCAGATGCATGAGTAGGTACAGACAAAAGGACAGATCAGTTCAGGACATAATGAGAACTCTCCTGCTGAGAGGCAGACTGAGGTCAGAGTGTCCTCAACATGCAGAGTGGACTGAGCCCTCCCCTGTCAATCATTAATCAAGAAAATGTCTCACTAACTTGCCTACAGGAAGGTCTGATGGAGGCATATTCTTAATTAGTGTACCTTCTTCCCAGATGACTCTAGCTTATTCAAGCTGATAAAAACTAACCAGAACACCTACCCCAAGACACTCCTCATTGTATAAAGCAATGGCTTTCCAGACCGTGCCATGCCCCGAGTGGCTCCACTTTACAAGCAGCTTTTGACTTAATTTTTTAGTATAATAGAGAAGCAGGCTGACTCTGCACCTTGGTGAACATATAATGCAACATTATCTTTCTGTTACCAACCCCCGGCCACAGGCTGATAGATGCTATGGATTGGGCCTGGTACTGTTCTTGTGAACCAATTCCCTAATGAATAAAGGAGCCAATCACTGGGCGAGTAGGCGGGACTTCCTGGTTGGACAGAGGAAGAAAGGAAGCAGGAGTTAGGTCTTTTTGGAACAGAAGTAGCAGAGGAGTAGGATGTAGCTGCTAGAGTTTCCTCGTATCATGGCGGATCCACAAGGATTCACCACTGAAGGAATCAGATTTTAATAAGGCTTATAAGATTAGGTTTTAGGCTGAGCAGTGGTGGCACACGCCTTTAATCCCAGCACTTGGGAAGCAGAGACAGGTGGATTTCTGAGTTCGAGGCCAGCCTGGTCTACAGAGTGAATTCCAGGACAGCCAGGGCTGTACAGAGAAACCTTGTCTTGAAAAACCAAAAAAGAAAAAAAAGAAAAGAAATAAAGAAAAGATTAGGTTTTAGTTGTTGGACCCTGAGATTGAGTACCACTGTTTCTGAACTAAGTGTGTGTTGCATTTTCCTTCATGTGTCTGGGTTCAAGAGAGAAAGGTATGGAAGCCAAGCATGGATTTGCCTGAAGTGCACCACAAAAGCTGTGGGGAATTTGAAGCCTGGGGTTGCCATGGTAGTGACCTGCCACTGGGAACCTAGCGAGCTGGGTGGAGAGATTGTGGAGTTCAGAGTCAGAATCTCCACGAGATAAAAACAGGTCAGCCATTGCCTGCCAGTGCATGGCCAACCAGGCCACCAGGACAGAGACACAAGCATAGGAACCAGACAGCTCATTTTTTTTAATATTTCCCACAACAGATAGATAACACATTCCTAAGTTGTAAGGATGCTACCTTATAAATTCATCGAAGTAGATTAAGCTTATTATAGGAGAACATGGGCATAGTGAAATCATGTCAGGCAAACCAGGCCTAAGCTTACACCAGACTGAAGAAAGGGTGTAATGTAACTCCCTCACCTAGACTCTACAAAGAGGAAGATACTTGACCCTGCCATAGCAATGACCCCACAAGCCTGTCTCTGACCACAGGGTCACAAAGGACCAACAGGTAAAGAACTCTCAACTATCCCAACGACCTGAGCTCAACTATTCAGAGGGTCTATTCAAACTGCTGTCCATCCATCTGCCTGTTCGTCCACCTGGACATTACCTCTGTAGCTCTCATAGTCCCACCCTTCATTTCTGTAGCCAGACTCAACCCTGATGTTCCAGTCAACTCTGACTCTGTGGCCTGACTCCATAGCAGTGTGTTTACCCAGATCTCCCCAGGCTCAGTCATCTGACCGACTCCCACTCCACGCACCTTTTACAGATCCATCAGCTTCCAGTTTCCAGGGCGTCCGGCCTCTTCAAAACTCCTTGAGCTCTACTGTGGTTTTTGTAACATCCATCCAAATAGACATATTTACAGTGTGACGTGTGATCTGAGAACTGATATTAATAGTTAAAGTTGTTGGAATAAAAGAACCCATGTTTGTTTTGGCTCACTATCAGGGCAATCCTTGGCAAACTCGTCCCAACAAAACCAACATATCTCCTGAATTTATGGTTACTTGGTTAAGTTCTGACACTGTGACAGGACACAATCGTGTTCGTTTGTTTCTAACTAAGCCACACACAATACCTGTGATGGTGTTTTAAACAATCTGAGGAGAACTTAAAACTCATGTTTTTCTAGTCCCCAGGATGGAGTCCCTCAAGAAACAGGGCATGGAGGAGCTAAGTTCAGCACTGAGAAGGTGAAAAGATGTTTGTCCAGCGCAGCTGTTTTCCGACAGCAATTGGGAGAAGTCAATTCCCAGAAAAGAAAGTAGAGGAGACAAGCTCAGCAATAAGGCAGGGCAACTCCTTTGGGACTTTGTCCCTAACAGGAACTTTCAGTTCCCTTCACTCCCCCTACTCCCCCTACTCCTCCTTGCTCCCCATCCCTTTGGACCTGCAATCTAAGTGTAACAGGGAGGCCTCACCTGAATAATTAATCTTTTAAATTTACAGAACCAGGCAGGACACTTGATGACCTTTGTTTATTTTTCTTTTTCAGCTAGGGTCTTGTTCTGTAGCTCAGGCTGGCTTGGTCCTTGAACTCTGGATCTTCCTGCGTTAGCATCTCCAAGCACTGAGTTTGCAGGCATTGTGTCATTATGCTCTTCACAAGCCACCTCCACACACGTCCCTTATTCCAAAGTTCTACAAATTGCTGTGAAATTCAACTTGGAGAAAAGTACTGTCTGCCTTTCCCTATGTCCCTATGTCCCTAGTCCCTATGCAGGAACTAGGGGGGTGGAGAGATGGCTTTGAGATTAAAAGCACTGGCTGCTCTTGCAGAGGACCCGTGTTTGCCTCTCAGCACCCACTTGGTGGCTCACAATTGTCTGTAACTCCAGTTCCAGAGCACCCCAGAGCTTCTTCTGGTTTCCACGGGCACCATGTACATGGTACACAGACATACATGTGAGCAAACACTCATATACAAAAAAGTAAAATAAATAAATCTTAGAAAAGAAGAGACCTTGCCAAGCAGTGGGGACACATGCCTTTAATCCCAGCCCTCAGTAGGCAGAGGCAGGTGGAACTCTGGAGTTCAAGGACAGCCTGGTCTACAGAGCTAGTTCCAGGACAGCCAGGGCTGTTACACAGAGAAACCCGAGAGAGAGAGAGAGAGAGAGAGAGAGAGAGAGAGAGAGAGAGAGAAACACGAACTTTTAACACCAAACACTTTCAGGTCTGGTTGTGCATGGCGTGGTTCTCAAACCAAGCTATGTCTTCACAGTCAATCACAGCCCCCCAGGTTCCTAGAACAAGAAGGGAAAGAACTTTATTATTTTCTTTGAGATGGAGTCTTGCTTCAAGCTCTAAGCTGGCCTGAAATGTACTCTGTACCACAGGCCAGTCTTAAACTTATGATCTTCCTGCCTCAGTCCCCCAAATGCTGGGATTAGAGGTATGTGCCATTATCTTCAGCTCTTCTCTCTTGCCCTGGGTCCCATAAAGCTTCTACACAAGGAACTCAGAAGCCACATGTGGCTTAAGAACACACTTTTTTCTTGATTCTAATATCCCACCCAATTGTCCCATCTTGCAGAGGAAAAGGACCACAGGAAACTGTATGAAGGAATCTCCATAATTGGTTCTCTCTAGAAGCAACCTTCTCCATGCTGGGCACAGGGTTGTTCTACCAGGACCATGGAGTCTAGTCCACAGTCTCTGCCACAGAGTCTCCTCCACCTAGTTTAGCTCTGAGTAACACACAAGGAGACTCACCCTCTAGATGCCCAAAGCACTAAATGTAGTCCTAAAATTTTTTCTCAACCTATTTTAGTAAGCATTCAACCTCCCCTCTAGCCCATCACCCACTAGAGGTAGTGCAAAAGAAAAATATTAGGACACAGGGGAAGTAGACCTGTTTAGAAATAGCTCTTTGGGAACAAGTCCACTTTTCATTGTCAGGATGTCAGCAGTTCAGTCCAGTAGCAAACACCAAATAGAAATCACCAGCTGTAGTCCAGTCCTCTTAGCAGACACCACACATAAACCAGCAAGAGTAGTTCAATCCAGAAGAAACCACAAGGCTTGACAACTGCCCCAGGCCACTGAGGAAGTGGCAAGAAGCCGCAAGAACCTCAAGAAAAATTCTTTGGTGAGGATCTATGGCATTACCACAAGTGGAGCTCCGCAACGCAATGTAAGGCGAACCAATACATGTGTGTCATTAGCAAAGAATAACAAGGCGGAGCAAAACAAACCAATACTCGAGTTCCCACTGTCTGTGGGGTCATGTTTATATTCCTTCTGAACCTCATGCATCCTTTCAGGTGTCTGCTATAGCAAAACATCCCAGCTCAGTCAGTCAACAGGTTCTCCAGCTCAGGAGTAAGGATTAAAAAGAAAGAGACAATTAGACAAAGCTGCAGCATGACCCCAGCCAGTTCTGAGGCTGAGGCAGGTTTTATTTTTTCTTTTCTTTTTCTTTTCTTTTTTAAGATTAATTTATCATGTGTAGCTACACTGTAGCATACCTCCCCCCCCCCTTTTCTTAAAGGAACTGGAAGGATTTTTTTTTTAGATTTATTATATGTAAGTACACTGTAGCTGTCTTCAGACACCCCAAAAGAGGGCATCAGATCTCATTATGGATGATTGTGAGCCACCACGTGGTTGCTGTGATTTGAACACAGGACCTTCAGAAAAGCAGGCAGTCCTCTTAACTGCTGAGGCACCTCTACAGCCCCAGTTTATTTTCTCCCAATCTGCTTTCATACCATTTTAATTACACGCAAGTATTAAGGGCAAGTAGTACAATGAGGAACAAGCAAGACAATAAACACAAATAGTCAAGGAACAGGCAAGGCAGTGATCTATTTCTAAGGGCTTGTCAGGATGACCAAGATATCTGAGCCCACTTCTTGTCCTAGCCCAAAGTCATATCCATGCCTGAAGACTGCTACTTTTGTTCCACCCTAAAATTAAGATTCTTGCCTAAACTTACTTCCTGTCCTTAGCCAATGTCAGATTCTTGCCAAGCGGACCCCCCAAAGGCTCTCCACAATCCTTTCACCTGTAAATGCTTCAGGAAAACATTCCTTCACGTGTCTGCTTTAGCAAAACATCCTTTCACCTGTGTGCTCCAGCAAAACAACATTTGTCATAACTGACTTTCTGAAGAAACTAGAAGTGTCCACTTCACCTAAACTAAGAGCTTTAAAGGTCATGTGGTAGAATGAGAAATGTCTCCATGGGCACAAGTATCTGAGCACTTGGTCCCCAGTGGGTGGTGCTGTTTGGGGTAGTCTAGAGGGTGTGGCCTTGCTGGAGGATGTACATCACGGGGTCGGGGGTGGGAGGGGGGGAGCAGGCTTTGAGCCTTCACAGCCTTGCCTCAAAGCCAGTTTTCTCTTTGTCTCATGTTTGCTCCTGAAGATGTAACCCCTCAGTTCATGTTCCTACCTACCACCATGCCTGCCACTTGCTTCCGTGTCTCCTCCCAGTTCTACCATGATGGACTCTTTTCCCTGAGGAACCATAAGCCAAAAAGACCTCTCTCTCCCCTAAGTTGGTTTTGGTCATGGGGGTTTTTCACGGCAACAGAAAAGTAATAAAGATCAAAAGTCTTTTCACAATGAGGAGGAATTAAGAGGTGAAGACGGGAAGCGTGAGCAAAGCAGAGCTTCCCAGTGTTTTCTGGAACCACACAAGATGGGGAAGCAAAGGCTGGAAAACAGGAAAAGCAAATCGGTCAGACTAGGACCAGTTTCCTGAACATTGTAATGAAGGTCAGCAGGGGACCACCAGCTTGCTACAGGAAATTCAACATTGAGAAGGGGGAAAAATGATTAGAAATAACTGCCAAGTCTCCTGAAGACCTGCTGCCCAGCATTGTCATAAAAATTTAACTACTTTTTACACTTTGGGGAACATTTCAAAGACACAAAACAGGCGTCTTCTTATGTACCCCAGCACTATCGTCACGACTCTGACAGGTCCAAAGACAAACAGAACAATGTCACCATTAGCCAGTCACTAGACCCCAGACAGACGGAGGAAGCCAGTGAACTCATTATCATGGGTTGATAATTATAAAGTGATCCAGGCCCACACTCTGCCACTAAATGTCATGTTTTGTGCCTCCTTTAATCTGGACTATTCCCAAATACTGGTCCTTCAGACACTTTCATTCTTGTGGATTTTGTTTTGCAGTGCTAGCCGACAGCTCCTCTGTGAGTCACAGGTCTCACCCCTTGACACCGGTCTTATGGAAGAGTACTGGGCAATTACTCTGAAAAATGTCAGTGAACTTGGATTTATCTGATGGTACCTCATAGGAAGGGATAGTTAGATAGATAGATAGATAGATAGATAGATAGATAGATAGATAGATAGATAGATAGAATTATCAGATGTTTCGTTACATAATTTTTGTTAAGGTTTCAAGCTGGCTCAGTGGTTAAGAGCACTGGCTGCTCTTTCAGAGGACCCAAGTTCAACTCCCAGCACCCATATGGTTGTTCAAAACCATCTGTAAGTGTAGTTTCTGGTCTTTTAGGTATCAGGCACACACTTGGTTACACAAACATACTACCTACAGGCAACACATGTCTACACATAAACATAAATAAACCTAAAAACTTAAAATGACAGATAGCCAGACAGATGTTGGTTTTTTGAAACAGCATCTTTCTACGTAGCCCTGGCTGTTCTGCCCACTCTGCAGACCAGGCTGGCCTCAAACATGTAGAGATCCACCTGCCTCTGCCTCCAAGTGCTGGGATTAAAGGTATACAACCCTACACATTGCCTAAAAAGAATCATTAAAAGATCTGGCGGCAGGGCAAGCAGCCTCAGCCAGATGCAGCCTTGTGTGAGCCCTCCAGCCTAGAGAATTTCTTTTCCTCGAGATGAGTGATAAGCCAAGCTTGTCAGAGCTGAAGTGAGACAAATCAAAATTGAAAACCAATATGAAGAATAAAATTACTGTTCCCTGAGATGAAACTGCAGTTGGGCTTAAACAGAAAATGAAGGTCTTCTTTCTCCCAAGAACAAATTTCAGCAGGGCCCAAGAGTCTTGTTTTTAGTCTTGTTTCTGTAAACCTGTGCATTTGTGGAGACTTAAGGCATTTAGTGATGGCTTCTCACCTATACTGCCTGCTGAACGGGTCAGCAGTAGCCAACGTACCAACGTTCTTTAAATTGTTCTTTTAAACTGGTGTGTAAATCCCAGTCAGCAATCTCACCTCTCTGGGCCTTGGTAAGAGTTTTCCGCTTCCAGCAAAGCAAGCTGACTTTAGCCTAGCTGGACGCCTCTGTTGTTTCCCTGTCTTTATGAAGCGGCATTGCTTTTGCAGCTCCTGGAGTTTATTCTCATCTCTAAGGTCACATTAAACACAACCCACCCCTGCCCCCTCTGCCCCCAAATGATTTGAAGTAAAAGATAAGAACTGATATCTCAACCGGGCAGTGGTGGCACACACCTTTAGTCCCAGCACTTGGGAGGCAGAAGCAAGCAGATTTCTGAGTTTGAAGCCAGCCTGGTCTACAGAGTGAGTTCCAAGTCTGGGGATTTTTAGTTGGTTGGCTGTGGGGGGTTTTATTTTTGGTTTTAAGATAGGGTCTGGAGCCGGGCGGTGGTGGTGCAAGCCTTTAATCCCAGCACTTGGGAGGCAGAGGCAGGAGGATTTCTGAGTTCGAGGCCAGCCTGGTCTACAAAGAGAGTTCCAGGACAGCCAGGAACCCTGTCTCAAAAAAACAAAACAAAACAAAAAAACAAAAAACAGAAAAACAAGATAGGGTCTGGAGGCTGCTAGTACCCAAAGAGTGATGTATGCATTTGATTTTTCTTTCATTTCTTGAAACTTTTCAGAGTTCTGTTGCAGGATATTTGATCGTACTGAACCCCAAGATTGTGTTAATTACTGAAGAAAAAAAAACGGTTTCTAGTTTTGGTGTGGCTCAGTCCTAGCACACACCTTTAATCCCAACACTTGTAGAAGGAAGCACCCATGTTTGAAGTAATGCCTAATTGAGTGGCAGTGACGAATCAGAGAAAGACAGAATAGGACATATCCAGCTAACGAGAAGAGAGAGGAAAGGGAGAGCAGTGCAGAGAGAAAGAGAGAATGAGAGAGGAAGCTGTTTTACTGGGTGAGTTTTACAGACAGGTTGAAGGGAGAACAAGCTAGACACAGGTGAAGACTGAACAAGCCAGAGAAGGAGCCAGAAGATTAGAACAGATTGCCAGAGTCAGTTGGAAGACAAGCAGAACAATTCAGGAGAGTCCAAGAGAGAGAAGCAAGATTGAGTCAGTCAGCTTGGAGAGGGGTTTGAGCCCGGACAGCTGAGTTGACCAGCCAGAGATCAGAAAAAAAACTAGGAAGGGGTGAGCTTATTCAGCAGTAAGTCCCAGAGGCTGAAACCATTCTAGGCCCTAGGTTAGATTGTACATAGGCTAGAAGCTTCCAGGACTAGGCCTAGGTTAGCAGACAGAGGCAGTAAGCCTCGGAGATGACAATCACATCTGTTGAAGCCCCCCCCCCTGCCCCTCAGTATAGCTGTAGCCATTTTGTTCCATGCCCACCAGCTATTTCGTATTGTTGCTGTAATATGCCTGCCAGTCATTGATGCAGAAAAATAACTTGACTCAGAGCAGGGACATGCTGACCACATACCCTGTTATATTCTGTACCTTATGAAGTTTGTTCATCTTAAGAAATTCCACAACTATAAGCTTCAGGTAAGACCCACAAAATTAAAGGTCAATATGAACTGTTATGTCTAAAATGGCTTGAGTCAGGGGCAACCACCAGGCAACACTTCCAGCTCCTGTGTATGAGATCACTGAAGTTTTAGTCTTTATAAGCTGACCCTGAGAAATGTCCAGGACATAGCTTTAAGCTGTTGCCCTGGTCGATCAGTCTTAGAGTGTGTGTTTAATAAGCCATTCCTGTTTGACTGAGATTGGTGTTCGTGTGGTCTGTGGGGCAACTCCTGGACCCCCAACACATCAGGATACTAAAAGTTACCTTACAGAGTTCAGTACTTCACTGAACTTCACTTCCAACCTTGAAAGTTCCTTTTAATGCTATTACAAATGAAACTGCACTGACAACTTTGACTTCATTGGCTAGTCCTAACATTTTTCTTGGGTTTCCATTATTTTTCTGTATATATAATCATATCACCTAAAATTAGAGATCATTTTACACTCCCCTTCCCAGGCTGGATGCCTTTATTCCATTTTCTAATTTTTTACTTTTTTTTTTTTCAGACAGGATCCCACAGTGCAGCCATGGTTACCCTGTAATTTACTATGTATGTAAGGGTGGCTTCCAATTCACGGAGATCTGCTTGCCTCTGCCTCCTGACAACATGTCCGGCTTGCATTGCAATTTTTTTACATTAGAAAATAGATTTAGAGCCTGGCAGCACTCCGGAGGCAAAGGCGGGTGAGGTCAATCTAGCAATCTAATAATAGAGT
Source organism: Tokudaia tokunoshimensis (assembly GCA_036184795.1). NCBI lineage: Eukaryota > Metazoa > Chordata > Mammalia > Rodentia > Muridae > Tokudaia > Tokudaia tokunoshimensis. The sequence goes on along the minus strand of BTHU01000016.1, from coordinate 87,163,844 downwards.
GAGTTCCAGGATGGGCAGGGCTACACAGAGAAACTCTTGTCTCAAGGGGGGGGGGAAGGAAGACTTGGGTGCTGGAGAGACATAAAGAGCATGTGCTGATCTTACAGAGGACCTGGATTCTATTTCCTATGCCCACATGACAGCTCTCAACCGTCCACATAACTGTAGTTCCAATGCCTTCTTCTCTGGGGGGCACCAGGTGAGTGCCTGATACACAGACATACATGCAAGGAAAACACTCAAACATGAAATAAAGTAAGAAAAAATAGATTTAGTAGGCGGGTGGGAGGGAGACTACCTGGGGATATCAGGTAGACCGAAGCCTGAATGACAGAGAGGCCCAGGGAGTGCTTGGGAGTCATTTGACTAAGGTGATGGCTCCCCATATTTGTGACAAATCAGACTCCTAGAGATCTGCAAGATTGCAGGCCTGGGAGGCCAGGAGGGGGCCTCGATCTTACTGGCCTCTAGTATTCGTTTTCTTTTCACTGTGACAAAATTCTGACAGAAGCAACTTAAAGGAGGGTTTGCTTTGGCTCAAGGTTTCATAGGTCCATCTCCAGTGAGGAAGAAGGCTCCACAGAGGAGAGGCCTTTGTCAGTGTCCCTTTACTTCTGATGGATCAGAAAGGACAGCACCCGAAGCAGATAGAAAAAAATCCACCCACAGCGCACTCACTTCAACTTGCCACACGCACCACGTGACCCAAATGTTCCAGACCCTGCCCAAACACCACGGGAGGCCGGAGACCAACTGTTCGGAATCATGAGCCTGTGGGGGATGCCTCACACTCAATTCAATCCATAACACCTCTTTTAAAAACAGATGGATCATCTGCTGTACGAGAGAGAGAGAGAGAGAGAGAGAGAGAGAGAGAGAGAGACAGAGAGAGACAGAGAGACAGAGAGAGTTGTTTTGTAGCCAGTCTGGCCTTGAACCCCCTCCAATCTCCCAAGTGCTAGAAAAATAGGTGTGAGCCGCCACACCTGGCTTCCCAATCTTGACTGACTGACAAAAGCGTGTTTGGAATGAACGGTGTCCGACAACAGCAGCCCGAGGGAGTACTCCACAAAGTCCATTTGTTGTGTCATTTTTATTAGAGAGGTGCTCCCGAAAAAGTCCTCATCAAGTCATTCTTCACAATCGTCACGGTTGTTAAGGTGACTATAGGAAGGCTAGAGGTGTGGCTCACTCGAGAGAGCACTTGCATAGCATGCCCCAAGTTCCGGGTCTCATCCCCAGCATTGCATACACTGACAGTTGGTGGTATATGACTATAATCCCAGCACTTGGGAGACGGAGGCAGGAAGATCGGAAGTTCAAAGCCATCCTCAGCTACATTGCTATTTCCAGGGAACCCCAGGGTATGTGATCTGTTATCTCTCAAAAATTAAAAAATCAAAACAAAAATGGGGCATGTAGGTGTGTAGGTGAGGGAGGGTACTGGAGAGACGGTTCCACAGTTAAGAGCACTGGATTGCTCTTCCAGAGGACCGGAGTTCAATTCCCAGCATCCACATAGCAGCTCACAATTGTGTGTAACTCCAACACTCTCACACAGATATACATATAGGCAAAATAAATAAAATAAAATAAATCCTTAAAAAAAAAAAGCCAACCGGGCAGTAATGGCACACGCCTTTAATCCTAGCACTTGGGAGGCAGAGGCAGGCCTGATCTACAGAGTGAGTTCCAGGACAGCCAGGGCTATACAGAGAAACCCTGTCTTAAAGAAAACAAAACAAAACAAAACAAAAAGCCAATGACAATATACAATACACATGAATGTCTTTTGGAAAGAAAGGAGGAAGAAAAGGAAACCCATGGTGGGTAATATAAATGGTTCCTCCAAAGACATCTATATCCTAGTCAGGAACCCATGACTATGTGACCTTAAATGGCAGGAGGGGAATCAAGGTAGCAGATGGAAGTACATTGCTAGTCAGCTGGCCTTAAAATAGATGTGTGAATTATCCAGGAAGGACCAAGATAATCGGCGGGGGGGGGGGGGGGGTTGTCCATAGAAATGGAAGAGAAAGGGCTGGAGAGAACACTCAGCAGTAAAGGGTACTTACTACCAAACCTGACCAATCCTCAGAACTCACAGGGTTCAAGGAAAACTGCCTTCCAAAGGACTTCCACACACATACTGTTGCATGCAAGCACACACACACACACACACACACACACACACACACTAAATACATGTTTAAACTAATCTAAGTTTAAAGGGAAGAGAAACACAAAAAATGGAGAAAGTGTGCCCTGAGTACCCAAGACAGTCAGAATGATGCAACGTCGATGGTTTTGAAGATGAGGAAGTGGCCACCAGCCAAGGCGTGTGGGCAGTCTGTAGAAGGTGGTGGCTCAGCTAGAGCTGCCAGGAGGAACACAGCCTTCAATGTGCCAACGCGCTGAATTTTAGTCCAGTGAGGACCGTTTCAGGTTCTGGCTGCCAGAGCTGTAAAATAAGGAATTTCTGTTGCTTTCAGTCACTGTTTATGGTCGTTTATTACAACAAGGACAAGAAAGTACAGAGCTGGTCAGGTTAGGTAAAAGAGTGCTTGCTTCATGTGTTCTTCTTCTTTTGGGAGACAGGGTTTCTCTGTATAGCCCTGGCTGTCCTGGAACCCACTCTGTAGACCAGGCTGACCTTGAACTCAGAAATCCGCCTGCCTCTGCCTCCCAAGTGCTGGGATTAAAGGCGTGCGCCACCACCGCCCAGCTTGCTTCATGTATTTAACAAAATACTAAAAACTCTCTGAGGACACGAAGTATTATGTGGCTCGCCTGTGGGTGTAAGTAACTGGTACTTCAGAAAGATGGGAAGAGGCGGTACCGGGACTGGGTCAAAGATGAGAGATTTTCAGTCCACTGTGGCTATGAGTGTTGAAATCACTCCACAAACTGCTCTTTTTTGACTGAGACTCATATGAGGGTCTTCCCTCTCACTCAAAAAAAGAAAAGAAAAGAAAAAAGGAAGAGCCCCCCCGCACTTCCCCCACCCTACACACACACACACACACACACACACACACACACACACCTGAGATTTCTGGACATTTCCTATGATAGTAAATGTGCACAGCATTGACGAATCTCAGCCAAGGCGATAAACTTCAACCGGCCACAAGAGTGTGCCTGTGAGGAGCCCGCAGATTTTTTTTTTCCCCTGCCAAACCAGAATTAGCCGGTATAGGAATATACCAACGCGGAGATGTGAAATTGCACGGATTGGAAGGAAGCTCTGGGTAGGCTCAGATCCTTCCAAACGCACCCTTTTTAAAGGCTCCGGGACGGAAGCATCGAGCCTTAGGCTCCAGAAGGTTCACCTGGCCAGACAGTGAACAGAGGGCGAGTCCCGGAGCCCCCGCACTGAGCGCACGAAGCGAGGCGAAGAGCCGAGTCCCCAGCGCCGCGTCTGCAGGATGAAAGTCGACATTGCCACCAATCCCCATGCCCAGCGACCCCGGGTTCTCCGAGCGGACCTGCAAGTTCACAGGTCGAGACTGGGAGCAGTGTGAGACCGTAGCCTCTCGGGCTGCGTGCAGTGAGTACCCGGGGCTGTGTTGAGTGGCGGCCGGGGGCTACCGTAGGGTTGGAGCATCTCCAAGCCGGCGGATACTGGTGGATACCGGTCGATACTGGTGGTTGCGGCTCTTTCTGGGACCCTTGCGAGCTGAGAGCTGCGGACAGGGTATGAGAAGAGAAGGGTCTGGGCAGGGCGGCGGTGCTCCCTTGTCCCCAAGCTGCGGGCGGGGATGCGCGCGGTCCAGGGTGGCGCGCGCCCCCAGGGCAACAGAGCGCGCGTCGCCCCCGCGCCGGGCCTCGCGCTCGGGTGCTTTCGAGGCCCCCCGTTCATGACTTGAAGTAGGCAGTGATGGGGTTACAGTTAGTGACCTCCGAGGGAGCGGATGTCTGTGTCGGGGTCCTCTGTTGGGGATGGAGGATCGGAGGGTGCGGCATCACGCGCGGCTGGACCAGGGCGACGAATGCTGAGCCCCCGGGAGCCGCGCGGATCCAGCATCTCCAGAAAGGAAAGGGGGACGGCGAGGACCCAGCACAGCCATTAAAGAGCAGAAGCTGCCACGGCTTGACGAGGTTTTATGAGCTCAACTCTGCTTACCAATTAAGCCCTTTCTTCCTGCGGAAAAGTTGGTTCAGGCTTAGTCTCATTAGCAAGGATGGCTGGGGATGCTTATAAGGGATTAGAAAGACTCCCTTTCTCCTTGTCAAAGGAGAGAGGGGAAGAGGGGAAGGGTGGGGAGGCAGTGCGAAGGAGAAATTGAGACTGACCGTACGTTTGTTTATGTTGGGACTTCACAGGGCACCCATTAAGAAGCTAGCTCACTTTCAGGGCTTCATAGATGTACCTCGGTTAGTAGGGTGCCTTCCTAGTATGCATGAGGTTCTGGGTTCAATTCCCCCAGCACTGCCTAAATTCAACACTGTAATACAACACCCTTCCTCGCAGTGGGGGTGGGACGGTGAGTTCAAGGTCATCCTCCAAGTCTGAGGCCATCATAGGCTAAGTGATAAGTGAGACCCTATCAGACACACAAAAAGATGTCTCAGTTATCTGTAAAATGGGGTCGTTTAGGACCTTAATACCAACTGGCCAAGACCATTGTGGCAAACGCCAGCAAGCACAGCCCTAACCCATTGGAGGCCTTATCCTCTTATCCCCACCCCTACTCCCTAACACAGCGTGAAGCTAGTTGGGGTCCACTGTCCAGTTGCCTAACTTGGAGTCCTCCTCTTCAGCTCTGCAACCTCGTGGTCTGGAACGCGCCCTCTACCGGCCTGAAAATCCCTGAGTTCATCTGAAGAATTCACCTACCTTTAGCTCTGACCAGTTTGGGAAGAGATTGAAATTTTAGTTGTAACTTGTCACGCACCATCCTAACCCCCGCCTTTCTTCTCATTATAATTAATTTATCGAATGCGACATGGTGACGGCCCAATTAAAAATGAATAACTTGCTTATAAAAATTCATCCCATGACAGAACTGTAAAAAAAAAGTTAATTATATTTTAGTCTATAATACACTCCAGAAAAAGCTGACATTTCCATTTTCTGTTTTGTAGTTACGTAATTATATTTCGACATTTGTCGCTTCAGTGCCACACTTCTCTTATTTATGACTTTTATTTTTTTCATTTACTTTACAAAATGTTAAAGGCTTTCACATATTTTAAATGTGTATGTGTATGTGCCTGCTTGTCCACGTGTGCACCTCATTCCCCTGAGGCCAGAAGGTGTCATCAGGTCCTGTGGGACTACAGGAGCTACCCTATGTAGGTGTCGGGAAGTAAATACCAGTCCTCTGTACAAGGCACAAGTGCTCATACCTGCTAAGCTATCTCTCCAGCCTGCTTTTTATTTATTTTATTTATTTTATTTTTATTTTTTGGTTTTTCGAGACAGGGTCTCTCTGTCATAGCCCTGGCTGTCCTGGGACTCAGGCTGTAGACCATGCTGGCCTCGAACTCAGAAATCCGCCTGCCTCTGCCTCCCAAGTGCTGGGATTAAAGGCGTGCGCCACCACTGCCCGGCACCAGCCTGCTTTTTAAAAAAGTATGTATTTTATATGTGTAAGTGTTTTACCCACAAGAATGTTTGCACCGTGTGTGTATGCAGTGTTGGAGGGACCAGAAAAGGGCATCAGGATAAATATCAAGTCACATCCATCCCATTTTTATCAGGATCCCGTTTCCAAAACAACTAACACACTCCGGGGATTATGGCCTTAATCCATTCCTGAAGTTAGAGCCCTTATGACTTACATCTTCTAGAGGGTCCAACTGTTACTATGGTTACAGTGGCAGTTAGGTTTCAGTGTGACCCATGGAGGAAATAGTCAAATCATATCAGAGTAAACCTAGGAAGACAATGAATTGTGAAACCAAAGATTGCTTGCGAATACTCGTTTTTCTTTTTGTTTGTTTTGGGGTCTCTCTCTCTCTCTCTCTCTCTCTCTCTCTCTCTCTCTGTGTGTGTGTGTGTGTGTGTGTGTGTGTGTGTGTGTGTGTGTGTGTGTGTGTATGTGTGTATGTTGTGTGGTGTTTCTTGAAAAGAGGTCTCTTGAGGCCCAGGCTGACCTCAAACTAGCTGAGGCTGGCCTTGAACTCCTGATCCTTCTGCCTCCACCTCTCACATGCTAGTGATACCGGCACACACAATAGTGCTTTGTTTCCCCTGGTTTTGTTTGTTTTAAGACAGGGTTTTGCTACATAGCTCTGCCTGAACCAATACTCCTGGTGTACCCCAGGCTAGTCTCAAATTCCCAGCAATCCTCCTATCTCAGCCTACCATTTTCTGTAATTGCAGGCATGCTCCTCCATACCTCTTCATATGCTCTTTAGGGAGAAAGCAGACGAACCCTTGAGGGTCTTAGTAAGCTATGCACCCCACCTGCATCCTGAGGCATCTGCATGCCTTCCATCTTCTGCATCCACTCTTGGCCTCTTGCATAAAACTGCCCATCACATGCCGATACATTTATTTATGATCAAATAAAGTAGAAATGCCCAGAGTAGTTAGATGGCAACCGCATCTTTTAACCCATAAAATGAAAAATTCAGTAAGAATATAAAGTTCTTAACATTGCCACAGAAAAGTACTTAATATTTCAAGCACTTTTCTGTGGATTCGAAAACCCATTTTATTTTCTGTATGTTCACATCCGTGTGTGTAGGTGTGTGCACATTTGGTCGTGGAGATCAAAAATCAATGTCTAGTGTTTTCCTTAATTGCTCTCCACTTTTTTTTTACTTGTTATGTTTTTGGTTGTTTTTTTTTTTTAATTAAAAACAAGATTTATCCTGCATGTGTGTGGCGGGTCTGAATGTCTGCGTGTACTGTGTGAAGTGTAGAAGCGCAGAAGTACCTGAAGAAGCCAGAGGGAGGCACTGGACTTACAGGCAGTTGTGAACCTCATAATGTGAGTCCTGGGAACTGAGCCCGGGTCCTCTGGAAGAACAGCCAGTGCTCTTACCCACTGAGCCATCTGCCCAGCCCCTGGCTTCCCTTCTTATATTTGATTTTTGTGGTGTTGGCGTTCGAACCCAGAGCTTCTCTCCCAGGCCAGTGCACACTGAGCCACATCTCTTCTTCTGTTCTAAAGTAAATAAAAGTAGATTTCAGTTCCAAAGGTCAAAGCAAGCGGAACATTTTTGTGCGAATCAACTGGAAATGCCACTCTCCAAAGCAACCTCTCACCTCCCTCACCTCCCCCATTGCCCCGCTCTCTTTTTCACTTTTGTTTGTTTTGGCTTTTTTTTTTTTTTTGGAGACAGGGTTTCTCTGTAGCCTTGGCTCTTCTTGAACTCACTTTGTAGACTAGGCTGGCCTTGAACTCACAGAGATCCTCCTGCGTCTGCCTCCTGAGTGCTGAGATTAAAGGCACACGCCACCACACCTGGAGTTCCTTCTCACTATTTTAAAGAAAAATAAAATCTCCACACAGACATGTAGGGGGTTGGATGGTGTGTAGTCACTCTGGTCCTTTGTCTCAACAATTGCACACTGGTACTGTTAGCCTCAAGAGCTCAGGGGCTATAGCCTCAGATCACTCTGAGGTGAGCTCCCACAGTTCAGACTCTTAAGAGTTTACTCCCCAAGTAACACGGGAGTCAGGGCTAATTGTATATGAAGTCAAGCTAAGAGGTCTCTGAAGTAACTGCCGGAGAAGTTTACAGTAAAGGTTGGGGAGTACGCTAAGGGGCCGGGGAGATAGTTTATGCAGTAAAGTCTTTGTCCTGCAAGTCTATGATCTGAGTTCAATCCCTAGACAAAATAAAAAGTCCGGCCTGGTAACATGTGCCTGTCAGCCCAGCATTAGGTCACTAGCTAGCTTCCTATTCTGTGAGAGACTCTGTCTCAAAGCGGTAAGGCAGAGAATAGAGGAAGGCACATGATATCCTGCTGTGAACTCCGCGTGCTCAAACCCCCTCGTACCCACATTTGTGTACCATACACATCCCACGCAGCCACAACAGCCAAACATGACAGCACATATTTATGATCCCAGCTCTCAGGGAGGTAGGGAGACGGGTGGACCCCTAGGGATCACTGGCCGACTAGTACAGCTGAATTTGTGGGTTCCAGCCCGTGAGAGATCTTAAAAACCAAGACGGGCCAGCTCCAAAGGAACAACACCTGAGGTTATCCCCCACATGTGCATGTACATACAACTGAACACACAGGTTCTCATGCATGCGTGTGCACATGCCTTCTCGTGCACACACACAAATGAATAACAAAACAAGCAGATTTGAAGCACTCATGCCTATAACATGAAAACCCAGAGAGTTGCTTGGAACTTAGGCCAGGGGATGGTTATTATTGAGGTTTCTGTCTAGAACTGCTGGCACTCGGTGTCAATAAATTAGATCAACTTGTAGTCATTTGGTGTTATATTTTAGTTTCTCTGTGTCCATATCCAATCTGTCTATACTATGTTCCACCTATACAGGCTCTGGGGTAGCAGGCACCCCTAACGTGTCTTGGCTTCTAGCCTGCTGTGGTACTCATTGACTTAAGGAATGACCCAAAATTTCTCCCACTAGTAGGCAGCAGTTGCTTCTGTCATCCTGAACATTTAGGCCCTTTTACAATCTCCACACTCTCCATTCGTAGGCAGTGAGCTAACTCCCTAGTTCACCAAAGACATTAACTATAGGGTCAACTTGTCATCCCCACCCAGGCCCTCCTTCCCCAGGCTCAGAGGACAGATCTTTCTTATGGAGACTGGTCTGTCTTAACCCATCACACCCAGGATGCATGTCCTCCCTCTCTCCATCTCTTTCGTCCTCCTTTCCTCCGTGCCTCTCCCTACCCTCTCCCCTCCCTTCTTTAAGTTTATAATACCCGTGAGGTGATCATGAAGACAGGCTTAAAATGATCTTAAAAGAAGCCAAAGCATGGGGATGGTAAGATGGCTCAGCAGTTAAGAGCACTGACTGCTCTTCCGAAGATCCTGAGTTCAAATCCCAGCAACCACATGGTGGCTCATAACGATCCATAATGAGATCTCGCACCCTCTCTGGTGTGTCTGAAGACAGCTACAGTGTACTTAGATATAATAATAAATAAATCTTAAAAAAAAAAAAGAAGAAGAAGAAGCACGTACCAGATGCACCAGTATCAAACACTTATCTGCACTAACTTGAGCATCATTTGACCTTGAAGCAACTTTGGTCACAGTGGGAGGAAGAGCTGTCCGATAAAGAGGAAGGTGTTGTTTGTTTCCATGTGTGATGAATTATTTACTGTGTGTGTTTCAGAAAACCTTAGAAAATGTATACAAGTCATGAAGATATTGGGTATGACCTTGAAGATGACCGAAAGGCTAAGAATAAGAAAACACTGAAGCCCCACCCAGATATCGATGGCGGGTGGGCCTGGATGATGGTCCTCTCTTCCTTTTTTGTTCACATCCTCATCATGGGCTCACAGATGGCCCTAGGAGTCCTCAATGTGGAGTGGCTTGAGGAGTTCCACCAGAGCCGTGGCCTGACCGCCTGGGTCAGCTCCCTGAGCATGGGTATCACCTTGATCGTGGGTATGTATGCTTGCTGACACCTGTTCTAAGACTGGGTGGTTATAAAATGGCAGGTCCCTGTTTTAAGTATCACATTCCTGAAACATTAGGTATGGGATGTCAGTGGCATCCCCAACGTTTAAAACTGAAGTATTGAGAACACAACATTTACCATTTAGCCATTTGTGTGTGTATTTCATGGCACTTGTATAGATGTGTGTGTGTGTGTATGCGCGTGTGCGCGCGCGCGCTTCATGACACTTGTCTAGATCGGAGGACAACTTGCAGAAGTTGATTCTCTCCTTTGCCATCTCAGTCCTGGGGATGAAGTTCAGGTTGCCAGGCTCGGCACTGAGAGCCTTTTCCTGCTGAGACATCTCACTGTCCCCAACACTGATGACTCGTCCTTTCTGCTCATCTAACATTATTGTTGGGATTGGCCTTCGCTCAGTGGTTTCTTAGAGACTGCCACATTTCTGTTGACAAAGTTTCATGTAGCTCAGGCTGGCCTTAAACTTAGTACATAGTCAAGATGGACCTGAATATCCCATGTCGCTGTCCACTTTCTACATCGGTGAATGGGGTTTTTTTTTTTTGGCAATGTTGGGAGTCGGAACCAGGGCCTCACACATGCTAAGCAAGCAGTCTCCCCTTGCACTGCAGTCTACCAATCAAGACAAAGGACAGGCTGGGACTGGCTAATTTTCTTGTTGCTGTAATAAAACACCAGGATCGAGAGTATCTCCTGAAAGAAAGAGTTCATTTTGGATTACAGTTCCAGAGGGATAAGAGTCCATTGGGGGTCACCAGCTGGTGTGGAAGCAGGAACAGGGGAGCTGGGAGATCTCTTCACATGCCAGAAGCAGGGAGAGCAAGCAGGAAGTGCACTGAAGCTAGCCGTCCTCAAAGCCCTGCCCTAGTGATGGATTTCCTCCAGCCAGGCTCCACCTCCTAAAGGTTCTATGACTTCCCAAATAGCACCACCCACCAGGGATGAAGTGTACAAGTACAGGAGCCTAAGGAGGAAATGCCCCACTCAAACCATCACACGGTGGGATTAGGATTTCAAAGCCAGCCTCAGCGGCATAGTGAGTTCCAGGTACACATGAGACCCAAGGGCACAGATAGGCATGTGAAAAGATTCTTGATAAATGCCTAGAAAATGATTGACTTCTTCAGTTCTTCATTGATCTTCTTAAAGACTGGGCTGGAGGGATAGCTCCAGAGGACCAGGGTTCGGTTTGCAGCACCTACATGGCAGCTTACAACCATCTGTTCCCAAACGAGTCCTAGAGAGAGGACTAGGTCTGGGTTGTAGCGCTCCTTTTGTGCTATTCTGGAGCTAACTATGCAACCAGAGACTAGCTTTGAACTCCTAATCCTCCTGCTCTGTGGTGATTTGAATGTGCGGCAAGTGTTCTTTATTAACATGAGGTGTGTGTATATGTGCGTGTGAAAGACAGAGGGGAGAAGAGAGAGAAAGAAAGAGACTGACTTAGGGATGTTAGGCCTTTTCATTTTGCCAGAATGGTAGTTAGCTCTCGGCAGTACTGGCTGGTTGTCCATGAACAATGCTTAGGAAACAACACTAAGCCAAAAAGTTTGGAGTAGAGTTTCTGCCCCATCGCCTTAAAGTTTGTACATCCTAACTACAGAGGGTTGACAGTATTTGTCATTTACAAAGCATGAATGTCTGAAGCCTCAGCAAGCAACAGTCACTTAACTAGAAAGCCTGGCAGATATCAGCTGAATGTCAGCTGTTGTCCACTTAATTGATGCTCCTGTCAGGATAGCAGCTTACTCCTTCTGTCTGACTTGTGAAAGCCTTTAGCTAGGAATATCCACACCGACTTGTGGCTTCCCTTCCTTTTGATTTTTCTCGAATGTCTTAGGATATTTCATAAGCTTGCATAACAGAAAAGCTTGTCTCTGAACCCTTTCTGTTATGTGGGAAACAGTGTGTTGTGCTTTGCCAGTTTTTCATATCTCAGAGCAAAGAGTCAGTAGCAAAGCCATGAGTCATACACGTTCCAATTTGGGTCACTTGGTCCCCCAACTATGACATGGTTGAGTGAGTGTGAATATATCAGAATTAAAATGTCGGACTAGAGGCATGGCTCTGCGGTTGAGAGCACCAACTACTCTTATATAGGATCCATATTTGATTTTATTCTTTAATGTATGTAGAGAAATATCTTCAAACTTATGGTATCTCAGTTTCAGTTACTTCCAAGAATTCTCTCAGATGTCCATATCAATGGTCTGACTTTATGTTATTTATATAGTATACATATTTAATATATAGCATGTGCTGCTATATATATATTTATACTATATATATACATATACTTATGTAGTAAGTCTGTTATAAGAATTGGTATCATTAATGTCAGAACTTATTAAATTTAATAAGTCTTTATATTCATGTTTCGAATTCTGCACTTTCAGACAAGGGGTTGAAGAAATGGCTCCGTGACTAAGAATATTTGCTGCTCTTGCAGGGGTTCTGGGTTCAGTTCCCGGCATCCATCTAAGGTGCCTCACAACTGCCCTAACTCCAGTTCCTGGGATATCTGACACTTCTGGCCTTCACAGGCACCTGCGCTCATGTGCACACACCCATACACAGACACACATAACTAAAAACAAATCAATGAAGCCGAGTGATGTCAGTGGTTTAAGAGCACCGGCTGTTCTTACAGAGGACCTGGGTTCAATTTCCAGCACCCACAAGTACCTCATACTCTAAAACTCAAGTTCTAGGGCATCTAATGCCTTCTGCCGAACTCTGCAGGCAACAAGCATGCACGCAGTGTATATACATACACGCAGACGAAACACTCATACCCATAAAATAGAAGCACTTTTCAAACAAATAAAATAAATGTTACCAGCTGTCTTAGTGCACACCTGTAATCCCAGCACTTGGAAGGCAGAGACAGGTGGGTCTTTGTGAGTTCGAGGCCAGCTGGGGCTACATAGTGAATGAATAACTAGGAAAGGTGAAATAAATCTTTAAATACATACATACGAGGCAGACGAGGCTGGGCTGTAGCTGAATGGTAGAGCACTTGCCCTGGACAATGGTCCTCTTCACCGTCAGCTTGACAGATTTGGACTCCAACCTCTGTGGGAGTCTCTGAGGGAGTTTCTGGGTTGATTTAACCGAGGAGGTTAAGACCCACCGTAAACACGAGGGGGACTGGAGGAAGCTGGCTGAGGCCCAGTATTGTTTCTCTCCACTTCCTAACAACAGACACAATGTGACCAGGCATTAGAATGGGAGCATGTGACCTTGATAAACCAAGCCTTCTAACCCAAGTCCAAACAACCCTTCCCTTAAATTGTTTTTTATCAAGATTGGTCACAGCGGGACAAAAGTAACTAATGCCCCAGGGCTGTGGGAGGCTGTGGGAGGCACCGGTTCCTTCTCCGGCCCAGAAGAAAGAGCCCTCACAGGGGTAAGCCGGGAAAGTCTTAAGAGCTCAGTTATATTACTTGTGATTGCGTGTGGATGTATCATGAGTGTACACTCATCTGAGTATGTGCATGCGTGTGGGCCCAGCCTGTGTGTAAGAGTCAGAGGACAGCTTTCAGGAGGTGGCTTTCTCCTTCCATTGCAAACTTTAGGAGTTGATCTCAGGTCACCAAGCTTTCTTTTAACCCACTGAACCATCTTTCCATCCCTTAAATTTGTTATTGAGTCAAAAAGCCCCACCCAAGTGCAACACTCAATAACTATATAAAGTGATGACAACCATCTTTGATCTCTACACAGTATCAAGAATGCACATCCTGGGGGCGGGATGCCATTCTGCTGTAGTGTGCCTACCTAGTGGTCATGGAGCCCTGGGGTCCAACCCCCAGCACCTAATAAACCAAGCAGGGTGGCACAAGCCTGGAGTCCCAGCATTTGGGAGGTGGAGGCAGGAGGATCAGAAGTGCGAGGTCATCCTTGGTTACACAGGCAAATTGAGGCCAGCCTAGGCTGCATGAAACCAAAAAAACTGTAGCCTAGTGGTCTTGGAGGAGGACTGGAAGAGAATGCAGGGCCTGAGTGTATTGAAGACAGCAAGTCCTTTTACGTGTTGCTTGCATTGGGTGCTCTGGGTGGACCATAGGAACCCTTGTGAAAACCTCTGATGGGGCGGGGTGGAGGGGTCTGTGAGATGGTTCAGTGGGCACTTGCTACCAAGCATGACAACCTGCGTTCCATCCCCAAACCCATATGGTAGGAGAGAATTGACTCCCATAAGTCATTCTCCAACCTCCACTCTGCGGCACATTCACCCACGCGGACATGCCCACACTACGTAAGTAAATGTAGTAAGTGGAACTTAACCTCGTCTGCATATAGCAGCTAGAGGGCCAGTAAGAAGACCAGCTACCAGCCTGAGAGGGTGTGAGCAGGCCACAGGGCCAGCCATCACATCACATGGCCGCCGTTGGTTAGGGATGGGAGGAAGGGATACTAGTCAGTGTTGTTATTAGATTTGCGTGTGTGTGATTCCTCTGACTCTCTCTCTCTTTCTTCTTCTTCTTCTTCTTCTTCTTCCTCTTCCTCTTCCTCTTCTTCCTCATCCTCATCATCCTCCTCTTCCTTCTCTCCCTCCCTCCCTCCTCCTTCTCCTCCTCCTCCTTCCTGATCATCCTGGAACTCACTCCATAAAGCAGGTTAGCCTCAAACTCAGAGAACCTCTCTCTCCCGACTGGAACCTCTCTCTCCCGACTGGCATGTGCCACCACTGCCAGGCTGATTTCTATTTTCTTTCTTTCTTTCTCTCTCTCTTTCTCTCTTTCTTTTCTTTCAGATTTATTTATTTATTTTATGTGAGTACATCACTGTCTTTAAGAGGTCATTAGATCCTATTACAGATGGTTGTGAGCCACCATGCAGTTGCTGGGAATTGAACTCAGAACCTCTGGAAGAGCAGTCAGTGCTCTTAACTGCTGGGACATCTTTCCAGCCCAATTTCTCTTATTTTCAAGTGTTTGCTTACTCCACACAGTTTCAAACTTTGTGTAAGGCTCAGAAAATGAGAAAACAGAAAAGGCTGGATCCTGTTAGACTGCTAGCCAAGGGCTTCTGTTGTAGGCAGAATGAACCTGACTGCTGGTTGCCAGGCTAGAACTGTGCATTCTCTGGTGAGATCTGAAAGGTTTTTATACTTTAAGATTGTTGGGGACACAAAGGTCCTTGTGCCTTCAGATTCTAGGAAAACAAGATGGTAATCACCTAGGGATGTCTCCTCAGTAGAGGAAATAAAATATCTACTTTCCTTCCAGAAATCTGGGAGTGGATGTTAAAACCCAGATGAACTTTTTGTTATCTGTAGATTACAAACCACCCAGAACGATTATTCAGACTCTCCCTTCCAAGACTTTTATCTTCAGCTCCCAGCCAATAGCAGCCATCCGTAGGGGAGCTATCACATGGATTCTATGGCCTGCTGACCTCTATGCTATCTCTGTTAGAGACCACTCCAGATCCTGGGCCTTTTAGCTATAGTCATGGTCACATGTACTTTGTAAAGGAGTTTCTATGAGGTTACCTTAAGTTTTATTGTGCACCTGGAATTGACATGATTGCTGCCCGGAAACTTCTGTCTAAATTCTATTGTGTTCTTTTGTGGTTTTGTTGTTGTTGTTTTGTTTTGTTTTTTGGTGGTTTTTGTAGGGTTTTTATTTATTTATTTGGAATTTTTTGTTGTTTTTTTGTTTTTTTTTTTTTTTGGTTTTTCGAGACAGGGTTTCTCTGTGTAGCTCTGGCTGTCCTGGAACTTACTTTGGAGACCAGGCTGGCCTCGAACTCAGAAGTCCTCCTGCCTCTGCCTCCCAAGTGCTGGGATTAAAGGCCTGCGCCACCACTGCCCGGCTTTATTTGGATTTTTTGAGACAGTGTTTCTCTGTACAGCCCTGGCTGTCCTGGAACTCACTCTGTAGACCAGGCTGGCCTCAAACTCAAAAATCCGCCTGCCTCTGCCTCCCAAGTGCTGGGACTAAAGGTATGTGCCACCACCACCCGGCTCTATTGTGTTTTTTTGTTTTGTTTTGTTTTGTTTTACGACGTAAGTACAATGTAGCTGTCTTCAAACACCAGAAGAAGCGTCAGATCTCATTATGCATGATTGTGAGCCACCATGTGGGTGCCGGAATTTGAACTCAGGACCTTCAGAAGAGCAGTTGGAGCATCTCTCCAGCCCTCTATTGTGTTTAATATGCCTACAATAAGCCACCTGGCTTCAGACTCCCTGAAATTTGACCCGGGTTGATGAAGTCTGAACTGAACGTGCCTCCTCACTGCCTTTCAGATTGCTGCCTGTCTTGACCCCTGCAAGGACCCCTCCATAGCTGTTCTGTATTTGCCCACTCTATTAAACATTATATTATGTGTATCTATTGAGGGGTGTGTGTGTGGAGGACAACAACCTGTAGGCGTTTGTTCTTTTTCTACCCTGTGGGTTCTGGGGTTTGAACTCAGGTTGGCAGCTTTGCCTACAAGTCCCTTTCCTGCTGAGCTATCTCGATCGCCCCGGTCTGGTCTCCTTTAAGCAGCCCTGGTGATGCTTCGTTCTTTATCTTCTCGTGTGGGGACCGAAGACAACAAGGAGCCTCTGGTCAGTGCCTTTTCCACTTCTCTGTGGCAGGACCTTTCATCGGTTTGTTCATCAACACCTGCGGGTGCCGCCAGACAGCTATCATCGGAGGGCTGGTGAACTCCCTCGGCTGGGTGCTGAGCGCCTATGCAGCCAACGTGCAGTCTCTCTTCATTACCTTTGGAGTGGCAGCGGGTAAGCATGGTTTGCATTTTTCTATTTCGGCATTTCATGCATTTGAATGATGAGTGTGATCTTTCAACTGTGGAGAAAAATCGAGCCTTTAAGACATCGGGGGATGGTCTAGAGAGACAGCTCAGCAGTTAAGAGCATTGTTCTTGAAAAGAATCCGGGTTTCATTTCCAGCACTCGAGAGGCAGTTCACAGCCATGTGCAGCTCCAGTTCCAGAGGATCTGGGTGCCCTCTTCTGACCTCTATGGATCACACACACACACACACACACACACACACACACACACACACACGGTTTATAGTTTACATACATGCATTGAAGGCAAAACACACAAATAAAATATACAGATGTAAAACATTTTTAAAGACATCACATTTTTTGAAAGACATTCCCTTTTTGTCTTGGGTGTGTGTGTGTGTGTCTACCATTCTATCATCCCCTGCCTTATTCTTTGACACAGGGTCTCCCTGACTCTGGAGCTAGGCTGGCACAGGAGGCCCCAGAGAACCTCTTGTCTGTGACCCCTCCCACCCTCACTCCCTATACTAATGTTCCAGGCACACAAAGCCCTATCAAGCTTTTTATTTGGATGTTGTGGAGTCAAGCTCAGGTCCTCCTCGAGTTTCTGCACAGCAAGCATCCTTACGCACTGAGCTATCTTCCGAATCCAAGGAAAACTTTCATGGAGTGGGGAAACACTCTGGCACCTGTAGCTAACTTTCCAAATAGAACCAAATTCAAACTTGACTGCCAGGCCCTACTTGTTAGGGTAGACTTTTCTCCTTTAAAGAACAGGAAAGCGGAATTATGAGGCAGACTTAAGAGAGGAAACAAAAATGTTAGGAAATGAGTGAGTTCTCTCATTAGTAACTATAGGACTGGGCGTGACTCGAGGAATAGTCTTGAGCACTATTCAGATGGATAAATTAGCACAATCCACAGTCACATCCTGAGTCTCAGAAGCCAATCTAGCACACAGGCAGGGGATGGATTAAAACTGAACACCATGCAGAGTGGTTTGTACTCTGAGAAACTATTCCTGGCCATAATTTCCTTTACCCACAGCTTGTGAGGTTCACCCGGTGAGCAGTGACTTCCTTGAGCACCTGTGCTCTGGCCTAGTGGATCCCACCTGACTCTGTGGAGACAGAACTCTGATCCTCCTCAAAAATGAATTGTTGAATCAGAGTTGAAAGTTATTTCGATCAGGAAAGCCGGGTGTAGCAGCACATGTGTTCACAGCATTTGCCATTAAGAGGCAGAGGCATTACTGAAAGTTTGAAGTCAGTTTGGGCAACATAGACAATTTCAGTCCAGCCAGGCCATATAATGAGACTCCTGAAAAAAAAAATCTCAGTGCTCAGAAAACAAGCAGAAGGATGTCTAGTAGTTCAAAGCCAGCATGGCCTACAAAATAGCTCCAGTTCAGCCAGGGATAGACAGTGAGATCCTGTCTCAAAAAAACAAAATCACAAAATAAAATGTCCAGATGCAGCAGGGCAGTGGTGGCGCACGCCTGTAATCCCAGAACTTGGGAGGCAGAGGCAGGCGGATTTCTAAGTTCAAGGCCAGTCTGGTCTACAGAGTTCCAGGTCAGTCATGGCTACACAGAGAAACCCTGTCTCGGAAAAAAAAAATGTCCAGTTGCATAGGTATAATCCTAGCCCTCATGAGGTTGGGGCAGGGAGACCCATAACCCAGGGCCATCCTTAGCTATGTACATAGTGAGTTCAAGACCAGCCTGGCCTCCACAAAACCCTCTCTCAAAGCATTGAAAGCTATTTTGGTTGAGATATGGAGGCACATAGCATGTCTGTAATTGTAACACTTGGGATCTCTTTTTTAAAGATGTATTTATTTTATGTATGTGAGTACACAGTAGCTGTCATCATATCCCATTACAGATGGTTGTGAGCCACCATGTGGTTGCTGGGGATTGAACTCAGGTCCTCTAGAAGAGCAGTCAGTGGTCTTAACCGCTGAGCCATCTCTCCAGCCCAACACTTGGGATCTTGAGGCAAGATGATACACAGGTTAAAACTAGCTTAGACTATGTATCAAGACCTTGTCTCCATTGGGTAATGGGCTTGCACACCTTTAATACCAGCACTTGGAAGGCAGAGGCAGGTGGAATCTCTGTGAGTTTGAGGCCAGCTTAGTCAACGAAGCAAGTTTGCAGGACACACACACACACCATATACATACAATAAAAGATAGTAATAATAATAATTATTGCTGGACAGTGGTGGTGCACACCTTTAATCCCAGCACTTGGGAGGCCGAGGCAGGCTGATAGGCAGGCAGATTTCTGAGTTCAAGGCCAGCCTAGTCTACAGAGTGAGTTCCAGGACAGGACAGCCAGAGCTACACAGAGAAACCCTGTCTCAAAAAAACTTTAAAAAAAATTATTATTATAGTAATAAACTTTTAGAAGATATTTTTTAAAAATTGTTTTTTCCATTCAGGGTTTCTCTGTGTAGCCTTGGCTGTCCTGGAAACTTGCTCTGTAGACCAGGCTGGCCTTGAACTCAAAGAGATCCACCTGTTTCTGCCTCTCCAGTGCTGGGATTAAAAGTGTGTGCCACCACCACCTGGCTAGAACAGAATTTCAAGACTATCTTTAACTAAAATTCCAGGCCAGTCTGGGCTACAAGAGACCCTGTGTAAAATAAGTAAACTTAATTTGTTCCATCACCAAAATCTAGACTATGAGAGTTCTACAGAGCCAGTCACCCAGTGTCTGCAACAAATAAATTACAAGAGGCGTTGGGGTTGTAGGACTAAAAACTCAACTAGGTGTCAACAAGCAGCCATGTGTGGACTTTTTTTAGATTGTAGTTTAAACATACAAGTTTGGGGGGTTATTTTGTTTTTAAAAGAATAGTCATTCATAAGACATTTGGGAATTGGAGCACCTTCTGGATATTTAGTGGTATCAAGGGATTAATTTTTTTTCCAATGAGATAACCATTTGAGAAGTATGCTATTTAAACAGTTTTTACATTTGAAGATTTATACTAAAATATGCACACATGAGAAAAAATATTCTCGATTTGCTTCCAAATAATATGTGGTATTTACAAAATTGGCCATGAGCTGAGATTTGTTGAAGTTAAGGGATGGCATAAAGAGTCATTAAATCGTTCTGTTTTTAAAAGCTTCCCTCTGATTTGATTTAAACTGTTCCGTTAGAAGCTGGAAAGATGGCTCAGCAGTTTGGAGTGCTGCTCTTCCAAAGGTCTAGAGTTCCGGTCCCACCCCCACCCCACCCCCACATTGGGTAGCTTACAACCTATGTAAAACCAGCTGAGGAAGCCATCGCCCTCTTCTGGCCTCCAAGGGAACCTGCATACTTGTACACACACAGAGACATAAATTTTAAGATTATATCCCCTTTGGATGCAGTCATCCTAGATTTGGGGTTTTGTTCTACTTTTTGAGGCAGGTTCTCATGTAACACAGGCCAGCCAGGCTCTCATGTAGCACAGGCTAGCCAGGCTCTCCTGTACTCAAAGTCTGATTTGTGTCAAGAACAACCTTGATACTCCTGTCTTGACTCCGAGTTCTGGGATTAGTGTATCACAACACGTGGTTTATGCGGTGCTAGGGATCGATCTCAACGCCTCAGGCATGCTAGGCAAATACTTCTTTTATGTGTGGCATGCGTTACTCATACAGCAGAACATCCTCGTGCTACGTTTTTTTTTTGGCATATCCCATGGTTCATCCATACAGGGCTCTTTTTTAGAATAGCCATAGACATACTCGTGGAGAGGGCTTCTTTTTTTCTTTAATAGTCTTTATCTTTACGTGCCTTTAATTCCAGCACTTGGGAGGCTGAAGCAGGCTGATCTCTGAGTTCAAGGGCAGCCAGGACTACAGAGAGAGTTCCGGGATCACCAAGACTACACAGAGAAACCCTGTCTTGGAAAACAAAACAAAATTTTATCTTTAGAAACACAAAATTAATAATCTCTTTTTTAAAAGATCTGTCTTGGGCAAATGAGATAGCTCAGTAGACAGAGATGGGCACCATCAAGCCTCACACCCTCAAGTTACATCCCTGGCACCCACATGTAGAAGGAGAAAACTAACAAACTACTAAGTGAGGTGGGGGCAGGGGAAGACTGGTGAGAAAGGAGAGGGGCAAACAGGGTGGGAGAGGGAGGGTTTCCCTTCACAGCGTCGAGGTCCAAGTGGCATTGCTGAGGTCAAATGGGCTGGGAACTAAAGGCATGAGTGCAGGGTCTGTCTATACATTGAGCTTGTACCACCAGCTTCTGAAGGGACAAGGTTTCTTGTTTGTTTTGTTTTTGTTTTTGTTTTTTGAGACAGGGTTTCTCTGTGTAGCCCTGGCTGTCCTGGAACTCACTCTGTAGACCAGGCTGGCCTCAAACTCAGAAATCCACCTGCCTCTGCCTCCCAAGTGCTGGGATTAAAGGCGTGTGCCACCACTGCCCGGCCTGGGGACACTGTTTCAAAAGTCCACACTTGCCACAGAAATCGATGCAAGTTTCTCATTTCTTGAGGGATCAAGCTAGGATTCTGCATAGAGTTACAACAGTCATTTTTAGTTATTTTTTTAAAGATGTATTTATTTTTATTTTATGTTTATGTGAATTTTGCCAGCATGTATACTGCGCCCCATGAGTGCAGTGCCTTCGGTGGTCAGAAGAGGGTGTCAGATCCCCGGAACTAGAATTACAGGTGGTTGTTAGCCATCAGGTGGGTGCTGAAAACCAACCTGCTCCTAACCACTGAGCCGTCTTTCAGTGGTTAAAAAAAAAAAGTTTATTTTAAGTGTTTGAGTGTTTTGCCTTCATGTGTGTATATGAACCACAAGTGTATGTGATGACCACAGAGGTCAGGAAGGGGCGGGGAGTGGTCAGACCACTAGAATCTGCTGTGTGGGTGCCAGGAACCAACCCAGGGCACCTGCTGTAGCAACAAATGCTCCCAACCACTGAGCCATCTCTCCAGCCCCCTTCCTTACATGTACATGTGTGCGTGTGTGCGTGTGCCGGTTCATGTGTGGAGGTAAGAACACCTTTCAGGATTTAGTTCTCTCCTTCCACCATGTGGCCCTAGGGATCAAACTCAGGTTGTCAGGCTTGGGCAACAAGTTCCTCCATTTTGGTAGCTATCTTGTTGGTCTCTAAAGGCTGTTTTCTCTGTCTGCTTTACATTCTAAGAAATTCTAGATTTCTATCATTGAGATCATAAGCTTTATAAAGACTGATCCAGAGTTTGACCCAAATTAGAGGACTGTATCTTGCCCTCACTGACAAGGGCAGGAGGCTTATGGATGGTTACAGCTCTAGTTGGCCTGAACCTGGGCGAGTGGATCCTGAAGAAAAGATGGACTAGTCTCATGCAATAGCCATCTTTATTCAGAACATCGGACAATTTATATTCCGATGGCATTCTGAGGGCGAGACAAAGTCATATGAGCAAAGGTTGCCTGAGCTCAAGCTGTCTACAGTCACAAGGACAAGGTCACATAAGTTTAGACTGTATAAAGACAGGAGGACAACTCTGCTTGGAAACATCCTTCTGAATAATAATGGGTAGGATGACAGGTAATCTAAAATAAAACCCACTCCTATTAATTATTACTCCTGGCAGGGGCACAAAAGGGCATTCTGAAAACAAATCCCTGTTATGAGGGGACAGAGATTGCAAGACTCATGTCTGGCTTACATGATGTTTTCTTACAAGGTCTTAAAAAGTCACACAGCTTCTTTCATGGGCTGTGCTCTGACAAGAGACTCATCACTTTTCTCTTCTGAGCCTGCCTGAGACAGGGCCTTCTCTGTAGGTGAGGCTGGCCTGATCTTACAGGAGGGATTGGCTCTGCTGTTGGTGGTGGAAACTACTGCAAAGCCTGATGGGAAAAATGGCAGCTCCTCCCAGCACCCCCTCCCCAGAGCTTCTTTAAGTACTGCTATTCCTTCATTAGAATGGAAAAGTATGACGGTGTAAGTGGATGGAGGCGTTACAGTTTGCATCTCTTTTTGATACTGTTTTGTTTTTTCTGTGTTTTGAGACACGGTTTTGTTGTGTCCCCCTAGCTGTCCTGGAACTCGCTCTGTAGACCAGGGTGGTTTCAAACTCACAGAGATCCACCTTCCTCTGCCTCCTAAGTGCTGGGATTAAAGGAGTGCTCCACCCCGACCCCCTTGCACAGTTTGGATCTTAAACGTCCCTGAAGGCTGTGTAGTGAAGACAGGCATCTTTAGGGAGTGGAGCCTAGTAGAAGAAATAAGTAATTGGGAATATGCGCGCGCGCGCACACACACACACACACACACACACACACACACACACACACACACACACTTTTAAACATGGTCCTGTGCGTCCCATATTGGCCTCAAACTCACTATGTAGCTGGGAATGACCTTGAAGTTCTGATCCTCCTGCCTCTGCTTCCTAATGTTAGGAATATAGACATATGGTGTTGCTGTGACTGTTTTTTATACATGGTGCTGGGAATTTGTGCCTGCTAGGGCAAGCACTCTGCCAACAGCTAGATCCCGAGTCCTCTTCTCCTTGACTTCTCAGCAGCCTTGAGCTTTGCTCTGCCTTGACGCGCCCAAAAGCATCGGGAACTAAATTCTCTAAAATTGTTGACCAGTATAAACCTTTCTTCTTTTTAAGTTCATTACCCTGGGCATTTTGCTATAATCTGGAATTCTGCCTGACACAGCAGGTGTTCTTTATGTCCTACAGACTCCGATTGTGCCTCTGCTTTCCTCCCTCTCACCCGCAGGCCTTGGCAGTGGAATGGCCTACCTGCCTGCAGTGGTCATGGTGGGAAGGTACTTTCAGAAGAGACGAGCCCTGGCCCAGGGCCTCAGTACTACGGGGACAGGATTTGGGACATTCCTGATGACCGTGTTGCTGAAATACCTGTGCGCGGAGTATGGCTGGCGGAATGCCATGTTCATCCAAGGTGCTCTGTCCCTGAACCTGTGTGTTTGTGGGGCGCTCATGAGGCCCCTCTCTCCCGAGAAGGTAGGAAACTGCCCAGGAGCGGAAGAGCCATGCGCTCTCCCAGCTTACTCCACTGAGTCGGTGAAGTCCGGAGGACCACTGGGCGTGGCCGAAGAACACGACCGAAGGCCCGGGAATGAGGAGACTGTCTGTGACCTTCAAACACAGGAGTGTCAAGGTCAAACTCATCCCCGGAAGAACGTGTGCGCCTTCCGGGTTTTGAAGACAGTGAGCCAGCTCACTGTGCAAGTCCAGAGGGGCTTTAGGGACTGGCACTCGGGCTATTTTGGGACAGCCTCGCTCTTCACCAACCGCATGTTTGTAGCCTTTATTTTCTGGGCTCTGTTCGCATACAGCAGCTTTGTCATCCCTTTCATCCACCTGCCAGAAATCGTCAGTTTGTATAACTTGTCGGAGCAAAACGATGCGTTCCCTCTGACGTCGATTATAGCAATACTTCACATCTTCGGGAAGGTGATCCTGGGGGTAGTGGCCGACCTTCCCTGTATCAGCGTCTGGAACGTCTTCCTCATCGCGAACTTCACCCTGGTCCTCAGCATTTTCCTTCTGCCTCTGATGCACACCTACGCAAGCCTGGCTGTCATTTGCGCCCTCATTGGGTTTTCTAGCGGGTATTTCTCCCTCATGCCCGTGGTGACAGAGGACCTGGTTGGCACGGAGCACTTGGCCAATGCCTACGGCATCATCATCTGCGCCAATGGCATCTCAGCCTTACTAGGACCGCCATTCGCAGGTGAGTCCACCAAGGGGCCCTGGAGCTTAGAGTGCATGCCGGAAGGCAGGATGTGGGGTGGTCTGTCCCCTTCCCCCTACAAAATCCAATGTCAGAGCTGGCCATGGTGACACATGCTTGTGATCCCAGCACTTGGGAAATTTAAGTGGAAAGAAATAAGCCTAAGTTGTTCCAAAAGACAAAAAGGCCAAATGTGGCTGTGTGTGTGTGTGTGTGTGTGTGTGTGTACTGAACACATATATGTGTATGTATACATATACACATACCTGTAACACCAGACAGAATTATTATAAATCCCAGGCTAGCTTTCACTACATTATGAGACCCTGTCTCAAGAAAACACAACCAGGGACCTGAGAAATGACTGCAGGTAAAATCACTGAGGATTCCAGTCCTCAGAAGCCACATGGTGGAAGGAAAGGACAGAACCTTGCATATTGTCCTGACCTCCACATTTATACTGTGGCACAGGCCCATACGCATACGCACATTAAATAAATACAAGATTTTTAAAAGAAGGAACAAAAACCAGGGCAGAGGATGTGCCTCAGTTGGTAAAATATTTGCCTACTGTGCACATTGCCCTGAGTTCTATACCCAGCCCCTCATAACACTGGGCATGGTGGTGCATGCCTGCAGTCGAGGCACTTGAGGGAGAGACAAAGGTCAGGAGTACAAGGTCTCCTTGGCACATGAGACCCTATCTCAAAATAACCAAAGGTATCTGTGCTTGGGCCTAGCCTTGTGTTTGTTTCCTGTTGCTGCTATAATAAGTGGCCATGAACATTATCTTATTGTTCCGGCAGTCAGAGATCTAGTGAAGAAAACATGTGCGTCTAGTTCAGGGAGAAATCCTCCCTCCAAGGAACAGATGGAGAGAGATGGAGGTGCCTATGTCTTTCGACCTCCAAACACTCAGAGCACACACATATATGGGTTACATACACACATGCCTATGTTCACACAGACACACCAGGCCAGGCATGTGGGTGCAAACCTGTGATCCCAGCACTTGGGAGGTGGCGGTGGGAACATCAGGAGTTTAAAGCTAGCCAGGGTTACATGTGACCTATCTCAAAACAAAAACAAGACCGCCCAACAGAAACAGTCAAAGAGAGAAGTTTCTGTGGGTGCCCACTCTCACGGCTGTGGGGACGCAGGCCAGTGTGTCCCAGGGTGTCTAGGAATCTGGTGTAAAGGGCCGTTTGTTCCCCCTTTCGTTTCTTGCTTCCTCTCTCCTCCCACTGATTCATGCGCTGATGGTGAAGGACGTTCATCGGCTGCCTGCATATTGTTGAACTGACTCTCCAGGCCAAGACACTAAACTCATAATGAGATGCAGTCCCAGCACTCAGGCGCTGTGGGTCAGGGTGCCTGGCAATCCGAGCGACTAAATAACCACATTCAATTCTTGCTAGACATCCCAAATGGGCTTGGAATGCTACTTAATGTGATGCAAAGAAAATTACTTCTCCAATTACCTTTCCCCCCCCCTTTTTGGTAAATAGATTCAGAAGCTAAAGTGTTTCCCATTTTTCAGAGAGATATCTAGTCCCGTTTAAAAACCTGGTATAATCTTAGTGCCGTATTATACATTTAGGGAGGACATGCAATTCAAGACATTACACACACATTTTAATCATGGCATTGGGGGGGGGATGGGTGCATGTGTGTATTAATGACAGTCCTTCGGGGTTTTTTTTAAGATTTATTTACTTATTTTATGTATATGAGTACAGTGTAGCTCTACAGATAGATGGTTGTGAGCCTTCATGTGGTTGCTGGGAATTGAATTTAGGGCCTCTGCTCGCTCCAGTCAGCCCCGCTCCCTCGCTCTGGTTAACTTTGCTCGCTCAAGCCCAAAGATTTATTTATTATTATATGTAAGTATATTGTAGCTGTCTTTAGACACACCAGAAGAGGGCGTCAGATCTCATTACAGATGGTTGTGAGCCACCATGGGGTTGCTGGGATTTGAACTCAGGACCTTTGGGAGGGCAGTCATTGCTCTTACCCACTGAGCCATTTCTCTAGCCCAGCTTCAATCTTTATAACATGGCTGGGTATTCATTTCTCCTTAAAATGTGTCATAGTTGTAGGCAGTTTTTCTAGATGTTTCCAGAATTCTTTCTAGCAAAATCCAGCCAACTAGATTTGGCTGGCTGTGTATCTACATGGCTCGCCCTCATTTAAATACAATCTAGCACCCTAACAAGCATTTTCGGTGTTGTCCAAGAACTGCTGGGGCAATTTAACTGAAAGAAAGACACCCGTCCTTTTTGTTGGGTACACTCAAGTGAAAAGTGAGGGTAACTGAATAGGAAGCCAGGTTTCCCTGTGAGGCTCAGGCTTTGAGTTAATGGATTAAAGGATTGCAAAGGGCCCAAGTTCCAAATCAAAGGACGAAGATCACAACCAGGTGTGATGTTGCAGGCCCGGTGGGTGGGTCGGGAGATGACACATAGGGAGTTCACACAGCTAAGGACGTGGCCCAGCCTCTGAGCGCTTGCCTGATGAGTGTGAAGCCCTAGCCAGGTTCAGTCTGTTGTATAGGAGCAGGAGGCCTTGCTGCCCTTCCAAAAGTTCCATTCTCGTATCCAGAGCCTCACAACCATTCCAGTTCCTGAGAATCTGCAACCTCTTCTTGGCCTCCATGGTCACCTGTACACACACACACACACACACACACACACACACACACACACACACCTACCTCCATTTTCCAGTCTGATGGAGTCTTGTGCCATATTTGAAGTTGGGGTTACACTCAGGCACTATATTGAGACTAAGAGCTGTCTGTAGCTCCCACTTGGTTGCATGAAGACTGAAGATTTAACTATTAAAGTGACCAGGCCAGCTTTGGCTGGAGCTGTGCAGAGTATGAGAACTTCATTTATAGTTGTTCAGTTTTGCTGTCGTTTTGGGTGGTGGTGGGTTTTGAAGCAAGGGTCTCTTCCCATGCTCAGTGACTAAGTGATCACCACTGGGCTACATTGCCAGTTTTGTTTTTTTCCCCCCTTCCTCTTTAGGGACAGGGCCTCACTGTGTGACTCATTCTTGCCAGGAATGCACTATGCAGACCTGCCTGGCCTCAAACCCACAGAGACTTGCCTTGCTTCTGCTGCCTTCCAAGTGCTGGGATTAGAGGTGTGGTGTGTGTGTGTGTGTGTGTGTGTGTGTGTGTGTGTGTGTGTGTGTGATGCTTGGCTAACTTTCATTTTGAGACAGGGTCACATTAAATTGCCCAGACTGACTCTGTGAGGTCACCCTGTAGTCCTGGTGGCCTTTAATTTACATTCTTCCTATAGCTGGGATGACAGACCTGTGCCCCGAGAACTGTCCTAATTGCCTTTTAGGTATAGACCCCTATCCACTGTAGGTAGATACGGATGGCTCTTCGTCGCCTATTCATGTGGACTTCAGCCATACACGACCACTGTAGGCAGCTGGTGTCACTGTGCAGAAGCTGGTGGGGGTGACTGAGATGTCCGTGTGGCTTTCTGAAGCTGAACCATTACTTTTGGATTATGTTTAATCATGTTTTAGATTGTAAATGGAGAAGGGGCAGAGCATTTTACTAAGCCACATCTAAAGAACATAATCTTTAGCTGGGCAGTCGTGGTACATGCCTTTAGTTCCAGCATTTGGGAGACAGAGGCAGGTGATTCTGGTCTACAGAGCTCTAGGACAGCCAGGGCTACACAGAGAAACCCTGTCAAGAAAAACAAAACAACTACAACAACAAAACCAAAAAACAAACAAAAAAAATTTTTGTTGTTGTTGGGTTGTTTGTTTTTTTAATTTTGGAAGTGGTGGGTTTTTGTTTTTGTTTTTTTCCTTTTGATTTGTTTGGTTTGTTCTGTTTTTGTTTGAGACAGGCTCTCACTAGGTAGCTCCAACTGGCCAGGAACCTATGACCAGGCTGGCCTTGAACTCACAGAGTTCACCTGCCTCTGCCACACCTTCAGTCTCTTATTTTTAAATCAAATGGCACATAGAACAGGGCTGATTGTTTGGGTCAGTGGGTGTCTTAGTCAGGGTTTCTATTCCTGCACAAATATCGTGACCAAGAAGCAAGTTGGGGAGGAAAGGGTTTATTCAGCTTACACTTCCACATTGCTGTTCATCACCAAAGGAAGTCAGGACTGGAACTCAAGCAGGTCAGGAAGCAGGAGCTGATGCAGAGGCCATGGAGGGATGTTACTTACTGGCTTGCTTCTCCTGGCTTGGTCAGCTTGCTTTCTTATAGAACCCAAGACTACCAGCTCAGAGATGGTACCACCCACAATGGGCTCTCCTACCCTTGATCACTAATTGAGAAAATGCCTTACAGCTGGATCTCATGGAGGCATTTCCTCAAGGGAGGCTCCTTTCTCTGTGATAACTCCAGCTTGGGTCAGGTTGACACACAAAACCAACCAGTACAGTGGGTAAAGTGCTTGATAAACTATTTCCACATGCTGGATGACCTGAGTTCGATCCCTGGGACCCACATAAAGGTAGAAGGAGGGAATTGACCCACACACAGTTGTTCTGTGACCTCCTCACATGCTTATGGTCCGTGCATGCCACACAAAAAGGTTATACACTTACACAGAGATAAATAAAGATAAAGCCAAATTATAGCAGCCAAGCACAATGGCACATGCCGTTAATTCCAGCATTTGAGAGTCAGAGGCCAGCCTGCTTTATGTAGTGTGTTCTAGGACTACATAGTGAGGCCCTGTCTGAAGAACAAACAAAAAATTAAAAATGCAGCCTTGAATACGTGAGATCTTGTATCAACTCTGGGTTCTATCTCCCCACCCCCATCACAAAGTTAATAAATTCCTTTGGAGGGACAGTACTGGGGACTGAACTTTGGCTCTAATGTATGCTAGGCTACATTCCTAGTCCAATCTCTTGAAAGAAAGAAAGAAAGAAAGAAAGAAAGAAAGAAAGAAAGAAAGAAAGAAAGAAAGAAAGAAAGAAAGAAAATTGAAGTAACAATAAATGCCTAGTTTGTATTTTTGAATTTTGTCTTAAACTGTGTTATACTGAATATCTATGCATTTTTTTGTTTTCATAGGATGGATCTTCGACATCACCCAAAAATACGACTTTTCCTTTTATATATGTGGTTTGCTTTACACGGTAGGGATACTGTTTTTGCTCATTCAGCCGTGTATTCAGATGATAGAACAATCCAGAAGGAAGTACATAGACAGTGCACATGTTTAATGTCCTGTAACGTTTTCTGTGGGTTCCCTCCTCATGCCTACCTCACCTGGCTCCTAGAGGAACACTCTGTGTGATGACGGGTGGTGTCACTTGTGAATGTCATTGTTATCTGTAAGCAGAGTGGCCTCTCTGCAGTGGTGGCAGAAGTGATTAGAACTGCATACGTCTTAGAGGTGACAGTGTTTATAGCTTATTAAATAGTTGATACAGATGCCCTTATGAAAACTTTCAAGCCAGGCATGGTGGCAGATGCCTGTAATCCCAGCTCCAGGTGGAGGCAGGAGGGTCAGAGGTTTAAGGTTAGCCTGGGCTACCTGAGACCCTGTATCAAAAACCAAGCCAAAACAAAACCACAAAAAAAGTACCCCTTCTCTTTACCTCCCTCCCACTCTCTCTACTCCTCTCCCCTCTCTTTCTCCATCTCTCTCTCTTTCCTCCCTCCCTCCCTCGTCCCTTTCTCTCTCCCTCTCCTTACCTCTTTCCACTCACCGAGACTAGGGTTTTATATGCAAAGACTGGAAATAAAAGCCCTGTAACTCACTCACTTCTTTGTAAGGTAAAAACCTAAGGGTCTGTGTTTCCACAGAAGGTCCAGATATGTGGGCTTTGAACATGAGAGTCTGACTGAGTGTTGTAAATTCTTACAAGGGGTTGTTGGTCTGCTAGGATCATGTAAAGGCAGGTTATCATTTCAAAAGCAGTGTAATCTGTGGGCAGGAGAAATGGCTAAGAGGTAAGAGGTGCTTGGTGCTCTTGTAGAGGACCAGAATTCAGTTCCCAGCACCCACATGGTGGCTCACAACCACCTCTAACTCGTTCCAGGGGGATCAGATGCCCTCTTCTGGTCTATGTGGCACGCATACATACACTCAGACAAAACACCCATACACATAAAATCCAAAAACAAAAGTCTTTTTTTAAAAGAGGATTACAATTTTGAAAAAACAGTTTATATTTTTATGAAAGATTCTGTAGCTAAGAAGTACAATTTCTAACTCTTGTAAGAAATGAAACCGGCCCTCCTTTCTAACTCAGCAACCGTGTCATTGAAGATGATGTCAGCCATCAACTGAACTCAGCACACGTCCTTCCCATGTGGTCCATGAGTGATATCTTTAGTCTTAGGAGTATTTCTTAACGCACTTCACGATTGAATTAAGGGCTATGATTCAAACACTTGAGTTCATACCATTATCTTAGATTCAGACATCTTTTCTTAGAGCCTGGTGTGGTGGCACACATGGTGTTCACCCCCGAACCCGGATGGCAGGTGGATCTCTAAATGAAAGGCCAGCCTGGTCTACAGAACAAGTTCAAGGACAGCCAGGGATTCACAAGGAAACCCTGTCTCAAAAAACAAAACAAAACAAAATAACAAAAACAAATAAAAAAACCCATCTTCTTGGAGTTTCTCTTGCCTGGTGAAGTACAAGGTTAAGGTTAAGTCACTTGTAAAATATGTGGCTAATCCCTAGCAAGGGTCAAGCTATGAAGGCCAGCGGATGGCCCAATGGGTAAAGGTACTCCTGCTCTGGGGCAGATCCCAACTACCTATAACTCCAGGTCCAGGGTATCTGCCACACTCTTCATTAGTGGGTGTACAACATCCCCCTACACACACACACACACACACACACACACACACACACACACACACACACAATTTCTTTTCAGAGTCAGGCTGTGAGGTAGATGGATTGCCTTGTAGCTGACCATGTACCTCACACTGGAGCAATGGTGCCAAACAGCCCAGCTCTGGTGCCTCCTGCTGTATAGAGTAGTCACTAGTCTGGACTTGGCACAATATTAAAAATAGTTCTCTTTGTAGATTTCATACATAAGGAAGTCTTATCTGGGACGTCATAAAAACACTCTCCCTTAGTCAAGACCTCTATTTTTCTAAAGCTAAAACATTTTCAGACTACAGAATGCACCTCCCAGGATCATTAGGAAATTTCTGACTGCCTTACTTGTTTATATATACCTTTAAATGATTTAAATATCTACCCGCTGGTTTGGAGGTATAGCTCAGCAATAAGAGCACTTGCCTAACGTGTACGAGACCCTAGGATCCCTCTCTACACTATAAAGCAAGAAACTTGTACTCGCAATTTGCTCATCAAACAAATTTGCCAGTGTCTTGGGCCAAATTTACCTAAAATGAATCCTCCCATTCTCAATTATCTTTGGTAATTAAAGGCGGGAATGCTAGAAACTGGATTTGCAAAATGCTCCCAAGGTCTAACTTGCAGTCAGAATGTGAGCAGAGCTTCCCAGATGTACCAGGTAATTAAATGAACAGTTTCCTTCTGCCTCACTCATCTCCATGGTCTCCTACCCTTAAGGACTGTTGGAAAGGCTGCCCAGATAACACCAACAGTAAGCAAGCTGCCTAACTGAAAGGAGTCCCAAAGGTCCCACAAATGCACACACTTTATAGTACCTCCAATGACTTGCACATTGCCTGGATGTTAGATAGGTAATAATTTGTATGCCATACTTCATTTGGCCTAGCACAAAGACATGTTTGGGTTTTATTTTGTTTTGTTTCAAGATGGGGGTCTCACTATGTTGACCAGGCTGACCTTGAAATCATAGAGACTTGCCTTCCTCTGCCTGCCTCTGTCTCCACCCCTGGCCAAAGACCTGCTTAGTATCATCATACCTGATAAAGGTATTATCAGCCAGACGTGGTGCATACTTTAAATCCCAGCATGTGGGAGGCAGAGGCAGGCAGATCTCTGTGAGTTCGAGGCCAGCCTGTTCCACTTAGTGAATTCCAGGTCAGTTGGAGCCCCATAGCTCGGATCTGTCTCAAAAATAAACAAATAAATAAATAATAAAAGATAGGCTTTGAAGACGAAGCAGTGATGTTTATTTTCATCTTAAATGCACACGGTTAGAAATGGTTAAACATGTATTTTCGTTGTCTACAATATCAGTTAACAGGAGACAGTGAGTGATAAGTGTGTTGAATGGTGCTATGGGGGATACTTGTACTGCTGCTGAGGCATCAGATGTCCGAGCCTCCCACCCACTGACCCAGCTGGACCGGCCTCGGGTTAGATTGCTCACGTTTGTGCTATGGGGGATACTTGTACTGCTGCTGAGGCATCAGATGTCCGAACCTCCCACCCACTGACCCAGCTGGACCGGCCTCGGGTTAGATTGCTCACGTCTCTATTTGTGGACTCACTGTACTCGGGGTGCAGCAGCTTCTACTAAATCAGTGGTTCCCGCAGGACTGAAGCAAGACCTGCTTGCAAAGAACAGCTCCTGTTCCAACCTGAAGTGTTCTGAAGATACTCTCAAGGGTTAACTGTGTAGTCGTATCATAGGCTTTATAGTTTGCCATTCACAAACCTATGTTTTTTATTTACCTGCAACTAAATAAATGTTGTCCTCTTTAAAGGTGGTCAGTGAGGGTTTTTTTTAATAAAACTAATCAATCTCTCTCTCTCTCTCTCTCTCTCTCTAATTTATAAGAGTACTGGGATTACAGATAGGCCCCAATTGTTTTACACAGAACTACTACTGTATACAACCACTCTCAGTGAATACAGAACTACTGGAGAACTATTCTCAATGTATTTAAGAACAAAACATTTCAATCGGTTTTAAATATTTGTCTTCAGTCATGTTCCTTTCATTTATGTGTTGGTTGATTGTCTGCGACAGTCTCATTATGCAGCCCTAGAATGGTCAGATCCCCCTGCCTCTGCCTCCCAAGTTCTGAGCATGTGCCACAATGACTTCCACACTGCCTTCTGGTCAGGTACAATCTACCGAGCCCTGGGTGATCTGGCCTTCTGTGAACATGGAACAGGCTGATAAAAAAAATTCGCTGGGCTGGTGAGATGGCTCAGCGGTTATGAGCACTGACTGCTCTTCCGAAGGTCCTGAGTTCAAATCCCAGCAACCACATGGTGGCTCACAACCATCTGTAATGAAATCTGACGCCCTCTTCTGGTGTGTCTGAAGATAGCTACAGTGTACTTACATATAATAATAAATAAATCTTTAAAAAAAAAAAAAGCCGGGCAGTGGTGGCGCACGCCTTTAATCCCAGCACTTGGGAGGCAGAGGCAGGCGGATTTCTGAGTTCGAGGCCAGCCTGGTCTACAGAGCGAGTTCCAGGACAGCCAGGGCTATACAGAGAAACCATGTCTCGAAAAACCAAAAAAAAAAAAAAAAAAAAAAAAATTCGCTGCAAGCCACACAGTAGTGTAATCCTTTAAGCACAAGGGAGGCAGAGGCAGGAGGACCTTTGTGAGTTCGAGGCCAGCCTGGTAAACAGTGAGTTCCAGGACAGCCAGAGCTACACAGAGAAACCACGTCTTGGAAAAAAAAAAAAAAAAAGAATATCCCTTGCAAGCCTAGGTAGGCTTCTATTACAGTCACCAAGGCAACAGTGACACAAAGCTGAGGGAAGTTTCCTTGTAACCGGTTCAAATGGAAACTATAACCAACAATACACATGGAAAGACTTTTTAAATGATACTGAGGGTTGGAGAGATGGCTCAACCATGGAGAGCACTGGCTGCTCCTCCAGAGGACCTGGGTGCAGTTCCCAGCACCCAGAGGGTAGCTCACATTGTTACGCCTTGCCTTTTGTGGCGCACTGTGGGAACTGGGATCCAGGAGAGGTGAAGGGGGCAGAGTCACAAATGCAGGAAACAAGACTCTGGAGACCAACATCGAGGTGCAGATCTACTGTATTGCACAGCAGCAAGCATTTTTAATACAGCCTTTGAACCAGACGGGAATTGACACAAGCTCTGGAGCAGACAACCGTCCCTCTGACATTATGAGGGGATGCCAGACTGCCGGCACCCAAGGAGACTTCGGTAGAGACCAAGGAAGCAGCCACCGTCTCTTCCGGGTCCATTCTCAGGTTCCGCTAGTTTGCTAGAGTCTTCTATTTGTGTCACGCACAACAGTCTTTTATTATTCCTACCACATAAGCAGAGTTGCTGAAGCAGGGTTTATGAGCATAAAACCTGCAAGCATCTGAGCCAAGTTACAGTTAAAATTTTTACCATCAGAAATGGGTTATTAGGGACTTTCCCCAGTGTTCCATCTTTGTCAACTGAGACTGAATGTAAGTGGTTTTGCCCAACCAATCAAGTCCATTCTTTCTGTTGTTAGGAGCAAGCACTATGTTTTGGGTAACTATTTTTGCTTAGAGAGGAGGTTGGTAACAGGTAAGTTTTGGAGGAACTAGTCTTACTTAGAGTGGGAGTTAGTTGGTCAGCTTAGGTAAAATGGAATCTGAAGTCAGAATAACAGTACTCAAGACAAGTTCCTTTTATCTGCTCCCAACAACAGTCTGTAACTCCAGTTCTAGGTGATCAGACAGCTTCTTCTGTCCTCTGTGTGCCCTGGGCACACAAGGACAGTGACTGAATGCAAACTGCTGGATAGAGTGAGGGCGTAGCTGTGCTCTCCTGGGGTGCACCTGCACCTCCAAATGTTGGGTGGAGACTCCCAGCCACCCACTCCACAGAGGGATGCAGCTAACACACCAGGGAGGGGAAAAGTTCAAAAGCCGAGTTGCCATTTTGAAGGCCTGGATAGACTAGATATTGAACAAAGACCAGCAGTGCACTGTAGGGGATCTGACTTGGTGGAGAGTGTGCTTACTTGGCGCGCAGGTCAGAACCTTATGAACATGGTGTCCAGTAAATAAACGCCTATAATCCCAGCAATGGAGAGGTGTAGGCAAGAGGGTCAGAAGTTCAAAGTCATCCTCAGAGTCCATCTTGGGATCCTTGTGT
The DNA here is from genome assembly GCA_036184795.1 of Tokudaia tokunoshimensis. NCBI lineage: Eukaryota > Metazoa > Chordata > Mammalia > Rodentia > Muridae > Tokudaia > Tokudaia tokunoshimensis. The sequence goes on along the minus strand of BTHU01000016.1, from coordinate 87,128,762 downwards.
GATTGCAAACCAAAACACAAGCCTGCTAATAACTCTTTATTGTTAGTGCACACACAACAGGTGTCTCTTTCCTCAGGGGCCACAGGGGATCAGGGAGGTGGTGGTCTGAGAGGCTTCCCGTCTCGAAGCCCTTAGTACTTGGGTCATGGGTTGGCCTGAGCAATACAGGGAAGGTTGCTCAAGCCAGGCACTGGGTGGATTTGCATGTGTGTGCAAACTTTGATTTTCAAGTGATGCCTGGAATCAGCAAAGCCTGTTGTTAATAGAGAGTGAGAGGTGGACCTGAAGAGACGACGCCACTGTGGCCCCGCTGGTGGGAAGGGCCGTCCCCTAAGTTGGCTTCTCCGGCTTTTCCTGTCTTTGCTTCTTCTTGCGGATCTGCCTCTGGAGCTGGATCTTGTTGGTGAAGAACATCTGTCTCCAGCCCACGTCCTTCGCCAGGGCCCGCATGTCAGGGGTGATGGTGTCACAGGAGGACAGGACTATCTGCTCCCACAGCGAGTCACTCTTGCACAACTGCAGGCGGAAAGAGCCAGAGGCGGGTTAAGACACACTATTCACTAGTTCACACTATTCACTAGTTCACACTATTCACTAGTTCACACCATCACTATCAAACAAACACCTGCTGCTCAGTAGGCCCCTCGTGATGGGGAGGGGGCACGGGGGGGGCACGGGGAGGGGGGCACGGGGAGGGGGGGCACGGGGAGGGGGGCACGGGGAGGGGGGCACGGGGAGGGGGGCACGGGGAGGGGGGCACGGGGAGGGGGCACGGGGAGGGGGGGAGACGGAGGTGGGGGATGAAGGTATAAAGGTTTGGCCTCCAGAAATTGCTCCTGACAGAGAAGAGGCAAATACAGCTGTATCTACAGAGGGACGGTGGGACAAAGCAAGCCCTGCACTCAGTTAAGATGTGAAACCCAGCCGGGCAGTGGTGGCGCACGCCTTTAATCCCAGCACTTGGGAGGCAGAGGCAGGAGGATTTCTGAGTTCAAGGCCAGCCTGGTCTACAGAGTGAGTTCCAGGACAGCCAGGGCTACACAGAGAAACCCTGTCTCGAAAAAACCAAAAAAAAAAAAAAAAAAAAAAAGATGTGAAACCCGGGGCTGAAGGTGAAAGAGTTACCTCAGGAACTTTAAAAAGGTCAGAGGCTGAGTTTCATTCCTCAGACCACAAAGGAGAGGGGGAGACCTACCTAAGGGTGGGGACACATTCCAAGGACTGACCATTGGCCAGCTAACAGTCAATTGTTTAAATATAACACTGTTCTGCCAGTCACATTGTGCTTAGCAGCCTTGAGGAGGGTAAAAAGGTCTGCACAGCACGAGGGTCAGGATCGTTCTTTCTCTGTGTGCAGGTTGGCCCCAGCATGCTGGATTTAATAAAAATTCCCCTTGCGTTTTGCATTGATTTTCATCTCCACGTGGTCCACTCGGGGTAAGTTAAGACTGGTCGAGTCTTACAAAGGGATGGCTCAGTGGTTAAGAGCACTGGCTGTTCTTCCAGAGGACCCGGTTTCAATTCCCAGCACCCACATGGCGGCTCACAATTGTCTGTAACTCCAGTTTCAGGGGATCCAACATCCTCACACAGATCTACATGCAGACAAACACCAGCGCACATAAAATCAAAAATAGATTATTAATTTAAAAAAAGAATGTTGCCAGGCAGTGGTGGCGCAGGCCTTTAATCCCAGCACTTGGGAGGCAGAGACAGGTGGATTTCTGAGTTCGAGGCCAGCCTGGTCTACACAGTGAGTTCCAGGACAGCCAGGGCTACACAGAGAAACCCTGTCTCAAAAAAAAAAAAGTAACCTAGGGCTCAGTTGGCAGTGTTAGTGTTAGTGCGCGTCTGGCATGCGCGAGGCCCCTGCACTACATTAACTAGATATAGAGGAGCTTAGGAGGAGAAGGCAGGAGGATCAGAAACTGAAGGTGGCCTCTGGTAGCTGATGAGGTGGAGTGAGGTGCGGAATGCTCTCCTTCCCGACATGACTCAGGGCCAGCAGGGCCAGCCTGTGAAGGAGCGGAGCTGGCTACACTGGCATCGCTGTGCTATTGTGGTATGGGTGAGTCCAGTGCTTTTCAGCAGTCCAAGGTCATCCTCAGCCACATAGAGAATTTGAGGCCAGCCTGAACTCCGTGAGACCGGGTCTCTAAAATGTCACAACCCATAGCTGTTTTAAGGCCCTATCTACATAGACAGTAATGGGACCGCCATCACAAGTCATACAATGTAAGTTGAACAATGGTACTGAGTCCTGTGTTTCATACCTTAACCATTTGTGGAGGGTTTTGTTGTTGTTGTCGTTGTTTTTAAAAAGGCTCTCGCTGTGTAGCCCTAACTAGCTTAGAACTTGCTACTAGACCAAGCTGACCTTGATCTCACAGAGATCTGCCTGCCTCTGCTCCTAAGTGCTGGGATTAAAGCCATGCACCACCATCCTCCTGGCTTTTGTTTTTTTAGGCAGAGCCTTGCTATGTGCCCCAGGCTGGTCTCCAGCCCTCAGCAATGCTACCTCAGGCTCCAGAGCACAGGCAGAGCTGTGCGGAGTTCACCCTCGGCTCCAAAACACTTTCCTGTCAGCAGGCCGTCCATTATCTAATCCCATTCTCAACGTTCCTCTACTCCAGTTACTCATCTACCCATGAACAGCAAAGGCAAAGTCTAGGGAATGTCTTTTTGAAAAAAAAAAAATTCAGCGAGGTGGTGGTGACGCAAGCAGACAGGTCTCTGAGTTCAAAGCCAGCTTGGTCTCCAGAGCAAGTTCCAGGATAGCCAAGGCTACATAGAGAAATCATGTCTCAAAAAAAAATTAATTTCAATTTACTTTATGTGTATATTGTTTTGCCTACATGTGTATATGTGTACACCACAGGAATGTCTAGTGCTGTTGGAGGGCGAAAGGCATTGGATCCTCTAGAACTGAAGTTATGGATGCTTGTAAACTGCTATGTGAGTGCTGGAAACTGAACCTGGGTTCTCTGCAAGTGTTTTTTAACTGCTAAGGCATCTCTCCAACTCCCAAGATGTGTCTTACTAGAAAAATAAAGCAAAACAAAACAAATAAACAAAAAGCCAGATGCTTTTAATTCTAGCACTCAGGAAGCAGAAGCAGGAGGATCTGTCTGAGTTTGAGGCCTTCCATGTCTCAAAACAAACACCTGAACCTTTTCTTTGAAAGCTAGACTCTAAGGTAGATGACTATCCTGTTGCTGACATAATACACTTAAGAGTATCTTGTGGCTGGAGAGATGGCTCATCAGTTAAGAGCGCTGACTGCTCTTCTGAAGGTTGTGAGTTCAAATCCCAGCAACCACATGGTGGTTCACAACCATCTGTAATGAGATCTGACATCCTCTTCTGGTGTGTCTGAAGACAGCTACAGTGTACTTACATATAATAATAAATAAATCTTAAAAACAAAAAAAAAGAGTATCTTGTCTTGTGTAACTGAGATTATGTACAAAAATAATAACAAACTATAGTTCCCACTAGAGTAACTTCAGCATGAGTCATCATACTTTAGACTGAAAACACTTATTTTTATCTACAAAATCGTCCCTGTTGAACATTCCAAACTTTGGCCTTCAATTGCCAGGAGGCAAGAGCTAATCGCCCCCTGGTGGTAGTGTAGGAAGTTGACATACAGGAATTCTAAAAGGGATCGAAGGAGTTCAAGCTGAAGCCTGTCCTTTTTAAGAACTGGGAAAATGGATTCAGAAAAGACAAGGAAGAGTGTTTACCAGCTGCCCAAGGCTCACAATGGGGAGGAGCTAGAATAAACCCCAGTTCTCCGGCTGTGTGCTTGTTTAAATGTGCCCCATAGCTGTGCCAGTATCTCACTATCCCATGAGACATTGTCCTGTTGGAACCCAGGATGCCAGGGGCTGAACCCGGAACCTCACAGGTGCTCAGGACAAACTCTACAACTGAGCTCCACCCCCAGCTGTGAGACTTAGCAGAACAGTATAAATGGATCTTGGTTTAATTAGGTAGTCACAACACACTGGACTGGGTTTGCCTTTAATCCCAGCACTTGAGTAGCAGAAATAGGTGGATCTCTGCAAGTTCAAAGCCATTCTGGTCTCTGCGGTGAGTTTCAGGCCAGCCAGGAATACATAATGAGACCCCGTCTCAAGATAACAACTACTGCAGTAAAATACACCACACACACATATTCTAGGTCCCCCTCAGCACCCCTAAACCAGCCACATAGGGAAGACCTGACTTCCCTATGTGTGTGTTCACCTGCTCACTAGATACATTATCCAGAGTTGGGGATCCCCTTCAAAGGCAGTTTGTGGACACAAGGAGAATAAATGTCCTTGTGGGCTGGCAAGATGGCTCAGCTGAAAAAGCCCAAGGGCCTAACTTTGATCCCTGAAGTCTATGGTAGAAGGTGAAAACCAATTCTGGTAAAATGTCCCCTGACCTTTACATACATAGAACACCTTCACATACATATCACACACGCACTTAAAAAATATTTTTAAATCTACCCCCTCAGCTAAAATGTGACCGTGGAGAGTATCTTCTTTTGTTTCGGTGGTGTTTGGTTGGTTGGTTGTGACAGGGTCTCACTATGTAGCACTGGCTGTCCTGGAACTCACAGAGATCCTCCTGCCTCTGCCTGCCAGGTATGAGATACCAGGCTTGGCTGTTGTTTTGTTTCTGGGGCATGTATGAGCAAGCTTAGTGACTTCAGTTATTTCTGAGCCACAAGGAACATGGCCACAGTCACATCCCAGCCTGGGTGTCTGGACCTCTCTTCTCTCACTGCACTGGAGGTTTCTTTGAGTCATTTTGGAGGGGAAAGGAGAGCCAGGTACCCAGGCAGGGGCCATGTGGCTGCATATCTTGGTGAGCTTCCTTCAGTTCAGCGCTGGTCCTCCATCTGACAGGTGTAGAACTCTGTCTGCCCTTCTGACATGCAAGATACCTGCAGAGTTGCCCTCCTCCCAGTCAAGCTCTAAGGATGCTTCTTTGTTTGTTTATACAGAAAAAAATACAGTCATGGAGCCTGCCAGATCCTCGCTTGCTTGCTGTGATTAATTACACCAGTGTGTGTGAACACACACAGAGATAAAAAATAAATAAATAAATGCTATTTTAAAAAAAATAAACTTACAGATGGTCATGCACATCTTTAATCCCAGCACTTAGAAGAAAGATGCAAGGAGTTTTCTGTGATTTTGAGGTTAGCTTGTCTACATAGCAGGCACCAAGTTAAGGCTGTGGCTGTGGCTTCCTTATCCAGTATGCCTTAGGTCCCAGGTTCAATTCCCAGCCCTGCATAAACTGGTTATGGTGGCACATGCCTGAAATCCCAGTACTTTTGAGGATGAGGAATTCAAGGTCCTCCATGGTTACATAGTGAGTTTTAAAAAGGGCTGAGATGGCGAAGAAGGTACAGAAAGGCACTTGCCCTGCAAGCACGGGAACCCCAGTTTAATGCCCAGAACCCACGTAGAGACGGAAGGTGAGAACTGATCCACGATGTTGTTCTCTATCTCCTTTACACCTCATGGTGCCTGTACCCCATGCATGCACATCAACCATTGAGCACAGCCTGACCTTAGAACACTGGGATGTTACTCAAAGCAGGTTAAAGGCCGTACCTGCAGTATCAGCAGGGCAGAGAGAGGGGGAGAAGCAGAGAGGACCTGAGAACCAGAGGCTGCCTGGTCCTGCAGAGACCCTGCACTGACACAAGGAAACAAACCAAGCCCTGGCAGACCCCTTCATTAGGTTCCGACCGGTGCGGTCTAGTCACTTTGGCATCTTCCTTAAAGTATGGCTACTTAGGCTGCGCGTGGTGGCAAATATCTTTAATCCTTGCACTTGAAAGGCAAAGGAGGGAGACCTCTATGAGTTCCAAGCCAGCCAAGGCTGCATAATAAGACCTTATCTCAAAATAAATAAATAATTAATTAATATAAAAATAAGCCAGGTGTTGGTGGTACATCCCTTTAATCCCAGAACTCAGGAGACAGAGGCAGGGGGATTTCCATGAGTTCAAGGACAGCCTGGTCTTCAGAGTTCCAGGGCAGTTAGACATACACAGAGAAACCCTGTCTTAAAATACAAAAACAAAAAAAAGACAAAATAATAATAATAACAATAATAATATATTTAAAAAATATGTACAAACAAACAACAATTACTCGTAGTACTTATTTCTGGCTCTGCATTTGTAGAAAATAAAAGTCAAGTCCCAAAACTGCCAGTCAGATGTGATGACACGTCTGTAAGCCCAGCACTCAGGATACTGAAGCAAGAGTATCATGCCTCAGTTACACAGTGAGTGCCATAGCAACTTAATTCATAATAGGATCTGCTCTCACAGAATAAACAGAATTAAATGAGAAATGAATTCTGAAGACTAATAAGTTGTATTACTGAAAATGAATTCTTGTCATGAAGACATTTTTACTGTGTTATTGTAAGGGAGAAATGTTAACTCTTTGGGTAACAGTGCAATTTGAACCATCTAGGAAAACTTGCTCTTTCATGAGCCAGGCAAGGTTCATCAGCTGCCAGCAGCACCCTCCAATGCTGAGTGACGGGGGTGCAATGACACATTCTGAAGTGCTTGCCTATGGGGTGCAAAGGCTTTAGAACTGCAGGAATGGGTGAAGGGGCCCGAAACCAGGACCCTGTCCTGAAAGATGGAAGTTGGTGGTGTTTTCAGCTGTCATCTGAGCACATGCTGCTAAGGACGGTGGCTACTGAGAGCCTGGGTTTCTCTCATCAGCTTGGGGAGGAAAGACAGGGACAGAGAGCCCATCAAAGTGGCCTATGTTGGAAGAAATGGAAATGGGCCAGTTACTCCTTAACAACTTTTAAAAAAAGATTTTTTTATTTTTTCTAATTTATAACTCTTAGGTAAGTACACTGTCGCTGTCTTCAGACACTCCAGAAGAGGGCATCAGATCTCATTACAGATGGTTGTGAGCCACCATGTGGTTGCTGGGATTTGAACTCACAACCTTCAGAAGAGCAGTCAGCACTCTTAACTGCTGAGCCATCTCTCCAGCCCAAGATTTATTTTATTATGTGGTGTGTGTGTGTGTGTGTGTGTGTGTGTGTGTGTGTGTGTGTGTGAGAGAGAGAGAGAGAGAGAGAGAGAGAGAGAGAGAGAGAGAGAGAGAGCGCTCCTAGAGTTACAAGTGATTGTAAGCCTCCTGACACGGGTGCTGAAAAGGGAACCTGAACTTGGGTCTACTGCAGGGTCTCACTATGTGTAGCCCTGGCTGGCCTAGAACTTATGTAGACCAAGATAGCCTCAAACTCACCTGCCTCTGCCTCCTGAGAGCTGGGAGCCACCAGCTAGCCCTACATACTCTTAACTCCTGAGACACGCTCAGCTCATCCTTGCCTCTGCCTCTGTTCCCCAGCTTGGAAGGTTCTTTGACTTAGAAGACCCACTACTTTGCACTCAAAAGCCACATAGAGTAGCCCACTTCTGAGAAGCGAGGCACAGGAAACCACTTGGCATGCAGTCCTTGTACCTTATATTGATGTTTCTTGTCAAACCCATCGCATTATAGTGTGGTCACCTGAATCTGTTTAGCTCTCTAATATCTGAGGCAGGAATAATGCCATCTCGGTTGCTTGTATGCCTAGGACAGTGGCTGTCACGGAGGCAGAACTCAACAAATGGCTGTAGAGGGTAGGCACAAGTAGACCAGGCATGGCGGTTCATATCTATAACCCCAGAATTTGGGAGGCTGAGGCAGGAGGATTGCCATGAGTTCAAGGCCAGCCTGGACTACAAGGAGAGACACTGTCTGAACAGTCTCAAAGGGAAATATAAGCTGGCCATGGTGGTGGGATAGGCCTATAATCCAATCCTTGGGAGGTAAAAACAAGGATTCAAAAATCAATGCTAAACCAGATGTGGTGGTACAAACCTTTAATCCCAGCCCTCAGGAGGCAGACAGTAGAGCTCAGAGACCACCCAGGTCTATCAAGTGAGTTCTAGGGTAGCCAGGGCTACACAGAGAAACCCTGTCTTAAAAAAACAAAACAGGGGGCTGGAGAGATGGCTCAGCAGTTAATAGCACTGACTGCTCTTCCGAAGGTCCTGAGTTCAAATCCCAGCAACCACACGGTGGCTCACAACCATTCGTAATGAGATCTGATGCCCTCTTCTTGTGTGTCTAAAGACATATAATAAATAAATCTTTAAAAACAAACAAACAAAAAATAGAAGCTGTTCAAGGCTAGCATGTACTTTATAAATTCTTATCTTGATATATACATACATACATACATACACACATACTTAAAGCAAACAAACGAGCACAGGGTCCAGAGAGATGGCTCAGCAGTTAAGAACACTGGCTGCTCTTGCAAAAGCCCTGGGTTTGGTTTCCAGCACCCACATGGCATGGTGGCTCACAGCTGCCTATAATTTTAATTCCAGAGGATCAGACGCCCTCTTCTGGCTTCCATGGGCACTATATGCACATAAGGCATATACACACAGGTAGGCAAAACACCCATACCCATCAAATAAACAAATAAGAAAATAAATAAATGAATAAGGAAGAGGAGAAATATGGGTCTCGGGGGTTAGCTTGGTGGCAGGGCTCTTGGTGCAGCTGACGCAGCAGCAGGAACTGTTACCTTCTCAAACTTGCTTGATGTCTGGGAGAGCATGGCAATATCTTCCAGGTCCAGGTAGCAGATGATCTTCAGCAGCAGTTTGTCGGAGAGCCTCTCCAGGTAGTCAAATTTACCTTCGCACAGGTTGAAGACATAGTCTAATATTTTTGCACCAAATACTACAGCAACTTGAACTGCAAGCCAAACCACAAACCAACAGGTTCAGTCACACGAAAACCATCATCAGGAAGAAACAAGCTTTAGGACATATCACAGACCCAGTTGTTCCTACTTTCCCCAAGCTTCTTGTGGCACTAAGGGAGAAGATTTTTGGAGGCATTTATTTGTTTGTTATCCTGTTGATAGGGTTGGCTCTCTGTCCTAGCAAAAAGGTAAGTTGTTCATGAATGCGTGAGAGCAAAGGAAATGTGGTCTAATTATTGGCTAGCACTGCCCCACATTCCCAGTGGCTAGACCAGCAACATCTCAAGGTTGATATGACTGGTGATGCTAAACCCAGACTAACAGCTAACAAAGAATCAGCCAAAGACAGACAAGGGAGGGAGTACCCACCCAGTGGGCAGAGCATGATATCTCCTCCCTTGCTGGGAGGTGGGGGAGCATGCATAAAATGTGAAGGTCCTCCAAGGGCTCCATCCTTAAGCTTGGACTTTAGAGTTAAAAGAAAAAGAACCTTGGGTTCTTGAAATTCCAGCACTCAGGAGACAAATGTGGGTGGGTCTCTATGAGTTCAAAGCCAGCCTGGTCTACAGGAGTTCCGGGCAAAGCAGGGATACACAGTGAGACTATGTCTCAAAAAGAAAAAGAAAGGACCTGTAAGAGGGCTTGATAGTTAAGGCTGCTGTGGTGGTTTGAATATGCTTGGCCCATAGAGAATGGTACTGTTAGGAGGTGTGGCCTTATTGGAGGAAGTGTGTCACTGTGGGGATGGGCTACAGAGGTCTCCTCCTATGCTCAGACTCCATTGTGGAAGGGAGTTTCCTCCTAGCTGCCTGAGGACGCCAGTCTCTCCTGGTTGCCTTCAAATCAAGATGGCAGAACTCTCAGCTCCTTCTCCAACACCATGTCTACCTGCATGCTGCCATACTTTCTGCTGTGATGATAATGGACTGAACCTCGGAAACTGTAATCCAGACCCAATTAAATGTTGTCCTTTGTAAGAATTGCCTTGCTCATGCTGTCGCTTCACAGCAATGGAAACCCTCAGACAGTTGCCATGCCTGACCACCTGAGTTTGAACAGAATCCATATAGTGTGGAATTCTCTCAGATAACTCAGATATCAACGCATGTGCTGTGGCACACACACACACACACACACACACACACACACACAAATGCGCAGAAGCTAGATCCAGTATCAGCAGACTGCCTGGCTACCCCAAACCCTCTTCCTTGAGGAATCTACATAAGGAATCTACTGCTGCCCTTTACTGTTATTAGATTCAAATCTAGCTACTGCCCCTGTCAAGGGCTGAGCAAGCTTGGGCAAGTAAAACAAGCTTTATTGCAAGACTGGCAGGCCAACAGATGGAGACCCTGTCACCTCGCCAACCATGATAATGCTCAGAGCCATCTTTTCTCCAAATCCATCATCACACGGAGAGGCAAAGCATGGGTCGGGCTGAAGCTTGTCCCCACATTTCCACATAGGCTGTATGTTAAGAAGATGACAGGAACATCTCTAGGCAGAGAACTCAACATTAAAAATAGCAAAAGGAGCCAGGCAGTGGTGGCACACACAGTTAATCCCAGCACATGGGAGGCAGAGGCAGGTGGATTTCTGAGTTTGAGGCCAACCTGGTCTACAGAGTGAGTTCCAGGACAGCCAAGGCTACACAGAGAAACCCTGTCTTGAAAAAGAAAAAAGAAAAAAAAATAGCAAAAGGCTAGGTGTAAGTGACTCCCACCTGAAACTCCAGAACTAAAAGAGGTCAAAGGAACATGAGTTCTAGGCCAGCCTGGGTGCTACACAGGAAATTCCAAGTCAGTGTCAGCCACACAGATAGACCATCTCGAAGAGAAAAATAAAGACCCAAGCATGATTCCACAGGCCTGTAATTTTGAAACAGGAAGGTGTATGGTGGTTTGAATGAGAATGACCCCCCCCCAATCCCAGGATCATATATTTGAGTGTTTAATCACAAGTTCATGGAACCTTGAGGTTTCAAAAGCCCAGGCCCACACCAGACCCAGCTTTCCATCTCTCTGCTTCCAATGTATGAATCAAATGTAAGGTCTCAGCCACTGCTCCAGCATTGTGCCTGCCTGCTGCTGCCAAGGCCATGGACTCACTCTTGAAATTGTAATCAAGTCCCCAGTAAAATGTTTTCTTCTCTAAGTTGCCTTGGTCTTAGTGTCTCTTCACTGCAATAGAGAAAAACTCAGCCAAGGTGGAAGTAGATTGATCGAGAGCGGGAGGCTTTTCTCTGCTTATGTTCAAAATCTAGCCTGGGCTACAAACGACCCCATCTTAAAAGAGAAAAAGGAAAAAAGTATTCAAGAAGATTAACTCAGCAAAACAAATGATTATCAGCATATATGAAGATCCCTTCCCGCTGCATGTAACACAAGCCTCTCTACGGTGTGGAATATGAAAATAGCCTAATCATTCCCCACTCCCTAACCACACACACACACACACACACACACACACACACACACACACACACACACAGAGCATCCGTGCTGTATCTCTCAGCCCACATTCGTCCTGTGAAAATCACTGCCACTGAGAATGCTGGAAGCCTTTGCCATCAGGTGTTTCCCCAAGCCACTGCCTGGGGATTCTTGATAACCCATGCTTGAGCATAGCTCTGATGGAGGGAAAGCATTCTCCCATGCCCCGGGCTGATCTAGAGTCCCATTGGGAGTCACTGGGGAATATTTGTGTCTTTTAAAGAAAGCAAATCTTCTTGAGTGTCCTATCGTAGATGTTCCTTCACCCAGCCACCTCCCTATAAAAGGGACACATACAACAGCACCCTGAGGCACTAGACGATGGCCGTGGCTCATACATCTAACAAGCAACTTTTTGCAAGCGGTCAACATACTGCTGGTCCAAGCTAAATTCGAGCATCCCTGTAGCGCAGCCTTCTCTAAACCCCCCAGTGCAAATTTCAGTAATAGTCAACCTCAGACAAAGCCCCACCATTAAGAGCCCGGAGTCGGGGGAAGGCTCCATAGCGAATAGCCATGTTTGGTTGCTGTGGGGTTCCTGCTGGATCTTCCCAATGGAGGCAGCTGGCTTCCTGGGGAGCTTTGGGTGAGACTCACGAACATCCTTGCTCTGCATACCACCCTATGGTGAGTGTGGCAAAGACCAAAGCAATAATCCCATCATTCCCTTAAGGTTACCCTTGTATGAAGGGCAGTGATTTGCTGTTGTTTTAAGTCTGTGGTTAAAACAGAGAGAGAGAGAGAGAGAGTAAACAGTTGTCCTTGCTGATTGCCACCTACCTGGTCTCAATGGGAAGCACCAGGCTACACTGGGTGCACTATGGGGTACTGTAGTAATGAACAAACTGAAGGCACGAGGGGAGGGTACAAACCGCCCTGATGAGGGGGTGGTAGTGGTTGCAGAAAAGACAGCAATGCTGGCTCCTCCTACGGCAAGAAGGGGCCACACTGTTTTGATGAGGGGATGGACTTCCTCTCAGGAATAGGCAGGCCACTGCTGGTGTAGGTGCAGTTCCTGTCCTTGGTGCCAATCTTGCCCCAAACTGGGGGAAAAGTTTTGACCAAAACTGTGGGCTGTTCTCCTCCGTCTGGACAGCAGAGTGGATGAGGAAGGGACGCAGTTCACTGAGAGAGTGTAAGACCAGAACAATCTTAACCTACTGGACCCACACACACACCCCAGTGGACCACACGGAGACAGAAATCGATGCAAAATGCATGAGGAATTTTTAATAAAACCAATATACTAGGGCTGCTCTACACATGAAGAGAGAATGACCGCCCCCCAACCCCTGCCTTGTGCTGTGTAGGCCTTTATCCCTCCTCAGGGTCCCGCCATTAAGCACAATCTGATTGGCAGAACAGTGTTACATTTAAACTAACTGGCTGTTAGGCGATGAGGTAGGTGGCCAACGGTCAGTCCTTCTGGAATGTGTCCCCACCTTAGGTTGGTCTCCCCCTTCCCTTTGTGGTCTGAGGAATGTAACTCAGCCTCTGACCTTTTATAAAGTTTTTGAGTTAACTCTTTCAAGATCACTTGTCTAGAATGTTGAGTGTCTGAAGCCAATGGGGTTCACTGCCTAGCACTGAAGGAAAAATTTGCAAAAGGAAGAAAGGAAAAGAGAAAAAAAAAAAGATGTTGTAGGGACCAGATGCCTGGCTCGCCTGGCTGTGGGTCATAACCCTGAACAGCAAAGTACAATGATACAGAACTTTTAAAAGATTTTCCCTGTCATGCAAATACTGTCCTGGGCCGCCATTAGAAGCTTTGAAGGCTACTCATCTCACAAGGCCATTTCTTATCCTCTGGATCTCATCAGCACCAGACTCTTGATTTGTCTAGACCACCCTCCTCTCGGCCCCTCCCCTTCCCCTCTCGGCCCCACCCCTTCCCACTCTCGGCCCCTCCCCCTTCCTGCTCTCGGTCTCTCCCCTTCCTCTCTCGCCCCCTCCCCTTCCTCCTCTCAGCCCCTCCTTGCCTGCTCTTGGCCCCTCCCCTGCTCAAATGCAGGGGAAGGCGCCACTTTGTTCTCTAAGAAGGAATCTGCATGGATACCTTGCTAGTGATTTTTTAGCTCTGAGTTAATCTTTCCCATACTACGCTGTGTCAACACAAACAACACAGCTTTCACCTTAAAGGGAATAAGAAATAGTTTATTCAGGAGCCATATCCGAGTGACCATGACCTAGAACACAGATTTAGGTTATCCCAAACTTCATGTTCCAATGTGGGAGCAGTTTCTTAAAATTTTATAGTTTTACAGAATAAAGAAAGTCAATCAAGGTGTTGTGGGATATTCACCAGAGAAAACTTCTCAAACATGGGTTTAAGCTAATAGAAAGTCTTTATTAGCCATCCAGCAACTACACTGGGTATACAGGATCCCAGTGTAACCCCAAGTCTTTCCCACAAGCATTTAAGCACAAAACAAACAAACAACAACAACAAAACCATGTTTTGGGTTGACATACTTCAGTCAACAGGAACAGTTAGCCAGAAGCGAGCTACAGAAGCCAAAAAGCAAGATCAGTACATTTCTAGACTTTACCAAACCTATACGGCCTCTGATGAACTAGGCCTGTTTTAGTTTAGGCCTACGGTAGTGCTGTCTACTGAGTCTTACAGCCTGATTGGTACTTCCATCATGGAGTCAGTCGTGCTAAGGGGCCTACCAAGTCTGTGGCCCTGTTACAAAGGCAAATTTAAAATACATTGATAGGTACATCAGAGGTAGTTACAGCAAAATGTGGGAAGCTTTTCTAGAGGCCTCAGATGTTAATGATGTTCTCAGTTAGCTTCTGGGCTGGTGGAAGCTGGATCTAGTAATTGATAGATTCAAAAAGAGTTTTATCTGTTAATTGGCCTGGACCTGCAACATTACCTCTCACCCCACTGCAGTTCTGAACAATCAGTTCCTTTAGATCTACCTGGCTTCTTTCCGGGAATTCTCCTTGATAACAGGAAAAAACAAAGGATCGTGAAGGATGCAAGATCCAAAAAGTCTGCACCCCCCAACCCCACACACACACACACACACACACATACACACCATAAAAATTTAAGAGCGCTGGCTGCTCTTCCAGAGAACTCAGGTTCAATTCCTAGTACCCACATAGCAGCTCACAACCCTATGTAACACCAGTTCCAGGGGATCCGACACCCTCGCAACGGACAAACATGCAAGCGCAACACCAATGCACATCAAATAAAAATAAATTTTTAGAGAAGGAACGAAGGCTGGTGAGAGGCGCAGCAGTTAAGAGAATGTGCCGCTCTTCCAGAGGTTCTGAGTTCAGTTCCCAAGTACCACCTTCAGCCAGCTCATATCAGCCTTTAACTCCAACTCCAGGAATGCAATGCCCTCTTCTGGCCTTCTCTGTTGCTGGCACATGTGGCCTTTGCTCACCTAGACAGACACATGGGCATACGCATAAATAAAATAACAAAAATAAATATCTACCTGCCTGTGTTGGCACAAGCCTTTAACCCTAATGGGAGGCCGAGGCAGGTGGATCTTTGTGGGTCTGGGGACAGCTTGGTCTTCATAACAAGGTCCAGCTCAGCAAGGCTAAATAAGAAACCCTGTTTCAAAAACCAACAAACACAAACAATAGATAAATAAATCGTTTTTAACAAAATTAGTTAAAGGAGAAATGCAAGCCTCTAGCTTTGCTCTCCACAAACACCCCAGCCACTCAGAGTGGCGGAAAGATAAGGGGGAGGGGACTTCAGAGACAAAAGCCACCTGGCCAGAAGGATAAGCTGGGACCTTGAATTGATTTCTTAGTTCTTCTCTATAAAAATGCTAATGAGGAAAGGGTTGAGGAGGCCGGTTCCACTCCGGCTCTCTAGCCTGAGGGCTTTATGAATAAGGTACTTTCAGGATTCAATTCCTGGGTTTGCCTCTGTGATGGGCAGCAGGGGTCTTTGTGCTCTCTCCTCCTGCCCCCAAACCATGTGACACACAGCACCCTGAATTCAGCTGACTCCAATTATTCCACTTTTTCTTATTAGATTTCCTTCCTCTCCACCGTCTCTCAACCCCATCTTTACACAGTTTAGCAAATTATGAGGTGACGGTAACAGCATTAATGGAGGAATATTTCGTGAAAACCCTTAGTGCTTTCCTTTGTATGTTTATTTTTACCTTTTTAAATGGGATTTGGGGTTGAGACAGGATCTCTTTATGTCCTCTTGGCTGGGCTGAAGATCAGACTGTAGATCAGACTGGCCCTAACTCACTGAGAGCTATTTGCTTATGCCTCCCCAGTGACTGGGATTAAAGGCACCAGCCACCACGCCCAGCTCTGCCTCGGAATTTTAGACACTTTAGTTACTTACAAAGGAGATAGTCACCCACAAAGAATAGACTAATGGAATGCCTGACATAAACAGACTTGATGTAGAAACAAAAAAGATCAGCCAGTATTTGAGGGGGCACAGTAAAGAAACTGCCTACCTGACTGCTCCATTAGGGGTGAGGTTTTTATTGTGGTTAAGAGAGAAAAGATCCTGAGGCATCTGGAGGAGCACGGGACTGAGAAGAGCAGATGGGACGTGGCCAGGGCTAGGGAAGCAGGGGTAACGGAGACAGCAAGCGATAGAGCTCGGTGTGAAAGATGGGACGTTGAGAAACAGCAGAAAGCATCAGCCGGAGCAGTGAGATAGCTCTAGAGTCAGGGGCAGATCATTCAGATTCAGAGTGGCTGGGGGAGGGGCTTCGGCCCGACATACCAGCAGGGCGGTACAACAGATAAAGGGTGATGGCTGAATTCAGTCCCTGGCACCCACATGAAGAAGAAGCTGGCTCCCACAAACTGTCCTTCGACCTCCAGACTTGTGCTGTGATATGTGTACTGCACACACACATACACACATACATACAACATGCACACAGAGGCATATACACACACATGCATGAGAGCATACCATACACACATACACACAAAGTATGATAAATGTTTTTTTTTTAAATAAAAAACAAGATCCCTCTCACTCCTCAGCTCCCTGAATAATCAAGGAATGGAAATGCATTTTGGTTTGGGTTGGGTCAGTTTTTTTTTTTTTTTGCAACAGGGTCTTTCAGTGTAGCACTAAAACTCATTATGTAGACCAGGCTGGCCTTGAACTCACAGACATCTGCTGCCTTGGCCTTCCAAGTGCTGGAATTAACAGCAAGCACCACCATACTACCTACTCTATTCTAATTACTCACTCCTTCTCTTGCATTACCCAGCCCTCTCCAAACAATGTACCTAGTATCCAGGATCCACCTCTATCTGGCTGCATGTACTCTGAATAACGGGGTAGTTGCTTCCTTTGACAACTATTAAACTTGATCAGTCTGTGGTCCACAGCATGCCTAATAAATGCTGATCTCAAGATTGAAGAGCCAATCCAGCCTGAGCTGGTTTTGTTGGTGGTTATTATTATTATTATTTTGTTTTTTCCAGACAGGGTTTCTCTGTGTAGCCCTGGCTGTCCTGGAACTCACTCTGTAGAGCAGCCTGGCCTCGAACTCAGAAATCCTCCTGCCTCTGCCTCCCAAGTGCTGGGATTAAAGGCGTGCACCACCACTGCCCGGCCTGAGCTGGTTTTGGATACCTGACCCATAAGGCAAAACTGTGGACTTGGGTAAACTTTCAGGGAGAATCTATTATTTACCACCTTATGCCTGTGTAAAATTAAAATTATAAAATTTACATCATTCAAATGAGAGGCATCATGGGAAGGACATTCTCAGTAGAGAAGTGATCACATGACCTAATCTGTCAAAACAGAAACCCACCAGTTATTGACTAAACTTTTCCTTCTTTTGACCCATAAGAGGAGACCCAAAGTATTCAGAGCTCTTGCCAGGCTTGGTGGCACACGTTTAATCCCAGCACTCCAGAGGCAGAGGCAGGCAGATCTCTCTGTGAGTTCAAGGCCACCCTGGTCTACACAGCGAGTTCCAAGACCACCAAGGCTACAGAGAAAATCCCTACCTTGAAAATCCAAAATCTGGGACTGGAGAGATGGCTCAGTGGTTAAGAGCACTGACTGCTTTTCCAAAGGTCCTGAGTTCCAATCCCAGCAACCACATGGTGGCTCACAACCAGCTGTAATGAGATCTGGCGCCCTCTCCTGGAGTGTCTGAAGGTAGCTACAATGTATTTACATATAATAAATAAATACATCTTTAAAAAAAAAAAACGAAAGAAAACCCCAAATCATGGTCTTCCTCCTCTTTCTCCTCCTCCTCCTCCTCCTCCTTCTCTTCCTCCTCAGGGCCCTTAAGTACCTTCAGTATTAGTCTTGACAGTGTGTTTCTGATTTTTTTTAATGTTTTATTTTATTGTATAGGGGTTTACATGCACATATACATGTGTGTCACATGCTTGTCTGGTGCCCACACAGACAGGTGAGAACTCCTGCAGGTCCTCCACCCTCTACGTGTGCATCCTGATATGAGTGTGCACACCTTCGAGCACACACACAGACACAAGTAATTTCTTTTAAAGGCCTGACACCCGGAACCGCCTGTTCAGATATGGACCACTGACAACAGTGTGAGAATTTTCCTTTTGTGTAACTGGAGATTTTAAGGTCAAAGCCTGGACTCTTGTAGCCACAGGCAACTAGACTCCTCCACGTGCCCAAAGTTAGGTATCCGAACAAGCATCAATCAGCAGGGTTGGAGGCCAGAGGCCAGTTCCACCCCTCCCTCTTGATCACCTTGAATAAGTACCATAAGATATCTCAGGAATGTGTTAAGTTCCATTAACACTTCCTCCTAATCAAAAGAATGGAATCTGAGTTCTGATCTGCCCAGGGTTTAGAACTTTACATACTACTGTCACCTCCCTTAAGATTTAACCCAACTGAACTTGTCAATCACCAGTCCTTCTGCCTGCCCTCAAAGCCTCAAAGCTAAAAACATGCTAAGGAGATGCTAAGGAATGCAGTCTCTTAGCGAGACAATTTAAACCTAAGGGCCTCTTCCTCAAAGCAGTTTCTTACCTACAAATCATTGCTAAGCCGGGCAGAGGTGGCGCACGCCTTTAATCCCAGCACTTGGGAGGCAGACGCAGATTTCTGAGACCAACCTGGTCTACAGAGTGAGTTCCAGGACAGCCTCGAAAACCAGCCAGAGAAACCCTGCCTCAAAAAAGAAAAAAAAAACATTGGTAAGCATCCCGGTGTTTCTGAGTTCCAACTTCTTCCCTTTTCTCCTTTTTGTCTCTTCTTTGGATACTGAGCATGTTGACGCTCTGGCTCTTCTCATTCCCAGCTTTAGTTTACAGCTGCTCACGGACCTCCACTGCTGAAGCGGCCTGCTGGCCCCCCTCCCCCCTTCCCGCTTCCTTCTTTCTTTTTCAAGACAGGGTTTCTCTGTGATGCCCTGGCTGTCATGGATCCGCCTGCTGCTTGCTGCCTCCTGAATGCTGAAATTAAAGCCCTGCTCTCAATTTCTCCTCTCTCTTTCATTTTTATTTATATGTCTCTGTGTGCTAAATATTTATGTATGTGTGTGCAGTGCCCAAAGAAGCCAGAAAGGGGCGCCAGGTGACCCCGTAATCCTGTAAGTGGTTATGAAAGGCCTGCTGGGTGCTGGAAATCAAACCCAGGTTCTCTGGAAAGGAAGGCGCCGTCTTAGTTCTGTATGTATTCTTGGATCCTAAGTCAAACCCTATTTTCTCCATTTCCCTTCACCTGGCTCACTTGCCCTGTGATTTTTCTCTCAACCTCTATTTGTCCTTGAGTTTCCTTCAGAGTCCATTTTTTAAATTCTTTTACTAATAAAACTATGCTGCAATGGGAACCCAGATACTCCAGTAACATGCACCTTGCTTGACTCTTATCAGTAACATACACCTTGTTCGAGTCTTCTCAGGATTGAGTGACAGAGTCATCAAGACCCCCTTCAGTAAGGCCTGTTACTGTAAAACCTTAACTCCAACCTCAAAGGAGGTGAGAGTTTATTCTGGAGCCAAATATGAGCAAACATACTAAGGGAGAGCAGGGTCAGGTTACTGCACATTCTTTTTTTTTTTAATTTTTAAACATTTTATTATATTTTAAGTGTATGGTCGGTATTTTGCCTACATATATGTCTGTACCAAGTATATGCAGTACCCTTGGAAGCCAGAAGAGGGCAATGGATCCCCTAAAACTAGAGTTAAATATGGTTGTGGGCTGCCTTGTAGGTACTGGGAATTAAACCTAGGTCCTCTGGAAGAATAGCCAGTGCTCTTTTTTTCTTTTCTTTAAGATTTTTTATTTATTTTATGTATGTAAGTACACAGTAGCTATCTTCAGACACACCAGAAGAGGGCATCAAATCCCATTACAGATGGTTGTGAGCCACCATGTGGTTGCTGGGATTTGAACTCAGGACCTCTGGAAGAGGAGTCAGTGCTCTTAATCCCTGAGCCTTCTCTCCAGCCCCATAAACTCCCATGTTATAACTTAATATTTTTAGTAAGGTTTTAGAGTAACAGGACAAAGGAAGCTATATATCAAGGCTTTTCTTCAAACACACTGAGGGGACGATCAGGAAGGTGGGTGGCAGCAAGGTGAGGTGGGAGAAGGGCAAGGAAACTCTGCTATGCACCTCAAAAACTGTCTGAGGACATTCCTAGTGGGTCACTGAAGGCTCATGGTCTAAGTTAATATATTCCAAAAGGTTTCACAGCAGCCCAGACCAACTGTCTATAACTGTAGCCACAGTGGATCTGAAGGCCTATTGTGAACTCTGGTGGAATTGGAACTCACACATGCAGTGGAACTGGAACTCAGACACCTCATATAATTAAAAATAAAATAATTTAAAAAAAATAAAACAATGATGTCTAAAAATAAATAAGGCCAGGCATATTCTTAACACCTTTAATCCAAGCATTTAGGAGCCAGAGGCAGGTACTTCTCTGTAAGTTCAAAACCAACCTGGTCTACATAGTTAGATTCAGGATAGCCAAGGCCACATACAGAGACCCTGCCAGAAGAGAGAGAGAGAGAGAGAGAGAGAGAGAGGGGAAAAATAATAGAGAGAATTTCCATAAATAATTCATAAGAATCTATTTATTGAGCTGAGGACCAGTCATTGTTCTAAGTGGTATTAAAGACCCACTGACAAACAAAGTTCCTACCACAATAAAACAGACAAGAAACAAACAGCTGGGTGCACAGTGCCCCCTCTGACAGCCAGTGTGTGGGAGTCAGTATTCCAGAGAAAGGCTGTGATTTTCTGTCTAGTGGTTGGAGGGAGCTAACAAGGCAGTGTCAGCACAGATGGCATAAGAGGCAATCCAGAGGAGACATCCAAGAAAAATGTCCCTTTTGTGTTTGTTTGTTTGTTTTTGAAACAGGGCCTCCTGAGGTTGAGGTTGGGACTGTGTCACTGTGTCGCCTAAGGACTGGAAAGAGCTGGAAGATCCGCCTTCAAGAAAGTTCTTGGCTGGGTGGCGGTGGCACACACCTTTAGTTTCAGCGCTTGGGAGGCAGAGGCAGGTAGATTTCTTGAGTTTTTGATGCCTACAGAGTGAGGCCAGTCTGGTCTACAGATCCTGCCCTCCAGGTCAGCCAGGGCTACACAGAAGAAACCCTGTCTCAAAAACAAACATGCAGCTCCTGGGTGTAGCTGTTTTGGGGGGCCCTTACATTCCCACAGATGGGCCTGTCTCCCAGGGTCCAGAAGCCATTGTACATGACTGCTCTAGAATAAGTGGGCAGGAAGAAAGAGACAGAGGAAGAAGGGGACACCAGGAAGGAAATGATAGCATCACATCTCACTAAATCTTGAAAGTGACATACTATTGGGTACTCTGAATCCCACTGGTAACCTGGATCCGTCTGCATGCAAGAGTGGTGTGAGTGGCGTGAGACACTCCAGGGTCCTCCAACAGCTTATCTTGGAACCCACCCACCACTGTGCAGACTGCAAGTTTAGGGATGGGCTGGACTCAATAAATGATGGAAAGAGAGATAAAAAGTAACTTCGGGTTTTGTGGCTTGAGGTCATTCCCCTCCCACCCATCACCGCACCCCATGAAAGGTGTGTGTAGGTCCCGGGACAACTTGTAGGAGTCAGTTCTCTCTTTCTACCATGTGGGTGCCAAGGATGGAATTCAAGTCAAGACTGGCAGCAGGCAGGCACTGTTAGCCAGTGAACCCTCTACTGGAAGCTCTGCTTGGATCCACTGGTGAGCACATCCTCCTGGGCACTGATCCACAATTATGTAACTACCCGAGCGTGGTTTAGAGAAGTTCAAATGAGACATTTACTTAAGACTTACCCTCTCGTAAAGATCAGTTTTTAAAATGTTTATCTCTTATTTTTATTTGAGTGTGAGTGTGTGTGTGTGTGTGTGTGTGTGTGTGTGTGTGTGTGTGTGTGAGCATGTCATATGTGTGCCAATATGAGAAATTGGATTTCTGGTCATTGGAGTTTTCAGGAAATCGAGAGCCATTTTACATGAGTGCTGGGAACTGGATTTGGGTCCTCTGGAAGGGTGGTATGTGCGGCTAACCACTGAGCCATCTCTCTAGCCCTATGAATGAACGGCACTGAGAGCTAGAGATGGAGTCAGCTGGTGCTGGAGCACACCTTTAGTCCCAGGTCATGGGGGTGGGGGTGGGGGACAGAAATAGGTGGATCTCTGGGCTCAAGATCAGTCTGGTCAAGTTGTAAGATAGCCAGAACTCCACAGAGAAACCCTGTCTCAAAAAAACAACAAAACAAAAAAACCCCAAGAACAATAACAAAGAGAAAAGAAAAGAAACCTAGAGATTGAACCAGAACCCCCAGGGCGTAATTACAAACTGACTAGAGAAAGGCAGACAGGTTCGACTTTCCAGTCCCATCATCTTGATCCGAAGACTAAGGAGCCAGTTACTGGAGAAGAACAAGGTCAAAGGACCGAACCTTTTCCGTAAGTACTGCTGCAAGGCAGGCAGCAAGTGTGATCTGCTCAGACCCTCTGCCAAGAATTCTGCATGAGGAAATCTTGTAGGGGACCTTAGTGAGAAGACCCAGGGGAGACGAAAAAATAAGTTGAACACCGTCTGCTTAACAATGCAGCAAATAGTAATAAAGAGCTGATTGTGTAGAAGGCTGAGGGAGACTTGGAGGGCTCAGGATGACCGGGTGATTATCCCCAGCCCAGAACAAGGAAACTGACTCACAAAGGGGCGGAGCCATCACTGGCCACAGAGCTGGCTAGTAGCAGCACTGAGGCTGCAGCTGGCTAAATGATACCCAAGACGTGCTATGGGTAGCCATGAACTTCCTGTCTGTCTGTCTGTCTGTCTGTCTGTCTGTCTCTCTCTCTCTCTCTCTCTCACCTCCACCCCTCCCTCTAAGGATAGAGATGAGCAACAGAGACTATTGGACTATCGGAGCTGCCTGCAAGTTGTATGGGGACACAGGCTTTGTGAGTCATCAGACACTCATGGCTGGGCTTTTCAGTGACACAGCTACCTCTGAGTCACCCTCATGCCTGTGACTAACCCCAGGACACTCACAGGACTTGGGTGGAATCCCATCTTTGGTCTGTGATTGTTATCCTATCTGAGGTAAACAGATGTTTGCTCACGCCTCCCCAGACAGACGATACAACATTAGAATGCAAGAGACTCTATCCCAGAAAAGTTTTAATTTTAAAAGATGTATCTTATTTTTAATTATGTATACATGGATGTGCGCAATTACCCACAGATGCCAGGAGAGGTCTCTGGATTTCATGGAGCTGGAGTTACAGACAGTTGTAAGCCCCTCCTCCATGGCTGCTGGGAGTGGAACTCTTTACAAGAGTGTACACATTCTTAACCACTAAGCCACCTCTCCAGTCCTCAAAAGGCCAGCCTGGTCTACAAAGTGAGTTCCAGGACAGCCAGGGCTACACAGAGAAACCCTGTCTCAAAAAACCAAAAAAAAAAAAAAAAGAACATAATTGTGCGAGTATGTAGCCACATGCGCAGGGGTGTGATCACCTCACCTTGGAGATGAGAGTTATCTAGGAAGTCTTCGTGAGTTTCCTTCGTCTCTCCAGGTTTTGCTGACCGATACTCACTTCTCAGAGAAATCTTCCACCATCTAAAGATGATCTGTAATTAAACAGGAGTTGGTAGAAGTTAAAAATGACTTGAATTCTGGCAGTCATGGTAAGTTTAGGGTGTTTTGTTTTGTGGAGACAGGGTCTCATGTTGCCCAGGCTAGCTTTGAACTTACTACGTAGCCCTGAGTGCTTGATTCTCCTTTCTCTATCAAGTGTTGGCAGTCATGGTCTACTATGCCTACCTTAAACTTAGGGTTTTGAAAGGTGCCTGTGCCGGGCTGGAGAGATGACTTAGCAGGTAAGAGCACTGACTATTCTTCTAGAGGTCCTGCGTTCAAATCCCAGCAACCACATGGTGGTTCACAACCATCTGTAATGGGATCTGAGGCCCTCTTCTGGTGTGTCTGAAGACAGTGACATGTAATAAATAAGTGAATCTAAAAAGGAAGAAAGAAGGAAAGAAAGAAAGGTGGTTGTGGTATGCTCATCGGGCTATGTTCCCAATATCAACAATAACTTTACACTTTGAAGTAAATGTCTGGGCATCAGTAAATGTTTCCCTTAGATATTAGTGTTTAAAAAATAATAATAATCATAGTGCTGGAAGGAGTTTTAAGATCTTCCAGATCACTGGGCTGGAGAGATGGGCCAGTGGTTAAGAGAACTGGTTACTCTTTCATAAGACCCAGATTTGATTCCCTACCATCCTCATAGCTGCTAACAACCATCTGTAACTCCAGTCCTACCACATCCAGCGCCCTCTTCTGGTCTTTTGGACACTGCATGCACGTAGTGCACAGAAATGCATGGGGAAAACACACAGGACTACAAAGTGCTACCAACACAGGCAATTCCTGCATCTCCCTGCCGCCTTGGGGCCCTGGCTGTTCTGCCCTTTGGCCTCCCCAGTTCTAGGCTGAGCTTTACTCTGCCAGGGTTTCTAGAACAGATTCCACTATGAACTACTTTCTGGCTTAAAAAATATATTCTGTTGATTACTTTTACTTTTTTAATTAATTAATTTCATGTATGTGAGTGCATTGCTGCTGCCTTCAGACACATCAAAAGAGGGCATCAGACCCCTTTACAGATGGTTGTGAGCCACCATATGGTTGCTGGGAATTGAACTCAGGATCTCTGGAAGAGCAGTCGGAGCTCTTAACCGCTGAGCCATCTCTCCAGCCCTGTTGGTTACTTTTAATTCCCTTCATCTCTATAGATTCATGCCTTAGTCATTTTAGTGGTGCTGAAGAGAAGGTTCTGTAGGTGGATGATGCACTCTATATAGCACTAAGATGTTTAAAAGTTAGACTATCTGCTACTCTATCTTTCATGGTTTCTTTTTACTTTGTTTTGTTTTTATCCCTTTTACTTGCATCTAGATGAGTGCTTTACCTACATGGGAGCCTGTGAATTACTGGCATGGTCCTGGCCTTCAAGGGCCACAGGAAGGAGTTCAAGTCCTTGGAACCTGGAGTTACAGAAGGTCCTGAGTTGCCAAGTGGGTGCTGGGAATTGAACCTGTAATCGCAGCCCTCAAGTAGTAAAGGCAGCGGGTAGAGAGATGGCTCAGCGGTTAAGAGCACTGACTGCTCTTCTAGAGGTCCTGAGTTCAATTCCCAGCAACCATATGGTGGCTCACAACCATCTGTAATGAGATCAGATGCCCTCTTCTGGTGTGTCTGAAGACAGTGACGGTGTACTCACATGCATAAAATAAATAAATAAATCTTAAAAAAAAAAGTAAAGGCAGGAGGATCAGAAATTCGAAGTCATCTTCAGCTTTGTAGAGTGTGAAACCTGCCAAGACTCACGGGAAGAAATAAATCCCAACTCTGTGATGCTGTAAGGCTATAAAATACCAAAAATGAAATAATGCGAAGGATGTAAATTTCACTGATTTAAACCAGGGTCTCATTTAGTTCTGACTGGCCTCAAAATTGTTTTTTCTTTGTTTTTGTTTTCTAGTGTTTTGGTTTTGGTCTTCTTTGTTTTTTGTTTTTCTTAGTAGAATTTTGTTTTGTTTTGGTTTAGAAACAAAGTTTCTCTGTGTAACAGCCCTGGCAGTCCAGGAACTCACAAAGATCTACCTGCCTCTGCCTCCAGAGTGCTGAGATTAAAGGCATGCGCCATCACTGCCTGGCTTGTCTCTCAGATGCTGGGGTTGCAGGCCTGTACTACTCCTCCAGTGCTGGGTTTTTTGGTTTTTTTGTGGGGTTTTTTTTTGTCTCTTTTGTTTGTTTTTCATTTTTCTTTTTCTCCCCCAAGACAAAGCCACATTGTATAGCCCAAGCTAGCCTAGAACTTGCTGTGTAGACCAGGTTGACCTCAAACACACAGAGACAACCTGCCTCTGCCTCCCCAATGCTGAGACTAAAAGTCTCACCTGGCTTCTTCCTGAAACTCCCTTTATAGACCAGGTTGGCCTTGAATTCACAGAGATCCTCCTCCTAAGAGCTGGGTGTTGGGATTAAAAAGTATCCCATTGTACCTGGCTTTCCTCTACCTTTTAAAAAGTTTCTTTGTTTGTTTTCCTATTTTTTGTTTTTGACTCAAAGGCTCACACAGCCCAGGCTGGCCTCCCACTGGCTATGTAGCTGTAGGTGAACTTGATACCTTGTTGTCCAACTCCCGTGGTCTTGCCCCCACCCCTTAGTGCTGGTGTGACAGGTGTGCCCAGTGAACCTCAGGTGGGTTTTGTTTGTTTGTTTTTGTGAATTGGACTATGATAGTCCTGAAACTCACTTATGTAGACCAGTTGGCCTCAAATTCACAAAGATCTGATGGCCTTGGTCTCCCAGAGGGCTGGAATTAAATGTGTGTACCATTATGCCTGGCTAAATTTATTCTTTTGAGATAAAGGGTCCATAAGTAGCCCAGGCTAGCTCAGAACCCTGAGTGTAATACAAGCAGGCTTCAAGCTGAGAAAAATCCTCCTGTCTCTGACTCCTGAATGCTGGGATTACAAGAATGCACCACTATGTTCAACTTGATCTAATCTTATTAATGCAACATAACAAACTGAAAAACCTTTCCCAGGATTTGAATTCATATTTCATTAAAAGAAAAGCACTCTTTTCCAAATTAATAAAAATACAATGCCAATAACTATTTGTCTTTTTTTGTAAAATGGGCCAAATTATACTCAATTCATAAGGCAAAATAAATGTATGGGAGTCCGGGGATAGCCCAAGAGGTAGGGAATTGGTAGACCAGAAAACTTCTAAAAAGCAGCCCAAAGCTTTCAAATGCTGCCAGGGTGGTGGTTTATCCTTGAACTTGGGAAGCTAAGGAAGGGGAAATCCCAGCCTGGACTAACCTCAAACCCCTCAGAGCCTAACATTGCACCAAGGAGGTCTCAAGTTGTTCAAACCTGCTTTAGTTAAATGTTAACCAGAAGGGGCTGGAGAGTGCTCAGATCTCAAGCATGTTTGCTACTCCTCTCCCAGAGGACCTGAGTTCCATTCCCAGAACCTACAGGGGAGGCTCACAATTGCCTGTAACTCCAGGAGATCCAAGACGTCCCAGGAGATCTGATACCCTCCTCTGGTCTCCTCAGGCACCCTCAGGCATATATTAACACAACACACACACACACACAAGTAAATCTTAAGTTAAAAAATTATAAGTGGGAGCTGGAGAGATGGCTCAGCAGTTAAGAGCACCAACTGCTCTTCCGGAAGTCCTGAGTTCAAATCCCAGCAATCCCATGGTGGCTCACAACCATCAGTAATAAGATCTGATTTCCTCTTCTGCAGTGTCTGAAAACAGCTACAGTGTACTTACATATAATAAATACATCTTTAAAAAAATTATAAGAGGTTTTAATTGCATTTTTTTTGAAACAGGAGCTCAGTGTGTAGCCCTGGCTACTTTGTTTTAAAACTCTGTTTTGTAGACCAGGCTAGCCTGGAATTCACAGAGATCCACCTGTCTTTGCTTCATGAGTGTTGGATTATAGGTATAATGTACTATGCCCTGCCTGTATATTTATTTATTAGAAAAATCTTTAATTAAAAGTCAAGAATGAGCCAGAAGAGCCAGACTTGGTAGCATAAACCTGTAATGCAACATTTGTGGCAATATTGACCAGAGGATCTGGAGTTCAAAGTTATTCTCAACTACACAGGGAGTTTGAGGTCAAACACAGCTACACAACATGGTTTACAAAACAAGCTGGTTGTAGTGTCTCATGCCTTTAATCTCAGTACTTGGCAGAGACAGGTAGATCTCTGAGTTAGAGGCTAGCCTGGTTTATATACAAGTTCCTAAATAAGAAGAATCCTAAATAGGCCACAAATGGATAAGAGTGAATATGATTAGCCATGTTTGTGCCTTAAAGATAACAAAAGATAAAAAATAAACTTGTGGTAATAAATGTGGTTAATATTATGGTGGTACATTCTGGTAATTCTAGCACTCAAGAAACTGAGGCAGGAGGATAACAGTAACTTTAATTTTTTTCAGATGTGTCCTGGCTGGTTTTGCGTGTCAACTTGACACAGGTTGGAGTTATGACAGAAAAAGGAACTTCATTTGGGGAAGTGCCTCCATGAGATCCAGCTGTGGGGCATTTTCTCAATTAGTGATCAAGGTGGGAGGGCCCCTTGTGGGTGGTACCACCTCTGAGCTGACATTCTTGGGTTTTATAAGAGAGCAGGCTGAGCAAGCCAGGGGAGCAAGACAGTAGGAAACATCCCTCCATGGCTTCTGCATCAGCTCCTGCTTCCTGACCTGCTTGAATTCCAGTCCTGACTTCCTTTGATGATGAATAGCAATGTAGAAAGTGTAAGCTGAATAAACCTTTTCCTCTCCAACTTGCTTCTTGGTCATGATGTGTGTGCAGGAATATAAACCCTAAGACAAATTGGTACCAGCATAGTGGGGTGTTCCTGTGACAACCTGACCATGTTTTGGGGAGGACTGTGGAAGGACTTTGGAACTATGGGCTAGAAGGTCCATTCAGTGTTAAGAGCTCTGTGGGATGTTGTGTAGGAGCTTGGAAGATAATGTTGGGAACAGGGAAGAAGATGGAAGCCTGGCTTGTGAAATTTCAGAGAGAAGATTAAAGACTCTTATCAGGGCCATGTTTTGATTGTGAAGATTTTGTGGTTTTGGTTAGCTGGGGCTGAAGAATCAGCTGTGATTAACAAGATACCAGAATTACTAAAGTGACTATTGATGCTGGTTAGCTGGAGCTAAGAAATTAGCAGTGATTAAGAAGAGACCAGCATCACTGAAGTGAGATCTTTTGGGAAGTGTTTTCTGAGAGCAAAGAGGCTGTGTTCCAGAGATAGCCAAGGATGTACCTTGTGCTGTGGCTGGACTTGGTACTGTGTAAAAGTCACCCAGGTGGTACTGGTTTTGAAGGCATGAAGGGGTCATGAAGAGCAGCTGAGGCTCTACACTGTGAGAGGCCATGGAAGGCCATTGGTGAAGGTGCAACCTCAGTTGCAATTGATGGCCCAGGACTGAAGGAGTCATGCAAAGGAGTTGAGGCTTGGCACTATGAAGAGAGCCTAGGAGAGGCTATTGGTGAAGCCTAGTTACAGTGGAAGACAGCAGTGTTTTGTTTGGAGTTGCCAGTGCCATGTGATGACCACCAAGAACAGCAGCCGCAGTGAGTACAGACAGCTGGATCCTAGAAGACAAGCTCTGTGCTACAAAGGGCAGAGCTGGAGAAGTGACCCAAGCCCTTGGAGAAGCCCAGAAGATTGTGAGTTGGATCCCAGACATTGAACCATTGGAGTTTGAGTTTTGCTTTTGATTATGACTGTGCCCTGATATTTTTCCTTTAAAGGAAGAAAGTATTTTAGTGGAGCCCAAAGTTAAGAGACTTTGAATTTTTAAAAGACTTTGAATTTTAAAAGATATTGGACACTTTAAAGGGATTGAACTTTTAATATGTAAAGACTGTGGGGCTTTTAAAGTAATTTAGATCTTGGGGATGAATAAGAAAGTAAGGGTTAGCCGGGCAGTGGTGGCGCACACCTTTAATCCCAGCACTTGAGAGGCAGAGACAGGCAGATTTCTCAGTTCGAGGCCAGCCTGGTCTACAGAGTGAGTTCCAGGACAGCCAGGGCTACACAGAGAAACCCTGTCTCAAAAAACAAAAACAAAAACAAAAAAAAAGTAAGGGTTGAGGCTTAATAGTGATGTGTTTGTGTGTCAAGTTGACAAGGTGATAAGGGGTCAATTGTACTGGCTGGTTTTGTGTGTCAACTTGACACAGGCTGGAGTTATCACAGAAAAAGGAGCTTCAGTTGGGGAAGTGCCTCCATGAGAGCCAACTGTAAGGCATTTTCCCAATTAGTGATCAAGGTGGGAGGGCCCCTTGTGGGTGGTACCACCTCTGAGCTGATATTCTTGGGTTCTATAAGAAAGCAAGCTGAGCAAGCCAAGGGGAGCAAGTCAGTACATAACATCCCTTCATGGCCTCTGCATCAGCTCCTGCTTCCTGACCTGCTTGAGTTCAGTCCTGACTTCCTTTGGTGATAAACAGCAATGTGGAAAGTGTAAGCTGAATAAATCCTTTCCTCCCCAACTTGCTTCTTGGTCATGATGTTTTGGGCAGGAATAGAAACCCTAAGACAAGATCCTATTTTTTTAAAAAAAGATTTGTTTATTTTTTGTATATGAGTACACTGTAGATGTCTTGAGACACACCAGAAGAGGGCATCAGATCCCATCGCAGATGTTTGTGAGCCACCATGTGGTTGCTGGGAATTTAACTCAGGACTTTTGGTAGAGCAATCGGTGCTCTTAGCTGCTGAGCCATCTCTCCAGCTCTCAGATCCTATTTTTTTTTTTTTTTTTTTTTTTGGTTTTTCGAGACAGGGTTTCTCTGTGTAGTCCTGGCTGTCCTGGAACTCACTTTGTAGACCAGGCTGGCCTCGAACTCAGAAATCCTCCTGCCTCTGCCTCCCAAGTGCTGGGATTAAAGGCGTGCGCCACCACCGCCTGGCTCAGATCCTATTTTTAATGATGATTCTTAAATGCTTTAAGTTCCCTTTAGCCTACTACCCACCAGAGGTAGTGGGAAAAGAAAAACTGGGGGAGGGGACAGGCATGGACCTGTTTAGAAAGGTTCTTTGGAGCAATTCCCATCTGTGTTGTCTGGAAATCACCAGTTCAGTTCACAGGTCAGCTGGCAGGGGCAGTTCGATCCACTCACAAACACCTCACAGAAATATTGCAGTCCAGTTCAATAGAATCCGGTTAACAATAGCCATAACAATCTGTTCGCTTTAGCAGAGACCGAAAGGCCTCAGCTCGAGTCAGCAGGAGGGACCTGGAGGGACACCAGGAGTTCTCAGTTGTGCCTCTCTCAGGGGAGCGAAAGATTAGAGAAGATGTGAGATCCACAAGCACGGCCCAGCTAGCTCCATAAGCAAGACACTGTCTGTTGGGTCCAAACATCACATGTCCTCCTTGGGTCTTGCTTCAGCATGTGGTGTCTTGTCCCAACATGTGCGTCTGTCCAGCTGACATCACTCTGCCAATCAGCCAAGTCCTTGGAAGCAGCAAGAAACCGCAGCACACCACCAGAAGTATGTTTCTCTTCTTGTTTCTCTCTAAGGAGTCATGACAAATGCAGTTCAACTATGCAATGTAAGGTGGACCAATACATGTGTGTTAGCAGACTCTTTCATCACATGTCCTTTCACGTGCTTGCTTTAGCAGAAGATCCTCTCTCCTGTGTCTCCTTCAGCTCAAGGTTCCTTCACATGTTTACCTCAGCAAAACACCATCCAAACAGCTTTCCAAAAAACCCTTAACTTTCCCTCTTTAGATAACTGTGCATTTGCCATCAGCCTATGTTGTAGTCTCAAACTAAACAAAGGAAGTACACATATCTGACATTCCTTTACACACTTGTCTTTTGTTTGTTTTTAGGCTATGTTATTGTGGTTGTTGAAAAACATAGGGTTTATGTCGCCCTGGATGTCCTGGAACTCACTGTATAGACCAGGCTGGCCTCGAACTCAGATCTGCCTGCCTCTGCTGCCTGAGTGCTGGGATTAAAGGTGTGTGCCACCTCATCTCAGCTTTACACACTAGTTTTTAAAGCTGTGCTTTCCACAGCCAGCTCCTCCCACTTTCTTGTCTTGAGCCTTCTGGTTGGTGCAGCCGAACGTACCATTTATGTAGAAGAATGCTTGAAGTATAGTAAAGAATTAGAGGCCCCAGCCTCCTCTTGATTGACTCTGTCAGGCAGTTAGGTAATTAGCAGGCTCGGAGGCCTCTGATGATGGACTCTGTGGTAATTGTTGTCCTCTGACTAGATCTTTCCCTTTCTCTGGGATTACTTTTTTCTTCCTCGTTTACCTCAGATGCTAGGAATTAGAAACCCTGCGGGTTTATGCTCTCTGTATCCAAGCCTCCTCCTCTCCCAAACAGTGGTAATTACCTTCTGACAAGACCTAATTCCCCATCCACAATTCCCCAGTACTGGCAGGAGCAGGTTTTGAAGATGAGAGCCCCATCTCCGTCAGACAAAGACTGCAGACCACCCAGCCCCTGCCTGCATCTCGAGAAAAGTTTGCTTGAAGTGATACAAGAGAAAATGGAAGGGGGTTGTGTGCTCTCCCCAGACACTGAGCAGCAGCCTGGCTGTGTGCACCCCACTTCTCACTCTAGAGAGTTGTCTGAAAGCACACCTGTAATCCCAGAGGTTCGTGGCCATCCTTGGCTATAATAGCAAATTCAAAACCAGTGTGGGCTACAGGAGACCCTGTCTAAAAACAAGGTGAAACAAAAATCATTTAAAAAAAAATTGAAGACTCAGCCAGTTCTACACACAGAAACCCTGTGTTGAAAACCAAAAACTAAAATTAAAAACTAATAAAAAAAAAAAGACTCCACCTCTTCACCCACTTTATTATAGTATGAAGGTCTGTAAAAAGCTCTTGGCCATCGCTCCAGTGTCCTGGTGAATTAATAATGTTCCCTATTCTTTCTGGGGTGGGGAGAAAGATGGTTGGGCTGGAGATGGCTCAGAAAGCGAAGGCATCTAGTTGTCCTTTGACCTCCACATACACAGATACCCTGTGGGCATATGTCCCTCCCCTCCCCAGAGGTGGGGGTAGAACTTTCTTGGCAGAAAGTTTAGTTTTTCCTTTTTAAGATTTTTATAGCCGGGCGGTGGTGGCGCACGCCTTTAATCCCAGCACTTGGGAGGCAGAGGCAGGAGGATTTCTGAGTTCAAGGCCAGCCTGGTCTACAGAGTGAGTTCCAGGACAACCCTGTCTCGAAAAACCACAAAAAAAAAAAAAAGATTTTTATAAATTTCAGTTTTATCAGATATTTTCCATGTAAATCTTCAACTTTATCAGAAAATGTTTTTACTTCTACTTTCAATCTATTTAGGAATATTTTTATGCCTACCATCTAATCTGTATAATTTTTCATGAAATTGTCAGTTTTAATGTGTTTTTCTATGTATTTCTTGAGTTTTATCAGATATTTTCCTTGTAGATTTTCAATTTTATCGGAAAATGTTTAAAATTCCACTTTCAATCAACTTACGAATATTTTTATGCCTACTATTTTATCTGTATAATTTTTCCATGAAATCAATCTTAAGGTGTTTTTCTATATATTTCAATTTTATCAGAGATATTTTCCATGTATATTTATACAATGGAATACTACTCAGCAATTAAAAACAATGAATTCATGAAATTCTTAGGTAAATGGGGAACAGGGGGAGGGAAGAGGGCTTATGGGACTTTTGGGGAGGGGTGAACCGGGAAAGGGGAAATCATTTGGAATGTAAAGAATATAGAAAATAAAAATTAAAAAAAATTTAAAACGTATGTGTATGTAATTATACCAGTCTACAGGAATGCACACTTGCTTGCGGGTCCCTGTAGGGGCGATGTGTGTGTGTATGTGTGTGCGCGCGCGCGTGCGCTGGATCGCCCTTGCTGGATTGTTGAGAGGCAACTGAAGTGAGTGTTAGGAACTGAACTCCAGTCCTCTTGAAAGGACAGCAAGTGCTCCTCACTGATGAGCCACCTCTCCAGCCACACCCACCCTACCCCACACCCACCCTGGGGGAGGGAGGTGAGGGACAGAGAAAGACATCTTAAAGAAACACTTGTGTTCCTTCTTATGGCTACCGGACAATGAAACAAGGGCTTTTAAGAGACTGGAGATTCCCAGCAGTCTCTTGGTGGAAGGAAACAGCGGAAGCCCTGGCCACAGTCAAAACCTGTCAAGCAGGGAGAAAAGACCTAACTTTGTCTCCACGGAGACACTGGAGTCGACATAATGATGATGGTTCAAACTACTTAGTTGTGCGTTCCTCTCTTCTCCTACTTAAACCTAAATCTCAAGTTAAGGCTCTGAAGACAAAAGGGGAGCAGGGGGCACGGGGGGGTGGGGTGGGGGGGGAAGCTGGGATCTTTTTGTTCTTTTCCCAGTGTTTGCTTGTCACTGTGACTTGTTAACTTAGTTAATGTCCAGCTCTGGCTCTGACCCTGACTCCAGTCACAAGGGCAAAGTACACCTAGCTCCTGGACTATAGCTGAGTGACTTAACCCTACTTAATCAAGGGAGTGTTTGATTTTGTCTAATTGCCAGACTTTGGGAAAAGTTAGCTCCCTTTCTCTTGGTTCTTCCCAGCGATCTCCAAGTTTGATGGTTCCGAGACTAGGGAGGCTCCCAGCATCTTCTGGCCAATCTATGATCTGTGGTAGATATTCTCAAGACCCCACCCTTTACCCATAGTTTGGGTTTTAAATATTTATAAAGTTCCTAGGCCTCTGCAGGACAAAGTTTGGGTGAAGAAATTCCCCTAAGGCCATATTAAAGCAGGCTCGAGAGACCAAAACACATATTGGTAGGAAAAGAAGGCAAGAAACTAGAAGACACAGCTTGGGTTTAGTACCAGCTGCTATGGAGACTGAGGCAGGTGTGAGATCCGAAGAAATCCCTTTTCCCAAAGTCTGGCATTCAGACAAAATCAAGCACTGCCTCGGAGACTTAAGGCAGCCCTGACTTGCTAAAAGCAATCTTTCCCCTTATCTCTGGCAAAAGAGACTCAGGGCTCTTCCATTAACCTAGGATTGAGGTGCCTATTCAACAAACCAGAGCTGAAGTTGGTGGCCAGTTTCTCTCAGCATCTCCTGAGCACCTCTCATCCTGAATTTTTCCAGCTCCTGAGCCTCGCTCCCCCCCACCCCACCCCTGCTTCCCTGATCCCTATATATCCTCAATTTTGGCTACTTGGTTTCTTGGCCTCTTGCCCTCTTGGCTCCTGGCTGGCTCCACCCCTGGATCTCTTGGTCATTCTCCTGGTGCTCCCTTGGCTCCTGCTTCCTCCCTGTAGTCTCTCATTCCACCAGCTGCCTCTGGCTGCTTTCTCACGTCTACACTAAACTTTCTCTTCCACCATATATAGGGGCCATTATGTCCTCACTGTTCTTTTTCAATTTCAAGGTGTGACTGGCAATTTAGTGAGGCCATCTCGAAAAAAGAAAAAAAGAAGAGAAGAGAAAAGAAAGGAGTTGGAAATGTAGCTCACAGAAAGTCCCTTGGTTAGCAAGTACAAGGTCCTGGGTTCAGTCCTCACCCACTACAGCATAACCAGAACAGCTAAGTGTCATTTGACCAGCAGTCCGATTATGATGGAAAGTCAAAATGCTTTTGAAGCCCAGCAGTGGTGGTGCATGCCTTTAATCGAAGCATTCAGGAGGCAGAGACAAGTGAATCTTTGAGTTTGAGGCCAGCCTGGTCTAAAGAGTGAGTTCCAGGATGGCCAGGAGTACACAGAGAAACCCTGCCTTCAAAACAAAGCCATTGGAATATACAGAGCCGGGCGGTGATGGCGCAGGCCTTTAATCCTAGCACTTGGGAGGCAGAGGCAGGCGGATTTCTGAGTTGGAGGCCAGCCTGGTCTACAGAGCGAGTTCCAGGACAGCCAGGGCTACACAGAGAAACCCTGTCTCGAAAAACCAAAAAAAAAAGTCATTGGAATATACAATTTAAAATGAAGGAATGCCTATAGGCCTTTATATTAGGTATAGAATTAAAATAATTTATAGCTGGGGGTAGTGGCACATGCCTTTAATCTAACTAGAGGCAAGTGGATCTCTGTTAGTCCCAGGTCAGCCAGGTCTACAAAGTGACCCTGTATAAAATAAATAACAACAACAATAAAACAAACTAACAAATGTTTCAACCCCATGTTTCATCAGAGCTATTCTGTCAGATTAGGTGATAACTTTTTGTCAGTATCTCTGAGGGTCCAGTCTCAGATTCAGCTGGCCCAAAATTCCCTGGCCTCTTTGTTTAGGCTTAATTGGAATTGTGCAAACATTGCTTAAGTCATGTATTCTAGAACATTTCTTGATCCTATTCCTTGTAGTCACCTCACCTGGGCATAGTCTTCCTCCTCCTGCTGATGGCTTTGAGATTTTCTTTTAGATCAGGTAAACAATGGTTTCCTCCCTCCTAGTGAGGTCCCAGTTGATTGGAACAGAAGGTAGAAAGGCTGCTTAGGGCAGGGATTCCAAAGGCAATGGTTCCAGAAACATCCTTGGTTCTCTGTGCTGGAATGCCTGGAGGGAGTTCTGGGTTTTTCTAAATGAGCACCCTAGGCCTGGAGGGTTGGGGCTTACATTCCTTCTGTGAAGGACTTTGGATCTCTTGATTTGCACTGGGGAAAATAGATTCAATCTACTCAACTTTAGCCTAGTTCCTAAATGACTCCCAGACAGGGGAAGGATACTAGAATGGAATCTGCCTCTAGATGGAGACACGTCTTAGAAGTTAGCAAAATCTGGAGAGGTAGAGGAGCCCCTACTTAAGAAAGGGGCTCCCTAAAGCGATATAGGCAGACTTTCTTTAATGAGATAATGCACTTTTCCTTCCCAGAATTCTAGCTCTGCTTAGTGAAGCCCTCACAAACCTCTATGAGGGTCTGCAACTCTTCAGCTTTTGAGTCCAGGCTCAGAAAAGTATTAATTCTCTTTCTTTTTGAGGTTGGCCAGGCGTCCACACCCCCTCCCCTTCTTGTGCTTTGTCTATCGCGCGTGCGTGCGTGCGTGCGTGCGGTGAAGGCTTGAAGCAAACAACATGGCTTCCCCTTTCTCTTCTCTATTCACCTCCTCTGGGCAGCAGCTGAGATGAACAGATTGCCCACCTTGGGGATTTTCTTTTACATTCTGCTAAAATTGGCCTCTCCGAGTAAGCTTTGGCTTGGTTTGACTTTCAAACTCTCCAGCAGCAGCAAGTATGATTCTAAACAAAATTCAGCCTAGAGAACTTCATGAGTCTATTGGGCTTCCGCACAGAACCCGGGTGAGGAGGTGCTCACAGGAGTATGGCTTACTACGAAGATGGAAAGTCTATGCCTTCAAGAATGAATGCCTTCCTCTTCCCTATATGGAAGTCTCCGGTTAACCTTACTTGGCCTATATATGATACTACCTCTCCAGAGAGCTCCTCCCTCAGGCCTCGTGCAATTAGTATGGGATTGTGATTGCACAATTGTGATTGTACAAACAGCTGGAGAGACAGCTGGAATCCCAGGTGAGCGTCCAAAACCCTTCCACATCCCCTCCTTTTCCGAGGTCTCCTGCAAGCCTGCACTGGAGACCTGATGATGTAATGATGATGGCTTTGCCTGGAGGACTGTGTTCTTTTTGTAACTCATTTGGTCCTTCCTCGGGTTTTCAGACTCTTTGAGTGCAAGCTCTGAGTCCTCCTGCTTTTGTCACTTCCCAAGGTGGCTCTTGGCAGCATTGGAGCTACATGTAAGAATTCCTCTCTCCTGAGGCCAGTGGATGTAAAATTTCCTCCAGTTGCCTACTGCCCAATATCTTTTTTTTTTTCGATCAGGTTTTTCAGTGTAACCTGAAAGTCATCTTGAATTCCTCATCTCCCCCACAGTATTCCACCTTCTGTACCCGGCTCCACACGTTCTTCAAGGACATTTACTTATTGATTAGGTGAACAATGATCTCTTCAGTAATTTAATGGAAAACCAGTATGTCACTGACCATGTCTAATGGCACCGGTAGATGACAGCCACGAGGGAGGCTGAGTCAGTCAGATCTTAAATTCAAGATCTGAATTTAATACCAGCTTGAGTAACTTAAATACACAAAACACCCGAACAGGACTACAGATTAGTTCAGTGGAAGAGTACTCCCCTAGCATGTGTAAACAGCCCTGGGTTGAATCTCCAGTATCATAGAAAAAAAAAAAAAAAGGAAAGAAGGAAGGAAAGTATGAAGGAAGAAAGATTATGTTAACCCAGTGTCTAGGAGTGGGTATTAGGGCCGCTTGTATTCCCAGCACTCCAGAGGCTAAGGTAGGATCATCATAAGTTCCAGGATTGCCTTGGCAAATCCCTGCCTCAAAGAAACAAAAATGCAGAACAAATTACTGAGTTTCAACTAGTGCCGCACAATTTTGGGTTCAGGGATCCAAGCAGAGCACAAAAGATTAAAAGTCTCAACTAGGGCTTTATAACTAGTGGCTTGTCTCAAATAAGAAAATAAATAAGCTGAGGGGTGATGGTGTGTGCCTTTATCCCAGCACTCTGAAGGTAGAGGTGGGCAAATCTCTGAGTTCGAGGCCAGCCTTGTCTACAGAGCAAGTTCTAGGACAGCCAGGTCACAAAGAGAAACCCTGTCTCCAACCAACCAACCAACCAACCAACCAACAAACGATAAATGAAATTCCCTATCTCAATGAAGCTTTCTACCTCCCATAGGTAGGGGAAGAAAGAATACACTGCTTTCTTTTTGGAGGGTGGAGAACAAAAGGTTAAACATGGCCTCTTGTATCTCAGGTTGGTCTTGAATTTACTATGCAACAAAGGCCACCTTGGGCTCATGAACTTCCTGCATCTGCCTCCTCCTTTCGGGGATTGCAAGTGTGCAGTGTGTGCCACCTTTACCATAACAGGCATGGACCCAGGGCTTTGAGCACACCACCAACTAAGCTACAGTTCCAGCATCTTCTTCCCATCATTATCTTTCCCAGCCGTTATCTTCCTTTGTTTCAGTGATGGCACGATCCCAGTCTCCAGAGGCAGAAATCTGCAGGACACTTGGTTCATCTCGGTCCTTCATTCAGCCAGTTGGAAAGAACCAGTGCCTGTGATCACTAAATCCTCTCTAACCCACTCTGTAGCCCAGGCTGGTGATCCTCCTGCCTCAGCCTTCCCAAGTGCTGGGATTACAGGTGCACACAACCATATCCAGCCACAAAGGTTTGCTAGCTCATCTCATTGTATGCTCTTAGCTGCTGCTAAGAAAATTCCTAAAAGAGTCACAAGGGGGTTACAGGACAGTGTAGCCCAGTGAGAGGTGCTTGGTTAGCATGTGAGTGACCCTGGGTCCCAGCACTATGGAAAAATCAATGCTCTGCCTAAAGCTCAGATTTCCCCATCCCTTCTGGTTCACTGGGACAATGTCTGGTGTGGTGGTGCACCTTAAATTCCAGCACTTGGGAAGCAGAGGCAGGTGGGTCTCTGTGAGTTGGAGGCCAGTCTAGTCTACAATTCAAGTCCAGGGCAGTCAGAACTTGTGTCGAACCTTCCCCCACCCCCAAATTAAATTAAAAAAAGGAAAGCGCTAGTTCATCCTGCCTGTGTCTCACCTTCTGTATTATTTTGTCTGCAAGCCAACACTCATTGTGTTTGCTTGCCCAGCTCCTGCCGGGAACATCTGGCCATCTCCCAGTCCTAGACTCTAGGCAGCGCGTCAGGAGTGCTTTTCAAGCTCAGGCTGGTTTGCGTGCTTTTCAGAAGGTTCTGCACACAAATCTCTCACAGCCCTTAAGCCACTGCACCCAAATTGGCTTTCTTGTCATATTCCCAGCCGACCTGCTCAGGGCTTCGGCCTTCACGCTGGTCCCTGAAGGACCAGGGCCTCTTAGCTGTAGCTGTGCGTCTTCCCTCATGTCTTCCTGTGTGTTGTTAGCCATCCCTCAGCCTCCGTCCTTGGCTCCTGAATGCCTATGACTCAGAATTTATATCTCAGTCCAGATCTCTTGCCTTATGAACATGTCTACCTGGATGTGCTACCCGAATATTTAAACCAGAAATCAACAATTTTTCCTCCAAGCCTCTTCTTACAGAGTTTGTAGACCTGGCAACTCCAGCCAATAGAATATATATATTCACACAGCCCCATGTCCCATACTAAAGAACAGTTTTTATTGTTGATTTTATGCTTTAAATACTGGCTTGCAAACTTCCAAGGACTCTCTTGCCTCTGCCTTACATCTCACTGTAGGAACACAGGCATTACAGATATATGCTACCATGCCCTTTTACATAGTTTCTGGGGATTTGAACTCAGGACTTCAGGCTTGTTTGGCAAGCTCTTTTCCCCAACCCCAAGCTCCTAAACATTTTTTTTTTTTTTTTTGGTTTTTCGAGGCAGGGTTTCTCTGTGTAGCCCTGGCTGTCCTGGAACTCACTCTGTAGACCAGGCTGGCCTTGAACTCAGAAATCCGCCTGCCTCTGCCTCCCAAGTGCTGGGATTAAAGGCGTGCGCCACCACCACCCGGCCGCTCCTAAACATTTAAAGGGGAAAACTTTGTTTTGTTTCAAGAAAGAGTAATATAAAACATAAACTGTAGCTGATCTACATACTCAAGATATTTCCTATCTGACTTCTTATAACAAGTCTTGAAGTTCCAGGATAGCCAGGTCTACATAGACCTGTCTCAAACAGCAGCAGCAACAACAGCAACAAAGGACTCTGTAAATCTCTAGACAGCACCTGGGAATCAGAAATAGTACTTAAGAACAGCAGAACTGGGAAGGTGGAAGCAGGAAGTTCACAGGTTAAAGGTCACCCTCAGCTACGAGGTGATTTCAAGGCCAACCTGGAGCCGGGCGGTGGTGGCGCACGCCTTTAATCCCAGCACTTGGGAGGCAGAGGCAGGAGGATTTCTGAGTTCGAGGCCAGCCTGGTCTACAAAGTGAATTCCAGGACAGTCAAGGCTACACAGAGAAACCCTGCCTCGAAAAACCAAAAAAAAAACCAAAAAACAACAAAAAAAAACAAACCAATCAAGGCCAACCTGGGATACACGGAATCCAGTTTCAACAAAAAGAAGGAACACAAAACCCTTAGGGCCTGTGGCACAGTGGCTCAGTGGGAAAAGCCAGAGAGGGTACTAGGACTATCTGATTCCAGAACCCACAGTGGAAGGAGAGAACTGACTTCTAAAAGTTGTCCTCTGACCTCCACGGACACAATATTCTTTCTGTTCCACTTTCACATGAATGCAGAACTGGGAGGATATGTTTGTGGCTCCCACCAGAGAACTCCCACAGGCT
This sequence comes from Tokudaia tokunoshimensis, assembly GCA_036184795.1. Taxonomy (NCBI): domain Eukaryota; kingdom Metazoa; phylum Chordata; class Mammalia; order Rodentia; family Muridae; genus Tokudaia; species Tokudaia tokunoshimensis. The sequence goes on along the minus strand of BTHU01000016.1, from coordinate 87,088,100 downwards.
GACATGGGGCCTCGCCAGGGAAGACTCAGACAGCAAGATGGGTATAGTTGAAAGCTGTCATCAGGAAGTGAAGCCTTTCTATTGTTCTGCTCAGCTCAGGCAGTGTGGGGTTCAAGTAAAGGCTGGTTACTTGTCACAGGTTGGCAGCTGCTGTGGTTACCTGTGTACTCACTAACATCTGAGAGAGAACATCCTACCCCGACCCATCACACACAGAGAACAGAAGGGATTCCCGTCCTGTGCCACTAACTAATCAGCCCAGGTAGCCATGCAGCTTTTACTGCACGTTTTTTTTTTTTTCTCTTAACCTATATGGAAACAGTAACCAAGTATCAAAATATTTCTTTTTTAATCAGGCTGGAGAGACTGCTTTGAGTTCAAAAGCATTTACTGCTGTTGCAGAGGACCAGGGTTTGGCTCCTCTCACCTGCCTTAGGCCACTCTTAATGTCCTGTAACTCTATCTCTGAGGGAGCCAAGACCCTCTTCTGGCATCTGTCTGCACTCCTTACCTGTGGTAAACAGACAAGCAAACAAACTCACAAACACTTAAGAAGTCCTTAGCCAGGCGTGGTGGCACACAACCTTAATAATGCCGTGCTATTAGACGGACTCTCACTATCTAGTGTAGCCTTGACACAGATTTGAAAGACAAGTGGGTTGGTCTTGAACTCAGATTTTCTAGTCTCAGATCCCTGTGTGCTGGGATTAGCACTATGCTGAGCAAATGATTCTAATTATATGAGACAGGATTAAAAAAACAAAACCATGGGGGAATTATGGTAATATAGGGAGAAAAGGCTGGGAAAGGGTGGGGCTGAAAACTGACCTGCCTTTATCACCTGAGAAAGGTTGGAGTCTTCAGACTCCAGGGAGAAGGACCCAAAGCCACAGAGACCATCTACTTCTCCCCAAGGCATCCGCAAAGGCAATAAATACCTTGCTCTCACAAAGGGTCAGATGGTGCTGTTTCTAGAGACACCTCAATCAAGGATGTTAAAGATGATAATTAGGCTGCATTTACTTCAAGCTAAAATGATACATAACCTTAGGTTTTGAGCACTCTCCTCTCTTCCCTAAACCTAAATAGCACCCTTCATAAATCCTCTTTACAACCTGTTTACCAAAATTTCCTTAGCTTTTAACTTTGTTATAAATTACATTCTTTAGACAATGCTAGAGAGAAGGGGGAGCCCTTTGCAACCTTTAGAGGTATAATTCAGAAAGCCACAAGAATACATATCCCCATTGTAAACCCACGTACAGGCCTCTCTTAGAGGCTCACACTTGTCCTGTCCAGTCTTAGTTCCCTCCTTCCCCCATAAATCCAATCTTACTTCATTTTTGGCTCACCTGAAATTAATCTCTTTATGGATGCCACAAATCCCAGGTCTGCCTCACTGGAGGCTTCTAAGAATTCAGGCAGCTGTAGATGCAGCAAGGAGCTGTATCCCTGTCGCCTTGCCAGTGAAAGGTCTGACACAAATATATACATATATATATATATATACATATATTTGCTTTCTCAAGACTGGGGCTCGGGCTGGAGAGATGGCTCAGCGGTTAAGAGCACTGACTGCTCTTCCAGAGGTCTTGAGTTCAAATCCCAGCAACCACATGGTGATTCACAAACATCTGTAACAAGATCTGACTCTCTCTTCTGTAGTGCCTAAAGACAGCTATGGTGTACTTACATATAATAAATAAATAAATCTTTAAAAAATAGACAGGCTCTTTTTTTATTCTGTAGCTCAGCCTGGCCTCAAATTTGTGGTGCTACCCCCAGCTTCTGATGATCACAGGTGAGAGCTACCACTCCTGGCTTCATACCAAAGAGTCTTTGAAGTCTTTGATCAAATTTTTCCCTACAGGTTGAGACTTCTGTTTGTTCTTTTAGAATCAAGGTTGTTTTTACGTTGTTTAAAAAAAAAGATTTATTTTATTTTCACGTGTCTAAGTTTCTGTCTGCTCGTATGTATGCCACATCCTGCTAGACTGTGGCCCTGGGAGGAGGGGAGGGGAGGGAATGAAGAAAAGCCAGACCCAGGGAAGCTGGGCTCAGGTGGGGTTCCTTTACTGCTATGGCCTCAACAAGGAACCTCAGTGTGTTTATTAGATACTACACGGGGATTGGGGCTGTGTGGGGGATTAGCTAGTCTCAGTAGGCGGTCTCTGTAGGCAAGCAGTCAAGTTGTAAACAAACAGGAGGAGGAAGTCACAGTTGCTAGTTTTTGCACACACTGATCCATAAACACTCAAACTCCAACTCCTGAGAAAAGTTGGCCATTTCTCTGACCCTTATGGGTAATGGTTTTGCCAATCTCCCATGGGCCAGTTGGTCTCTGAGTCCTCTATAGGCCCAGACCATGTCAAAATACACATTTACTCAGCTTCCTCTGCTTCCTACACAACCCCAGCATGTGAGCCTAGTGACCTTGGAAGCCACAAAGAGCACCGGATCTCTAGGAACTGGAGTTACAGATAGTTGTGAGCTGGAGATCCTAACCACTGAGCAGCCCAACAAGCAAGTTTCCTAGAGCTGGGTGATTTCCTTATCCTCACCACCCCCATTTTCCAGTCATACCTAGTTTGCAAACCAGGCCCTTCTCATATTCCTTTCCATTCAAGGTTGTAGAATGACCTTGGACTTCTGATCCTTCTGCTTTCAATTCCTGAGTGCTATAAATACCACACCTGGTTTTCTTTTGTTTTGAGAATGACCTCTAGGCTCCTTAAGCTAGGCAAGCCTTCTATCCACAGAGCAATCAACGTCCCTGGACTTTTTCTCACTTCCGTGCACTATCTGACATCATCTGACACCCTACCTGGGTTCTTCTTCTCTGTGTTTTCCCAGGTTTTCAAGGGTAGTTTTCCAAGGATTCTTTGCCTCCCAAGTGTGTAGGATGGCCTAGAATCCCTCTTCTGAATCACACTACAGTATTTTAACAGCCTAAGCTGCATTAATCTCCTTGGTATCTACTGGAGAGTTCCGCAGTGGGCATGGCACCCAGAGAACTGTTTATCTTTCGGGCCCCACCGCAAGTCTCCAAAGCCTCCCATCCTTACAGCTTTCTTTTATTATCTGCAGAGTCCAGGGTGGTGAAGGGCACAAAGTCAACAAGTGATTCTGCCCCCGGTTCTACAATAAATTAAGTCAACTGACATGTCTGATGGCACACATCCATAAATGGAAGAAATCAAATCAAGAAGGTCAGAGACTTTTCCATTAGACTATAGTGCTCAAAATGACAGTAAGGTTTCTAAGTACTAGGCCTTATCAATATGAGGACAGACACTATAGTTTGAATAATTTAACATTCTATTTATGTATAAGATTGGTATTTTAAATTTATAGACTTAAATTTATGCTCACATACATCTAGAATTATTTAATATTAGTGTATTTCTGCTTTGGGGAGTTTTGTTTTGTTTGTGTGATTTTTTTTTAAAAGATTTATTTATTTATTTATTTTATGTATGAACACATTATAGTTGTCTTCAGACACACCAGAAGAGGGCATCAGATCCCATTATAGATGGTTGTGAGCTACCATGTAATTGCTGTGAATTGAACTCAGGACCTCTGGAGGAGCAATCAGTGCTTTTAACCACTGAGCCATCTCTCCAGTCCCTTATTTGTGTTTTTGAGACAGATTTTCTCTTATAGTAACACAGGTTGGCTCCAAACTTTTTTTTTTCTTTTTCCAAAGACAGGGTTTCTCTGTGTACCCTTGGTTGTCCCAGAACGAGGCTAGCCTCAAACTCATAGTGACTCTAAAGTCTTTTTTTTTTTTCTTGGTTTTTCGAGGCAGGGTTTCTCTGTGTAGCCCTGGTTGTCCTGGAACTCACTCTGTAGACCAGGTTGGCCTCGAACTCAGAAATCCTCCCAAGTGCTGGGATTAAAGGCGTGAGCCACCACCGCCCGGCTGACTCCATAAAGTCTTGATCATCTTATCCCTCTCTTCTAAATTCTAGGTTTCAGGAGTATACCACAGTGCCTAGCTCCTGTTAGTATTAGTATTCACATGTTTATTTGGACTGAATGTGTAGTTCAATGATAAGACAAGTGCCTAGCTAGCAGGCTGGAGGTCCTGGGTTCACTCTGCAGCCCTGGGGTTTGGGTGGGGAACAACAACCAAACATTTAAGTTTACTATACATTCATTATCTTAAAAGGAAAAAAGAATAAACCAAAGAGTCTGAGCCATCTTAAGAGTGGAGGAAAGCCAGGTGTGGTGACCCGGCCTGGAAGGGGAGCTGAAGGAGGAGACTGAGTTCAAGGGCTGTAGAGTGAGCTCCTGTCTTAAAAAGCGAATGAACAAGAGACACGGATGGCATTGCCACAACGTCCTTCTTTGTGTGTGAATGACTAAGACTATTTTAAGTGACTGTAGTATTTTAATCATAGTCAAGACACTTAACGATCCAGCCCGTAATTCAGCCGAAGCTCCTGCTTCACAGCGGCTACTTTAAAGGGCCTGCTACTTTTCTGGTTTGGGGAAATGCTAAGTGCGGAAGTGCGGGAGGGTGCTAGGAAAACCAGTGTGAGCAGAGTGAAGAAGGGATGCTCACAGCATGTCACTTGAGTGGGAATGAGAGAGAAAGGTCAGATGCCACAAAGGGGTAAAAACGCTCTAAGCTGGGCTTCTGATCAAGCTTACAAGGCTTTTCTCAAATAAAAAAGTTGGGATCACCAGACAGTGGTGGTGCACGCCTTTAATCCCAGCATTTGGGAGGCAGAGGCAGGCATATGGCAGATCTCTGAGTTCAAGGCCAGCCTGGTCTACAGAGTGAGTTCCAGGACAGCCAGGGCTACACAGAGAAACCTTGTCTTGAAAAACAACAACAACAAAAAAAAAACCAAAAAAAATTATCAGTGCTGGGGATCAAACCCCTATTGTTATACATTTTTAAATTTAATAAGTACTGAGATAAACAGGTCTATAGATTTTTTTTTATTTAAAATCTCAGCCGGGCGGTGGTGGCACACGCCTTTAATCCCAGCACTTGGGAGGCAGAGGCAGGAGGATTTCTGAGTTCGAGGTCAGCCTGGTCTACAGAGTGAGTTCCAGGACAGCCAAGGCTACACAGAGAAACCCTGTCTCGAAAAACCAAAAAAAAAAAAAAAAAAAAAATCTTACAATTTTTGATTTTTTTTTAATTTTTAATTTTTTCCTTTTGGTTTTTTCGAGATTTTTTTTTTAATACAAGATCTCACTACGTGTCCTTAGCTGACCCAGAACTCACTAAGTAGATCAGGCTGCCTCTAACTCCTAAAGCTCTGCCTGCCTCTATTGCCTGGGGGCTGGGATTAAAGGCGGTCCAGGACAACCAGGGCTATACAGAGAAACCCTGCCTTGAAAAATCCAAATATAAACAAAAATATACACTCACCAAAAAAAAAAAAAAAAAAAAAGCGCTATGGTTGGGAGGGGCTGAGAGATGGTTCAGAGGCTAAGAGTACTTGCTGGGGCCACGGAGATGGCTCAGCGGCTAAAGGTGGCTGCTACCGAGCTTCATGTTCTAAATGCTCAGGACCCATAAGGTAGGAGTGAACTGACTCCCATCAATTGTTCTCTGACCTCTACATGCATGCTATGACCCAATCCATCCCCCACATGGACAAACAAATGAACAATATAATAAAATATATATATTTTCAAAACAGATATGACAGTATGAAGACCAGAGGTTGGATGCCATCATCCACATAACAGGCAAAGTATGACCATACATGCCTATAACCCAAGGGCTATAGAGTAAAGACTGGACATCCCTCAGGCTCCTTTTTATTTCATGGCCCTAATTTAGCTATGTAGCTACAGGGTGGTGCTGGAGTGGTTTGCAAATGTTGCCTCTTTTTCTTTCTGAAGTTCTTTTGTTCACCTACAAATAAGGTAGCCTTTCATTACAAAAAGGAAAAAAATGGTTACTGGGGAGAATTAATGATTTCTGCCCCAGGAAGAATATACCAGAATGTATCCGGTCACATTCTTGTGGACTTCCTACAGAAAGAAACTTTTATGTCCCAGCTTTTAAGCAAGGCTGTTTTATCACACAGTTCCTGCTACTGATACATTTTATCATTTATTAGGAGGAATATTTAACTCTAACCCATCCTTAAACAACCCCTCCCCTATAGGGTATGACATCAAGATCAATGCTGTAACTCCCCAATCCAACAAGGACATCTAAATGGAGATACACCAGTCTCTCTCAGTCTTGAGTTTTTTGTATTGGCCTGGCACATGCCAGGCAAGCACTTTACTCCTGGTCCTGCCTTGCTCTTTAGTGGGAGAGTTCTAGCCTTAGCTGCTTTCCGTGCTCTGGTGATGTCTGTCATCCAGGTCTTTCTCACTGCCGAATCATCCTTTTTGGTTGCTTTTTTTTTCTTTTTAAAAAATGATTTATCTATGTGCATTGGCGTTTTGCCTGTACATTAGTCTGTGTGAGGTGTTGAATTGCCTGGAACCTGAGTTACAGATGGTTGTGAGCTGCAATATGGGTACTGGGAATTGAACCCAGGTCCTCTGAAAGAACAGCCAGTACTCTTAACTGCACAACCATCTCTCCTGCCCACCATCCTCCCTTTTTTTGGAGACATTTTCTCTACATATCCTTGGTTGTCCTGGAACTCACTCTGTAGACCAGGCTGTCCTTGAACTCAGAGATCCTTCTGTCCCTGCTTCCTGAGTGGGAGTAAAGGAGTGTTTAGATTTTATTCTTACTCTCAGGAGGTCTTGTAAACCACTCAGTTGCTTAAGGTGTACACCCACCTGTGTGATCTACAGGCATTTTAGGTTCAACCCTAAGTAACGGAATAAACCTCTCCCTGCCTGCCTTAGGTAGGTGGCACTGGCTGGGTTATTCTACATGTTCCCACTCTCTGTCAGCCCATAATATAAAGTTCATGCCCAAATTCTATCTATTTCATGTCTTTCATCTCCTTGATACCCTGGAGAAAAGGGTCCAAACCTCGGGAAACACCTTAATGGTGCTGAACCAGTCCATCCTAACTTAGTAGCCCAAAGCTTCTTCCAGAGATGTGATCTGTATTTGTGTCTCCTAAGGCCATTAACCTGGGGTGGTATGCAGGGCTCCACGGAGACCCCTGCTCACCTTTTCTCAGCCTCCCCTCATACCTCTTCCTGCTCCTTCCCTGCATGCCCATCAGCATCACCAGAAGGTGCCACTCCTATTGTCACAATGCAGTCAGAGCTGAAAGGGATCCCTGCTTCCTATTTCCTTCTCTGGAAAATATGGAGCAGCTCCGCATGGAGTGATTCAGAGCCTACTGTTACATCCTGCATACAATACTGCTTTGTGTTGTTTCTTTAACAATGTTACAGCAGGACGGAGGAGGAGGAGATGGATAAGGAGGTACACGGTGCTTGCTGCCAAGTCTGATGACCCAAGTTTGATTTCCAGGCCCTCATGGTGGAAGGAGAGAACCAATTCTTAAGAACTGGGGTGAGATTAGGGGGAGGGGAGGGAGGGAAAACTGAGGTCAGGATGTAATACATGAGAGAATAAAAAAAATTGTCTTCTGATCTCCATACATAACCCTCTCATATATAAAATGAATAGATACATTTAATAAAAATGATGCAGCAGGAGCTGGGGAAACAGCTCAGTGATAGTCTGCTGAAACTCTGGGCTCAATCCCAAGTACTGGGGGAAATAAGGCAGAGAGAAAAAAAAAAGCAGAGCAAAACCGTACAAAACAAAATTTTAACAAATAAGACATTTCTGTTGAGTGGTGGTGGCACAGACCTTTAGTACCAGCGCCTGGGAGGCAGAGGCAGTGGATCTCTAAGTTAGAGGCCAGCCTGGCCTGCTGGATGAGTTCCAGGACAGTCAGAACTGCACAGAGAATCTGTCTTGGAAAAACCAAAATCAAACAAACAAGATATCAATGTACACAATGTTCACAGATTTAGCACTATAATGAGCTCTGTGCTATGAGAGACCAGAGACTAGATGACCAGGGACTCGCTGAACATGAACCATCACAGACTTACAGTTTTTAGTCTATACAGCTTTTTAAAAGACCAGTGCTCATCAATCATCTCATTTGCAAGGAAGAAAATCTGCCTGCGTTCGACTCACTGATAATACCTAGAAATGGATGTTGGCTGCTGCTGATCCTGTCGAGATGTATTGTCTTCAGTGTCTTGTCATGTATCCAAATGTCCATTTGCTTCTGCTTTCATGACACCCCCCCCCATGTTGGCTGCCATCATTCAGAGCCACTTGGATGGTTGGGATGGAAATACTGGAGCTAATCCTTATTTCCTAAGCTTTCTTCTCACACTTTCCCTGGATAAGGCCATGTTAAGGGGCTCACTGGCAGAGAGGGGGCAGATCTGAATCTGAGAACTAGATGGATAACTAAACAAAGATTAGAGAAAGGGTGTTCTCAGATGAAGACTGGCCAAATGAAGACACAGCTTCCATCAGTTAAAGAGACAACATTCACATCGGGAAAGAATCAAGTTATTATTATTATTGCTATTATTTATTTATTTGTGTGTGAATGTATGTGCAGCTGTGTGTGCAGGTACCCTTGTGCATGCACACAAGTCAGAAGAATGCCTTGGATCCCTGGGAGCTGGAACTTATAGTTAGTAGCAGGATGACAGGCTTGTTAAGTGGTTGGTGGGATAAGAAGACTGGTCCTCAGAACTCTGGCACTAAGTGCTTTTAACTGCTGAGTCGTCTCTCCAACCCTTGAAACTGGATTTTTCCAAGACTTTATTTTATTTTTTTATGTGTACATGTTCATCTGTGTGCGCTACATTATTTTATTTTTTTTTATGTGTACATGTTCATCTGTGTGCGCTACACGTGTATAGGTGCCCTGGGAGGCCAGAGGGGTCAGATACCCTGGGACTGTATTTAACAGGCAGTTGTGATCATTGTGGGTGCTAGGGACTGCCTCGGGCGGTCTCTGAAGTCACTGAGTCACCAATCCAGCCCCAAAGATATTTAATGGAGAGTTTAAAAAACAGGGGCAAGTAAAACAGAGAGGCACTAAAAAGACAGATTTAAAAAGTTGACTAGGCAGGAGGTGGGGGCTGGGGTTCGTTCAGTGGTTAAGAGCACTGGCTACTCTTCCAGAGGACACAGGTTCAATTCCCAGCATCCATCTGGCAGCTCACAACTATCTGCAACTAGTTCTAGGGGATCCAATACCCTCACACAGGTAAATGTGCTGGCAAAACACCAATGCCCATCAATTAAAAATAAGTCATTAAAAACTTAAAAAGGCCGGGCGGTGGTGGCGCACGCCTTTAATCCCAGCACTTGGGAGGCAGAGGCAGGAGGATTTCTGAGTTCGAGGCCAGCCTGGTCTACAAAGTGAGTTCCAGGACAGCCAAGGCTACACAGAGAAACCCTGTCTCGAAAAACCCAAAAAAAAAAACTTAAAAAGAATTGACTGAACATGGTGGCACACACGCCTTTAATCCCAGCACTCTGGAGGCAGAGGCAGGCATATCTCTGTATAGAGAATCTAGGTCAACCAAGGCTACATAAGAAAGATTTGTCCAAAATAAAATTTTTTAATTGAAAAAAAAATATGTTTGTGTCTGTTTATCTACATGTGACTGCAGGTACCAGAGGAGACCAGAGGCTTCCAATACCCCTGGAGCTGGAGTTAAAAGCAGTTGTTAACCACTTACTGTGGGGAGTGGGAACTGAACTCAGGTCCTCTGCAAGAGCAGCAAGCGCTCTTACACCCTGAGCCATCCCTCCAGCCTAAAGAAGGAAAGATATACTCAACAACACGGGTGTTTCTTTGAGAGTCATCAAGTTTTATCTTAGAACAGGGCCTCAATTATGTCATTTAGGCTAGCCTGTAACTCTCCATGTAGACCAGGCTGGCCTTAAACTCACAGAGATCCACTTTCCTCTGCATCGTGAGTGCTGAGATTAAAAGTATGTGCCAGCACACCTGTATTTATATTATTATCATCATCATCATCATCATCATCATTATTGTGGGTGTGAGTGTACCTGAGTCCAGGTGTCTGTGGAGGCCTGTCTGACACGAATGACTGAAGTGAATTCAGGTCCTCTGGAAGAGCAACATAGGCTTTTGAATTCTCTCTTTAGTTCTTCCTCTCCTTCTAATGTGTATGGGGTTTTTGCTTGCACTGCATATATGTTGTATGTACTATGTACATGTCTGGTGTCCACTGAGGCCAAAGGAGGGCATTGGCTTTCCTGGAACTGGAGTTACAGATGGCTGTGACCTGCCATGTAGGTACTGGGAATTGAACCAAGTTCCTCTGAAAGAGCAGCCAGTAATCCTAATCTCTGAGCCAAATTTCCAGCCTTGATGCTTGGTGTAGTGGCTATTCCTGGTTGTCAACTTGATTATGTCTGGAATGAACTACGATCCAGAATTGGAAGGCTCACCTGTGACCCTAATCTGGAGCCTGGGAGATACAAGTTTCTGACCTGGATCTTGGCTTGGAGATCTTGAGGCATAGTGGCTATGAATTACAGAAGGTTAAGACAGGGAGATCTCAAGGTCTAGAGTTCATGGTCTCCCTGACCCCCAAGCAAGACCCAGATCCAGGCCTGGTGGCGCACACCTTTAATCTGGGCCATACCTTCTGTTGGAGACCTACATAAGGACATTGGAAGAATGAAGATTCGCTCTCTCTTCTTCTCCTGCTTGCCTTGTGGGACTGAGCAACTGCTAGATCCTTGGACTTCCATTCATAGCTGCTGCTGACCATTGTTGGGGAGTTGGACTACAGACTGTAAGTCATCAACAAATTCTCTTACTATATAGAGACTACCCATATGTTCTGTGACTCTAGAGAACCCTGACTAATAGACTTGGCTTTAAAAAATATTATTTTGTGCTAGAGAGATGGCTCAGTAGTTAAAAGCACTTACTACTCTTCCAGAGGTCCTGAGTTCAAATCCCAGTAACCACATGGTGGCTCACAACCATCTGTAATGAGATCTGATGCTCTCTTCTGGTGTGTCTGAAGACAGCTACAGTGTATTTATATATAATAAACTAGTAAATCTTTAAAAAAAATGTTTTGAGGTAAGGTCTTGCTATGTAGCACAAGCTGGCTTCCAACTCACTGCATAATCTTAATCTGTCCTCAGACCTGTAATGCTCCTGTCTCAGCTTCCTGAATGCTGCTAAGACCTTTTGTTTATTTGCCAAACATTTTTCACACTAATAAATTAATTAATTAATGTTGTGTACATGTGACGTCATGCAGATGTGGAGGTCAGAGGACAACTTGTAGGAGCTGATTCTCTCCTTCCATCAAGTGGGTCCTCAGGAGTCTAGCTCAGGTGGACAGGCATGGTGACAAGAGACAATATTCACATTGGGAAAGACCCGCATTAATTTTCTCTCAATTTATTTGTGTGTCAGTGTATGTGCAGCTGTCTGTGTGGGTGCCCTTGTGCATGCACAGAAGTCAAAAGATGTTGAGCCTCTGGGAGATGGAATTTATAGTTGCTCTTTACTTGCTGAGCCATCTTGCTGGCCTAATTCCCTGACAATCCTCAAGGCATATGGGAAGACTGGCATGTCCACCTGGATCCAGTATGTCCCCGGGCTTCACTCATCTGCCTCCACTTCCGTCCCCCACAAGGGCTACTCGGCAACGTTATGCTCCCATGTTACTTCCTGCTCATCTTCCCATTCTCCATTTCTTTGTCCAAAACAATGACTACATATTTGATCTGAGCCAAAGGGGGGAAAAAGGTCATTTGGTCCCAGAAGAGTGGTACTGAATATATAAAATATCATAGGATAATCAATTGGAAATCCAAACTCACTAAATTTTGAACGAAATCGGGGACTACAAGGGTTTACATTAGTTACATTGTATTTGAGACACTACAAAAGCCTTGGTGCTTAGGGCCACTGGCCTAAAGAGACAAGCTCAATCCTGTTGGGTCTTGACCGGTTTAACGTCAGAGCAGTGCTGTGGCCTGCCTTCGGCACTCCCGGATCCAGAGGTACAGCTGATAACATCGGAAAATCAGCCCTTGCAGTTTGTGGTCCTCCGTCTCAGGCCTCTATCTCTGATTGCAGAAGCATATTCCTTAAGCACTGGGGAGCCTAAAAGCCATGGGGGAGTACCACAGTGAAACTGAGGGGGCTGGGAAAGTAACAAAGTTCTTGCTTAGCAAGGATGAGGGTTTTCTGGGTGGGGGATGGGGCATGGGGTTGAAGGTGAGGGTTAATCCCTGTCACCACACAGTAACTGAGGTTGAAAGGTTGACTATCTTGGTTCATGCAGAACTAACAATGCAGTTTCTGGGAGGCCCTGGGTCACGTATGCGCATCCTTTCCATTGTTATTGCAGTGGTTTGTAGGTAGACAGGAGCCGGAAAGGGCAGTGAGTGGAATGAATTTTGGATAGAACAAGAAAATAATGTTTGGTTGGAACAGAGACATTGTCGACTATTAGACCAGTTCTCAGTGGGAGGTGGACCAGATGGGGTCAATGACCTCAGAAACAAAGCTGAGCTGGGGCTCCCCCCTCCCCCAACAGGAGCTCCCCTGAGCAGCACTGCTTGGTCAGCATGATCTCATTGCTCAGGGCAAGTTGCTCTCTACTGGGGGACTGCAGGTACCAAAGGAGCAAACTTTCAACCCCTGTTCTAGGGAAGTGCAGACAAGGTTCCAGTAAGCCTCTGGTCACAGTTTCATCTACCTACCGGCTTGTTTTATGTCTGCTTCTATTTAGACACCGCTTAGAATACAGACTGTTGACTCAATGTTAGTTTTTGCAGGTCCTGGTGGCCCAGGGTAATCCCAGCACGTGGGAAGTGGCGATAAGAAAGTTCTAGGCCAGCAGGGAGCCACGGGAAAACTCAGCCTCACAAACAAACAAACAAATCACTTTCACTTTTATTTTTATTTTATTTTTTTTTTTTTTTTGGTTTTTTCGAGACAGGGTTTCTCTGTGTAGCCCTGGCTGTCCTGGAACTCACTTTGTAGACCAGGCTGGCCTTGAACTCAGAAATCCTCCTGCCTCTGCCTCCCAAGTGCTGGGATTAAAGGCGTGCGCCACCACCGCCCGGCTAACAAATCACTTTCAAACAAACAGAAAATTCAAACAAACAAAATCCAATTGCTAGCCAAGCAACAATTCACACCCCAACGCAGCTTTTCTGGAGCGCCCTACGGCACATCAGTCTCACTCGCTCCCTCTGTGGCTTACTCATGCAGCTAGGCTGGCTGACTATCAGACTGAAGATTGGCCTGTCCATCCTCATCCCAGTTCTGGGATGTGTATCTCTGAGTCCCGCTTTTAAGTGGGTGCTGGGGATACAAGCTCAGGCTCTCACTTGTATAGCAAGCCCTTTACCCATTAGCTATTGTCTTAACTCCTGGTCTTTGTTTTTTCCAGTCTGTGTAGCCTTGGCTGTCCTGGAACTAGCTTTGTAGACCAGGCTGGCCTTGAACTCACAAGAGATCCATTTGCCTCTGCCTCTCAAGTGCTGGCAGCTGTATGCAAGTATTTCCAGGTGGAAGGTAAATTTGGGAACTGTTTACGCAAATATTCCTTCTGCTTTCTTGCTTTTAGAATTCCTTTCACTTCCAGTCTCAAATACTGCTGGTTTTAAACCTGGAGAGTCCTAGATACACAATCTCCAAACCACGGGCGATGAGCACCCGCCCCCGGGGTGGGTGGGGAGGTGGTGGGGATGATTTCATTCAGATTTATCCTGCCCTGTATGCTGATGCAACACAGTTGTTGCTCTCAAGGAATGGATCTTGGGTGCTGCCTTGTTCAGCAGTACAGTATATGAAGGTACAAGTACAGGAAGGGCCACAGGTCTTGCAGTAAGGCATGATAAGTGGTGAGGTCACTGAACACCTCACTTTGAAAATGTGGTAGTTTGAATGGAATGGACTCCGCAGGCTCCCAGGTATGAATACTTAACTTTCCAGTTACTGGAACTGCTAAGACAGTGGCTTCAAACTGTGGGTCTCAACCCCTGGAAGGTTGTCAAGTGACCCTTTTGAATATCAGATATCCTGGGTATCAGATATTACATTATGATTCATAACTGTAGCACAGTTACAGCTATGAAGTAGCAATAAAGATAATTTCATGAAGAACTGTATTAAAGGGTCTCAGCGTTAGGAAGGTTGAGAGCCACCGTGCTAGGAAGTGATTAGACCACATGACCTTATTGGAGGTGGTGAGTCACTGGGGGCGGGCTGTGAGGGTTCAAAGGACCAGAGTCATTCCTATTAGCGCCTGCTCTCTGCCTAAGTAGTGTTCGTGGTTCCAGATGTGAACGCAGTTGTTCCTGCTGCCATGCCGTCAACCCTCTGGAAGTGTAAGTCCAATGAACAAACTTCTTTTATAAGTTGCCTTAGTCATGGTTTATCACAGCAACAGAAAAGTAACTTAAGTTTTTCATGGTTTTTATTTGTTTTGCTTTGAGGGAGTAGGAATCTAGTGGGTCTTGGGACCACACCCACTGTGACTTACTGGACTTTTTAAACCTTGTCTTGCGTGCCCTTATTTATAGCCAAACTTGAAATGGTCTGTTTCCGGGCACCTATCTTTGGATTTTTTTTTTAAGATTTATTTATTATTATATGTAAGTACACTGTAGCTGTCTTCAGACACACCAGAAGAGGGTGTTGGATCTCATTACGGATGGTTGTGAGCCACCATGTGGTTGCTGGGATTTGAACTCAGAACCTTTGGAAGAGCAATCAGTGATCTTAACCACTGAGCCGTCTCACCAGCCCTGGATTTTTTTTTTTTAAAGCCAATTTAAATTCTATTAAAAGAAATTTAAATCCAACTTTAAAAATTTAAGTCCAATTTAGAAAAAATTATTAAAGTATTTTTGAGTGTGTATGTATGTGCTTGCTGGCATGTGTGTGCCACACCCGGTTGTATGGAGGTCTGAAGATTATCTTGGTTCTCTCTTGCTTCTTTGTTTTGAGGCATGATTTCTCTTTGATTGTAGCCAATGTCAGCTTTGGAGTGATTCGCCGGCCTTTGCCTTCCATTTCCCTGTAGGAGTGCTTGGGTTACAGATGTGTGGCATTGTAACTGGCTTTTTACATGGCTTCCTCAGACCGTATTCAGTTTGGGGGGACTTTGCCCTCTCAGCTATCTGTCCAGCCTGAGGTGACACAGGCACCCCCTTGTTTTGCAGCTAAGATGGTTTCCCCCTGGTTCTGCAAGGGATAGTTGGTTTGCTGCTCCAGCCGTGGCTCATCAGATGAGGGTGGCCATTTCCCCTTGCCTCCCGACCCCAAAGGTTTTCTCTGTGTAGTCCTGAAACTGGATCTGTAGACAAGGCTGGCCTCACACTCAAAGATCTGCCTGCCTCTGCCTGCTGGGATGAAAGGCGTGGCCCACTTTTCTCATTACCTTTCTGGTGTAGGCATCTGACTAACAAGTCTAAGGTCTGGGTTCATGCTGCAGGAACCTCAGAAGTACACCTATCTGCAACACCAGAGAACGGTTCACAAACTGCCGACTCATCTAATCCAACTAGAATCTACTTCTAATTCTTGATTTCCCCCGACTCTGCGCTTCCTCCAGTCCTTCAGCTTTGGTTTCGTCATCTAGGGCTCCATGTCTGCTTTCTTGCTTTCCCAGCCCCCATCTAGGTAAAGTCCTTCCCATCACCTGGCTGCCTCATAGCAGGGCTCACCACTGTCTGGCTCATGTCTTTGCGGCACAGAGCACCTGGCTGTTTCTGTCGACCTACTGGACTGCAAGCTTCCTGGGGGAAGGAACTTTGGACCCAGTGGCAATGCAGCAAGCATCGCAAGGAAACTTTCTGTCTTGCCTCAAATCGGGAGGGTTTCCATCTTTATTTTTTTTTTTTAAATTTTCTTCTACCCCCACCCCCCACCCTCCTTATTCAACCCCATTTCCTTTCTTGTTGGTTTAGTTTTTGAGATAGGATCTCCTATACCTAAATTGGTGTTGACTTTGCTATGTAGCTGAAGATGACTTTGAAATTTGGATCCTCTTGTCTCTGCCTCCAGAGTGCTGGGATTAAAGCATGTGCCATCATGCCCACCTTTAGAAGGTGCTGGGGACTGAACTCAGGGCTCTGCACATATCAGGAAAACATTCTACCAACTTAGTTTCATCTGCAGGCCCATAACTGCTTCCTTCTCCCTGATCTTCCTTTCCTTCTTTCTAAGATAGAGTGCTGCTGTGTTGCCCAGGTTGGTCTCAAAACTCCTGGGCTCAAGGGAAACTCCTGTTCAGTCTTCTGTATAATAGTGTCTTCCTATATGCCTGATTCAGGTTCATCTGCTTTTTTGTTTTGTTTTATTTTATTTGTTTTTGTTGCTTTGTTTGTTTGTTTATTCCAGTGGGGAAAAACTTCATCATGTAGTCCCACTTTTTCTTTAAGGCATGTTTATACTACTTAGCTCCTGGAGCAAGCATGCTTAGTTTTTCTGGGCCTCCTTAACTGGTGGGGTTACAGGTGTGTGGCACCACTCCTGGTTGGTTTGTGCTTGGGCCAGAGGTCCTGCTGTTTCTTCTTTCACCTCCCAAGTGCTGGCCAGAGGCTTGTGTTACTAGCCCACCACCAACTCTGGCTGATGTAGTTTTGAAATGGCCAGGGCTGCTTCCAATGCAAGGAATTGGATTCCTGAACTTGAGGAAAAAAAGAGAGAAAAGACTCAAATCTTTTGTTGTTGTTCTTAGCCTGGCAATGGCGGTGCCCCTTTAGCCCGGTCACTTGGGAGGCAGCGGCAGGCAGATTTTTTGAGTTTGAAGTCTGTAGAGTAGGCTGGCCTCAGATTAGCCTGCATCTGCCTCTCCACCATCAACCACCACAGGCAAAAAACAAAACAAAAAACCTTATCAGCCCAAATGCAAATAACTTCTCACAAAGCACATCCCTCCCCAAATCCTGGAGACTAAATATGGTTGAGAATGCCATCATTCACAGATGTGATGGACTAGTCATAGGAAAGCTAAAATCATCCTCAGGTAAAGAGGGAAATTTACTAGCAACACAAGTTGGCTTTGGGGAGCTGGGGTTTGGTTCAGTGGTAGTGTGTCTGCGGAACTCCTGGAATCTGTGCTACCCACCATTGCTAATTATCAGAAACAGTGGACACACAATTTAGAGAAGCAATTACCAGTTATAAAATTAACTGGAAAAAAAAACCAGTTAGAAGCCTAAGAAAATAAATGTCTGATTTTGACATTACCACCTAGTAAAATTATGTACCTAGAAAAGTCACAAAGGAAGGTTAGACACAATATTAACAAGAAAGTTCATTGGCACACTCACTGCGATACCAGTGAAAATGTCACATGGTATTTTTGTGGAGGCCTAAACTGATTTTGACAGTAAAGGAGGAAAAGAAAGCTACTGAAGGATGACTGAGTCGTTCTTCCAGTTCTGTTCACGGAAAAGGTGATGCTGGTTCCTTTGGTATTTCCTGCTCTGCAGTCCAAAGAGCATTTCGGAGTCTCTACTCCTGAAGAGCCCGAGGGAAGGAGATTCCAGGGTCACAGGACTGGGGAAGAAACACTTCGGTTTCAGTCTCCTCTTTTTTTTTGGTTTTTCGAGACAGGGTTTCTCTGTGTAGCCCTGGCAGTCCTGGAACTCACTCTGTAGACCAGGCTGGCCTCGAACTCTTTTTAAAGGTTTTCTTTTTTTTTTTTCTTATTTTGGTTTTTCGAGACAGGGTTTCTCTGTATAGCCTGGCTGTCCTGGAACTCACTCTGTAGACCAGGCTGGCCTCGAACTCAGAAATCCGCCTGCCTCTGCCTCCCAAGTGCTGGGATTAAAGGCGTGCGCCACCACCGCCCGGCTAAATTTAGGTTTCAGTTTTTTTTTTTTTTTGGTTTTTCGAGACAGGGTTTCTCTGTGTAGCCCTGGCTGGCCTGGAACTCACTCTGTAGACCAGGCTGGCCTCGAACTCAGAAATCCTCCTGTCTCTGCCTCCCAAGTGCTGGGATTAAAGGCGTGCGCCACCACCGCCCGGCCAATTATTCTTTTTTTAAAAAATATTATTATTATATGCAAGTATGTAAGTACACTGTAGCTGTCTTCAGACACTCCAGAAGAGGGCGTCAGATCTCATTATGGATGGTTGTGAGCCACCATGTTGTTTCTGGGATTTGAACTCAGGACCTTTGGAAGAGCAGTGAGTGCTCTTAACTGCTAAGCCATCTCACCAGCCCCCAATTCAATTATTCTTTTAAAAAAAAAAGTCACTTTTTTTTCCAGGATGGAATGCCACTGTCATAGCAAAGAATATTTTAGCTATGCACTCAGCCTCAGTGATCTTCTAAATCTACTGACCTTAGTATGCTGATGAAGCAACTGGGGCCCAGATAAATTAAGAGCCTGGCCCCAGGTCAAGAGCTTGCACGACAGTAGGAGGACTCAAAGGAGCCATGACTCAATGACTCCTAATTAAGTGTTCTACTGGCCCACATAATTATGCAGCCGATCTGTGGTAAGGTGGGGTGAGACCAGATTGAGTAGGTGTTCACAGGTGCCGAGTGATGCAGCAGAGGATGCTGGGGAGGTCTGAGCAGGGGTTATGGAGTTCTGAAGTGAGGATGGAGGAGCGTCTCTCAGTGACCGAGCGATTACACGGCAAAGCACGGAACACTTACTTTTGAGAGTTTAGTTGCTTTGGTTGGACCATGTCATCTCTCTTTCTCCCCAAAGTGCCCTATGCCACTTAAAAGGAATTTAAAATTTCTGATTAAAAGCCATTTCACAACTCTAATGAGGCACATCCTGGAGTGTCACAGGGTTGGGAACCATTTTTCTAAAGTGTGTCAGCCATGAGGAATAGAAGAATAATGCCATTTATTATTATAAACACCTGACCCAACCCGTGGGCTAGGAAAGGGTGCGTTTATTGCAGCTGCTGGTGTCAGGAAGAGCAGGGGAAGATGTGAAGGACTTCAGCGGGTAAAACTGACAGGTACTCCATGAGGGATGGAGCAGAGCCGGGCTTACTGTTCTCAGTCATAGAGAAGAAGGGAAGCCGGGCGGTGGTGGCGCACGCCTTTAATCCTAGCACTTGGGAGGCAGAGGCAGGCGGATTTCTGAGTTCGAGGCCAGCCTGGTCTACAGAGCGAGTTCCAGGACAGCCAGGGCTATACAGAGAAACCCTGTCTCGAAAAACCAAAAAAAAAAAAAAAAAAAAAAGAGAAGATGGGAAAAGGGCTAAGAGGGTCAGACAAAAAGCAGAGAGGAGGCCGGGCAAGTTACAGACAGCAGGGCGGAGGACAAGAGAGCACAGTTGAGTTTGGACAGTAGTCTGCAGGTGGGGGAAACACTGGGGCTGGGGCTGCTAAGCCAGTGGGTAAAATGGATATTGGAACTAGGGCATAAGCAGGCTTCCCATGGGGATGAGGGAAAAGGAGTCGGCAACAGCAGATTAGCTTCCTGCTCAGCTCTCTTCCACCTGCAGAGGTGGCTCCTAGAGACTGTGTGTAAGAGGGTGGAGTCAGAACAGCAGGATTCTCGGATTCCTGGGTCCTCTCAGAATAACGGCAGATACCAACCAAGTTGACGGGTCTATCTACCTCCCCAAATATATAATCTACTGCTTATTTAATATTACTTCAATTTACCAGAGAAATCCCTTATTTGGGGTGAAATTGAGCTAGTCAGTGAATCCCACCACACCCCACTCCTATTAGTGAAGCTCACAGCTACTAACCACACCCCCAGCTCTTGCCTTATTTTCTACCTGTCTCACATTCAACAAAGCAGAAAGAACAACCTTTTAGTTTCTTTCTTTTTGGCCTGAGTATTGAAACATGTAGCCTAGGCTGGCCTAAAACTATGTTGTTGCCAAGAGAGCCCTGAACTTCGGATCCTCCACCTCTATCTCCTTTGGTGTGTTAGGCATCAAACCCGGGCTTTGTGCAAGCTAGGTAAGCATGCTATCAATCCAACTAAATCCCTAGATCTTCAGGTTTCACAGTTCGCAGTAGGATTTAGTAAAATAGATGAAGGAGACTACATTCCTCCGGAATCTTCCCTTTTCCATGTGTTGGAGGGACCAGTACATATTGGTACTCCTGAAAGGATCGCTTATATTATTAGTTTAGTCTGCCACCTCTCATTTACTTAGTACAAGGTTAGTGTTTCTAAAACTTTCTACATTAAACTTAAGTCACTGGCTTTGGCTACCTTCCGCTTGAGAATAAAGATATGCTGTGTAGACCAGGCTGCTTTTACTTCCTGAGTGCTATGATTAAAGGTGTATGCCACCACCACCAGGCTTTTATGTTTTTTTTTAAAAAATGGGCTCAGTGATTTTAAGAATGCATGTTGCTCTTCTGGAGGACCTGAGTTTGGTTTCCAGCATCCGTGTCAGGTGGCTCATAATCACCTGTAATTCCAGACACCATACCCACATACAACTATACTTAATAATCCCAGCAGGGAAACAGAGGCAGATGGATCTCTACAAGTCTACATAGTGAGTTCCAGATCAGCCAGAACTACATAAGAGAGATCTTGTCTCACCCTTACCCAATCCACCCCCTCTTTCTATTTATGTGTATGACTGTGTCCACATGCATATATATGCATCATGGCTATACCTATTGTTTGAGGAGGTCACAAGAAGGCATCAGATCCCCTGAAATTGAAGTCACAGAAGGTTGTCAGCCAAGAAGTGGGTGCAGGACAGAACCCTGGTCCTCTGCAAGATCAGACCATTTTTCTAGCCCTTGAAGGGGGAGATTTTAGAAAACAAATACAAAACAAAACAGAATTTTTGTATGAATTTGAGTGTTGGAGAGGATGAGCTACACCTTCAGTTCCAGAAGACAAAATATTTTTAACAGTATTAGCCTCAACCACACGATTTCCTAGGCTTTCTTTGTAGTCACAGATTTTTAAGTATCTATACTGTAAACTGATATATGCACTGGGCATTATACTAAGTGAGAGGCTGGAGCAGGAGGATCTTGAATTGAAAGCCAGTCTGGGATAAGTAGTGAGACTTTAAAAAAAAAAGTTAAGTTTATAACACTAACTTTATTGTTCCTAGTAGACTGTTTCATGAAAGGAAGTGGTTGTCACTGATATTTCCCTAGTTTCTGGAATAGTACCTGGAATATATAAGGTGTTGGATGAATGGGACACTCTTTGGAGGCAGGAATCCTACATTTCTTTGTCTCTATAAGTAAGTGCTAAGTTGTTGATTAAGGAAAATCTCTGTATTCAGAAAAACAATTGAGACTTTCTTAGATGCCACATATAAAAATACCCCTGGCTTAAGTAATATTTAAGATGTGTTTCTAGCCAGATATATAGGCAGGCAAAAATATCAATGCACATAAAATATAAATAAGTCATTAAAAATTCAATAGATACAATATTAAAACTGGAATGAAAATAAATGGGTGAATCTTTGTTTTAAAAAAAATACATTGGTTACCTGTGGTCATGGTAACCCTAGCACTCAGAGGTAGAGGTAGGAATTTCTGTGAATTCAAGGCTGAATCTAATGTAGTCACTTCTTACCCCACCTCTCCAAAAGAACAATGTCTTAATTTTTCTAAGCCTTAGGATTATCATAATAAAGGCCAGATTCGTGATCAGAACTACAATGGCCTGGAGCTGTGTTGGGAAAAGTTGTCTTATATTTATTGTAAATTTAAGATTGCATTTATTTGTGCATATTTATGTGTGTATACCATATATAGTACATGTAAAAGTCAGAAGGTAGTAACTTTGGGGAGCTGGTCCTGTCCTTTAATCTTGCGGGTCCAGGGGGTTGAACTCAGGTCAATAGGTTCAGCAGGAAATATTCTTCACCACTGATCCATCTTGGTCTTGCTGTGTAGGCAGAGTTGGGCCTCAAGTATACTACATGGCCCCCAAAAGACCTTATAGTCGACATCCTCCCTCCTCAGCCTCCCTAGTGCTGGTATCACAGGGATATGTTATCTTTTTGGTTGGTTTTTCAAGACAGAGTTTTTCTCTGTGTAACCTTGACTGTCCTGGAACTCTGTCTGTAGACCAGGCTAGCCTCAGAGATCCACCTGCCTCTGCCTCCCAAGTCTTGGAATTAAAGGTGAGTGCTACCACAGCTGGTGACAGGGATGTGCTTTATAGTATCAAGTTGTTTGTTGACAATGCCTCTGTAAAAAGAAAAGTATAAACCAGGTATGGTTAGTGAATGCCTCCAGTTCTGGCACTAAGACATAAACAAGTCTGAAGCCAGCTTGGGTTAGAGGACTTTGAGGACAGCACATGCTAGGTGTAGAGGTAGTGGTGCAAGGGCTATTTGGAGTGGTGTGTGTGTGTGTGTGTGTGTGTGCGCGCGCGCGCGCGCGCCCCCCCTCCCCCCCGCGCGTGCACAGGCATGCACATGAAGGTCAGGTGACAGCTTATGGTAGTCCATTCTTTTTTCATCATGTGGGTTTCATGGATCAAACCCAGGTTTGATGGCAAGTACCCTTCCCTCCTGAGACATCTTGCCAGCACAAGATGTTTTTTGTATTTTTTTGGGTTTTTAGAGACAGGGTTTCTCTACATAGCCCTGTCTATCCTGGAACTTTATATGGTCTTGCTTCCTTGTACTGGGATTACACAATATGTGCCACTCACTACACCTGCAGAACTAAGCCCTCCCCCTCACTGAATTTCTCTGTAGACTAGGCTGGCCTCAAACTCACAGACATTCATCTGCCTCTGCTTCCTGAGATTAAAGGCCTGCACCACCAAAAAGCTTTGATATGGGCTAAACTGGACGTCAACAGAGAACAGACACATCAAGAGAAAGAGCAGTCTATTCTATAGAGTAGGTTTGGCTTTTTCCAGAGAGTGGACTATAGAACACAGATTTTAGTTTTTTAAATACTTAAGCCAGGCCACCTCTTACTAGGTATTCGGTTTCCTGTACTTAGAAAAAATCCTGTATATTAGTATACTATATTTCAAGTATATTACACATAGTATATTTCAAGACTAAAAATTATTTTTTCTTACAACAAATTTATTTTGAAAAGAGGTCAATGTAATCAGATTTGAACTGAACTTTTACTTGCAGAGCTGTAGTGTACTTAATAAAGAAAATGGATTAGGGCCTGGAGAGATGGCTCAGGGGTTAAGAGCACTGACTGCTCTTCCAGAGGTCCTGAGTTCAATTCCCAGCAACCACATGGTGGCTCACAACCATCTGTAACGGGATCTGATGCTCTCTTCTGGTGTGTCTGAAGAGAGCAATGGTATACTCATATATATATAAAATAAATAAATCTTTTAAAAAAGAAAAGAAAATGGATTAGATCTTGAGAAGGATTTAACATGCAAATGAATGATAAAGAGAATAAAGTCTCAAATAACAGTTCTTTTAATTTTTGAGACAGGCCTCATCACGTATCCCTAGCTGGCCTGTAACTCCCTGTGTAGACTAGACTGGCCTTGATCTCAAGATCCTCCTGCCTCTGCTTCTCCAGTTCTGCAATTAAAGGTCTGTGCCACCTTTCCTAGTTTAAAGAGCAATTGTTGATCTGTTAGAAAAAAAATCCTTTTTTAAAAAAGGAATGCCAGGCATTGTATTTCATGTTTATTAATCTCAGAGCTTGGGAGGCAGAGGCAGGATGGTAAGGATCCTGGGCTACAGTATGCCCTGTCTTTAAAAAAATGAAATCAAAAGAATATTGATGGAAGTTTTCTCAAACCAAACCAAACTAAACCAAAACAAAAACACCAACCCCCTCCCCAACTCCCCCCAAACCAACCAAACAAAAAACAATCTGATCAAAACCAAAACCAAAACCAAACCCACTTCACATACAAAAACCAAACCAAACCTTCACCATCCTAATTGTCAAAAATTTTAGCCTGGCAGTGGTGGCGAATGCTTTTAATCCCAGCAGAGGCAGTAGGATTTCTGAGTTCGAGGCCAGACTGGTCTCCAGAGTGAGTTCCAGGACAGCCAGGGCTACAAAGAGAAACCCTGACTCAACAAAACAAAACAAAACAAAACAGAAAAAAAAACCAAACAAAACACCCAATTTTTATTTTTATTTTTATTTTTTTTTGGTTTTTCGAGACAGGGTTTCTCTGTATAGCCTTGGCTATCCTGGAACTCACTCTGTAGACCAGGCTGGCCTCGAACTCAGAAATCCACCTGCCTCTGCCTCCCAAGTGCTGGGATTAAAGGCATGGGCCACCACCGCCCGGCTACACCCAATTTTTTAAAAAAGAGTTTAAAAATAAAAAAATGGACAGAGTATTACATTTACAGTTTTTCTAGGTCTTAAATAAAGAGTAAATGCACACATTATTACTGTTTCACAGATAAAAGAAATTAGTTTGTTACTCTTTTTGTTTAAGGGCTCCAGGAAAAACAGATGGGATAATCAATGCCTAGACCCAAACAAACACAAGGTTTTAAACTTAACTTTATAGGAATTTGGTCTACTTCAAATATGGGGTGCATGAACAGTTTAACGACCAGGATAAGCTTGGCCGGGAAGCTGCTATGTATGTGTTCAGCGGACGCAGAGCTCCACCAGTGCATTTCATGGGCACAATACATCATCTAAAGCCCACCCCTGACAACCAAAACACTTGGAGGAAAAAAAAAAAAAGAGGCCCCCAGGGTTACTTTACTCCAGCGATAACATAATCCTGCTTCTTATTGTTGTGGAGCAGATGTCATGGGTGGGGCTGATGGGCAGGGCAGCTGAAACATTTTTTTGTATCCCCCGCCCCACAATGGGATAGAAGAGGCTCCAGCAAGGTAAGGGAAGACCTTTCAGTCAGCCGTTCCTTCTAAAAAGAGGCGTTTTGGTGTGGCAATTGTGAAGGTCTTGGCGAGGTTCTTGGGGAAAAGAAAATGCTACGGGATTAAGTTCTACCCTGGTAGAGACCGTCCCTTTCTCCCCCTGCCGGCTCCTCCTTGGGACACTTAGCTGAGTCTTTCTTTCCCTCCTTCCCACGCTGAGGTGAGGCGGCACGCAAGCAGGGACGCCAGTTTTTCTTCGGCGCGCGGAGCGAACGCAGCGGGTAGAAAGCCGGGAGGCAGGAAGGGGAGCGGACGGCATTTGTGGGGAGGCAAGGAAGGCTCGCCAGGGACAAGCCCGCCTTGGGGGAGAAAACGGACTCTCGGGTCGCCGAGCAGAGGTGACGAGGGAAGATCTCTGGCTGTGAGCTGAGACGCGGCGCTTCCGGCAGGCCACCGTGGCTGTTTGCCTGGAGCGGCCCCCATCGGGCGGCCCTGCAGGGCGGGGAAGGGGTCAGTAGAGGCAGGAAACCGTGGCTCGCACTTGCCTGAGTCCGGGTGATCAACAACTGGTAATAGTCTTTGCTCGGTGCCGGGCCTTGTCCTACAATTTCAAACAGAGTGTCCGGCAGCCACGACGCCATCTTGGGACGCCACCGCCGTCGCTAAGACAACCAGGAAGGGGCGGGGCCTGACCGGGGTCAGGGGTCTGCAGCCTCACTTTAAAGCGAAGTCCGCTTTTGAGTTGTCAGTGGGGGGTTTTAACTTGGGGTGATGGTTTCCTTTACCAGGGGTCACAAGGAACCCTGCTTTGTGAAATTTCTACAGGCAGGTCCTGGGTGACCCGAAGTGGAATTTAGTTCCTGCTAGCGCGGAGGGGCGGGGGTGACCCCAGCGGAGGGATACGAAGTGGAGTGCCACAGTTCCCTTCCTGGTCCCTCGAAGGGGTCGGAAGGAGACCGGAGGCTGCTCGTCGACTCGAGTTGAACGTTGCAGAGGGAGGGGCGATAGGATGGGTTGTAAATAGGTGGCGGGGCCGGCCCCGCGGAGGATCCCGTAGGCCGAAGCCTCAGGACAAAGTAGTCCCCGGCTGGAGTGCAGCGAGCGGGGAGGGAGGCGGAGCGGGCGGAGGCGCACGGCGGCGCGGTGCTGCGGCTCAGCTGATAATTGAAGGGACGACAAGCCGCCGCCGTCGCCGCCGCTGGGGGGGGTGGGGGGAGCCAGTGGAAGTTGCCGTCGCGCCACCGAGTCCGGACCGGAGACTTTGGGGCCTAACTAGGTAATTGGGACGCCGTTCCGAGCGGCGGGGTCGGGCTTTTGGGGAGAGGGGACTGACGAGGACTGGGAAGCTAGAGCCAAAAGTATCAGGCAGCGCGCCCGTGTCATCGTAGAGACCGAGCTCTCGACCCCACTTGCTGGTGGCGGCGGGGCCGTGGAAGGAGCCAGCCCGAGCTCTGACGAGTGAGGCGCTCGAGCGAGCCCGCGGCCTGAGGAGCCGGGGCCGACCGGCTTGGCGGGGGGAGGGGGCTCTGAGTCCCTGCTCTGGCCTCCAGCGATGAGGAAGGCCCTAGGCGGAACCTGGGTAGGGCGTGGGGGTCTGGGGGAGCCCAGCGGGGGCCCGGAGGGGACCGGAAATGGTCTCTGGAGCCTGGAGGGTGTCTAGGAAGAGAGAAAGTGGGGGGCCGGAAGTGCAGGTGGGGGGGCGTGAAGACGGCAAGGGTTCCCCGGAAATGGGACGGGGGGCCCGGAAACGGGGAAAGGGAGGCGCTGAGCTGTGGACGGCCCGGAAATGGAAACTAGGGAGCAGCTCGAGTGACAACTGTTGTGAGGCGAGGGTCTGAGGAGGGAGAGGCGGGAGTGACTTTGGGCCGCGGTGAGGGTCTTCCTGCTGAGGGGGACGGTTGGGGGCGGGCGAGCCGGGCCGAGCCGGCGCGGGGCGGCTTTTCCAGCCGGGGAAGTCGAGGCTGAGGGAAGGACGACGACGCGCCGAGCTGGCAGGGGCCGCGGTGGAGGCCGAGAACTTGGCTGAGGGAAAGCAGGATCCTCTAAGAGGACTAGCAGGGGAATAGGACGGAGAGGTTAACTGGGGCTTGGGTGAGGGAGGTGGGACAATTGTCACCCCAATCGTATTAACATGCAAAGCGAGTCGGGCGATTAATATATGTGGATTACATAAAACCTATTACAGTGTTTGTCCGTGAGTTCAACTCTTGTGCCTTTCGAGTGGGTTTCTTGTAGAGAAAGAAGTTTTTAGGGACGTTCAGAAAACGAAGGCTTTTAAGACCCAGTCTCCTGTCTAGGACTTCCTTGGAATAACAACCTTCATTAGTTAGAACGCAGAAACATTACTAGAATTAAAAAAAATTAAAAAAAATGCGGTGGGGGGGTGGTTAAATTACATCTTGTAACTGTTCGAGGTGGACGTGAGGGAATTGATCCGCGGTGAGAGGAAAACGGGAAGGGGTGGCTTCCCACCCTTCCAGCAGATTTGTTTCTTAACGCGTTTTAGTTTGTCTAGGAGAGGTTTTAGTTTTAGCTTCTTCTGGGCTGGGTTTTAGTTTGCTGGCACCGTTAATTGGGGGCGGGGATGTTGCTAGGTAAACGGGGTGGGGGTTGGGTGGGGGTTGGGGTGGGGGGCGGTTGATAGCTCAGTGACTCTGTTCCGAGTGGTCTAACCGCTCTCCTGTCTCCCTTCCTAGTCTGAGCTCGCGATCTGGCCTGGGCTGCCAAATCACCCGATCTCTAGGCTTTCTTTGGTTTGTAGGCCCCAGTGGTGTCTTTAACTTTTACTTGCTCTAGTATCTTATTTTTGACATCTCATTTCTTTTTTTTCTTTTAAAGACTCGGCAAGTTGAGGTTTAGAATCTCATCTCTAAAAACAAAACAAAAATACGTGGTAGAAAGTTTAAAGAGCTGCTATTGAGTAGGGTAAAAAACTGACGCTGGGAACAAAGGTCTTAGTTGTGTTACAAAAAAGGCAAGAGGCCTGTATATGAGGCCTTGTGTGTGTCGCGTTTGAAGTTACAAGTTTATGGATGATAAATTGTGGAGGGCATTACTGGAGTTTTATTTTCTTAGGCTTATGCAGTTACTAAAGTATTACATCTTAAGACTATTTAATTTACTCCTAGTTCCATGTTTAGTCCCAGAATTGGTATGCTTTTGTACATTGTAGCATGAGTCCTAGTAGGCTTTGTATATATGACTGCTTTTCTACGAATGGACTAAGAATTGCAGAACTCTTAAAAGATTGTTTCCATCTGCTCCACTGTGTTTCAGTGAGTAGTGTTTAAGTCGGCTCAGCTGACATTTAGTTTTTCTAATTTCATTTAGACTGTCTGAGAACTGTTTGCAATCTCAGAGAGTGCTATTGTAAACTTAGCAAATATTAAAAATGTATGGGAGTCGAGTAGGCCAAGGTGCTTTAACTGAGGGAAGTAAATTTTTTTATTTAGTAAAAAATATCTCAAAGAAGATACTTAAACATATCCCAAAACAAACGAGTTATTTTGGTATTGAATTCCTGAAATAATGCCAAATCGAGAGCTTAAATCAATGCAGACATTCCTACCAAATTTCTGTCCAGTGCAGCACTTAACAGTTTTTAAGGGGCTACTAGGCCAAGCCCTTTCTTTGCCTTTTGCTTTGCTTCCTTTTTCTTCAGTCCTTTCTGTCACTTTGCCATTAGTCTTTTTCTCTGCCTCTGGTCCATCCACACTGGGTACTGTCCCCACAGTTTTAGAAGAGTCCTTTTGTTTTTCTTAATCGCAGTCTTCATTTTCATGTCATCTTTTTCATTGTCCACCAAGACTTTGTTTTTCCCTGGCATTGTTTGGGTAGTTAGTTCCTTAACAGCTCTCTCTTCTTAAAGCATCGCTGTCTACTTTTGAGAATACTTTTTACACATGGCGTGTTCCTTTCAGACATTTTTTTCTTTTCAGCATGAATCTCCGCTTTCTACTTCTTAAGCTTTCCCTTAGAGTGTAGCACATGTAGGGCCAACTGAAACCATTTAATTTTTAAGACAGGGTTACTCCCTGCATACCCTGGCTGGCCTGGAACAAAGATCTACTTGCCTCTGGGATTAAAGGTGTGTGTACTGTGGCAAGAGGAGCTAATTTTGGAGAGCTATTTACTTTTATTCCCATTGTTTATGTTAGCTGGTTAAGGTTTTATGGTTCTAATTTATTACTTTTGAAAAATGTTAAATGTATATTTTATGTGTATGGGTGTTTTGCCTTCATGTTATGTTGTGTATGCTTGGTGCCCACTGAAGCCTAAGAGGGCATCAAATCCCTTGGAACTGGAATTACAGACAGTTGTGAGTTACTGTGTGTGTGTGTGTGTGTGTGAGCCATCTTTCTAACCACTTATTCTAAAGAGACATCTCTATAAAGAAGATGCATCACTCATTTTAAAGTTGATTTTTTTTCAGTTGGTGGTGGTATGACCTTGAACCAGTTCTAGTCTCCATTTTATACCTAATGTGAACAGGTAACATTTTTTTCCACTGGATGATTTTGGAAACCCACAGATATATAATGGTAGTGGGAAAAAAAATTCCCAGCCACTAAATGTTTGTATTAGAAAATTATAATAGATGTTAGTGGTCCTTGTCTGTAAGAGAGAGTTGATATGAAGCATAATTCCTTTTTTTTTTAAAAAGATTCATTTATTTTATGTATGTGAGTACACTGTAGCTATCTTCATACAACACCGGAAGAGAGCATCAGATCCCATTACAGATGGTCTTGAGCCACCATGTGGTTGCTGGGAATTGAACTTTGGAAGAGCAGTCAGTGCTCTTAACCACTCTCCAGCCCTGAAGCATAATTCTTTATAACTAGAAATTACTACTTAACTAGTTAGAACTTAGGCGCAAATGGAGTTAAATTGTTTTAAAAATTAAGTTTTACCTAGGTTTGCGTTAACATTTCCAGTTACTACTTGATGCGTGTCCTTACAGATAAGTTTGTTAATCCTCTTTAGAAAAACTTCAGATTTTTTAAGACTTATTTTTAAATTTTGTGTGTAAATGTTTTGCTCCATGTGTACAACATACCATGGATGCGTGGTGTCCACAGAGGTCAGAAAAGGGCTGTAGATCTTTATGTATGATATATATATATATATATGATCTTTATATATATATATATAATATACCTACTTCTTTCTTTGTCTCTTTTTTCTTTGAACTGCTGATCTCGTGTCCACCTCAGGTTCTAGGATCACTAAAACGTAGTGTCCAGAGTTTATAGTTAAGGGAAGTGTTTGTAAGTCTTGGTCTTTTATAGAATCTAGAGACCTCCTTTTTTTTTTTTTTTTTTGACAGGGTTTCTCTGTGTAGCCCTGGCTATCCTGGAACTCACTCTGTAGACCAGGCTAGCCTTGAACTCGGAAATCTGCCTGCCTCTGCCTCTGCCTCCCAAGTGCTGGGATTAAAGGCGTGTGCCACCACTGCCCGGCTTTTGTTTTTGTTATTTTTTCTAGTGGATGAGTAAGGCAGTGGTAATTTTATTTGTTTTTATTTGCACAGGTAAATTAATTTTTAAGACAAGGTGTCATATAACCAGGAAGACACCTAATTCACAATCCTCCTACTTCCATCTCCTAAAATGCTGGGATTAAAGACATGTTCTGCCACACTGGCCTTGCAGAGGTAATTTGATGACTCAAGTGCTTTTTAAATACCAACCAGGCTTTTATTTTCCCCTCATTCAAACCAACATATACATAGTAGCCAGAGGATATAATAAACTTAACTTCATCCCTTCAACTTTCTCTTAAAGCTACCCTATGCTGGTTTTAGTTTTTGGTTATCTGTATATGATTCACTTTGGGATTATATTGGAGTACTTGTTGATGTGTTGCTTTTGCCTCACCCCACACTATGGCTCTCTGCAGACACACCAGAAGAGGGCATCAGACCTCATTACAGCTGTTTGTGAGCCACCATGTGGGTGCTGGGAAGTGAACTCAGAACGTCTGGAAGAGCAGTCAGTTCTCTTAACCACTGAGCCATCTCTCCAGTCCATGTGTAGTTAACAAGCAACGGAACTTTGTGAACTAGTAGTTCTTTACATTATCTACCTGTGCTGCTCTAGGTTTAACTTTGTACATAGTACGTACTTACTGTTATTTGGTGGTCAGTAGATAAGTATATTTATATTGAACCATTTTCTTTTTAAGTAAAATTTAATTTGATTTACATTTTAAAAAGTATAGTTCTTTAAATCTAATGACATTGATAGTTTCATATTACCTAAAGGCTACTTTCATTTTTTTAAAGACTTATTGATTATATGTAAGTACACTGTCTTCAGACTTTTTCTTCTGGTTCCAACCCCACTTGCTCACTCTAGCTGTCTTCAGACACCCCAGAAGAGGGGGGCATCAGATCTCATTACTGATGGTTGTGAGCCATCTTGTGGTTGCTGGGATTTGAACTCAGGACCTTTGGAAGAACAGTCAGTGGGTTTTGTTTTTTTTGGTTTTTTTTTTTTTTTTTTTGGTTTTTTGAGACAGGGTTTCTCTGTGTAGCCCTGGCTGTCCTGGAACTCACTCTGTAGACCAGGCTGGCCTTGAACTCAGAAATCCTCCTGCCTCTGCCTCCCAAGTGCTGGGATTAAAGGCGTGCGCCACGACTGCCCGACCAGTCAGTGTTCTTAGAACTGCTGAACCATCTCTCCATACCTAAAAGGTTTTTTTTTTTAGATTGAAGTCTTTGTTTTTCCATGAGGCCATTAGATTTTTATTTTCTTGGTGGTTCCCTTAGTTTCATTGGCCAGAACAAAAAGGAATTTATGATTTAGGCTTATCTGCTTTGCTTTGAGATCAGACTGGCTTCTAAGATCCTCCTATTTCTGCCTCTTGAGATTAAAGGTAGCCGGGCGGTGGTGGCGCACGCCTTTAATCCCAGCACTTGGGAGGCAGAGGCAGGAGGATTTCTGAGTTCGAGGCCAGCCTGGTCTACAGAGTGAGTTCCAGGACAGCCAGGGCTACACAGAGAAACCCTGTCTCAAAAAACAAAAAACAAACAAAAAAAAAAAAACAAAAAAAAAAAGAAAAAGAGATTAAAGGTATGCATCACCACCACCACCACCACCACCACCACCCGGGGAATTTGTTGGTGATAGTTTCCCGGTTTTGCTTTATTTAAGAACGTGTTCTGAAGTTGGGCATGATAGTTCATGCCTTTAGTCCCAGGAAGAGGGAGGTGTATCTCAGTTCCAGCCTGGTCTACTTAGTGAGTTCCAGGACAGCAGTGCTAGGTAGTGAGGTCCCAGATTAAGGAGGTCAAGGTCACTCTGGGACACAGGATCAAAAACACTGCCTTGGGAAAAATCATTCCAGTGCCTGCTGCTGCTGCTCATTTTCAGGACTGAATGGCCATTCTGATGTTTTGTTTTTGTTTTTTGAGAGGGTTTCTCTGTATAACCTTGCAATTCTTGGAACCCACCTTCTAGTCCTAGTTTTTCTTTTCTGGTACAGGGTTTCTCTGTGTAGCCTTGATTGTCCTGAAACTCTGTAGATCAGACTGCTTCTGCCTCTGAGATTAAAGGTGTGCACCACCACCACCTGGCAATAATTTTTTTTTTTTATTAAAAAATAATTTTTTTGAGAGCAGGGTCTGTGTGTGCTGCCACATAGCTACTGAGAATTGGACTCAGGACCTCTGGAAGAAGAGCCAGTGCTCTCACCTGCTGAGCCATCTCTGCAGCCTCAAGAACACATTTTAAAAAATGTTTCTTGAAAATGTTTCTAGGCTTGATGTTCATTCTTGAAAATGTTCTAGACCTTAATCCTAGCACTGGGGAGGCAGACCCTCAGTTCAAGGCTGTCTGGTAAGTTCCAAGGTAGTTCCAGATCATCAAAGGCCTTGTCTCGGAAAAGAAAAAGTTTGTTGAAAAAATAAACCTTGTAGAACTGTGAACTGTAACTATGCATTGTTAATGAAATGCTTTTCTTTGAAGACAAGGTCTTATATAGCTAAACCAATCTTAAATTGTCCCAACTTCTTGCCTCCCAAAGTACCAGTGTAATTAACCTTGTAGCCTGACTGATTGTTTGCATACAGTAGTTGGCTTTTACTTGAAATTATGGTCTTAGTTAAGGTAATAATCTCTCTACTACAGTTGTGTTACCATTAGGGCAGGCTTAATAGTTGATCATTTAAGCCAGAAAATAATGTTTTGGTATGATGCAAAAACTTAGTTTCTTCCACCAGCTTATGTTAGTAATTCTCATCATTTTAGTTTATTTCTTTTTAGAGGGGATGCATTTATTTCTGTAAATGGGGTGGTGTTGTCTTTACATTGATTTTTGAAAGCTATTTATAAACTGAAGTATCTATAAACGAGCCTTCTAGACTTGAAGTTAGAGTGTTGGAGTTATAGAATTTCAGTGTTTACTTAGTCACCTCTTTTGCTGTCATGACTAGTGAATTCTGTCTTAAATACCTACCCATTGCACTGTGGGTATTACTCCGAATAAATAGATGTACCTTGTGCTGTCTTAAGATGAACTCAATTTGAAGGCCTTATGATGGTAAACATCTGATGGCCTGGAACTCCTGAGTGAGTTTTCTCAGCCTATCTGTAATTTACCGTTGAGTTGTAACTTGAGCTGTTTCTGTCCTTAAAGAGAAGGTTCAGGAAGATCATGTGGAACACTCCTCTCTTTAGTTTTTTCTCCCAAACTAAGTGCTTGTAGTTGTCCTATAAACAGAAATGCACAAGTATGCTAACTTCTAACTTCAATATTCAATTGGGTTTTGTTTGTTTGTTCTTGGAACTCGTAAGCATTCTTGCTCTTGCCTTTTGTTTTGCCCCCCCACCCCCACCCCCATGTATCTTTGTGTGTGTACAGTTTCTTCTAATAGCTTTTTGGAGAAAGTCTTTGTTCTCCTATTGCTTTGCTGTAGTATACATTCCATTCTTTTTTTTTTTTGTTTGTTTTTTTTGTTTTTCGAGACAGGGTTTCTCTGTGTAGCCCTGGCTGTCCTGGAACTCACTCTGTAGACCAGGCTGGCCTCGAAATCCTCCTGCCTCTGCCTCCCAAGTGCTGGGATTAAAGGCGTGCACCACCACCACCCGGCTATACATTCCATTCTTGCTTTGCTGTAGTATACATTCCATTCTTAACACCCTGCCCCCTTCCTCAGTGCTGTGGAGAGAACCTAGGGTTTGCTTTTGCTAGGCAAGTGACTGCTCTGCTCTATCTACAACTCAGTAAAATCTTGTGTTAGTCTTAAGTTTTTTTTTTCTTTTGAGACATAGTTTCTCTATTTAGCTGCCATAGAACTCTCTGTAGACCAGGTTAGCCCTGAGCTCAGAGGTCACCTGTTTATTAACGTGTTTCTTCCCCCCACCCCCTACTGGGATTAAAGGTGTGTGCTACCTTCTAAACTAGGTTTTTGGTGAATTGGTACCAGTGCATGTGGATTTTTTTCCTTCCCTGGAATCTTCTTTCTTACTATTGTTGTGTTTTTTTTCCTTTTTTTTTTTTTTGTCTTTAATGACCCTGTCTTGTTATATAATGTTAACCCACCAAGATGGCACACAAACTGATCCTGCTTGTTCTTCCTGAATATTTGGATTACAGGAATGTTTCAGCATTTACTACTAAGTATATGACCTGTCCTGAATTTAGGGCCTCACATTGCTAGGCAAGGACTCTACCTCTGAGTTACCTAGTCCAACCTTTAACTTTTTATTTAAGTTTTATTTCGTGTATATGGTTAGGCTGTTTGCATGACTGTGGACCAAATGGGAATCTGTTGCCTGTAGAGTCTGGAGTTTCCTAGAATTGGTGTTACAAACAGTTGTGAGCAGACTTGTAGGGGCTGGGATTCTAATCCCTATCCTGTGGAAGAGCAGTCAAATCCTCTTAACTGCTGGGCTATCTCTCCATACACAATCTTTGACTTCTTTATTTTTTAAATCTTTGACTTGAGTAGACAATTTGTTTTAATTCTCACAGCATCTGGCACAAGTATTGCACCAGTATAACATAGCATCAGCTATAGTTTTCTTTGGTAATGGTGGTTCTTTATGACACAAAACCCTGAGAATTTAGTTTTCATAATTTTTCATATTTCCTCCATAATTTCTCTCTTATTTTTGAGACAGGGTCTCTCTGTGTCTAGGCTAGGCAGGCCCCAAACTCATAAAAATACACTTTTGCCTCCCAGTGCTGGGGTTAAAGATCTGTACCACCACTCCTGACTGTTTTAACTTGTTTTTGTTTTTTTCAAGATAGGGTTTCTTTGTATAGTCTGAGGTTAATGGTAATTTGACATAGTTTATGTGTTAAGGATATCTTTGAAAAAAGATTTGTGTGTGTATATGCGCGTGCGTGCGCGTGCACACTTGCACTTGCTTATAAAGGCTAGAATAGAGTGTAAGATCCCTTGGTTACAGGGAACTCAAGTAACTTCAACATAGGTCTGACTCTTATTCCACTATGGTTTCATACTGTAGTAAATATTCTGCTCTATTTTCATAAGTTTGAACTCTACTAAACAAGGTGTACTTTGAATAAGAGTTCTTCCTTGATTTCCTTGTTTTCTTCTGTGACCTCAGGTGTGGTGATAGGTAAGCATACTACCACTGTGCCACACTCCAAGCTTGCAGATGCACTCATTGGTTGCTCCTGAGATATTTGTATAATAAAAGTGCTTCCAACACTTTTATTTTATTTATTTATTTATTTTTTTGGTTTTTGGTTTTTCGAGACAGGGTTTCCTTGTGTAGCCCTGACTATCCTGGAACTCACTCTGTAGACCAGGCTGGCCTCGAACTCAGAAATCCACCTGCCTCTGCCTCCCAAGTGCTGGGATTAAAGGCGTGCGCCACCACCGCCCGGCTCCAACACTTTTATTAAACACAAATCTCAGGCCCTAGCTTTTCTTGGCTATATTGTGTAAGTTGTCTGGGCAATGTAAAAATCCTACAACAGGATTTTAAAACTGAGAAATGGCTTAAATTGTGCTAATAAAACAAGTAAAAGCTTGTAGTGGTAACCAGTGCGAGTACTTCTAGCACCGGGGAAGCAGAGATCGAAGGATCACTCTGAATTTGAGGTTAGTTTCATCTGCATAAGAGTTCGTTCCAGGAGTCTATTTTGAGAGAAAGCCTTCAAGTAGCTCAGACTTCTGCCCTCAAAAGTTGATCTTCTTTTTTTTTTTTTTTCCTTTTTTGGTTTTTCGAGACAGGGTTTCTCTGTGTAGCCCTGGCAGTCCTGGAACTCACTCTGTAGACCAGGCTGGCCTCGAACTCAGAAATCCTCCTGCTTCTGCCTCCCAAGTGCTGGGATTAAAGGCGCCACCACTGCCTGGCTAAAAGTTGATCTTCTTACCTTAGCTTCCTGAACTCTAGCATTTTTTTAGTTTGATAACAAGGTATTAAACATATGGTAGGCTGGCCTTGAACCTCCCATACTTCTCTTTAAGCTTGAGTGCTATGATTGTGTCTCATGGTCTCCACTGTATTCTTGTAGGCTCTGTTGATTGCAGGTTGGTTTAATTTGTGCTTTTGTTTTTGTTTTTAAGACTGTCTCACTATATAGCTTGGGCTGGGCTGCAACTCACTGTGTATGTAGATCAAGCTTACATCAAAATCCTAGAAATCTGTTTGCCTGTCTCTCCCTTCTGGGTTCAAGGGGTGGGTTAAAACACTGGGCCTGATTTGGCTTGAAATAGCAAAGATGCTATCAGTGTAATTTCATAATTCAGCATCATACCTTTTGTATTTTTCCCCTGAGAAGGTTTCTCTGTGTAGCTCTGACTGTCCTGGAACTCAGAGATCTTTCTGCCTCTGTCTCTAGAGTGATAGAATTAAAGGCTGCCTTTAGAGTGCTTCAACTGAAGTGCACCACCACAGGCTGCCTTCAATATCACATCTTAACACCATATCTTTTTGTGGCTTTAGGAAGGCTGCATAGTCCAATCTTTAAAGGTTATGTGAACTTTGGAATAAAGATTTGTAAAGTGCATATTTTACCAATAAGATTCAGGAGCGTCTCTGTAAAATGAATATGCTTTTCCTTTGTGAAGTATTTATTTTCCTTTTTTTTTTTTTTTTACCTACAATGGGTAAGCACAGAATTTCTCTGTGATCCATCCTCTGTACCACATCCACGTGCATTTGTGACTTTTCTTTAGTAGATGGCAACAATTCAGTTGTATTTTGAGAAGATTAAAGTAGCTTTAACTTGGAACAGACCAGCTTGCTAATTATTTGTCAGTTGCTGTTGGTTTCAAAATACTTTCTAGAAAATTAGATTGTTATACATAGAGAATACAACTCTTGCTTTTTTTTTTTTTTGCTGTTCCTGACTTGCCTTTTTAATTCTGCCTTCCAGTTGCTGCTGTGAGGTAAGGCTTGGGGAATTCAGCTTTGACTGTGCACTGTAAGATAATCTGCTCTTGCCTCTTCTAACAGCTAATGTTACCCTTCAGCTGCCTGCACTTCAGGCTGTGCTACTTCCTCTTCATCCCTAAACACTGCACAGAAATTAGAAGCAAAAGGAATTAATGAAAATATGCAAGCCCACCAGTGGAATATTTTTGAATCAGTTAAGAAATTGAAGTTTAGCTTCGTTTGCTTTTTTTGGGGGCTGGGAATCACTTACACAGAGCCTTAGAAGGCTTTAAAAAACTATATTGTATATATATTTACAGTAAAACGATTATAGGAGAGACTTTAAGTAATAATATCAAAAACAGCAACTACATTCTTTTCAGCCTTTCCCTTTGGTTTTTTTGTTTTGAGTATGGTAGTGGAGTACATGGACTGCAGTCTTAGAAGCTAATGTGGTAATGTCCCGGTGATAGAGGAATTTGAATAGTGGTTAAGAGCCAAGGCTGGGCATCTAAACTACTAGCCACATAACTTGGTGTGAATCACTTTTGACTCCAATTTTTCCTTCTTAAAAATGGAAGAATAGTACCTATAACTTATGACTGTAATGAGGATTAATCAATAATGCCTGTAACAAGATAAGTGCTTGAGTTATTATTGCTAGCTAGTAATTATTCTTACTGATAGGAAAGACTTAACATCTGAAAATACAATTTGAGAAGGTAGATTTCTGTTATACTCATTTAAGAGTTGAGTGTCTTAGGGTGTTAAGGATATATCATTGAAGAGTGTTGATGAAATCCTTAGCAAGGTGAATTTGGATAATGGCTTCCCAGTTGACCTTGTTCATTTTAACTTTACATGTAAATTAGGAAAAAATAGAATTCTCAAGATTCTGAGTTGTTTTTTAATTTTATTTTGTGTGGTATGATTTGTACACATCAGAGAACAAATTGTGGGAGTTGAGTCGACTGTGGGTTTTGGGCTTCCAGCTCAGGTCATCTGGCTTGACAGCAGGCATCTTTGTACCTGCTGAGCCATCTTGCCAGTTCCTGGCTGGCCTGGAACTGAGAGATCTGCCTGTTTCTGCTTTCTTCTTCTTCTCCTCCTTAAAGATTTGTTTATTGTATATGAGTATATTGTAGCTGTACTGATGGTTGTGAGCCACTATGTGGTTGCTGGGATTTGAACTCAGGACCTTTGGAAGAGCAGTCAGTGCTCTTAACCTCTGAGCATCTCTCCAGCCCCGTTTCTGCTTTCTGATGAACGATGTGTACCATGACCCCTGGCCCATGACCAGTTTTAAAATTTTTTTCTTTTAAAATTTGTGTATAAGAGTTTGGCTACATGTGTATATGTATGCCTACCACATCCATGCCTGGTGTTCTTGGAGGTCAGAAGAAAATGTCAGATTCCCGG
This sequence comes from Tokudaia tokunoshimensis, assembly GCA_036184795.1. NCBI lineage: Eukaryota > Metazoa > Chordata > Mammalia > Rodentia > Muridae > Tokudaia > Tokudaia tokunoshimensis. Next base: position 87,049,591 of record BTHU01000016.1, on the reverse strand, counting down.
AACTGAAGTTACAGATTGTTGTAAGCCACCATTTGAGTTCTGGGAAATGAATTCTTTCCTTCTACAAAAGCAGCAAGTGCCCTTAACTGCTGAGCCCCCATGGCTAGTGATTCTTAAAAATTTATTTTTATCCACATCTGTGTGACTATGCCACTTGTGTGTGGTTGTTCGAGGAAGCCAGAAGAGGGTGCTACATCCCCTAAAGCAGGAGTTTAGTTTTAACATAAAACATGCGTAAATCTTGAGAAATCAAATATATCAATGTATTAACATTTAGCTCTCGGACTTCAGCTTGTTTTACTGTAGTAATGCGTTTCCTAGCATTTTTAAATAGCATAGTGTAGTACAGTGGTTCTTAACCTTTTTAGTGCTGAGACCCTTTTAATAAATAGATTTTCTCATGTTGTGATGACCCTCACCATAATATTTGTTTTATAGGTTTATTCATTTCATATATATGAGTGTTCTCTTTTCATGTACACTAGATTCAAATCCCGTTACAGATGGCTGTGAGCCACCATGTGGTTCCTGGGAATTGGACCTCTGGAAGACCAGCTAGTGCTCTTAACCCCTGAGTCATATCTTCAGTCCCTCATAAAATTATTTTTGTTACTACTACATAACTGTAATTTTGTACTGTTATGGATTGTAATGTAAGTATCTATTTTGATGATCTTAGGTGACTCCAATGAAAGGATTGAGAGTCACTGATCTAGCAACTGTTCAAAACAATGAGTGTAAATATATATGACTTTGGGATGTCTGTAGCAATTGTTATATATTGATCTGATACTCTTGGTGCAAGGTTGAAAGTATAGCCAACTATGCTCTCTAGCTTGCTGTTTATACATTCTCTTAAGAAATGCTATATTTGAACTAGAGCAGTAGTTCTCAACCTGCTGGTCATGATACTGTTGGGGTTGTCCAATGACTCTTTCACAGGGGCTCCATATAATATTTACATATGAAGTTGCTGAAATGGTTTCCTCAGAGGTGAAGGGATTTTTTTTCTGCTATAAGGCCCCTCCTCCCCGTTATTGTTTTAGAGGAATGAATCTCTGAATTTATTGCCTAAGCTGGCCAGAACTGTCTTTTGAGTAGCTAGGACTATATAGACTTATAAGTTTGTGTTATACTGTTTCAACAGGGATAGGGAGATGACTGGAGTCTAGAGGGTGAGGAGAGGTGGAATTTGGATAGGGAACAAACAAGCCTTCTTTGCTTAATGATCTCTTCCTTTTTTCTTGCTTTTGACTGTGTAATTTCTTTTTTTTTTTTTTTTTTTTCTTTTTTGGTTTTTTGAGGCAGGGTTTCTCTGTGTAGCCCTGGCAGTCCTGGAACTCACTCTGTAGACCAGGCTGGCCTCGAACTCAGAAATCTACCTGCCTCTGCCTCCCAAGTGCTGGGATTAAAGGCGTGCGCCACCACCGCCCGGCTAGTTTCTTATTCTTAAAGGTGATTATTTAACATGTTAATTGAAAAGCAAGATTAGATAGTAGATTGAGACGCTTGTACTTCTGGGAGGTGGAGGAAGAAAACAAATTGGGGGCTAACCTGGGCTAATAAGACTCCGTCTCAAAGTCTGAGGCTGGTGGTACATAGTTCTATGGTTCTGTAGAATTTCTGAGGTCCTTCTTTAATTTGACTTCTTCCTTAATTGGTTTTGATACTCAGGAAAGGTTTGGCATATGATCTATTGACTTAATTGATTTAAAATAGATATATCAGGTGAGATGTATAAAGCTCTCCTCTCCTCAAATAACTACAATAAAACACTTAAGATTTCCTGCTGATGCATTGTAATACTTTGGAACACAGAATCAATTTCGGAGTAGAATATGCACTTTTAAAAATTGATTTATTTTGTATTTGTGTGTTTGTGTACGAGTGTGTGAACGGGATGGGGGGTGGGGGGAGTCAGGCAAGGGTGGATTCTCACCTCCATGTGATTCCTAGGCATTGATCTTAGATGGTCAGCCTTGGCAGCAATTGTTGTTTTGTTTGTTTTTCCCACTGAACCATCTTTGCAGGCTCTAAAATACCATTTAAAAACATTATCATTGAAACTTAATTCATATACCATATGGGTTATCCATTTAAGAGTAGCATTTTCTTACAGTTTAAATTGTACTTCCATTTTCACTTTCTAATTTTATTTTATTGAAATGTTTTGGAGGGGGTGTCTCACTCTGTAGAAGAGGCCTCAAGGATTTGCCTGCCCCCACTTCTCTAGCCATGAGATTAAAGGCCACACTCTCTAATTTAAAATGTTTTTTTCTTTTTTTACTTATTCAAACAAACCTTTACTCATTAATTATAAAAATATGACAGTTCTGTTGTGATAGTTCACATACATACAACAAAAGCCTCTGGAGGTGGAAGCAGGCAGGATGCCTGAATTTGGAGGTGGCCTGTAATGCTATGGTAGATGGGAGTGGGTAGGACCTAGGGATGAAGCTCTGGTGGTTGAAGGGGTGGTAACTCACACCTGTAATTCACTGAATAGACTGAAACAAGATAGCTAAGAGTTCAGGGCTATCCTAGGCTACAGTGTGAGATGGTGTCCTGGAGTGAAGAGACCAGTCTTCCAGTCTTTTAAGTGCAGATACTTAGGATGAAGATAAGCTTTCATCTATTATGTGAGTAATACTTAAACAGATGGATTGTTAGGGTTCATAATAAGTAAGAAGCATGTTATAACTTGTACACTGTGGCTTGATACAGTTTTATCAAGTCAAAGTGTACAGGATATTAAAGCATAGTTGATATTCTTTGTTCTTGGAAGCAATGCTGAGCTTAAGGATGAGTAAGGTTTATGAGAATATCTGCCTTCTGTGGAGACACAAATAAAAAGGCTTAAAAACGGGAGGTGGGGGAAGGGATGAGTTTGCTAGAGTTATTTCCTGAGTGTGGTGGTATCTGTATTCAGTGAAAATTGGAGGTTGGCAATTAGCTGAAACTAATATTTCAGATACTCTTACCTATTATCTTTTCTGTGTCTCTTTCATTATTTTTCCCTAAAGATTTTTTTTTTAATGTGAATGTGTCAAGTATAGCCATTGGGATAAAGCTTGTTGCTTTATAGTTTAGAAATCCTTATAGCCTTGGGGAAAGACTTTGATTAACCCATTGCACTTCATTTGCTGGATTTGGAATCCTGATTTTTGAGTATTGTGGACATGAAGTATTGTCATAATATGTGAAAACTTGGCACTATGTGAGAACTCTGTGTAGAGAGAGATGAAACTAATACAAGCATTACTTGTAATAAAGAACATGTTTTGAAGGGTCTGAAGTTTGCAAAATGCCACAGTACCCTTTAGAATTTTAATATGCAAAGTATTGAGGAATTTAATGTAGGGCAGGTTATTACTTTTTTTTGTAAATAAAACTTGTATTAACAGTTGTTTCCCCTTTGTGCTTGCCTTTCTTATTGTAGGCAAGAGTGTTTTTAAAACCCACTCTGGATTTCTTTTTTTCTTTCTTTCTTTTTTTTTTTCTTCTGGTTGGGTTTCTCTCTGTGGCCCTGGCTCTTCTAGAGGTCTTTGTAGAGCAGACAGGCTTCCTTAAGAGATCCTCCTGCCTCTGCTTCCTGAGTGCTGGGATTAAAGTATGTTTCACCACCCCCAGGCCTTGTTATTTATTTCTTAAAAGTTATGGTGCTAAGGAGTCCACCTCATTCTTGTACCTGCTGTAAGGTGCTCTTCCATTGTTGAGAGAGTGGGGGAAGGGGGAGAGGAGGGAATGGGAGAGAGAGAGAAGAGCAGGCAGATAGACATGGAGAGGGAAGAGGGAGAGTATGTGCATTTGTGCACATGCATATTTTGTCCTGGGTTGTGGTGCTTGTGTGTTATCTCCCTTGACAGTCCAACACAGACTGGGACTGGAGAGATGGTTCACCAACTGTTATTCCAGAGGTCCTGAGTTCAATTCCTAGTAACCACATGGTGGCTCACAATCATCTGTAATGGGATCCGATGCCCTCTTCTGGTGTGTCTGAAGACAGCTACAGTGTACTTAACATACATAAAATGAATAAATTTTCAAAAAAATTAAATAGCTTAAGACTGGCTTTGACAGTTCAGTTAAGTCCTAACTTAAAGCTGGAGAATGAATGGATTTAATGGTAGAGTTCTTGTACTTTTACTTTTTTGAAACAAATTATTTTATGGTTATGTATCTAAGTTATTAATAATCTTTTCTGTTTTGAGAAAGAGTCTCACTGTGCAGTTCTATCTGTCCTGGAACTCACTTTGTACTGGTCTAGAACACAGAGATCCACTTTCCTCTGCCTCCTGAGTGCTGGGAGTACTCCTAGCTTTGTTTATAAATTCTTTTTTTTAAAAAAAGATTTATTTATTATGTATATGAGTACACTGTAGTTGTCTTCAGACACACCAGAATAGGGCATCAAATCACATTGCAGTTGGTTGTGAGCCATTATGTGGTTGCTGGGATTTGAACTCAGGACCTTTGGAAGAGCAGTCAGTTAGTTGCTCTTAACCACTGAGCCATCTCACCAGCTCTTTTTATAAATTCTTGAAGTAATTACTATTGTGAAAGTGTACTATGAAAGTGTATCTCAGATAGTCCCCACCTTTTGGGCTAAAGCCTCACTTAGTACTCCAGATTGGTATAAATTGCAATTCTCCTGTCTCATTCTTACATGCGGTGGTGGTGGGGTTTCTGGGTGTGCCCCTAGCAACTAATGCCTCATCTTATTAGTAGTTTTTAAACCTCTTAAAAAAATTTAACACATTGCTTCTTGACAATTTTACTTCATATAGCTCATTCTAGCTTCAAAATTCCAGAATTTTAAGCATGCGCTTTATGCTGTTACAGTTTTTGTTCAGTGTTTTAAGAAAGGGTTTCTCTGTAGCCCCAGCTGTTCTGGAACTTGCTCTGTAGACCAGGCTCACCTACAGAGATCCACCTGTGTCTGCTTTTCCGAGTGCTGAGATTAAAGATGTGTGCCACCACCCACCGTCTGGGACACTTACTGGATCTTAAAGAGAGGACCAGGGTTTGACTTTTAGAGCCACATTGTGGCTCCTAACTCCAGTTCCAGGGGGGGTTCAACATCCTTTTCTGTAGTTTCTGAACACTAGGCATGATATGGTGCATGTACATACACACAGGCAAAACAATCATATATCTAAAATAATGAAATCTTAAATTTTAATTTCAGAAAATTTCGTTCGTAGATTAAAGTGAAGCTACTGAAGTTTTCTAAGTAGTCTGGCCCTCACAGACATGCAGTCCCATAAGCTGCCCTGATGTTAGTACATTATTTTCCAGAATCCATAGTTTACATTAGGGGTAGTTCTTATTCTGTAGAATTGGATATATAATGCCCTTATGTCAACATATTGCACCTTTTACTGCCTTTTGCTATTTTAAAAAAAAAGCTGTGAAGTATCTTTTTTTGAAAGTAATACTGCCTTACTCTCTAGTATTTGTATATTTTCCATATTCTGTCAGTATACTTTAGATTTGTCTCAGAACATTTAAAAATGTTAGAACTATACTTTTTTTTTAAGCATGGTTTTCTTTCTGGTTTATTGACTTTTTTTGAATATATTTTTAATAGAGACAAATCTAGTAAAAACATCTATATGTTTCTGTTTGTTTAAGTCAGGGTTTTGCTGTGTAACCTAGGTGAACTTGAAACTTTGTAGCTCTGACCAGCCTCAGACATCTGCTTCTGCTACCAGAGTATTGGGATCAGAGACATGAGTCACTATTCTGGCCAGTGTGTACTTTTCACTTTTTATAGAAAATTCAAAAAGTGAGTTACCAACTTTTTTATAAAGATATATTTTAATTTTATGTGTGTTTGCCTGCATGTATGTGTGTCTATCATTTGTACACCTAGTGCTTCAGGAAGCCAGAGGAGGACATACCCCTCAGAGTTTATAGTTTGCCATGTGAATGCTAGGAGGTGAACCTGGGTCTTCTACAAAGGCAGGGGAGTGCTCTTAAGGACTGAGTCATCTCTCTAGCCCTGCAATGTATAATTTTCTTATTAACTAACATATAACTTTACCATGCTGAGGAAAATATAACTTTGTAACTTCCTGGCTTCATTGTTGCTATTGAGATATCAGTTTGTTAGAAAATACAAACCTCACAATTCAACCTCCTCTTTGTTTCTATGTTTTATTAATAATCTGATATATTTAAGTGTAGTTGTCTTTTTCTGTTTGCCATTCTGTCTCTTCTTGTCTTTTTGTCTTTCTTTGGTGTTTTTGTAGTTTTAGCTGGCCTGGACCTTGCCATGTAGACCAGACTGTCTTGTACCTAGCTAGTGTGAGTTTTCTTTTTTATTTTTTTTCTAAGTTTTTTAATTTACATTCCAAATCATTTCCCCTTTCCAGTTTCCTCCCTCCCCGAAAGTCCCATAAGCCCCCCCTTCCCTCCCTCTTTTCCCCATTCAACCCCCTCTCGCTTCTCTGTCCTGGCATTCCCCTACATCCAGTCTTTCCAGGACCAGGGGTCTCTCCTTCCATCTTCTTGGAAATCTATTGATATGCGAATTGTGTCTAGGTTATTCCGAGATTCTGGGTTAATATACCCTTACCAGTGACTGCATACCATGTGTGTTCTTTTGTGATTGGGTTACCTCACTAAGGATGATATTTTTAAGTTCTGACCATTTGCCTAGGAATTTCGTGAGTTCATTGTTTTTAATTGCAGAGTAGTATTCCATTGTGTAAATATACCACATCTTCTGAATCCATTCCTCCGTTGAGGGACATCTGGGTTCTTTCCAGCTTCTGGCTATTATAAATAAGGCTGCTATGAACATAGTGGAGCATGTGTCCTTATTGCATGCAGGTAAAGCCTCTGGGTATATGCCCAGGAGTGGTATAGCCAGATCCTCCGGGAGTGTCATGCCCAGTTTTCTGAGGAAACCGCCAGACTGCTTTCCAGAGTGTTCTTATCATGTGTCTTTTCAACAGGCTAAAGTGTTTACTGAAGATTTAGAAACTGTCTGAGGTACAGATCAGAGATACTTTGTGTTTGGTTGGCTAGGATGGAGTGGTTGCAGGGGGAAGTTCTAACTGACTATGAATCTCCTTTATGGCATTAGTAAGAATTGCATTCAATTTCTTATAGATTCTGGGGAAGGAATTTTAATACTGAAATACAACCCTGAAGAGAAAACCATGGGAAGAAAGATTCAATTACTTTATTTACTTTTTAAAGATCAACACTATTTCCTTGTAGTCTAAGCTTTTGATTTTACGTTAGAATTTTGAGAGACAAGGCTATAAAGGATATATGAGCAACATATAGGTTGACATTTATATGCCAAGAGGACTTGTTCTGTATCTAGGAACTTAATTTTTCTCATTTCTAGTAAAGTTGAAATCTTAGACATTCTAGTAAAACAAGTAGTTTGAGTGACTTTGACAACAGCAAGTTTCCCTTTTTTTTTTTTTAGATTTATTTATTGTTACATGTAAATACACTGTAACTGTTTTCAGACACACCAGAAGAGGGCGACAGATCTCGTTACAAATGGTTGTGAGCCACCATGTGGTTGCTGGGATTTGAACTCAGGACCTTTGGAAGAGCAGTCAGTGCTCTTAACCGCTGAGCCAGCTCTCCAGCCCCTTCCCTCCTCTTCTTTAAAAAAAAAACAACAACCTACTTTTGAGGCTTTCTAGATAAAACCATAATTGTATATGAGCTTTCATGTATATGAGGCTCAGATATGGCACAAACAGGTCTATAAGCCTCATCAAGCCATTCCTTCACTCCCAGGTATTACCCAGTTTTTTTTTTTTTTGTTTTTGGAAGCACTTATCAGTCATTATTTGGGTAAAACTTTCTTAATATTCTTCAAGCACAGGGTTGGTTTTTACACCATGCTTGCATTTTATATTTCCTAAGACCTCATATACAGGTTCTCATTCTCTTACGTTATTTTTAAAAGATTGAGTTTATGTATACACGCTTAGATTATTTTTGAAAGATTGAGTTATGTATATGCGTGGGTGTCTGTATTTGCATCACATGCACGCAAGGTATCTAAGAAGGGAAGAAGATGGCATCAGGTCCTCTGAGTCTGGAGTAAAAGATGGTTTTGGGCCACCATGTGAATTGTGGGAATTGAACATGGGTCCTGTGGAAGAGCAGCCAATGAGTTCTTAATGGCCAATCCACCCCGGCAGCCCCCACCCTCACCCCCAAAGCAGGAATTTTTATAAAGTACTTAAAAGCTGAAATGAATTTTATAGCTGTATAAACTATGAGTCTTAGTTGAATTCTAGAGACTGTAGTCTGATGCCATCTTCTAACTACTTACTGTAGCATATAGTACCTCTTTAAGGTATGTACTAACAGTGATAACAACAAGCTGACCTATCTCTAATGACTGGCTAATGTAGCCAACAAGATTAAAAACCTGTTTTGGTCACATGAACTAAAAGTTGACTGTTTTACTCTTTGAGACCCTAAGAAAATGTTAATATAGCTAGTATTTCTGATGATTAAACAAAGGATGTGATCTTTTATATTAGGAAATTTCCCTGATCTGTGTTGAAGTGGTTTGGCCAGTATTTGTTGATGAGAAATTGGGCATTTTACATTTTAAGTTTTTTGAGAAAGGAAGTAATATAGCCCAGGGGTGGCCTAGGATATGAGATTCTTACTTCAGTTTTTGAGTACTTTCCTCATTAATCTGTTAGAGTTCCATGTTAGAAGGTCTTTGTTAAAGATAAAGTCTGACATCCATCCTTGTTTAAAGTTGTCCCCCCTCCTTTGATTTTGCCTCTCAAGTGCTAGAATTAAAGGCGTTAAAAAAGTGGAATTAAGCTGGAATTAAAGCCTGCTAAGTGTTTGGAATTACTGGCCTGAGTCAACATGTCTTGCTTCCTCCGAAAATCTTACTCCCATCCACCATTTTTGACTTATGCATGATCATATGTGCAAATATATGAACTTGTGTGTGGGCATTGGAAGTTGACATTGAGATGCTGCTGCTGCTTCTCCTCCTCCTCTTCCTCCTTCAATATTTTTATTTATGTATGAGGACATTATTGCTATCTTCAGACACACCAGAAGAGGGCATCATATCCCATTACAGATGGTTGTGAGCCACCATGTGGTTGCTGGGAATTGAACTCAGGACCTTTGGGAGAGCAGTCAGTGCTCTTAACCACTGAGCCATCTCTCCAGCCCCAGGAATCTTCATTTATGTACCAGAGTGTCTCATTGAATTTAGCCAGTCTGATTGGTCAAGTTTCAGGAAACTCCTGTGTCCATTTCCCCAGCTTATAGATTTCATATATATCTGCCCCACCCAGCTTTTTTTTAACCTCCTTACAGACAACTACTTTGTTGGCTTTTAGGACTCTATAGTTACAAAACTCAAATTTTCTTTTCTTTCCTTTTTTCTTTTATTTTGGTTTTTCGAGACATTTTTCTATTTTTTTTAAGATTGATTTATTTATGTGTATGATTGTTTTACTTCAATGTATGTGAATGTACTTCATACATGCCTAGTGCCAATGGAAATCAGAAGAGGGTGCCAGACCCTGTGGAATATTAGTTGTAGAAGGCTATAAGCAACCATGTGGGTGCTGGGAGCTGAATCTGGGTCAAATGTCTTCGCCAATTGAAATATTTTACTGTCTATATCTGTCATTTTAATGGAGAAATTTAAATGGAGATTAGATACTTTGTTTTGGTGTTTGTACTGTTTGTTTATTGACTTGCAGATCTTTATGGGAATTTGAGTCCAGTAGACTGATAAAATAGTAAATGCCTTATTAGTAAGGACTCCTTGGTATTTATTTCTTGGCACTTTTCAGTCTTACTCCGAGAGGATGCTTAAAGGTTATGTATTGGTTTTTTTACGGCAGGCTTATTTCATTCTTTCTTAAGAAAAACATCAAAAGAGAGGTGCCTTTTTATTTTATTGTGGAGCTGTCATATTTGTACTGTACTTTATGCGTTAGTTCTCTTTTTTATAAGACTTTATTTTCTGTTTGTGTGTAGTGTGTCTCAAAAAACAAAAACAAAAAACCAACAACCAAAATGGAGATGAGGATATGTCTCAGTTGGTAAAGTGCTTGCTAAGTATGCACAAAGGCCTTACTTCAACCCCTAGCATCTCCTTAACTGTGCTTAGTAGTGTAATTCCAATACTTGGCATTTACTGGGTGTGGTTCATATAACAATGATTTGAATGAGACTTTGTCTCAAAAAGAAAAACACAAGAAAACAGAAGGGGAAGATGTAGGACAAGGAAGATACACACTAAATATCAATTGAATAATGAAGACCTCCTGTAGACACATTTTCTCTCCTTCCTTTTTAATGGTCACTGTAAAAATAATTCGGGTTTCTTTCAGTTTTGAAAGCTGCTTCAAATAGGTGTTAATAGTTTCATGAATTAATGTAATTGAACTGGATTTGGGGGCTGCTGTGGGCTACTAAATTATAGGCTTGTCCCCTAGTCTACCAAATATCATTTCTGTGGTTTGGAGTTCTATATATAAATATTGGTAATCTTTTGTTCCTTTTTATGTTTTGGACTAGGAAGTACTCTCATATCCTAAAATTATACTTTTCTTGAGTACCAAAGGACCAAAATTTTTTAATATTCCCACACCCCCAAGCTATAACCTGTCTTATAATATTAAGAAGTTAGAAGAAAGCAAAACCTGATGATGCATACCTAGAATCCCATATTGCATCATGTAGACATTAAGGCGAGAGGATGGAAAAGTGTGAGGCAAGCTTGGGTTATATTAGTAGAGTGAGACCGTTCCTTTTTAAGAAAAACAAAACTTTGGAGTAGAAGTTTTCCTTGAAGGAACAGCCTATATTTAAACTTTTGTTTGTTCTTTTGAAGTGTTGGGAATTGAATCCAGTGCCTGTAATATAAGTACATGTTCTGTAAATGCACTCCTAGCCTTCCTGTTAGAAATTACAGTTTCTTAAAAAAATTTAAAAGATATTTTTAAATTTCTGTATGTATATGAGTGTTTATACGCACTTTGTGAGGTCAGACTACAACTAATCCCTGGGAACCAAATCCCAGAGCAGTAAGTTCTCTTACCCATTGAGGCATCTCTCTAGCTGCACATGTGCGAGAGTGCATGCTGCTGCTGTGTGTGTGTGTGTGTGTGTGTGTGTGTGTGGTTTGTGGAGATTGGTTCTCTCCAACAACTCAGGTTCTCAAGCTGCTTTCCACCCTAGATGAGCTGTCTTGAGAAATTCTTTTCCTGAGACAGACTAGGCTGGCCTCAAATTCAAGAGATCTGCCTGCCTCTACCTTTGGAGCGCTGGAATTAAAGGTGTGTGCCATCTCTGTCCAGCTGTTTTTTTTTTTTAAATCTTAAAAATGATAGCATAGTTGATGTGAATTGGTTAAGACAGAACCCAGGCTTCATAAAGTAAATGCTTAGATTTAAGGGGTTGGCTCTAGCTCTTCAATTTTTTTTTTTTTCCGAGACAGGGTTTCTCTGTGTAGCCCTGGCTGTCCTGGAACTCACTGTGTAGACCAGGCTGACCTGGAACTCAGAAGTCCGCCTGCCTATACTTCCCAAGTGCTGGGATTAAAGGCGTGCGCCACCACTGCCCGGCTTACTTCCAAGTTCTTTACCTTCATCTGAAACAACTAAACATAGAATGTCTTTCTTGTTGATGTTGGAATGCTCTGCAGTTGGAACTATTCCGATAAAACAGCTTGCACTGTTAACTTAGGAAAATGACTTATTTCCCGCTCCCATTTCTCAAGCTGTCAGTAGAAAATAATTTTTAGAATATTTAATCGTTTTTATTTTTTATGTGCATTCAGAGAAGAAGGGTGTTAGATTCCCTAGAACGGTAGTTACAGACAGGTGTGAGCTGCCATTTATTTGGGTGCTGGAAATTGAACCTGGGTCCAGTGCTTAACCTCTTGATTTCTCTCTCCAGCCGAGAATCCTTTGGTTAATTTTAAAAGTGTTGCAAAAATCTCCACAGGGAGATTGTGTGTAAGGTAAAGTACTTGACATTCACAAGTCTGCCAACCCAAGTTTGCTTTCTGTAATATAAAGATGGAAGGAAAGAAATGATTTTACAAAGCTGTCCTCTTACACACACACACACACACACACACAACATAACATGTGTACCCATACACATAGATCATACACATACACAATAATGAACTATTTTCTTAATATTTAAATTATAATTTGTCATTCAACAAACAATCTAATGGAATTTAAATTATTACATCTTCATAAAGTTACTTAAACCAACACGACTTCTGTTTGTTGAGTGCTGGGATGAGCTATCATCCTCTGGTAGTAATTTGAACTTTTGATAGTTTACTTAGAATAAGGAAAAGTGGCTCTTTTGTATGGAATTGGGTCAAATTATAACTCAGTCACTTTTTTCCCTATCACAGTTCAAAAATAAAATTCTCAAAAATTCACTTAACTAATGGAACTATGATCTGACAGTGGTTGGGTAGGATGGTATCAGCCTCTAAACTTGGAGAACACTTGTTCCCCTTGTAAATAGATGTTCTGAAAGAAATGATTGAAGCTTTGTTCATAGACTTTAAAAATTCTGAATTTTATGAGGTGGTTCATTGTTATAGTCAAAGTACTATGCAAGTGAAAACAGGATATCAGGTTAGAGGCTAAATTCTGTCTGTCTGTCTGTCTGTCTGTCTGTCTGTCTATCTTGATTCAAAAACAGCAAAAATGAAGCTTGGGTTTATGATTTTTTTTTTTTTGGAGACAGATTTTTCACTGTAGTTTTGTCTGGCCTGAAACTCAGTATATAAGTCCTCAAACTCAGGCTGGAGAGATGGCTCAGCGGTTAAGAGCACCGACTGTTCCTAAGTTCAATTTCCAGCATCCACATGGTGGCTCACAATCATCTGTAACAAGATCTGACTCCTTCTTCTGGAGTGTCTGAAGACAGCTACGGTGTACCTACATATAATAAATAAATTTTAAAAATATCCTAAAACTCACAGAGATCCTGTTCTCTAATTCTCTGCCTCCCCAGGACCGGAAATTAAGATGTACGCCACAACACCTGACTCAAATTTAAACACTGTTTTTCTTTGATTAAAGTATAGACTTAAAAAAATAATGTGTAGGTATGTCTGTCTGCATGTGGATGTGTGCATGCGAGTGAAGGTACTTTTGGAGGCCAGCAAAGCTGGAGTCACTAGACAGTTTTGAACTGACTGACATTTGCTGGGAGCTGAATTCTGGTCCACGGGAAGAGTAGTAACTGGCTTTAACCCATAAACCTTGCTTCCAGCCCAAATATTGGCTTGGTTTCTGAGAATCAGCCTTTTTTTAGTTTAGCCTTTGTATACCATAATTATTACTTTGCAAGCTTGATTTCATAGCAAGAAGATCTGGTATAATTCAAGGACATCTGGGACCATTGCTTCATTTACTGTAATGAACTGCTTTCATGATTTTACTAAGATACTGTCCTTTTAGTTTGTTACTATTATAATAGAATCATAAACAAGGTATGGCATATTGCTTTTATTATTTTTAAAGTTCATTTATTTGTGTGTGCTCATGCTGCCCATATGAATGAAGGTCAGAGGGCAACTGACTAGTTCTCTTCTTCCATCATGGTGGGTCCCAGGGATCAGACTCAGGCTTGGCAGCAAGTACCTTGGCCTGGTGAGCCATTTTGCTGGCCCGGAAGCTTTTATTCATTATGCATGCTTGTAAAGGAGGCTAAAAGAGGGCATTGGATCTACTGAGCTGGAGTTATAGGTGATGTGATTGCCTAATGTGGGTACCAGAAATAAACTCAGGTCCTCTAGATGGACCACTAAGCCATCTCTCTAGCCCCAAATTTCTGACACCCACAGTCTAGTTACATAGTGTAATAAGGCAACACATCTTGCTGTTCCATACTTGTGTATCTAATTAGACTTTTTTACTCCTCTTTTCTTTCAGTGAATGGTAGTGTCTAGAAAGGGTATGTCCCTTCAAGAGAGAGGTGCCAATGTCCAACCGGCCTAATAACAATCCAGGGGGGTCACTGCGACGTTCACAGAGGAACACTGCCGGGGCCCAACCACAAGACGACTCAATAGGAGGAAGGTATGTACATATTTCATGGTAATCTGAAAAGGAATTGGGAATCAAAACAAGACAAAACAAACAAAACCAAATAAAAACCTCCTCATTATGAGGACTGAGTACATGGTCATTTCCCTAATTTTGAGCAAAATAGCACAAAATTGGAATTTAAAAATGATTCTTTAAATTTGTTCTGAAATAATAGACCCCTTCTAAAATCAGTTCCCAGTCACTGACATGAAGCCCTAATTTAAGGTTGTTAGCATATGGTAATATGTTTTGTTTGTTCTTTGTATTTGCTTAGCACATTTTGTAACATCTCTTTTCAACCATTTGTGGTCCTTAAGTATACCTCGACTTAGTGATTTTATTGGGAGACCGTTTCATTTATTATAAGCACTTAGGTTTTGACACTCAGTTGTGGTGGTGGGAGGACTAGCTAGTCATACTTGTGGATACTATATGAATACTGTCTAAATTATGAGGGTATATGAGATGCTTTGTTAGCTTTCTCAGTTTTGGTATGCTGTTTATCTTTTTAGTTGGAATTGTTTTATATAAGATAGCATGAAGAGTAACATACAGTCTTTTGAAAGTAAAATTATGGGTTTGAGTTAGTCATGGACTGTCACAAACTAGTCAAGCATAGTTCTCTAATCTAGTGATAGCAGTGATTACCTAAAATAACAGTTTGAGGCAGTCATCTATATTGGTAAACGATTAAAAAGAAATTGGAATGTCAAACGTAAATAATGAATAATAATTTGTCATGTTCAGTAACTACCCATGTAGTTATGAGTAAGGTCTTTGAACCATGATAACTTTGTGTGTGAGATGCCTCTGCCATAGAATTTGCAATTCTTTGGATTAAGGTGGCAGGGAGCCTTAGTTCCTTGGTCCTTAGGTGGGTCTGTCTGTTTCTTGGAGTTGCTGATTATCTTAAGTATTGTAATGTGCATACTTAGTGTTACACTTAGTAGAGTTCTTGTTTTTCTACATTCATTTTATGAGACATATTTACCTTTATGCTGATGTTTTAAAAATAGCACTAAATTAATTTGAATAACATTACTTTTTGAGAATTTAATTCTAGCTCCTATGTTGTGTCATTTCACGTGTGTGTGTGTGTGTGTGTGTGTGTGTGTGTGTGTGTGTGTGTGTAGGTGGTGGTGGTGTTTTGAGACAGGGCTTTTCTGTGTAGCCCTGGCTGTCTTGGAACTTAACTTTGTAGATCAGGCTGGCTTTGAACTTAGAGATCTCCTTCCTCTCTCTACCTCATGAATGCTAGGACTAAAGGCATGGGCCGCTATTACCCAACTCATTTCATATATTGTTTTTTTTTTTTTTTTTTTTTTTGGTTTTTCGAGACAGGGTTTCTCTGTGTAGCCCTGGCTGTCCTGAAACTCACTTTGTAGACCAGGCTGGCCTCGAACTCAGAAATCCTCCTGCCTCTGCCTCCCAAGTGCTGGGATTAAAGGCGTGTGCCACCACCGCCCGGCATTTCATATATTGTTAAAAATGGAAAATATTTAAGTCTTCAGCATTCAACAACACTACAATTTAGGTAGTAACAAAATATATAGGTCCCCATACCCTGTTCTGAGATATGGATAAGTATAAATATGATCAGAACAGGGAATACACAAAAATAAAAGAAAAATGTATTAATTCCAGTCTACTTAAAATATTTCTATTGACCTTGGCATATTGTCAAGTCCTTAAATTTGTAAGTACAAGTGTTTATATGTTTATGCCAGTTAGGTCTTTTGAACAAGTATAGGTACACATTTTTGGTACATGAGCTGTCAACATTTTGAGCCATCCAAGAAAATTGCTTCTGTTTTTTATTTTGTTTTGTTTTGTTTTGTTTTTGTGTGTGTGTGTGTGTGAGTGTTTTTCGAGACAGGGTTTCTCTGTCTGACCCTGGCCTGGAACTCGCTCTGTAGCCCAGACTGGCCTCGAACTCAGAAATCCGTCTGCCTCTGCCTCCCAAGTGCTAGGATTAAAGACCTGCGCCACCTCCCCCCGGCAAATTGCTTCTAATATCCATAGCAACATTTTCTTCATGTGTTTGGTACATCAGTGCTCTATGAAATTTAAGCAGTAACAGTCACAAATGAGTTGGTTTGGACTTGGTTTCATTCCTTTATTCTCAGTACTGTGGAGGGGAGGCAGTGAAAACCTCCAAATTTGATCCATTCTTGGTCTGCACAGCATTTAGGACTAGCCTGGACTGTGTAGCTAGACCTTGTCTCATTCATATCCTTCTGAAGGTTAGAAACAAACAGAAGTCGTGTTGGTTTAAGTAACTTTATGAAGATGTAATAATTTGAATTCCATTAGATTGTTTGTTGGAATGACAAATTACTAATTTAAATATTAAGAAAATAGTTCATTATTGTGTATGTGCATGATCTATGTGTATGGATACACATGCTATGTTGTGTGTGTGTGTGTCTGTGTGTGCATATAAGAGGACAGCTTTGTAAAATCACTTCTTTCCTTCCATCTTTATATTACAGAAAGCAAACTTGGGTTAGCAGACTTGTGAATGTCAAGTACTTTACCTGACACACAATCTCCCTGTGGTACCCACCCTCCCTGTGCTTTTAAGCCAATCCTTTTATTTATTTTATTTACTTCTTACTCTGTTTAAATTCAGTGATTATGTATGTGTCTACATACGAGTTTATGTAGCTGCCCATGGAGTTCAGAAAGAGGGTGTTGGATTTATAGGTGTTAGTAAATCTTGTGATGTGCATGGGTAGAAATGGTTGGTTGATCTTAGTTCTGGGAACCCCCCTCAAAAGTAGCAAATGCTTTTAACTCTCCAGCCCTCAGGTAATATGTCCTGTGTACTCTCTTTTTTGAAGAAAAATAATAAAAATTTTAAGTATTAGAAAATAGTGGTAGGGAAACCTGTAAAGATTCTTGTAGCGTTGCCTTCAATTCTGTAATAATTACCTTTCTCAGTATTTTATTTTTTTTAAAATAATTTATTTTTAATTTATGTGCATTGCTGTTTTGCCTGCATGGAGTTACAGTTGTGAACTGCAATATGGATTCTGGGAATTGAACTCAGGTCCTCTGGAAGAGCAATCCAGTGCCATTTCTCCAGCCCTCACAATTTTATTTTAAAATTTAATTTAAGTTTTAAAAGTTTATTTCTCGGGGCAGTGGTGGCGCGCGCCTTTAATCCCAGCACTTGGGAGGCAGAGGCAGGCGGATTTCTGAGTTCGAGGCCAGCCTGGTCTACAAAGTGAGTTCCAGGACAGCCAGGGCTATACAGAGAAACCCTGTCTTGAAAAATCAAAAAAAAAAAAAAGTTTATTTCTATGCATGCTTTTATGACTTTGTGGCTATGCACCACATCTATGCCTGATGCCCATGGAGCCCTGAATAAGGTATCAGGTACACTGGAACTTATAGATGGTTGTGAGCTACTATGTGGGTGCTGGGTGTCATCAAAAGTAGGTCTTCTAGAAGCACAGCTGTTGTTTCCAAGCCATTTTTCCAGCTGATTTTCAACCTTTAGCATATCTTTTAAAAAGTTTTTTGGAAAATTTTGTTCCTGAACATGCTCAAAGTCTTGGGTTGGATCCCAGTACTGTGTGAGCCCGACAAGGTATATATCTTATAATCCTATCTAGTATTTAAGGATCAGAAACTCAGGATCATCATCATCTGTCAAATAACTAGTTCATGACATTCTATTCCCAAAGAAAAATTCCTTCAGAGAAGTATATTTTCTTATTTAAGCTTAGCCATCTTCTTTTTTTTTTTCATTCTTTTACGATTTTTTTACTGGTTATTTTAGTTATTTACACTTTAAATGTTAATACCTCTTCCCACTTTCCCCTCCCCCTCCAGCTTCTGTGAGGGTGCTACCCCACCCACCAACCCATTCCTGCCTCACTGCCCTAGCATACCCCTACGCTAGGTCATCGAAGCTTCACAGGACCAAGGAGCTCCCCTTCCCATTGAAGCTAGATAAGGCAATATTCTCATATATACAACTGGAGCCATGGGTCCCTCCATGTGTACTCTTTGGTTGGTTTTAGTTCCTGGGAACTCTGGGGTGTCTAGTTGGTTGATATTGTTGTTCTTCCTATGGAGTTGCAAACCCCTTCAGCTCCTTAGTCCTTCCCCTAACTCCTCCATTGGGGTCCCTGTGCTCTTCTTTGAAACATATCTGTGTTGAACTGTGCAGTGTAATAGTGACTTAGTAGTACTGAACATAGGATTTATTTTCTAGTTTTTAGTATGTATAAATACATAAATAGCTTTGTCAAAAATTATTTTTTTAATGAAAACACTGCTTTATTGTGGCCACCCTCCCTGATCTTGAGTTTCAGCTGGTAAGAAATTTGAGTGTGTTCGTATCAAATCCCAGAGTCTTATCCTAACAGAATTATCTAGTCTTGAGACTATTTCTCCAGTGGGTTTTGTGAGGGCGAAGATTGAGCTTAATTGGGATGGAACAATTACAGTTGTAGTTTGAAGATTTGTGTGCGTGTGTGTGTGTGTGTGTGTACACACACATATATACTCCTGTAGAGTAGAAGTGGGTTAGGTCTCAGTTTATTATTTAGTAGGTTTTTCTCCTAGTTTTTTGTTTGTTTTTCTAAGACAGAGAAATACAGGGTTTTTCTACACAGGGTGTAACCTTGACTCTCCTGGAACTCTGACCAGGCTGGCTTCGAACTCACAGTGGTCCACCTGCCTCTTGTCTCCCCAGTGCTTGGATTAACAGTGTGCACCACAAAGCACTGCTATTTACTAGAATTTTTATATTGTTTCGGTTTGCTGTTTTCTTTCATACAGGATTAAGTTGCCACTTTTGTGTAGTTGTCTTCCAGTTAGCCTGCCCTCCTCCCAAATCAAGAATACCTCTCAAGCTGGCTGTTCCATTATTTGCATTTTCACTTCTTCAACAAGGCTTCTCTGTTTAGTTCAGGCTGGGTCCATTTTGAATCCCCTTGCCTTAGTTTCCTGAATCTTGGAATTATAGGCTCTGGTTAGTAACTGAATTTAACCTTTATTTTTTTAGTGTATGTATGTGTGTGTTTTTCTAGCATTCATGTATGTTTGTTTGTTTGTATGTATGTAAGTATGTAGTATATATGCCTCTCAGAGGCCGGGAGAGGTTGACAGTAAGGAACCCCTGGAACTAGAATTACAGTTGGCTGTGGTCCTCCATGTGGGTGCTTAGGAAATGATCTTCATCAAGAACTAGCAAATGCTCTTAATCAACCAAGCCATCACTTCAGACCCCAGACCCCTTTGCCTTTTTGAAAGAATAATTTGCATTCATTCCTAAGAAAAGAATAGTGTCTTCTGGCTGTTTCCTTTTATTCTACATCTTTCATTGCTATCTGTAATGAACTACACTTCTTACTCCTGTTATTTTTCTTTTTCTCTTTCCTCTGAGTTTTTGGATGATAGCTGATCTGTTCCTTTCTTTTCTGTTCTCTTTTTCTTCCTTAGGAAAAAAAACTTCCTTCCACTGCTTCTCTGTTGGCTTGCTCTCAGGGATACTTCTAGCATTTTCCACTTCTAGCACAGGTATTTGTAGGCTATCCCTTCCCTCTTGACCATACAGTATCATTTAAATTGTATAGGGTGGTTTCACCTGCTTTTCTCAGTGGGCAAATGTGGGATTTAATGAACTTTTATATCAACTTTGCTTAAGATTATGTCAGTGTTAATTTCTTCTATCATTTTTACTGTAAAAGTATATATGAAGACTACAAAATGGGGAGCTACAGGAAAATAAGATCATTTTAGTTTCACCACTTAGATAACCATGGAATGTAGTTCTGTTCCATATCTTTATTACTTTCCCTTTTTTTGTATCAGAATTTTCAACATAAAATAGTATAGTAGGAGTAATAGACGATAGTGACCAGTTACTCTCACTGGGTATGTACTTTTCCAGTATTCTGTAATATTCTTCCACATGAGAATTGGAATGCCCATGTGCTTTTCCTGTGATTTCAAAATTGCATGATTAGAGGAGATTCTAGTGACCTTTCCTACCTCTTGAAGGCTTGCTTGATTGCATTTATGTATGTTTGTATGTATGTATGTTTGTATGTATGTATGTATGTATGTATGTGCCTATTACTGCATTTGAGTGAGGTTCTTTTTTCATTCCTGAAAATGAATTTATAAATGCTCAGATGAATATTTTGATGACTTTAACAAATTGTTAAATTGCTGAATTTTTTTTTTTACAAAAAGATTGGTTTAATTTATAATCCTATTTGTGTACACCCACTTATCAAAATGTTAATAGAGCATAGATTTATTCATTTAATTTGAGACAGGGTTTCATGTGTTTGAGATGTTCTTGGTTTGGTATTGATCAGCAAAGTATTTGATTATGCAGTGCTGGGGATTGAACCCTGGGCCTCGTGAATACCGGGAAAACACTGTCAATTTAGCTAGAGCTTCATCCCAAGCAGTTCAGAAAAGGATGCTTGTTGGTAAAAGTTAATAAGCCTTTTTGATTGTTGTGAAGGAAAAATCTTGCTATTTATCAGCCAGATTTATATAATTTCTTGTTAGATGATCTTTGTCTTAATTTCAGAGATGCTTGTTACATAATTGTAGCTCTTTATGGAAGGTTATTAACTCACTGGCATTGACAGTCTTATTTTATTTTTATATGTTTTAATGTATGAAAGTCTGCAAAATTAAGTCCATTCTTATTCTCTTAAAAGAACAATAGCTTTTTTCCTGAGTTCTTCTGTTTTTATAATAATTCTCATATTTGATTAATACAATGTTTGAATCCAATCTATCTTACTTTTATTCAGAAATTGGTCCTACAAAATTTTAATAATTACTTTCTATTTGATATATTTATCCAGAACTGTAAATTTTTTTTTTAAATTAACAATTTAAAGCGTTTTAAGGCTGGCAGATTGGCTTAGCAAGAAAAGGTGCTTTTCTGCCACAACTGATGAGCTTATTCTATTACTGGACTTCTCATGGTGGAAGGATGAAACTGACACTCAAATGTTCTCTGATCTCTACATTTGCATCATAGCATCCACATAACTGCATATATACTCATATATACATGTACAGGCTTGAAGCAAAGATTCCAAAAAATCAGTATTAGTTATATGGAAACAATAGACTTAAATTTTAATTTTGCATTTTGAATTTTGTCTTTTTGGTATAGAATAGTGTTATTTAGGGCACGGGAAGGGGAGTTGAGAAGGGAGTAGAGGCAGAGAAAGAAGAGACTGGATGGGAACACAAGGAGAAGAGGGGAGGAGGGGAAAGAAGGGTTGGAGAGCTTGATTTTTGTCTTTGAAATACCGTTTAGAATATAGCTGTTTATTCCTGTGTATCCAGTATCCTGTCCAACTGTTTGTATCTTTTGTTAATTTAAACATTTGCCCCTTTTTACTATTGATCACACACTGGACAGAATTTAACTTTTCTTTCATGATTGGACAGATTATTGCAATGGACAGAGATTTTATTTGTTTTGTAATGTGTATGTCTAGAACTTTTGTACTTTTGTGGTATTAGGAATTGAACTTAGGGTATTGATACAGTCTACTGGGTAAGTAAGCACTGTTCCATTGATTGATATTCCTGGTCCCAGTAGGATAAGGCAGAGAAAAATAAGAATGTGCTTATTAAAATTCTGATGTTGCAACTTGTTTCATGTTAGTTATTCAATTTATATTACTGTTATTAAGAAACAACTTTCATTGTTAACACTCTTGTCTTAAAGTGATGGTTAATCTTCATTGCCAGTTTGCTAGATTAGAGTCATCTAGGAGATGATGTGGCAAGGCACACCTTTTACTGAGGAAAGATGTGCAAATCCCAAAGAGGGTAGCATCATCTTGTATGCTGGGGACATACAAGGGGAAATGGAAGGAAAACTAGTCCAATGTTGACATTGTCTTTCACTACTTTCTGCCTTGAGTACCACACGATTCCTCTTCCGTGGTATATGCCTGCTTGTGTCTAGTTGGCCAAGTGACCATGGACTACAATACTGAGCCAGAATAAAATCTTCCTTGTTTCTTTTAGTTACTTGATCACAAGTATTCCGTTTTTGCATATTTTGTTCCCTTGTACATCTTTAAAGGGACTTTTAATTTCTGTATTTGGCTTTAAAAAATATTACACAAAAAGTTGTAGTCCCCCTTAATGGTTGGCTTGGAGAGGAATGAGGTAATCTTTCTCAAATATTTTGCAAGTTATCATTTGTACAGTAGATAATTGAGATAACACCAGTAGGAAATTTAGACTTGCACACTCTTTAAGTCTCACAACTTTGTAAATAAGAAGAGTTTATAGACGATAATGATCTAACCTTTATAAAATAAGTTGATTTAGATAAGAGCACATTAGCATAGCTTTGTATGTGGCTTTTTTTAAAAAAAAAAAAGATAGTATGACTTGTTAATTTTTACTAGTATATGAGAAGCATGAGAATGCTTTACATATCTATCTGCCAATACAATTGCTTCATTTAAATGTCACTATACTTTTCCATTATAAATAATCATCCCTTTAAAAAATACTTCTATTTATGTGTGTGTCTTATATGTTTGTGTGTTGGGGGTATATCAGAGGAAAAATTTCTGAAGTTGGTTCTCCCTTCCATCATGTGAGCTCCGAATCTCAGAATCAGATTTGTCACATTTGGTGCAGGTGACTTTACTCATTGAGCCATCCTACAGGCCCCAGATTTCCATTTTAATGTAGTCTATTCTCTCTGCCAATGTTAGCAATCTTGTAGAAATCTCAGAGCACATTGAATTCTGCAGGATTGCTGACATTTATTGCAATAACATGTTGGGGATCCCCAGAATCTGCAGGCACACTCATTATCTGCCTGGCCTTTTTTGCTTGTTCATCTGTCATTAGGTCTCTTATACTCTCAACCATGTTGTCCTAACCCAGTAACTGACTATTATGATG
This sequence comes from Tokudaia tokunoshimensis, assembly GCA_036184795.1. Taxonomy (NCBI): domain Eukaryota; kingdom Metazoa; phylum Chordata; class Mammalia; order Rodentia; family Muridae; genus Tokudaia; species Tokudaia tokunoshimensis. The sequence goes on along the minus strand of BTHU01000016.1, from coordinate 87,026,561 downwards.
TGTTCACTTATTTTCCTGTATCCTTTTGTAGGCTTAACATTATTTTCAAGTAGACCAGGTCCTCTTTGCTTTAGAGTTTTTAAAAACATTATACCATTAGGTATGGTATCATATGCTTGTAATTCAAATACTTCAGAAAGAGAAGACAGGAGGATTATGAGTTGCAGGCCTGCCTGGGCTTTGTAGGAGGCTGCTTGAAAAACAAGCTGGGTGATGGTGGTGCAAATCTTTAATCCCAGCAGGTGGGATTTCTGTGAGTTCAAGGCCAGCCTGAACCTCAGAGTTCCAGAAGAAACCCTGTGTTGAAAGAGAAAAGAATTATACCCTCTTTACAGAAGATAAATGGAATAACTATGGTGGTTTTATCAAACACTTCTTAATCATAGCAGCCTTTCTGTTCAATATTTCTTATATATCTTGAATGTTTGTTGCTTACTTCTGTTAACTAGATTTCTTCTAACCACTGCCTAGCCTTTAAAGAAGAGAAAGTATAGGACTTCTGTTGGCATTCCTGCTCAGATGGGAAGGTATCCTGGGGACTCAGGTTCCCAGGAACCACACAACTCTGGGAGAAGGTGTCCGGGGTTCTGAGATACAGGAGTCCAGGAACCACTGAGCTCTTGAGAGAAAGCCTCTTCAGCAGAGGTGTTGCAGCTCCTCAGATAAGCTGAAGAATTTAGGAGCCTTAGCCCCACTCTACCTTTGCTGCTTCTGATGAGAGAATCGCGACAGGCAGCCAGTCTCATGAAAGAGATTTATTAGAGGGTCAAGGGGAGAGGATGGATAAATCAGAGATGGCTGCCCTCTCCACTAGGTAGCAGACAGTAGGGAATTGGACAAAGGGCAGGGTTTATATATAGGGTTTCTTGGTGGGGCCCAGCTTTCTAGTGCAGAGATTTCCAGAATGAAGATTGTGGTGGCATTTCAAATTCTGAGCTTCGGGGGAGCTCAAGGATTGGTTTTCATGTTCAGGAATTGGTGGCTTTTGTTCACCCTAAATTTAGCATAATCTGGAGAGGGTCCTATTAAGGGGTTAGAGATTACCTTTGTGACCTTTACAGAAACTCGACATTATATATAACAAGGAGGTCTGGGGAAGGACCTGACTGCTGGAGCTTGTCAGAGGACTGACCAGTTTCCTGCTTTGAAAGTTTACAAAACTTACAAAGGGAGTCTACTGTCTACTTCCTGCCACTTGAGTGAATAGCCCACAACTTTATGTTCGCATGGGCAGGCACATGAACTAAATTGTCAAAACTTCTTTTTGATGGCAAGTATGAATATGTGATTGTAAAGTTACCATCTGGCATATCGACAGCATCATGCATGAAAATGGATGGAAAATCAGAGTTAGACCATATGGATCTTTACAAGTTTCACTTCTGCAGGGCTCTTGAGCAATGGTGTCTTTTTTGTTTTCTTCATTCTCTTTTTCTCTTCTACATGTGAAATATAACCTATCAGTACAGAGTATGGTCCTTTTGATTTTCTTACTTAGCAGTGTCTTATAAATACTCCCCCCCCCCCGCCCCTGTGTGTCTGAGGGTAACCAATGAGGGCAGAAGAGAGGGTATCAGATCTTGGAAATGTCTGTGATTTGATATGAGTGGAAGCTAGGAAGGAATCTTTTAATCAGTGAGTCACCTCTAGAGACGTCTGAGTGTGTCTGTGTCTGTCTGTCTGTCTTTCTCAATTCCATTGAAGCTACTTGATTCATATTCATTCATTCTCATCCCCCCCCCCCCAACCCTAGGTGTCCTGGAACTCTTTCTGTAGACCAGGCTGGCCTCGGAACTCAGAAATCTGCCTGCCTCTGCCTCCCAAGTGCTGGGATTAAAGGTGTGTGCCAACACTCCCTGGCTCCGTGCTTTTCTTTTTAAACTGGGTTTTTATTGTAGCCCATATTGATCTAAAGTTGCTATGCACTGAAGATGACCATGAATACTTCTGCTCTACTTATTCCTAGCTTGAGCAATATTTTTATTTTGAAAGGTTCTAAATTTTATTACTGGACAAATACCCTAATTTAGCAAGTCTACTGGTTAAAAATGTTGAAATCCATCTGGTAGGACTGATCGATGACCACAATTCAGTATAAACCCCCAGTCTTGCCATTGTGTGAATCTTTACAGTCCTAGCTTCATTCTCCAGTGTCTTCTCTTAGAGTTGTACCTGTTTTTGTTACCAGTTTACATCCGAATCCACTGAGGAATAGGACGATTTTTGTTTTTGTTTCTTGGCCAGGTATAGCTTTATTCTGAAGACATGGCAAGATCATTTTGGTAGTGTGCACGATGGTTGAGGAAAGGAGAAGAGCTTGAGTAATTATGCCAGTAGTTAGTAGATTTAGTCAGGAGTAGTAAATATTACTATTAAAATTGTCAACTTAGCCTGGAATTTTATGAGTGTCCACCTTCAACAATGAATTGATAATGAGAGGACTAATCTATCTTGTCTTGAGGCTGAGAAGCAAGATTTACAATGGTTGCCTTGGTTACTGTCAGAAAGAGGCCACTATTCACTAGCTGCAAATATTTGACTCTGTAAACCAGGCTGGCTTCGAACTCAGAAATGGGGAGACACAGCTAGGATTCATTTTTTTCCTTCCTTTTTTTTCCCCCTTCACCTGTTTTTCAAGACAGGTTTTCTTTCTGTGACAGTCCTCATTGTCTTGGAACTCTGTAGACCAGGATGGCTTCGAATTTACAGAGATCTGCTTGTCTCTGACTCTCAAGTGCTGGAATTAAAGGTGTGTGCCCTCATAGCCAGCCATTTCTCATTCTTTTATAATTTATTTATTTTTATTTTGTGTTTGAGGGTGTCAGGTTCTCTGGAACTGGAATTGCAGACAGTTGTGAGCTGCTATGTGGTTTCTGGGAATTGAATCCAGGATCTTTGGATGAGCAGCCAGTTCTCTTAACTACTGAGCCATCTCTCCAGGCACGCCTCCTTCCTCCACCCCCCCACCCCCCCAACTCCCCCTTCTTAACAACCGTCCATATTCAGAATCCCTTCCTTGGGAAGGTTCAGTGTGACCGAATTGGTGTTTCTTCATTTTTTTCTTACATACCATCTCCTTTTAAATGTGTAACTAGGGATCAGATACTGGAATAGTTAGGAACAATTTAATATTTACAGATCAGTGTGTCCTTTTGAAAATTTAGAAATTGAATAATTGGGCACAGTCTCAATTTTCTTACCTAGAGGCTGTGTGTGATAAGCTTCTCTTAAGAAAATGGGAACATGGCCTCCTTGGTATTATTTGAAGATTAAGTTAGATAATTAGTCATTGTAATAAGATAATTACTGAAGCTTTATAACAGTTATGACAATTACAATTCATAAGGTTCTGAGATCTCTACAGCACTAAATATATCAGTCATTTTTTTCACTGTTTTGGTGTTTTTCTTATTTCCTTGATATTGTGTAAAATATGTGAGTGAAACTAAGGTGAGCTGTAAGGTTCCAGATTCTCTTTCTGTTACTTGCTGGGCAGCATGTAGAGTTCTGTAATTTTTTTTCTCTACTTTTGGCTGGTGACAGAATTGGTCTTTTAATTGCTGTTCATTCTTTAAAGGCAGGCTTGAAGCTCGATATTCTAAAAAGCCTTTATATTCTCTTGGTCATTATGCTTTAGTTTTCCCTACACTTCCCACCTCCAATGACTCTCACTATGTAGACCTAGCTGGTCTCTAAATCTGAGATCTACCTCACCTGCTTCTGCGTGCTGGGATTTTTGTTTTCCCCCTTTGGAGACAGAGTTTCTCTATAGACCTGGCTGTCCTGGAACTCACTCTGTAGACCAGGCTGGCCTCGAACTCAGAAATCCAGCTCTACCTCTGTCTCCCAAGTGCTGGGATTAAAGGCATGCTCCATCATAATACCTGGCTCCTTTAATATGTTGAATTATTTGTATAAAATATTTGCTTACCCACTGCTTAAAAACGCGAATATGTATTAGCATTTTGCAGAAATAAAAATAAGCAGAAAGAAGACCACTGCCAAGTAACATTTAAATAGATAAATGTTTGGTTATTGATGTTATGTTTGTTTACTTATGTGTTGGTATTTGTGAGGAGTTTTGAGTGTGGCAGTACAAAAGTAGATTTCAGTGCTTTCAGTAGGGTTGTAGAAGACAAATAAGGTCTGCTTCATTTACTTTTCTGGAAATTTGTTAACATTTGTACAAGTATCTCGTACCTCATGTTTCAGTTATCTCAGTGCTACATTTTCAGGGTGTTCTTTTTCATTAGCCACTTATTTTTATTTTGTCTTTATTTACTAGCAAAACTATTTGCAGTAGATACTGATTAGTGGATGGGTCTTTGTTTTTCCCTCCTCTTTTTTTTTTTTTTTCTTTGAGACAGGGTTTCTCTGTGTAGCCCTGACTGTCCTGGAACTCATTCTATAGACTAGTCTGGTCTCGAACTCAGAAATCTGCCTGCCTCTGCCTCTGCCTCCCAAGTGCCAGGATTAAAGGGATGCGCCACCACTGCCTGGCCTCCTCCTCCTCCTCCTTCTTTTTTTAGTTTTGCAGTGCTGTGGATTGAAACCATGACTTTCAAAATGCTTGGCAAGCATTCTATTGCTGACCACACTGAGCCCCATGACTGTGATTTCTGTATTGTGTGCTGACTCCTAGCTTTCACACGTAAGATGACAATAACAACATGGGCAGCACCACTGCTATTTAGAAAACATTTCTTCTTTGTCTGCTTTGGCTTGTTTATATTGTGCATGATGTGTACAAGTGTGCCTGTGTGTTGTATGCTTTTGTTTGTTGGTGTGCATTTGGGTTGGGGGAGAGGGAGAGGGAGGGAGGGGGGAGGAGGAAGTCAGAGTGAGAGTGTGTGCGTGAGTGTTTTTTTTTTTCTGTCTAGCCCAGAATAGCCTTAAATTATGACCAAGTGCTGGAATTACAGGTATGTGTCATCATATCTGCTTGAAACATTTAAACATCTATAACATAAGGAACTATATAATTTTTAACTAGTCCTTTACTTCATTTTTTTTTATATTAAGTATAATGTACTTGTTAACATAAAGCTTAGATCTCTTTGTAATCTTCTTTGGGATATGTATGGGTGTGTTGGGAGTTCTGTTTTGGTGCCGGGGCCTCATGCATACTATATATATATAGTACACACACACGCACATATATATATATATATATATATATATATATATATATATATATATACACACACACACACACACACACACACACATATGTACATACACATACATACCCATACACAGTACATGCTTTACCACCGATTAAAATCTCACTGTGTAGACCAGGCGTGCTCTGTGTTTCTCTGTCTTGAGTGATTAGGCGTGCACCACCATGCTGGGCCTTAGAGCTTTTTTCCCTCCCTAGCCATATGCTTAATATGGGTGTCAATATAATGTCAGTACAATGTATAAACTGTTAGACAGTTTGCCTCAGATGTTTTGATTTAAAGAGAGAGAAAAGAATTGGTAATATACGACAAACTACAAAAAAATTAGTTCCAGGACCACTGGAGTTTTACATTGACAGAAGCTTAGTAAACTCAAAAGAATACACCCCTGTTTTTATAGAGATCATAAAGCAAGACCCTACCTGGTTTGAAGATTATAATCTTGGTGCTAGGGATCTAACAAACCCATGGCCTGAAGCATGTAATTATTTTCACCGCTTAGCTATGCCTCAAGTCCTACAAAGCTGAAAAAAATATGGACTGTCCTTTACATAAGTATCACCTTCTCCTTAAAACAAATGCAATTGTACAATGACTTTAAACAATTTTCTTTAGTGTATGGAGGTGTCACAGTGCATGTGTTCATGTTTGAGGATAACTTCACATAGTTCATCTTCCCCAATGTGGGCCCTAGGGATATAGAACTCAGGTTGTCAGACTTAGTTACACAACTAAGTACAACTAAGCCATCTTGCGATCTTTGTACAGCAGTTTTTGAAAATAGGTGTCATTTCTCAGTCTGGTTAGTATTAGCTAAATAATAGTAGGAAGGACCATTGCATTTCTTGTTTAAGCTTGTTTTGTGAATTTTGGCTTTTTAAACTGATGGCATAGAATTTACTTTTTTGTGATCTGATACTGAGAATTTATCTGATGGTTGTGGTTTATTGAAGGTCTTAGTAAGGTCATGATGAATGCATTCTTAATTTTTGCATTACACAAAAATTTTTCGTGAGCTTTAATACAAACAGAATAATTTTGTTAGGATCTGAAAATCCAAGCTGGGCATTGGTGGCACATGCCTTTAATCCCAACACTTAGGAGGCACAGGCAGGTGGATTTCTCAGTTTGAGGCCAACCTGGTCTACAGAGTGAGTTCCAGGACAGCCAGGGCTATACGGAGAAACCCTGTTTCAGGGGAAAAAAGAAAAGTTCGAAACAGATAAAAGCAAGGTAACAGATAACAAAGCAAGATCTTTATTTGAATTAGGCAGCAAAAATTGTGTAGTCAGGGGTCAGTAGCACAGACTCAGGAGCTGACTGGGTCTTCGAATGTTCATCATAGTATTTAAGCAGATGACAAAAAAATTATTGCACTTAGGCTGCTACTGATCTCAGTCACGGCCATAGAATAGACTCTGGAGCTGCAACCCCAGGGCATACTGTCAGTCATACTTACCCTGTTCCCATTGGTTGGGTTACTGAACTATGGCTGGGGGACTTGCTGAGCATTCCTGTCTCTACCTGCCAACCAGAATGTCAGTTAAGCGGGAGGAGGTCTTTTGGGAGCTTAAACTTTATTTGACCCCTATTCAATATGGCTTCAGTTTGGTTCCTTCTTACAATTTTGCTTTGAAAGAAGAAAATTTGAATTTTTATATTTTTTGTGATTTATTGGAAATATGTAACATTTTACTTATTTATATTTAATGTATTTAACTGTGTAGTATATGTATATTGGAATCAATACATGAACTTGTGGAGCCAGAGGTTAATGTTTTTTCAAGACATGACTGGAACTAGCTCTCTAAAGCAGGCTGCCCTTGATTCGAATCAAAGAGATAACAGCTGTGGTCACTTTCCAGGTGCTGGGACCATTGCCTGCCTCACTCTGTACATACTATGACCTTATTAGTTGTTTGCTTCCTTGTTTTTAAGACTGGGTCTCATTTTCCATCTGGCTGGACTGGAACTATGTAGACAATCTGAATTCAGAGATCCATCTCTTTATTAAAGAGATGTGATTAAAGGTGCATACCACCACACCTGATGGAAACTTTTCTTTATAAAGCATTTAAGGAACAGCTGACTTTTTGAGACATGGTCTTACTGAACCTTGAGCTCAGGATTGACTTGAGTCTGGATTTTTCAGTTTCTGCTTTCCAGCACTGGCTTACAGGCCCATTCCACAAGATTGTGTTTGCCAGGAATCAGATTCTTGTGCTTTGTATATCAAGCACTTCACCAGGTGAACTATCTCCTCAGTCTGCTTCATAACATTTTCAGTAATTATTAGTCCAGTTCATCCAGTTCTGTATGTTCTTACCTGACATTTAAATGTGCAAATTGGAAGCCATCATTATTTTGTGAATCACAATTGCTTTATTTTCTACAAAGTTTCTCTTTTGTTTTACAGGTTCTCCCCTACTCTCTGTGTTGGAGATTGAAACCAAGATCTTTTTCATGATAGCTAGGCACACACTTTACCACACACAGTCTGCAAAATTAAAACATAAATTAAAAACAGGTTCTTCCCTCTGCTGGAGATTGAAACCAAGATCTTGGTCATGATATCTAGGTACACACTTTACCTCACACTGGTCAGCATACCCAGCTATAATTCACATCTTTTTTTTTTAAATTAAAAAAAAAATCCCGCACATTTATGGGATATTATGCACATGTATTTTGATACCTGTATACATTATGTGATAATAACCTTTTATCATGTTAAATATACATATGTTATTTGTCATTTCCTTCTCTAAAACATTCAAAAGTTCTCAGTTTTTGGAATATATAGTACATTGTCATTTAGTCACCCTACACTGTGTTATTAAAAGAAGTGTATTTGCTGTGTGTGTGTGTGTGTGTGTGTGTGTGTGTGTGTGTGTGTGTGTGTGTGTGTGAGTGAGAGAGAGAGAGAGAGAGAGAGATGTATGGTGTGAAAATATTAGAATCTCTGGAATGAAATCTGAAAAATTGCTTAAATAAGCACAATATACATTTTGGTAACTGATATTTAGGAATCTTAACCTTTGGGTATAGTGATGGTTGGTTCTAAGACAAAATAACTTTTCTCAAAAAAACTTTTCACAATTATTATTTGGAAGACATAGGTCAACTGATTTGGGAGGCTTTTTAATGTAACAATATTTCACTTTTGATACTGCACTTGCATCTCAGTGTCCTGATAGATTTCTGTTTTGATTTTCTGCTGACAGGTCACATTTAGGGCAGGCAAAACGTAAGGGATATATTTCTCCTGAGAGTAGAAAATCTAATTTTAAGGCACCCCAAGTGCAATCTAATACTACTTCTGAACTATCAAGGGGACACCTTTCTAAAAGGTAAATTTTCACATTGCTTATACAGTTTCAAGGAAGACTTAAATTGGATTTGAATTATTTCATAATATTAAAACTTATGTGAGGCTATCTCAAATGTTACTACAATTTTTTTTCTCTATTTTACTCACCTTACAGTGGAATTGCTGATATCTACCTTAGGCGATGAAATTCTTTTTACTTGTTTAGGAGTGATGAGGTTCCTCATTTGCTTAACAAAATCATGATAGGCATTTAAAAAACCCTGTGAATATGTGTGTGTGTACATGAAGGTCACTGTCCACAGAGGCCAGAAGAGGTCATTGGAATCCCTGGAGCTGGAGATAGAGGTAGTTGTAAGCCACCTGATAATAGGTTTTGGGAACTGAGCTCAAGTTTTATGGAACAGCAACAACTGCTCTTACTTAAATGCTTTCCCCCAGTTGTCAGCATTTCAAGGTGTCATTTAACATTTTCTTTAATGCTGATTGCCAGAACCTGTTTAAGTCAGTATTGTTGTTAGTCCATGTCAGTATTTTTTTAAAAAAATGAAGAGACCAGAAGAGGGCTTTGGGTCCCCTAGAACTGGAGTTACTGGTGGTTGTGAGCTACTTTGCGGGTGCTGAGAATTGAACCCTGATCCTCAGCCAAAGCATCAAGTAGTACTCCAAGCCACTGAGCCATCTCTCCAAATGTGATTGGTAGGAAGCTTTGCAAAGGGGGTATTACTATAAAGATTCTTTGTTTTACAAGATGATGTTATGCTTATTTCTTCTGTACATTGGGAAAACATTTGTCTTTAGAATAGAGCTTCAGAATTCAAGCTCAGTAGTTCTGAACAATTAACATCTTTTGATTAGGAGTGTTGGTGTCAGTGATGTTTGATCAGAGTACGCTCACTTTGATCTGGGCATGGTGACAAGCCTAAAATCCCAGCACATGGGAAATGGAGGCAGGAGGGCTAGTGTTCAAAGAGTGTCTTAGTTGCAAACCTTTTTATAGACAATTCTGGGTTATGAGAGAGAGAGAATATCACTTCCCTCCCTACTCCCATAAGAAAAAAGTACATTTAAAAATCACAGTACTTTCCTTCCATTTTCAACTATTTGAAAATGTTAATAGTGGACTTCTGAGGCTTTGTCCCACCACCTTTTTCCCCAAAGATTTAAAAGAGTTGAAAACCTAAATGTTAGAAGACAGGCTTGCTCTTGACAGGCTGCTGCTAACTCTTTTCTTATCTAATGTCTTAGAAGCTGCAGTTCATCATCTGCTGTCATAGTTCCACAACCAGAGGATCCAGACAGAGCCAATACTTCAGAAAGGCAGAAAACGGGGCAGGTGCCTAAAAAAGACAATTCTCGAGGAGTGAAACGCAGTGCTAGTCCAGACTACAACAGGACCAATTCTCCAAGCTCTGCGAAAAAGCCCAGAGCATTTCAGCATATTGAGTCTCTCTCTGAAACCAGTAAGCCACATAGTAAGTCAAAGAAGAGACATTTAGACCAGGAGCAACAACTGAAATCTGCACAATTGCCATCAACAAGCAAGGCTCACACCAGAAAGAGTGTGGCTGCTGGTAGTTCACGGAGTCAGAAAAGAAAGAGGACAGAGAGTTCTTGTGTAAAGAGTGGTTCTGGGTCCGAATCAACTGGTGCCGAAGAGAGATCTGCAAAACCCACCAAGCTGGCTTCAAAATCGGCCACCTCAGCCAAAGCTGGGTGTAGCACCATCATTGATTCTTCTTCTGCTGCCTCTACTTCCTCCTCATCTTCGGCTGTAGCCTCGGCCTCTTCTACTGTACCAGCAGGTGCCAGGGTGAAACAAGGAAAAGACCAGAACAAGGCCAGGCGTTCCCGTTCAGCATCCAGCCCTAGTCCCAGGAGAAGTAGCAGGGAAAAGGAACAGAGTAAAACTGGTGGCTCTTCAAAATTTGATTGGGCTGCTCGCTTCAGCCCCAAAGTTAGCCTACCTAAAACAAAACTGTCTCTTCCAGGGTCTTCTAAGTCAGAGACATCAAAACCTGGACCTTCTGGATTACAGGCCAAATTAGCAAGTAAGTTTATGGGAATATCTCTTGGTTGGTCAGGAGTGATTTTTGCTTTCAAGTCAGTTTTATTTTTTCTGCCTCGGATTTATTTTATCTCCATATAACAATGCATGTTAGTTGAAATACAAGTTAAATTTGTAGAGACAGGTAAGGAATGTCTTTATTACTGCTAAGTAATCATATTTCAGTGTCTATGTTTGTCTTTACAGTATCTGCTATTCATTTATTTTCTAATGTCAACACTGGGAAAGCTATTTATTCTGTACTAGATATTTTTTCTGTACTAGATTTTAAAAGCAATATTTTATGACTTTTAAGGGTGCTTTTAATAAAAAGATGATTGCTTCATATATTCTACATACTTAATTTAATGGAAAGAATATTGTCCTCTTGAAGCTTGTAGAAGAGTAGAAACAATTCATCCAAGCAAAGAAACAAGTAGAATAAGTATAGTGCTATATGTTTTCCTTTTTGAACTAGCCTTGGAGATGGAGTTATATTCTCATTCTCTCTCTCTCTCTCTCTCTCTCTCTCTCTCTCACTCTCACTCTCTCACACACACACACACACAACACCTTACCTTCTTCCCTCCTTCAGGAGACTTTCTCCTTAAAACTCTTGGGAACAGATGATGCTGACCTAACTATGGTTCAAGCTGTTCCTCCCTATTCTGTTGTAAGAATATAGAAAGGATAAAGAGACTCAGAACAGTGAGCCACATCCTTTTCACTTTTGTGTGTGTGTGTGTGTGTGTGTTGGTGGGAGTTATTTAGAAATAAGGTTTCTCTGTGTATCCTTGGCTGTTCTAGGAATCTCTCTGTAGCCCAGGCTGGGCTACAGTTCGCAGAGATTGCCTGCCTCTGTTTCCTGAGTGCGGAGATCTAAGGCACACACCACCATTACCTGACCCTTTTCACAGCTAATAACAAGTCTAAGGTTTTTTATTTTTATTTTATTTTTTGTTTTTAAATTCTCAACCCAGAGTCTAAGCATATTGCTCAAAGTACTTACTTACTTGCTTTCTTTTTTTTTCTTTTTTAAAATATTTCTTTTTTTTTCTTTTTTAAAAGATTTATTTCATGTGAGTACACTGTCACAGTCTTCAGACACACCAGAAGAGGGCATCAGATCCCATTACAGATGGGTTGTGAGCCACCATGTGGTGCTGGGAATTGAACTCAGGACCTCTGGAAGAGCAGTCAGTCCTCTTAACCACTGAGCTATCTCTCCAGCCCTCAAAGTACTTTCAAGTACTGTGATCTTCATATTTTTGCCAGGGATTATAGGCATATAGCAGTAATTGGAGTTCAGGCAGTTTTCTCTTTTGAGTTCTTTTATGAGACTGTGACTTGATAGACCTATGGTATTTCTTGGTTATTTAAAGTTATTGAGTGGTTGCTGTTAGCAGTTTTTTTTAAAAATTACATTTGTTTGTGTTTGTTGTGTATATGTCTGTGGGTACACATGCCATGGTACATATGTGGAGGTCTGAATACATTACTTCTCTCTTTTACCATATGAGTCCTGGAGATGGAATTCAGATCATCACACCTTTTGGCAAGTGCCTTTACTGACTGAGCCATATGACCACCCTTTTCACTGACATACTTGTTCAACAACTTCACTAATGTTGAACCAGCCTAACTTAAAATAGAGTCAGCTAAGTTGTTAAAGCTGTTTAGTACTAAATCTGTAGCTTTGTATGTACGGGTACCTGAGCATGGTGCTTGGGGAGGACAGAGGACAACTTGTTCACTCTACTTTGGGTTATGGTGTGTTTATATTTGTCAGTGAGTAAGCTCCTTGTCTGGTTAACATAACATTTTTTTGTTTACATATATATCATGGTTGTTTGAAAGGTGCCGTCATTTAAAATGGTATAGGTAATGGATTGAGATTTGCAAGTTTAGTAGTTTGCAGTCAAAAGGAAAGACCTCAAAGTTTGACCTCTGTATGCCCAGATTTACATGACAGTTGGAAATACTGATGTCAACTCTTATCCCCCCTTCTCACTTGAAGTGAAGAGCATATGGCTTTCTTTGTGGTATCTGCTACACAGCTGTGTAGTTTTCATAACGAGTGAATTGGATTGGATTTACATTATTATATTGCAGATGATTCATATTCTCCTTTCTCAATACTTCCCTCAAGTTATTTATCTCATTCTGTTCTTCTTAAGCTAGTTCATGGCCATGTAATGACATACATACAATAAATACTACAGGACTATGTCTTCAACCTCTTCTCATGGCTTGGTTTTCTTTTTTCATTTTTCTAAGTCAGGGTCTCTATGCAAGTAAGGTAGTTTATTCTATATCCCAGGCTTGAACTCTTAATAACTTATTCTTATGTGCATTTGTGTTTTGCCTGGTTCTGAGTTCAATTTCCAGCACCACATGGTGGCTCACAACCCATCTGTAATGGGATCTGATGCCCTCTTCTCGTGTGTCTGAAGACTGTGACAGTGTACTTACATGAAATAAATAAATCTTTAAAAAAGAAAAAAAAAAGAAATCTTTTAAAAAAGAAAAAAAAAGAAAGTAAGTAAGTACTTTGAGCAACATGCTTAGACTCTGGGTTGAGGATTTAAAAACAAAAAATAAAAATAACAATTTTTGTTTTCTAAAAACAAAAAATAAAATAAAAATAAAAACCTTTGTATGTCTGTGTGAGGGTGTCAGATTTTGGAGTTACAGTTTCCATTTGGGTGCTGGGAATTGAACTGGGGTCAATGCTATGGTGCTTGGAAGAGCAGTTAGTTGTCTTAACTGTTGAACCATCTCTCCAGCCCCCCCCCCCCCCCAGTCTTTGAACTCTTGATCTTCTTGCTTGAGCCTCTAAAATGTAGAAATTACAGGCATGCAACACTATGCCTGCTGAGCTTTCTTTTTCTTGACAGATAACTCTTAAAAACTTAATGTATATGTGTCTTTTGCCTGCATTTATGTCTGTTTATCATGTGCATGCCTGTTTCCTCTTAGGTAGAAAGAGGGTTTCGGATTCCCTGGACCCAGGGGTGTATGAAAGAACAACCACTAACTACTCTTAAGGAAGGGATAGTTTCTAGGGCCAGGTATGGTGGTGCACACCTTCAATCCCAGCTCTCTTGAATCAGAGGCAGAAGCAGGCAGAGTTTGAGGCCAGTTAGGACTACATAGTATGATCTTTTTTCAAGAAAGGAAGGAAGAGAAAAGAAAGAGAAAGGAGCAGAGGAAGGAAAAGGAAAGGAGTTTTTAATAGGTATATATTAATTACACAAAGTGGATTTCATCAACTCTTTATAAATACATGTTATTTAGATATATCTATTTCCTTACCTTCTTTTGTTTCCTTCTGAAAAATCCCCTTACTTCCCCAACTTAAATGTTGTGTGCCTCTGTGTGTATGTGTGAGTGAATAAATTTCACCAGGGCCACTTACAGGATTATAGCACAAGGGATTATTTCTAGGACATTTACCTAACAGTTTATGCCACTTAGGTAATGTCTTTACCTTTATCATCAGTTTCTTTAAATATGTATAAATCTTCAGGTTGGAGGAGGGGTTCTCTCTGAGACTTTACCCTTTATCGGACAGATTGTTGATGAGCCTATTCTTAAGCAGATCATGTGAAGCTGTGATTACAGCTATTACTGTGTATTCAGGATCACAAAACCAAGTCATGTTGGGGAGGTAGCATTTCTCTCCCTTTCCCTGTGTATTAATTAGTTTGGGTTTTACTGCTGTGAACAGACACCAGTGACCAATGTAAGATTTATAAAAGATATTTACTTGGGGCTGACTTACAGGTTCAGAGATTTAGTCCATTGTCATCAAGGCAGAAGCATGGCAGCATCCAGGCAGGCATGGTGCAGGAGGAGCTGAGGGTTCTATGATTTTATCCAAAGGAAGCCAGGAAGAGACTGGGTGTCTTCAGGCATCTAAGAGGAAGATCTCTAAGCCCACTCCCACTGACACACTTCCTCCAATGAGGCCACACCTTCTAATAGTGCCACTCCCTGGCACAAGCATAAACAAACCATCACACCCCGTTCCCTCAGTTTTTTTCCCTAAATAAAATTACATTTATTTGTGTATGCAAAATGGTGGATCATGGGTATCGTTTAGTGTATGTTGAAACCAGAAGACAACGTGTGGGAGTTTCCTTCTACCTTGTCGGTTCCAGGGTTCAAACTCTGGTCCTAGGCTTGACAGCAGTGTCATGACCTCTGTTTGCATGTGTCTGTGTCTGTCTGTGTGGTAGGATGGGGTAAGGAAGGATGAGCAAGAGAGTAGTGTGTGTGGGGTGGGGGTTGATGGCATTCATATTATGCCACATATTAATTCTAGTGCAGAGTAAGTTCTTGCTTTCTGCTTTCCATTCTAGGGACTGAAAAACCCTGAGTTTTGTCTTACTGACCCAAACTATTAAATTCCTCCACCCTCTTCTGCTGTGTTCCTTACACTTTGTAGGGCATGGTATGGATGTCTCTTTAAAACATTCAGCTAGTTTTCCTACAGCTCTCTCTCTCTCTCTCTCTCTCTCTCGCTCTCGCTCTCTCTCTCTCTCTCTCTCTCTCTCGCTCTCTCTCACTCTCTCTCGCTCTCTCTCTCTCTCTCTCTCTCTCTCTCTCTCTCTCTCTCTCGCTCTCTGTCTGTCTGTTTGTAACAAATGTGAGCTCTCTCCTGTGGATCATCAAATTTGATCATAAAGCAGTTACCTGTTTCACAGACTTGTTGTTACTGTATCAGTTGGCTCATCTTGCCATAAGATCCACAGCTGAGTGACAGTGCTCAACAGTCCTAGAACATCTACCACCTGCACTGTGAAGGTTTGGCAGTAAAACCAAAAGGAACTTTTAAGTCCAGTGCTAGCTTTTTTTTTTTTTTTCCTTTCCTGTGTTATGGCAACTTCAGTCATAGGGTTTTATTATCTAATTTTGTAATTATGTTTTTGGGGAATTTCATGGGCCTTTATGACCATTGTGTAGTGAGACAGCACAGACTCTTCAATGGAGTTTTCTTGATTTTTATAGAACTCTCATTTAGGCAAAACTAAGAGTTCTGTCAGTTCATTGGCTCATGAACATATGAATTATTCAATTAAACTTGCTTTATGTTATCATTTATATTATCAGACTTCATTATACAATACCACTTTCTTTTTTGCAATGTCACTTTCTCAGACTGTTGTATGTGGTTACTGCTTTCCTAATATCACTGCTACTACTTGTTCTAATTTCTAATTATAGCCTAAGCTATTGAAATAAGAGATGGAACTGGTAACTTTTTATTTAAAAAAGCATCTAGTAAGTAATATATTATTATAATATATAATATAATTATATTAGTGGTTATTATATTAGTTGTATATGATTTAAAAACAATGTAATAGTGGTTTAGAGTAGTTATTTGGGAATTTTATTCCAGGGTGTTAGAACAACTTTCCTGAGCACTTTATATACTTTATACATTTAAAATAGGAGATAGATAATTAGGATGTGAAGATAGTTTATTGTGTCTTTGAAACCCTCGCTTTCTTGACTGTTTTCCCTCTCTCATCCTTTTCCTCTACCTTATTTTACTAATAAAAAATAGGTTTGATAATATTAAGACCGTCGAAATAAAAAGATGCCCTTTTGCTAATAAAGTAGTGATAACTACCTTCTGAATTTCAGGATTCATATTACGTCATTGGCCATATATTTGCCGTTTTGGTTTTGAAACAGGGTCTCTTTACATAGCTCTTAAGTGTCCTACATCTATTTAGACCAGGCTGACCTCAAACTAAAAGATCTGACTGCTTCTGTCTCTTTAAGTCCCGGGATTAAAGGTGTGTGGCACAATGCCCTGTTGGTTTTTGTTTTAAAAATAAAACAATTTCAGAACAAAAGACTAGCCAATATTTACTGTGCTAGTCATGGGTCATCTCATTTGTCCATCAGATTTCTGTGCAAGTAGAGTTCTGAGATTACAGGTAGAACATGGAGTGAATTTTGTTGATCTAGTTCTGTCCAAGGTCATAAAGCAAAGAAGTCAAACCTGAGATTCAAACCCAGGCTATTCTGAAATTGGTCTTAAAGTGAAAATGTATAGCAATGAAGAGATTAAGAGAAAGGAATCTGTTACAGGTTTCAAAATATTAATGCTTCGTGGGAGAAGGTCTAAAGTACAGATCACCAGTCTTGGATTTGAATCCTGTTTCTGTCATTTTAGCAGGTGGTGATTGCTGGAAAGTTTATAGAATTTTTTGTGTAAGTGCATATCTACAGAGACTTAATTACATAGTCACTGTTTTGTGGCTGTCACAGAATGTAGGAAGCACAACTATAAGTAAGTACCTTCAGCAAATGGAGCAGTGCTTGGACCATTGTGCCAATCTGTTTCTGCACTGGGAACATTCAGTTTCTGTTACTCATGCCAGTTTTATTAATAACAAATTGTTCAATTATAGTATTTTAGATAAGACTTTATTGCTGTGAAAAGATACTATGACTACGTCATGTCTTAAGGAAAATATTTAATTGAAGTTGGCTTAACAGTTTCAGAGACTTAGTCCATTATCATCATGGTGGGAAGCCTGGCATCACCTGGGCAGTAGTCCACCTCCAAAACATTGGGACTAAAGGTATATGCCACCACCTGGCTGAGTCAGATTTTTTCCCCCCCTATTTGTAATGAGTACACAGTAGCTATCTTCAGACACACCAGAAGAGGGCATTAGATACCATTCTAGATGGTTATGAGCAACTATGTGGTTGCTAGGAGTTGAACTCAGGACCTTAGGAAGAGCAGTCAGTGCTCTTAACCACTCTCCAGCCCCAGATGATTTTTTTAAAAAATGCTATCTTAAGTGGCATTTTGTGAAGGGGAGAAATTAGTGCATGTTTTTAGTCTTTTTTTTTTTTATTTAGAAGGAAATAAAATATGTATAGACTTTTCAATGATGGTACATGTTTCTTTGCTTTAGTCCTGTTTCTGTTACTATCATGATATGTAGAAAGATACACACCTAACACGACATTCTTGCAGGTTTTTTGTTTGTTTTGGTTTTTGCTTTTTGAGACAGGGTTCTCTGTGTAGTCCTGGCTATTCTGCAACTCAGACTGCAGACCAGGATGGCCTCAACTCAAGAAGAGATCTGCTTGCCTCTGCCTCCTTAGTGCTAGATTAAAGGCTTATGCCACCTCCTTTTGGCTCTTAACAGATTTTCAAGTGATATAAGTAAAAGTTGTTTTGCTATTTTAATGTATATACTGTATATTTATCATCCCCCTCCCATTTGCTGTTCTTTTTTGTTTGTTTTGTTTTATTTTGATTTCTTGAGATACAGTCTTGTGTAACTCAGGTGCTTTTGAAGTGGCGATGTAGCAGAGGTAACCTTGAATAAAATTTCTCTTTCTCTGAGACAGCCGCATGTAGTAGCTCAGGCTCATTTTGAATATAATACTCCCATTTCCACCCCCAAATACAAGGTAATAAGCATGTTCCACAAGTGGCTGGATTTTTTTAAATGTTAAAAACAAAGATACCAGTTGTCTAAATCTATTGTCAGCTCCATTGCAGTGTATACTTCTTCTGCTCTGTCTCCTGTTACTAAGGATAAAGGCTCAATAGAGTAGAAGGAAAAGCTTAGGAGTGTGACTACATCAAGAAATTGGGTTGAAAATAAATGGAAGAGCCGGGTGGTGGTGGCATATGCATTTTGTCTCCAGCACTTGGGAGGCCAGATAGATCTTTGAGGATAGCCAGGGCTACATAGAGGAACCTTGCCTTGACAAACAAAAACAACCAAAAAGGAAATTCAGGAATTTTTAAGCCAGATTTTATTACTCAATTACATTATAATGTTCTGATCCTTTTGTATTCATTTTAAGTGCCTAGTTATTCCACAGTTTATTTATTTAGAGATAAGTAATTTAGAAATAAATTTTTCCCAAAAGTTTTGTTTAGATTAAATGTCACTCTGGCCATAGACTTTTGTCCTTAAGAGTGATTTTTTTTTTTTTTTTTTTTTTGGTTTTTTGTTTTGGTTTTTCTGAGATAGTGTTTCTCTGTGTAGCCCTGGCTGTCCTGGAGCTCACTCTGTTCCAGAGTTCTAGACCAGACTGGCCTCGGACTCAGAACTCCACCTGCCTCTGCCTCCCAAGTGTTGTAATTAAAGGGCATGAGCCACCACTGCCCGGCCTGATTTTTGTTAGAAGGCTCATTCACCAACTTTCCTGACAATAAAGACGATTTCTACGTGAATGAGTTACAATTTTCAATTAGGAGTAAAGAATATGGAGATATTTAAATTTTTATATATCTATTTAAATTTATGTGTGTGTATATAGAATGCACAAGGGGTGTTGAGCATGAGCCTGTGGAGGTCAGAATGCTTCTATGAAACTGGGGGGGAGGGTATAGAAGGTTGTGATCTGCCATTGAGTGTTGGGAAGTGAATCTGGATTTAGCGCAAAGCTAAGTAAGTAAGCTTTCCTAATTGTTGAGTCATCTCCCCAGTCCCCTTGATATCTAGAATTATTTTCAGTTTATTCTTCCCCAGTCCCTTTATTGCTTATTTTAAGAACTCAAGAGTAGCCAAGACATGGTAGTGGGTAGTACACTCTTTTAATCTCAGCACTTGAGAGACAAGGCGCAAATATCAGACTATGGGGCGACATCATGAGATCCTGTCTTTGTGGCCCCCTCTACCTCCCATTCAGTGGAGAATTTTCACCTTAAACAAATTGGCATATCTAAAACTTAAAAACTTTAAAATAAACCTAAAAATAAATGGAAGAGCCAGGCAGTGGCCCATGCATTTAGTTCCCAGCATTTGGGAGGCAGAGGCAGATCTCTTGAGATTGAAAAATAGAGGTAATCAAGACCAAGTACATAATTGTTCCCGGAAAAGTTCACATTCATTTAACATGCATGGTCAGTTTAGTATTATTCACAGAACCTATCAGTGTTGACTATTGAAGTTCTTTGGTTAAATAAATAGAGCCTATTACCAGATATACTATTGAACACTGTACCATTGAAAAGAAGAGGGGTTGGTAGATGCTGTCATGGATATTAGAACTTTAGTAGCAGCTATCATTATAAAAGCATTAAGTAGCTTCTAGAGTAAATGTAAAGTATACTGGGTTGATTCCTAATTATCAAAATTCTACATTCTATTAATCTTTAGTTCTTTGCTCATGGAATGGCATAAATGCTTTGTTCTCTCTCTGTTGGTTTTGATTTAGCTTTATGTAAAGTAGCCAAAAATGGATGAAGGGATAGTATAAAGTTAATATGATTAAATTCTTGAAGTTCAGAATATATATCAGGAAAGCTCAGTAGCTGAGGGAAAGGCTGGACTGCTGTTGTAAGGTAAGGTTTGGGCTGAGTGATAGCTCTGATCCTTAAGAATTGAGGAAAGCCAGGAAAAGCCTTTAATCCCAGCACTTGGGAGGCAGAGGCAGGTGGATTTCTGAGTTCAAGGACAGCCTGGTCTACAGAGTGAGTTCCAGGACAGCCAGGGCTACACAGAGAAACCCTGTCTTGAAACACCAAAACCAAAAAAAAAAAAAAAAAAAAAAAAGAGGAAAGAACTGGTAGGCCTGTAAAAAACAAGGGTTCCTGGAGATTTAATTCACAATAATGTCGACAATTTACCTTTTCTATTTTCTATGTATAGGTTTAAGAAAGTCTACCAAGAAGCGCAGTGAGTCCCCACCTGCTGAGCTCCCCAGTTTGAGGAGGAGCACACGCCAAAAGACCACGGGCTCCTGTGCTAGTACCAGGTAATTAACTTAGTATTTTTGAGCCTATAGTTTTAATTTCAACTTTGATCAAATCTTTCTGTACTTAACATTACTATAATTTTCCTTCCCTCTTCACACTGCCTTCCTTTTTTTTTTTTTTTCCTCGAGGCAGGGTTTCTCTGTGTAGCCCTGGCTGTCCAAGAACTCACTCTGTAGACCAGGCTGGCCTCAAACTCAGAAATCCGCCTGCCTCTGCCTCCCAAGTGCTAGGATTAAAGGCTTGCGCCACCACAGCCCCACACTGCCTTCCTATTCCCCATTTTTATCTTTTCCTTACCTCTCTTTCCTCCTCTCCTTCCCTTCTAATGTTTATGATAGGTTCTTGTTTTGTGTCCTAGTAGTCTGCTACTTTTAATCTTTTAATCTCAAATTATGGGTTTACAGGGATATGATCCACCTCCAGCCCAGTTAATGTAAAGCAATGCAATATACATATTAAATAAAACTAACTGAAGAACTTGACATAACTTTATGTAAAATTTTCTTTGAAAAAACAACAACAAAAAACCCACCCCCTGCCCCTCTAGAAAGGGATTTTTCACTTTACTGAAAAATCACTGTAGGACAGGCTGATCCTTCATGGAGACCCACCTGCCTCTGGAGTGCTGGGATTAAAGGCACACATTACCATTTCTGGCCCAAAAAAACCAAAACAAACAAACAGAAAAAACTGAAACCATCACTTTTTTTTAAGTGGGTCAGTGCAACAAATATATCCCATGATTCTAGTTATGTATAATTCCTATTGCACTAATTATCAGGGGAATTAAAAAGTAAACTCAGCCAGGTGTGGTGTTGGGCTTCAGTAATCTTAGAATTTGGAGGAAGAGGCCTATTACATCCTGGTATACATAGCTAGTTTCAGGATAGAAAGAACTACATAGACTTTATCTAAAAGCAGACAAATTAAAAACATCAAAATGAAATTCCTACTTTCATAATCAAAGCCACAAAGGCATAACATAAACCATGTTACTTTTTGACACTTTTTCTCTTTTGCTAGAATGAGACAGTTTACAGTTAATTACTAGTATCTAGACATTAGGTTGAGCTGGACCTAGTGATGCTTCCTGGCACTGTGGTGGCATATTTCTATTATAGTTAAAATTTTGAACCGTTGCTAGGTATGGTGATGCACAACTTTAATTCCAGCAGATGTACCTCTGAGTTTGAGGCCAGCCTAGTCTGCAAAGAGAATTCTAGGATATCCCAGACTGTTCACAGGTAGAAACTTTGCCTCACCTGCTCCCATCCCCTCCCCCCATGCTCTGGTTCCACACACAAATTTTCTTCATATTGCTTTAAAAATATTTAGAATTAGTGTAGCTCAGTGTATATGAGGTTTCGTAGGAATAACTTTCTGAGGAAATAATTCTGAGTTTTACAGATTTTTGGTCCCATTTTGGACCAGGTTTTTAAAAGTTTGAAAACAAATCTAAAATTGTGTGTTCAATTATTGATACATGGAGGTGGCTGTAGGGACCAAAACTAATTCTCCCCACCCCAGTAGGCAATTGTGATCTTACCCACATAGATTCTGGGAGGTTGTAATTGATCTTTGATACCTAAAAGTACTCTTCTTAATTGTGGCACCAGTTTTTAACTGTGGCTCCAGTCACCTTTCAGTTTTACCGGGGGTGGGGGGTGGGGGGGTATAGTCTTAATTTGCTGTGTGTGAAGACAGATATTTTAGTATCATTTTCTTTCTTTCATCACCTGCTTTTGGTACACATAGCCACTTTATCAGTGCATATAAAATTACTTTTATGTACAATTTCTATATATACTTTATATATAGAAATACTTTTTTGTATACATGGTCATGCTGTGTATAAGCTATCTAGCATGCTTGCTTAAAAGTCTTGGTTCACAGCTTTGCCTGACTTTTTAGGGCTTTTTCTTATGTTTTCTGCCTTGGTGATCAAATGAGCTTCTGTGCTTATTTCAGAGTAACAATCTTTGAAGGCAGTAACTTGTAAATACAGTGTATTACTATAAAAATATTGGATAGATTTTGAATCTCTCATTCAATATGACCTATTTACTTATGAAGGAAAGATCAATCTTTCCCACTTCTGTTTAGCTTTTCCTAAGAAAGAAACTCATAATTTCCTCAGGTAATTGAAAGCTTCATTTTCATGTTCACAAAGTGCTCACTACATAATTTCACTGGTGGTCTAATTTTAGCCTTAAGATTTATCATATCCTCAGGTAAATCAGGAAACTGTCTTAAGAATTTGTAATGTTGGTCATCTTTTTCTCAATTTATCCAAGATCATTATCAATAAACTGTTAATGTACTTGATGATAAGGTGTGATTACTTTATTTCCTATAGTGTATTCTGTACCTCTGTCCTTAAACAGATCTTCCCTAGTCTTCGGTTGTTCATAAATATTAAGCCCTTAACTGTTTTTACAGTGTTAGGATGTTTGACTTTAGATGTTTAAGGTCATCTGACCCAGTGGGCATGATATCCCTGTGCTTTTGATCCTCTTGTTGCTGCTGTTCTCTGTAAGCCTTTGTCTATTGTTTGTGTTTGCAAATGAAGCTACATTTTAAATGTGTAGTTTCTTTTTTTTCTCTCTCTCTTCAGGAGGATCTACTTTTTCATTTAGCTGAAAGTATTTAAAAGTCATGTCTGTTTGTAATGATGACAACAGCTCCCAGTAACACAGAAGCCTGTATTGTGTGAGCTATAACTTGGAAGGATTTCAGATATACAAAGTCTTAGTGATTTTCTATAACATTGTTTTTTTTTTTTAAAGGAGAAGAAACTGGCTTTGTGCTCTGTGAATTTCATCTTTGTGTTGTCTATACATTGCTCCTAGTGCCTTGGTAATGCTGACTATGATGACATTTTTCTATTGCAGTCGGCGAGGCTCTGGCCTGGGCAAGAGAGGAGCAGCTGAGGCCCGGCGGCAAGAGAAAATGGCAGACCCTGAAAGCAACCAGGAGACAGTAAATTCCTCAGCTGCCCGAACAGATGAAGCTCCCCAAGGAGCTGCAGGTAGACTGGCACTTCTTACCTCTAAAACACATAAGTTTTTTGTTTGTTTGTTTGTTTGTTTGTTTCACAAATTTATTTTTTGGATGAATTTTCTTATTCTAAATCTTCATTACATAAAGGTTACCATGAAACACTTTTATTTTACATCCTAGATTGTGTGCTCCAGATTAGTGGGCTCATTTGTTAAGATTTAAATTCTCAACCAGTCCATACATGTACTACTTTCAGAGGGCTTTATAAAAAGGTATAAATTTTCCACTTAAGGTTTTCATATATTAATCAGATTTGACTAATGATTGTTTCGTTGAATTTAAATTCATTATAAAAAAGTAAAGATGTACTTTAATTGCTTTCTAAGCATGTAGATCTTAGCATTTTATAAGCCCTAAAAAAAAAAAAAAAAAAAAAAAGGTTTGTTCTGAAGCTACCTTAATAATATTTAGATTTTTATGGGCTTATTTTAATTTTTCTGAATATCTTGGATGGCCAAAAAAAACGTTTATTTTTCTTTTTGCTTTAAGTATATGTTACCAGTACCAAAATTGTGGCAGGTGAATTTTAAAACCTAGTGTGAAATTGTTCTTTCTAAACAGAAAAAATACTGTTATTTATCATTGTGAATGTGTATTTCTAAAATCATGCCACCTCAAGTTTAGTTGCAAAGCATAATGAGCTAATAAACAAAGCCCTTTCATGTATGTGATTTTATATTCAGATATACAGTAGTTTTCTCTAATGGCCTATGGCTGGTCATAAATCATAGTTTGCTGGAAAAGTCTGGTTACCCACAGTTACTGTACTCTGCTTAGCTTTAATTTTGAAGTAATTTCTATATCCTAATTTTTGAAAAAATTAGACAGTGGATTTGTAGCATCTCTTCTATTGGGAATGAAATTTAAAAAATCTTTTTCTTAATGGTTAATTGGTAAATATTTGGAAGAATACAAGCTATTTCATTTGTAGGCTCATTAAGGCTGTTGAAAATGCACAGCCTCTCCTTCCCAGTTTTGAATATCACTTTCTACCCTTTCATTATTTATTTTAAGTTGGAATATGGAAGTGTGAGGCCAATTCTCAAATGAGTGACAGGAATGGAATTTCTGAATATATTGTTAGAGTTGATAGTTACAGTAATTATAAACAGCAACACCTGTTCACTCTGCAGATGTGGCTTTATACATTTCTCACATATTCCTATTGGATATTGAAAACAACCTGCTGAGGTGTGAGTTCTGTTACTGCCATTTTATAAATGAGGGAAAACTGAGGCACATATTGGTTAAGCTTTCCCAGAGTTCCAAGCTAAGATGTATGGCCCTTCATTTCAGGTCTTAGAAACCAAGTACATGGTACAGCATTGTCTTCTCCCTAGGTGTTAGAAGAATTTAATTTGTATGGATACATTCCAAGGTTAGAAAGGAGAACACAGGAGGGGAATTTGATCTTCAATATATCGATTATTGAGGATAAATGCTTCAAGGGAATATAGTGTGTTTTTATTGTCATTCACATTTAAAATCAGTAAATAGATACTTGTGGGATGTTGACTGTTGTAGAAGATACACATATGTTAACTGTTGTTAGAGGATCATCGGGTTTACTATGCTTTGGGGTGGGGTCCTTTATGGATAGTAGAAATTTTTCTATTGTTTAGCTGTAAAATACTTCTGGGAAAATGTGCTTGGAAAATTTCTGGAAAAATTTCTCTGTGTGTAAAATACGGACCTAAATTAGCATAGAAAACTTATTTGTGGTCATTTCAACTACTTTTTGAAGTCAGTCTCTTGAATAATGATGTCTGTAGTTGGTAGAAGTCTTCTTCAGAACAGTGAAATGGCAAGAAAAAATAGGCATGATCTGGTATTCACTTTTTATATTAAGAATTCCTAACTTCAAGAAATGATCAGTGTCATATCCTAGAAAGCAGCTAGTTTTGTTTTTATTATGGCTCTACCTGGCTGTCTGCTGATACCTAGTGGTTGTTATCTTCTACTCTGTTCTTGATGTCTTAAAGCAGAAAAACCCCTCCATCACCAAAAGGTGGGTTTAAGTGTTGTTCATTGTGGTGTTTTTGGTTTTACTTTGTTTTGAAATTAAAAGTGCATAAAATAAAGAGGTTACAGTTTTATAGACAATGAAAGATAGGTTCTTACTATGTTTTGTTGACTGGCTGGCTGTCACTATGTAGACCACTCTGGCTTCTGACTCACAGAGCTACCCTGTCTCTTCTCTTAAGTGTTGGGTCTAAAGGTGGTAGCTACAATACCTAGTACCCAGTTTTCCTTTTTTAATTTTTCAAGACTTGGTTTCTCTTTGCTGTCTGTTCTGTAATTTGGTCTATAGATGAGGCTAGCCTCAAACTGCACTCTTTGCCTCCTGGAGTGCTGGGATTAAAGGCCTGTACTACTACCATCTGGAATGTACCCAGTTTTTAATGCTTTTCTTTTCCTGATTACACTTTTTTTTAAATAGCACAAGTTATGTTTTGACTGTATTACCAGATGATGGAATATACAGTAAAGAACAGCTGTGCTCTTTTTTTTTTGTCTTAGTGCAAAATTTTATGACTATAGATCTTACTGTTGCCTCATTTACTTACACATATGCTATTTAGCATTTTCTGGCAAGTAGAAATTATTCTGTAAGCCTTACAATGTTTATCTTTCCCTTGTAAGAGGTTGAAGTATTTATAAACTTCTAGTCTAAAATAGAATTCTTTTAAAAAATTTTTTTAGTATTTCTGATCTAAAATCTGGGTTTTGTCTCTGTTATATATGTCTCTGATAGTCACATATTTATATTTGACTATAGAGTACAGAAACGGTGTGTACCATGAATAAAATATTTGGGTTTGACTAATGAATTTTTGAGTTGACAGCTGTTGGTTGGTTACATTTCACATAACAGCGGTCTCTCTATTAATCAAGTTAGCCTAAAGGATAGACTGATCTGAATACCTAATTTTGTAAAAGAGTATGTAAATGTAACTTCATTGCACAACTATGTCAGACTTCTAAAGATTTGCCAAGGGCTGGGGAGGGACTCAGTGCATAAGAACTCTAGCTAGTAGAGAACCCCCAGTACCTCCTTAAAAAGCTCAGTCTCACCTTTTCTCTTTATAGAAGCCATAACCACAGTATTGGTCTAAGCCAACATACAGTGAATGCCGTGTTAACTGATAGACACTGTTTTGGGAGTAAGCCAGGTACTAGTAGATGGAGAATCCTGTTGTCCTCCATTGGCCTACACTCAAAGAAGGGCTGGCAAAAAGTTCACTTTCTTTGTCTGTTGGCAACCTGCCCTTTTCCAAAAGCAGAATACCTACCCCTTTTTATAGAGTGGTTTTGGAAGGCGGATAGTGCTCTCAATTAAGAGTTCTATAATAGAATTGTAACATACTTTTGGTCTGTTTTGTCTGTCCATGAGGATTTTACTAAGGCCTGGCTTATTTTTGGGGAGACCTCTTAATTATGTTTCACAAATTATATTTCTTGATTAAAACCTTTGTGGAAATGTAATTGGTGTTTATTTTGAAATTCATCAGAAATGCAGTTATCTTTTAATGATTATAGATTAACTTTGTGTTTGCTTTCTCCATTAACAGGCTAGGTCTTAATTAGTACCTCTAATATTATTACTCCTTTATAGGACACTGATATAATGACCATAACTGAATTTAAAATTCCAGCTGAGAGGTGTGTTTATTTCAGGAGTGAAACCTTGCTATCTGGGTTCTAACCCGATTGCTAGCTGGCATGAACATTTAAACCATGAAGGCTTTTTTTTTTCTTTTTTGTGCTTGAAGGATCTCTGTAAGCAAACATTGACAATTCAGCATATACGCATCTTAATGCTGCCTCATAGGTAGCTTTTGTATAGTGCAGGTTGTTTAGTCTTTTTATCTTTGTTAATCTCATAGGCCTTCTACTTAACAGTATTCATAAGACAGTATACATAAATGAATGGATACATCATTTCTAAAATGTAGAATTGGTCACTGACACATTGGCATCTCTTGCTTTTAAGATTGATTTATTTTTATGTATATGAGTACACTGTCACTGTCTTCAGACACATCAGAAGAGACATTGGATTCCATTAATGACGGTTGTGAGCCACCATATGGTTGTTGGGAATTGAACTCAGAACCTCTGGAAGAGCAGTCAGTGCTCTTAACCTGAGCCATCTCTCCAGTACCCATTTTTTACTTTTAATAAAGATCCTGTTGTGCTCGCTCTCTCTCTCTCTCTCTCTCTCTCTCTCTCTCTCTCTCTCTCTCTCGCTCTCTCGCTCTCTCTCTCGCTCTCTCGCTCTCTTTCTCTTGCTCTCTTGCTTGCTCCCTCTCTCCCTCCCTTCCCCTCCCCCCCTCTGTGCGTGTGCCTGCCTGTCTGCCTGCCTTTCCTATGGTGGTGATGAACTTGCCATCATGCCCAGCTCAGAAGAGCTCTCAAAATTTATGTCTGTCAAAGACCTGTTTTCTTTCTTGCCTTCCATTCTGTCATTATCTAGTAGACTGAGTTTTGTTAATAATGCAGTCATATGTAGAACAAACTTATGTGTGAAGTTGTATAGGTCTAAGCATATACTTAGAGATTAAGCAGACTACTAGTTTCTTCTCCTTTGGTTAGATTCATAATATCTGATGCTGTTAACTTAAACTGGTTTTGTCTTGTTTGGTTCATCTATGCTTTGTGTAGTAGAATCCTTCTGCTTCTTCCTCTACCTTAACTTTTGGCATCTTCACTTCTCTTTCTCATACTTAATAGCAGTTCTTTGCACTTGTGTGTTAGTTGTAATGTATGTATTCAGTGTTTCATTCCAAAAGGAAGAATATATATGATCTTTTCACACTTTTGCAGCTAGAGAAAACAGATAAATGACTACATTTCATAACAGAATGGTTTTAGTAGCCTGATTTGATTGACTAATGGCAGAGGAATTCAGGAGAAAGCTATTTCAAGGGCATGAAGGTTGCAAATTTATGTTTATATAACTGTGCTGAGCTCTCCCTTTGCTCCTGAATTTTATATGGCAGAGAGTTGTAGAATGGCTGTGTGTGTGGGAAGAGAGATTTAACTATAGTAAAGTCTGTAAAGCTTTGGTTTTTCTTTTAAGGTAAGCCAGACCTATAAGATTAAATGCTCCTCCTAATCCTTACCTTCCCCCTCTCCCCAAGCCTCTAGTTCTGTTGCAGGGGCTGTTGGCATGACCACCTCTGGGGAGAGTGAATCGGATGATTCTGAGATGGGACGATTACAAGGTAAAGACAGCCATTGAGTTTGCAAGAAATGATTACCACAGGCTGCAGATTAGTTCTATTGTTGACTTGAACTCAGTTCATTTATATTCTCTAGGAATTCTAGGTATACCTGCACCTTCTGGGAAAAAAGCTTTTTTATTGCTTAACTTGATGCTTTGGGTTCAGAGACGACCTGTCTATGTCTTCATTTTTACTGTTTAACCAAGCAAAGCCTCATAGTTTTTCAAAAAATCTTCACATGATTACATGTATAATTGGCTTTAGTAATAAGTTACGAAGCACCTCAATATGTTGTTGTTCTCTAGTATCTAAAAACATAAATCTAACAGGGTGGGTTCTCCATACACCCCATAATCTTTTGTAAACTCTAGCTGGTTTTCTCTTTTTTAATGTTGTCAATCTTGTATTAACATATACTCCATGTATGAATTAGGTGGGTTTGTACTTAAATCTCAGATGATGGATTTTTAATATATTCCCAATGTAAGGCTGACAAGGGACATTTTGTGAAAGTTTCACATTACTTTAAAGTTTCTGAGATAAATAGCAAGTGTTTAAAAGCTTCTCCATAATACCACTTATGAACATAGCTTTTCTTTGGAACTGGTAAAAATGGTTTATGATTTTTATGCTTCTGGACAGGGTCACCAAAATCTGTCTGGGAAGTAATGCTAATAGGAAAATGAGGCAAGGCTTCTTAGCCTGTGACTTAACCTAAAGTACTTTATGGTTTTCTTAAATAGTTCTTATCTGTATACGTTTTAAGTTCTCTCCAAAACTCCATATTTAGAATGAACATGGAGGTGTTTTAGAGTAACTAATTAAATTTGTGTATGTATAAGGTTTTAGAAATTTAATGTAGTTTCCCTTAAAATTCATAGTGGAAGTAATGTTGTGCTAACTCAATTGTGTGAGATGAATCAGTTCCTTGACATTTTTAGGGAAGATCAGTTGCTTTAAGTCAACTCAACTATTTCCCCTGGCCCCCCCCCCCTTTTTTTTCTTTAGCTCTGTTAGAAGCCAGGGGTCTTCCTCCTCACCTGTTTGGTCCTCTTGGTCCTCGGATGTCACAACTTTTCCATAGAACAATTGGAAGCGGAGCTAGTAAGTGAATATTTTGAAATTTTTCATCTCTTGAAGTCTCTAAATAATTAGTTATGTGTTTTTCTTATTAGTTACTTGTTGGTATATAATTTAGTATCCTTTAGAGTTCCTTCTATACTTTTATCCAACTGAAATTTTAAAAATCCATATTTTGTATTTTAAAAGTTACTTAGAATTTTAACTGTAGAAAATGGTTTCACAAAATTCATCCCATGAGATAGTGTTATCATGAACCTGATAGGAATGATTTCTCAGCAGCATTACTTCTCACCAAATTATCAGATTGATTTAACCCAGAGCCTACATACATGGTTTACCTAACAGTGACTAATATATAGTCTTGATTTATAACTGAAGTACTATCTAGTTAATGTCTAGTTAATGTTTTCCTTGACTTGCATTTAGTTTGTTTTTTGTTTTTTTTAAATAACTTTGGTCAGCATGGTAGCTGACTGGTACATCCCATCAAGTATCTGATGTTTTTAAAATAAAACTGCCTTGATGGTGTGTGTGTGTGTGTGTGTGTGTGTGTGTGTGTGTGTGTGTGTATGAATATGAATACATGCATGGTGTGTTTGTTCATGTGTGTGTATGTACATGCTAGGACAAATAATCTGGGTTCAGAGGGCTACTTTGTAGTTTTTCCTTTCTAACTTTATATGGTTATTAGACTTGTATAGCAAGCGTCTCTATTTGCTAAGCCATCTTCCTTGCTCCTATTTTATTTTGTAGTTACAACATTGCGTTATAAGCCAGGTGTGATGGTGCATACCTTTAATCCAGACTTGGGAGGCAGAGATAGTCTACATATTGAGTTTCAGGACAGCCAAATCTATTACATAGAGAAACCATGTGTCACACACACACACAAAAACCACCCTACATTTCATTATATATATTTCTATATCTGAAACTTCCTTCTGGTGTGCCTTCGCCACCTCCAAACAAATACAACAAACCATTTCTAGCTTTATAGCAAGAAAATTCAAACAGTTTAAACTTTAAAAAAAAAAAAGTTGTTTTTTTGTTTTTGTACATCTCAGAGTAACACACCCGTCTCCAGGTTTCCTTTTTAAGAGTTCTTTGAGCACCCAAACTTCAATACAACTCTGGGTTCTTGGGCCTCCCATTTACTGGATTCATTGGTAGACACTACAACACCTGCCTTCTTGAGAACTCTTATATTTACCATTTACTAGATGCTGGTATTATTCTAATAATTAAGCAGAGTTATTGTTTTCTATCTGGAGCTACTTTAGACACAAGTAATACAATATGGTAAAAATGCAGAAAAGTAAAACAGTAAGAATGTAGGCCACCTGGGAAAGGAGAGGAAGGAAGTCTGGCTACAGAAACTGCAGAGGCATGAACATTTTATAGAAATCTAAATGAAGTTAGAAAACTAATAGTACATAGATCCAAAGGAAAGAATGCATGCTGCATGGGATGAAGGCTGAGTTTGCACGTTCACAAAGTAGAGCAGCTCCAGGGAAGTGTGGAAGTGTTAGATGTTGAAACCCAAAAGGTGTGCACATGCACCAAGCCATGGAGTGCCCTGGAAGGCTAGCCACAAGGTTGAGTGATGAGAAAACATTTTATAGTTTGGAGGTGGGGAATGGCATGCTGAGGATAAAAATTAAATACATCCCAGGCCACAGTTGAGTCCTCAGCAACTACTGCTTCATTTATATCTGTAGTCATTCCCGTCACACTGAAAGTTAACAGGCATCTGCATATATTTTAACTTATAGGTAAAAATAAGCAAGGTCAGTTAAAAAGCTGAAGGTAATAGTGTGATTATATTTATCAAATATTGCTATTCTCAAAACGTTTTAAATTTTATTTTAATATGGATTCATATATTACTGACAGTTAATATGCTTCTTTTTTTGTTTGTTTTTGTTTTTTAAATAAACAAACTTTATTTTGCCATTTCATTAAGTTGAAGATGGGACGAAAAGTTGTGTCAGGGCTTTGTAAGTTTGCTGACATTGGAATCCCATATTTAGCTGGTGTAATGCTTGCATGCCTTACTAATTTTTATTATTTATGAGTGCTTTGCTTGCATGTATGTCTGTGTACTCTTTGTATATCTGGTGCCCACTGAGGCCAGAAGAGGACATCAGATCTTCTGGAACTGGAGTTACAGAAGGTTGTGGGCCACCATGAGGGTGTTAGGAATTGAACCTGGCTCATCTGGAATACAAGTCAGTGCCGTTAAACATGGAGCCATATCTAGCCCCATATCCTGTTGCATATCCCATATATATTATTTGTGGTATGTTGT
Source organism: Tokudaia tokunoshimensis (assembly GCA_036184795.1). NCBI lineage: Eukaryota > Metazoa > Chordata > Mammalia > Rodentia > Muridae > Tokudaia > Tokudaia tokunoshimensis. The sequence goes on along the minus strand of BTHU01000016.1, from coordinate 86,994,570 downwards.
CTGTCCATTTGCCTGTCCTTGTGCATGTGTATGCATATGTGTTTGTGTGATGGGGTGAGACTCAGAGTTCAGCAAAGGGAGATGGATCCCATAGAACTGGTGTTACAAGCAATTGTGCTGCCTGATGTGGATGTTAAAAAGCGAACTTGGGTCTTTTGAAGATCAATGATAGCTCTTAACTGCTGATCCATCTCTCTAGTTATTATTCCTTGTGGTAGTTTGAACTAAATTACTAACATTTAAAAAATTAAAAATTTGTCAACATAAATACACAATTAGATTACTGCTATTACCATGTTTATTCCTTTAATGATATCTAGCATCAAATTTCTGTTAAGATAATTCTGTACACAATTCAGCTACTTTTAGTGGCTGTTTCACTTTTGTATTTATTTTAAAATTTATTTTGAATTTTTGAGTTTTTTGCCTGCTTGCACGTGTATATTTGTATGTGTACCATGTGCATGAAGTGCCTTTAGAAGACTCAAGAGGGTGTCATATAACCAGTGGAACTATAGTTAGTGACATGTCCAGAGGCAGTTCATGATCCATGAGTTTGATGCTTGGAACCTACATAGTGGAAGGAGAGAACTGATTTCTGTAAGTTGTCTTCTGACTTCCATATGCATGCCGTGGCATGCCTGCACAGGCATACTCTGTTGCATTCATGATAAGAACACACATACAAAGAATTGTATAATTGTCTCCTGACAAACTGTAAAAACTTAACTGTCAAGGTAATAACAGTTACAAGATGGTAGTATTTTATATCAGAGTTCTGAGAAATTAGTGAAAATACATAAAAAAGATGACTTTTAAATTTGTTTGATTATGTTAATTCCTTAATTTAAAAAATTTAAAAGATAGTGGTTTTAGCATCCTCTTAAGTTACAGGGTTTTTTGGGGAGGGGGATGAGGATGTGGCTGGGGACAGATTTCATTGTAAACAGTGACTTGGACTTGTTCCAGTTATTTTAGTGATTTTCATTGATGTTTACGTCCCATATGATTTGGGGGTCTTTTTGAGGTCACTTTGTAATCTTTTATTTGTTTGTTTTTTTAATACAGGGTCTCTCAGGTTCTGTGATTAAAGGCCAGGCATAGTCCTGACTACCTACCTTCAGATTTTTAAGATAAATATTTTTAAATCTAAAACAGCATAAACTGTTTGGCTTAGATTAATTTATACCTTATGTTATAGTCCAGACTGGCCCTGAATCTGGTATGAACCTTTTTTATAGTATGAGAAAATGAGCCAAATTCAGCCAATTTGTATTATTCCCTCTTTCCCTCTCAAATCGGGCATATTGACAGAGATTCCTGCTTTCCTATGAAAAGTTTATTACCTAATTTGGGGCTGTACAGCCTTGTATTTCTACTTATGTGTAACACTAGTATAGTGTGTCACATTTTGGGACTTTTGCAAAACTTAAGGTGAGAACTATTAACTTACAGTTTGATATTCGTCTTGTATTTCTTTTAACTTTTTCTCTTCTATTGTGTGTTTTATTGGTTACTCTAGAGATTATTATACATAGCCTTTGTTTATTATCACTTTTTTTTCTTTTAATATTTTGTTATTTCCAAGAATTGCAGTAGTTTAGTTCCTGGCCTCTGTACTACTGTTTTATTAGACATTTGTTAGAATTTTGGTAATACACAATTATTGTTTTAGATGTAATGTAAAAATGTTTATTTTCCATTGTGCTTAATATCTGCTTAAATGATTTATTTCCAGCTGAAGGACCATAATTCATAGGAGTGACCAGTAATCATGTCTGTTTTGTTTGAGAAATTCTTGTGTCTTAAACTTTAAAGGGTATTTTTTTTAAAGGTTGAAATTTTATTTAGAAATAGGCATGTATATTAAAAGAACTGAATTTTAAAACTCACATTAACATTGTATTCGTTTTTGTTTTTCTTTTGTTTTGTTTTATTTATTTTCTACATTCTTTATTTACATTCCAGATGATTTCCCCTTTTCTGGTTCCCCCCACCCTGAAAGTCCCATAAGCCCTCTTCCCTCTCCCTGTTCCCCATTTGCTGAAGAATTTCATGAATTTATTGTTTTTAATTGCTGAGCAGTATTGCATTGTGTAAATATACATGGAAAATATCTCTGATAAAATTGAAGAAATACATAGAAAAACACCTTAAGAGTGACTTTTTTTTTTTTTTTTTTTTTTTGGTTTTTCGAGACAGGGTTTCTCTGTGTAGCCCTGGCTGGCCTGGAACTCACTCTGTAGACCAGGCTGGCCTCGAACTCAGAAATCCTCCTGCCTCTGCCTCCCAAGTGCTGGGATTAAAGGCGTGCGCCACCATCGCCCGGCAAGAGTGACTGTTTCATGGAAAAATTATACAGATAAAATGGTAGGCATAAAAATGTTCCTAAGTTGATGGAAAGTGGTATTATAAACATTTTCTGATAAAATTGAAGATCTACAAGGAAAATATTTCTGATAAAACTCAAGAAATATATAGAAAAACACATTAAAACTGAGTATTTCATGAAAAATTATACAGATAAGATGGTAGGCATAAAAATATTTCTAAATTGATTGAAAGTAGAATTAAAAACATCTTCTGATAAAATAGAAGATTTACATGGAAACTATTTTCTTAGACATAACATTATTTATATGTAAGTGCACTGTAGCTGTCTTCAGACACCCCAGAAGAGATCTCATTACGGTTGGTTGTGAGCCACCATGTGGTTTCCGGGATTTGAACTCAGGATCTTCGGAAGAGCAGTCAGTGCTCTTAACTGCTGAGCCATCTCCAGCCCTCTTCATTTGATTTTTGTCGTTTTGTTTTAGAATTTTCTTTGGGGGGGGGCAGGGAGAGTGTAGGTTTTTAGGCTTTCTTTGTAGCCCAGGCTGGCCTTGAACTTAGAGGCCTGCCTATATCTTCATAGTCCTGGGATTAAAGGTGTGAGTCATTGTGCCCAACATCAGTTTTATTTTTCTAATAGTTGCAATCTTTGTTAACTACTTGCTCTGTATTGCATTGATTTTCAATACTGTGTTTTTCAGTTCTAGGCAATTCATTGATTATTGCAGATTTCTATGTTGAAAATCTGTAGTGGACCATCCCACCCCCGCTTTGTTGGTAGTTTTGGGGCAATTGTGCTTGTGTATTGATGAGCCATATTTATTCCCAGGCTATTGCTTGAATCTTTTTAGAGTATTTGTCACATTAATATCCTAGAAGTGTTGATTTTTTTTTTAATTTCTGTATTCCCAGTTTTTTTCAATTGTCTATTAATGGTTTTATTATGTATTTCTAACATTTTGTATAAAAGAGCTAAAGAGGTTTGACCAGATAACTTCTGGTAGAGTTCCCAGGACCACATCCAACCTCTGCTTGTTTTTATTTTGCATTTTAATGCTTGCATGGGAGTTTGCATGGGTCAGAGGACAGCTGTCACTCTACAGATTGAGCTCAATTTGTAGAGTGTCAGTCTTGGGCTGTGCCATATCACTGCCTCTTCCTGCTTATTTATATTTGGCCTGAGAACTACAAACATTTCTTAAATATTTTGATGCCTGGAAAAAAAAAAACTGAAGTATCATATTTTAAGTTTCAAATTAAGTGAATTTCAGTGTCATGGATCAGGGCCATGTTTATTAGTTTTGTTCTTTCATCTTTGGAACTATAGTACCAGAGTCAAAATTGGATAGCTGCAGTGGAGATCATATGGCCTGCAAAGCCTAAAATACTATTTGGCTCTGAATAGAAAATGTTGACTTGCCAACTCTTGGTCTCCACTGTTTGAGTGTTGGTCTGTGGCTATGCAGAATGTTGTTGAAATCCTCACTCACAAAGATAAGGGTACTTACTGTACCACTACAGCTTCCCCTTCCATCTCAGGTGATGTGTGAACTGATAGTGCAAACTGCTGGTTGCTTAACAAGAACCAAAGCTGGACCATCCCATTTTCCTCAGTTGTCCATTTTATTTCCAGTGCTGCTGAATTATTCCTAATCTTTGAAATAAATGTTTATTAACAGAATTAGGTCTCCTAAATTAATATTTTTTAATCTTCGTGACAAAATGAGGCACAGTTTTTCCATATACTACATTTTAGCATAGGAGTAATGTCTCCTGTTAACCAACATGATGTTGAAATGACTTGCCAGACACACAGTAATACATTTTTTGTTTTTGTTTTGAGAAAAGGCTATTTTTAATATTACGTATGGGACGTAATATTAAACACTATACCCTCAGTGTTGACTTACTTTTGAGTACTTTCTTCAGTCATTACTTGCATAATGGAATTAAGGCTTAAAAAAGGAACCACTTCAGTAGCCAGCACCTGCTAATGTAATTTGAGCTACAGAGGTTGGTTGTTCATGTCTTTAGATGCATTATTCTACCTGTCTTAATTCCCCTTTACTCACTTCTTGTTTTCTGCTTAATCCAGGTGTGTATATTTAAATAAATGTAACATTCCTTTGACACAAGGACAGCATAGTTAAGAAATTTTATTGGCCAACATTGTACTCACTGCCTTCATTTCTTAGAAAGTGTAGGTATGGCAAAGCTACCTGTTGTTAGTTTGTGGTGATTTGAGTTTTGCTGCTAAAAATTAAATCAGTTGTTTTGGTTGAAGGCAGACAGACACCAAATAATGAATTCTCCCTTGAATTTTAGTTTCATAGGCCTGTCTTTGCTATAGACACATCCTTGCTTTCATTTTTTCCCCCTCTTTGCTTTGTTACCAGAGTGGGTATTTAAAGTTTTCTGTCCTCTTTTATTTCTACATTATTTGATAAAAATATGTTTTGAAATCTGATCTCAGAATACTACTAAGCCAGCTTCCTAGCTCATCAATGTTTATTTTATAATTTTTAAAAAAGATTACCTTTTTTTTCATGTATTGGTGTTTTTGCATATGTCTGTCTGTGCACACATAAATATGAACACCTGAGGAGTACAGAAAAGCTGGAGTTGCATTTATCTGTGATTGTACACTCCCTGGCATGGCTGCCAGAAACAGAATTGACGTACTTTGGAAGAATATTTTTCCTAACTGCTGAGCCATGTCTTCTGCTCCCAGTGTTTAAAAGTTATGCGTTCTTTTCCCTCGAAGGTTCTAAGGCCCAGCAGCTTCTTCAAGGACTACAAGCCAGTGATGAAAGTCAACAGCTTCAGGCAGTCATTGAAATGTGTCAGCTATTGGTCATGGGGAATGAGGAGACACTAGGAGGGTTTCCTGTGAAGAGTGTTGTTCCAGCTTTGGTAAGCATACTGTTCTTCTGTTGACTTACTTTGCCTTTGTGCATGCAAAACAAATAAATACTCTTTCTCAATGAGCTGCATACCCAGCTTGAGTTTGTAAATATTTTTTTGCTAATTTTTTGATGAAGTCACGTACTTGCTATTCATTATTTAAATGGTTTTGAAGTTATTCAGCCCATCAGTAATATACTTCACTGTTTAAAACATGTTAGTCTTTTTATTCAATTTCCCAATCTTTGGGGCAATAATTAACTAGCTTACTTTGGGTTTATCTTCCTGGTTGAGAAATATTATTTGATTGCTACTTATGTGTAGACCAGGCAGTACACCATTATGTTTATATAAATGTTAGATTTATAGCATATTTTATTTCTGAAAATTAAAATAAATACTATACCTTCTTACATATCCAGGGAGCTGACAAATGAAGTTAGGAAAGTACATGAGATGGTCTCATTCGGTCACAATCTCACAGTATGGAACGCTGATAATTTCATTTCTGGAGTTCTGAGTCTAAAAGTCCTGTCAAACACAAAGGGTCTTACGCAGCCAGCACTTTGTACACAGCCAGCACTTTGTACACAGCCAGCACGTTCTATTCTTTTGAATGGTTTGTTTTTGGCAACTGCAAGTTGGTTCGTGTTTTTGTTTTTTTTCTCTTTCCTTTTTACTAGCTGAACATTTGAGAAAAAAGCAAGCCTTGAGGAGGGGAGGGATCTTTGACCACCTTGGCCTGTGGGCATGTCTGGGGTTCCTTGATTACATTAATTTATTTGGCAAGACCAAGCCATTGTGGGCTCCACATTACCCTAGGCAAAGGGGATCCAGGACTGTAAATACAAAGATGGTACCAAACAGAAGCAAGTATATAAAAAACACATTAATTTCTTTCTGTTTTCATTGTTGATTTGTTTAACTGCTTCAAGTCCCTGTTTTGACTTTGTGGAAATGATGAATTTTGTCCCGTGTACTTATTACCTATTTACATTGCTTTTTTTCCGGGCTATTTTATCATAGCAACAGAAATGAAATTGACATTTGCATTTATGGTCATACATATTCCCTTTTGGTATAAGGGAATGTGTTAACAGCTGATTGATTCCATCTTTTTCATTTGTTTTCTGTAAAGGGTCTTTCTGTGTAGCCCTTGTTATCCTGGAACTTAACTTTGTAGTCCAGACTGACCTCATATTCACAGAGATCTCCATGTCTCCCAAGTGCTAGGGTTAAAGGTTTGTTACACAACTGCCCAGTGATCCATCTTTCAGTTAGGAAACTTGGTGTTTTTTTCTGTTAGCATCAAAGCTCTGTGTTTTCTAAGAGACTGGTTTAGATGATAAATGTATATAAATCGTCAAGGCGGCTTGTATTATATTTATTTACCAGGATTGTATTCTTTTATTGTTATCCACATTTAATTGAAGGATATTTGATAGATGAAATACAGAACATTTAAAATTTTCCAGTTTTGCATTTCTTCCTTGATGAAAAAAGGTGCATTCTCTGAAGTCTTTACAAAGGCTAAATTATTTCACCTGTGAAATGATTGCACTGATTTGTCATTTATTAGTTATAGTTTGTGATGTGATCAATCCTATTTTCAGATCACATTTTACTATATGATTATTGAGCAGCTATAATCGTAGTTATTTCTTGCAGGCATGCACATGATTTATGTGGTCTTCAGTCTGTGTTAATATTAATTCAAGAAATGTCAGTCATTGTTTGTTCCAATGTTGTGTCAATTGGTCAGTCCTCAGTGATGTTATTGAGCTTTCTGAAGGATGTTAGATCTAAGATGTTTGGTTGTATGCAACAGAAATGATTTGGGTCTTGTCATGAAATTTTGGTGCCTTATGGCAACATTGTCAACCATCGTTACCGTGTGTAACGAATGACATCATAAGTATAATGGTTTCTGGTGTATGTCTTGATGTTAATTTTCTGGGTTGCAATAAACAAGTTTTTCCATTTAAGTGAAGTAGTATTTCAAGAACTTTCCTAATTAATACTTTGTTATGTTTTTATCAGATAACATTACTGCAGATGGAACATAATTTTGACATTGTAAGTACATCATGTATTTTTTTTAAGGGCTGTCTCAATTTTATTTTGAGTATTTATTGAATACAAACTCATCTTGTTTTATAGATGAATCATGCTTGCCGAGCCTTAACATACATGATGGAAGCGCTCCCTCGGTCATCTGCTGTTGTAGTAGATGCTATCCCTGTTTTCTTAGAAAAGGTAGTTATGCTTTTGCCCAACCTATACACTTGACGATTCAAGCTTTGAATTCTTGCGCTTGAATCTATGATGTAATTGAAATATGTGTGTTTAACTAGTATTCCAAACACAAAAAATTAAAAAAAAAACTATTTTATGTAATATACACACACATAAGTATAAAAAGTTTAATAAATAATAAATAAAAAAAAATAATAAAATAATCCCAATTTTATGATTTTTAATGATAGTCTTTAACACAGTAACATCAGAGAGCAGTGTAAAGTATTTCATTAAAAATAATACATTGGGGCCTGGTGAGCTATAATAAATAATAAGAGTGCTTGCAGGGTAAACCTGATGTCCCAATATTTTTATCTCTGGAAACCACATAAAAGAGACAGTAGTGCCATGTGTTGGTACTCTTAGCACCTGTAAGAGGGAAAGGAGAGATATGAAATGAGACATTTGAGACCAACTTAAACAGACTTGAAGATCTTTAAAGTTGTCAACTGACTTTTACATGTATGCTACGTGTGTTTTTAAGAGCATAAACACACAACTACGATCAGTACCAACAATGAGAGTTGCAAGAATAGCATCAGGACAGTAGAATTACTAGCTGTTTATATTGATAGCTGAGAAGTTTGAGAAAAAGGTTCTTGCTCATGTTCATTGAATTTACCAGTGTAGAAAGGAAAATTTTCATAGGATCAGTGGCTGGTAGGTTGTACATTTTTTTTAATGCACAATAAAACTTGGTTCATCTGATTAAATATAATCTCATGAAATACAACTTAAATTTTTAAAACTAATTTAAAAAATTATTGCATTAATCCTTTATGGGAGTATAATTTTCAGATCCTGGAAGTGAGTAAGCTATTAGGAGAAAACTGTCAGCTAAGCTTCATAGCGTTTACTCAAGGGTGGCTGTTCTGATTGGTTGCATGTTGGATGGAGGTCATGTGGCTACAAGTAGAGGAAGTACCGTGTTCATATAAATAATAACCTTTGACACCCACTTTAATGTTCCTAGCTGCAAGTTATTCAATGTATTGATGTGGCAGAGCAGGCCTTGACTGCCTTGGAGATGTTGTCACGGCGACACAGTAAGGCCATCTTACAGGCGGTAAGTGTTACTGTCACAGTGTATTTCCTTTGCTGTTGAACTTCATTGTTCTAGTTCCTTGACTGTAGCTCTGTAAGATGCACATGCTGCTGTAAAGTGCTGTGCTAGATGCCTTAGTAGTTGTTTTTCATAAAGGATATTTTTTTCTTCACTTTACCAGTTTTCTATATTACAGGGTGGTTTGGCAGACTGCTTGTTGTATCTAGAATTCTTCAGCATCAATGCCCAAAGAAATGCACTAGCGATTGCAGCCAATTGCTGCCAGAGTATCACACCAGATGAGTTTCATTTTGTGGCAGATTCCCTACCATTGCTTACCCAAAGGCTAACTCATCAGGTAAAATATGAATCTGTTTCCCATGTCATGAAAATTTTGAGTTCTTTTAATTGGATGTGTATAACACAAAGCATTCTGGCTTATGTTTCTGTTGAAATGTGTTGTCCAGTCACATATAATTATATCTTTTTTTTTATAAGACTTTGGCATATTAACCTAAATGGATTGTAATTTATACATTTAGTGCCTTCCTATTGATCTTAACTGATGACTTCATTATTGCACCAATTAAGACGTTCTTTTGTGGGATCAGAATTTACTTTTAGAAATATTCTTCTAAAAGGCATTGGGAACGGAGGGCTTAGATTAAGACTAGACAAAAAAGAGATTGTCCAGAAATAGAAATGAAAAGTATAGATTTCACTTTTTGAGGTTGGAGGAAAGCTAAAGGATAAAACATCAGTAATGTAGTTTGAACAACAGAATTCATATCGGATTTGAATAGAGGAGAGTGAGGAGAGTCTGGAGGTCAGAGAGAAGTAGGGCTTTTTTTTTTTTTAAAGTTGCTTTTATAAAGTATTTTAAACCTTGTGAAAATTAGATGATGGGCTCACATCTGTAGTGATAATCATAGAGGTACTAATTTCTTATTTCTTTTTTAAGCTAACCTAGGCTCACTTTGAACTTGAATACTCTCATTACAAGCCTGCAATCATCTGTGCCTGAACAAATGTTTGCATGTACTTATTCTTTCATATTCTTTAATGTACTTATTCTTTAATATTACCAACTGCACTTCTCCTGGGTTTCCCTTTTCAAAGCTCATATCTACTAATGAGGCTATAGAAATTTAGTGTCAAATAAGAACTAAGGGACTGAAGGTGCTAGCATTTTAAATTAATGAACTTCTTTATTTTTCTTTTTGAAACTTAGGACAAAAAGTCAGTAGAAAGCACTTGCCTTTGTTTTGCACGTTTAGTGGACAACTTTCAACACGAGGAGGTGAGTCTGTTATCTTTGGTAATACATTTTTCATATTGTTGAATTGCTAAGCCACAGCGTAATAATTTGTCTTCTTTGCATTCATGAAGAACTTACTGCAACAGGTTGCTTCCAAAGATCTACTTACAAATGTTCAACAACTGTTGGTAGTGACTCCACCAATTTTAAGTTCTGGGATGTTTATTATGGTGGTTCGTATGTTTTCTCTGATGTGTTCCAACTGTCCAACATTAGCTGTTCAACTTATGAAACAAAGTAAGTACTGTTTTTTTTTCTATGAATGCAAGCTTTATTATATACATAAAACCCAATAGCATCCTACTCCTACAAGGAAGCTGAAAAAACATTAACAAAAAAGCCTGTGCCAGGGAGTCAGAAATCCTATGACATGCTGTCTCTGCAGAAGAGAGTATGAGACTCTTAGAGGCTTCCAAAGCTTCGGGGTGTCCAGGTTCATTTTGAGAGGACTCCTTGATCTTCTGCCTGGTGGTTCCACTTTATGTACAGTGGCAACAGCACATTTTCAAATTCTTATAGGCCTTAAACAATCACTTGAGCTTCATCTTCTGTCTTTTCCTGAAGAACCAAATCCTAATGAGTCCTTTTGTCTGGTCGAGTAAGTCAGCCAAGGCTTCCAGGGCCTCCTCCTTAGTGTGGCAGTCTCTCTTGAAGTGCTTTTTTAGCTCCCAGAACTGTTTATAGGTGAACCCAAAGCATCCCAGTAGGAAATCATGGAGTTTTCTCCATCTCGATTACTTCTCTCTTGGCTGCAGCTCACTTGAGTTCTTAAGTTTGAGTTTATTAAGTACTGTTTATTATTGTGTTTTAAGACAGAAAGTGCTTGTTCTTCATCAACTTAAGTCACAAAAGTAAAATCAATCATGAATATCATTGGATATTGAAGAAGAAAAGTGTTGGGATATGAAAGTAGCTTAGTGGTGGACTCTTACCTGATATGTATGAGGTTTGGGTGTTTGATCTCCAGGAGTACTAAAGATTTTTTTTTTTTATTTTTTATTTTTTTGAGACAGGGTCTTTCTGTGTATCCCTGGCTATCCTAGAACTTAGTGGGTAGACCAGATTGGCCTCAAACTTCCAGAGATCCACTGCCTTGAAAATTTTTGTAACCACTTGTTTCAATAACAAATTCTCTCAGCCCACATTTGAGTTTTCTAGTGAATTTTCTGAGTACAGAATGCTATTTTCTATCAGAAAGCTTGACCTTATTTCTTCTAATGAATATCTCTAATTTTTAATGGTTTTATAGTTTTTTAATCCAGCAACAAATTTATGTCAGAAGGTGGTATGGTTTCAGAAGACATCTACATTGTGATTCTCTCTTACAGAGTTAATAATAATTGTTGGAACACTTAAAATTGATAATTTATTACTCATTTGTGAAACTTGAGACTCAGTTTTGCCATTTACTGACAACACAGCTTTTGACCCCACTCTTTCAGGCAGTGTACTATTTCGTTTTGGAGAAACTTAGTTTCACTTTCATTGCATTTGAACTAATGGCATTGTCAGACCTTGGCAGAATGACAATGTGAGTGAAGTGGATAGTTGGGCAGATTATTGGTGACCACAATTCTCTCTGCCTCAGTAAAATCAAGGAAGGTTTAACTCCTCAAGTTTTGTCACTTTTCCTTATTCTGAAGTCTCTGGGATCTCTGAAGCCTGATTAGCCTATAGTACAGGTTCTTGATAGTTACTGTGAGGCACAATAATAAATAAATACCAGCTTGGGAAGTAACTTCTTTTCTTTGAACACACTAGATTATTTCCCTTTAATGTCATGTTTTTGCCTCTTCCATACTCCAGGAAAATTTCCACAGATAGTATATAGAAGCCCTAGAAATATTTTCATTCTACAGTGGTAAAAATTATACATGAGCTTTTCTCCCTCTTTTCTTTTCTTTGTATCTTAACTACTTCTCTGATCACTTTTTGATGTTTTTATGACAGCAAACTGTACAGTACAAATTCAGGGCTATGTCTTCCCATTTGTGGTAGTGAAGAGTGAAGCTAAAGAATGATGTGATCTTCCTCTAATTCCATCCTCAAGCTGAATAAAACATTTTTGTAAAGCACGCTCGTGTATTCATATTGCTTGATAAAATTACCAAGACTGTACCTTTTTAAGATACTAAAGAAAGGATCTTTGTGAATTTGTGCATTTTTACATAATAGGTAATATAGAAACACACTACAGCTTTGTCTTTTGGTCTTAGTATTGCACTGACTAAATCTTTGTATCTGAGTGGTTATCATGCTAAATTCTCCAGAAACTAATTTTTTCTGAAAAGGATACATTTTAATGTTGGTGTTGAGTTAACCTGTAAGTATAGCATAAGACAGGAAATGTCAGCTTGGGATTTTTGCCTTATAGTAAGGCCATGTGGTTTCCGTGTATTTAAATGTAAATAGTAAGTATGAGTATATTTGATTGGCATTCTGTTGGTACAAAGTACTGTTATCCTCGAAGTAACTAAAGATTCTGAATATGAAGAAATTTTGGGTAAGCATCCAGCTAGAGGATACTTATTCAGGATGGAAGTGCATAGAGATAATGGTCAAAGTTTACACAAATTTCTTCTTTTTACACGTACAATTATATTTTTAATTTTCATGTTCTGTTCTAAGTATAAGCTTAATTTTTGCCCTATTCTAGGGAATGGTTGCCTTGTAAATAATTGACTACACTTAGTTTAATAGGCTTATGTTTTCCTCATGTTGGCTTTACAGACATTGCAGAAACACTTCACTTCCTCCTATGTGGTGCCTCCAATGGAAGTTGTCAAGAGCAGATTGATCTTGTCCCACGAAGTCCTCAAGAATTGTATGAACTGACATCTTTGATTTGGTAAAAATGGGTTGATTTTCCTTGAAAATATTAACAGTTACAGACGGTGCAGAAAGTTACTAAAATAATTGCACTCTTTATTTTCAGTGAACTTATGCCATGTTTACCAAAAGAAGGCATTTTTGCAGTTGATACCATGCTGAAAAAGGGAAATGCGCAGAATACAGATGGTGCGATATGGCAGTGGCGGGATGACCGAGGGCTCTGGCATCCCTATAACAGGATTGACAGCCGGATCATTGAGGTAGTAGTTTCATCGTACCGTTTAAATATGACTATTTTTGTGGAGAGTGGGTGTAGGGATGGCAAATGGGGAGGTGGTTGTGTGTGCTTAAGTGTGCTCAGTTTTGAATTAACTCAAGATTCTCTCATTTTGTCTCCTGAGAAAGAAGGTCCTCATTCTGTTGAGGTCAGAAAACATGATGTTCTAGTCCTGCTTCTGCTGCTAACTACCTGCTTGGCTTGGAGCAAGTAATCTCAGTTCTTTGTCCCATAGTTTTGTTTCCAAAAGGAAACATTAGAGGGTTAGACTGTGTTTCAAAGCAGGTCTACTATTTCAACCAAGAAGAAATCTCCCAGTGTGTTCTTTTTATACCTAATCAGGAAAAATAAATATAAACTAAGTTTCTGCCTTAGGGTGAATTTTAAAATTGTGATAGATTAGTATATAATTCTGTAGTAGTGCAATACATTTTAATAGCATAAATGGAAGCAATGTTTATAATGATGGAACTTGGTATAAGAGAAAAGAAAATGAATATACCAAAATGTTAATGACAGTTTATATGTGATTTCTGATTTTCTTTGTATTCGTGGGAATAATATTAAAATTTCTCAGATGACAAAAAGATGTTAGAAAAGTGTTACAGTACTTGAGGCCATTTATTTTCTTCTAGAAGTGTCAGTACATACACAGAATTTTTCTAAATTTAATATACATTTTAAATTGCAACTATCTTCATGCCTCTTGTAGAGTAGTATTTTAAAGATGTGTTCTAGTTTCTAAAAGTTTTTGCTAAAGGAAGTCAAAATTCAGAACCATCTTGCTTTTATGAGACCTAATGTTGACTGGTTGGTGTTCCACAACTGCTAGTGTTCTTAGTTTCTAACCTTAATTGTTTTCTTTTTAGCATTCTCCTGATGATAATTACATCTTTATGATTAGTTTACTCTCTATTTCCAGATGGGTATTCCATTCTGTCAAGGCGTCTCAGTTTAGGTTGGACTTTGTATAAAGAGTACTTGCTTGTTTGTTTTTAAAGTGAGAGGTTATTGCTGTATTGTTTAAGCTGTCTATGAACCTGGAAAACTCTGACTTAACTTCCTGAGTGCTGGGATTCCAGGTGTGCAATCAACATATGTAGCATTTTATAGGATATCTGAAGTTAAATAATAGTCCTTTCTGTGTAACGCTTGCATCTTAGATCTTAGCTTTAGTTGTGTGTCTTACTGGCTTAGAACAACATGTAAATGTATTTGTTTACCTAAGGACAATTTTACAAGGTGTTTGGCTTAAGTTTAGTAGGTTACTAGAAGTTAAAAAGTGTTTTATAACAGAGTTCTAAGTACATATGTAAAAAAATTTTTTTACAATACATTTTTTTTCTAAATGCAATGGTATCTTCATGTTACGCTGTATTTTATATTTACCTGGATGTTTGTGTCACTAGTATCTTATTGAGCCCACTGTTTGGTTTAATTTAAAATGATTTGTTTTAAACAACTAAGTTTTGTCATCAACTGTACTAGAACTTCCACATTCTGTCAATTTACCAGCCTCATAAAATACATTACCAAAGTAGCATGTATCCCGGCTGTACTTAGGTAATGGATTTCTACATGTTTATATTCAAGGCTTCTCTCTCTTTGCTCTCAGGCAGCCCATCAGGTCGGTGAGGATGAGATAAGCTTGTCCACTCTGGGACGAGTTTATACTATTGATTTTAATTCTATGCAGCAAATCAATGAGGACACGGGAACAGCACGTGCCATTCAGAGAAAACCTAACCCCTTAGCCAATACTAACACTAGTAAGTACCCTTTGAGCTGTATTATTGTGACTTATTTATTTTACATACATTTTGATTATGACTGTGGGCACACATGTTCCACAACAAGCACAGAGGAAAACTTGAAGGAGCCATTTCTTGTACTACCATGTAGATTCTAGTCTTTAGGCTTGTTTTTAAGCACTTTCACTTATTTACTTATAGTTTTTTTTAATAAAGAGTTTATTCAGGACATGGGATGGGATTTAAAGGGGTAGTGGAGGCAGAGAGAAGGAGAGAATAGAGAAGCAGAGGCCGGCCATGACCGCGTGGAGAGAGGGGGAAGGGGAGGAGAGTCCAGGAGGGGCAAGAGGGAAGCTGAGAGAGAGAGGTAAGAGAGAGATAAGAGCATTTACTTACATTCTTGCTGTAGTTGAGATGTTTTTTGTTTCCATAGTAATAGTTGCATTGAGTATCATTAAGAAGGGGCCAGATATTTGAATAATATGATATGTTTTACTAGAACCTGTGCCTCAGTTATTATGAATAAGCTTGTATTATTACTCTTTAAATGATGTCTTGGAATGCCTATTAGAACTAATGCAGGTGTTCATTGCACTTTACCAGAAAAGGACTAGGTAGGAAATGTTGGAGGCTTCTTAGGCAATGCAGTCAGTATACTATGTAACTCTATTGAACACTCAAAACTTTCATGTTATACAGCATAAACAAATGGAATGGGACATTCAAGACTAAGTAAACATAGTCGGCCACTCTTTTTTTAATATCAGATACCTTCTCCTTATACATATTCTTTTTGAACAAAATTTAGTACATTTTTTTTGCACTCTGCTTATTTTTTTTTTAACCTATTTTAGTGGGTTAATATTGAAGTTTCCCTAGTATTTCTTAGACTGTTTTAAGACAAGGTAATGGTCTATAGTTAGTACAGCAATGCTTTCATCTGGTAACAATGGTCATTAGTCTCCTAATGCTATCCTTTAGTTGGTTAATGTTTGTTGTATAATGAAAAAAAAATTGCATAGCATTTCAAATAGTTGCTTGGCGCTGAATACTTTGTTTTATTTACTGTGCTTCTATAGTACTGGTCACTGCAGGACTGTACATTTTTTAAATAACAGGTGGATATTCAGAGTTAAAGAAGGATGATGCTCGAGCACAGCTAATGAAAGAAGATCCGGAACTGGCTAAGTCTTTCATTAAGACCTTATTTGGTGTTCTCTACGAAGTGTACAGCTCCTCAGCAGGCCCTGCGGTCAGACACAAGTGCCTTAGAGCAATTCTTAGGATCATTTATTTTGCTGATGCTGAACTTCTGAAGGATGTTCTGAAAAATCATGCTGTTTCAAGGTGTGTTCATGGAAATAGCAAAAATGTTTTAGGAATTTAAATTGAAGTAATTTTAGTAATTTTTAAATCTTTGTACAGAAAAAATGAAGAAAAGTTTATTTAGAGTGCTTTGAATAATTTTAAATGTCTTTAAACATAATTTTAATTAAATCAAATGGAATTTATTAAAAATTATCATTGGTAAGTTGGAATTGAATTTTGTTCTTAAATTTTAGGTAGTATTGCCAAAAATAATCACCAACTTCAGTTTATACACAAATGCTTTTCTTTTTTTAGTCACATTGCTTCCATGCTATCAAGTCAAGACCTGAAGATAGTAGTTGGTGCTCTTCAGATGGCAGAAATCCTAATGCAAAAGTTACCTGATATTTTTAGTGTTTACTTCAGGAGAGAAGGTAATGCCATTTTAGTCTAGATAGAACTAGGAAAGTATTAATTGTGCATATGAGATGTTTAAGAGTATGCGTATTTTGTGGAAGCACAGGATTATTACGATTACGGTGACTGATGGCTGTTAGTCATTTTCAGTGTTTCCCCCCCCCCCCCCCCCATTGCAGTGCATCATGGCCGTAGATCAGAACAATTCTAATGTTTGAGGATATATCTTTGGATTAAGTATGTGACTGCTACCATAAGAGTATTAAGTCCTTTGGTATTGGATTAACAGATAGTTGTGGGGTTTCATGTGAATGCTAGCAACTGAATTTAGTCTTTTTAAGAGCAACAAGCACTCTTAACCAGTGTGCCATCTCTACAGCCCTTGATTATTATTTTTTCCTTTTTATTGAAAATAGGGTTTTTTCTCTTAAATAACATATCCCCCTTTCATTGGAATCTACTTTATTTCTATTTCTCATAGAAAATAAACAGGCTTCCAAGGGATACTAAATAAATTATAATAAGATAAAACTAACACATCAGAAGAGGACAAAAAAGAAGGAAAGAGCCCAACAAAATGTGGGGACTCAGTCATACACTTGGGAATTCCATAAAAACACTAAAGTGAAAGATGTAATGTGTCCGCAAAGAACCTGTAGGATAAAAAAAAGAAAATAATACAAATAAAATAATAATAAAAAACCCAGAATTGGGAGGGAAAATGGAAGAGCCCTGACATGACCTTGAAAGATGCTGTTGTGTTCACTTTCTCTTGACTATCTACTGCTGGGATTCAGCCCACCCTTAGGAGTAGTTTGTTTCCTCAGGGACATTCCTTTGGAGTATACTAAGTTTTCATTTGAAAGTGATTATCAGTTGGAAATAGCTTTAGGGTTAGGCCTGGGGGCATATGTCTTTTTTTTCAGCTGATATAGACCTATACAGGCCTGTACCTGCTCCTGCAGTCTCTGAGCTATGTGTGTGTCGATCTTACTGATTTAGACATTGATTACTTGGTGTCTTCCATCCTTTCTGGTTCTTAAATTATTTTCACCTCCTCTTCCACGCGGTTGCCTGAGCCCTGAAATGGGAGAGATTTGATGGAGACAACCCATTCAGGCTGAGTGTTCCAAAGTCTTTCAGTCCTTCTATAATGTCTGGCTGTGTGTTTCTCTATTTGTTGTCATCTGCTACAGGAGCCTTTTGTTTTTGTTTTTGAGACAGCTTTCCTCTGTGTCTCCTTGGCTGTCTTTGAAATCAGAGATCTGTCTGCCTCTGGCTCCCTAGTGCTTGGATTAAAGTCCTATGCCACCACACCTGTCTAGGAGGAAACTTCCAGCAATGCCTGAACAAGGCATGATCTGCTAGAGTCAGTCAATTTTTCATATATTAGACTTCTTAAAATTATCTTTGGTCACAGTGGTACCCTTAAATCCAAGGGAGCGCTGATCTCTTGACTTCTAGCCCAGCTACTTAGTGAGACAGTATCTCTAAGTAACTAAATAAAATTACTTTTGTTCAAATAACAATTTACCAAAAAAAAAAACAAAACCAGAAATAAAAAGATAAAGCAATATTTTTGCATTACCCAGAGGTGACTGTTACAAGTCAGATGGTACAGGTTTACATATACTTACTTTCTAGATTCATGAAATACTTATATATTTTGTCTTCACCCTGATTCTTTTTTGTCTGCTTGTATTTTAGATTTATCATCCACTTTTTGTTTTGCTTTTGTTTCTTCTAATCTTATTTGTTAGAAGTAAATGTGCTCCATTTGCCCACTTACATCTCCATCCCATGCCAAGTGATTTTTGTTAAACTTAGAAAATCTGCTATACCATCAGATTCTATTTTCTACCCTCAATGAATATCTGTAGCATATACATCATGGGCTTTAACTTCTCACAGGTCATGCTGCTCATAAAAAGATTAAAGGTTAGTGCTAACTTCTTCCTATGTACATCTTGTTTTCCTTCCATTTGGAGCTTAGTTGTCCTGTAATGTGCTCTAGCTTCCTGTATTTTTGTTTTGTGAGTTCCTTATTTACTGGAATCCTCAGGAAAATATATCATTTGAGTCATTTGGTCTGCTGAGTGTGTTTGCTTTGCCCGCTACTAATAGTGTCCTCAGTACCTAGCTAGCTTTTGCATAAAATGAACGTAGTTTTGAACCAAGTGCCTGAAGTTTAAATCAGGTTCTGTCCCCCCCCCCCCAAGAGAATCTTAACAGGAATGATAGTCCACGCCTTTAATCCCAGCCCTTGGGAAGCAGAGGTAGGCAAATTTCTGAATTTGAGGCCAGCCTGGAAAATTCTAGGAAGCTAGAGCTGAATAGATTGTTCACAACACTCAAAACAAAAATCCAAAACAACAAAAACAAAAATCTAATGAAAGACTGGAACATTATTCCCCCAAAATGCTTCTATATTCATACATAAATTTTTCCTACAGATTTTCATGTATTTAACACAAACTTTCTTGGATATCAGAGAGAGGGGAGAGGGGCAGGTAGGCAGACAGGCAGACAAGACAGACTGATTGACTGACTCTTATTACTTACAGGAACCCTTTCCCTTCTCACAAATTTTAATTGTCCTTATTCTGAGGATTGATGATTGATCACCATTTTTCAATAGCTCTTTTTGCATAGTAGTCTTCTCTGAAGTTGATTGACTTTTCTACTTTGAGTACCAGTTTTATATGAGTTGGAAGATTAGAAGACATTCAATACAAATATCTTTTAATTTTTTTTTTTTTTAATTTTTCCTGATCTGAGTCAAGATGAAACTTGGGCTTTTTCTCTACCTCCTGCCTTCCTCCTCAGCCCTCCTTCCTAGCTTTATTTCTAGTTTACCAGGATCAACATTCAGGAATTTTGTAGTGGTAGGTGTTGTTCTTGTCTCCTGATTAAACTGACTTCTTTTTGTCCCTGTTGACATGAAGGTGTGATGCATCAAGTAAAACATTTAGCAGAATCAGAGTCTTTGTTGACAAGTCCTCCAAAAGCATGTACAAATGGGTCAGGATCCCTGGCATCTACAACACCAGCCAGCAGTGGGACTGCCACGGCAGCTACCAACGCCTCTGCTGATCTGGGGTCACCTAGCTTGCAGCATAGCAGAGATGATTCTCTGGATCTGAGCCCTCAAGGGTGAGTTTTATTGTGATTCTTAATGTATTTTGCCTATATCTGTGTTGATATCTAAGACACTGAGAATAGAATTTCTGGGAGTGAATTTTTCTTTTTTCTTTTTTTCCTTTTTTTGGTGGTGATGACTGAATTTACAGTCTCATAAAATATTGACAATTACTTCTACCACTGATGTATTTACTTGGCCATTCTGTTCTTTAGAATAGAAAGAAAATAACGTTTGTAAAGCTACTTTACTGAGCCCCATTTTTATAGGTACATAAAATGCATACCCATTATTTACCCCAGGGAAGTGAGGTGTAAACACATTGGGCCCATTTTTACACGTCACATATGTTATATTTTAGCCTGTTTCTGTTTTAATAATTTTGCATTTTTTTTTTTTTTTACTGCTGTACATATGCTTTTGTGATAGGGTATTGATGTAGTGAAAAGTGAAAAATTAGAGACTATAGGCAAGACCTTCCCATTTAGTCTTAATTACCAAACATGGCTGCTTCCACATGCCAATGTGGAAGACAGTTTGCACTAATTGGTTCACTCCTTCTAGTAGATGTGTTTTTAAGATCAAATTCAGGTTTTCTGTCTTGATGCAAGTTCCTTTACCCATTGAACCATTTTGTTCATTTGCCCATCTTTTGTATCTTTGTTACTAAGTAATTTCAGAAATATTTCTAATGTTGTAAAGAGTAGCAGCTTTTGTAATATAGTGCATTGTAAAGCCCTCCTTCCACTCAGACAGAACCAAGGAGGATGAGATGGGAGAGTCATAGATTGGAGGTCTAGCCTGAGGTAATTTGAAGACTGTGTCTCAACAATTAAACAAAACATGCAGGAAAAGAGATGTGTAGACAATTCAATGAATATGCGGTTCTTGTTCCAAATAGATTATTACTTAACAGATTAGTATATGTAAAAAACAGGGGATTTGTTATGAATGTATTTATCATGTTATTGCCTCATTTGTTTTGGTTTTGATACTGTAAATAATTATAATATTTTTATAGTATGAACATTAGTTTTTCTTAAATGCATTATATTTTATAAAATTGGATATGAAGAAAACTAATTAGGCCTTTAGTTTTTGTTTTTAGCAGTTAGTAAATTAATTTTCTGTCTCTTTACTCCCTATAGAATATGACTTCACAAACTCATATTAATTCAGTCAGTGAAAATTGTTGGGACATTTTGAATCCTAAGTTAAATGTCCAATCATAGCTGGGTTCTTGAGTGGTAATTACTAACTTCATCATTGTTTTTCCTTGCAACAGTCGATTAAGTGATGTTCTAAAGAGAAAACGACTGCCAAAACGAGGGCCAAGAAGGCCAAAGTATTCCCCTCCAAGAGATGATGACAAAGTAGACAATCAAGGTGAGACCTCTGGTGAGATGATTGGGAGACGGGAGAGAAGGTGATGAATAAGGTTCTTCAAGACTTGCTGTTCTTAATTATTTCAATTTTTATATTAAGATTGAAATTTATCTTCAATTTTGGTGAAATAATTTGAATTTAATTATTTTGTCTTTATAGCTAAAAGCCCCACCACTACACAGTCACCTAAATCTTCCTTCCTGGCAAGTTTGAATCCAAAAACATGGGGAAGGTTAAGTGCACAGTCCAACAGCAACAACATCGAACCAGCACGAACTGCAGGAGTTAGTGGTCTTGCCAGGGCAGCCTCAAAAGACACCATATCCAATAATAGGTAAAGTATGTGCTGGAGTTCAGGCTGAAAGGTCTCAACATGATGGTATTGAGCACGTTCATCCCATGCTAGGGATACATGGACTTGGTTTTCTTTACTCTCAACCCAAAAGATAAGTTGCATTCTTATGAGAATGTATAAATTTGCCTATGTGTTCAACCCCATCTCTTACATATAAAAACTGTAGCATAGCAATAATGCAACCAGTTGACAACTCTGCTTAGTTTTGTTTCATGTGGATCGTTTTCTTGAATTGTGTGTGCTTGCATTTTCTGTGTATACTTTTTAATAACATTTTTATGCCTAGTTAGTGGAATCAGTGGGTCACAGTAAATGCACTGGATACAGAGTACCTGTATCCTCTATAAATAAGACATTTTCCCAGTGGCATTTTATTTTGACAATAACTTTTCATTTGATTGAATTGGCTGCTGAGTCTGTGAATTAAGGAGAATAATTAAGCAAATATATTTTTAAAGGTTTTAAATAGCCAGGTCACAATTCTGGTAAACGTCATTTTCACCTCCTTTATTTAGGAAACAGTGATGAATAGTATTAGATATATTTCTCCTTTAGTCAGTTATTATGTAAATTTGTGTTTGGATATGAAGAGTTAGAAAGTTAGAACATCTTGTTAACTGTTCACCTGATGACCTGAGTTACATTCCAAGTACCTAAGCAATTCTTTAGATATATCTAAGCCCATTTTGAGAATGAATTTGCTTTATCTGAGTCATAATAATGAGAGTAGGCCAGTAAGTGTATTGAGTGTAGCTGTTTTCATCAAGTCTGTAATATTATTTCTTTCATATATGTGTATGTATTAAATACTTGTGGAGGTCACAAAACAACTTGCAGAAGTTGGTTCTCCCTCGACATTGAACGCAGCACAGTTACAGTTCTAATCTGACTTAAGTGTAGATTTTTGTACCTATTCAGAGACATTAATATCTCCTTTTTCTTTGTAGAGAAAAAATTAAAGGCTGGATTAAGGAGCAGGCACATAAATTTGTTGAGCGTTATTTTAGTTCTGAGAATATGGATGGAAGCAACCCTGCCTTGAATGTCCTTCAGAGACTTTGTGCTGCAACTGAACAACTCAACCTCCAGGTGCTGTCTGTGTCCAGTGCATCGCTGGGAGATCAGTTGGGTGGTGTTTGTAGAAACTTTCTGCAACTAATTTCTTCTGACCTTTGTCCATTACCATCTGTAGTACATACTGGAAACCTTCCATCTTTTGTTCTTTGTGTTTCTTATTTCTTGACAAATAACAGAATTTCAGAAATGCCCCTTTTTCTGAATACTCATAACCACCTCCACCTGCAGACTCATAGTATTTACTTGAAAGGTTGGAAGGCTTGAGGTTTTATCATGGCCCTTCTTGCCATTTCATCTGATTTCTTTATTTTTTTTAGGTTTTTGTTATTTTTATGCACTTAGTGTAGTTTTTGTTCTTGTTTTCTAAAGTATTTCATAGACAAAATGTTTATAACTTAAAGCTGCATCATGTTTTAATCATTTTTAATCTGGCTTTCTAAAAGAGACTTTTTCTAATTTTAAAAAATTTAATATATCAGTGGTACAACGTCATAGCCTTTGATACAATATGTTCATACATGTATATATTGTGCTTTGATTTCACTCAAATTTCCTACCCATTGCCCTCTCTTGTTCCCTTGTCTCCTGGCTCTCAAGTAGCAACTCTTCTATTTCTTTGCTTTTGTTTTTAAATATGTTACGCATAGTAGAGTTTTAGCATGTCGTATTTTGCTTAACATAGTGATCCTTCCAGTTAATGACACTATTTAGGAGATATTTTGACACTGACCATTTAACAAAACAGTAGTAGGTTCCTTCCTGGGGCCTTTTACCTCCATTGGCTTTAACCAGGTTTGTACTGAGGAATGAGTTCCCTCTTGTGGAGTGGGCTTCAGATCTAAGCAGAGGATTAGCCCCGTAGTACATGAGCCACTAGTGTACCAGTGGGCACATCTTATCTTGGCTGGCAGATTGATATTGTAGCTCATAGGGTTCATAGCTGGCTAGTGTTTTCTTCTTGTTTGTTTTGTTTTCAAGGAGTTGAGAAAAATTTTGGAAATTTGAATTGTACTGTTTTGGAAATTGTACTTTTTTGGAAATGTGAATTGTACTGTTTAAATCATTATAGAATCTTCTTCACTCTTTTAGGTGGATGGTGGAGCTGAGTGCCTTGTAGAAATCCGTAGCATAGTCTCAGAGTCAGATGTTTCTTCATTTGAAATCCAACATAGTGGGTTTGTGAAACAACTGTTGCTGTATTTGACATCTAAGAGTGAAAAGGATGCTGTCAGCAGAGAGATCCGATTAAAACGTTTCCTTCATGTATTTTTTTCTTCTCCAGTAAGTTAAAAATGGTCATGGGCACTAAGAATCAGAGCTAGCAAGTGGGTGTATTTGTGTCCCAGTAGAAGTATACTGTGTGTTGCTTATTCAGTTAGATTCCTCTGACATTTATTGGCAAAGTCTTACTATTGTAGATGAGGCTGGGTTGCAATTCACAGAGATGTGCTTGCCTCTGAGTCTCTGGTGCTGGAGTTAAAAGATGGGAGTCTATCATGTCTGGCTCTTCCAAAAAATTTTTATTTAAAATAAGTAGAAAAATGAAGTCAGACATGAAGCCCATGCATGTGCAGGGAAAGGCAAGATGATCAGATACACAGTGAGCTTTAGACCACTAGATAGCATGAGACCCTGCCTAAAATACAAAATAGAAATCCTCTCCTCCCCACTCCTAGAGAACTGAAGCCCACATCAACTTTGTTATCTATTTTTCTCACCTTGCAGGATAAGCATTAATAGAAGTCTCATTTATCAATATTTATCAATATTTGTTGAGGATATGATGGGCAGATAAAGTATTACTGTACTTAACAATCATCCAATCATCGCTATGTAGATTATAGCTAGCTCCTCTTTTCCCTTTTGGCCCCTAGTATGTCAGAACAAGAGATTAACTACTCTTGAGTACTGTAGATTAGACCTGTTTTAGAGAAGGGATAAGTCAGGAAGTTGTTTTTTCTCCATTGTTGATGTAATATGCTTAATGATTACTGCTTATTAGCAAAACTACTTTTAAGCATGCCCCTTTTAAGTGTTCATAGCCCTCTTTGAACACTGTTTATATTAGTTTAACTTGTGTTAAATGGTATAAATGTTAACTAGTTTAACTTGTGGAAATGGTATAAATGCCAGAAATGGTATTTATTGGAGTCTTGGTTGGATACGCGGTTTTTGTTCGTTGTTGTTTTTAAATCTTTACTTTCACAAGTATTTGGGTGCATGTGTGGGATATACCTTGCTTAAGACTGTATATGTTCATAATCTGTTATCTGATATTTAAAATTTTGTCTGCAATCTGTTACCTGATACTTTTCCGGTTGAATGAAGTTTGGTATTTATATGATATATCTATGTCTATATATATATATATGTCGGGCGGCAAATCAGTACTATTTGCCATACATGAAGAATTTATTTTCGCAAATAAAACATGAATATTCTTAGTAAAAGAAGAGTGGGAAGAACATCAATAGTCTTATTCCTATATGGATTGTATTTTACCCACTTATAACTCTTGTTCTTCTGAGTCATTTGGTTTCATGAATTTTGAAGAAAAATTGTGAAAAGTATTTTTTTGAAATAAGTTTCTTGTGGGGTGGTAGGAGTTGGAAAGATATAGCTTAGTGGTTAACATCATTTGCTCGAGGACGCAGGATCAATTCTCAGTACCCACATGGTAGCTTACAACGGTTGTAGCTCCAGTCCTAGGGAATCCAGCAGCCTCACACAGACATACATGGAGATGAGACAATCATCAGTGCACATAAATAAATGGAAGAACAAAAGGAACAAGTAACTTGAAATCACTGTCCTAATGAAGTCTCATAAAAGATAGGAAAATTAATTGATACATCTCCACTTGTGAAAGCTGCTTTTTACTAAAGTGTTTTTGCTGTGGGGTGTTGACTTCAGAAGGCTATGTTAAATGTGTTTTTGTTTTGTTTTGTTAAATATATAACTCTATAGCTTCCTGGAGAAGAGCCTGTTGGAAGAGTAGAACCAGTGGGCCATGCACCTTTGTTGGCATTGGTTCACAAGATGAACAACTGTCTCAGCCAGATGGAGCAATTTCCAGTCAAAGTGCATGACTTCCCTAGTGGAAATGGAGCTGGAGGCAGGTAAGGACCATTGCCTGGGTATGTCCAGTTGCCAACAGAATTGTGAAAGAAAGCGTGGTGAGAGGTCTGGTAAGGTCTTGATCTTCGTTAGGAACATTGTTCTATAATGATTGAAGCAATTTGGGTCAATAAATTAAATGTATTATTTATTTAAGATCATGCCATGTATTTTATTTATTTTTGTTTTTTTGAGACAAGATTTCTTTGTGTGTGTACCTCTGACTGTCCTGGAACAGTTAAAAATGAGGCCTTTAACTTTCTCCAAGTTTATATGAATTACGCTTGCTTAATATTTGCATGTTTCATGGAGTTGTATAAATAACTACATTTTAAGTTTGACAGTATCTGACTTGTTAGAACCTTTTAACAGAAGAAATATAAAGTATGTCATTTGTTTAAAATGTATGTAGCAAAGAAAATTTGAATAGTTTTTATCTTTATATTACTAATTTATGTTTTTATTTTTATAAGCCAAAAAATAGAGGATTCTTCCCTCTGTTGGTCTTTGAATAGGATTTAGTAGGGAAGGATAAAATACTGCAGAAGTGATTGTGCTCAGCTAGTTGAAGAGTTCTTATTTCCAGAGGATTAATCCCATAGGTACAGCATTTCATTGAGGTCAGTTATTATGACATCCTTGATATCATGAATTCACAGTGGCTAGAGATCATGTTCATTTCATGCTTTTTTTTTCCATAAGCTGAAAACTCACTCATTTAGTTACTTGTAATAACTTGTATTGAGTAATTTGATTTGTACCATAAGAAAATGTCATTTTGAATATCTTATAATGTAAGTTGACTGTGAAAATAATAGAATAACCTTTTTTCATAAATTATCTTGAGCTTTTCTCTCAACAGAGGATCACAAGCTTTAAAATTTTTCAACACACATCAATTAAAATGTCAGTTACAAAGACACCCAGACTGTGCAAATGTGAAGCAGTGGAAAGGCGGGCCTGTCAAGATTGATCCCCTGGCTCTGGTGCAAGCTATTGAGAGATACCTTGTGGTTAGAGGTATTTTCCGTATGTGAAACTTAGAACTTTACTTCTATGTTTATGAAAGTAGCCTTAAAGGTTATTTCTCTGTTTTTTTTTTTTTTTTTGTTTGTTTGTGTTTTTTTTTTTTTTTTTTGCTGTTCTTCGTAAACCTTAGGTTGTAGGAACCTCTGGTTCTATCAGAAATACAATAGGCATATGTTGAACTTGCTTAGTAGGCAGAACGTTTTCTGTATCAGAATGTTGTTTCTTTTTTATAAATCAGAATGTAACTTTTTAAAGAAAATACCAGTTTAATTTTTCATCTGACACCTAAAATTCCTAGATAACAATCTTTTTGATTATTCAGGATATGGAAGAGTAAGAGAAGATGACGAAGACAGTGATGATGATGGGTCTGATGAAGAAATAGATGAGTCTCTGGTAAGGTCCTTTCCACGCTTGTAGTAGTGTACACTTAACCATGCCTTATAATGGCCCCTCATCAACCTTTATTGGAAATGGATAATTAATACATTTTAATAATAAATTTAGTATCGTTCTACAATTTTATTATAAATCGACGATTTTCAGAATTGTGTATGTAAAGGAAAAACATAGATTAGTATAGGTCGAGTATCCCTAAAGTAAGTATCCAAAATATGAAATCTCTTGCAGGAAGCTACAGATAGAAAATTCACATTTGTCTGTATGTGGTAGGTTGTATAAACAGTGGAAGTTAAACTAGCCATACTTTTATCTCCAAAACTTTTGTGTAAAACGTGAAAAGTCTACACTTGGTCCCATCTTCATATAATGCTAGTATCTCAGTATATCACACAAAAAAGCTTGAATCTCTGTGCACTCTGTCTTGAAGCATTTCAGATAAGTAATGCTCAGAATATATAGAGCTCAAGAGTTAAAGTAGTTTGAAACATCCATGGCCGATCTTGGCTTGTTGCCCTAGCAGATAAATCTCAGCAATTGTACAGATGTTAGTACTTGGGCTTATAGCTACTTTTCTTTGCTTTATTCAGGCTGCTCAATTCTTAAATTCGGGGAATGTAAGGCACAGACTACAGTTTTATATTGGAGAACATTTACTACCATATAACATGACCGTGTATCAGGCAGTGCGGCAGTTCAGCGTACAGGCTGAAGATGAAAGAGAATCTACTGATGATGAGAGCAATCCTCTGGGAAGAGCTGGAATTTGGACAAAGACTCATACAATATGGCAAGTCTGGACTGTTTTTTGTTTTTGTTTATAGCATGTGATCTTTGTTTTAGGAGTCACATTAAATTCATGGCCCAATTCTGTGAGGAGAGGAAGAACCCAAATCCTACCTCCTACTAAAATCCTACTATGAAAGCCCTTCAAATATTTAATGATCTGCAATGTGTATGTGAATATTGCTTCCTCATTCTGTCTACTAGAAAGCATGTTTATAGGCAGTAACATACCTTTTTTTAATTGATTTCAGGTCTTTTGATGGAGTCAAAATGGTATCCTATTAGATTATACAGGTTTGGTAGCTCTGAGTCCTGTGACCTTCAGATGCAACCTCCTAGGCTGCCTTTAGTGTCTGACACTTAGAGAAAATCATTTTCCAAAGTATAGTCTTCCTGAGAAGACTTATTTGCTTACTTACTGTTTTCTTTTAGGAAGATAAACTCTTGGTAATTCTCAGAATCCAAGTAGAGAGAAAAAGGCTGCACTTCAGAAAACTTGTAGGAATTTGATTTTCTGTATTTGATTTCCATACTGCCTTATCCCCTTAGGTACAAACCTGTGAGGGAAGATGAAGAAAGTAGTAAAGACTGTGTTGGTGGCAAAAGGGGGAGAGCCCAAACAGCTCCAACAAAAACTTCCCCCAGAAATGCAAAGAAGCATGATGAGTTATGGCATGGTAAGGCGATGGATACATTGAGGGAAGCCAACTGTCAGCAGGCACTGCTCTCTCTGCATTCCTGCCCCTTAACTGACTTAGAGTTCCAAAAATTTGGGGTATAATTAAGAAATAAATTAATATAGAATGATTACTTTTAGTTAAATGTTGGATTTTAATGTCTAGAAAATAAGAATTAGGTATCTATAAAATTAAAACTAGAATTAAAATTAAGCTAGGCAAGTCTGTTCTCTTTTTTTCTTTTTCTTTTAAGATTATTTTATGTATGTGAGAGGGCTTCAGATCCCCTTATAGATGTTTGTGAGCCACCATGTAGTTCTGTTTCTTAACAAATTCATGGCTTTATGAAGGGTTAAATGTATTCATTAGGAAAGAGTCTGGTGGAGGCTATGTCTGGTGACCAACAGATTGTCCCTTAACTTCACAGGACAGCTTGCAGGAATGCTTAGGAGTTAGTTATTTTTCTCCTGTTTGTTTGGCTGTGTGTTTTCAGGGGAATATGATCATTTAATATGCCTGAGTGTTGATGTGCATAAGGTTAGAAGTGAAGAAATTTCTATGTCTAATACAATTGAGATACTAAGAAGTAAAACACAACAGCTTCACATGGTGAAGGCGACTGGGTCTCTATGCTTTTAGTTATTGTTACTTTGATCAAATTGAAACTGAAACTTTCTTTATCCTTTAGATGGAGTGTGCCCGTCAGTAGCAAATCCTTTAGAAGTTTACCTCATTCCCACTCCACCTGAAAATATCTCCTTTGAAGACCCATCCTTAGATGTAATACTTCTTTTAAGAGTTTTACATGCCATCAGTCGATATTGGTATTACTTGTATGATGTGAGTAATGTCTCCTTATAAAATCCTATGCTCTCTTACAGTTTTCTGTTTAGTAAATGGATTTTCTGTTACACTAGAAATAGATACAGTGATTCATACCTACAATGAGCTCATCTGTAGAACTTAATATTCTTGGGTTAAGATTTTTTTTTTTAAAAAAATAACATTTTGTTCTAGTTATGGTTGCTATTGCAGTGTTTAAATAGAATACTATCACCAAAAGCAAGTTACAGAGAAAAGCATTTATTTGGCTTACACTCTCATATCATCCTTTATCTAATGAAGTCTAGGCAAGGCAGGAACCTGGAGGAGGCAGCAGCTGATGCAGAGGCCTTAGAGGGGTGCTGCTTACTGGGTCACTCCGTATGGCTTACTCAAACAGAATCCATGCCAAACTTACAATGGACTGAGAGGCGCTCGCTCTCCCCCAATCACTCACTAATTAAGAAATGTTCTGCAGTCTTGCTTGCAGCCTCATTCATTCATTTGTTTGTGAGACCACTGTTGCTCTCTTCAGACACACCAGAAGAGGTTGTCAGACCCCCATCACAGATGGATGTGAGCCCCTGTGGTTGCTGGGAATTGAACTCAGAACCTGTGAAAGAGTGGTCAGTACTCTTAGCCACTGAGCTATCTCTCCAGACCATATTTCATTTTTTATTGTTGTTTTTTTCCTTCTCCCCCCCCCTTTTTTTTTTAAATGAACCACTCCACTGCTGCTGCTGTTCTTAGTGGTACTGGCATCTTCAAAACGTTAGGACCTTCTGCAGTTGACTTGTACTTTCACTAATGGCCTCTCCTGGGCTTGCTTCAGCAACTTGAGTCCTGACATGTAGTGCCAAACCTCAGTTGCTCTTCATGACCCCTTCTTGCTTTCAAAGCCAGTACCACCTGCGTGACTCTTATACTACAAAGTTCAGCTGCCAGCTCAAGGTACAATCTTGGTCACTTCTGGAACACAGCTGTTGTGTCCTTATTCCAAGGAAACATTCCTCAGATGAGTTCACCTCAGTGATGTTAGTTTTCTTCATCCCCACAAATTTCTCAGCTCCACCTAGCCAGCATCTGTTGTCCCAATAGCAAAGGTTTCTGATATCTTGTTAATCGCAGCTGAGTCTTGAGCCCTAGCTGATAAGAGCCAAAGGTTCTTAATTCAAATTATGCAAATTACGTGTCTCTCAAAACTTCCCTCTGGAACAGGCTAGGCCTACTACATTTTCTGAATCTCTCAACAGTTTTATCTTTATTTCCACAGCACAGATCACCAGGGTTTGAATGCTCAATGGCTTTTTTCAGCCCAAAGTTTAAAGGTTATTCCTCAATCCCCTCAAAGATAACATTGTCAAAGTCTGTCACAGGAATACCTCAAAATCCTAGTACCAATTTCCATCCTTAAGTTTCTGTTGCTGTGATGAAACACCATGACCAAAAGCAAGTTGAGGTTCTCTCAGATATCTTGTGTCAAGTTGACATAAATCCAGCCAGCACACAGTTTCTTCATGTAAAGATTTATATTGAGTAAACATTTGAATATACTTCATTTATATATAGTGTAGGAATAGTGAAGGGAAACAGCTTTATAAGGTTTGGATGCAGAAATTTTCAGAAATTGGAAACACCATTGAGGAACTGGGTATTGTATTTTTTTTTTTTTATTAAGAAAAAAAGACAGATGAAAGCTATTTATGGATATAGGAAGAGATTTTGAACTTATTTTGTTTTACAGAATGCGATGTGCAAGGAGATTATTCCAACTAGTGAATTTATTAACAGTAAATTAACAGCAAAAGCGAACAGGCAGCTTCAAGATCCTCTAGTAATCATGACAGGAAACATCCCAACATGGCTCACTGAGCTAGGAAAAACCTGGTAAGACAGTCCTTTGATAAACTTGTAAATATTAACATGATGTTGGTCTTTATCATGAATTGTGATAGAAAAGATGTAGTTGACTACTTGTTGAACCTACTGAAGGATATTTGATTGAGTGCAGTAAAGTTTCTTTGCCTTTGTAAAAATGGCCCTGCAAATGTATGAATTCTTGTTTTTGTTGTTTTTGAACTAGATACTATAGAGAAATTATGGTAAAATCAAGTTAGAAATTGAGTTTTTATGTGGATTCACCATATCTACATGGTGTGACATTGTAAGGAACAGATTCAAGTTGACATTTCAAGAGCTTTTCTCAAAAAGAAAAAATGGATCAAACCCTTAAAGTCTCTGTAGGAGTAGGGTCTTAGCTGCAAGATTCATTCTTGGCAATGACTTTCCAGTGCTAAGCCTGTGGTGAAGATCATGAAATAGTAAAGCCATTAACTTTTGTATGTTGGATTTCAGGAAGAACCAGTTGTGATATTGCAATGGTACACCACCATGGGCCTATGCGAATGAAAGATTTTAAGAGGACTATTTCTTGCTAAGAGTTTTTATTAGAAGTATATCCAATATAGATTTTGATGTTCTATTAAAATGTTTTCTGATTCTCAGCTAGATTGTAAATTTGTATTTTATCTTTTATAGCCCATTTTTCTTTCCTTTTGATACCCGACAAATGCTTTTTT
Source organism: Tokudaia tokunoshimensis (assembly GCA_036184795.1). Lineage (NCBI taxonomy): Eukaryota > Metazoa > Chordata > Mammalia > Rodentia > Muridae > Tokudaia > Tokudaia tokunoshimensis. Next base: position 86,962,723 of record BTHU01000016.1, on the reverse strand, counting down.
ATGTAACTGCATTTGATCGGGACCGGGCAATGCAAAGATTACTTGATACCAACCCAGAAATCAACCAGTCTGATTCTCAAGACAGCAGAGTTGCACCTAGACTGGATAGAAAAAAAGTAAGTATTTCCCAAGAGCATTTACATTGATCTTTCCAAATTAAAGGCAGGACCTATAATGCATGTGGAGGAACACTTGATCCTAATGTCTGTATGCCTGAGTGTGTTCATGCATGTGCCTAGAAGAAAAGGTATTGGATCCCCTTCAGGTGGAGGTTGTGAGCTACCTGGCTTTTGGGCTGGGAACCAGTAGCAAGCATTCTTAATTGCTGATCCAATCATTCTATCTATTTAAAAATCACTCATATTAAGTGTTACCTTCTTGAAACTCTAGTCCTTTTTATTTTTTAAAGTAACATTCTTTAGTTACCATGATTAACAACTTAATTTCTTCCTTTCCATATTTGAAACTTGTCAAATTATAGTTTCTCTTTTAAAATGTATTTGATATATTTTAATCCCTTTGCATGTCAGCCCATTTGAAAGAGAGGGAATCAGAATCGCTAATATATTTTGAGTCTGTCCCATGCTTCTAATCTTGGCTTGCAGTTGTGCCTGAGACATTTCCATGTGAGACAAATCCTAGTCTTTTGGCCTCCACTCTGCCTGGGGTAGAGGGGGCTAGGGGTTGATAATTTTTCAAGACAGGGTTTCTTTTGTGTAGCCCTAGCACACAAAAGATCAGGATGGTCTTGAACTCAAGAGCTCCGCTCGCCTCTGAATGCTGGAATAAAAGTGTACCATGACTGACCAACCTGCACTTTTGTTGTTGCCATGTTTGGAAATGACAGAACCTTTACCATCCTCAATATTACTAGGCATCTTGTAGCAAGGGCAGTTCAGAGCCTAGAGGTTTCTATCTCTCCCCCCCCCCCCCCATCTTCATAACCTACTTCTCTGTTATCAAAGTATAAATGTGCCCAAGGAAATGTCATGTTGCTGGATCCATGATTACACTAGTGTTTGGCAAAGTAACAAAGATCTTTTTTTCTTTAACTTTAGTTTTCTAAACTTAATGTGGATAAGGATATATATGTAGATTGCTTTCATATATGGCGAATATGTGTTGTATGACATTCCTGGGGAGATATACAACACACATCTATTCACCCCAGCTAGTGAATCAAAACAGAACAAAGTACAGATACCACCCTAAGTCTTACTGGGGTTACTTAACACAAACAGAAATGACTCAAAGATAGCTGCATCACCAAAACTCACCTTAGCATGGAGCATACCATGTATCCTGCAGGCAGCTCAACAGGTTTCAGAGGTCCATTCCAGGCACTTGAGTTGGTCTAAATTTCCTCCAGGCAGTTCAGCTAGTTGCTGCTTCTTTGCTGCAGCTGTTCTGGTCTCAAGACTGCAATGTGCAACTCAGCTTCACTTTCCCTGAGAATTGTTCTCAGCTTTTATTGTTTACTCTGGCATGGAGAGGCTTGGTGAATCTGGTCAGTTTATGGTCAGTTACTTTTTCCTTTCTAAGGATGTACTTAAAGGAGTAGGATTTCAGTAATTTTCAAATGGGTTGTTTTGCACTGCAGTAAGTGCTACTGTTGATTCAGTGGAGCATTATTTGTTCACATCTATTTCCTTTGTTAGCGTACTGTGAACAGAGAGGAGCTTCTGAAACAAGCCGAGTCTGTGATGCAGGACCTTGGTAGCTCTCGGGCCATGTTAGAAATCCAGTATGAAAATGAGGTAAGTTTTGGACTCCTTGATTGTGTTATTTTGTGTGTGTATGTGTATGTGTACACTTATCCTTTAAAATGTCATTTGTGTGTGTTGTACCACAAAATTCTGAAAGGCATTGGGAAATGTAGTTTAAAACAGAAAAGAATTGATCTACTTTCTCTATAATGATATAAGTTCTCCATTTTTCAGGGGTTTAAATGCAAAATAATGAGCAGGATTTTTTTCCTAGCATAGTTATGCACATCTTTGTATAATATTCATGAAGTGAAATTCAGAAACACTTGGACTGCTTTTTCAGAGTCGAGTTTATTGATAGAGTATATGGTGTATACCATAAAAACTTCTAAGAGTTGATATATGTGCAGCCTGGAGCTGCTCCACCATGACAAGTTAAGACCATATCTCTCGCTCTCTCTAGACTGCCCTGGCAGCCATTGGTCTAGCTTCCTATGTTGTTGTTTTGCTATTTTTACAAGCTCATAAATAAATGCATTCATGAAATAATGTGACTGTTGTGTCGCTCTTTCATTTACTGTCATGCATGTGAGCCTCATTCTTGTAGGGAACACCAATTCACACTAGTTTGCTTTTTTCTTTTTAATTTTCCAAAAATTTTTTGTGTGTATTTTATCTTAATTTTGGCTTAATATTTGTCAATCACTAGTTTGGGGGACATTTGCATTCATTTTCTGGTTTTTGACTTAGTAACATTGTTAGAACATTCATGCCCAAGTGTTTCTGTAATTTATTTGTTGTTCTCTTGAATAAATTATCTCAATTCTAAGTCATTTAGTAAGATGTTTTAATTTTATTAAGACATACTTTATACTCGTGGTGGTTTCAATTTTTTCATTTTTCCAGTAATTTATGTCAGAGTCTAGTGTTTTATGCTCTTACTCTGTCCTTGGTGTTTTTCAGTTAAATTGTTATAATAAGTTTTTAAGAATTTTAGTATGATTTAATAAATTAGAAGTTCTGGATTTGTATCTTGTATAAATGTCTTACCATTTCCTTCCACTTTATTATTTATCTACTCCATATTTTTTATGTGTTTATATTGTAAGATTTTTCCATGAATGATATCTCAGATTTAAATGTTTTTTTTTAGCTCATATTTATTGATCATTTCACAGTAATTTTTATATATAAAATTCAAGATCATTTTTTCTCTTTTGAGATTAGGGATTACCATGGAATACAGAGCAGCCTTGAACTTAGTATTTTCCTGCCTCAGCCTCATAAATTCTGGTATTATAGGTTGCTGCCTTACTCTGTTTAATTTTATTACTGTTGTAGATAGGTGTGTGGGCATGCATGTGGGTGCGTATGAGTGTATGGTCATGTGTACGCACCATGTGCTGCGGTGTGTATGTGAAGATCAGAGGCATCCTTGTGGAGTCAGTCCTCTTCTGTCATTTAGAGTCAGGTGATGGAGTTTAGGTAATCAGGTACAGCAGGTTCCCTTTACGTTTGATCCATCTCACTGGCTTGCAGATGAAATTGTCATGGGACAGTGCCATGCTCGATGCCACTTTCATGTCATTATGGCAGAATGGAGTGGTAGAGTCCACAAGATTCAATATGTGTTTAAAATATTTTCAAAAAAATATTTGTAAAGTTCGAGGCCACTATAACCTCATAGGTTTTGAGCTTCACAGAAAACAAGATCATCTTGTGTAAATGGAAATAAAGTATTATTTTCAAAGCCATGATAACAAATAATGGAAGAGGCACAAAAATTTTAGCAAAATAAACATTAATATGAGTTTTAGTCAATTTAAATTATATAGGAATAAAGTGAATTAGAGCATTAAAGGAGAACCCTACCATGCTAATGGCATAATACTGTGCTCATTCCCACTTTCTCCAAACTGAGCCAAATCAGTGTTTCACCACAGACTTTGTGTAGACATGATTATGAACTTTATGTGGGCGTGCTGTTTAGCAAAAACTAAAAGAGGCATGGTGATAGATTTCTGGAATCCAGCAAAAGTTCAGTACCAGCCCAAGTTATGCAGTGAGTCTTTGTCTCCCTGGGGGGGGGGGGGGAGGAGCTATGACAACTGTGATGAAAAACAAGGTTAGAAGACTCAGAAAGTCTGCCGAAATCAAGATAGTATAGGATTGAAGTAGCAAAACCAAGTCAAGAATCTGGAAAGAGAGTCCAAAATTGAAGTTAGTTTGATTCTGAAAAGTACCAAGGTAATACAGTAAGAAAAACAAAGGTCCTCTTCAAGAAATGGTATTGGGAAAATGACATAGCCTGCTTAAGGGAAAAAAAATAAGTAAAAAGATTTGTGTTGGGCTTTGGAAGCACAGCTATACAGAGGCACAGCTATACAGAGGCACAGCAGTACAGTAGTACTTGGTGTGCAAGCCTGACAGGCTGAGATGAATCCTCCAACCTCCATATGTGCATCCAAACCTGATAAACTGAGTTTGATCCCAAGAACTCACATGATAAAAAGGAGAAATGTCTTAACAACTCACTCATGTTGTTTTAAAGTGCCAGGGCCATCTTGAGCTGCAGATTGGACCCTCATTCAGAACGTTTTTTAAGGTCACCAAACTCTGAAGTTCCTATTATTTTTGCATATCTTGAAATACTACTCAAGGTGTTTTCCACTCATTTAACAATTATTCTTAGCTTTCATACATTTAAAAAAAGCAGGCAGGGGACTAGCTGAGGTGTGACCCAGTGTAGCTATCACAGACCTCTGTCAGAGATGGTTGAGATGGTTCTGTCAACTCTGACTGAGAATGGTTTACTACTACAATTTTTTTTTTTTTACTTTTTTTTAAAGCTTCTTTTGAGATGGCAAAAAAGGGCAGTGTGCCAAAAGGTTCAAATAATGCTTTTCTTGGTAAATACAAAGCTCAGTGATCTTAACTTCACTGAATTTCCATTGCTTTGTTCCTATTTTCTTGTGTGAAAAATGGTGTATCCATAGAATACAGTTATTATTCAATAGATGTACAATCTCAAGAATTGTAGCTAAGTTGATATGTGTAACGAATTAAAACATCATACATACATTATAAATTTAGTAATACTGTTTATAGTATTAGTATTACCAATAGCTACTTAAATATAATTGTCATTGCTTTGGTTTTCATTCATTTCTTTTAAATATAATCTTATAACAAACATTTCTTGAAAAGCTCTCAGGCCTTCCAGAGTAAAGTGTAGATGTGTGTGTCCTGAGGGGTGGATTATGTGGCAGTGATGAGGTTATGGTAGAACTGTCACATTCTTACAGGTCAGTTGGAGATTCATAAGACAAAGGCCAAAAGGGTGTAAGGCAAGTGATTTGTGTAGGTGCCACAAGAATGAGGCATTCATATAGGGAATTGAGTTTTGGAAAGACAAGACAGCTTAGTGGGAGAGAGAAGGGACACCTAAAGAACAATTGTCCAGCAGATTGGGACTAACTAAGGAGTGGGGCTTGTAAGTGACAAAAGCCAGTGCTATTCTGAAAGTTTTAGAGATGGGAGATGGAAAACTAGGAGGATGGCAGTGAGTTTAGAAGTCTTTAGTACTGGTTTGAATATATTTTCTTAAATCTTCCCCTAATCATAGTTTTTGCTTAGAGGATGTGGTACTCAGATTTCTTATTTGTAAGACTCATTAGGGCTGGTGAGATGGCTCAGTGGGTAAAGGCACTTACCACCAAACCTGATAAACTGAGTTTGATCCCAAGAACTCACATGATAAAAAGGAGAAATGTCTTAACAAATTGTCCTTTGAAACCTTGAACACTTGGGTTGCAAATGTGAGGACTCACAAATGCACACATAATAGGCATTAATTAGTAGACAATTGTAATTGAATGAAACCTCTATGAGTTCAGAACAGCTTTTCACAGACTCTGCCTAGGGTTAAGGTTTCAGTAGTTCAATAGAAATCAATAGTTTATCGTTTTCAATAGGTTCTTCCCTCTTAACTCTGAATAGGGTTCTAGGATCCAACTTCATTGGGAAAATGTGTCCACCACCACATGTTGCTAGAATGACTACCAAACTAAAATATGTAAAACACTTAGAACTTTCCCTGGCATAGATAAAAAGACTGCTTTAAGCCAAGTTGTTAGTTTTTTGTTATTGCTATTGTTTTGGTTCTTATATTTGATTATTTGAGACCGTCTCCTATTCTGTATTTTTTTTCTAGAATATTTTCTTCTCTTTAAAAAAAAAAAATGGAAACGAAACCAGACCATCTGAGTAGCTGAGTACATTTAGTAGATACGCCTGGCCACCCCCAGAAGGGAGTTATGTTGGCTTTGGTGGGTGTGTAATATTTGTGGAATTTAATTCTTTAAGTTAAATCTACTTTACTTTTAGAAATAACTAAGAGAAAGTAATAGACTTATGATTTGTATTCAATGTGTGATAATTTTGTGAAAGAGATGGCTCTGATCACCACCTTGTGGACAACATGTGTAACTGCATGTCTAATCTTTTTTTCCTCTCTTTTTTTGCCTGGAAATGAATGGAGTCTCTACCTATCATTATGGAGGTTTTATTTATAGTTTAACATATTTGCTAACACACATACACACTACCACACATGTTAAACTATGTGGTCATAAAAGTTTAAAGAAGATAGAACATGTAGGGTAAGGTGGTAATGTGTTCTTAGGTGGCATTTGAGTTGGAAGCAAGTCACTGATATTAGGGAGAATGGCTCTAGCAAAATAGAGACATCTTCCAACTATCATGGGATCAAGGTGGCTAGAGCTAATAGTAACTTAGGATAGAGCAGTAGGAGTCAAGGAAATAGGGATCACGAGACGTCAGGCCATGATAAAAAACATGTATGTTTGTGCTTTGAGTGGACAAGAAGTTTTTTCTTAGAAAATGTCACTGTTAATATGGGTGTGCGGCACAGTAGTGTAAATATTTACTCAGCAAACTCTCAAGCGGATTAGAGAGAAGGTGGTAAAGAATCACTATTTTAGGCAGAGTTTATATTATGTAGTGACCGGTTTAGATTGTGAGGAATAAGAAAAGCTGAAGGTGGACTGCAAGATTTCTGTCAGAGCACTTATTGTGATTAAATAGTAAATACCCATTTACTCATGTGGACTTGTGTGAAGGGGTGGGAGCTAATCAGAAAGGGCTTTCCAGGTGCAAGCAGTCGTCACTGCTTTGAAAGTCAGAATAAAATATTCAGTAGACTGTATCAACTCTTAAGTAGTATGAGCTATTTAAAAAGTATAGTAATAATTAGTTCATAAGCAAATGGTCAAATTATAATCCTGAACTGTAAGCTTTTTGTTGTTACTTGTCTTTATTATGGACTGAGGTGGTAGGATCCTATACTGCTAGAACATGGAGGGATGCTGAATCTGAATGCTGGGTCTGTGAACAGGGCTTTAAGCATATTGATAATGCTTTGGTCATGTAGTAACTTTATAAGCTACACAGTCAGCTTTGAAATTTTATTTTTAAGTAGCAAAGCCTAGTCTCTAGACTAAGAAATCAGATGGAGGATTGCGTGTGTGTGTGTGTGTCTGTCTGTCTGTCTGTCATTGATAAATATCTCTGGTTCCAGTATACCCTTGAATTTAAGGAGCCTCTGACTCATCCCTGGTTGCTGAAATGAATTCAGACCTTGAATTCTATCACTTTGATTTTTATTAAATGTATGCTCTAGGACAATCAAAATAATTCTACATCTAAAACTTACAAGTATGTAATGGATAGTGTTAAAGCCCTAATGTCATAGGAAAGAGTCAGACTAACTGGAGGAGGTTTTGGAGCTTCTCCTGAGTTGGTTTGGGTGTGATAGTTTCCTTAAAGAGAAAAATAAACACATATAGACAGTACTGTGTTTATCGCTAAAGGAAAGATTCATAACCACAGCAGGGATTTTGAGCCATACAATGAGAATGTTGGGACCAGAGGGAGTGATAAAGGGTTTCTAGTGCCCAGTGTTCAGGACTTTTTGGAAAAAACGTTTCTTAAGCTTTCTTGCAAACACTTGATACAGCATCCATGTCACCAAGAGGTTGCCATACAAAAAAGACCCAAGAATTTATAAAATTTGAAATGATTCTTTTTATTTTTTTTCCTAGGTTGGTACAGGTCTGGGGCCAACACTGGAGTTTTATGCACTTGTTTCTCAGGAACTACAGAGAGCTGACTTGGGTCTCTGGAGAGGTGAAGAAGTAACTCTTAGCAATCCAAAAGGTAAGTCAGCCAGTCTGTATTAGCCACTCAGATGAGGTGAGGGAGCCCTCCCACCAGGTAGTCTCTGTGGAAGCAGTTCTTTGCCTTTCATTTCTTTCTGCCCTTTTTTCCCAATGGGAAGGTCTTCTAGTTCTGGAAACTATTGGTTCAATTTTCTGATACTAATTTACTATTCAATTTTCTGATACTAATTTACTAGTAATTACTATTACTATCCTAAGTTACTAATACTAAATACTAAATTTCTTAATTACCAGAGTTCGGTTTGTTTTGGAAAATCCCATCTGAAGTGTGGCACTTGCTTGTTTTACAGGAAGCCAAGAAGGGACCAAGTATATTCAAAATCTCCAGGGCCTGTTTGCGCTTCCTTTTGGTAGGACCGCTAAGCCAGCTCACATTGCAAAGGTTAAGATGAAGTTTCGCTTCTTAGGAAAATTAATGGCTAAGGCTATCATGGATTTCAGATTGGTAAGTTTAGAATTGTTTATCTGTAGTTCTATGAAAGTACTTCAGTCCCATGCACTCCACTGCTGCCCTAATGTATGCATTTACTACTTGAAAATTTTGTTTAAAATGCCAGTTCTGTTTATGTAACACACTTGTAACACTACTTGTAACACACTACTGTCCTGTAGTCCTTGTAGAACTCCTTAGTAGCCAGGGCCCAGAGTCAGGCAGCGTTAGGATGGCATTTATTGTGTTTTTGCTGTGATTCAGCTTGACATTTTTAATTCAATAGGAAAACCATGAACATGTATGTAAACTAATTGAATATCTATTAGAATACTCTTGTGAAAATAAACTAAGTGATCAATATTTATGGAAGTTTGAATATTTCTGGACTTTTCCTTATTTCCTCTTCTCACATCTTCTGAGATACTCAGTATGGGTAAGACATTTTCAGCTGATGTACATTTTCTTTAAAGAGGTGCATACATGTTTTATTCTAAAAGTTTCATTCATTCTGATTTTTTGTTTTAAGTAAATACTTCATTTTCCTTACTCTGATTTCAGAACATTAAATATGTAAGTAGAATTATATTGAGTTTAGTTGGTTCAAAATAAAGTAAAATTCCACTAAGGAACATTTTAGTGTTTCAGAGACCTTGATGTAAAATACTTTATGGATATTGTATATTCATCGTTGCTGTTCTTTTCTTGTGTGTTAGTGCTTTAAAAAGGTTCTTTAGCATGCTAAAATGTTGGCAGAAATTTGGGTCCCAATTTGTGGCTCTCAGTTTCATGTAAAGAGAGAAACAGTTCCTTAACTACTTTTTCCTCTTTGAGGGAGATCATTTTACCTTTCCAAATGACCTTTTATAAAGTACGTGTTATTAGCTTGCTGTGAAAAGTTTGTTGCATGTTCCCTTTCAGGTGGACCTTCCACTTGGCCTGCCCTTTTATAAGTGGATGCTGCGACAGGAAACTTCATTGACATCTCATGATTTATTTGACATTGATCCTGTTGTAGCCAGATCAGTATATCACCTAGAAGACATTGTCAGACAGAAGAAAAGACTGGAGCAGGATAAATCCCAGGTAGGTCTGGAGAGATGTTTCAGGCATTAGATTAATTCTTTGTTCTAGAATTATCAGGCTTGTTAAGTGGTTTGAATTTTGATTGGGCTAATCTTATAGTAATATTTGTTTATTTTAATTAAAAAGAGATTTGTTAGCCGGGCGGTGGTGGCGCACGCCTTTAATCCTAGCACTTGGGAGGCAGAGGCAGGCGGATTTCTGAGTTTGAGGCCAGCCTGGTCTACAGAGCGAGTTCCAGGACAGCCAAGGCTACACAGAGAAACCCTGTCTCGAAAAACCACAAAAAAAAAAAAAAGAGATTTGTTTATCTTGAGTGTTTTGCCTGCATGTGTGTCTTGTATACAACTTGCATGCAGTACCCTTGGAAGCCAGAAGGGGACATTAGATTTTCTGAACTTTATATTTCAGGCAGTTGCTGGCTTGCCTCATGGTGGTAGGAAATGAGTCCAGGTCCTCTGCAAGAGGAACAAGTACTCTTTAAGCACAGAGCCATCTATTTATCCCTGCAATATTTCATTTTAATAGAGAGATGCTCAATATTTCTATTAAAATAATGTTAATGTGTGCTAATAGAAGCACAATTTCACAATATATCCTCTGTAATATTTAATAACAGCAAATAGATGTCTTGTTTCCAAGTAAATCATACTTCTAGTGGAAATTATAAAACCACTTGTCTTGAATTTTAAATTTGCTATGTAGCCAGCGATTATCCTAAGTTTTTTATCCTCCTGCCTCTTAATCACAAGTGCTGGAATGAAAGGTGTTTGTCACAGTGCCAAGTGTACAACTAGCTGAGCTGTATCCCCTGCCCACTGTCTCCCTGTTTTATAAAACCTACCTATTGGGCACATTTTCCTGACTGATTTGACCTGTGTATCTACAGCTAGGGACCACACTTGCTGCTGCTTAGCTGGCTAGGCCACGCCCCGCCACAGGCAGGCACTCCCAGGCCCTGGAGCTGGTAAACTAAATTCTTAAAAGATAATGGAAATGTCTTAGAGTTGTCTGATCTAGAATAAAAGCCACAGTGTATTCTCTTCAAACCTGCTCTGGTTGTACTGCATGTTACAGATGGCTGTGTAATCAGGGGGAAGAGAGTTTGGATCACTTTAGTCTGTGACTGGTTGTTTAGTGACAGGTTTGTTTTATTTCTTAAAGTTTGTATACAAAATCATAGATTTCTTTTGGATGTTGTTATATGCATCATTGGAGTTTATACAGTTTTTTCCTCTACTTTCCCTTCTCTACTACTGTTAATTTTCTTTCCCCCAAGATAGTACCCTTTCTGTTTTTCTGAGTGTAAGTATATATTAAATAATAACTATCTAGATTATTCATGAGAGCAAACCTTCAGTATTTTCAATGTTCCCCTCCCCTGACTTTTCTCCCATAACTTCCTCATTTGCTTGTCCATAGTCATGAAAGACAGTTCTAGAGCTTCCTAATGGATCAGCATTAATTATTTGCCTTCAGTTTCTTTTTTTCTCTTTTAAAGATTTATTTCATGTATGTGAGTACACTGTTACTCTCTTCAGACACACCAGAAGAGGGCATCCAATCCCATCACAGATGTTTGTGAGCCACGATGTGGTTGCTGGGAATTGAACTCAGGACCTTTAAAAAAGCAGTCAGTGCTCTTAACCGCTGAGCCATCTCTCTAGCCTCACTTCAATTTTAATAGTACTTATATATTTTTTTTTTTTTTTTTTGGTTTTTCGAGACAGGGTTTCTCTGTGTAGCCCTGGCTGGCCTGGAACTCACTGTGTAGACCAGGCTGGCCTCGAACTCAGAAATCCTCCTGCCTCTGCCTCCCAAGTGCTGGGATTAAAGGCGTGCGCCACCATCGCCCGGCAGTACTTATATTTTTGTGTTTGCCATTGATCCTTACTGTTGTTGTTTTTTTTTTAAAATAACATTTTGTGTAGACCTTTTAAGTTGTAGGCCTATTAAAAAATACCCTGGATTTGATGTGACTTGACTTGGCTTTTTTGAAGATATTTTTTTAAATTCCCTATACAAGAGGCCCAGAAGTTAACACCTCTATTGTGTACTTTCCACTTGAACCTTGTAGGGCATGGGGGAAAGTTTATTACCATTACTAGGTAGTACATTATCTATATTGTTTTCCACATATTTTACTCTTAGGTATATACTTAGTTTGCTCCATCAATATTGGCCTAAAATTTAGAAAAAAAATTTATTTTGTTAAAGCTTAACAAGGACATCTAAGGACTTTGTCTAGTATGTGATTTGAGTGTGCTTACTGGGAGCAATAACTCAGTATGGAAAATATCCCAGCAATCTTTACAAATATAATTGAATCCTGAGGTTATGATTATTTGCTTTGTGATTCAAGTGACTTACTAGTTGAATATGACCAAATATTTGTAACTAGGCACTAAAGGAACCATCAGTTGTTAAAGGATTATGTTTTATAAATACAGTATAATTTTGCATGAATTTTTGTGCTCTCCTCCACATTGTTAATCCCCCCATTAAAGACCAAAGAGAGTCTACAGTATGCATTGGAAACTCTTACAATGAATGGCTGCTCAGTGGAAGATCTGGGATTGGATTTTACGCTGCCTGGGTTTCCCAACATTGAATTGAAGAAAGGTGGGAAGGATATTCCAGTTACTATCCACAATTTGGAAGAATACCTAAGAGTATGTATTGTCTTCTTTTCTTTTTTCTTTTTTTTTCCCTATGTGATCTTGGGGTGTAGGAGTTTGTCTGCTGTGCTCCTAAGAGGAGGGGACTTAGGTTTGGTGAAACTTGGTTCCTCAGCTTCTGCCTTTGTGGATCTTTTCTAAAGATCTTGCATACCATTAGGGACCACTCTTAGGAATGTCCTCTTAGCCTCTGTAAGATTCTGTGTGTTTGTAGAGAACACACAGATATTTTATGCTAAAACAACAGAACACCCTAAGACTTTACCTCTCTCCACAGTTTGTCTTTCTTCCAGATTGAAGAGAGCTCTAGGACTGAAGGATTTACTGTGTAGAAAACATGTAAAAAACTTACCACTTCTTTCTCTATACCACATGTGATCTTATATTGACCCATCTTTAAACTTGATTGAATACACTGCATTACACAGTTTTCTCTTCTAAGAAGAAATACCAGTAGAAAGGAGTCATCACTTGTTTGTAGTGTATTTCAGCCTTTGTTTTAAGGAAGCTGGCTGGCAGATTGCTTTTAAAAACACCAGTATAGGCACACCTACACTTAATATGTTTGTTGGGCTCATCCTAAAGTGTATTTACAACTCTAGACCTACACTTGTTAAATATAAGAGAAACTATTTCCTGTTGTACACAAAAAAATAAACTTAGAAGCTGCGTGTATTTCTGAGTGCTTAAAAGTTTGCTTGGATTTATTCTTCACATGAACATTGGATTCAAGCTAGAGTACTCATTTTGAAACCTTTGCTTACTAACTTGTTTGGGACTTTAGAGCTCTAAAACCTTAAGCTCTAGTCTCTTTATCTTCCTTAAAGAGAGATAATATCCAAGATCCTTGACTTCCTAGCAGTTCTGTGCCTCATAAGTGATTCCTTTGAATAACTAAGCAGGCTATCTTCCCATTTACCTGTTACTTGAACTGTCTTTGGGAAAGTGGCTTTTCCAGCTTTCCAACATATTATGTGTGCATGTTCTGGTTTTTCTAAAAATACTTATTAGTATTAGTTTTAGCAGTAGCACTTCCTTTTGTCTATCTAAATATTCTCTGAACCAGCAAATTAACCCAGGCTACTGGTAGATGAGTAAATTTAGAACTGCTTTTTTTTTTTTTTAAATCAAATTTTCTCCTGCATGTCTAAGCTGTATCTGTTTCTAAGATTAGGCACACTGAAGAGGATGGTTCTCAAGATTTAGAAGTCAACATTTCACATTAAAAATGTGACCAGTTGCTTATTAAAGATCTTGAAATGTTATTCTTTAATTTCAGTAACATTTTAATCTCTAAGGACATTGCCTTTGGCTTCTGGTAGAACAATGTGATTCTCTTTTGGAGGAAAGGTTTTCTATGAATGACGTTTTAAAATACAGTGTAAAGATGAATATGGCAGTTTTGACATTGTCTTACTTGGCCAATCCCCAAATTAAGAGTTCATGTGACTGACTTTTTACTGATATAGTGTGGGGATTTAATAGCTTTTGATGTATTTTGTTTTGAGACAAGGTTTTTCTGTATCCTGACTGTCTTAGAACTTGCTCTGTAGACCAGGCTGGCCTCAAACTCATATGAGATTTGTCTGTCTCCCAAGTGCTATGAGTAAAGGCACACACTACCACCATCTAGCTTCATAACCTTTTAAATTTAGTGTCAAAGTGATTCTAGAAAGTCATTTACTATACTTTGTCACATTAAGTAGTAAATATATTTGGGATCTTGTTGAAATTTTAAAATGACTTCTTTTGCAGTTGGTGATATTTTGGGCACTAAATGAAGGTGTTTGTCGGCAGTTTGACTCATTCAGAGATGGATTTGAATCAGTCTTCCCGCTCAGCCATCTTCAGTACTTCTATCCAGAAGAGGTGAGCAACGCTTCTAAATAGCACAAGGCAGAATAGTTATTACCCTGTTGCTTAAAATCTACCAGTCTATAGGATTTTGCAGTAAGGACTTGGAGTTTGGAGAAGGCTAGGGAAATACCTGGTTAAGAAAGTTTGTTAAATGAGGTAGTAGTTCTATAGAGGGGAGTCTTTGTGTAAAGTAAAGTGCAGCAGCAACAGCATTCTAGCCCAGACTGTGGGCCATGCTGCTCCCCACATGTGAAGGGGGGACTTGGTGGTGTCGCACACTGGAAGCCATGCTCTTAGACCAGCTACTGTCACCCAAGCATGGAGATTATTTGTGTACTAATTGTTTACCTCTATTTTCATCTCATAGCTGGACCAGCTCCTGTGTGGCAGTAAAGCAGACACTTGGGATGCAAAGACATTGATGGAATGCTGTAGGCCTGATCATGGCTATACTCATGACAGGTAAGTAGAGATTCAGCTAGTTCTTCAGTTAATAGCTAAGAATTTTGTGGGAATTCTAAAATTGTGTATTATTAACGTCATTCCATTTAGATTTCAGCTATCACAAAATAAACTTGTAACGTGTTGTAATGAGAGTTCATATATAATGATATCTGAAAATTGATGTCCTCAGTTATTATAAGTGAGGTTTTGTATATTTACCGTTGCATTTTATCCAAAATAATTTTGTTCTACTTTTTTGTTTTAGTCGGGCTGTGAAGTTCTTGTTTGAGATTCTCAGTAGTTTTGATAATGAACAGCAGAGGTTGTTTCTCCAATTTGTGACTGGTAGCCCACGATTGCCCGTTGGAGGTGGGTAATGTCTGTGCTTAGCCTTTATTCTGGGAATGAAGAATCACTTGTCTTTGGAGACAGTCTATTACTTGGTGTACACTATTTGTTGTTCCATCACCATTGTTTCTGAGGTGCCAGTCTATCTGCTTAGGAATATGTAAAGAAATAATACTGGCAAGGCAATTCAGAGATTGCCTTAAATATAACAGTTGCTTAGATAAAATTCTAGAGTGTTGGTATGTTTTAAATTCCTGGTTAAATTACAGTAGATTCTAAAAATAAGTTGAATGAGTCTACTTTGGATGTTTTTTCAATTTTTATTTTGTGTATGGGTGTTTTGCTTTCCGTGCATGTCTGAGGCTTGCAGAAGGTGTTGGATCCTCCTTTGGACTAGAGGTACAGATAGCTATCAGCCATCACATACATGTTGGGGATTGAGCCTGTGTCTTCTGGAAAAGTAGCCAATGTTCTTAACCAATGAACCATCATTAGGCAGAAGAGAGGAATACTTTGTGTGGCAATTTTTAACAAGTGATGTTATATCTTGTGATAATGGTATCTAAAAAAACTAATTTACTGGAACTCTTCTCTTAATTAGGATTTCGGAGTTTAAATCCACCTCTGACGATTGTGCGGAAGACATTTGAATCAACAGAAAACCCAGATGACTTCTTACCGTCAGTAATGACTTGTGTGAACTATCTTAAGTTGCCGGACTATTCGAGCATTGAGATAATGCGTGACAAACTGTTGATAGCAGCAAGAGAAGGCCAACAGTCGTTCCATCTTTCCTGATCACAACAAGAAATCAGTGTCTGCCTGTTACAGCAAAAGAAAAAAAAAATCATGATTTCTTTTCTGTGTCACCTGAGTCAAGGAAACATGTTCCTCCCTCTTGTTGTAGGAAAACGGCTTGCTGATTATAATTCATAATGGCCCTGTGGACTTAAGTGATCAGGCCCTAAAGCATTGTTGTGATGAGGTTTCTTTAGCAAGTTCTTGTTTAAATTATCATTTATTTGATGAGTGAAGTTTTTAACTTGCTTTGCTGTGTGAAATTTCAAAGGGATGTTTTTTCAGGCTGGAACAATAAATGTCGCTGTGCAGTTTAATTCTGGGCTGTGTGTATCCATCTAGCTAAGTCTGCAGTTTGTTTCTTCCAAAGACAACTCTTGTACATAAGTACAGACATTAAATTCATGTGTATTTGACAACTCTAGTTTAGTAAATGGGTTCTGTGTGCCTTCCACCTCTCTCTAATTTTCTTTTCCCAGTTCATTGCTGCCTCTGCAGTTCATACAGGTTTGGTGTTTGGTTTTTGTTTGTTTGTTTTGCTTTATTAAATACAACACGAACAGTTTCATTAGCCCTGGGCCTTGTCATCCTGTGTTCAAATTCAGATACAATCTAAAATTCATTGAATTGAATTGAAATATATTCTCAATATAATTCAGCCTTTGTAACTAGGTAGGTAGGATTTTCTTATAGCTTAGTTTTAAAATTCAGAGCACGCTTGGCTTTTTGCCAAGTGATACACTAGGTCTGTTTACATTGTATTTCCGTTGTCCTCTGGAAAGGAGGAAGGAAAGCTCATTCATTTTCTGTATAGGTTAAAGGTCCACAGCTTGGGCTGGCCAGTATTTATTCTGTGGCCAAACCATTTTGAATTGGTGTAAAGTTTTAAATTAATTAGTTTTTTCTTTTCCCCATATTGGAGTTAAAAAAGATATTTTTCCCATCCCCTATTCCTGTTTGTTTCTGTTCTCAGTCTTTATTTCACTCTCGTCTTCTCCCAGCGTGAATTGCGGACAAACCGTTCAGCCTTTGTCTCCACACAGATCAAAGCACCTGTAAGCAATGCTGTCCATTTGTTTGTGTGCTCATTTCTCAGATCTGCAATAATCCATCAGGTTTATGTTTTTACCTAAAAATAAAGCAGATTTGCTTCACCATTTTTGTTTATAGTTCTCTGCTGTCACACACACCCACTTGTCTAAGCACTTACATCACAGTGCAAGTAAGTCGTCCTGTGGCCACAAGTCAAGCCGTGGTGGGTCTTCCTGCTATTTACAGCTTCTTGAAGAACATAAAATGTGGAGAGGAAGTAGAAGCAGATCTCTTTCTTCCTGAGACTCAAATGAAGACTAATAAATTTGAACTCTGACTTCGCCTTCAATGAGATGCACCATTTAAAAACAAACAAACAAACAAACCTGAACTTTGAAGAAACTAATTGTACTGACATAGAGCTGCCTTCTTTATTCCATCACCCAAAAGGAAGGTAGTGGGTTAGTTTACTCCTGTAACTGTCATTCTACACTGACCTTGCCTTATGTGGAAACATCCCTTGCTGACAGAAATCTCTTGACAGTTGGCCCAGTCAGTGGGGAGGAGTTGGGGCTGTGAGGTCTCTGCTCCCAGAGGCTTGTAAATGGCAATGTTACCTGGAGGGAGCTGGGTTCTGCAACCTCACCTTGATGGCTATGGGATCTGGGCCCCTTTGTCTCCTGTTTTACAAACTGAGCACAAAGATTTTTGTGTGAAAATAGCATTGTTTCCCCTCACTTTTTAAAGATCTGTTAAAATGTAGACATCTGTATAAAACAAAGTGATGTTTCATATTAAAATAATATGTATTTGCATTTTACACCTGTGGTGCTGGCAGATTTGGCTTCATTGATTCCTTGTATCTATTCAATAGTAGTAATGGTTCTGACTGGAATATTTCAGAGTCCACAGTCACAGAAAAGCTTTTGGTCATCATCTTAAAAGTTTGCTCAATACCTGGGACCTGTAGTTAATTTGGGGTCAGGAAGATCACACTTTAAAGTACTCTCTGTGCAGAGAGACTTTATTGCACACTAGGGGTGTATACACTTGGTTTTCTGTGCTCCAGTGGTTTGATTCAAGGACCTACTAACAGACAGGTTGGTATGCTTTCAACACTCCAGTATGTTGTCAGGATGTTAACAGAACCTCTTCCTGGTCCCAGGAGAGTAAACTACATTCTAGGTCTAGGTGGCAGTGGATTTCTTATAGCCACCAACATTAGGTAATCAGTGAGGAGTTTTGTGTCTGGCTGTTGTGAAACTAGACACACCTCTTGAGTGGTGTAGCCAACAGGTGCCTTCAGGTTCAAGAGTGACTTATGGATGAAGGGCAAGGACAGAGCACCAGCTTCTGCATCTCACAGGCAGATTGTGTCAATCCCTTTCCTTGCCTAGCAGGGATCCTCCTGCCTTTATTCCCCCCAGCACTGTGCATCCATGCCTAGATTTGTGGGGTTTTGGTTTTTTGCTTTTTATTTTTTTAATGTGGCTGATGATGACCCAATAGGTCCTCGTGCTTGTGGCTCAAGCATCAACCCCACTGAGCTATCTCCCAGCTATCACTGGCAGAGTTTGTGGTGGTCTCTCAAGTTCATTTTGTTTTGAGATTCCTTTTTCATCTCTTACCAATCAGTACAAGTTCAGGAAATAGGAAGGTTAGCATTATTCCGAGAACGATTTGTTGGGAGGAAATACATAAAAGTGCATCAATATGCCTAGTCTTTCATTTGCATTCTGGGTGTTCTACTAACAGAAATGCCTTCCATTTCTTGTATGCTTTGGTTTTCTGACCCATTTTGTTTTCCCCGTTGTAATGAGAATACTGTCTGGAACTGTTTTTGCTTTGTATGATTCTTTTGAAAGGTACATAGGTGTTAGGTTTGATGCTGCAGTAGCTGGCATCCACAGTAAAGAGTGACCTAGTGACAGGCCACTGGAAAGTCTCAGTTACCCAGACAAGTAATAGCCCTGGCACAGCTCACAGCACTTCACTGGGTCAATAAGTTGGCATATGCTAAGAAGTTCAAATGAACAATTATTAATGCAAAGAAGAAATTTCTTAATGCCTACAGACTTGTTCAGTATCAAGGAGACATTCTTCAGTAATGGAAGAGGTAGTTTTATTTTTACTACAAGAGAACTCATGACCAAACATAAGCAACTGGTCTCTGTAAAGTGTTTTCTTTCTCTTTTGGTCTGAAACATTTATATAAACTGCTGGAATAATGGAACTTCGGACTACCAAGTGTGTATGTAAAATTGCATCGATGCCCTGACATCCTGACTATATTTTTAATAAACAGCATTATCCTTCATGGTTAGTTTTGTTACTTTATGTACAAACAGAGGGTGTTTTCCTGAAGTGAGTATTTTGAAAAGCTACTTCCAAGAAGCAGTGATGATCTTAACAATATTGGGAGCAGGCTATCTAGAACACTAGGAAAGCACTTATCTCTGGCTGGAGCAAGGTGTTCACTGTTAAGGGCCCTTGTGCATTGGTAAAGCCTTTGTGTTTTTGGAGTTGTTGAAAGACACTAATGTGCAGAGACATAGAGATCACTGTCCTTGGCTGTCATGGCTGTCTGTTCTACTCATGACAATGGGTCAATTTCTGAAACAGTAATCCGGATGTGTGAGAGAGGGGATGGGACACTTTTTCCTATTAAAAAGGTTGTCACTAGAGAGGTGCTGCTAAATAAGAGTACACTGTGAAGCTGTGTTTCTAGCTCTGTTGGTGACTGGGGAGCAGCACCTTGGGGTTGAAGTAGTTCTAGGAATTGATATCAGCATGTTAATGGACTTTGATGTTTTAGTTTTAATTTTTCATTATGTGTGTGGGTTTGTACACACAGGCCAGAGATGTCAGTTTCCCTGGAGGTTGTGAGCTGCATGATATGAATGCTAGGAGCCAAACTAGCAGGGGATGATCTTAGCAATTTTGGGGACAGATTTTCTAGAACACTAGGAGAGCGCTTACCTCTGCAAGAGGAGTTTGTGCTCCTCAATCTCTCCAGCACTGACCTTTAACAGCAGTTGTTGGGCCAATAAGAAAGCACACTATCCCTTTTGAAGCCAATGTACTTGTGTGCCAGGTCCAGGGTGTGGTATGGGCAGCCATGTAGTTCTCATGCCCCTCTTTACTCCTGCTGTTCCTTGAACTAGTCTTGATCAGGTATATGAACTTGAGGTGATCCAGTTCCTTGTGTTATTTCTCTCAATTTATGTAAGAAAGACTGGGAGGTCGGTGCTGACTGAGTGATACCTTAATTGCCTTTCCATGTGGGAATCTGCAACTCATTCCGCAAAATTTTGCCGTGGGACTGAAGGTAACCTTGATAGATGAGGTCAAATTAAAGGGGTTAGTTCCACCATACTCTGAAGGCTCTTATCAGGGAATTCATAGCCTTTCCTAGATATTCTCTGCTCGGGATGTTATCCTTACGGTTTTCCTGGCTGTAGGGCCACTCCCATCAGTATTTAGTTAATTTTCTCGTTGTTTTGACAAAATGCCTAACCAAAGCAGTTTAGGAAGGAAGAGTTTATTATGGTTCATGAAGATCATCAAGAAGAGCTATAGCCCACCATGGTGGGTGGTGTGGTAGCAGGATCATGGGCCATTGCATCTACAGTCAGGAAGGAGAGAGATGATGCTGATCTGATGCTCAGTTCACATTCTTTTCGTTCTTTCCAGCCATGGAACAGAGCTGTTCCCAGGAAGGGTGGGTCTTCCCTCGTCAGTGAGGCCTTTCTGGAAGCACCCTCATAGACAGGCACAACCTTAGTCTTCCAAGGTGATTTCAAGCTTCATCAAATTGATAGGGTTAGTCAGCTTTTGTTATGCTCATAGAGACAGGTGTGAGTGACTTTAAGGACCACTGAAGTAAAATTGTTAAGAAGATGGACTTGAGGTCTTGAGTTTGTCATCTCGGGTAACATCTCCAGGTTCTGACAGCTTTGTGTGTATACCATTCCCTCACCATGGCATATGCAAGGTTCACAGAAGTGGAATTCAGAAGCCTCCAATGCTCCTTGATTTCTTCCACTTCTACGGTTGCTATTTTTAAGCATCATAACATCTCTCAGCGTTGCCAAATCTGGGTCCATGTGGGTCTGAAGGTTAGGCGATAAAAATATGGCAGAGCAACACTGGAGTTTAAGCATCTTGGCATCCAGGAACATTCAGTAGAAAAGAAGTTTTCACATCAGTGCTGAGAGGCCGTGATTTCTATATAATGTCGAGGGATTAGCATTTCTGGGGAAATGGAGGGAATAATCTCCATTGCTGCTTTTCCACAGTCCTCGGGTTATATGGTTGGCAAGATTCTTTTGAATGTTCAACATACAGTTAGCACAAAAAATGTATTAAATGATTGAAATTTTCACATTTTCCCCAAATGTTATTTTTGTTTCATTACATATAGCCAGGTACAGAGGTGTATTCTTATAATCCTAGTGCTAGGAAGGCTTTCGTGTTTGAAGAAGGATTTCAAGTTTGAGGCCAGTCTGGGTTATCCAGCCAAGGAACTGTGTCAAAATAAGCAGTGATCTATACACAATACTGTAGCTTTAAAGCGTGCATTCCGACATAAGCTTTACATTAAGAGGACTTCTGAATCTGCTTTCCAAACATTAATTGACAGCACTTAGGAGTGCTTGGTGTGCATGCATGAGGATCAGAGTTGGAGTCCAACACCCATGTAAAACTGGAGCTTCCCCACGCACCTGTAACTCCATCCAGCTCTAAGGATTTAAGACAGGATTGCTGGGCATTGCTGGCCCCTGGAACTGGAGCCATTTGAATGTTGTGACATCTACATGGGTGGGACTTGGGAACTAAACCTGGGTTCTCTACCAGAGCAGCAAATATAAATGGCAGAGAGAGAGAGAGAGAGAGAGAGAGAGAGAGAGAGAGAGAGAGAGAGAGAGAGAGAACATGCCATTTCCATAGCCTGAGGGGTCTGCTTAATATTTGAGAAGCATATTTAAATATTCAGAGACACTTCTCTGTAGCTGTGAATCACTTAAAAACAAAACCAGAAAGAAGCTATTATGTTAAAGGGTTTGGTTACAATCTGGAGTTTCAGGTTAGTGACACTAGTGGGTTGACTAGGTCTAGAGCTTGTCCTTTCCGGACACATCAGTTCTGAAGGTGTGTGTAAGTATTCTCACAGAGTGTGATATTTATCCTGGCTTGTCTGCCTTTAGTGGTAGATTGGTGGAATAGCAGCTGCCTCAGGATTAGTCTAATTTGTTGAAAGAATGTGGAAGCATTTGCAGCAGATGTGAAGCGTTTGGAGCAGATGTGTATTGGATAGCCCTCCCTGAATGCTGTCTCTTTGAGCTACTGACCCGCCATCTGATCCAGGAGGCTTGTGTTGCGGATGCAGAGAGGTCAATGAAAGCTCAGGGGCCTGTGTGGGTCTGGTGTGAGTAGCAGAGCCATGGCCAGAATGTAGACTTGGCCCTAGGTTCTCTCTACCTAGGTATCTAGGAAGCCAAGGCACCAGCCCCACTTTTGTCCCATTCAATGCCAAGTGACTAAGCCATCTCAGTCCGTCAAAGGGTTCTCCCAAGAGGGAGAGAGGATTAAAAAGAAAAAAAAAGGCAAGTAGACAACACTGTGGCATGAACCCAGCCTGTTCTGAGACAGGTTTATTTTTTCCCATTCTGCTTTTATACCATTTTAAGTACATGCAAATAATAAGGTCAGCTCTAGGTTAAGGAACAAGGCAATCAACAAAGTCCCTTGGTCACTGTCTCTAGGGCCTTATCAGGATGACCAAGATACCTGAGCCCACTTCCCTGTCCTAGCTGGAAGTCATATTCTTGCCTGAAGCCTACTTCTTTGTTCTAGCCCAACGTCACGTTCCTGCCTGAGCTTACTTCCCTGTCCTGGCCCACTGTCTAATTCCTGCACAGCCAAGCCAGTTCCAGTCCTCAAGCAGCGTCCGCCTCCTCAGCCCAGTCCCTCCTGTTTTTCAATCCAACTTTTTTTTTAAGCAGCTCTTCCTCAAGTTTATTTATAAAAACAGCATTAGGACACTGGTCATCTGCAAATAGTGTGTGGGTAGGTGTGTCCCAGCGGTCCATCTGTCTTCACACTGGCGGGAGCCTTTTCTAATGGAGCCTTCACAGGGGCCTGGGCACCTTTGGGAGCCTGAGCTGGAGCTTTGGCCTCTGCCTTGGTTTGAACCTTGGGCTTTGGTTGGCAGAGCCTACGCCCCTTGGCCATGTAGCTTCGAATCTGCTTCCCATTGCGGTGAGCGATGAAAGCCAGGCGGCTGAGTTTGCTGCTCGGGCCCTTTGGCATCTTGGGCTTGATGGCCTGAGGCTTCACGAGGGCCTTGATGGCTTCTGCACGGCGCACTCACTGCCTTTGCATTGTTGGCCTGCATCTTCTTCAGGCCTTTCTTGTGCTTCTTGGCAAAGCTCATGTTCCTCAGAAACTTGGGGTCAACCCCCTTAAGAGAGTCGTATCTTTGTGACCGTGGTTTCTTGATGCCATTTCTGTGCCATTTGCGGGACTGGCTGTGTGGGGTGTGGTGGTTCTTGGACTTGGCCATGTCCGCACGGTAACCCGCGGCTCCCGCAGTGCCTGGGACCAGAAGAGAAAGAGCCAACCCAATCTTTAAAACTCTTAAGATTTATTTTTTACAATAATAATAATAATAATAATAATAATAATAATAAATGTATTTAAGCAATGTATGTGTTTATGCGGGGGTATGTTCCTGTGAGTATGGGTGCCCACTGAGGCCGGAGACTTTGGACCCCTTAGAGCTGGAGTTAAAGGCTGAGCGGCCTGATGACTGGGTGGACCCATTGTGCTAGGCATTGGGCACACCCGGTGACAATGTCTGAGCAAACCTGCTTGTAACACGAGTCAGAGGGTAAAAAGAGAAAGGTCGACTCTCCAAATCCCCTGTGAGGGCATGGCCCCCAGTGACCCAAAGATCTCTACTTTGGTACCATCTCTTGAAGGTCTGTTATCTCCCACTAGTGTGGACTTGGAAGCAAAGCCTTGAACATGTTTGAGACATTTCTTCAAATACCCTGCCTTCTCCCTTCTCTCCTTTCTCCTCTGTGACTCACATTATACACATATTGGACTCTCATGAGGTCTCAGAGTTTCTGAGTCTCTATTAATTTTTCTTCATTCTTTTTTTCCTCTTCCTCTTAACTGACCTATCTTGAAGTTCAGTAATCCCTTATTCTGCTCATTCTAATAAGCTTCTGAATCCCTCTCCACCTCCACTGAGCTTTTTATTTCACTTACTGAACTTTTTGACCCTAGAAATTCTGTTCCTCTTTCCTTCGTAATTTCCATTCCTTTACTGCTATTCCCTATTTGATCAGACACTTTTCTTAGAACTTTCTTTAATTTTTTGATCTAGCTTTTCTTTTGGGTATTTGAATGTACACTTTGTAAGTTTAAAAGTCTTTGCTAAGTATAATATTCAAATTTTGGCTGCTTCCCCACTCAACCCTAGTGTGAAGCATCCTTTCTAATTATTTACATATCTTTTACTTTTTAATTGGATAATTCTGATAGTACAATGCATCAATTCCAGAAATTAGATTTTTCTCTCTTTGTGGAATTTGTTGGTGTTATGGTTGTTATGATTTAGTGTTTCTTCTAGATCCATTCTGTTAAGTCTAGATTCTTCCTGTTAGCTTCACAGACTTAAGAATTAGACAAAGGTCTCTTTCAGTGCATGGATTGCTAGGTCTTCCAGCCTTTCCCAAGGGACCCCATGTATGTATACAGGCACTCTTCTGTGGGTCATTTTTTTAGTGTCTGGAGGCAGTGTACGACTCTTGTCCTGGCTTTTACTTCTGGCCTATGAAGAAACTGCCAGTCAGAGGTAAGAGTTCATAGCCTTTTCAATACTTTCTAGGTGTGTGCACAGCCCCAGAATATGTACATGGCTGTCTAGACTGCCAGCTGTGTCAGAGCTCTTGGAAATCCCAGAGTTCACTGAGTTTTGTTTTACTTAAAAAAAATGTTTAAATTGAAATTTATGTTTTAAAAAAACAAGATCAAGCTGA
The DNA here is from genome assembly GCA_036184795.1 of Tokudaia tokunoshimensis. NCBI lineage: Eukaryota > Metazoa > Chordata > Mammalia > Rodentia > Muridae > Tokudaia > Tokudaia tokunoshimensis. The sequence goes on along the minus strand of BTHU01000016.1, from coordinate 86,938,036 downwards.
TTTTTTAAATAAGTGTCCCTCTGATAGATGGATAACTTCAGTTGGTTTCCAGAAATGTTTAATATTTTGTTTTTAATTAAATGTATGCATGTATGTGCTTTTTTGGATTTGTGCACATGAGCGCAGGTACACTCGGAGGTCAGAGTGGGTGTTGGATTCCTGGGAGCTCGAGTTACAGGGCATTGTGAGTTGCTCAACATAGTGTTAATCCAACTACTGAGCCATTTAATTACTGGTTTTCAGAGTTCTTCCTCCTCCTTTTCCTCCACTTCTTTTCTCTCCTCTTCCTCTTCTTCTTTTGGACTTTTTGAGACAGAGTTTTTCTATGTAGTCCTGGCTGTCTTAGAACTCACTCTGTAGACCAGGCTGGTCTCAAATTCACAGAGATCCACCTGCCTCTGCCTCTCAAATGCTGGGATTGAAGGTGTGTGCCACCACTGCCTGGCACGTTTTCAAAGTTCTTAAAAAATTCTAAGAGTTGCTAATGTTATTATTATTTTAAAATGATTAGATCTTTAGAGGTTTTTACTTCACATCAAAATTGCTTCCACACAGTTATTCAATAGCAGAGAGAGGTGAAAGGGGAGAGACTAAGCCTGGGTGTGGGGAGAGTTTAAGGCATGTTATGTTTATGGTTTTCCCCTTCCACCACGTGGGCTCTGGGGAATTGAACTCAGGTCATGGGGCTTGGTGGATCCTGCCTTGGTGACTAGAGTTCAGGACATTTAAGAGAAATAGGTAGCTAAGTTTCTTTTAATCAGAAAGGCCCTGATTTAGGAGTATTTTCTCTGAGTCACTCAGTTGCAAGGAGAGTCAGGCTTGTGGAGCAGCTATCAAGAACTTTATATTGTATACTTTAGAAATAGATTTAACGCCGGGCGGTGGTGGCGCACGCCTTTAATCCCAGCACTTGGGAGGCAGAGGCAGGAGGATTTCTGAGTTCGAGGCCAGCCTGGTCTACAAAGTGAGTTCCAGGACAGCCAGGGCTACACAGAGAAACCCTGTCTCAAAAAAACCAAAAAAAAAAAAAAAAAAAAGAAATAGATTTAACATTTAAAAGTAAAACAATGGGGGCTGGAGACATGGCTCAGCGGTTAAGAGCACTGACTGCTCTTCCGAAGGTCCTGAGTTCAAATCCCAACAACAACATGGTGGCTCACAACCATCTGTAACAAGATCTGACTGCCTCTTCTGGAGTGACTGAAGACAGCTACAGTGTACTTATAATAAATAAATCTTTTTTTAAAAAAAAAAGTAAAACAATGGTTATTGAGATGGCTCCTTGGGTGAAGGCCATTGCCTCAAGTTCTGACATTCCAGATCCCATAGGAGGTAAGGAAACGCCATGGCGGCAAGCTGTTTTTGACCTCCACACACACATACACAGTGGCAGGAGGAACACACACACACACACACCATACCTCACCACCCCGCACATACGCACAGTGAGGAAGTAGACAGAGACAGTATGGGGGGGAGGGGGGAGGCACAGCTTGGATTGAGGACAGAGACACAAAGAGAATGAATAAAATGTAATCATTTGAAGATAAGTAAGAAAAAGTACAACCATGTCTTGCCCAGCTAAGTCTCCAGTCTGTGTGGCCTTTTGCCTTGCTGCCATCCGTCTGACAGAGGCACGCACTGCGTGGAAGCGAGCGGTAGTGTGAAGGAGCCTTGTGGAGCCACGTGGTGAAGAATCCATCCACTCTCAGGCCCTCTGCTCCGCCCCTTTCCTGCCGTTCTGTCGTTCTGTGCTTCTGGCCGCCATCCCGGGCTGACCCCTGGCGGCTCTGTTGGTTTGTCTTCCGTTCCCGTAGCTTGTGAGCAGGTTTGCTTCTTCTGACTCCCATTCCCTGCCCACAATTCCCAGCTCTGAAACAGTTGGTTTTGTCTATGGTCTTTTTTTTTTTTAAAGGTTTATTTCATTTATATGAGTACACTGTAGCTGTCTTCAGACACACCAGAAGAGGGCACCGGATCCCATGACAGATGGTCGTGAGCCACTATGTGGTTGCTGGGAATTGAACTCAGGACCTCTGGAAGAGCAGTCAGTCAGTGCTCTTAACCGCTGAGCCATCTCTCCAGCTCATCAATGCTCTTTTTTTATTCCTTAAAGTTGTGCATGATTCAAGAGAGAGAGAAAAAAATCTTTATTATTTCCCCCTGGAATTAAAAAAAATATTCTATGGTCCAATGGACCTTGGGGTGAATGCTCCTAAATATTTGCTTTCTGGAATTTAACATAGGTAGTAAGTAAGCAGGACAATGACAAAGAATCCTGACAGTTTTAGGATTAAGGGACATAATAGAGGAAGGTAGAGGGAGTCACATGCATTTACTATTAGGCTGCAGGGGCGAGCGGTGGGTTCACCTTGGCCAATGTGGATTTCTGGGCACGTGCTGAGTGTCCCTGATGAACTGTCACGTGTGTAAAAATGTCGTCTGCGTTGTGTCTATTAATTTTCATCCTAGCAGCAAATGGAATTTACGCCGCTGAGAAGTTTTTAATCAGTTGGTGACATCTGCTTCTAAATAAATTGGCTTCATCCGAGATAAACGGATTGTAGGCGCTGTGGATGGCACTGCGCCAAAACCCTTTGATATTCACAGCTCGTTCTTTCGAGGATGCTCAAATCTCACTTCGCCTCCTGACGCAGGAAAGGATCACGTGATGCCACAATCACATCTCATAGTGACGTGGGACCAGTGCGTTCGAACACCACTAGACAGGGTGACCTGGCAACCTGGGAAAAAGCCTGAACTGGGAGAAAGGGATGTGGGGAGACTTTTGCCCTTCTTCAACACCTAAGCTCTTTCTTGTTATTTAGATTCCACAAAATACAGCTGCATTCTCTCGTGTATTGTTAAAGCAAACAGAAACGCCCAGGCAGTCTTGCGGGCGCCCGATTGTGCTTGGAGAGCAGGCAGATGGGTAGACAGTGTCCAGGTTTCCTTTTAAAGCTCCACGCCCTCTTACTTCCCTAGTGCCTTTGGAAAGATGCACATAAGCTGGCGGAGGGACCAGTGTCATTTCTGTGGGATACAAGGCTTCTTCAAGGACACCAATGCTGGGCTGCAGCAGCTCTCTAACTGTGGAATACACAGTGAATACACAGTGTGGATCAAATGAAAACGAAATGATGTCTTCATTGATAAAACAATTAGAAGTCACTGATTACTTTAGCTAGAAATCATCTTTCATTTTTCCAAAAAAGATTTTATTTTTATTGAGAGGGAAGGAGGGAGGGAAGGAGAGGGAGAGGAGGAGAAAAGAGGAGGGGAGGGGAGAAGGGAGAGGGGAGAGAGGGAGAGGGGGAGGGGAGAGAGAGGGAAAGAGGGGGAGGGAGAGGAAAGGGTGTGTCTGAGTGGATACAGGTGCCCATGAAGACCAAAAGAGGTCAGTAGATCCCCTGGGGCTGGATCTCCAGGCAATTGTGAGCTGCACGCCATGCATGCTGGGAACCACATTTAGGCCTTCTGGAATAGCAGCCAAGTGCTCTCAAACACAGAGATATTTTTTTTTACTCAGTCCCCTGTTTTTTTCTTTTTAATATTTGAGATTATCATATAAAATAATTGGCTCCATCATGACATCTTTGTACATCGTTATACTTCGGTCTCATTCCTCCCCCCATCCCCACTACTCTCCTCCCTTTCCCCTCTGACTGGTTTCTTTTCTTCCCCTCCTGATTTTGTTTTTTTGTTCTGTTTTTTTTTTTTCTTTTTTTCTTTTTTTTCGAGACAGGGTTTCTCTGTGTAGCCCTGGCTGTCCTGGAACTCACTTTGTAGACCAGGCTGGCCTCGAACTCAGAAATCCTCCTGCCTCTGCCTCCCAAGTGCTGGGATTAAAGGCGTGCGCCACCACCGCCCGGCTCCCCTCCTGATTTTTCAGTCCATGTATTCTATTACCTTCTCTGATTCCCATCTCCGCTAAGATCAATTCCTCCTCTCATGTTCTTCTACTTGGGGACCTACATACATACACATATAGAGACACACGCATGTACACACACACACACACACACACACACACACACACACACACACGAAGTTTTAAATCCAGGTCCTGCAGACGAGAGCGCGTGCTGTGCTTGTCTTTCTCGGTCTTGTTCATTTCACGCAGGGTCGCTGTTTCAAGTTGCATCCATTTTCCTGCAAATGTCACGATTTCATTTTTTTTAAAAAAAAAAACAAAAACACTTGCGCAAAATTCCATCATGTGTGTGGAACATTTACATGTATTTTTTTTTTATTCATTCATCTGTTGGTGGACATCTAGGCAGGTCTATTTCCTGCCTGTTGTTATGAACAGTGCAACAGTATATACACGTGTCACAATCCCCGTCTATAAACCCAGGAGAGGAACAGCTGAGTTTTATGGTGGTTCTAAATTTTACATTCTTGAGGAACCTCCATAATGGTAGAAATAATCTTTTTTTTACAAAAAAGATTTGTAACTGCCTGTAGTTATGTCGAACAGGTTACCTGGAAGGAAAGCTGGGGATAGAGTGGGCTTGTGAGAGAGAGATTATTGAGCCAAGACAAAAGGTTTTCTGATCAAGGCTCAAAGTTTAATGGGGGTTTCCAAATATATAGGCGGGGAGAGGGGAATCCTTCCCCCAAAGACTAGAAACTCGTCTACAGAACCAGTCGTTGATCAGCAGGTGGCTAGTGCCTCTCAGGAAACTGCAGGTCCTTGAAGAACAATGGACTTCACCTTGGTCATAATCCCCTAGGTGGAAGGGATTATTATGGCTAACACAGGGATTCCCTGCTCAAAGGCTGGGAGAGGAACTTCACCTTGGTCAATGTCAAGTTCCTGGCAGGTGGCATGGCGCCCCAATAAGGCACTCTACAAAGATTTATTTATTTATTATATGCAAGTACACTGTAGCTGTCTTCAGGCACCCCAGAAGAGGGGATCAGATCTTGTTACCGATGGTTGTGAGCCACCATGTGGTTGCTGGGATTTGAACTCTGGACTTTTGGAAGAGCAGTCAGTGCTCTTACTGCTGAGTCATCTCTCCAGCCCTGGTAGAAATAATCTTTAGTGTTACCTCCAAGTCTATAGATTTGAGCCTTTCCCCCATTTGCCCTATTCTATAGCCCATCACAGGATCCAATCTGTAAAGGTGGGTTCACCGTCACCTACTGCCTAAGCATGCCCTCTCTCAGTGCTTTATGTCAGACTTGCTGAGCTGTGTGTGTGCATGTGCCCTCCCAGTTTGCTATATTGTGTGTGTGTGTGTGTGTGTGTGTGTGTGTGTAGATTATAAGACAACTCATGCAAGTCAGTTCTCTGCCTCCACTGTGCGCATCCTTGGAACTGAACTCAGGTTGTCTGCCTTGGCATGGGGTGGCTTTACCTGCTGAGCTATCTTGCCAGCAATTGAGTTTTGCAATCATGAACACATTATCAAAACATGAACACATTATCAAAACAGCATGAAGTCACTAGGGCCACAGTGGCCTAGGTCACATGACCACCTGCTTTCATCTGAGTGACTGGGTTTAGAAACATTTGAGCTGGTTCCTCCAAAACAGGACTGGAGTCACCTACCCAGGAGGGAGAGAAGGTGGGTGTACACACAGTAGATGCTTCTCTGTGTGTAGCCTTGGTGATGATGTTGCTTGGATAGTTCAGATATTCTTGGGACATTCTCTTGGAACTTGGGAGAACCACCCAGAAGCAGCAACTTCTAGACCTCTGTGTGCACAATAGAAATCCTTAGTTTTCACCATTAATGGAAACATCATCCATACAACAATAAGAGCATGGATTGTTTTCCATGGCAGCAAAGATCTTGGAAAACCCAGAGACTAGAGTCATTCCTAGCACAGCAGAGGTGGGCTTGAACTGTGCCTTCTTCTCTGTAGGACACCAGGATCAATTCCTTCCTGAAGAATGTGTTCTAGTAGGGTGCACCTCTCATAATAAAGATGTCGAGACTACTGAGTTTAAAATAACTCCCCTGTTTTCGAGTGTCTGAAAGATCTGATTTCCATTTGGTGGTACTTCAAGTGGTTTATGAAATATTTATATAGGGAAGGTCTTCTTCCTTCAACTCTTTTATATTCAAGACTTCACATTTAAACCTGTCCTAGATCCAATCAATATGAGAATGATAATGTACAAGAAATTAAACAGCTGCCAGAACAGTGGTTAATTCAGGTCAGAACAAGTCTGAGAGGAAGAACATTAAGAGAGAACTTGTCTTAGACAGCACGGAGGAATTGTTCAATGATAATTCAGAATGAGCTAACCTGACTGTGCTAAGATGCTCAAATGACTAATCAGATAGTGGCTAGTACGGAAGTGAGATAATTGTTACAGTACCTCCGACTGTGGCATTTCTTAGTGAAGGTCTTGAATTACATTTAAAATCACCCCCTAGCATCATCGTATTTTTATTTCTGGGCTGGGTTTTGGTCTGATTGGCTTGTGAAGACTTTGGGAACACAGAAAAACTGCTGAGAGAGATGAAAACACCAACTGCAAATTCAAAGATTAGCGGTATATTCTGCTTCTGCACAGCCTAGGATAATGATCGACTTCCTCAGTGCATTGTCTTTCTTTTTGCCTAAGTTAGGGTTTCTATGGGTGTGATCAAACATCATGGCCAACAAACAAACAAACAAACCCCCAAACAAATAAACAAACAAAAAGGAAAAACAAAGCAAAATTTGGAGAGGAAGTGGCTTATTTAGCTCATGCTTCCACATCACCGTTCATCACTAAAGGAAGTCAGGACAGGAACTCAGGCAGGGCAGGAACCTGGAGGCAGGAGCTGATGTAGAGGCCATGGGGGAGTGCTGCTTACTGGCTTGTTCCTCATGGTTTGCTCAGTTTGTTTTCTTTCCTTTCCTTTCCTTTCCTTTCCTTCCCTTCCCTTTCCTTCTCTCTTTCTCTCTCTCTCTTTCTCTCTCTCTTCCTCCCTCCCCCCTCTCTTTCTTTCTTTCTTTCTTACCTCCTTTTTCTCTTCTTTTTTTTTGAGGCTGGGTTTCTCTGTGAAGTCCTGGCTGTCCTAGAACTTGCTCTATAGACCAGGCTGACCTTGAACACTGCCTCCCAAGTGCTGGGATTAAAGATATATCTTCTTTATAAAACAAACAGACAGACAGACAGACAAAAGGTAGTGAAAGGGGCACTAGGTTTAAATGTCTGTCCTCTCCAAAACTTATATTGAAATTCAATTCCCACTTCTACTGGGTTGAGGGGAGGAACAGTTAGAAGTTGCTTCACTAGGAAGATTCTGTTCTTATGGTGGGAATTAATGTTCTTGTGAAAGCATCTGTCTCCTTCTTGCACTCTCTTGTCTTTTTACTTTCTATCATGTGATGATGCAGTATGAAGGCCCTGGATAGATACTGACACCTTGCTGTTGAACTTTCTAGATTCCAGAGTTATGTGGGGTACAGGTGCTTGCCACTAAGCCTGATGGCCCGAGTTCAATTCCCAGGACCCACATGGTGGAAGGAGAAAACCAACTCCTGCAATTTGTTCTTGGACCTCCACAGCATGGTATGGCACACATACATCCAAAATAAAATAAAACAATGTAATAAGTATTAGTTACCTTGTTTTTAAAAATTACATATTTTTATAGTCTTGTGTTATCCTTCTTGGGCTCATGTTTTGAACACTGCCCCAAGTTTGTGGAGCTGTTATGAAGGCTGCAGAACCTTTAGGAGGTGCGTATGACTATTGAGATAGGTTTTATTGATAGATCTTTCCTGGTTCTACATGGCCTAATTTTCTATTCCTAAGTGCTCCCTCCATTGCGGATGGCTCCACTTCCATAGCCATGCCTTCATACCTTGACAGACTAAAATCTCTCTAAAATCGAATCACAGTAAACTTCTCTTCCCTTGTTTATGTCAGGAAATTGGTCACAACACAGAAGCAATACATCCTGGAAGGCTAATGTGGTACTTGGCTGGCACTTTCTTTCTTTCTTTTTTTTTTAATTATTTATTTTATTTTATTTTTTTTAATTTACATTCCAAATCATTTCCCCTTTCCCGTTTCCTCCCTCCCCGAAAGTCCCATAATCCCCTTCCCTCCCTCTTTTCTCCATTCAACCCCCTCTCGTTTCTCTGTCCTGGCGTTCCCCTACATCCAGTCTTTCCAGGACCAGGGGTCTCTCCTTCCATCTTCTTAGAAATCTATTGATATGCGGATTGTGTCTAGGGTATTCCGAGATTCTGGGTCAGTATCCCCTTATCAGTGACTGCATACCATGTGTGTTCTTTTGTGATTGGGTTACCTCACTAAGGATGATATTTTCAAGATCTGACCATTTGCCTTGGAATTTCATGAATTCATTGTTTTTAATTGCAGAGTAGTATTACATTGTGTAGATATACCACATCTTCTGAATCCATTCCTCCGTTGAGGGACATCTGGGTTCTTTCCAGCTTCTGGCTATTATAAATAAGGCTGCTATGAACATAGTGGAGCATGTGTCCTTATTGCATGCAGGTAAAGCCTCTGGGTATATGCCCAGGAGTGGTATAGCCGGATCCTCCGGGAGTGTCATGCCCAGTTTTCTGAGGAACCACCAGACTGCTTTCCAGAGTGGTTGTACCAGCTTGCAATTCCACCAGCAGTGGAGGAGTGTTCCTCTTTCTCCACATCCTCGCCAACAACTGCTGTCTCCTGTGTTTTTGATCTTAGCCATCCTGACTGGTGTGAGATGGAATCTCAGGGTTGTTTTGATTTGCATTTCCCTAATGACTAAGGATGATGAACAATACATCCTGGAAGGCTAATGTGGTACTTGGCTGGCACTTTCTAACTATATGCCTTATCTCCAAATTCTTGACTAAAAAACCAGCTAATACATTGCCTTACCATAACAACAGAATAGATTAAAATAGTATTGGCTTTGTTCACACTAACTCTAGAAATTCCGTAGCCCACCTGTGGTGGTTTGAATAAGGATGGCCTCCATAGGCTAGTATATTTGAATGCTTAGTCATCAGGGGGTGATACCATTTGAAAGGATTAGAAGGATTAGGAGATGTGGCCTTGTCAGAGGAAGTGTGTTACTGGAGTTGGGCTTTGAGGTTCCAAAAGCCCACACCAGACCCAGTCTCTCTCTCTCTCTCTCTCTCTCTCTCTCTCTCTCTCTCTCTCTCTCCCTCCCTCCCTCCCTCTCTCTCCCTCTCTGCTTACAGATCAGGATGTAGAACTCTCAGCTACTTCTACATCACCATAGCTGCTTGTGTGGCACCATACTGCCAGCCATGATGATAATGAGCAAACACCTGAAAGTATAAACAAGTCCACAATTAGATGCTTTCTTTTAAAAATACTTTCCCTGATCATTGTGCCTCTTCACAGCAACAGAACAATCACCAAGACAGCCTGTCTCTATGTATTCCATTACAAATGTACAAAATGATGGTTTCCAGTCTCCTCTATTGTCTCTGTCCATTTTGTGCTACATTCTGGAGAGTTTATAATGAACAGAACAACATAGTAATGCAATGCTTGCATGGTGTTTGCTACATCACTGCTTTGGGGTCAAGAGCTACAAGCTCATGTCCTCAGAACTAACCACATGACTTTGCATATGTGACCCACAGGCCTGTCTCCTCTGAATTGGACATGACTTTCATTGTCTTGAAGTAAATCAGTTGTGCTGTTCCATATAAGATGTGACCTATTAATAGTCTATCATGGGGGGAGGGAAGATGCATGGGGCACTCATGAGAGCTCCCTTCCTGAGATCTCAACTACCACTGCATGAGAATTGGACAATTGATCAAAGTGAGTGGGAACACTCTGTGGTAACCCCGATAAATTCATTGCTTTATGAAGCTGGACTTGGATGGAATCTTTTCTTTGGTCTGTCAGTTCTTTTTATACACGGTGAACCAATGTTTTATTACATTTTCTTCAGGCAAATTTAGTTAATGAGTAAAGCTGGAAGAGTCCTCTGATAACTGGGAGATTTAGCATGTAGTCTAGACAATGCAGTATGGCAATGTGTTTCATCCCTGTAAAATTAAAGACATAATACTTAAACCAGACAAAATCCGATGATGTTACCTAGAAAATTCAGAAATTGGCTTCAGAATATGAGTTCTTTAGGTCCCCTATTTCAAAGTGTTAAGAAATTCAAAAGGGGTTTGTTTAGTCAAGAACTTAACAAATGGAAATGTGCCTTTAATTTTTCGTAACTTTTTTGATTAAAAAATATGTTCTTTGGCTTTGTTTGTGTCTTGACAGAAGGAAATGAGCAGCCCTATCTGTTACTCTAGGAGAGAGAAATTCCTCTAACTTCTGGTAATGGCCCAGAGAGCACAAGAACCACCTGAATGGTGACACCAGAACCAGCAGAGGGCGCTGGAGTGGCACAAAATTAGGAGGTTTCTAGTAGAACGCCAGCAGGTGGGAGGGAAATGCAGGTATCATTGGGGTTCACTCTATGAGTTGCCCCTGCTGGGCACAGATCTGTCTAGGTTTTGAGGGTCACCCTATTACACAGGAATTTTAGGTATCTTCTAAACAAAGGGTTTGAGATTTGAGGTCTAAGCAGGCTTGGTTGAGGCCAGGCCTTCTGCTTCCACTAGAGGGCTTTCAACAGCCCCTGGCCACTAGATCTGTGGCATCTATTAGTCTCTCATGAAGTCTTTACTTTCTTATTAGCCTAGTGTTTTATAAAACTACGTTTTGTGTTCTCTAGAAAATCTGACCTGTCTGTTAATGCAAAAGAGTCATTTTTTCTTCTCTCTCCTTCCCTAGTCTACTTTTCTCTGTTACCCTCGCTTTTCTCCTTGCCCTTCACTCCCCCTCCTTCCTTCCATCTCTTCCTCCCCTCTTCTCCTCCTCTTCAGGGTTTCATGTAGCCCAAGTTAGCCTTGACTTCCCTAGGTAGCCAAGACACACCTTGAGACTTCTGACCCTATTGTATCAACCTTCCTACTACTGGGGATACCGACTGATGCGAGCCATCCGGGCCAGCTACTCCTCCTCGCTTTAAGTTTTGCATAGACAGGGGTAACTGGTTTTAGAGAGTCTATTCATAGTAGAGGTTGTGAAAGGCGGTTGTGAGTGGAGACAAAGCTGACTGAGTTTTGCCCAGCGGATTTGATCTCTGTCTCTGCCACACCAGGAGCAGCCTAACTGGGAGGATACAACAGCCTTCGAAGTAGGTCACCGTGAAATCTCCTTCTCCGAACAGTTCAGTAGCAAATGTCTGCTGAGAAGGCACGAGGGTTCCTACAGTGTTCTGGGAGGGAAATCAAGAGACCTACTGGGTTCCAGCTGGGTCTCAGTTTCATCCTATATTTTAAAATTGGGTTGGGTACTCTGATCTCCCATTTTCCACCACCCCAAGTCTCTTTCAGCTTTTGTGAGCTGCTAGCTGGGCAAGGTCGGGCGAGGAATCTGCCGGTTCAGCACCAAGGACAAGGGATGTACAAGGTCCTTGAGAAGTCCGCTGGGTTCGCTGGCTGCGCGCGAGAGTTCTGAGTGCTGGGGACAGGACAAGTATTGTGGGAGCGGGTGGAGCACCCGTGAGAATAAGGTCAGGCCGATCCCGCTGCGGTCTCACAGATTCTGCGCCAAGAGGTCGCGAGTGGCAGCTGCGAGCCATCAGAAGCGGTCTCTCCAAGCTGCCGGGGCCTCTCCATTCACTTTCCACCCCACCATCACCTCTCTCCCCTCTCTCAGCCGAGGGCCCCCACCTCTGTGCCATCCTGCCTTCCTTTGGACACACCCACGACTCTGACCCCTTGAGGCTGGGGACCGAAGACAGCCTTCCTGCAACTTGCTGAGACGCGGAGCAGAAGGGTTCCCATCCCCTGTCCTCCCGCCAGGCGCCCAGCCTCCGTGGGCCCCGCCCCCGGCCCCGCCCGCGGTTGCCCGGGGAAACCACGGGCTCCCGCAGCTGCAGGAGGCGTCCGGTCCCGCTGAGCAGCACCAGCCGCTGGCGCCGCTGCCACCGCCATCTCCGCCGCTAGCAGCGCCGCCACCACCGCGCCCAGCTCCACTCCAGCTTGTGCGTCCTCTCGGCTCGCTATGCCTCCCCACCGCGCCCAGGCGCCCGGTGCCCCGCTGCTGCCCGTGCTGGCCCTGCTGCCGCTGCTGCTGGGTGCTGGGCCCCAAAGCGGCTGCTTGGCCAGCCCGGTGCCCGCCGCGCCCCTGCCTGCTCCGGGACCGTGCGCCTCGCAGCCCTGTCGGAACGGGGGCGTGTGCACTCCGCGTTCGGTGACCAACCAAGAGCATCCCGCGGCCGATGCTGAGCCCGGCTACAGCTGCACCTGTCCCGCTGGGGTCTCTGGCACTGACTGCCAGGTAAGTGGACACTACGACCGCCCAGAGACACTTCGGCCGCTAGGGCTCCAGTACTCCAGAAAATAGCTTCTTTAGGAAGGGAGTTCGTAGATGCAGACCCGGGGCCCAGCCTTCAAGTGAGGCTCTGCTGTCCATCTCAGTTCTTTGGCAATTCCAGCCAGGGATCTCGGGGCGTGTCCTGTGCTCCAGAGCCCGGCAGCCACCCCATCCCTGGTACTCGTGGATCTGTCATTGGCCACCGAGTGGCGCGCCCCTTCCTGGAGGCCCAGGCTGAGAACCAGCTTGGTGCCTATTGAGGAAGAGCAGAGAAGTCAGTTTTGGGAGTTCCCTGTGGGCACATTGTCCAGCTGGGCTCTGTTCCTGCTTCTACTGGACCTGGCGTGGGTCAAGAATGCATTTGGCGGGGATGGGGGAGCAGGATAGTGGGTTCTGTGCCAGGTGGTGGGGCACTTTCCTTCCTTTCTTTCACCCGGAAGGCAGGCAGAGGCTGAGAGGACAGCTGCCTCCTTTGGCCTGCGGCCAACCCTTTCTGAGCTTGGGTGGTGGCGATGTTGGAACAGGTGGAGACATTCGAGGGCATCAAGCTGGGGCTTGCCGAGTCGCCCTTCTGGCTGGCCACACTCGCAGCCAGGACACAAGCAGGGCACTGGGGAGTCTGAGGAAGCTGTGCCCGCTGTGAAGGATGGGAGGTGGCCAGCAACCGACCTTGAACTGGAAATGTCCGAGAGGGATCTGATAGAAAATAAACGCCGCTTTTCCAAGTGTGTGAAAGCTCAAAGAGCCTACAAACGTTTTCAGTGTTGAATTGGTAGCTCGTTGTGTGCACTCAGCTGATCCTCTAGGAAGGTGAAACACACACACACACACACACACACACACACACACACACACACACACATTAATCTGAAACAGCTAGATTAAACCACAGGAAGATGGAACGAATCTGGGATCGGCTTTCTTTATTACATTGAGGGTGGAGGAGTTTGTTTTGTATAAATTAATGCACCGATTGAAGACTTTAAGACTGCTTTGAGCAGCTCTACTTTTAAATGAGGAGGAGGCCACCCTTCCGGTGGGATAGGCTTCCATTTGTTTAAATAGAGATGAGTGGGATGAAGAGGCTTGACCTTGGCAGACAGCAGGGTTTTTTTTCTTATGTATTACAATTTTCCCCCTATAGTGGCAAACATTGGAGACCTACTCTATCAATGCTTTATTTCTTCTCTTTGTTAACTGGCTTTAGTAAGTGTTAATTCCCTCAAGGGAAAGGAGAGGGTGAGGATGGGACATTGTGTGGTATGAACATCCAGCAGACTTTAGACATGAGCATTCTTGTGGGGAAATGCCTCGTAGAGTCGTCCAAACCATCGGGGACAAAAATCTGGCCTTTGTAAAACAGAGGCCGGCAAATTGAAGTCAGAGGATGGATTTATACTCATTTTTTTTTCTTCTTCTGGAGGATGATAGCTTTTCCTGAAGAATCGAGATGTCTGACTGTCTCTGTGTTTGCATGCCTGGGTTCCTTCTTTGAGAAGAAATAGGTGCTTTAGACTCAGGGCATAGTAGAAGCAGATAGGAGAAGAGAGATATCAATTTAGGTAAAAAGAGAAAGCTAATTAGACATTGGGCCTTTAATACAACTCTGACATTTTTGTGTGACTCTAGAAATGGATATAGAAAATATTCAAAAGAGGGAAAGAACTTTATTGCTCTCCCAAAGATGGTAACAGAGAAGCTCACATCTTTGGTTCAATATCTAAGGTAATTAATCCAGAAGGGTCATCACCTATTCCAGAAGCTATTGGTTCACAATAGAGTTGGGTTTCTTCTACAGCTCCTGCTTCGGCTCACGGCAGGTTGGTCTGTGTGAGTCTGCCCACCCAAGGAGAAGCAACACAACATGCTCCGAGAGCGGAGTGGGGAGAGGAAGGCACCTGCAAGTCTAACGAGAAAGATGAGCAGAGTCGGAACTTGATTAGACTCAGTTACTCAGAAGAGCTTACTAGATGATTCAGAGCTTTGTAGCCCATAAAAAATTGATTCCTGGCAATTTTAATTGAATCTTTCATGAGCTCACAGAAAGACTCATCATTCTCATTTTCTATGGTATCAGAAAACAATACACAGAAGGCAGCCTTAGCAGAGAAGACAGAAAAAGAAAAGAAAACAAAAGAACAGAAACCTACATACAAATAAGTGCTGGGGTTGGTGATGGAGGGGAAGTGCATGGGAGTTGAAGGCAGGAGGATCAGGAGTCCAAGATCATCAGTGACTACATAGCAAGTTCAAAGCCAGCCTCGACCACAATAGACTGTGCCTCAAAAATCAAGCCCACCCCAAACCCAAATCAAACCAGAAACATATGCAGGGTTAGTGACAGATAAGGGGACAGATGTTACCTAGAGCTTGGTGGGAACGTAATGCTCACCACGTAGCACTGAGATTGGAAATTTACCTGTCTGTGAAGGGTCTCTTAAACAGTGTCCTCTCCTCTACCTACAAAGATAACTCATGCCCATGGCAACATTATAAACTATCTCTGAGGTCTCATTTTTTTTTTTGAGAAATGTAAACAAAACAACAATAGCAAAACCTCCTAAATCACGAATCGGCTGTCTTTCACGTTTCCGGACTCTTACAGGATCTGGAAATGGGGTGGTGCAGGTTTGAAGTCAAACTGCTTCTGATAAACCCGTGATGAGGGGTGATGGAGGTGGTTGGGGTGCAGTTTCCTCATCTTCAAACTGCCTTGCTGTGTTTGTCGTGAGGAGCCCAGTGACCATGGCGTTTGACTGCTGGCAGCTTTTGGGGCTTGCCTGCTGGTTTTCCTCCTCCATTCTATACCCAGGCAGGCTGGTAAGCAACCTGGGCACTCCCTCTTTTGATGCCTGCTGATGGGAGGTTCACATGCTGGTTCCTGAATGATGCATTTTCAGCCCAACCCCTTAACTCCATTATCCCAGACTAGGCTTCTCCTTTTCCTGCTCACTCAAATCATTATGATTACAGGTCCTATCGGAATACTTTACTACAATGGGGAGCGAATGGGTACTGAATAAGAGAAATGAGCTGGGCATCGTGGTGCACACCTGTCATCCCATTACTCTTGTCATGGAGGCAGAGAGCCCAGGCCAGCCTGGGCTACAGAGTGACCCTGTCTCAAAACCAACCAATGAACCAACTCCCTTCCCCTCCAAGTCCCCAAGAGGCTGGGGATTCAGGAAGGTGGCAGTTGCCAGTGTCTGGCCTGTCGTTCTCTTCTTTTGAGAGGTACAGAGGCATCTGCCTTCTTGGCTTAAGCACATGGCTGGTTCAGTGGTAGAATTATCACCTGCTTTCTACTGGGATAGCCATGGAATCTAGGGACTGTTTGTTTGCAAGGTTTATTTTATTTTAATGAAAGAATCCTTTGCCAAATATGCAAGCAGTTAGACACCTGTTTGTTTGTTTGTTTGTTTTTTAATCACACATTCCCTAAGGAATTTATCTTCTGAAATGAAAACAGAAATGTATCAATTTCTGCACTTAGAGAAAAAGGGGGACACTTAATAGCCATTTTTTATTTAAGTTAATGGTACGCATCAAGCTGATTCTAGAATCTCCTCTTCTGATTAAGCATGCTAATTGGAAACAATGTTTCACATGAACAAATCCACTTCTGACTGAGAATTTTTTTGGTGTTGCTGAGGATGGAAACAGTCTTGCAAATTTTATGCCACCAGTGGATAGAGTGACTCTCCAGCTTCTGTCTGAGATTTGCTGTAACTAAAGGGTCTAATTCTTTGCATTTCATCAGCCTTTTTTTACTGGACGTTTTAACACACATGCACACACAACTTGCACATTTGAGAGTCCAAGAGAGCATACATGCATGAGCACCCTTTTTTTTTGTGGTATCTGCAAACTAACAGCAATCAATTGAATCTAAATTCATTCTCTCTGTCTTCTCTATGAATTGTTTTGCACTCACTGTCCCTAAACCTCAATGTTCCTATCTCTGAAATGGACTACTACTACCTGTCATATTTTCTTTCCAGGAACTGTGAAATCACACATAAGAATCTCAGAAGAATAAAGCCGTGTATGAGAATAGAGATAATGACCAATTTTTACACCTTCATTCATTCATTTATGTGGTAGAGGAAAGGTCAGAAGGTGACTTTCAGGGGTCAGTTCTCCCCTCCCTCTATGTGGGTCCCCCGGGTCGACTGCACTCAGGTCGGTACCTTTCTCCACTGAGCCATATCATTGTCTCTGCCACCCTCTTGAGACAGTCTCACTATATAGCATAGACCGTGTAAGAATTTGGGTTTCTCCTGCCTCGGCCTCTTTAGTGTTGGATTACAGGTGTGTATTATAGGCATAAGAATGACTGTTTAAAATGTTTGCAACAATGGAAAGTGGTACGTGAATAGAAAGTATAAGAAAAAGACCTTATTATTTTTTCCTGTATAAGGTCTAGTTTCGCCAATTAAATCAGTGTCTGTGGTTGCTTTCCTTCACTAAACAGGTTCAAGGTTTTCTCTCTACTAGGGCTACCATGTCATAGGCTTTTAAAACCACAAATTATCATAACTTTTGTTCTTTTATTCTGAAACAAATGTTTGCTGAGTAAAATTTCCAGTGAGCTGACATTTCCTTTGAAATGAGAGAGTTTTGGTTTTTTTTAACGTGTCAAAATTCTTGTAACAGTTTTAAGAAAAGAAGGAAACAGTTGCTTTTTCTCTGCTTTTCTTATATCTGTGAAGGTATTTTCGGCCATTCATAGGAAACATCACCTTCCACAGCCTGGCCACTTGACAAAACACATTCCTGTCTTTAGCATCTCATGACATGGTACCCAACAGCCAGGGTGGCTTGGTTTGTGTCCTCATTTCATGGTCATGCACAGGGGAAGAAAACCTAGCCTGCAGTTGAAGGGCATTTGAGTCAGAAAGCAGAATGTCTGGCTGTAATTTTAGACGTCCTCTCCAGCTCAGGAGGCAGTTGTGGTCAGAGTTATTCAACCCAGAACGGCCGCTGCAGAATCCAGGCCCCCAGTGGAACATCCACCAGTGTGAGAGTTTCATAGACAAGATGTCTTCCTAGTTACCCCACCTGCAATCCTTTCACCTACAATGGAGGTCAACCTTGGCTCCTTATTAAACTTCAATGGAGCTTTAACCAGTATGAGTGTCTGGGTTTTAGTGTCCTCTGTCTCCCAGACTCTGACTTATCCCTTGATCACATTAGGGCTGAGCACTGGAAACATTCCATGCTCTGCTGTATTGTGAGGCTTGAGATGACCCCACCCCCAACTCCTGAGCATATAACGTGAAGCAGAGGGAAGAAGACAGTCATATCCACCCCTTGTCATTTGCCTTCAAAGGTGGTCAATTTCTAAATCCAGGAGTTCTCAGACAGGCTCAAGTGATCTATGCTCTCTGGTGGACTTTGAGTAGAGAGAGTACAAGTGTGGGGGTCCCTGGGTCAGAACCTGGGTGCCCTCCCCATTGATAACTCCTTCCTCTGAGGTTTGGTTTCCTATCCTGGGAAGCCAGGATCCAGATGCCAGCCTCGAAGGTAGTTGTGGCTTAGAAAAATCTAGCCCGTGATGTGCCCATAGAAGACACTGATGAAAGACATTCACCTCCAGTAGTTTCCTCTTCTAGCCTTCCCTTCCCAACAGCAAGGAGACAGGGTGCATGGGGCATGAACTGATTGTCCTGTGTGTACTTGTGCACTTGGAAGTCCGAGGATGATCTTGGCTGACATCTACCTTGGTTTTGAGACAGGATCTCAAAACTGACCTGGAGCTAGCCAAGTCAAATAGGCTAGTCTGGCTGGCCCATGAGCCCCAGGGGTCTGCCTGTCTCTGTACTGGGATTATAAACATGCGTCACTTCCCCTAATTTCTGGGAACCATATCCAGCAGTGTTACCAAACTGAGCCTGTGTTGCCCTGTGTACTACGCCCATTGCTGAGAGGATTCCTTTCGAAAACGTTTGAAGTGTCACATGCGAAGACAAGAGAGCTGTTCTCAAATCTTCTTCCTCAAGGCTAGGGCTTTGGGATCTTCATAGGGTGAGTCATGGTAGAAGTTAGGTCAGGACTAATTGGTGATCTGCACACTTCACCAGCAGTTACCATAGTGACCCACACCTCAGAGGCATTATCTTATCTCTAGCTCTGAAACTGGTGTTTTTTGTTTTTTGTTTTCCCCCTGTAAAATGCCAGAAAGTACGTCTGAGCAGGTGGAATGGGTTAAGTCTAGAGAATTATCCGGGTTTTCCCTCAGTCTTCAGAGGTGCTTCACACGTACAGGTGCGGAAGTAGCACCTTGGTGGGCCACAGCTGTGGGGCCCACAGAACAGATACTGAGCGTGAGGGCAGGAGCCATGTTTAGGAGGTCAGTGCCCGAGGATTCTTTTAAAGATTTATTTATTTATTATATGTGAGTAAACTGTAGTGGTCTTCAGACACACCAGAAGAGGACATCAGATCTCATTATGGATGGTTGTGAGCCACCATGTGGTACCTGGGATTTGAACTCAGGACCTCTGGAAGAGCAGTCAGTGCTCTTAACCGCTGAGCCATCTCTCCAGCCCGTGCCCGAGGATTCTTAACAGGTCTATTCTTGAAAATATTCTTGAAAAACTAATTTTTTTAATTCCAATATTTTTAAAAGATTGATTTTATTTTTTTTTGTTTATATATGTATATGTGTTTGTGTGCATGTATCTGCATGTTTGTGTGAATGCCTGTGGAGTCCGGAAGAGAGTGTCCAATCCCCTGAAGCCAGAAATAAAGGTGGTTGTGAGATACCCAATGTGGGTGCTGGGAAGCAAACTCAGCAGGTCCACTGCAAAAGCAGCAAGTGCTTTTAACTGCTGCGTGTGTGTGTGTGTGTGTGTGTGTGTGTGTGTGTGTGTATAGTAGCTCTAGCTTTTATATTTTTAATAACCCTTTAAAATTAGAGATGGCAGAGTAGGTAAGCAAGTTTGATGCTCAATTGTGAGGGTCTGAATTCAGCTCCCAGCCCCCATGTCAGAAGCTTGCTGGGGCTGCATGCATTTGTAACCTCAGATTTCTGGGAGAGGGAGACAGGAAGATGACTGGAGCCCAGCTCCAGGCTCAGTGAGCGATCCTGTCTCTGAAGAATAATGTAGAGGGTGACAGAGCAGGACACTCGATGCCCTCCTCTGCCTGGAGCAGACACAGGTATGCTTTGGGGGCCCCTGCCCTATGTACCTGACCTGTTTTTACCTCCTGTTCTTTCTAACCTGGTGTACAGAAAGAGAAACAGAGTTCCTAGCTGAATGGCTTATGCCTGTAGTTCTATCGCTTGGAGAGACTGAGGCAGGAAAATCACTGTAAATTTGAAGCCAGCCTAAAAAAGAGGCAGTGTTCTTGCTGTAAATTTTGTGTGTGTGTGTGTGTGTGTTTGTTCATATGTTCATATGTGGAGGTATTATAGAATTTAGTCCACTGAGGAAAACAGCCACCATCTTTTATCAGATCAGCTGGGCCTGCTTATAAGATACCAGCAGGGGTGAGCCTGTAGAGGGTTGGCATTCACTCAGAGAAAGAAGAGGTGGCGAAGGTTATTGGAATTTCATCTGAGATTCCACCCACTCCTCCAAGCTTCACATTTGTATATAATTTTGCTCTAACCATTCAGAGCTTTAGCCACAAGGGTTCAGGTGCTAGAGTTTATAGAGTAGGTGTCTTAGGGTTTCCATTACTGTGAAGAGGCACCATGACCAAGGCAACTCTTATAAAAGGCACACATTTCATTGGAGCTGGCTTACAGTTTCAGAGGTTCAATCCATTATCATCACGATGGGAAGCATGGCAGCAGGCCGCCATGATGCTGGAGAAGCCGAGAATTCTATATCTTGATCTGAAGGTAGCCAGGAGGAGACAGCCAGGAGGAGTCTCTCTTGCCACACTGCGCAGATCTTGAGCATAGAGACCTTAAAACCCACCCCACAGTGACACACTTCCTCTTCCTCCAATAAGGCCATACCTACCCCAACAGGGGCACACCTCCTAGTAGTGCCACTTCCCATGGGCCAAGCATTCAGTCACCTGAGTCAAGGGAGGGTGGGTGACAAACCTATTCAAACCACCACACTAAGACAGGTTAATTAAGTAGATGGGGTGGGGGAGGGTATCCATCTATGCAGCTGTGGAAACCATTTTGCTGGGCAAAGACTTTCCAGTATGGGTACTTTGGGGTCACCAATGTTCCTGTAAGTAACCCCTTATCCATGCTCTGTACGTAAGACAAGAAACTCACTAGTTCTCCAGGTTGAACTTTGGAGGAAGCATATTTTAGTTGGCCTTTAGGAACTTATAGGAAGTGGTTGGACATTGTTTATATCTCCCAAAGGAAGGAATTCTTAGAACATGAGGCCATGAGGCCAAACTTGTCTTCCACAATGATCTTATGCTGTACTTCTGTCAGACAGGATCTCTCTCTGAAACTGGAGCTCACTGGCTGTCTAGGCTGGCCAGCCAATGAGATCTCAGAGTTCTCCCATTTCTGCCTCCACAGCACTGTGCTCACAGATGCCTGGCTGTTTCCATGCATATTGGGGGATCCAAGCTCATCTCCCCAAGCTTGTTGATGGAGCCATCTGCCCAGCTCCTGTGGTCAGAGTGCACCAGGGCAGGTTGTAGCCTTTTCTTTTATCTCTGCCCTTGGTGGGTGTGCTTGGGACACCTTGGTAATGGCCTGTTTCTAGGAAAGCCTGTGTATCAGGAGTGAGGAATGGTAGCCTGAAAGGTTTGGTTATATGTGTGTGGGGTCCTTGCTAAGTTACTATTAGCTTAAAAGTGAGTTTGTCATTCATTAGTAAGATGGTTGGAAGGATTAAGAGAGACCTTTGAAGAAGCCCTGGCAATATCTGCCCCATCCTAACTCTAACCCTAACCCTAACCATATTGGTCTATATAAAAGTGGGCATGACCTTCAACTAACTTGGTGACAGACAGGCTGAGCTCAGGTGTCCTGACTGGTTCCATATAACTTTCAGAGTACAGTCAGGCTTGTGGAGGAAACAGGATAGGGGTGGGAGTGGGGGTTAATGGTTGGGATGGACAGGTTTTAGTTTCTGAATAGATAGATGCTTCAAGCTGGTTTAAAAAAAAAGTGAAAGTTTTTCTTTCACTTTTAAAGAAAAAAAAAAGAAAAGGGGTGGGCTTTTAAAAGAGAGGGAGGAATCGAGGAAGATGGGCGCTTTGAAAGAGACACTGCTATCTTCAGCTCACAGCTCCTGCAGCCAAGAACATCCTTTAGAATTACAATGCTGGCACTTATCTGGTCCTTGTAGTTAATGTAAAGGAGGATTTGTAATTACTTCTGGGTTTCAGAGGCAGACTGAAGCTTCTCTATGGGCTGAATTTTCTGAGCTGGGTGGAATTACAAGGGAGGGAATGTATCAAGTCCATAATTTCTTTTGACGTCTTTTAAAAAGATGTTGAAGTGACATTGTTGCTTGTTTGTTTGTGTATACATGGCATAGCACAGGTGTAGAATTCAGAGATGATTTTTTTAAATTAAAAATATATATGATGTTTTCTGATCATGATTTCCCCTCCCCTCCATCATCTTCCAGATCCTACTCACCCAACTCCATGACTTAGTTTTTCTCCTTAAAAAGCAAACAGACAAATAAAAACCAACCATCCAACCAACCAACCAACCAAACAAACAAACAATCAACTGGAATGTTAAAAACAAAGAAAAACCATGAGAAACACATATATACCAAGACATACACATACATATAAGCAAATACCACAAAAACACAAAACTGAAATCCAATAACACACAAGCAAAAGACCAGTAGAGTGAAAAGTGCTCACCCTAAAAAGCAGGATGAGACCAAAGAAATTTCCAAAAGCACCACTGGGTTTCTTTAGTGTTGGCTGTCTGCTGGGCATGGCCCTCTGCTGGGCATGGCCCTCTGCTCTTAAGTGTGATCTGTATATCTAGTGAGACTCCACTGGGAGGGCGGGGGGGGGGCAGAAACTAATTGTTTTCTTTGTAAGCAGTGGTCAGTTGATCATAGTTTCTGCGTTAGCAGTGTGTGTGTGGGGGGGTCATGTCCATTTCCCCCTCTCAGTGCTGGGACACCATATGGTTTGGACCTGTGCAGGCTGTGTAACCTGCCACATTCTCTGTGAGTTCATACGCGCCTGCCTCAGCCTTGTTGTGTGGAGAAGAAATTGTTTCCTTGGTGTCTTCCTTCCTTTCGGCCTTCCAGTCTTTTCACCTGCTCTTCTGCTTACCTCCCTGAACCCAGAGGGGAGGGGTCCTTTAGGACGGAGTGTCTCCAAGGTCAGAGGACCACTCTGGGCGTTTCACGCTCTTCTTCCATCATGTGATCCCAGGCATCAAATTCAGGTTGACAAGGACCTTTATCCCATGCACAATTCACCTCCCACGGTCCTTCTTTTCCATGGGAGATCAGAAGCTAAAACGGATCACACAGTGGAGGCTGACATATGGATCCGGAGGTCTTCCCCTACCTTCTCATTCTGCTTAGCTTTCCGCAAAGGCACAAGAAAAGTTCTTGCTTAGTCGAATGTATTAGAACAAGAAAAATGCTCAGTGTCCCATATTACTTTAGGAAGGTGTGATTTTACAATAACAAGAAACCCAAGATCTCCATCTTGAAGTGAGTGCTCCCCTGTTGGATTTCCAGACACTTCTTTTTAGGTATAATTTCCATATAGTAAAATTCACTCGTTTTGCCATTTGCTCCTGTGAATTTTAAAGCATCAAGTGATGATTTGTATATGCTTGGCCCAGGGAGTGGCACTATTTGGAGGTGTGGTATTGTTAGTGTAGTTAGTGTCACTGTGGGTGTGGGCTTTAATACCCTCAACCTAGCTGCCTGGAAGCCAGTCTCTTCCTAGCAGTCTTCAGATGAAGATGTAGAACTCTCAGCTCCTCCTGCACCATGCCTGCCTGGATGCTGCCATGTCCCTGCCTTGATGATAATGGACTGAACCTCTGAACCTGTAAGCCAGCCTCAATTAAATGATGTCTTTATAAGAGTTGCCTTGGTCATAGTGTCTGTTCACAGCAGTGAAACACTAACTAAGATGCATCACTACAATTATCCTGTTTCCCAAATATCTGTCTGCCCTCTTCGTTGTCAACCTGTTTCCATCCCCAGCCTAGGTAGGCCGTGGCTTTTAAAAGAATATTACATAAATAAAATCGCAATCTAAGTGCTTTTCCACTTCATAGGATCCTCCCCTCCTACTTAATATAATTTCATGTGTGTGTTTTTGAGAGTTTGAGATGGGCTTTGACTATCATTGGAAAAGAGTATTCCTGGTGTTGCACAAAGGAACACCCAGACAAAGCAAAAGTAACTTGGCAAGGCAATTTCTTTTTGTAAAAAGGGTGTGCTCTGATCCAATCTAGGCTGGTTGACAGCCCATATAACCATGATGGCTTCTGTCTTTCATCCCTAACAAAAGGGGTGAGGGCTTGGCTGTTTCTCATTGATTGATGGTCAGCCCGACTTTGTGATTGGAGAGACGCAGAAAGGAAATGAAGGAGAGAAGGGAGGGAGTGTGGCTGTGGTTAATCAAGTCCTGGGAATGCAGGGGAGCCTTTGTGTAAACAAAAGTTTTCTGGGATTGCGGAGATGAAAAGATTTGCATAACAGCTTTATAAGATAGGGGAGATTTATAGAACATGGTTCTTGGGCCAGCTACCTTTGATAGAAAACAAATAAATAAGCAAACAAAACATTTCATATACAGTGTAGCCCAGGCTTGCCTTAAACTCACTCTGTAGGCAGGGCTGAGTACAAACCTGTGGCAACTTTACTGCTTCAGCCTCCCTAAAGCTGGGATTATGGGCATATATGGCCATACCTGGCTGATATAATGCTTTTGAGATGGACTCCTGTGGTTCCCAGTATTGGAAGTTTGTTCCTTATTGATGATGTACCTTAATGTGCCTCGCCACTATTTATTTATCTTTTTGCTGGTTAATGTCATCTGATTGCTAATCAACTTTTGGTGGTTATGTATAAAGCCATCTCCCTGGTCCCTTGAAATATGTTTTAAAATGAGGGAGAGCATTTCTTATGAGTTTTTTCTTATTATTTTTGACTTATTTTCTTTCGGGCTATGTTTCCTTCACCTCATTGATGTGTAATGGTTCTGTACTAATGAAGGAAAGTGGCCCTCTGTCTGTGGTGGCGTCGGCACTGTCGAAGGATTACATTTTGGCCAAAATTTATACTGCTAGAGTTGACCCTCTTGGCTTTTATTAACACACTGTTAGTACAGCCTTAGCATATGCTTGTTTTAAGAAAGGTTGTCATTGCTGGCAGTGGTGGCATACTCCTTTAATCTCAACACTCTGGAGGCAGAGGCAGGAGGATCTCTGTTAGTTTGAGGCCAGCCTGGTCTACTGAGTGAGTTCAGAACAGCCAGGACTGCACAGAGAAACCCTGTCTCAAAATAAAAAAGCTGACATAAATCATATTTAAATATTATTTATATTAATAGTGGAATAAACCAACTGTTTTTTATTAGAGATGTTTCCTTTTTTTTCTTTTAAAAAAGAACTACTTAGCTCCTCTGTCCCACAATACAAGTTTCGGGGATTAACTCCAATCCCCGGAATGGCCTGGCACCTTTGTATTTTGTTAAAGTTTCCAAGTTAATTTTAATGTCATCATTGGTGAAGAGAGCTTTTCTTTGAAGTGCCTGATCACAGGTGTAATGTTCTGGTTCCAGAAGGTTCTTCTCTGTCCCTCATGGACAGGGAAAGGTCAGCCCACTGTTCAGTAGGATACAACAGTCCCACGCTTGACTCCTCACAAGGTATTCTTAGCTCTTTTCTCCTCAAGAACAACCTCATTAGTCCTGACCATCAGGTTTCTGTGTTTCTCTGTATTTATTTTCACACTTTAAAATTGGCCACTTTAAGTGTTTGTCCTTGGTTTCTTGTTGTGCAAAAGAGAATTCTTTTATCTCTGTGCAAAAAGCCTCATAATGAGAGAAATAATAAGAGAGACAGAAAATAAGAGCTAATATTAGCATTTTTATGAGGCCCAAAATAAACTCTCAGTTGGAGAAAAGTAGATTTAATATTATTTTTCTTTTCCTTTTACAGAATGAAGAAGGGATGGGACACTATCTATTTGGAGCTTTTCTGGTCCAAAGGGAGGCTAGTTAACTTTTTGTCTCACATAGGAAATACTGATGTGTTCAAGTTCAGTGGTATATGCCAGCAGTTTAAATAAAACCATAAATTGGTGATATCATGCAAGGTTTTTATACTTAGCATTTTAATTTCATTTTATTTTTGAGACATGGTGTCACTATGTAGCCCAGGCTGACTTCAAACCTGTGGTGATCCTCTTGTCTCAGCCTCCCAAGTACTGGGATTACAGATGTGGGTCACCATGTCCAGCTTGCTTCTTGTGGTTTCAATGGACCCTACATATCTTTTGTATGCGTAGAAAGCTATTGTTATTATTGTTTCGAGCAGAGTCCATGAAAATGTAGGGGAAGCCAAGGTCATGGTATTTACCATTTATCTTACAAGAAGCCCTTTGCCTCTCCTCCATCCAATACTTACTTTTGGAAACACAGAACCCTGGACAATGCTGATGTGGAACTATCCTTCCAGAAGACGGATCCACAGGGAACCTTGCATTGGTTGAATTCCTTTCCTCCTTTTCCCTTCCCTGGGTGTCCCTAAAGATCTTTTCTGTAGCAAAGTGTAGATCTCGCTCAGAATGAGGAATTTTCTGTTCTTGCCGGGGTTCGTGAGTAGATGCTTCCTCTGAGGGCTTCAGATTAAAATCGCCTGCCTTTGGAAAGATGTGGAGAGCTCTAAAGTGCTATTCTTAGGGTTCTGGCTATGGTGCATCAGAAAGGAGTTTTGGACACAGTGACGACCTTCAGCAGTTGTCCTCTGGGTGGATGGTAGTAGGCAGTGCAGAGCCCTGGAACACTTGTACTTTTCCTGATCCCCACCACAGCAAGGCAGAGCTGGGACATCTCATCATGATTTTTGATTTTTTTTTTAATTGAAGTAAATGTCACATAATAGAAAAACTAGTACTGATGCATAACACCCCCCCCCCCACAAAACAAAACAAAAAAAACCCAAAGCTTATTTGAAAATGACAATTTAGGGACATTTAATTCATAGTCTAGTTCCAGAATGAGATAATTGATATTGTTTCTCCACTTGACATGATCTATAACCACCTAGGAGCCTCTGGGCATTCTTGTAGGGGGTAATATTGGTTACAGTAATTGAGAGGGGAAGACCCACTAGTGCTTAAGCAGTAGTGAACAAGAAAGTGTGCCTCAAAGTGAAAGGCTGAAGACCGATACTCCACATGTACCCAGCTGCACAGGGCTCCTGAAAGTGCTTCGATGGCTAACTGGGATTTGCTGAAACTGTACAGCTCCTGCCTGCTGGGTCCTGGTCCCCATCAAGTACATTCAATACCTCAAGAGGAGTAGAGACTCCCCAGTGATTAGCTCAAGCTGTAATACCATCTCAGCTGCCTTGTTTGTTAAGGGACTCTTTCATGTGGGTTGGTGGCGAGTATCCACGTTGTAACTGTTTAATGAGTTCCTTGTAAATGAGAAGTCAGGGTAGGCTGGGGGTAGGGAAGGACCCCTGTCCTTGCTGATTTGCCAAAATAGGTTGAAAGGCCTGGAGATCCCTTGTTGCTTAGCAACCACTTCTAGACTCTTTGGCTGCCTTACTGATTCTTGTTAATTCCTTGGGAATTAGGATTTGGACCTCAGAAGCTCAGTTTGTCTTCTTGTGCTCAGAGTTTTGTGTGTGTGTGTGTGTGTGTGTGCACGTGCGCTCATGCCTGTGTCTATAGTGGGTGGAGGTTAGCCTTGGGTGTTAAACCTTAGGTGCTATGCACTCTAGTTTCCTTCTTCTCCTTCCTCCTTCCTCTTTCCTCCTTCCTCCTTCCCCTTCCCTCTTCCCTTCCCTTCCCTTCGAAGCTGCTCACCAACTTGCCAAGGTTAGACTAACCAGAAAGTTTCAGGGACCCAGCTGTCTCTATTCTCCCCCCCCCAGCTTTTTATGTGGGTGCTTAGAATCAAACTCAGGCCTTCATGCTTAGATGGCAAACACTTTACAGACTGAGTTATCCCCTCAGCCCCTGAGGGCCAGAGACTCTCACAAAGAGACTCTCAATCAGAGTCAACAGAATGCCTGCTTCCCACTCAGTCCTCTGCTATGGTGTGGAGTCTCCCAGGTCTGTCTCACTCAGACCCTGTAGCGGTCAGCTTTATGGAATGTTGGGGAAGGGAGGAGACACAGTTCTCTGGTTTTTCAATGCAGAGTAAAACCATGTAGGGATCTGACCCCAATATTCTCTAGTTCTGCAAAGCTGTAATCGTCTTATGATTATCTCTCAGCCATCTGGTATCTTTTGGAAAATTTGGTTACTTTTGGAGAAGAAGTCTTCCCCTGGGCTGGACACCTTTTGGTATTCTTTAAGCATCGTTTGCTTAGGATTTTAGTTGTTCTTAGCAAGATGACTGGTCTCTATAGCCAGGATCAAGTGTACAGGGAACTAAGACTGAAAGGCTAAATCTGATGATAAAGAGGTCTTATAACTTTACAGACATAAGACCTTGTGCGGTACATTGATTCTTTCCCTACTGTGCTATCCTCTGGAATGACTCGGGGCCTCACATCTGCTCAACAGGCATTCTACCACACAGCCATAGTCCATCTCCACTGTAAACTTTTTAGAGCCAGGATCTCACTATGCCTCTAAGGCTCGTTTAAACCTTCCTTGCAATGCTCTGGCCTCAGACTCTCATTTCTGAGGTTCTAGGCCTGTTCCAGCACACTCAGCTGACATTCATTCTTTATTAATGGGCGTTGATAAGAATAGACTTGGACATGTCACAACCATTAATATTGTAATGCCAGAAACAAAAACTGAAGAAAAAGATCAAACAGCGGTCTCCAGGTGCGAACACACACACACACACACACACACACACACACACACACACACACACACACACTCGTAAACACAGGGAGGCTGTAATTTTGTTCGTCTACCCTGTTTTCTTGTAACACTTGTTCACCTCCCCTTCACTTTGCAAATTTTCCCGCTGAAATGAAGGCTCCACGAAATGACTGTGTTCTCCCCACGCCTCAGATGCAATCCAGGCTTTGGAAAAAGTACAAGCATATCATTTCAGCGAAACAACAGCTGTAGCTTCCTGACTAGGGCTTCTGTCTTGCCTAGTGATGGGACTGTTGACCATGTTTTCAGTACCAGACATGAATTTCCTCCCTTAGAGTAGGCTTCAGATCTGAGCAGAAAGCTCTTGGTTACTCCTGTAACAGCCTTGCCACGATTCCACCAGCAAACATACCTTGGCTAGTTCACAGAGGAGGGAACAGGTCCCCTAGCTGAGTAACAGTTTGGATGACCGCATCCTCTGCCTGCTGTAGCCTACATATCATCTTCCAGCACTGTGAAGGCTAACCAGCAGGCAGTTTCCAGTTCACTTCCAGCATGACTTCTCTATGTCCTGAGACCAAAGCATATGGTGTCTTCAGCAATAAGGTCCTATTATCTAGTTCTAGTGGGAAACCAACAGTGGTAGTAATTGCTTGTATTGTTTTAGGGCCTTAGGAACCTCTCAAGGCAGGATATATGTATATGTGTATGTGTATGTGTATATGTATGTATATATGTATATGTTATGTGTGTGTGTGTGTGTGTGTGTGTGTTTACATTGCCTGGATTTTAATGAGTCTTGCATAGCAATTTTATTATTTTCTGTGGAATTTGACAAATGTCCAGTAAACAAGACATATTCTTACTTTGCATCTATTTCTTTAGAGAAATTAGTTGGCTCAATAGTTAACTACTCAGTTAATGTCTGAGAGTGGAGAAGAAATTTTACACTTGGGGGTGATCATTTTGAAAATCTGTCAACAATCTGAGACTCCAATGACCCACTGAAATGAAACAACTGCAGTCTTACATATAATTACTCAAATTATGCTTGCCAATATTTGTCATATTTAGGAATCCCTCACTTGAATGGAAAACATAAACCTTTATGTCTAGTAAGTCTTGAGTGTTAGAGTGACATGCTAGAGTTCTAGGTAGGACATCTAAACACCAGACTCATAGCCTGAAGGAAGTCCTTGGACAAATGACCTAACCTTTGGGGATTAGTTATGTCATGTATATGCAATAAGCTTAGAATGTTTCTTGTGCTTGTTTGGAAGGCTATAGTCCCTGTAATGGTAGGACCTTTGGCATCTCTCCAGGGAGTTGCAAAGGACTATGGGTGGTTCTGCCATTCACTGCTTCTCATACTGCTTCAACCAAAGGAAGATTCATGAGAGTGTACATGCTTTCAGAATGTGAGACATGCCAAGAGATTTTCACACTGATAGGAGGTGGAATTTCCTCTCCATCCAATCTGAGTTCAAATTTTTTCTGACATTTTGATGTCCTTCCAAATTACATGTCCAGTACTGTCTAGTATTCTGACATGGACATACTCAGCTTACTTCTTTCCCTTCTGTTTACTTTTGAGCTAAGATAAATTGTATGCAGAAATACATGGTAAAATGGCTTTACATTTTTGCATATATTTGAATGGGTTTTAATAGGAGACTATGTTTAAACTCATGCATCATTAAGAAGGTATGGTCCCACCAAAGCTGCTCAGTTGATGACTTTGGTAGAAACAAGGTATAATTCAACAAAATCCTGGGGCACAATGATGGAGACTGCTTGTACTATGGGCAAAGATCCATATTTTAAATTTGAGATTTGTGAGATCATCCTTACCATGTGCTCAGGTGGTGTAAACTTAGAAAATATCTCCCAGGATTCAGTTTTGTAGATTAAGTCCTCTTACGTGCTGTCATAGGTCACAGTGAGCAAAACATGGTATTTCATGAGGGCTCTGTCTTGCCTTCTAGAAGGTCAAGATCCTGAAGAGAATCAAGTGTACTGTCTAGTGGTGTATCTCACAAACCACAGACAGAATATCTCACATACTACAGACAGGATCCTGGGAATCCTGGAGAAGGTTCCAAGAGGGTGTCTCATGGCCACAACCCAAGCTTTGTTACATCTGAGATTTCTGGTTCATTCTAGGGAAATTCTTTTCTTTCTACAAATTTCCATAATTAAAGGAGAGTGGCTTGGTCCATGTGGTTGAAGTTATTGACATCCAAGCTTGCATGAAAGCCATGGGTTCATTGTTGGTTACTTCAGGGAAGTCCTAGTGGATGGGTAGCTGTCCACAAGTTCTCTGAGATGCATGAGTTTCTAGGTGACCTGTCTCTGACTACATCTTTTCTATGAAGGTCCCTTTGGCCTATTCTGTCATGGGAGGTCCTCTTAACATTTGGAGCTTCTATTATGGTACAGGACGTTAGATACAACTATTGTTTAAGATGGTCTTAAACACCTTTCCATCAGCAGGAATGACTGCCGATGTGGGCTTGCTTTCCTGGAGAACAAGCATTGATTTTGTGTTGCATCTACAGCTCTCCAAACATCTGCCTGATTTTAATAGTTAAGCCAGATTATGAGGATAGAAAGAAAAGAGTGAAATGGTGACAGAGAAGGTAAAGGCAACCCAGGATCCACCTGGAAACCATAATGGCACAGAGCACTGCCAGATACATAAATATTGAGCAAAATCACTCTATTAGCCCTGTGTTTGCATTTGGCAGCTGGCTGGTATTAAAATATTATGACAGATTAAAGTAATATCAAATTGCATTGAAAATATACCCTTTGAGGCAGAATGGGTACTTAGATCAAAGCTGGATATGAAAATTGGTTCTTTTTTTTTCTTTTCTGGAAAGCTATTAGACACTATGGATCAAGAATCCTGAAGTCTTTTGACTTCACAGGACCTCTTTTAGGAGCTTGCCCTATAAAAGTAGTTAGAAATTCGAACAAAGTTTTTATAAATAGAGGTAGTTATCAAGGAATTACTTATTACAGTCCCCAAATGGGACAGTTCCTAAGGGTCAATGTAATAGTAGAACAAATGTTACCATAATAGTTAAAATAATAGTGCCGCTCAGTGATAGAGTTTTAATTGATTAGTTTATTTTTAAATCATCTTTTTGTGTGCATGTATTTGTGCAGATATATACACATTTGATTAGGTGCATGGAGTTGAGAGGTGTCAGATTGCCCTGGAGTTGTAGGTGAGCTTGTTGTGGGGGGGGTGAGTTGGAATTCAAACTTCAATCTTCTGAGAGAAGAATATCTATGCACTCTTAACCACTGAGCCATCTCTCCAGCCCCTAAGTGACAGAATTTTAAATAGCCTTTGCAAAAGATGTTTACAAGACAGCTTTGTTCTGATGAGATTAAATGAGAAAACAAAATTGGACCAGTACAATAATCGTGATTTTAATAAAGTGCATGGAATAAAACGGGACAGGAACACATTATTTTCTTAGATCAAGTAGTTAACACACATGTATGTGCCTTGAAGTCCTTTAAAGGTTTGGGCTTTGTTTGCCTGTGTTTGTATGCATTGTATTGATATTCAAAGAAAGTAGTGACAAAATCTACAGAACTCTTCTTATTTAATTTATTTTTTTAATTGTATTTCTTTATTTTTAATTTTTTTAGTTTTATTTTTTGTTTTTTGTTTTCTCTCCTAAATATCTTTTTAAAAAAGATGTATTTATTTATTTAATGTGAGTACACTGTAGCTATCTTCAGATACCCCAGAAGAGGGCATCAGATCTCATTACAGATGGTTGTGAGCCACCATGTGGTTGCTGGGAATTGAACTCAGAACCTCTGGAAGAGCAGTCAGTGCTCTTAACCACTGAGCCATCTCTCCAGCCCCTGTAGGACTATTCTTTTCTCATGTGTTAGTATGTCTGGAAATTCCACAGTCAGTTCTGAGCACATCCAGAAGGTTACCACATGGACTGTGGATTTAGGAATGTGGATCTGGCCACCAGCAATCGCCACTCCATTATAGCAGTTTGTTTTTTGGCTATGTGGGTGCTGCAGGCAGGTTGAGTGGGACCTTAACCGTGTTTGGAGACACAGCTGGAGAGGACTGTCCAAGCAAGTTTTCCTGATAATTCAGTCAGAGGTAAGACTGGTGGCCCAGAGAATGCTGAGGATCACAGTGTATGAGCCTATGAATGAATATATATAACAAAATTGTGACTTTGAGGGCTGAGAAGATAGCCCAGTTGGTTAAAGTGTTTGTCACACTAGCATAAAGTCCTAAATTTGCCCCCTAGAACCTACATAAAAAGCCAACTGTTGTACCTCACTCTTGCTATTCAGTCCCTGGAGAGGCAGAGACAGGAGGATCCCTGGGGCTTGTTAGCCAGTTAGCATAGTCTGTGCAGGGATCCCTCAGCCAATGAATAGCTCTGTCTCAAAAACAAATGGGTAGATAACTCATGGTTGATCTCTAGATTCCCTACACACACACACACACACACACATACAGGCACACACACACACACACACACACACAGGCACACAAGCACACACACACACAGGCACACACACACACACAGGCACACAAGCACACACACACACAAGAAGATGTGACTTTGAGAGGCTGAGGGTATGGTAGAGTGCTTGGCTAGTGTGTATGAAGGCCTGGACTTGATTCCCATCACACACCAACAAGCAAACAAGAGTTATTGGAGGTTCAAGTGCTTCAGGTGTAGCTTCTAACTCATAAGGATACAGGTCCATCTCCACTGACAGTCTCCCTCTTCCCCCACCATGTCTGTCCCAGCTCGAGGGGCTCCCAACACCAGCACATGTGTTCGTCTGTGTCCCAGCCCTTTCTGTGTGATCTTGCTCCAGACAGTTTCCCCTTTTCTTTCATTTTTGGTTTTCATTCCACTTATTTATTTTTATTCTTTAATCCCCTTTCAGTTTCCCCCTTTCATGGCTAGGTGCCTGCCATCATCAGTACCTATCCAGTGAGGATCAGCTGAGCTTGGTTTCCTGTTGGCTTCCTGTTTTGCTATGGGTTACAATTAGTTGTTTGCCATTTCTCTCCCATTTAGAGAGTCTACAAAGACACTTTCCAAAATCCACGATGTTTCCAGATGCTCTCTCTGTGCTTGCAGTTGCTCTATGTCCATTTGCTGTTCATAGTAAATGACTATGGGGAAGATGAATTTTTTTTTCTGACTAGCCTGGAACTCACTGTAGAACTAGGTATCTTCAAACTCCTAAAGGTCTGCCTCCCTCTGCCTCCTGAGTGCTGGGATTAAAAGTGTGCACCCAATAAATACTGAATGAATGAATGAATGAATGAATGAATGAGGAACAAATAGACTGACTTTATTCTTCCCACCACCAGAATGAATGGTGAAATGCCTAACATGGAACAGGTGTTGTTTGCTAAGTTTTCCCCGCAGGCCAGTTTATCTGTTCATCTTTGGTGATGGCAATAATGATGCTGGCATCGTTGGGTAACACTTTCTGGGTTGGTACTAGCAATCTGCCAACATCATTATAATTTATACAAAATTTTCATTTATTTTCCTCCAACAATATTATGAACTCTGCTTTGAAGGTAAAACTATGATGCTGCATCTTTGTTTAGACTGGTAAGTATATGTCATTATGTAACTGTTGGCTACACCATCAAAGTCAAGGTGTGAAAGAAACCCAAGTGGCAACTGATCCAGTCGGGCATTCGTCTGCACATTTGTACTTAGGACAGCCTTGATAGTTCTAAAACTTTTAAATCATCGTTGGATTGCAAGCAGCATTATTTTTCCATTGACCCTTCATCTCTCATTCTCTTCAAAGCTGTAGGTTGCTAGGCAACGGGAGATGAGAGTCCTCTAAACTTGTGTTACTATTATACAACTGCAGTCCCAGTGGATAGAGAGGGGGAAAAAATCAACAAAGATAAAAACAGGCCCTAGAATGATTATAATAATTCAGTAATTATCTGGATTGCATCCTCAAGAACCACATTTGTTCCTAAGCATACGCTGTCTCTTTATTTTTACTAGGTCATGAGAGCAGCTTTCATCTCAATTATCTGTAACTATGAATCCTCATTATAATTCTTCAAAAAATGTGAATTATTTTAAATTAGTTTCAGTTGGAAAACAGTCCTTGCCGCTGTGCGGTTTGTGGTAAGCCATGGCCCATAAACTAGGTCATATTCCCGAAGACAAGATTTGGTAGGAAGTTTAACTGCAGAATGGATCTGGGTGTGCCCTGCCACTCTGGGTGACTGCAGGCAGAACTGCAGATCCCCCCTCAGCCTTGTTTTGCTTATCTGTAGAATGGAGCTGCATGCAGTGGCTTTAGAAGAAGCTGCTGTAGTCAGTGTGACCAAAAAGGTTATCTGTGGCCAGATGATGGGAGTTTTATTTATTAGGGTCATATATTGTATTTCATTCTGAAGACACTGGTTAGTTTTGGAGCATTCAAGAGACACTGTATGTGAGTTCTGGGCTCATTGATCATAGTAACTCGAACCAACAATCATTTTGCTTATTTGCAAATGGGCCTGTAATTTGGCAGGGCTGAAAGGGGGCATCTGGTGTTGGGTGGGAAGGCATGACTAGGCTGAAACATTAGTTTCCAGGCTGGTGACTGGCATGAAAGGCTGGTGCTAGCTTCTGGCTAGAAGTTCAGCCAGGGCCGCAGGCCAGGCCCTCAGCCTCTGTCATGTGACTTCTTCACTGTGTCAGGGCTTCTTATGGAAGGGTGGACTCACAGTAGATGGACTTTCCACATAGCGATTAGTTTCCCACAGAGGAAAAAAAAATCTCATTAGACACCTTTAGGGGTTCTTGAAGCTGAAGCCTAGAGCTGACCCACACACTGTCACTCCAGAGAACTAGTCGATATTCAAGAGGAAAGGTCTCCACAAGAGCCCGGGGATGCGAGGTGTGGTTAACAGTAGCTGTCGGTGCACTTTTCCATGTTGTTTGCTATGGAGCATGTCTGCGTCATTTACCTTTCTCACGGCTGTGAAGACATGCTGAGGAGAGTGACTTTGGCTGGGGCGGTGGGAGCATGAAGCTTCTGGTTACCTCTTGTTGGAAGTTAGGAAGCAGAGAACCTAGGTTGGATAGATGCTCTTTAACCCATAAGCCTCGTACCTATGGACCTATACCTGTCAATTAGGCTTATCGGAAAGGTTCTACAGCCTCTCCAAACTGTATCACCAACTGGGGGTCAAGTGTTCAAACACATGAGCCACTGGGGGATATTTTTCATGTTCATGCCATAACTGTATCTCATGTCTTTCTAGCACTCTCTCCTGGTTTCTCTCTGTCAATCACTCCCTCTTTTGCTGGGACTCTCTACACTATACAAATACAGTTGTACTGTCTATGGGTACGAAACTATGTTGATACACTCCAGAGACTTACAGAGAGAGAGAGAGAGAGAGAGAGAGAGAGAGAGAGAGAGAGAGAGGAGGAAGAAGAAGGAGGAGGAGGAGGAGGAAGAAGAAGAAGAAGAAGAACAAGAAGAAGAAGAAGAGGAGGAGGAGGAGAAGAGAGAGAATTCTGGGGTCTGGATCAGTGGTACTGAGGTCCCATGCCCCAAACGTTTAGAACAGGTTGAGAAGGATTTGACACCTCATGGTTGAAGGATGTTGGTTTCACTTTTTGTGTATATATGAGGTGTGTGTGTGTGTGTGTGTGTGTGTGTGTGTATGTATGTGTGTGTGTACATGTGTATGTGTGCATGTAGAGACCACAGTACCAGAGTACAACTTTGGGTGTTGTTCCTCAGGTGCCAGACATCTCTCTCTCTCTCTCTCTCTCTCTCTCTCTCTCTCTCTCTCTCTCTCTCATTGGCCTGTGACTCACTGATATCTCTGACTAGGCTGGCCAGAGATCCCTAGGAATTTGCCTGCCTCTACCTCTCCAGCACTGGCTGCTATATCTGACTTCAAATGCAGGGTTTGTGGACTTGACCTCAAGTCCTTATGCTCATAGAATAGATTCTTTCCTGTCTAAGCTATCTCCCAGGCTCAATCTCACTTTTTTTTTCTCTTTGTGACAGGATACCATTGGGTGGTTAGGAACTCACTATATAGACCAGCTGGCCAGAAACCATAGAGATCCACCTGCCTCTGCCTCTTGAGTACTGGGATTAAAGGTGTGCATTGCCATGTCTGGCTTCTGGTCTCATTTTTGCAACACATAAATGGCCCATTAGTGTATCCTGGTGACCTGGCTTCCTTATCCTCATCTGCCAAGGGTCTTTGACTATATCTACCTGAGTTATTCAAGCTCTCTACTTACAGAATGCATTTTTATTCCCCAACATCACTTACAACTAATTCTACACTGCCATTTGTTTATAGGGAAGAATTAGAAAACATTATAACCTGGGGCCTTTCCTGCTGCAATGTGGCTTCCCATACACATTCACGATGAGTGTGGTCTTTCTCTGTAGCCTGGGTACATTTAACCACAGCACAATCCTATGGCATATCCATTCTCCTGGACTAACTGAATTGAACTCATTGAGATTAGGCAGGGTGCCACTGTGACTCTCCAAGATCAACTAGGCTGCAGAAGGTACTGTTGCTGCTGTTATTGTAAACAAGATCAGAACCCAATCAGGAAGACTTCTGTGCTAGTTTTCCAGGGATGCTTTCTCTTATAATACTGACCAGGTGCCTGGAAACCACAGAAATTGGTCGTTTTTGTAGTTCTGTCTGAAATCAAAATGCTGGCATGATTGGTTCCTTCTGAGAGCTACAGGAAGACCACACCTCACCTGCCTGCTAATTTCTGGTCACCTCATCCTTCATATTCACTGAGTGTTTTTATGTTGTCCTTTTCCGGTGCTTGTCTAACTTGTATCCAGTTTTTCCTTATCCACACTGGATACAGTCTCATTCATCTGTATCTCCAAATATGCTCATATGCTGAGCAATTGGCACTTAGGACTCTAACATTGTTCATGTGTGGGATACTATTCGACCAATAACACCTTCCCAACTGTATTCACAGGAAAGTGAAAAGGAGATATTTGCAGTATTTGCCAGTATGTCATAAAAGGAATCTAGGAACCACTGGACAATCTGCTTGGCAGGTCACAAAGACCACTGCCCCAGAGTCTCTTAGTGAATGACTAAGGAGGAGCAAGGGGCTGCCACTTGTATAATCCTGGATGGAGTGGCTGAAGTGTAATCATTCTGGCTTGCATGAGTTTTGATATTTGCTGGTTTGTATAGAAAACTCATTAAAAGGAACTCCAGTCTCACCCAAACTGTATAAGTGCAGGGTAAATAGGATTGTAAATGCTGTGCTCAGGTCAACACACTTTGGGTAAGAGGAGCTCTCAAGGGGAACACCAGTTATCAGTTAACTGAGCTTCCATAGAAAGCCAGGCTAAGTCATGGCTCTGTTTGTTTTCATTGGTCAGGAAACAATCAACGTGAGATCAAGGTACCTGCTTATTTCTTTAATCCTTCCAAAAATTTAAAAATATTCAAGTGAAGATGATCATGTGTTGCTGTCTTTGCCCTGTGTATGGGAAAAAGGTACATTTACATCACACCCCAGGGATTCTACCTTTGAATAGTACACTGAATATAGATTTGGAAAAAACAAAAACAAAACACTGTGATCTCACATGTTCTCTGTGGTGGAGTGAGATGTGGTGTATTTATGAAAAGAACAAAGTCATTCTGCTTCTCAAAGTTATGGCTGTCCAGAGCTGTGAGAGAGAGGAGCTGACAAGTAGCTTGACGCCCACCCCACCTTTTTCTCCCCCTGCCTCACCAGGGGATGGGCTTTAAGATCTGAGAAGCTCAAACAAGTTCTCTTCCTGTAGCCTTCAGATCTAGATATACAACTCTCAGCTACCTCTCCAGTTCCACGTCTTCCTGCATGCCACCATGCTCCCTGCCATGATAATGGACTGAACCTCTGAACTGTAAGCCAGCCCCAGTTAAATGTTTTCCTTTATAAGAGCTGCCATGGTCATGGTGTCTCTTCACAGCAATAGACCCTTAGTTAAGACAGATGTAGTTCCTTGTGAAATTGAGGGGAAAGGAGTACTGCCTGAGAATATCAAAGCATGCTTGTAGTGGCTTCTGCAAACAGAGAAGGGGGAGGGATGGAGAGAGGGAGAGAGGGAGAGAGAGACAGAGAGACAAGAGAGACTATGACCATGGCAACTTATAAAAAGATCTTAAAAATTTAATTGGGAGCTTGCTTATAGCGGCTGTAGGCAGGCAGACAGATATGGCTGTGGAGCAGTCACTAAGAGCTTACATGAGAGCTTATATCTGGTCCACAAGCAAGAGACATAAAGCAAAATCGAGCCTACCCCTGGTGACACCTCTTCTAACAAGGCCACATCTCCTAATCCTTCCTAAACAATTCCACTAACTGGGGATTAAGCATTCAAATATATGAGTCTATGTGTAGACATTCTTATTTAAACCACCATATATATCTGTATTTTTATATCATTTCTCTCTCTCTCTCTCTCCCTACCTATTTCTATTTATTTGTATCTATCATCTATATATCTATATCAATTTATATCTCTCTATCTCTATATAGATCTGTATCTTTTTTTGTTTGTTTGTTTTTTTGAGACAAGTTTTTTCTGTATAGCCCTGGCTAACCTGGAACTCATTCTGTAGACCAGGTTGGCCTCGAACCTGGTATAGATATAGATCTTTCTATCTATATTTATATATCTCTATGTAAATATATAAAAACAGATATAAATATGGATATAAATAGGGATATCTATATATCTTTATTTTGTATTATATAGATAGAGATAGATAACAGATGACAGATAGATATAGATAGATAGGTAATCGCAAGTCTAGTCCATCTAAGCTCCTTATCCTAAGACTTATTACTGATGCTCATTAATTATGCATATAGACAACTTGGAAATCCTATGGGAATGTTGTAGGACTTTTCCTTGGGAGATAAATGTCTATAGGTCTTGCATAAAAAAACATTTATCCCATGTGTTGCTTAGCAGAATTTTGTTGAAGTGGCTAAAAATAGAAATGTGATGTGGAGACCTTAAGTGCATTCCTTTATTTAAAAAATAAAACCCATCATTGCTATAGCACATAACAGAATCGAAGAAAAGTACTACCATTTAGCGTTACACAGTGACGTGACTTTTTTTCATGCTTTTAACCTTATTAATCCATCATTTAGCAAATGTCAGATGCATTTTCAGAGGCATTCAATTAGGCAGCCACCTTCTGAAGCAGGTGCACTTCTACACTGGTAAATGACTGGCCAGAGCTCTCACAGTAGGGGGACTGTAGCATGACTCACTCTTCTGAGGGCAGATCTCTTGTTCCACCGTCTGCAGCTCAGACACTATGATTCTTCCCCAAAGTCAAGGGCAGCAGCTTTCAAGGCTATCTCTGTGCTAGTACCAAGGGGGATAAGGAATAAATCTCCCAGATCAGCAGCAGCTGTGTATAAAGCCAACTGTAGCTTCATTCACTTCGTAACCATCCCGAGGCGCTCCCTGGATGTCAGGCGCTGCAGAGGCTCAATGTGCCAGCCCCTCCTGGAAGAACTACAAGCTTCCCTGTAACACTCATTTTACTGAGCTGTTGGCAGGCTAGCCAGGAGCCCTCAGATCTCAGCCAGGACTGATGAAGATGAGCCTGTTTCCTGATGCTTTCAAAGACCTTTGATGCCTTAAGGCAATGATGAGTAGGTACAAGCAGAGCAGTGGCCAGATACAAGCGCTCTGTCAGGCCTTCTTGAAACTGAGCTGAGATCACAGAGAGCAGGCCTCTGAGGCTTGTCTTCGGAAAAAGAACAAGATGTTGCCTGGATGATTGGCCTACGGAGTACTGAGACAAACAGGGAGGCCTGTGGCTGCTGGCGGCCCGTTGCTCCCAGCCCTTTGTACTCTGAGCTACCTTTAAGTCCAGCGATCTGCTGGACAGTAACAAATGTGAATGTGAGAGTTCAGATAAGATTCCTGTCCATGAGTTCTTGTGGACTTACCCAAAAGAATATATTGCCACCCCAGGAGCAGTGATGACAGTATCTGATAACTAGTGAATATTGAAACTGGAGACCGGCAAAGGCTGGGGTCTTCCAAAATAAGAGGAACAAGGTGAAGCCCGTCCTGACATCACCTACAGAAATTCAGAAGTGTCACCTCTCATGGATCCTGTGACACCAGCATGGCTCCCCCATCAGGCTTTTGGATAGGCTCAGTGGCTTGGGTTGTGTGGCCTGACATATTCCTTTCTTGGTGTATTTTTAAAGTTAGCATCAGCATCTGTCTTCAAAACAAAAATATAGACATGTGTCAGCCTGTGTGTCAATAAGTACCAGAAATGATGACTGTGCTTTGAAGAGTTAGCGGAACTGAAGGCTTCTAGAACATACGTTTTGTAAAGATTTTTATAAAAGACTCCCCCTTTCCCTCCTGTCTCCTCTCCTCCCCTCTTCTCTCCTCCCTTCCTTTCTCCTCTACTTCTCCCTCCCTCCCTCTCTCCCCCTCTCCCCCCCTCTCCCTTCCTTCCTTCCTCCCTTCCTTCTTTCCTTCTTCCTTCCTTCCCTCCTCCCCCTTCCTTTCTTCCTTCCTCCCTTCCTTCTTTCCTTCTTCCTTCCTTCCCTCCTCCCCTTCCTTTCTTCCTTCCTTCCTTCCTTCCTCCCTTCCTTCTTCCTTCCTTCCCTCCTCCCCCTTCCTTCCTTCCCTCCTCTTCCTTCCTTCCTTCCTTCCTCCCCTTCTTTTCTCCCTCTCCTTGCTTCCTTCCTCCCTTCCCTTTCCTTCCTTCCTTCCTTCCCTCCCTTCCTTCTTCCTTCCTTCCCTCCTCCCCCTTCCTTCCTTCCCTCCTCCTCCTTCCTTCCTTCCTCCCTCCCTTCCCCTTCCTTCCTTCCTTCCTTCCTTCCCCTTCCTTCCTTCCTTCCTTCCTTCCTTCCTTCCTTCCTTCCTTCCTTCCATCCCTTTCTCTCTCTCTTTCAACAGTTTCTCACTATACATCCTGGAACTTACTATGTAGATTGGTCCGGCTTCACTTGCAGGAATCCTCCTATTTCTGCTCCCTGAGTTCTGAGATCGCAGATGTATACCAACCACTGTGCTAGGCCTGTGGGTTTCCTTTCTTAGGCGGCTTCTGCTCAGCTCCCCTTCTCAGCCCAAGGTGGTGGATGAAGACAGGAGCAACTGCATGTACTTTGGATTATGTTATAGTTCAGGGTACTGGAAACCTAAGAGTTCCCTGAAGGCTGGATTGTCCTCACCCTGAGTCCAGCTAGTGTCCCTCCATTACCCATGGATAAATGAGTGAACGGTGACAGGCTTTAGGCATAGCCCTTGTGAGTAATCCTTACAAAGAGCAAGGTATAAGGGCAGAAGAGAGGCCGTGCTACGTATGCCAGCTAATTTTATGTTAACTTGACACAAGCTAGAGCTATCTGAACATTGGGAACATCAATTGAGAAAATATCTCCATAAGAATCTGACTGTAAGGAATTTTCTTAATTTCTGATTGATGGGGGAGGGCCCAGCACATTGTGGTTGGTGCCATCCTGAGCTGATGATGCTGGGTCCTATAAGAAAGCAAGCTGTGCAAGCCAGTGAGTAGCACCCCTCCATGGCCTCTGCCTCAACTCCTGACTCCTGGTTCCCGCTCTGTTTGAGTTCCTGTCCTGACTTTCTTCACTGATAATAAACACT
The DNA here is from genome assembly GCA_036184795.1 of Tokudaia tokunoshimensis. NCBI lineage: Eukaryota > Metazoa > Chordata > Mammalia > Rodentia > Muridae > Tokudaia > Tokudaia tokunoshimensis. The sequence continues at coordinate 86,896,030 of BTHU01000016.1, read as the reverse complement.
TCCCTTCCCAAATTGCTTTGGTCATGGTGTAGCAAGAGAAACCCTAACCAAGACAGTATATTTGTGTGTGTGTGTGTGTGTGTGTGTGTGTGTGTGTGTGTATGTGTAATGTTGTGTATGGGTATGGTATGTGTAATTGTAACTGTGCACATGTATATGTGTGTATGTGTAGGGAGGCTTCATGTAGACATGTTTCTCAGCCATTGGTTTTGTTTGTTTTGACAGGGTCACTGATTTGGATAGTGTGGCAGGACAGTGAGCTCCAGGGATCTGCTTGCTTCTGTCTTCTCCGTCCTTGGGTTGCAGGAGCATGCCACCATTCTTGTCTTCCATGTCTTCAGCCCTTGTGCTTATCAGCAGGCACTGTAGAGATATCTCCCCATCCCTTACCACTTGCTAATGTGTAAGAATGAGCATTCATAAGGCCCAGTCTGGGTCACAGCTAGAAGAACTTATACTGTTGAGTAAGCAGAATTTGAGAAGAGTTTAGTGAAAGGGCTATCTGCACATGTGTGGACGGGACACACAAAACACAACTAAGGCTGCCTGGGAGTAGTCAGAGCCTTACTGACCTGGTCTCCGAGCTTATAGATGTTATAGACAGACAGACAGACAGACAGACAGACAGACAGACAGACAGACGGACAGGCAGGCAGGCAAGCAGACACTGGGAATGATGTGGACTTCTGAAACCTCACAGTCTGTCTGCAGTGACACACTTCCTACAGCAAGGTCACATCTACCAATCTTTTTTTTTTTTTTAACATCTACTAATCCTTACCAAATGGTTCTACCAACTGGAGACCAAGTAGCCAAATGTTTGAACCTATGGGGACCATTCTCATTCAAGTCACTACACTAGGGATCTTCAAGTCATAATACTTGCTAATATTTTTGAGCATTTCTGTGTGCCACACACATGAACCCTCAGTGGTGTTCCTCAATTACGCCATGGATTCTCACAGTTCTAGAAAGCATTCATTACCATCCCATTGTATATCAAGTAAGAGGTGAGAGGAGTTATTACCTTCCCAGATGGGACTTGGCTTCTGTTGTTCAGAGCCTTTCCTCCCCCCAAATACAATCTAAAGAGTCTCTGAGAAGCCTTTGCAAACTCTAGCTCATATCAAACATCAACGAGTTGAAGACACTGTAATTGGTTGTGGGCAGAGGGCAGTAAGAAGACACTCTATTTCTGCTGTCTCAGAGCTTACAGTTCATTTCAGAGGGGCAAGAATAATAACAGAAAAGGCAGCAGGTCATGAGCAGTACTGTGTAGTGAGGTGATGTCAAGAGAGGGTTGGCTACATTTAATCCGAGAAGTGAATTTTTAGGAGATAGAGTGAAAAGATTTGGAAGAATTTAGAAGGGAAAATGGCTTAGGTAAGCCCAACAAGTTTAAGTGCTATGGGCTAGCTAACTGTGCCATGGACGGACGACAGGCACATTTGAGCTGGAGACCCCACTAGGACCATCAGCCATGGCTCATCTTCATTGGTTGATATTTGAGATAGAGTTTTATTATGCAGCCCAGAATGGCCCTGAATTTGTCCTCCTGCCTCAGCCACCTGTGTGCTGGGATTACATCGGGGCACACCACTACAGTTGGCTCCTCACTGGTTACACACCAGCCCCAGCATCCATTTCATACCTGGAGTCAGAGAGGCAGTTGCTGGATACAGGAAGTGTGGAAATTATCCTTTCTTACTCTTTTAATACAGCCAGCACTTAATTGCTTATCTTTCCAAATTATAAAAGCAATATGCTTATTATTAGAAAAACCTGAAAGAGAGAAAAAGTATAAAAAGGCATTTCACACACATTTCCCCCTTATATCACAACTGGAATTTATCATGAGGCCCAGGCTGTTGATTTGGAAGCTACCAGGCCCACGAGGCTATTTAAACTAGTGTTTAAATTATTTGCTAATAAATCACATATGAAGTTCAGTCCCTTACTCTCCATAGCTACTTTTTGAGTACTCAGAGACTGCCTCGTTGGTGTCTACCCTGTGGGCAGGGAGGACACATTTTACCCTCACAGCAAGGCCTGAGGGACAGCTCTGTGTGTGCATTTATACGCTTATGCTTTGTGCTGTGCCAACGCGTTGGCAATACCTGCTGTTGTGTATTTAGATACCAGCGGCTAATGCAGTAACACCATCTTCCCTTGTTGGGTTTCCGCGTCCTTGGAGAATCTCACGGAAAAACTTTCATTCCTCTAACTGTGCTAGACTGTTGTTTTGAGTGACTCATTTCCCCCAGGCTGCAGCCTGGGTCCGGTCCCTGGAGTCTATACATTACACCATTCAATGAGGGATAGGCTTGGGAACAAAAATGCTCACTGCGTGGTCACACACAACTGTAGTAACAGGAGCCATAAGCCTACAGCTTATGAGAAGGCAATGGGCCCTGTCAATCTTGGACAAATAGAATGACACATGCAAGAGTATTATTCCTGACAGGGCTAACCTGCAACCAGCTTCCACTCTGAACAGTTGTGACATTCCGACGTCAGGCTGTGAGTCTGGGCTGGGCGGTTTGAAGGGCTCAGCTTTATTTGTTTCTGTCTGTAAATAAGTGTGATTTACATCTGGTGAGGACAGCAGCTGTCTCAGCAGTTTGGGATCGGTTATGGTTTGTAAAGGATGTCGGTTCCACAGGGGCCTTTCTACCACCAGAATCTGGCTCAGTAGCCTTGGTCAAGAGGGAGCTGCTGATGCCGTTCTGAAACTCCAACAAGAACTGATGTGCCTGAGCTGCTTTAGACTGCCCTGGAGAGTGAGTCCCTGTATTTTATATTCAACAAGAATTCTCTCCCCATTTGTTATTTATTCAGAAAGGCTTTATGATCTTTTCCCTGTTGTTTCTTTTGATGTCTCCCCTACTTCTGAGATATATTCTTGCTTCCTATGATGTGTGTGCCTTCCTTCTGGATCCAAATATTAGAATATGCCCCTACATTGTCTATACAAAATGATCCATGTATAATGTATAATGAGTGTCCCTGATAATAATCTTCCCATGGGCATATATAAAAGTGAAGGTCACGGGAGTGTGCCACCATCCCATACCCAGCCTTCAGATGGGTCTCCAGGTGGGGACAGACCCAGCAGTAGCCAGCCGCAGCCCCACAGCAGGGTCCCCACAGGCATAAGAGACAGGTGGTCAGCTGGGAGAGCACCACCTGAGAGTTCTCCTCATACCTAACTCTGTAAAGCTTGGGCAATACATGAGGCTGCATTTCGTGTATGTGTAGACTTCAGACATTCTCAGTGCTGCAATACATGCCTTACCTCAGCCCAGGATGCCACGGTCACTGCCATGGGACCTCAGTGTGATTGTTCACATTCCCCAGTACAGACTGTAGCCTATTATTATTGTGACCATTTGAGAGAAAATGGCCACTGCCTACTGACTTCCTTTCTCCATCCATCCATGCCGTGTCCTCCATTCCTTGACTTTAGAGTAAATGTTTAATTTATCTTTTAAATTATAAACACTATAGTCTTTTTGAAAATATGATACATTGACTTTCTCAAAGGCATGGCTTTGTCAGAAACCCTCCATGTCTTCTTGTGGTTCGTGTTCTCTCTCTCTCTGTCTCTGTCTGTGTGTGTAGAGGCCAGAGGTTGATGTTTTCTTCCTGTATAGATCTCTACCTTATTTTTTTCAGTCAGGACCCCTCACTAAGCCTAGAGCTTGCCCTGTTGTCTAGACTGGCTAGTCAAGATTCCTTGGGATCTACCCATCTCTGTTTCTGTCCCCAGCACTGAGATTACAGATGTGTGACACTATACCTTGCTTTTTTGTGGGTGCTGGGGATCTGAACTCAGAGCCCTGTGCTCACACATCAAGCACGTTGGATAAATCACTGAACCATCTTCTCAGAACCTTTAGACATTTCCTAAGACACTTTTCCTTAGCGATATTAGGTGGCCCTTTGTCAGAGAGATTCATATTTTCCTATGTGAGGGGACCAGCACTTGGTGAGATTCCTCCAGGCCTGGCAGGTGACCTTCTCTTTGCATCATGTTATATATTGCTCCACTTAGAGGTCCTGGAAGAGTAATACACAGTGGAGGCGGATATTCCTGGACCAAGTCTCAGAACCATGATGCTGTGCACCTGGGCTATTTCTTTCTAGCTCCCAACAGAATTGCACTAATTGAATAAGGCTAATATTAGGTCCTAAGTCCCGCCCCCCCTGAGGTAAGAAATAGCTATATGAGCTAATATGTTCTGTAAAACAGCTGTTAGGCATGTTATCTATCCCATTGCTGACTGACTTTAATACAATGTTATATACAGAATTTTGAGTTTAGAGTCAAAGAAATCAATCCTTTGCTAATGAATCTGTGTGATAATACTCAAATTAAAAAGTACTTCATATATCATTTTTAATCTTTGGTCTTAGGGGAAACTTTTAAGCCTAGTTGTAGGAACTCTTCTAAATTTAGCTTTTCAAATATGATGTCTACCTTTCTTTACCACCTTTATTATTTGTGTCTTGTCTTTGGAAAACTGATAAAATCTCTCTCTCTCTCTCTCTCTCTCTCTCTCTCTGTGTGTGTGTGTGTGTGTATGTAGGGGGTGGTTGTTTCATCACAGCTATGCATTTTGAAGTGAGCTATACCAATTTGTATTTGGAAATGGGACTGGGAGAGACATCAGTGATTTTTTTTTCCTAGAGTTTTCCCTAGAGATACTATATGCTATAAAAACCCATAGAGAAGGAACGAGGGCAAAAGAAAAGAAGTTTAAAGTCAGGGAGGGAAGGGAATACAACATACTTAAAGAGCATGATTAGAAGCTGAAGTGGTTAAGACTGTCTGCTGTTCTTGTTGGGGACCCCATCATCCATGTCAGGCAGCTCAAAAACATCCGAAATGCCAGCTCTAGGGAATGCTACGTTCTCTTCCGGTCCCTGAAGGCACCTGTACGTGCACAAATACACACACAGATGCACACCAGTGCACATAACTAAAAAGGAAGAATCTTAAATTCTGAGTGAAGGTGGAAAGGTGGGGCATCTGCAAAACGTAGCAAAGTAGAGATTCCAGGGAAAGAGGGTAGAAATCTCTCCTGAGAGTAGGCAAGGCAGAGTTCTGGAGTCTCGATTTGGCTACCCTGCTCATTTAGGACTAGGTTAGGTAAGGGCTGAAAAGTTGGGTGTTTGGATTGGTGCCAGTCAGGGTTCTCTAGAGGAATATAACTCATAGGGCCTCTATACATCACAAAGGAATTCAGGGCTGGAGAGATGGTTCAATAGTTAAGACCACTGCTGCTCTTCCAGAGGACTGGAATTAGCTTCCCAGCACCCACATGGAGCATCTCACAATCTCCATAACTAGTTCCAGGGGGTCTGATAACCTCCTCGGACCTCTTCAGGCACCTGTGCACATGCGCACATACCCTTCCCCGTATGCATACACGAACATTTGAAAATAAAAGGGAATTTATTGAGTTGGCTTACTTGATATAGTCTCGGGCGTCTCATAGTGCCTGTCTTCACACTGGAGAAGCTGAGGTCCTGGTAGTTGTTTAGTCTCTAAGGTTCCTAAGCAGCCTCAGTCTGATGCTGAAGGACTGTGGATTCCTGGGGAGCCACCGGTCTTCAGCACATGTCAGAAACCAGACAAAGCTGGATTCATATACCAGTGAAAGAATGTAGCAATAGAGGAAGTGACAGCTGTGGTAGAAATAACAGGGTAAATGAACTTGCCAGCAAGCCATGACGGTGAAAACCGAAAGCTCTTCCCCTGGACCGCCTTTTATCTGGCTGCCATTGGAGGTAACATTTGGGTGTGTCTTCCTGCTTCAAATAACCTGACTCAAAAGCCCTTCCAGGTTTGCCCACAACTTGCCTCTTAGTTGATTCCAGATCCAGTCAAGTCAACAATCAAGACTGATCATCATGGATGAGACAGGATGAAAGTGTGAGGCGTTCATTTGACACACATGGTTATTAGTTAGATTATTCACTTTTACAGTCCAGGGTCCCAAGCCAAAGGAATGGTGCCGTCCGCAGTGGACAGACCTTCCAATTTTAGTGAACACAATCGAGATAATCCCTCACTCGTATACCTAAAGGCCCATGTCCCCAGTGATTTCTAGATTCTATCAAGTGAAAATCACGGCTGGTATATACAAAATGCCACTAAGTAAAAACTATATTTATTTTAGCGCTTTACCTCTGAACACAGAAGCAAATTGCTTCCTAAAAGTGTATACTGGAAGGAAATCCCTGTTCTGTTTGGAAGAATTCAGAATTTTGTAGTTGAAAAAAATGATAAGTACACAGGCGTTTGTGAATCATTTCAAAACCAGTGTAAGTCAGGAACTGAAATGTGAGCGGAGATAAGGAAGCCGTTACTGTCCTGGTGGCATGCCAGCTCAGGTCAATGTCAGAGTCACCTTGAATTTAAAGATTCGAGGTGGTGATGTCTTCATTGAGTTCCAGGACTTTTGTGGACCTGCTCGTGCTCATTTTTACTGTGAAACCACCACATAGACCAAGTTTGGTCGCAAATCAGTGACCCCTGCATTTCCCACTTGTGGCGTACATGGAATGTGAGACGGATCCGTTTGGGAGTTCAGCCGATGGAAGTTCAGCCAGTGGAAGCTGACGGTCACGTATTGCTAAAGCTCATTGCATAACCACCTGTGTGTTACCTGTAACCATAGGAAAAATACTGAAAACTGTGTGTGCTGGTGTACCAGCTCCCGGCTAGAGTTCTAATCCTTCTCCGCCATGAATGGTGCATCCCTGCTAATCTGCTGGATGCATCAGAGAAGGTTTGAGATGGCGATATAAGGTGTAAATACGCAGAACTTCTGCTTTGCAAAATCCAAGTCATCTTATTGGAAATCCTGTTAAAATTTTTAAATAAAACTTGTTGCGTGCGTCCTGGACTACTCGCTGCCTGACCCTACCTGCCCTTGGGGTTGGAGGTGAGATGGTGCAGAGTCAGTGGAGTCAACGACAGACTGGGAGCAGGCGAGAATTGCAGCAGCAAACTCATCTGAACACTGCTGGAAGCTCCTTTAACATCCTCCACGCGAGGCCCATTGGTCCCAGGAAAGCCGCCCTTCTAAAAAGCAGTTCCTGATTGGCTGGCATTGTCTGCATCAGCAGTCTCTCTCAGGCAGTCCTCAATTAGGTCCTCCTGTGTGAGGCGGTTTGCGGCTGCTTGCCTCCAGTGTTTACACAGAGGTGGCTGTACCGTTCCTCCTACAAAAACTGAGATATAAAAATTGCCATCTCTCCTTTAAAAAGGAAAAAAGATGTTTGATTTGTTTTTTTTTTTATTTCCAGAGCTGAGGACCAAACCCAGGGCCTTGCGCTTGCTAGGCAAATACTCTACCACTGAGCTAAATCCCCAACCCATTGATGTTTGCACACATTTAGGTTGTCTCTGCGGTAAGGGCGCAAGCACACCACGGGCGCTATTTCCTTCAGGAACACAACATATGTAGTTTGGCTAAATGCTGGTCGTGGTGTGTTCCTGTACTCAGGAAGTGAGTCCCACCTAAACATCAAAAATAAATAAATAAATAAAATAAAATAAAATTAAAAAAATTGGTGTTTTGATTGGGAGGGAGCTTGCATTTTCTTTTCTAGGCTGTTACCCACCACACTTTCGTTTTTTCGTTCTTTCGTTCCTCTTAGTTCTTCAAAGAGGAACTAAGCATGACATTGCTTGGATCTTCCACTTTGAATTGTCCTCAATTAAAAATGAAATCCTGAGAGAGAGAGAAGAGCATTTAAGAGTTGTTTTTGCTCCAGTTCAGTTGATTCCGCATTGACAGTGGCTAAGTTCTGTAAAGGCTTTGTGTGGTTTCCCTCAGAAGAGAATGAACTTAAAAATGGCCTAAGCTACTCGTGCTAGGTAGGCCTGGGTGGTCTGGAACTTGCTATATAGACTCCAGAGGTCTTGAACTTGTGGCAATTCTCCTGACTCTTGCCTTTTGAATTACAGCCATGTAACACTGCATCCAGTTCATGCTATTTAAACCACAAACAGTCTTGTTTTAGGTTATACGGGTGACCAGTTACTGTATTTCAGCTCATCATCTGCATATAGCCTTCACTGTTTCTGACAGGACTTCCTGGTACGGGCTAGATCTCTTTCCCATCCTACTTGGCAGGCTCTGGAAGTCTTGTTGCTCATTCACTGGCTTGGTTTGGGTCAGCTGACCTGACAGGCCTGGTTCTTCTGCTCAGGCACCTGGGCTGCTTCTCGGTCATGAGTCATCTTATTTTGGAGGCCCAGAAGGAGGGCAAGGTGATGAAACAGGTGTCTGTTTCCTTCTCGGGAGTCCATGCTTGCATTCAGTGGCTGTGAGCGTGGCATTTGGACCCAGGGTTCTTGATGCAGTGTCTTGACTCTGACATTTACCTGCTGTGTGACCTTCAATGAGTTGTTTTGTCTTTCTGTACTTCACTTTCCACACCTGCAAAATGACAGTGACATCAGTGTGCTCATTAACGAACCACGGAGAAGAGTGTCCAGTGGCAAGCGTCCTTGGGTAGGTACCACTCCCTTCAACCTGTCCCTTCTCAAAATGTGTGCCCGCCAGACTTGCATAAGATGGGGAGGGACTCACAAGGCTCCCACCCCCTCCCTGAGGAGCTATTGCCAGTTAGTGGTTACTGGAGGAGTGGGAGGCATTCTCTTCTGTAGTGTAGCTATAGGTCAGCTGTGCATACTCCTGTTAAGAACCCTTTGCCCCTGCTCTGGTAGGCAACCACAATTAAACTAGTCAGCTCACAATGAAAACAGAACAAAAATGAAACAATAACAAGAACCACAACCACCACCACAACAAGAACCACAACCACAGCCACAACCACCACCACCACCACCACCACCACAACAACAACAAGAACCACAACCACAGCCACAACCACCACCACCACCACCACCACCACAACAACAACGAGAACCACAACCACCGCCACAACCACAGCCACAACCACCACCACCACAACAACAACAACAAATCCTGTACTCTTGTGGGTGATGCAGCTCACTAATGCAAGGCCAATGATCTAAGTATAGCCGTGTCTCACGGTGAGTGGCCTTGGGTGCCTTTGCTGGGCTGACTTTGAAAGTCCTGTCCCAAATCCTCTGATGACACTGCATTCCCTTTCTAACCAATGGGATACCTGCTGTTGGCCCAGCACTCTGGGAAGTAGCAAACACTTGCAGAATGAATACAGATAGGATTAAATTTAGTACTGTGCACTCTGATAAGCCTTTTTTACTCATAACCATGTGATGGGAAATCAGATAGCAATGGACTTAAAAATTAGTCAAATAAAACTATTTGACACAAAGGTCAAGGCAAGCTTCATGACTACCAGCTGGAGTTTTCTGGGTGCTGGATCTTGGGGGTGGTGCTTTGAGGATGTCGCTGCCGGTGTTTATTTTTCTTAGTTATGAATCATGAATCCTAAGTCATTCTGTGGAGTATTATTTCTTCCACTTTTATCAATGAGGCAACTATGAAAATGACAGCATCAGGATATCCCGCATAAACATTTAATTATCAGACAGGTTTCATGCCTGTAATCTTCTACTAGTTGCCCTGAGTTTATGGTGGCTGCATTTATGCTGCATCATGAATCCCGTTTAATTTCTCAACACTTGCTTTCTTTTCTTGCTCATCTTTTCCAGGAAGCTTTCTCTTTCATTTTGTTGACATTTTCTGTTTGATGAAGAACCTTGACCTGGGTCATCATCTTTCTTTGGGAAATCTGTAAAGAGGTTAACTCCTCTCTACAGGCGGTTAAAGTTGGATCTCATCTCCTGATGTTGGTAGCTGATGAGCTCAGAGTTTAGGGCTCTAGCTTTTCAGCTCAACGAGCCATGTGCAGAGTGGGCAGCTGTTTTTGAGCCTAGTATGAGATTTGATTTCTCATTTTCTGCCTCATTATCACATCTAAGTAACTGCAGATATACGACACGATGGGGAGAAATAAAGGGAAGGAGGGATGGAGGGAAGGAGAGAGATACAGAGGGAGGGAGGGAGGGTGGGGGAGAGAGAGAAAGGGAGGGAAGAAGGAGGGAAAGGGGAGGAGGGAGGGAGTGAGGGAGGAAGAGAGAGAGAGAGAGAGAGAGAGAGAGAGAGAGAGAGAGAGAGAGAGAGAGAGAGAGAGAATACGAATGAATGAGATTATTACTCTGAACCACTTCGATGTTGTTGGCATAGACAAATAACTTAGCGCCATTTACCAATTATTTGTGACACAAGGGTATGTTCACTGTGCTCAGGGTACAGAAGAAAACATGACAGAGAGAACCTTTTTCGTATGGAGTTTATATTCGTGCAAAAGGTAGAGAGAGGAGTTGAAATGGGTACTGAACAGACTGTGGGTTGGAGACTGGAGAGATGGCTCAGTGGTTAAGAGCACTTGTTGCTCTTGTAGAGGACCTGAGTTTGATTCCCAACACCCACATGGTAGCTCAAAACCCTATGTAACTCCAGTTCTAGGAGATCTGAAGCCCTTTTCTGACCTCCACAAGCACCAGGCATACATGCAATGCATGTACATACATGCAGAAACACACTCATACACACAAAATTTTTTAAAAAAAGAGGTGGGTTTGTACAAAGCAATGATAATTAGGATCAGAAGTAGCAACATTACTTTTCTTAAGCCATACCTCACACTAGTGCATTCTGCATATCCCCTTAATTTCAATGACTTGATTTCCATACAGTAGGCTTATCTGTGTGACAGGCCCCAATCTTTAACAAACTCTGCAAAAATAGTTTTAGGATCTGTCTTCCTCCAGGGAGTTGAGTTCTGGAAACTGAATATAGGTCTCAAGTTTCCTAGGTCAAAGTCAACAGATTTCACACCCCAATTCTGACTAATTAAAGGCCAGGACCAGCCCTGTGAATTCGTCTTGTGCTAATGTTCCTTTGTATCCTGTCAGACAGTCCTGGTGGATTCTTCAGCATCCCAGGTGAGAGGCATTTGCATCTCTCCAAAGGGAAGTGGTTCTCAACCTTCTTAGTTCTGTGACCCTTTAATATAGTTCCTCATGTTGTGGTGACTCCCAACCATAACATTACTTCATTGCTAATTTATCACTGTAGTTTTGGTACTGCTATGAGTTGTAGTGTAAATATCTGACATGCAGGATATGTGATATGCCACCCTCAGGACCCACAGGTTGAGAACCACTGCATTAGGGTGACTTGATGGCACTGATTTCATTAGCTTCCTGTTTTCACACAGTCTTCTGTTGCAGGGTCTGATCACACTCTGAACCCTGAGATTATGTTATTTACTGAAAACCTTTTTCTAGTTGTGCAGCTCAGTCCTTAGGACACACTTTTAATCCCTCTGACTGGAATACACACACACACACACACACACACCCTTAGCACACATCTATAATACCAAACAATAAAGGTAAAGTTAGTTGGTAGAAGGAAGCATGATGTTTGAAAGTGATGTCTCATTGAATGGCAGACAATCAGAGAAAGATTTGACAGAATAGGATATGCTCAACTCTCATGAGAAGAGAGAGGAAAGGGAAGCTACTTAAGGGATCAGTGTAGAGAGAAACAAAGAAGAGGCAGATTTACTGGGACAGTTGTAAAGAGGCTGCAGAGAGAGAGAACACGATAGACACAGGTGAAGACAGAATGAGCCAGAGAATGAGAAGGAGTCAGAAGATTAGAACAGGTTGCTAAGGTTAGTATGAGGTTAAGCCGAGCAATTCAGGAGAGGCTGAGAGAAAGAAGCCAGATTGAATCAGTCCACTTGGAGAGGAGTTTGAGCCAGAACAGCTGTGTTGAGTCAGCTAAATAGAGTTCAGAAAGAAGCAGGAAGGGGTGAGCTTATTCAGCAGTAAGTCTCAGAGGCTGAAAACAATGTAGGCCTAGATTAGATTGTACGGATGCTAGAAGCTTCCAGGACTAGGCCTAGGTTAGCAGACAGAGGCGGTAAACCTCAGAGATGACAATTACTACAGGTGAATAAAGTTACTGTTACAGCCTTCAGCAATGGAATCTTGTCTGTGATAGGCTAAAGAAGAGACTCAGCTGATATAAATAAGAGAGATCAAGTGTGCCATCACTGAAGGATACTTTTATAATCACTTGAAATAAATATGTTTAGACTGTCAGCCATTCTAGAGATAGGTCAGAGCCTAGGTTCAGGTTTTGATAAGGGCAGGTATAAAGTAACACTTAGAGTTTGTTAATGATATATAATAGCAGTGCACACCTTATAGCATGATGGAATATAGTGTCCCATATTCTATATATGTGTATTCATCATGTTGCAGCCAGGCATGGTACAGACTGTAAAACCTCAGCTCTGGTGGGGGCACAGAGAGAGCCTTTAGGTCATTGTCTTACCTTGGTGACAAGGCTACTTTCACACACCATCAGATCAGTCATAAATGCCGGTACTTCCGAGGACTCTCAGGTATCTTACAGGAGACTTGCTTAGTAATCACTTGAAGAGACAGTCATGGAGATGGGCTCTCAGGGACAGACACCTCTGGGGAGGCACTGGCTTACTCAAGGTCATACCAGATTGCTGGCCCTGATCCAGTTCTCCAGTTCCCATCTTGTGACCAGACTGCAAATTAGAAATATTTAGATCACAGTGGGGCTCAACTAGGTCATGTACTCTGTTCTCTATAATAGCTGAATTATGAATTATGGATGTGAACATGTGGAGTTGGGGGTTAGCCGCTGAGTGGCTGGGAGCAAGTCACAGTTTTAGTGGAGCGCTTCAGAAATCTGTTTTTGGAATCCGTAGTAATTTGTAGGTGAGCCTATAGTAAGTATTGCAAGGAGTAAACTTGATTTCAGAAAGATTAATGGCAGAGGACTCCTGTGTCACTTCCCTACATTTTCTCTGAGTGTGTGTACAGAGAGGGAGGTTGAACGTTACCTCTGTTGCTTGATGCCTTACTCCCATGACATAGGGCCTCTCAATGAACCTGAAGCTCTCTGTTTTTTGGAGGATTCTGTGGGAACACTTGGCTTTTGTGGGGTGCTGGTGACTTGAACTCAGGTCCTCATTGCTTGTGTAGCAGGGACTCCTACCTGCTGAGCCATCTCAACCCTGTCTTTCTGAGTCACTCTTGTTTCCAGTGCTTGTTAAAGTCTAGCTTCAAAGACCTTTAAGGAACACTCCCATACTTGTCTCTGGGCAAAAAGACACACCTAGGTTTCACCTTGGAATAGAGGCATCTCTGTACCAAGTAGCGCTCTGGATGCTATGGATTTATGACCACTAATGTCAATGGTATCCAGGTCACCACATACATCAGGACAAAGTTTCAGATGTAGAGAAATGATTATTTTCAATAAAAAGCTAATTTTGTAACTTATATTTTTTTTCAGAGGTCTGTTCTCACCCTAACAGAGTCTTACTGTGTAACTTTGGCTTGCTTCAAACTGATCATCCTCTGGCCTCAGCAGTTCAGTGCTAGCATTATAGGAATGGGTAATATACTTAGTTCCCAATCCATTTGTTATATTATCTTTTCAGATGATATGTTGCTGGATTTGAACTACAAATGCTATAGCCTTATTTTCAGCCTTGGACAGCCTTAGGGAAGGATTGGAATGGTTTCATTTGTTCCTAACTCCAGAAGAATAAAGGATCAAGGTAGACTTAGATTTATTTTTGGTTTCTGGAACCTGATTCTTTGTGTTTGCTTGTTAATTACATGAAGAAACAAAATGCATCTATTCATCCAGGGCCTCATGGATGGTCAGTTGGAAAATAAAAATAGATCCCTCCCCAAACATCTCTAAGTACTACAGACATTGCTGGAGCTTAATAAAAGCTTACTGAGTCTACTGGCTGGTTTTGTGTCAACTTGACACAAGCTGGAGTTATCACAGAGAAAGGAGCCTCCCTTGAGAACTGAACTGCTGAACCGAACAGCCAGCACTAAACTGCTGAGGCCAGAGGATGATCAGTTTGAAGCAAGCCAAAGTTACACAGTAAGACTCTATTAGGGTGAGGACAGACCTCTAAAAAAAATATAAGTGCTATAAGGCATTTTCTCAATTAGTGATCAAGTGGGGAGGGTCCTTTGTGGGTGGTGCCATCCCTGGGCTGGTAGTCTTGGGTTTTATAAGAAAGCAAGCTGAGCAAGCCAGGGGAAGCAAGCCAGTAAGTAACATCCGTCCATGGCCTCTGCATCAGCTCCTGCTTCCTGACAAGCTTGAGTTCCAGTCCTGACTTCCTTTGGTGATGAATAACAATGCAACATGGAAGTGTAAGCTGAATAAACCCTTTCCTCCCCAACTTGCTTCTTGGTCATGATGTTTTATCTAGGAATAGAAACCCCGACTAAGACACTGAGCGAATGGATTTGTTTGAGTGGAGAGTTCTTGTGTTATCTTGTTCTCATTTCCCTCCTTTCTTGGTAGCACTTGGGCCTCATGCATTCTTACAAGTTCTTTAGCACCAGGTCCAGGTCCAGCCCAGTGTCTTTACTTAACTTCTGTGGACTACTAGGAGAGCCGTTCCGAGGTTTGAGTTGCATATCATCATGGATTGGAGCTTCTTGGATACCCCACAGCATAATGATGCTATGTTATTTCTGAGGGTCCTTCTGAAGGAAGGACAGTTTGTTAATACCTGGGCAACTCGTGTCAGGATGAACAGGTTCATCCTGGCCAGTTTCGAGTCCTGGCTTCAGGGGACACTTGAGGAGTGTTTTTGAATGTTAAGGTCTCACAGGTGTGCAAGAGAGCAGAGAGGAGGGATACTGCCAAGCTGCAGTTGGCATGCTTTTGAGGACTAGATTTACCAGATAACTGAAGCAATTCAACTCTTCCTCTCAGCCTTAGGGATCTTTCTAGAATATTTAGACTAACAAAATGCATGTATTTGACTTCAGACTGCTTAATTCAAATTTCCTTCCTTCCTATCTATCTATCTATCTATCTATCTATCTATCTATCTATCTATCACCTCTCTCTTTTCTGAGACAGGATCTTACTCTGCAGCCCACATTGGCCCGGAGTCCACTATGCACCCTGCATCACCTCTAACTCATTGTGATGCTCCTGTCTCTCAGTATCCAGAGTGCTGGGGCTACAGTTTGAGCCACCATATCTGTCTTAGCTCTAGTTTAAAACATCTTTCTTTCTTTGTTCTTGTTTTTGTTTTTTATATTATTCTCTTCTTATCTTCAAATGTACAATTCACAGATCTAGGGCAAATGTGTTTCCAAGCCTGTCAGGAGGAACAAGTTTTTATCAACTTCTCTGAAATTCCCTTGAGATGCTGGTAACCCCCAGATCGGGGTGTTTTCAGGGTCACCAGGGTGCTGGGAACTTTGCTGATAATCCAGACAGAAAGGCTGCTGCTGACTTTTCCTGAGCCCTGCTGGGGTTATGGCTCTCATGAAGAAGCTACTCTGATGAGTTTGGACCATGCAGAGAGAGAGGAGAGAGAGAGAGAGAGAGAGAGAGAGAGAGAGAGAGAGAGAGAGAGAGAGAGAGAGAGAGAGAGAGGCTGGACGAGGTCATGTTTCAGTAGAGAGTGAGCAGTGAGCAGCAGGGCTCACACAGACCCTTCTTGGCATATGTGAGGCACCGAGCAAGCATAGGAATGAATGAGGGCTGCTGCTTGTTGGATGATAAACCATGTTGGAAGTAAATACCTTAAGGGTCATCATGACTCTGTACATATTTACTGTAATGTGGAAGGTGGAAGTTGGAATCACAGGGCTGGGGAGATGACTCAGAGTTTGTGAGACAAGGACCTGAATTTAGATCTCCAGCACTCACATAAAAAGCTGGCATGGTCTCTAGTCTCACACACACACACACACACACACACACACACACACACACACACACACACAGCTGGCATGGTCTCTAGTGACACGTACACACAGACACATATACACAGACACACACACACAAAGCTGGCATGGTCTCTAGTCACACACACACACAGCTGGCATGGTCTCTAGTGACACACACACAGACACACACACATGAGCATACACCTGCAACCCCAGTCCTACGGGTATCAGAGCGAGGAGGATAGCTGAGGTTGCCGGCCACCAACTTAGCTACCAAGTTCAGTAAAAGATCCTGTCACAGAGTCTTGAGGTAGACAATGACAGATCCTCTGGTGGCTGAGCACGTGCGCCTGTGCATACACAACAACCATTTTCCCTACCCTCTGCCCCACTAAATAATGTTGAAAAACTTGAAATACCAGTACCTACTTTTTTTTTTTGTGAGTCTCATCACACTGATGATCTGAGTCCCGATGCGGAGAGTTATTCACAACAGTCAAGATGAAGAACAAATCTAAATGATCATTCGTGGATGGATGGCTGAAGAAGAAATGGTTATCTATTAACAAAAGAGTATTATTCACCCTGGAAGAGGAAATTCAGCCTCACGAGACAATATTATTATTCTCAAGGAAAATCCTTCTCCTCCTCCTCTCTCTTCTCCTTCTCCTTCTCCTCTCCCTCCTCCTCTTTTTCTCCCTCCCTCTTTCTCCAGGGCCTGATACAAAAAGACAAATGCAGTGTTCTTAAATATTGGTGAATAAATAAATATCCAGTCTACAGACACAGATCTAGAGCAGTGCTCAAGAGAGCCTGGGGGTGTAGGAATATGGAGATGTTGGCCAAAGTGTATGAATGTTCTCTTATAAGATGGAAGAATTTGGGGTGGAAGATCTAACATGGTGCCATTAGCTAGTAGTGCTGTCTAACTTGCTGGAAACTTCCACAGATACACTTGTACACACAACAGAATGGTGAGTTGAAGGCATGGGAAGTAGCTGGACTTGACCATCACATTTACAATGTATATGTAAAGTGGTTCTGCCTTGTGTCTTGAGTACGTACAGCTTTTATTTTTCGAGTCTGCGTCACTAAACCTGGGGAAAGGGAAAAAAAAATAATAGCCGGTGGGCCTTTCAGAAAGTAAATGAGTTGCATTATAGTTTTATAGCTCCAGGACGTCAAAATATCTCAAAAACACATTTGCTGAAATTAAACTCCTTCTGCGAGAATTAATGAGTAAGTCCTTAAACGACGAGAGTTGGAACAAAGCAGATAATAAGCGTCATAAATAGAATTGTGGGTATCAAGGCACTGCAGCTATTTTAATTATTGACAAGAAATGTACTGAGAAAAGCAGGTTTAGAGAGCTAGAAGGCTAGAAGTCGGCCTTTTATTTTTTTATTTTTTGGTGTCTTGAAATGAGCCCTTCTCCTTTTCTTCTTCTTCTTCCTCCATTTTCCTTCTCCTCCTTTTCCTCTTCCTCTTCTTCTCCCCCCGCCCCCTCTCCAGGGTCTTATGTATCCCAGACTGACTGGCCTCAAACTTACTATGTAGCTGAGACTTATTTCTCTCTCTCTCCCTCTCTCTCTCTGTGTGTGTGTGTGTGTGTTTTAGAGTTACCTAAATTTATTTTTTAATTAATTTATTTACTTTACATCCCGATCAGAGCTTCTCCTCTCTCCTCTCCTCCCAGTCCCTCCCTTTCACCTCCTCTTCCCCTATGCCACCCTCCCTTTCTCCTCAGAAAAGTAGGGGACCTTCCATAGATATCAACCCACCTTGGCATATCAAGTTGTAGTAGGACTGGGAGCATCTTCCTCTGTTGAGGCTAAACAAGGCTGCCCAGTTAGGTGAAAGGGAGGCAGGCAACGGCGGCGTCAGAGATAGCCCTGCTCCTGCTGGTAGAAGTCCCACATGAAGAACCAGCTCCACATCTGTAACATGTTGGTCTGCTTCATGCTCTCTGGTTGGCAGTTCAGTCTCTGTGAGCATCTGTGGGCCCAAGTTAGTTGATTCTGTAAGTTTTTGTGGTGTCCTTGACTCCTCTGGTTCTTTCAATCCTTCCTCCCCTTCTTCCACAAGATTCCCTGAGCTCCACCTAATTGTTCGGCTGTGGGTTTCTGCGTCTGTTTCCATCAGCTGCTGGGTGAAGCCTCTCGAATTCTGTCAGCCAATCCCTCTGATTCTTTATTGACTCTTGAATACACACTACAGCTGGCTCTGAATCTAAGTTCAGCCACATAGGGTTGTGGGGATGTCTGTTACCATGTGTCTGCCCCGGGCCGTGCTCTTTTTTCAGGGATGGTCAGACTCATTCCCAGAAACGCTATGAAATGAGAACCTTTTAGAGATGGCACAGAAGTTAAGAAATGTGTCCAAAGTCACATAGTGAGTGACTGTCAAGATCTGGATCAGCCTAGGCCTTTTCATCCAGAGGTTTCTGCCTTCTGCTATGCAGGAAAGGATTGGTGCCAGGCAGTGGCTGGGGAAGGCTGTAGTCAAGGCTGTGCATCTAGCCTTGGCTTGGGAATGCAGATCCCAAGATATTGGCTCATCTGTAGAAAGAAATAATTACAGAGTAAAGAATTTGTGAGTCTGCTATTCTGGTGGCAAGGAGGAATAGCAAATAGCCTGTCTCTCTAGGGACGGATGGTTCTCAACTGAGTGTGCTTTCCTGGCTCGCCCTGGGAGGCTAGAGAATGAACTTCCTTCCTACGGACTCTCCTGAAAGATGCTTCTTGGTCCACCAGCTGCAGAACTGGGCGGTGGCCATTGGCAGAAGGAGCGACTGTTTCTCAAGGCCAGAAATAGCAGTTGGTTTTCTTCCTGCAACTCTAACCTGGGAGTTAAAAATGCTTCCCAGGTACTGAGCTACCCAATCGGAGAAAGCTTGACTTCTCAATTGTGTGCCAGGAAAGACCACAGCCTCTAAGGGAAACTCAGCCTACTGGAAGCCCGCACACCACTGTGCCTAGTGAGACTGAGGTTCAAATTAGCACACTGGCACCAGAGGCTGAAGATCAGAGCCCCTGACAAACTCTGGGGGAGAGAAAGCTTTTACATTAGCTGTGAGCTAATCACCTGAGCCCCCCCACCCTCCGCCATTAACATACTGCCCATGCCTGTACCACTCTCCCCTTGATTCCTTTTCTCAGCTTCTCACCATCTGCTGAATAAATACTACCCTTTGTGATCAATGGAGAACGTGGCAGCAGGTGAGGTGCTATCCTGGGGCCCTCTAGAAACTCAGCTTTGATTACTCTTCCTCCGCACCTTAAACACCCAAGGCTCTGGGCTGAAGAAAGCTGGCCCCCTCCCCCACTCATGAGCTTATGAAGATGGACTGCCTTTCCCACTGCTGATTCTTGTCTAAGCTTCCTTCTGTCACTAACGCAGATACAGAGGGACATTTCTCAGACCAGGTCCCTTCTGTCACTAATGCAGACACAGAGGGACATTTCTCAGACCAGGTCCCTTCTGTCACTAATGCAGACACAGAGGGACATTTCTCAGATCAGGTCTCCATCATGGCACCTCTTCTAGCTTCTTAGTGGCATTTTATAATAATTCCTTTCCTTCTTTTCCTCCACATCTTTTTGTGCACACACGTGTGCCAGAGCATGTGCATGTGGAGGTCAGAGGCTGATGTCTCGTTGTCTTCCTCAATCAATTTCGACTTTATATTTAGGATCTTCTCACTGAACTTGGAGCTCACCCCATTTGACCAGGCTCTCTGACCAGCATCCCTCAGCAGCCCTCAGGAATCCTTTTTTCCCCCCTTGTCTCATCAGAGCAGGGCGTACACAGGTGTGCTGTCACACCTTGCCATTCCGTGGGTGCCAGGGATCTAAACTCAGGTCCTCACGCTTGAGTCGTGAGCATTTTCCCAACTGAGCCATTTCCCCAGCTTCCCCCATGTCTCTTTAAAACAGCCTCGATGGGAGACAGACCATTTGTATATTGCATCTAGTTGTGCAGTGGGCTTTCCTGCTACGATCCTCTGAGCTATCTGTCTAGTGTACTCAAAAGGTCACATTGAGAGCTTAATAATGGGTTGGTTTCATATGCTCATTTATTCTGCGGAATAAACCTGCTACCAGGTGGCTGTTCATTTGACAGGTGAAGAGGGGCTGAGGATGGGGCTTGGGGACTCAGGGCAGAACTTGAATATCAACCTTCATTCTGATTCCAGACCTCGGGCTGTGTTCTGTCTAGCTGATCTCACTCACCTCAAGCTGCTCCTCTCCCCGGTCAGGGTGGGACTTGGTTTTCTACGTGAGTCTTGCAGCCTTTTGATGTTATCATTAAGCAGATCTTGGAGCCTAGTTTTTCTTTTGAGAAACGCCTACAGGAATGACCAATGGGTAGGATCTTGAATGCCCTGTCATTTCTCCTTTCTAATTGAGACAAACACATTCTGCTACCCTACTGATTTTCTTTCTCACCAGGGCTTCTGACTTAATCACCTCCATCCTCCCTGAAAGGTGGAATGCTGACTCTTAAAAGAGACCTGCTTGCTCCTACCTCAGGCACTGGGATTGGCCAGCTGCCTGTGGGGCTGACTTGCACAACACCCTTTGTCTACCCTTTGCCTGATTACTTCCTCATGATTCCATTTGAAACTGGGGGACTTGCACCAAGATGTCACCTCTGAGAACCCTTGAGGTCTCCTTGGTTAACATTGTGCTAATTCATTGTTTGAGAGTAAAGGATCCTCCGTTCCCATGTGTGTCTCCTCACCTGACCTATTCAGAGTCCATAAGACAAACTGTGAGCAGCTGATCAACACTGGGTTCAGTTTAGAACTGTGAGTAGCCGGTGGACACAGTTTAGAATAGACTGAGATCTGGATGAGACTCCTTTGTTGTTGTTGTTCTTTGAGAATTCTGTTTTCTGTGGGGCCCTCAGATAATGTCTTAGATCTGGAAGAAGGAGTAAGGCAGTGATTGTAGAGCTTGCTGTGTCCAGGGTTTAGAGAGACCCTGTGGTGGCACCCTGTGAGAGCAGTAGGGGAATAAAAAAGGATCCAGAGATCTTTACTGCTTTACTTGATTTCTCCTCTGAACACCCATGGATATGTTTATGTTAGAGATGCAAGCAGCAGAAATGGCCTCATTCATTTAAGCAAGGAAGGAATTATTTATCAGCCCCATGTCAACACACAGAGTGAAGACTCACTTTGAGGAGGAGTGACCAGGGTAGCTTGGGAAATCAGAAATCACTGGCCAGTTCTGGGCTGCCCTTGGACCAAACAGCCTTTGCCCTCTCTTCACCAGACTGATGACTTGCATTAGGGAAAGCCAAATGGTCTGGCTGTTGTGAGTCACTATTGAGGACAGTGAATGGACACCGTTGATGGACAGTTCCACTAAGAAATCTAGGTGCTCATTCTGCATGAAAGACAATCAGAGGAGAGGTCAACAAGACCAACCTATTTTCCCCTTCACGGTGCACTGATGTGCTCATGAGCTCAGCCTAAAGCATTTCTGTTCCGTTCACACCAGTGGTCCCAGATCCCTTCAGAACACACTTAGGAAGTGGCTCTCAGGGTGGAAGGGGTTTAGAGAAACTGTCAGGAGACAAATGCTGTGTGAAGGCGATGACTGACAGTGATGAGATCACCCTGGGTAGGCAGAAAAAACACATGCTTGTGAGTGAGGGATACTTGAGGGTGAAACCAGAGGGAGGGAGCCAGTATGGAGAGCTCTTTCTGGAGAGTCAAGAGGGGCTGAGGGGAGCTGGATTTAGTGCAGAGATGCTTATGTTTTATTGAGGCAGGATTCTATTTTTCCCCTGGGAAGGAGTGTCTGCACAGGGCATCTGGGGCAAAGGCTGCCTTGGGCAAATGCTGATGAAGAGGAATGTGCTTTCCCTGTGCAGAGCTTTGGTGTGAGAGAGATCAGCAGTGCTTGTATTGTTCCCTGGGCATAAAAGTCTGAGCCCAGTGCCCATTCTCCAGCTCATGGTGGTCTCTTTGGTCAGAACGTGTAAGCTATAGCAGCTAATAACTGACTGTGCTTTGTGGGATATAAAGTTTACTTGGGAACTGAGTAGTGAGTTTTAGGTCATTCTTTAAGACAAGATGTGAGAAGAGAAGATAGAAAGGGGAGAATTGAGATGAATTCTCTGGGTCGGAGATGCAGCTCGATGGTTATACGTGTTTTCTGTGTAACTCCGAGGATCCCAGCATCAACAGAACAAGCTGTGTGTCTTGTGCACACCTGTAATCCCAGCTCTGGGTGGGGGAGGGAAGGTTGGAAACAGGAGGATTGCTGGCTTCCAGCTTAGCAGAGGAGATGTGCACTGCAGGTTCAGGTAGAGACCCTGCCTCAAAGGAAAAGGCAGAGGGTTACAGAAGAGGCTGCTTGAATCTCTCTACTGCCTCTCCCCTCCCCCAGCTCATGCACATATTCACACAGGCACACACCATATACAAATAAATAAACTTTTTTTTTTAAAGAGTAATTCTTGGTGGCACATGCCTTTAATCCCAGCACTTGGGAGGCAGAGGCAGGCGGATTTCTGAGTTCAGCCTGGTCTATAGAGTGAGTTCCAGGACAGCCAGATAGCCAGGGCTATACAGAAAAACCCTGTCTCAAACAAAACAAAACAAAAACAAAAACAAAAACCAACAATAACAAAAACAAGCAAACAAACAAATAAACAAAAAGAATAATTCTTGCCAGGGTATATAATGTGTAACAAGCTCAGCTGTGAGAAGCAGATTCTGAAAGGATGTTGTAGTCATAAACATAAATCACTCTTTGACATCATCTCAGATGCTTTAAGCCTGGTATCATTCCATGAAGTCTTTAGCTAGAGTCAGTAGTGTGATGGACATACCATCTCCTCTGGAAGGTATTCAGTGACATCATTCTGGTAGTTAAGAAGTGAATATGACAGGGATAAATATTACACCATGGAAATGGGAAATCCTGCAAATCAGGGAATATTTTTCTAGAGATCTGGCTTTCTGTATATTATAGTGCATTAGCCACTTCAAAGCAGCCTGATTGTGTATCTAATTCCTTCCCTCTGACATAAGATAGCATATTTAATGCAGTATTGATGTACCATTTTAAGGAAGCATTGATGGACATATAAAGGAAAAATTAAAGCCAAGTGTGGTGGTGCATACCTTTAATCCAAGCACTCAGGAGGCAGAGACAGGCAGATCACTGAGTTCGGGGCAATCTTGGTCTATATAGCAAGTTCTCAGCTACATAGTGACACCCTGTCCAAAAACAAAATGTGTAGGTAAGTTTCTTAAAGCCTTTTTGTGATCAGTTTTTAATACTTGCTTTTTTTCTTTCCTTTCCTTTTCTTTCTTTCTTTCTTTCTTTCTTTCTTTCTTTCTTTCTTTCTTTCTTTCTCTCTCTCTCTTTCTCTCTCTCTCTTTCTTTCTTTCTTTCTTTTTCCTCTCTCTCTCTCTCTCTCTCCTCTCTCTCTTTCTTTCTATCTTTTTTTTTTTTTTGAGATGGTGTTTCTCTGTGTTGTGTAGCCCTGGCTGTTCTGGAACTTACTCTGTAGACTAGGCTGGCCTCGAACTCTCTGCCTGACTTTGAGTCCTGAATGCAGGGATTAAGTAATGCTGGCCTCAATAATGCCCCACCTATGCCTGGCTCTTTGTTTTTTTTCTTTTGATGGAGGCTTCCTATGTAGCCCAGTCTGGACGTGACTCATTTCATAATCCTTCCCTTCCACCTCCTGAGTGCTGGGATTAGTGGCATGTGATGCCCTGCCTGGCCATCAATATTTACCAGTTGACTTTAAGGGGGAGGAGGGGGGTTGACAGGGAAATGCTGTTAATTGGCTGCGGTGGAGTAAAGACTGAGGTGAAGGAAGGTGGATGGGGTGGAGAGTCCAGGGGCCCTCTCACCTGTGGTGCTTGGTTACCTTTTCCTCCTGTCCTTTTCCAGGTGCACTTACTGACAAGATTATAGGCCCCAGTGACCTGTGAAATCCAGTGAATCCAGGACTGTGTGCTCGCTTAGAGAATTTCAGCCTCACAGATCCTTAGAGGACTTGTCACTGGGTGTGAGGAAGCCTACTCTTTCAGCAGAAGAGCTTGCAAATTAAAAGAAAATGTTTTGCAACAGAATATAGTTGTTATTCTGGGGCAAAGTGTCTAATTTGGGGAAATGCTTCTTGGCTTTTATGCCTGTCAGGGAGGGGACTATGTCAGGTCAGAGGTACCTGGACCCATGTGTAGAGTGTTTACACCACTTACTGTCAGTTCTAAGGTGCTTTTAGTATGAAGCCTATTATGTATATGCATATGATTAGAATTTCGAGTGCAGGGCTAAAGTCTTTTAAAAAGAGTGATTTTAACCCATCATCTCTGACATTTCTGCGGGGAAAATGGAATGACTGCCGTGACTTTGGGCAGGTTCAGTGCTGCTTGTATAAGCAGCACACAAAAGCTCCTACAAAGAAAGCGCTAAATACTCCATCAACCAAGTGTCAGTTGGGGAGGAGAGAGTGCTTTGACTTCCACAAAAGCCAGTCATCCACCTTGACTCAGTGGGTGGAGGGTTAGTAGTAGAGCTAACTGCTTTGAACTTGTGACCTTTCCTGAGCATCTGCTGTGTGGTGCATACAGTGTTAGACCCCAGGATGCCAAGGGTAACCTGGTCCAGTTTTTTTTTTTTTAATGTGGGTTGATGAGAAGGTAGTGTCAACAGATGTAAAGGGGAGAGTATAAGCACAAGGGTGATGAAGAGGAACTCAGCACCTCTCCGGTACCCCAAAATGACACCTCATATTTTGCTGAGATTTACATGGGTACACAAGCATAGGAATGTGGCTTATTATGTATGTAGACACACGATCCTGGTTTGTGTGTGTATATACAAACATGGAGATGTAGTTTATATGTAATGCAAACATACTAAAAATTTCAAGCTGTTGTCTGTTACCCCACATGCGCGTTTATGCTCTGCCTTATTCTCCTTTAAAACTCTCGTGAGCATAAATGCATGTCATTACATTTTATAGAACATACTTCTCACTCATTTCCTGGCACTTACGCACACAGACACAGTAGGTTAGAAGATCTATCCATTTTCTTTCATATTTTAGTTGGACTTGCATTTTCCGTGGATGCCTACAGATATCTGTGCGTAAAAATCTTTGAATAGTTTCTTTACTGTATTTTTAGGAACAAAGTGACCAGATTGAATGAACATGGTGACTGTGGTGGTGTTTGACATGTTCTCAGGTTACATTCTAGCAGTACTTTCCAGTTTATACTTTTGCTTTTTTTTTACAAAAAAGGAACTATTATTATTGTATCTCTAACTGTGTTTTGTCTGCTTGTATGTTAATGCACCAAATGTATATAACGTTCACAAAGGCCAGAAAGGGCTGGAGAGATGGCTCAGCGGTTAAGAGCACTGACTGCTCTCCCAGAGGTCCTGAGTTCAAATACCAGCAACCACAGAGGCCAAAAAAGGGCATTGGATCTCCTGATATTGGGGTTACAGACAGTTGTGAGTCTCCGTGTGTGCTAGGAGGCAGAACCTGCCCTCTGGAAGAGCAGCCAGTGATCTTAACTGCTGAGCCATCTCTCCAGCCCCCCAGAGCCATTCTTGCTCTAATGATGTGAATAGCTTCATAGTTTCACAATATATGTTTTAATATTAGTACAACAGATATAAATGAGAAAGACTTCTAATTTTTTTTTAAAAAATATTTCTTGTTGAGGTGAAGTAAATTTCATTCTTGTTATTTCCTTCCTTCCTTCCTTCCTTCCTTCTTCCCTCCCTCCCTCCCTCCTACCCGTCCTTCCTCCCTCCCTCCCTCCCTCCTACCCTTCCTTCCTCCCTCCCTCCCACCCTTCCTTCCTCCCTCCTTTCCTCCTACCCATCCTTCCTTCCTTCCTCCCTCCCTCCCTCCCTCCTACCCTTCCTTCCTCCCTCCTTTCCTCCTTCCTTTCCTCCTACCCTTCCTTTCTTCCTTCCTTCCTTCCTCCCTCCCTCCCTCCCTCCTTCCTTCTTCCTTCCTTTCTTCCTTCCTTCCTTCTTTCCTCCCTCCTACCCTTCCTTCCTCCCTCCTACCCTTCCTTCCTCCCTCCCTCCCATTGTTCCTTCCTTTTGAGAGGGTATTGATATATGGTCATGCTTGTACTTGCTGCAGCCCTCCTGTTTTAGCCTCCTGAGAGCTTGTTGTGGCTCTTTTTATGACTTAGCTGGTTCTTCCAGAACGTGTTACTGTGTTAAACTTAGCTCTCCCCACCATCTGTCTCGGACCTCTCCCCTGGTCTTGCTGAGTTCTCCAGGCTGACCTTGGACTCCTGGGCTTAAGTGGTGCTCCTGTCTTGTCCTCCCGAGGAGTGACTTATGTTTTCTTACTCTCTTCTCTCTTCCTATCTCTCCTCTTCCCAACTTCCCCTCTCTGTCTTCCTTTCCCTTCTTCTCCTCCTCCTCTGAGCTGGGAAGAGGGACTCTCAATTGAGGAATTGCCCCCATCAGATTGGCCTGAGCATATCTGTGGGGTGTTTTCTTGGTTACTAATTGATATAGGAGGGTCCAGCCCATTGAGGGTGATGCCATCCCTGGGAAGTGGGCCTGGGCTTTAAATTTTTTAATTTATTTTCATGTGCGTGAGTATTTTGACTGCATATATGCCTGTGCATCATGTGTGTGCTTGGTGGCCACAGAGACAGATGGGTTTGAACTGCCACACGGGCTCTGGGAATTAAACATACTAGAAGAATATCTAGTGCTCTTAACTACTGAACTATCTTTCCAGCTCTGGTCCAGGTCTTTAAGAAGGATGCTGAGTGAGCCGTGAAGAACAGGCCGGGAAGCAGCATTCCTCAGTGGTTTCCACTTCACGCTCTTATCTGGAACTCCTGCCTTGACATCCTTATGAAACTTAAACTACAAGCTGAAATAACCCCTTTCCTCCCTAAATTGCTTTTGGTTATGGTGTTTATCACAGCAACTAGAACACTGTCTTCTCTCTCTCTCTCTCTCTCTCTCTCTCTCTCTCTCTCTCTCTCTCTCTCTGTGTGTGTGCACACAGATTGAGGTGGTTTGGGATGAATGAAGGGGGTGGGTCTTTGTAAATATTAAACTAGTCCTTTTTCTGATCTCTTGCAATGTCTCAGGCTGACCTGAAATTGATTACACACCCCAGGTTGGCCTCAATTCAAGGTTCTCAAGCTTCTACACCCCACCCCAACTCCATCTAGGATCTAGGGGTGTACCACCAAACCTGGTCTAACTTCCTAACTTGTTTTAATTTTCTTTGTATTATTAGCATTATTTGGTATTAAAAACTTATTACTTGGTTGTTTATTAATCATTGAATAAAGATTTAGCATGGACTTCCAAAACCCTTTCTATTGTCTCTAGCTACTGCTTATGAGGCTGGGGCCAGGAAGTTTGTCTGGGTAGCAGAGGACCCTGAGGACCCAGTTCGTTTCTGGCACAGAGTAGATTTGAGCAAACAGATGTTGGGTGGAGATACCAGTAAAGGATGGCTGGGATTCTTTCAGAGTTTTGGTTGCTTTCTTGTTTTTATTTTCATTCCTTCAAAGAACCCGGGTGTAATGTTGCATAACGAGCATCTGTCAGACGTTGCATCCAGCCTGTTAGCAGCTCTGCGAGCACCGGTCCCGCCCTCCTCCCTGAGTCTGTTCACCTGCACAATTGCCTCCATAGACAGTCCACACGGCCAGCATCAGCAAAGTACAAATGAAAGCTTAGGCTTCTTTGATGTATCAGTTCTAGTACTTGGAGTTCTGAGTCTAACCAGTATAGCAACATTATTTATTTCATGTTTTAGGCAACCTGTGCTTGGTGATGTTTTTCCAGATCATGGTTTTGGGCTACCTTAATATTTATCACAAGGTGGTCCTGGAATGTTCATTAGTCAGAGTTCTTTAGAGAAATAGAACTGATCGCATGAATATATAGAAAGGGGATTTATTAGAGTAGCTTCTGGGCTATGCTCAGCTAATCCAACAATGACTGTCTACCAATGGAAGGCCCAAGAATCCAGGAGTTGTTCAGTCCACGAGGTGTCTCAGCTGGTCTTCAGTATACACCAGAATCCAGAAGAAGTAGGCTCTGATGCCAGGGGGAGAATTGCCTCGAGAGTGAGAACAAGCAGGCCGAGAACAAGAGCCTCCTTCTTTCATGTCCTTTCTATAGGCTGCCAGAAGACAGTATGGCCCACATTAGAGGCGGCTCTTCCCACCTCGAAAGATTTGGATTTAGGGTGAGTCTTTCCACTTCAAATGATTTAATTAAGAAAAACCCCTCACAACTGTACCCAGCTACTTGAGTTTTAGTTAATTCCAGATGTAGCCAAGTTGACAACAAGAATAGGCATCACAGAACTCCAGCAATATCCTGGTCTTTGCTCTTTGAGACTTCTTATCCAATGGTGGAGGGAATCCACACAGGGTGGATTACTGGGTAAAGAACCTCCATAACCTTAGCCCTGTGCTATTTTTCTAGAAGGTGGAGAGGGGAGAGAGGGAGCCACAGACCGAGAATCCACATAGTCAAGTGCTGGCTCATACTTTGATTTTCCTTCAAATGTCACACAACACAGATCTCCCTCCCTTTCCCCAGATAACTTGACCCAGGCTGGTTTCCTGGTAGGAGAGCCACTCTCCTTTCCGTTTCTCAGAACCTGTCCATTTAGTCGTTTGTACCACCTGTATTTGCACTGGGCACATCAACTGGAAATGCTCCTGGTAGCTCCCTCTGCAGTCTAAGATGGATCTGTGGCATTCACATAGCAACACGCTTATCTCTCTTGCCACCAGTCCCTTGTCTTGCTCCTAGAAAACATTTTGCCAAGCACATCAAAGAAGTTACAGTAGGATGTTCCACGGGGGTAGGCGATATTAATTATCCTGTGTTCACACAAGGAGATCATGATCCCAGACTTATTGGTACCCCTTTTACTCTAAAATAACCTTACTTGAGTAATGAATTATACTGTTAACCTACATCATAGGTCCTGTAGATAGATTGGTAGAGAAGTCTTAAGTAGCTATATGAAAGCACAATCTTATTTGCACAAGATGTACGGGCTGTTTCTAGAGCCTATAAGAGTTTCAGTTTCCCAGAAGGACAGGTTGAGTGGGACTATATTATCATTTGGTACAACTTCAATTTTGGTCCTCTATTCACTACAGGTTACTACAGTGGCAGCAGGCACCTAGGACTTTTTGATTATTCATTATTATATGCTGTAATATCACACAGTTTCATGTTTTTCTCCTGATCAAAGACCCTTCAGCTCCAACTCAGTCAACTTGTACCATACCCAGAGTCTGGAATGGCACAAACACATTCTTCAGATCCTGGTGGTCACTGACCCTCATCTCTGTTTCTACATTGTAGTGTTTATAGCTGCAGGGGACCCTGAGAGGACTAGAAATTTATTACAGAATCAGGGTCACAAATGCTGCTGCCTTGATAGCCTGGGGGTGACCACTGAGTTTTGAGAGCCTCTTAATATCCCATAGGACTGAAAACTAAGCTCTCTCTCCAGAAATAAAAGCATCCCCTTTACTTGGAGGATGGAGAGTGTTTTAGCAAAACAGAGTGACCGTTGACTTTTGGGAAATGTGGCGGTCTGTCAGGTTGATCCTGGGCTGTTACTAATCTACCTGTGTATCGCTATGCATGTAGCCATGCCAGTGAGCTGGGCAATGGCTGGATGACTACTTTGGGCTGAGCTCTGGGGTGGCGATGGGAACTCTGTGCCACACAGTGCGTGACTTTTAATGTGGATGCCAGAGGGGGGTCCATCTCGGGTTCTCAATCTTGCCAGAACACCTTACTGACTGAGCTGTAGCCTTTCATGTGCAAATTCTAAGTTCTATACCATCTCCTTTGATTAAAAGGAACGGGGCAGCCATGACAGAGCTATGAGTGTGTGTGTGTGTGTGTGTGTGTGTGTGTGTGTGTGTTTAAGTCTATATTGTGATGTGTTTTCTGAAGCCACCCATCTAGTCAAACCTTGACCTTCATGCTCAACAGGGTCTAAACTCATCCATCTGGCCTTCTCTTTAGTATTTTAATGGATCTCTGCCACTGTGGAGAGATTGGTATGCTTTGTAAAAGCCATGACCACTATCAAAGTGGCTCTCTCATCGTAGGAAAACTGATATTTCCTTGGGCAAAATAATTTCTGAGTTAAAAATGCAAATCAGTTTTGGCACCAAGAAAAACAAAATTTGAACCGCTGTGGCATATGTCTTAGCACTTAGAAGGTGGAATAGGGTAGATTAGGAGTTCAGGGTTATCTTTAGAGCTACATAGGGAATTCAAGATCACCCTAGGCTACATGAGACCCTGTCTCAAAAAAGCTTCCCCACATCCTCCCAAACAAATCTCCCAAATGACACACTTCCACAAACAAGCCCAAAATTTAAGAAAATGTTGGTGATTTCTCTAAGAGCTACAGCAAGATGTCTTGGGTGCCTTTGTCTATGGAGCAAATGCCATCTCTTATGGGAGGAAAATTCACTTAGAGAAGAGTTTTCAGTATAATCGTTAAAATATGAATGTACTATAGTAAACAATGTAATATAGAAATATAAAAAAATCATAGGAGTCTGATTTTTTTGTTTGTTTTGCAATAACTTCTTTACTTTTTAAAAGTGTCTTGCACAGATGCGCTCTTTTTCTCTGGTTTTTGGATGACTTCCCTTCTCTTTCTCCATTACCTCTGCCAGCATGGGTCCACCAGCCCCCTGGAGTTTATTGATTGCAAGGGGCTGTGCCATACTGATCGATAACCCAGCAGAGGGCGCTGAGCAGTAAAAGGGAGACCAACCTACTCTCTGGAGATCTCTTTCCATGTTGGAAAAGAAAAATGTGAATGTCTTAGGAGAATGTTTTCATATTTTTCCTTTTTTGATGCTGTTTCGTTTCCTAGAGGGATGGACGTATACGTATATATTTATCAGTTTCGTTTTTCCCAGTATGATCTGGGTAGGTCAGCAGACCAAGAGCATGGTTCCTTATTTCTCTGTCTAGTGGGGCTAATTGTTTCAGAAGTCCCTTGGGATCGTAGATCTAGACCAAATATTAAATTGGGGTGCTTGTGCATGCATGTGGGTGTGCGAGGGGGGAGGGGGCAGAGAGGAAGAGATCCTTTTCAAGTCCCAGTATAATTTGAAAATACTGTCCTTTAACATCTGTGTGCAAAACTGTCCCCTCTTGGAAACTTTTCCTGGTGAGGGCCCACCCCATTGTACCCCATAGTCCTTGAAATCCTTTATCTCTGATTTGGTTTTCTTCTCTCCCAAGTCTTAGTCATTGACTGGCTTCCATGCAGCATCCTTATAAAACACCCACCCAACTCAACCCTTCAGCCCCATGTTGGCTCCAGCCTCATGAGCTGTGCCGATATTTTTCTTGCTCCATTTGGCCTTCCTTGTTCCTGATGATGTCCTGGGCAGAGTCAGTTCTGGACCTGCCTGCTTCTGAGAGCTCTGATTCCTGTATCCTCTGCATCCCTAACCTTGCTCCTGAGTCCTCACTCCTGCCCTCCATCACCACACTGGTCCTCCAAGTTCCAGAAGTGCAGAACCCTTAAGGCTTCATCTTCTTGTATGGAGCCCCTCCCCAGACTGACAACAGCACTTTCCTATCTCCCTGCTTGCTGATTTAAAGCACAGGGACTGTCATTTAAACCAAACTCTTGGCCAGTGTCTCACTTCTCTCTCTGCTTTAGATGCCCTTCTACACCAACTAGCTCAGCAGAACCACAGCCCTGACATGTCTAGGTGTTGGCTATATCTGTCCTCAAAGCCAGGCCCCAGATACTCATGCCACAATGTAGGCATGGTTTGCAACATCAGCTGGGTTCTGATCCATGCCCAGCAGCCCTTCATATGGCCTCAGTGGGCCATTGGTTCTACTTGACTCCCAGTATTGACTCAGTCCCACTATACACATGTTCTGCCAAAGAAGAAACCAACTCAACAGGGCATGCGTTTCAGACATGTCCTGCACTTCCTCTCTGGGTTGCCTATGATTGGTATGCACAATTAAACTGGTGTGAAATACCTTTTCTTCTTTTCTTTTTTCTTTTTTCTTTTATTTTTTTGGAGTGAGGAGCAGGATCTTACTATGTAGCACAGATTGCTTAGCTTGGAACTCACTATGTAGCCAAGGCTTACCTTGCATGCCAAGGCCCATGAGGTGGGTCTGATCTTCCCACCTCAGCTATGCAAGTGCTGGCATTACAAATGTGTGCCACTACACCTGGCTGGCCTTAAATACATCTTGGTTCCAGAAACGACTGCAGGTATTTGAAGCTGCTCTACATAGACACACTCTATGTGGGCGCCAGAAGAGGCAAGGTGTTCCTATGACAACATTTGTACAGGATCCTCATCCTGGATCAGCTGATGACAATGTTTGCTCACTCTTCATATATCTATAAATAATTTGGCACATTTCCACATTCTCCGTTTCAACAAAGCTTTGGGATCATGAGTGGGAAGGGTTGCATCACAGTGTCAACCCGAGGCACCCAGGGAGGGAGCCAAGAGCTTCCACAACAGGCAGCTGAATAGAACTTCACAAAAGCAAGCCTGAGCTCACTGGCAACCTTTTATAGTCCTTGCCTTGGTTCATTTCCGGCTCTTAAAAATAGCCACCTTGGGCCCATGAGGAGACTTAATGGATAAAGCCTTTGATTACTAAAGTCGATGACCTGAGTTCAATCTTTGAGTCCTGCATGTACAATGCAAGGAGAGAACAGACACCCTTAGGTTGTTCTCTGACCCCCAAATGTTATGCATGTGTGTCCTAAATAAATAAATAAATAAAATTAAAATAGCCTTCTTGAGGTATTATCAGCTAAGTAGTAGTCAGGAGGAAGGCAGCTTCTTTTACAATGTAATTTTTTTCTTTAAGTTTTTTTTTTTAAATGTATGCTAGTAATTGAAATTAGAATAGGGCCCTGACCATTGGAGGAGGGAGCCAGAGGCTGAGTTCAGTTTGCCTGGTTTGAATATGGAAGACCCAGGGCCTCCGGAGTGCCACATGGGGGCCATCATCTGCATGCTGTCCTTGAAGACTGCCTGCAGCCCCTGGGTACCTGCGCCATCCCCTTTTCCTCCTGGCTCCATCCTTTCCCGGACAGCTGTGCAGGCACCGTGAGAAGTGACACTGAAGACTCTGATCTTATTGGAGCATTGGGCTTAGGCACGTTCCCGTCGCAAAGGGACACTTGCAAAAGCCAACTTTTAGAATTATAATGCATTTAGGAATTAGTGTTTTGACTCATTATCCTAGCATTAATATCCTAGAGTGGCATTCAAACAAGACACATTTCAAAATGTTTAAAATTGTCAGAGGGAAATGTGGTTTAGCCTCAAGATAAAAGGCTGATAAGCCTGGTCTTCTTATTCCAGAAGCGTTCCCCAAATCCTCTCCTTACTCCTCGGGGCTTTTATTTCGTTGCCCTCCAACAGGTATCGTTGTAGAGATGTGAGCTGGGACCTCCCAAAATGTGTTCACAGAGGGCAAGACTGGCCTACTCCAGACCTCGAGGTTGTAGAACTCAGTCTTCTGAGTGGAACAGCCTCTATTTTCATCAAATCAGCTATGCCTGCTTGAGGTGTCAACCAGATCAGGCCTGTGCCCTATTGACATTCCCTCATGGAAGGAGAGGGTCACTGGACCCTCGCTTGAATATTCAGCCACTCCCCTCACTCTTTTGCACGTAATTCTGCCCTAATTGCATGTGGTCTTGGTGAGGGATGTATCAAGACTGTCGTCTATGTAGCTGCTTTAGGGTCACCCAGCTTCTGCCTGTAACTCTTCACCTGTGTTCTGCAACCAAGTCTAGTGACTCATTGGTTACCCAGGGACAGTGTTTTGCACTGCCCTTTGCAAGGGACCTTGTGATATTGTTTATGTCACCCCTGTGCCATCTCAACCAATGCTAAAGGATTCCCACAAGACGTCCACAGTCTTAGGTTCCCTGGCTGACCCTGCTTCAGGTAACACAAGTTGACTCGGGCCCTCTGAGGACCCATGGGACCCTACTTGGTGAGACGCAGCTCTGAGTTTTCATGTTCTTCAAATGAGGAACCTCATTGCCTTGGCATTTATTTTCTCGATCTGTGAAGAGGACTGAATTGGATTATCTCAGCAGCATGGTTCTGCAGGCTGTCCTGAGGATGGCGGGGCAAACTAGTGGAAGGACACGGTCCCTGTTAGCAGTCTGACTTTAATGGCTCCCACACTTCATCAGTTTATTGAAATAATCAGCAGGATGTATCTGTGCATCTCCTGGTTGAAATCGAAGTCCCATCACTAGGGAAGATACACATCTTAGGAATCTCACCCCTCCTTGCCACTCACGTGTGTGCATTGCATGATGAAATGTGCAGATTTAGAAAGAGGATTGAATGCCATGGAGATGTTTTCCATGTGGATACCTTTTTTGTCCTTTCTTTCTATGCCATTTGCTGGAGAGCGTATTCTTTACCCATTAAGCTGACTTGGCACACTCGCAGAAAATCGATTGTGCCTATTTCTGGATTCTGTTTTCCTGATTCCATCCATCGGCTGTTAGACCAACATCGTATCGCCTTGACAACTCTACACATTCTACTGGACCACAGTTTCTATTTATTTTTATTTTTTTACTTACTCACTTTACATCCTGCTCACTGCCCCCTCCTAGTCACCCCCTCCCACAATTCTTCCTCCCCTTCTCCTCTGAGTATATGGGGGCCTCCCTGGGTCTCCCACCCTGGCACCTAAAGTCTCTGTGGGGCTAGGCATATCCTCTTGCACTGAGGTAGACAAGGCAGCCGAGCTAGTAGAGCATATCCTACGGACAGGCAATAGCTTTTGGGATCGCTCCAGCTCCAGTTGTTCAGGCCCCACATGAAGACCAAGCTGTACATCTGTTACATGTGTGTGGGGAGGCCTAGGTCCAGCCCATGTGTACTCATTGGTTGGTGTGGATCACAGTTTTAAGAGTAAGATAAATCCCATGAGTTTTTTTTTTAAGATGGATTTTTTTCTGTCCTTTTTAAATGGGCACATTAAGTTTTTCTCTTTTTAATGCATTACTATGTTTCAGAATTACCATACCTTTGTAGTGAGAAATAACACTGCACGCTAGAGATTAAGAAAGAGAGAGAGAAAGAGAGAGAATCTCTTGAATAATAGCATATGGCAAGTTCCAGCTAATACACAAGTGGTAACTAGCCTTGAATAGAGTTTTTTTTTCCAGCTTGTTTAAGGCCTTAGGCTTACATATTTCACATACGCTGCCATCCCTAAATCTCCTCTAGGTCCTGGCCCTAGGTTAAACTTTGAACAAATTAAACAGAGACAGTAGATTGCACAAGTCTGGTCACTTGGGCAGGTGGGAGAGTTACACCATGGAGCTATGGTCAGGATTATTTCTTACATACACTAGCGTTGTTGTTCTTTTTGAATAGAGGTTGCCCAGGGCCATCTTGCCCACCTGGTAGATAAGAGCTCAGGACACTTGGTGGCAGAGCAGATCAAGGATGGTTGTGATACTCAGTGCGCTGCTCTCTTCAGCGGCAGGCTACAGCTTGCACGTCTTTTGATACAGGGAGGGGCCCACTGAAGGGTTGTAACTCAAAGTTGTCTCCTTTTGTTCCTGGCATGGAGGCTAATTGGATGCCAATCTTGGTGAATAAGTATTAGCACAAACTTTCTCATCAAACCTAAACTTCATCTGTGGTAAAAAAAAATTCTCTCTTGTATAGTTTCTAACGAGTCTGGTTAGTATACTTTTCTTCCAGCCATATTGGAGACAGCACTGCTTTAGTTAAATACTGCTTTACGTAGCCAATGTACTGATCAATCCTTTACAACATCAATCTTGTTACTTTCAGTCTCTCCTGCCTCACCTGTGCATCTGAGAAGTGTGCTTCTAAAGCCTATGAAAAGGTCTGCTAGGATTGCACGGAGTCTGCATATCATTTAGGGGAGAGTTGACACACACTACTGTGGTTCTATTCTCTTTCATCTTTGCTTTGGTTTTAGACGATTGTAATTTATAGAAGAGAAACCCCACCCAGGGAATGTATACTCCGAAAAAAAAATAAACAACCAGTTCAATTTGCTACGAATATTAAGTTGTGTGGCATGTCTTGCAGGTGTTGTTTTGCAGGTTTTTCCCCCATGGCAGTAAGAACATTAATTTTGCTAAAGCCATGTAGTGATTTTTGAAAGAAATGAAAACATGTAAAATACACTAATAAAAAAAAATGATGCTTTTCCTCACTGACAGAAGGACCCAAGCCATGAGTGCTCCTTCCAGATAACTGTGATGGTGGTTGGTGTCCAAGTCCGCTTCTCCCTGAGGTGCAGGCATGAATATTCAACCACGTATGCTCCAGAAATAGCAATCCCCACCCCCATTTGTTGTCTGCTCATTTCTGTGATGTAAATATTCCTGGAGCTGCTTTCAGACTCCCAGGGTGGTGACCCTGCTGTGCCGAGAAAACGCACCCCCAGAACACTACTGTCTACAGTTTCTGTCAGAGAATCCCAATAGCAGGAAGTAATGTCAAGAGTATGGGTGGTAGCATATACCGAACTATATTTGGAAGAGCTAAGGTTTTAAAAATTTAATGCCTGTCTTACTTTCCTATTGCTATGACAAAGCACCATGACCAACAAAGCTAAACTTAGAAAGCATTTAAGTTGGGGCTCACGGTTGCAGAGGGTAGGGAGTCAGTCCATGGCCATCACGTTGATACGGGGAGCACCTGGCAGGTTTGGGGGGGCAGAGGGGGAGATTATAAGAGAGTGCTGTTTCACTGGTAATGGTATGGGCTTTTAAAAGTTGCATGCGAGGTTCATACTGGCCAGAGGCACTGTGGGGCAGTAGAAGGCATTAGTATGGCTAGGGGAGGGTAAGCCCCCAATGCTCTTCCCATCAGCTTCCTCTTTTATCCGGTCAGCCTCACTGGAGATACATGACTCCACCCTCCTTAGAGGGAATCTGGCCTTGTGACCCGCAAGAGGGGTCACAGCTGGGGGAATAGGCTATTTCTTCTGACCTTTCTCGCTATATCCTCAGAGGGTTTTGAAGAGCATTGAGACAAGTGAACTTCGGTTAGTAACCAGGTTTTGCTCTGGAACAAGCCCGTTCTGCGCCTTGTTGGCAGGATGTGGGTTCCTTGTGCAGAAGTGCGCTGGGTCCTTCCCACTTCTGTGACAATTCGGATTCGCCCCACCTCCCCCTGCTCCCCTGCTCGACTCTCCCCTTTCTCTCTCCTGTCCTTTCTGTCTTCATCTGGCACAAACCCCTTTCTGTTAGGGGAGCCCTGGTCTCTCTGGGACTTGGTTCTAGCAGCTCTTTGGTTGGGATGGGGAGCACATCTGAGTCAGAGACCTGTGGGACTGAACGCCACTGT
Organism: Tokudaia tokunoshimensis; assembly: GCA_036184795.1. Lineage (NCBI taxonomy): Eukaryota > Metazoa > Chordata > Mammalia > Rodentia > Muridae > Tokudaia > Tokudaia tokunoshimensis. Next base: position 86,858,810 of record BTHU01000016.1, on the reverse strand, counting down.
TGGATCTGGGGAGAGCAATGGTCCTCCGTGAAGGTCAGGGATCTTTCCAAGGGGAAGGTGTCATTTTGCTTCAGTTAGAAAAATGTTAAGTTCAAAGTGCTGAGTCAACAGTTGGCTCTAGTCACCAGGTCTTGGAGAAGTTGTTGTGTGTGACAAGGTCCTCTGCCAGTCAGTTCAGTGTGGCTTCACATCGTGGCTCAGCCCTTTTGGAGTTTGCATTGTGACAGAATTAGTTAACCTGCCTTTGCCTCAGTTTTCTTCTCTGTAAATGTCAATTAAGAGAAATGATATAAAATAGAGAATATGAAAGTAGTTTGATAGAAATAACCCTCAAAATATTTGAGGTTTTGGTAAATGAATACCGGTCCCATGGACAGGACAATGTTCAGCATTTGGTAAATGCTATAAAAAGTGCCTGTTTCAATGCTATTATGATTAATATTATTTCAGAGTATTTAAGGAGTGACACTGTTATAGACACTGAATTGGAAATAACAGTCACAATCTGGTACTTCAGAGCACGCAGTTGGTTCAATAGATTGTGCATAGAATACTCAAAATGGTCCCTGAGCAGCCTTCGTTGTCTCTTCCATACTGTTTTCCCACTGTCCAGTCTTCCCTCCTCTGGTCTCTTCATCCCTGTGAGAAAAGTAAAGCAGACTTTCAGCTGAGGCGCTGACTTAAGGGTTGAGTGCACAGCTTGAGATTGGCATGACGTCAGCACGTCAGTCCCTCTTCCTTTCTTCCTGCTCTCACCTGGTACAACTAATCAGTATGAAAGATTACCTCTGTGGAACCTCAGGGCCTTCATGGAAAAAGAACTGTGGCCAAAACATGTGATGTGGACTGATCAGAGCTCATCTTGCTTGGAGGTCCCCTGCTGTGCCAGGCATTAGCTGCTTATTTCTGGGCTTCTGGGGAGATCAAAGAGTTCCCAGGGAGAAAGCTAAGGCTTCTGGAGCAGCAAGGATCCATGGGAGGGAGATGGAGGGATGGAGGGATGGAGGGATGGAGGGATGGAAGAGAGTTTGCATTTATCCCACGCCAAAATTTGACTACATCATCATTGGCAGCTGTCTTTGTGTACACTGGCTTGTGTTTAAATAAATGAATACCCATCCCATGGACAGGAAGATGTTGGACAGTTGCCATCTACACTACCACCAGCTGTATTTGAGCTTGACATGAAGCCCAGCTGTTGGTCAGATCCCATATGACATGGAGGAGTCACCAGAGCCGACAGTCACGGAGAAGACCTGTGGAGGAAGGCTGGGACGTGGGCCTGAAGGGCCTTCACTGGCAGTGGGTCAGGTGAGGGCAGAAGATGAGCAGTGTGCGCCAGACAAGGGAGGCAGGCCTCTCTCTCCACCGCATGGAGGATGGTGTGCCAGGTTGCCATGGTGACCACAGACTCCATTGGGCCAGCAGCATTGTGAAGGTATATGAGCAGAAAAGATGGCAACTCCTTAGTTTCCATTCTGCCCAGACTGTGAAATGGCAGTAAATGCCAGTCTGTTTTCTCCTAGAAAATGTGCTTTCTCTTTGAACTTTGTGCCATAAATTCTAGGGAGAAAAATAATTATTCACCAAAACCAAGTTCTGGATGCAATGGTAGCATTGCAAAATCAAGTGATTTTCTCTTTTAGGTGCATATTTTTCAGATTCAAAAGTAAAATTAGAGTCTTAGGCTGTGCTAATATGTCTTTGTTGAATAGTAAAGGATGACGTCATAGCCCACTGTGCTGGGCTAGTAATTTATTCCTTAAACTCGGGGTCTTCATTGCGTTTTCGCTTGGGTAAACATTCTGGTTCCGGTTTTCATGCATTTCTGCTGTGTGTGTGTGTGTGTGTGTGTGTGTGTGTGTGTTTGTGCTCGTGTTTGCACGTGTGCGCATGTACATGTGCGAGGAAGCCAGAGAACAGCTGCAGATTTCACATCCCATCTTTGTTTCAGTTTGAATATTTTTTATTGTGCTCACACTTTAAATTGTTGTTTATAGTACTTTGGATCCAGTTTTTGCTCTTCCAAAGAATTTTTATATCTTTACTTGTTTGGTTCTTAAAATGTCATCTCTTTTTTTTTCTTTTTGGCATTATAAAAGTGGCATCGTGCCATTATGAGAAGTTTAGCAATAAAAAGAAAGATCTAGAACTTTACAGTTCAGTTTTTTTTTTTAAATTTATTCCTTTTTGAAAAAAATTGTAAGAAAATTTTTTTTAAATTTAAAAAATTAAGAAATCCAAACCAACGACTGGAGAGAGGCCTCAGAGGTTAAGAATACTTCTGCTCTTCTTGGGGGCCGGCGTTCAGTTCCTAGTAACTGTGGCAGGCAGCTTCCAACTAACCGTCTGTAACTCCAGCTCCAGGGGATCTCACGCCCTCTATAGGCCTCTGAAGGTATCCACACATGTGTGCCACACATTCACATATACATAGAAATAAAAATAAAAACTTCTTTTCTTTCAGTGGAGGTATTGAGACGAGGTCTCACTCTGCAGTCTTGGCTGTCCTGGAACTCACTCTGTAGACCAGACTGGTCCTTACTCCCAGAGATCCACCTGTCTCTGCTCCTGAGTGCTGGGATTAAAGGTGTGTCCAGCACACCTGGTGAACAACTATTTTTGATGGTAGGAAGGAAAGTCCCTAGCTTATTTAATCTACTGTTTAATACCAATAGCATGATTCCCCCCCCAACACCACTTTTTTCTATTTTAGGACTTACATCTGGTAAGGAATATTGTTTGGATTCTTCTAATAGTCAAGCCTAACCTCTTCCTTACTATTTTAAATAAGAAAAGCTGCTAACATGTAGCTGCAAATGCTAGTTTGTCCGCTAGCTGGCACGTTCCAAGTGCTGACACGGCTGTCTACTCAGTGATTGAACTTTCCATATTAGCGTCCTGCTGCCGTGGATTCTTACAGGATTTTATGAGCTCATCCTCTACCCTTTCATGTGAGACCTACGATAGTTTGGTGACTTGCCCCCTTTCCAGATCCTGTCCCCCCACTCCCCCGAGGTTCCTGTCCCCCACTCCCCCGACGTTCCCGCTTGAGATTTATACTTGCCTGAAAGCTGCATGCTAACTTTGGAACTATTTCTTGGTGCTTTTTCGAGGAGACTCACTAGCAAATGCTTCTGGGACGTGAGCCCTAAGGGACCCGGCTTCTTCACTGATAGTGCTGCCTGTGAGCTGCTGGACTTTTTAGAATGCAAGGGCTGCATCACAGTGAGTGTCTAAGTAGCCTCAGATAGAATGGGCCAGAGTCTCCCACATGCTGTTTTGTAGATTGTGAATAGAAAGCACGATTAACTCTGGACTTGTGCCATCTTCTTTAGGAGAGCTAAGATAGATCTTAAAAACATTGTATTTATTATTATATGTGTGAGTCTATTCTCTCTGTCTCTCTCTCTCTGTGTCTCTGTCTCTCTCTGTCTCTGTCTTTCTCTCTCTCTCTCTCTCTCTCCCTTTCTCTGTATGCTTACACACACTAATGCATGCTCCACACTGTGTATATGCAGGCCAGAGGACAACTCTGTAAAGTCGTTTTTCTTGTTTTATCTTTACATGGGTTCCAGGGATGGAACTCGGGTTGCTGAGTTTGTGTGATACACTCACTGGGCCATCTTGGCCCCAAAGAGATATTCTTATCAAGCTGTACATTTTGTCCAAAATTGTGTTAGGCTCCCTGACAGTTCTATATAGTGTCCACTTTAAAAGTACAACAAGGAAAAATACTGATGAGTATTTTATTGGCTAACATAAAGTAACTAAGAATGAATATAATGAAAACACTCCTTGCTGACATTTTAACTTTTTTTTTTGTCAGTTATATCTGTTAGCTCATTTAATTGTTTGCTTTTTTGTCTTTTGTGTTTTGGATGAGTCTCAGTATATATATATATCTGCTTGGCTTGTAACCAACTAGTGTAGACCAGGATGGCCCCAAACCTGTAGCAAGCCTTCTGCTTGTCCCTCCCATGGGCTGCAGTTACAGGTGTACCACACGCACAGCCAATGGCCTGGCTTCACACTTAGCAGATGAGGAACTGGAGGCTCGGAGACGAATCTTGTTTTCTTCCATTTCTCCCTCTTTGTCCTTGATTCAGTTGAGTCATGGGCTGTGGTAACAGGCTGTGCAGAAAGCATTTCTGGTGCAGAGTTTAGAAACTGGGAGGAATATCTTTCTTATTGTGTAGTTCATGGCCTGCCTTGCCTTGCTTTTTGGAAGGCGAGAAAAGAAAGTCAGCTGAGAAACTTTCAGCTGTTCTTGCAATGGACTCTTTAATAAAAAACAATACTGCCCAGCCGGAAGCGCATAGAGGAAGGACTATTTTTCCCCCTCCTTCCTGTCTGTTCCAGTCCACAAGACAGCCTATCAGACAGCCTTTTCTGTACCTAAATAGCAATGCTACTTTTCAGAGGATCTGGGAGACGGAATCCAGGATGAGGGTATGTTTTCTGGGTGCTGTCCTGTAAGTGGAAGCTCCCAGAGAAAAAAGCTGTGTCTGTGTTAGAGCCTACGGGACCAGTTGACTAGTAGAACTTTGTGATTGTGAAGAGTTAGAGTGTTACTAAGGGAGAGGCAAGTTTTCCTCTGCTATCTTTAATTCCCTTGATAACTACTTACTACCCACTCCTAGTCTTGACCTAACACACTCGTGGCTGTCAGATGAAACTTTTTGGAATGTATTAACTTCCCAGACCACTAAGCCCAAGCCTTCAGATAATATCTGGAACCTGTAATATAGTTTTCCTGGCTTTGAGGCTTAACTGGTGTTCTGATTTTCATTTTTCTGTAACAATAAAAAGTTCACAGAACCATTTCCAGATTAAAACATGGCGTTTGATGATGTGAGCATCCTCTTCTGATGCCAGGAAAGGCAGAGGATTGTGGGAGACTGGCAGGTTGAAGAAATTTTGAGGTGCTGTTTCGAGATAAGATATTTTATTCACCGACACAGAGACCATTAATTGCACAGCTACAAGGCACTCACATAAATGCTGGCACACACAGGAGGGCCACACAGGCTACAGGGAGGAGGTCCCCAGGCATGCAGACACACATATCTAGGCAGGCTAGTGAACGCTGTGGTGGACTGAGGGGCTCAGGCCTCTTGCCTCAAGGCCATATTTACATAGAATGACACAAGAGCAGGGCATGAAGAAATGACTCAGTGCTTAAAAGCACTGACTGCTCTTCTAGAGAACCTGGGTTTGATTCTTAGCATCCACTTGGTAGCTTACAATTCTCTGGTTCCAGGGGATCTAACCCTACCTTCTGGTTTCCATGGACACCAGGCATACATGCGGGCAGAACACCCACATACATGACATTAAAGAAAAAAATCACTCAAGACTGTTACCCTGCCAAAATATCTCTATAATAGATGGCATCACTGTTTACCATGGCTTACTTTGGGGTTCTCTGTGGGGTACTCTGTACTCTGTGGGGATTGACTCATAGCTCCCAAGATGTTTGGTGACTTCCACGTTTATGCTGACTGGTATCAGATACCCACGTCAGTGCCATACTGTCTATGTATAAATTGACCCTTGTGGACCTGTTTCTAGGCTACGGCCACTCAGATCTGGCTCCAGAATAAACACTTTGTTCCTTAAAGAGGGGTCTGTGTTTTTTGTGAATAACCTTAAGACCTCCTCCAAGGAAGATAGGAATGTGGTCAGGAGCTTACTCTAGCCAATCTAACCAATAGGCAAGCACTAGGCTCAGGAAGAGATCCTGTTTCAAAAGATAAAGGGAGGCACCTGACATTGACCTCTGGATGCTATTCCATATACGTGTGTATATATATGCATCGTACCCACATATACATGTCCATGCATATACATTATAACACATACACATGCACACACACATACTCACATGCACATATGCACATGCACAACACTAGCGTGCGCACACAGACACACTATGGTCTCTGTTACCGAGAACGGAGGCAACCTGAGCAGACTCCTTTCCCTTCATGAACCTGCGACACAGTTGCATTTACACGTTTTAGTCTTTGTCTCATGGCTTTTCACAAATTGTAAGATGTCCACGGACAGAAGCAGGGAGGGAAATTTCAAATTTCCTCCCTACAGTTTGATTAAATCAATGCCAAATTTATTTTGCTTTTTTAGTTTCTGTTCCCTAGCTTCTTTACAGCATTAGGAAAACAGAGGTGGGTAAGGTTACAGACCTAAGTGGCCGGTAGGTAGCATAGCCAAAGAGGAGATTAAATGCTTTACTGGGAAACTGGGTTGCCATGGCAACACATTCTGGTCCTCTCTCAGGGCTCACAGGGTCCTGGCCTGAGTACCACACAGTCACAGTTTTCTTACAAACCACAGCCCTCTGTTCTTCTGTTTGCTTTTGGTTTTGGATTCTATTGTGATATCTTTCGGGACAAAAGGTCCGGAGAAGACTCAGTACTATAGTGTTCCTGTATTTCAGGCATTGAGTTTTGGGTAACAGATGAATCCCCAAACCCTGTTACTTGAAGTTGCCGTTTTAATTTTAATCAGTGCTTCTTGAGCTGAGTGTTTGGGAAGGACACTGCTCTCTACGGCTGGTGTGAAGGCTCAGGAGAGAAACTGCTCACCAGGCAAGGCTATCCACCCGAGTTTGGACCCCTAGAACCCCCTCAAAGTGACAGGAATCTGTAATTCCAGTGCCAAGCTGAGGAGATGGGATGTGGTGTTCAGGGTGCTTCTGAGATGCTCATAGGTTGGTTAGCCTGGTGTATGCCGTGACAAACAGCAAAAAAAGCCAGACCTTTCCTCAAACAAGGTGAAGGCAAGGACTGATGCTCAAGGCTGTCTTCTGTTCTCCACACACTTGTTTTTTTCTTCATGCACCGTTCTTCCCACACACTAGTAGAAGAACAGCAGCAGAACCAACACCAAAATGAAATTGGCTCGGGTCTATTTGGGGTCAGCTGGTGTGCTCGGGCCTGTGGTCCTTGTAAGATGGCACCTTCATTTCCATGGTCAGCGAGTCCTGCTCTCTGCCCCGGTTCCCCTCTCCTCTGCCCCCAACTTCATTGCAACCATTCTGGCAGGGGGAAAGATGTTTTAAAGAGAGATACTTGTGCCCCTCCCTGTCTTTGACTCTCAGATTATTCGAACAATACATCTCTGGAAATTAGAATTTCTCCAGGAATCTCAGGCTGGGAGAAGGCAAATGCAGCAGTGTGGTGCCAGCCGGAGCTGGGAATTATCTCCCTGACTGAGATTTCATGGCTCTCACAACTGTCAGACCACTTGGCTTGAGAGACGGGAGCTGAGAGAGTGATGGGTTGGTGATGGTTAGGACCATACCTTGTGTTTGAGTGCCCAGTTTGGCATGCCTCCTCTTCTCTATTTGAACCCCAAACTTGCGTCAAGATCCTGAGATAGACTTGGTAGTGGTGGTTGGGGGGGAGGTTACTGGGTCTCCTTGTTCCTCTTCCCAGTGTGGTCACATTGAATAAAATCATCTTTGATCCTCACTGCAACTAATACACAGGTTCTTAGGGCTGCCAGATTCCTAACCCTAAAAGCTGGTAACAACAAATATCTCGGGCTTCAGGGCATCTCTTCACATGATTCAGCTTTCACTGCGAGGTAGGTTCTGGATGACATCATTTCCAACACGGTGGCTGTCCTCCTGGAGGCAGGAAGCAGTAGCTACCAGCTCTGATAAGCTTCTTCGAGGAGCTGCCGGGATGCCATTTGCACCCTCTGGGTTGGCCAAGACAGTCGGGAGCCTGAGGGAGAGTAGGATGGGGTTTACACCTTCTGATAGGAAAATGGCAAAGTCCTATCACAGAAGGAGGTATGGGCTGAGAGCCGCTGTTGTGCCCTTTTCGGAAAATCCAATCTGACACATCTCACTGCCACGGTGGTACCTCTGGGCTATAGTTGCCATTTCAGTGTGTAATCTCTCTCGTTCCTCCCACCCACTTATCAGGTTTCTTAGCTCTTCTTTCATTCTGGAGCTTCTAAGGGACTCTCGATTTCCCTGTTTACCCTGCTCACACCCTGCTGCTCACCTTGGCTCATTAGTGACTTCTAGAAGATTCTTCATCTCATTACTTACTGGTTCTGCCTGGTTGCAACCTGTTATCACTGATATCTGTTCAGTGAACAGACCCCATAGATAAAGCACCACCTGCTAGGTAAACTTTTTCCTCATGGTGAGCCCATTGCCAAGATGATCTTTGATCATCGTTCATAGGTGATAAATATCTGTTTAATTGCTTCAAATTTAAAATCATCCTCCCCCTTGAGCTGGCACTATACTAAAGGTTGGATTGTTGGGTACCAAGTGGTTGTGATGTCATGAGAATGAGGAGGCTTGGTTGACTGTACCCTGTCACATCTGAAGTTGTAAACTAGACAGACCCATTTGATTTTAGGTGACCTATTTATTTTATGATGTTTTGTTTTCTTGTTCTGTAACTAGTCATACCTATAAACTTCAGAGTAATGTGTGTATATTAAATCATGGATACTTGTAATGTGCACTCTCTAGGCATCTACCAAAAGAGTTAAGTATCCATAGTACTCATCTCGGGGAGCCTGTCTGAGGCTGACAGCAGTCATCTTTTGGTAGCTAACTGAAGGGGGAAGGGAGTACAAGTTGAGGTATCTGGGTGACTGACTCTCTCTGCACACTAAGAGCTGTTCTGGTAAATTCACTGGGACAGTGTGCTTTAGAGAAAAGAAAAATATGTCACCTGCTATGGGATTTGGAGTGAGTTCTTTAACCTCCCCTGAGCTCAGCTTCCCAATGTGACCCGTAAAGAGTTTCCTCCTGTGAACTCTAAAACCATGTTAGCTTTTTTTTTTTAAAAGAAGAGACTCACATTGGGTATGCTTTTATTTTTAAGTAAATGCTCTTCAGAATCTTTATTAACACAAAGAAAATGTATGCACACTATTCAAAAACAACTTTCAGAGGTGAATTGTTTGGTATTTTCTTAAAGTACAAGACAGCTTGGAATGAGTCCGGACTTCATGAATCAATTAAAATATCTTATGCCAATGCCTTCTGGTTGACTGAATCGACTTATCGATTTACCTTCAAATGCTGAAGGCTTTATTCCCAACCAGACAAAGAAAGAAAAGGCATGCTTAAAGAAAAGCCACGTTTCCTTTTTGGTTTCATGGCAACTGAGCCCTCCCTTGGGCCCCTGCCATGGAACGAACATTGATTCTCTGTAATTGCTTGATTCCCTGTAACGGCTTTTGGTAATGTGTTTGAATTTTTTAAAAGGTCCAAAGAAGAGACCTTAAGTAATGGCTGTATAAGCAAATAGTGGAAGCTATTGAATTCGTGCTCTCTCTAGCTTTCTTTGCCATATAATTAAAAAAGAAAAATTCCAGGGCCTGGAGAGACGACAGCTCAGTGGTAAAAAAGCAGTTTCAGCTCTTTCAGAGGACCTGGGTTTGAGTCATCCACATGGTCATTCACAATGTCTGTAGCTCCTATTCTGGGGATCTGATGCCCTTTGGGCACTAGGGCTTCACATGGTGTGTATAGATACGTGCAGGCAAAGCATTCATAAACATAAAAAGACTTAAAAACCCATATGCATTTTGTACACTTTAAAAGCTGTACATGGCTTCTGATCTTTTTTATGTTTTTTGATGTTGAATGAGATGGTTTGATTATTAGGGCATATTCCTTTATCATTTAACATTTGCCTCCTGGGTTTTGGATTGTAGAAACTCCTGGCCCCTTCTTTGTCATCAAAATTATGTGTTAGAAGCCTCTCTCTCTCTCTCTCTCTCTCTCTCTCTCTCTCTCTCTCTCTCTCTCAGCACTGTGAGCTCTTAATCTCCACCAACGTTTCCGCCTTTCTTCCAGACTAATCAAACTGGACCCACCCTCTTTCGGTCCTTCATAGTTGCTTCTTGTAACCCTGCTTCCAAAACATTTGTGAGTTTTTCACCGGTACTTGCCTACCTGACCCTAACCTTCCTTCCCTTTCATTTAGATTGTTTCCTTGATACATTGTTTCTTCCCGATAACTCGGTTCACTTGCGTCTTTTCAGAGTTTTGGGCGAGAGGCTTTTTGCTGATTCTGGAGCCTGTCTGGCTCTCCCATCAGCAGAGAACAGACCCTCTTCGTCTCCCGCACCCCCATTCCTTCCAGCTTTTGACACAACCAGGCATTAGTCTCCTGCTCCAGGCTGGCTCTGACAGCTGTGGAGGATGCAGGCTTGATAAAGAGAGCTGTTAGTGAGGCGAGGGGATGCTGATAGCAGGGGATGAGTCCGGGGAGAGAAGCAGGGGACCAGAAGAGATGCTTGGGATTAAATGGATAGAGGGAAGAGTGGGAAGCTGAGCGATGAATTCAGTTCCTCATATTCTGTAAATTCACCTTCACTCCTTCCCACCCTCAGTCTGAACTGATTTCCCATGAAAATAGAACACAGGAGAATGACATTGAGGAAATAGGTTTTTCTGAATATGCTTTATGTAATTTTCTCTGATTTGGTTGCAATTTCTATTTAGCCTTGGGCTTACGGGTCTGTTGTGAAGAAATGGTATTATCCTATAAAATTTCTCATAGAGTCTTGTTTATCTACAGTACCATAAAATGAAATAACAGTACATCTCTCCTGCTCACATAAGGACTTGAGGAGACTTGCCTCTGTACTGGAAATCCAATGACATGGACTAAGAGAAGAAGCAGCAGGGATCCAGGTCCCGGGGTACGCTGAGCTAATCTCAGCAAGAATAAGATTAAGGCGCATGACTTGACATAATCATTTTGTGTAGCTTCCAGAAGTGTACACAAACAGGAAGGCATTGTGTAGCTCAAGCCTGGCTCTGTCAAGAGTGCCTGGAAGTCAGGCTGAGTGAATGTCACAGCCTTAAAAAGTACAGAGAGAAGTGATTTTAGGTTATTTTAGTAATGGTGGAAACCACTGGTCACACGTAAGCAAACATACCTGGTCTTGGGGAAATCGGGGCAGGCAGGCCTGGCATGTTTAAGGCAGAAACTATCTCATGCTAGATGCCTAAGAAGACATCACAATGTCTTTTTTGGTTCTGAACTTTGGGGAAAAAAAATCTCTTAATGGTATTCAATGATTATTTTTACTTTAATGTAATGTTTCAGATTAGTTTTTAAATTTTTTAGACCAAATAAAGAAAAATGGGAAAATTATTGCTGAAGAGAGGAATGACTTGAATTCCTGTGACCCTTTTCCTGGTATATTATACTTACATTACTATACTATACTATACCATACCTTACTATATATTATCCTTGTCTGCCAATAGCACATCTGTGGTGCTACCAAGAACTTGGGAGCTAAGGCTTCTCTCTGCATCATTTTCTTCTTTCTTTGTTTCTTGCAGCATTGGGGCTTGAGCTTAGAGCCTTCCTCACACTAGGCAAGTGCTCTATAGCCAATCTATACCCTCAGCCCTGCTGTCTCTGTGGCACCTCTACTGTGTGTGTGGGCTCCCTCTGTGATATTCTCCCCTTCTCACTCTGTTATTTTGTTTTCCACAATCCATTCTTCAGCAATGGTCAGGAGAGGATTAGCTCCCTGAGACAGACTGGTCTGCCTGTAAGAGACTTTCAGAAGGCTTTCCTAGGGAAGCAGCTGGAGGGGCTGTTGGCTTTGAGGGATTTAGAAATCACCAGGGATGGTGGTGAATGCTTTAATCCTAGCTCAGGAGGCAAAGGCAGGCAGATTTCTGTGAGTTCAAGGTCAGCCTGGTATAAGTAGTGAATTCCAGCCAGAGAGAGAGAGAGAGAGAGAGAGAGAGACTTTAAAAATAACCCATTCCAGCATAGAAGCATAGAACACCTCTTTTCACGAGCTCCACCTTAGCCATTAGTTATTTTGTGAAACTCCATCATCTTTGTTTATGGGCAATATTGCCCAACTTTGGACATCTCTTGAGGATTTTCCTTTGAGCATTAAACCTGTGACTCCTGGAGAGGAAACAGGAAGCTGGAAGAGGAGTAAAGGTGAAAACAGCTGGCTGCTCTTCCTAGAAGGTTCCTGGCTATCGGGTTTTGGGAAAGAGCTGTAACCTGTTAGCCCTCATTCTGATAGGAATTGATAAATATCTAGATCTTGTTTCTCCCTGATGTTAGTGGCCTGCAGGACTCAATCTGCTTCAGAGAGGGTGATGGAAGACTTACCCCAATTTTTCTTGTGACTTTAGAAAGTTAAATGCTTTGATTTAGGGCTTATCGTAAGACTCAGAGTCCCAGTGCTAATCTCGCATACATGGGTCTGCTTCCATTTGTGGTTCTGCAAATGAAACACCAAATGTTTACATCCTGCATTTTTTTCCTCCGACTCCCAAGAGCTGTCTTCCCTTAGGAGCATGTGGTTAGTGCCCAGTGCCTGGACTGGGGTGGGAATCCTAGACTACAAACGCTTAGGGTGGGATCCCATTGGTTAATTCCTGAGTTTTATCTCTTTACAAAAGTGGCCTTGGAAGGACCCTCTCTGCTGGTGGGTAAGGTAAGGCTTTGGGGGAAATGGCCGTGTAGGAAGCTAGGGTTTTGTCGAGTTGTGAGGTTTTTAGACTAGAGCAGCACTGGCTCTGAATCAAACAGGGACATAGCTTGCCAAATAAAAATGAACCATGCAAAGCAAATAGACCTAGGCTTAGGTAATGAGAGACTTTACTGCAGTAAGGGAAGACGGCTATCTTAACAGGGAGAAGGCTTCATCCATGTGGTAGTTTGAATGATAACGGCCCTCATAGGTTCATAGACTTGAATGCTTAGTCACCAGGGAGTGGTACCATATGAAAGGATTAGAAGGATTAAGAGGTTTGGTTTTGTTGGAGGAAGTGAGTCACTGGGGTGGGCTTTGAGGTTCCAAAAGCCCATGCCAAGAAGCCCAGTCTGTCTGTCTGTCTGTCTGTCTGTCTGTCTGTCTGTCTGTCTCTCATTCTCTCTGACTATGGATAGATCAGGATGTAGAGCTCTCAGCTACTGCTCTAGCACCTGCCTCCATGCCAACAAACTCCCTACCATGATGATAATGGACTAAACCTCTGAGCCTGCAAACAAGGCCCCAATTAAATATTTTCTCTTATAAGAGTTGCATTAGTCATAGTGTCTCTTTAGAGCCATAGGATAGTGACAAGGACACTCCATAAGATCTGCAAGTGTCTCAGAAATCAGGCAGAAAGGACCTGCCTAGGGAGGATGACACAGGGCTAGATAAAGTAGCAGGATGAGTCGGCAGCCTGAACTCACAGCCAAGGAGATACCTTTTCTTGTTATACTGTAACACTTCTCTGGGGCCATTGACAAAATGTCATCAAATGAGTAGCTCAAACAGCAATGTATTCTCTTGTGGGTTGGGATGTCAGAAGTCTTAAATCAAGGTGTTGTAAGGATTGTTTCCTTCTGGGAGCTCTGAAAGATGGTGGTTCATTTCATGCCCTCAGTTTATCATTGCTGGCAGTCTTTGCTGTCCTTGGCTTGTGTGTGTGTCTCATCCCAACCTGCTTCCATGGCTGTCTTCTCCCTCTCTCGTTTTTCTCTCTCATTCGTTTCTGAGGATGCCAATCGATGGCACTTTAGGATCCATGCTAATTTAGCATGACTGTATCTTATCTAATTATGTCCCTAAAGATCCCATTTACAAAAGAGGTCACAAAAGAGGTGCTGTTGATTATATGATTTCAACATGTTTTCCAGTCGAATCGATTCAACTCATGACTCTTGGAGTTACGGGTCCTTAGAGAGTTTGACCTATGTCCTAATGTTATCTTGGACTGAGGGTGAGTCAGAGTTCACAAGCCTGCATGGGAGAAAAGAAAGACCAAAATTTGTCCACATTACAGTAGCTTGTTTTCTTAGTTTTGCTTTCTGTTGCTATAGTAAAATATGTTGCAATTTAAGGAGAAAGGGTTTTTCTCATCGCTTATCATTGCAGGGCCATCAAGGTAGTAGGAACTTGAAGTAGCTAGTCACTTCACATCCATAGTCCAGACTAGAGGGCAATAGATTAACATAGTATGTTGGTGCTCAGCCTACTTTCTCCTTTTCATCCATTTCAGGGCTCAGGTGTGAAATGGATGAAAACTACATTCAGGGGTGGGTCTTTACACCTCAGATAACACAGTAAGAAAATTCCTCACAAGCTAACCTAGACAATTCTTTGAGACTCCCTTCCAGGTGACTCTAGATTATGGTGAATAGATGATTTAACCACCACACAAATGTTCTGTACAGACGGGTCAGCAGTAAACCATTCCATTGATCACTTGTGGTCATTTGAAGTATGTATGTCCAGCCTGTTAGAGAGATCCTAGGGACTCATTGGTGAGTTTTATCCAAGTCGCTAAGAGAAAGGTAGTCTTTTCTGCGAATTGTTTCTTGGAACAAGAATCTGCAAGATAGGAGGCTTTCTTTCCAGCCATCAGTGTTCCAGTAGTAGAGGGCTCAGGAGTTTTTTGTCAAGTTCTTTGGCAATCTGAATTGACTTATGAGTTCTCTTCCTGGAAGGAGGATCCTGTATTGTGGTTGTTTGGACTCAGGGTCTCACATAGTCCAAATGGGACACGATCCTGCTGAGTCCAAGGATGACCTTGAACTGCTGATTCTCTGTAGCTCTGTGGACTCCAGGTGGGAACTAGAGGCAGAGGAAAAGTCCACTCAGGAGTGTTCAGGGGTGTAGATCATCATGATGGGAGTGTAAAGGTAAGAAATGTAGGACAAGGTATGTTTGAAGGCAGTGTAGAAAGACTAGACTCACCAAGCCTTGCCTAGATTCCATTCCATTGTCAATGAGAAGTTCGAGGACATGTCTAGGCAAGGGAATGCAATCGTAAAGGCCTTCTATTGGGAAGATGTTATGTTGACAGTGGTATGTGGGAATTCATGAATGAAATGAGGTAATGATTGGTTAGGGGTGGGGTAGATGAAAACATTGTGAGAATCTCTGGCTCAAGGTGTATCCATGCAGTTATCATATATCACTTTTGTTTTAATATCTGTAATATTAAGATACTTTGTAAAAACCTTTACTCATCTGGTCACTAAGGGTTTTTCTTATGTTTGGAAACACACATACACACACGCACACACACACACACACACACACAAATCTTGTGCCATTTAATTACTTTTATCTATTTTGTACATGTACTTAGGACAGAGGATAGTTTGTGGAATTCCCTCATTCTACTGTATGGGAGTTGGGAATTGAACTCTCTGGTCACCAGGCTTGGCTGCAAGTGATTTTATCTATGGGCCATCTTTCTGGTTTCCTATGTTAGTTTATTCCGGCTCCTGTAAGAAAGTACAACAGGCCAGCTGGTTCATAAGCAAGAGTGTTGCTTTCTTACTGTTCTTAGGATGCCAGTCCAAGAGCAAAGGCTGGGACAGCTGATTTCCTCTGAGGCCTCTTTTCATGACTTTCAGGTGACTTGCCTTATTGCTATGTTCTAACACACCCTCCTCCTTCAGTGCTCGTGAGCTCTCTCACATTATATAAGGTCACCGACCCTTTCTTGGTTAGGGCCTTACCTTAATGACTTCCTTTGTATTTAACCATTTCTTTAAATCTTTAAAGATGGTGACATTCTAAGGTACTGGGAGAAAACGTCAACATATGAGTTTTGGGGGATACAGGTCAGTCCGTAACACTTTTCAAGGGGACTTCCCATCACAGTGTAGGGTTGGTGGTTCTTGGATGGTTTGGCAGGATCTCTGTCAGGGAAGCAAAGAGAATTATGTAGTTCTGCACAAAGCACCAAGGCATGTGCCTTTGGGATGTACTAACTACTCAACCCTATACAGAGATGCTCTGCCTTTGTCCATGGCCCATTTTATCTCCATCATACAGTGATTGACAATAGCCATTTTTTTTTAAAGAGACAGACTGGTGACTTAAGTTCAATGAGTGACATTTAATTGCTTGGCATAAAAGAAGTACCAACTATGAGGCCAATGTGGATTGTAGTGATACCCATACTTATAGTTATGATATGAAGGAAGTTTGGGCAGAAGAAGACATGAAAAAGTTGAAGTTAAATGGCCAGCATTGAGTTTTGCTCAGTCCTTCTTTCTGATCATTCCCTAGTTACTTTCTACATCTATTTTTACCCTTATTCTACCCACCCACAGAGGTGGGAGCAATGTTCTTCTCATGCCTGTGGAAGAAGTACAGTGGCCTGCCCTGTGCAGCAGAAAGGCTGAGAGGTTTATCCCTTCTACTCCCAACACCATTCTTCCTGACTTTGTATTGGCTCCTAGTCAGTCTTCTCGAGTGTTAAGGACTATCACCCTGGTTGTTTATCTCTTCCTCTATACTTTGTAACAATAAAAGAACCCTTAATTACTTACTGTCAGACTTTAAGAGAGTTCACTGACTTACCTGGAAACCCAGTCCATGGAATCCAAGCAACCTTAGAATTCTGAGTAACACCACTGTTGGCCAGTATTGTGTCTGTTCCCCAACAGGCACACTGCTAATGCCTTCAATATGTTTGCCTATATAGTCCCTATATTGGGGGAATAGCTATCTCCCCATTTGAGACAGATTTTCTGTAACCTGAGGCTGGCCTCAAACATTGATATGTAGCCAAGGATTGCCTTAAACACCTGATATTCTTGCTTGTGCCCCCTGAGAGCTAGGATCACAGACACATGCCACCATGCCTAACAGAAATGGGACACTTTAAAAACTTAAACAGATAGGAAAAAACCAAAAACTGGCTTTGCAAGACCAGACCCAAGACTTCTGGATTTCAAATGTGGGTGGTGTTTCTAGTTTAAAGTCTGGTTCTGCTCCTCTAGACCTTGTTAATTTGTAACACTCAGAACAAGTAAACATTGTACCCAGAACTTTTGTTATGACTTTTAGCCAACCTTTGAGGCCACTAATGACTGGAAGGCAAGAAACAACTTTACCAACTGTCAATAGCCATTGTAGAATTTTTACTAATCTCCATTATCATATGACATTTTTCTCAAAGATAATAAAATGGTTGGCATTTGAAACCATGAGTAATGTCATATCTAACTATATCTATTCTTTCCATAAGAATACATATATATTATATTAAAACTAGATTAAGGGCTCTTGGAAATAAGGTCTCTAAGAAAGTAACAGAGTTTGGGATGAAAATTACTAAACCTTCAGTGTTGTGTAGCACTTTCCTCCAAGAAAAACATCTTTATTGGAGGGAAGTGTGTTAAGATGTAGGATGTTAAAAGGGGTGAAACAACAGGATGTTCTAAGAAGTGTGTGTTCATCCCTTAGGAAGTAAACAACTTAATGGCTTCAGGAAGTTCATGAAACTGAACAAGTTCACTATGCTCCTCCTACCCTAAACATGTGTAAGCTATAAAGACTGCTGAGAGATACTGCCCAGAATAACAATCTAGAAGAAGTAGAAACCAGCCAAGTTGCTAGAAAGAGGTTCTGACCAACTGAGGTATGGAGAAGGACACATTCCAACCCGTTGAGCTGCCTGCAGGTTGTGTAGTGCACAACAGGTTTCATGGACTGTTACCCATGCTGAGATAGGCTTTTGGTGTTGTGGTTGTCTTTGAGTCATTTCTGTTCCAATAAGTATCGCCCAGTAAAATTCACTGGATCACCAAGTTGGACTTTGGTGATATTGTAATTTGTTCTGCTGTTTGGTTCCTTATCTGGAGTATATAGACATTTGTCCACACCTCTCCAGCAGTAGTGGCACAGAACATTCAGTCTGCAATCACACACTAAAAATGACAAGATATAATACTTACTGCTATTTTCATGAGTATATTTGGTTATTTGAGTTTTTCCAAAGTCAAAGGACTGGGTATTAGGTTTTTCTGGGTTCTTTACGGGGTATAGAAATCAATGACCAATGGAAAATGGGGCTGGTGAGAAGACTTGGCAGGTAAAGGTGGCAACTGCCAAGCTTGGTTACCTGAGTTCTATTCCTGGGAGAAGTCACATAGAATGTGAGAGCTGACACCAGCAAGTCGTCCGCTGACCTCCATATGTTTGTCATGGTCAACGCGCGCGCGCGCACACACACATACACACACATACACACACACACACACACAGCTCACAAACAAATACCACAGAAATGTAATGCCCCCCTTTTTTTCTAAAAAGTTGACAAAGGGTTCTAGCTGATGTGTGTGACAGGGGCTGTCTTTAACACACTCCTTCCTGGAGGCTGTGGGTTGTGAAGAACAGTTGCTTCTCAGCAAAGCTAATTAAAAACATTATAATTAATTTGCCATTGTCTAAACTACGAGGAACTTATTTGGAATAATAGTCACAGGTGACAAGACTTTAAATTAAATGGGAAGCAAATCAGTATTTAAAATAGCTCAGTGTAATTAGGTTGCAATTATTTGAATAAATTGGATCCAAATGCTGAAAACTAAACCTGCCATAATCTGTGTGGTAGAATGCAAATTTATTGCTACAGAATCAAGGAGCCCCCTCCTCCTGCCCTCCTCTCCCTCCACCTTCCTCTTCCTTTCTCTCCCCTTCTTCTCTCCTTTCATTTCTTCTAATTCTTTCTACCTTGATTTTTGTTGAGTTTGATAAATGAGATTGAGAGAAGTATAGGCTTTCCTGTTCACTGGATTTATTTTTTACACTTTGAAATTAATGTCAGGTTGGAATACCCACTTTTTTTTTGCCTTTTGAGGTTTCTGTGTGCGTATTTTGTACTGTCAGCTATGTTCAAGACCCTTTGGGGAGGAAAATACAAGTTGTTAGATTATGGCTGGAACTATGTAGACCCCTGTATACATAAGCATGCTGTTGGCCTTGGCTATAGACAATCATTGGCCACATAGCCAACTAAATATTATAATTTAAAGTATACTTGCAAGTCTCACTCTGCCATTGCCAGGCTCTTTTGTTTGTCACCACCCTGGAGGGTTAGAGGCTACTAACATAAAAGTCAGATCTCTATTGGGCCTGAACGTTGCTTAGATTCTAGATAGTTCCTTCACTTTGTTCATGACAATCTGAGAAAGGAGATGACCCACATAAGTGGATGGAAAATACTGTTGTTCTTTTGATTTCTTGCTTCATGTTCCTTTTTGCTATAATATTTCATTAATCCTTGGAGAGCTTCCTATATGCTTACAATGTATTTGACTATACTCACCCTTGACTCTTCCCCTAAATGTCTCTCAGACCCTTTCCCTATGCCAACACCACCTTCCAACTTCATGTTCTTTTTCTTTCTCTTAAAAATCCACCAAGTTCAATTTATGTTGCTCATATACCAATGGGTATGGGGCAATTCACTGGAGTGAAGTCTACCTAGGAGGTGCCATACCCTTAATGAAAACTGACCCTTTCTTTCCCTGAAGCTACATTCTCTCCATAGTTCTGTAGCTAGGGATTGGAGCCTCATAGGAGGGACAACAATGTGAGCCAACCAGTACCCCTAGACCTCCCAGGGACTAAACCATGAACTAAAGAGTACACATGGAGGGACCCATGGCTCCAGCCACATATGTAGCAGAGGATGACCTTGTTGGACATCAGTGGGAGGAGAGGCCCTAGGTCCTGTGAAGGCTCGATGCCCCAGTGTAGGGGAAAGGCAGGATAGGGAAGTGGGAGTGGGTGGGTTGGTACTCATGAATCTCACCTCCTCCATTCTTGAATGTTGATTCGCTTGATCTTGTGATACAGGTATTATACAGGCAAGGAGAGCTGCCGGGAGGTCCCCAATGGAGTCTTGTTCTGTCCAAGACACTATTTTTCTCTGGTCCTCCCTGATCTCTGGCTCTTACAGTCTTCTGCGATGGACTCTGAGTCTTGGGGGAGAGGATTCAAGGTAGATGTTCCATTTGTGGCAGAGATACACACTTATCTTCTGCACTTTGACCAGTTTTGAGTGTTTGTCTTAATTACTCTCTGATGAGTTACTGAGCTGCATGAAGATACAAATTGAGAGGTCAATTTGATGCTATGTCCATATCTCAAAATAACAGAAAGTTCACCTAGAGCCTATGAGATTCAAACTATGGATTCTTGGCTAGATTTATAGTACTAGGTATGTGTTTCCTCCCATGGAATAAGTCTTAAATCCAATCAGAAAGTTGTTGGTTACTTCATAACATTTGTAATGCTGTTGCATCCATGAGCATATCTTGATACACTGGTCATTACTGTAGCTCACAGGTATCCAATGATACACTGGTCATTATTGTAACTCACAGGTATCCCATGATACGCTAGTCATTACTGTAGCTCACAGGTATCCTATGATACACTGGTCATTATTGTAGCTCACAGGTATCCTATGATACACTGGTCATTATTGTAGCTCACAGGTATCCTATGATACACTGGCTATTACTGTAGCTCACAAGTATCCCAGTTGAGTAAGACTGTTGATGACAGTTCTTCCCTGGAAGATTACATTGCACCTTCTGGTACTATGAAAGCTACTCGTTTTTATTCCTTCACTAGCAGTGTTTCTGAGGACAAAGAAAGAAAGGTGGAACACACAATTATTCATGAGGCATATTTACCAGAGGTCTGAGTTTGCTGAAATAATGTAGCTATTTGTGGTATTGAAAATACATTTTTTTATACCTTGTGAATTGTATACATGTATATCATACATTTTGATAAGCAACCCCACCTCCCTTTCCCATTTCCCTTAGATAGAGCACCTCAGCACATTCTCCTCCCAATGTCATGTCCTATGTTTTGTGATAATGTACTGAGTCCAATTAATGTTAGTTCTATGCACCTAAGTGTGGGGCCACCCACTGGACCACAGGCAACCCTATCATCAGCCTCACATCCAAAGAAAAGTGTTCCCTTTACTCTAGAAGCCCTTAGCTATCCCTGTTACTGCTTAGCTGAGAAGATGATGTCTTGGTAGATTAGTTTCCAATCTTAATAAAGTCTTAAGCAGCCATTGAGGATGTTAGACTCCAAGTGGCTATATCGTGGAAATCTGAGGTAACTGCAACTTCAGATAACTGCTTTGGATAATAGTGCTCTGTTCATTTGATTTCCCCAGCTGCCTATGAGGAAGCCAGGAACTCTCTCCCTTTGTTCCTCATTATTTCTCTTTCCTTATTTCATGTGTGCGTGAGCATGTGTGTGTGTATGTATGTACATTCACATGTGTATGCATGCATGAAGAGACCCAACAAGGCTGGCACTAGGAGTCTTCCTTGATTCCTCTCCACCTTATATATTGAGACAGTCTCTCACTTTGAACTCAGATGAGACATTCTAGCTTAGCCAGTCTGCCCCCAGGAATCCACTTTCAGTCTATGCTGGAATTGTAGGCTAGCTGCCTTGCTAGCCCGGCTAAGCCAACCTCCCCGCTCCCACACCTCAGTGCCTATCTATAGCGCTGTGCCTAGAACCTAGGATCTCTTGTATTTCAGACTCACTGTTCAGCCATCAAACAAGACAGTACAGGAAACCAAGTTTGGACTCTTAGCTTTGATCTTTTCTTGTCCTATAGCCTAGAGACAACCCTGCTGTAGCTCAGAAGGACTGCAACCCAGTCTCTAGGGTCTGCAGAATTCTCACCCTGGCTTAGGACATTATGACTGCCAATTAAAAAGGACAACATAGTTAAGGTAGGGAGATGTTCTCATGCTTCCTGAACATGGACTTCTGGGAACTCAGTAGCTTCAGAGATTCTTAGGATCCATTAAGTTGGTTTCTTAAGGTTTTCTGCTGGGTTTTGAGTTTCCAGATTTTCATCTTTAGATACAAAAGTTGTATTCCTTGCAGCACCAAACACAGAATTATTCTTACTTTGCCCTTAGCTGGCTTCATCTGTGGGGTAGTGCCTATTCATTAGTGCTAGCATGCACAATTAGGGATCTCAAGCTGAAACAAGACTAAGGAGTCTCAGAATGAATAATAGGTGGTGTCCCTTGTCACTGGATGTGTGCTCAGACTCAACTGACCGGAAATGCCCTTCTAGGACCTTAAAGGATTGAGAAAATAAACTTCCCCTACCAAGTCCCCTATCATCCAGAAGACTGAGGTGCTCTCTGGGTAAGGGAGGCTCTCGTAAACCATCTTGGTTGTTGCTTCTGTAGTATGTGTTAATGACACTGCTTGGGTTTCTCAACTCTAAAATACAGCTGGTCCAACCTGCCTGCCAGGCTTATATTTAGGCCAAGAGATGTTTGCCATAATAGCAGCATCACTACAGAATACTCACCCAGGATATGAGAATTTCCATCGCCAATTTCATTTTCTAGACAATATATAGACTGTGTCATAGCTCATAAATTGCATTGGATGTGACTGTAATTCAGGTGAATGCTGTAGTTATATCCTGGAATGTTTGATTTTGCCTTTTTTATAATAGCGCTGATTGCCAAGCCCCTGAACATGCTAGGGTAGTGAGTGGTCATGCTGTTTGGATTTTATTTCTTTACCAGCAAACATTCTGTTTTTAGATGTGATATTTATAGAATGAGCCAGTAATTAATCTACATTGTATTCAACAAAATTAGATTTTTTTTTCAAATGGCTTTGTTGGATGAAAATCTTCCCTGAAGAATTGGTGGCATCAGAGATGCTGATAACTGTATCTCGTGGTAGATGCTTTGCAATGCAAATGTTTTAATGATCACAAATGTGATTGGATTTTAAATTGAGCTAGGCCATTGTCTCCTTTTAGTAAGTCACATTGGCTTTGAATATAAAAACCCCACATTTTAGTCTAAAATAATTTTGGTATATTGGAGTAAGTTCTTGTTTGTAAGATATAATAAGACTGTTTGGGTCACTTTAAGATTTCTTATTAATGTATCTATTTCCCCCTCCATATGGCCATGGATAGGACAATGAAAATCAGTGACCAGAGTCCTTCATAGATAGATATTTACAAAGCCCAAAGGTAAGGACCAAGGAGCAAAGACAACTGGCTTAACATTTGCAATGTCAGATATTGGTTAAGATTAAACAGGAATGAAGGGTTTGGTGGCATCCATATCCTGGCCATTCTGGCAAAGGACAAAGGACAACAAATCTAGAATGTTTCACTCAGTTCTGGATCCACAGTAACCTTCAGAGGGACAGCTCTCTCAGCAGGCATTCCTGTGGGCAGCTAGCTCTGTCCAAGTCTGATGTCAGCTGATGGTTTGTACTTAGAACTCTTCTCCTTGACCAAAGAGGAGTCCCTGCTGGTTGTAATCAACTGTGTCAGATGCCTTCCTATCAGTGCTGGGGATAGATTTCACCAAGGTTTCTCGATTCATCAGGAATGCTGGGAAAGTCTGATCCCCAACTGTAGGTGCAGCTTGTGTTTTATTAATCTGGTCATTTGATAACATGAATGAGCAATCATAGTCCTCCACTGTATTGATGAGAACTCTGAATGTGAGTCCCAGAGTCCCCTTAGCAGAACCTCATAGGCAGTACCATCCCCATTTCACCTAGGGAATCTGGGAAGTTGAGTAGTTGTTATAGTCAAGGATGAGGTTGTATGACCCACTGAGCTGGGACTTGGTCCAAGCTGTGCTGGAGTCCACAGCCATTGTATTCAGATTTCAATGGATGCCTAAAATAGTCACACCATGTTTGGTGGACTCCCAGAGCCCAAGAGTGGTAGGAGATCAGAAAGTGACAGGCTATGGTGAGAAGACTGTCATGGTCTGGATAATTCATAGAATAATAATTTATTTTTAATGGTTCTAGATGCCAGGGAGTCCAATATTAAGATGCCAGTATTAAGAAGGGAAGGAGGAGGGGCAGAGGAAGAGGGAGAGCGGGGGGATGGGAAGGGGGTGCTTGCTCTCTGGGTTTTCTTCTTTTTCTTTTTCTTTTCTTCTTACTTCATTTGGGCCCATGACTCATGGGATGTGTGGCCTGCATTCAGAGTAGGTGTTACTTCCTTACTTAATCTGCTTTAGAATCACCTTCATGGACACATTTTTATGAAGGTGTAAGAGTATATTGTCTCACAACAATGATTTTTATGTAAACTAGAAAGTTTCCCCAAACTTTCTGTTTCACAGTGGTCTTAGTATTATAGTAACTTTCCCCCATAAACACCTCAGGCTAAATTATTACTGATAATTTTAATTATTAAAAGTTCCATCCCAACAACTTATATCCAAGCCACTTTGTAGCTGTTTGAAAGAAAAAAAATATACTGTCATTTCATGAAGTGGCCCAGATTACATATTTATGGGAAGTTTGTGTGTGTTGGATACTGGGCAGTTTTTCAGTTGATCATCTGATTTCAACCTTCATGGAGTATTTGCTTTTCTTTTTAAATTATTTTTTTATTGGTTCTTTGTAAATTCCACATCATGTACCCCAGTCCTGCTCATCTCCCAGTTCCCTCTTATCTGCCCTTTACTCTTGCAACCTTCTCCCCAAAATAAAACACACACACACACACACAAAAGCATAGAAAACACCTCATTGTGGAAGCTGTAGCATGTCCCAGTATATCCCACAGCATACCCTTCTGTCTACACATTTTCACTTGTAAATGTTCACTGCAATAAGTCATTGGCTTGGTTCGAAGTCTCTGGCTTCTGTGACACCATCAATCTTGGATCCTCACCAGGACTCCTCTTGGTTATCCTGTAGTTGCTCTGTGTCATGGAGATCCTACAGCTTTGGATCAGTAGGACTGGCCCTTTCACCATTAGCAGATTATATAGATTTTGGGGTGGGTCAACTTAGAGCCCTGGATCTGAACCTGGGTGGTAGCTGAGCCAGTCAGGGTGCTGGCTCTCCTTTATCTGTACCACCAGAGTGGACTCTCCAGCACTGCTCCAGCTAGATCACCCAGTGCAACCACTGGGAGGAGGCAGGGTCAGCTCTCTTGCTTTCATGCCCTTAGGGCGGCTCACCTGTATCCATCCCTCCAGAGCCAGCTTTCTTGTGCTGTCTACTCAAAGCACAGACCAACTCTCCCAAATGCCCCCTGTGAGGGGCTGGGCCAGCTCTCCTGCTCTTACACCCTTGGGACTGGCTCACCTATACCTTTCCACTGTGTGGCCCAGGCAAGGTGCTGGGCCTGCTCCCCTGAGTGCTACAGCCAGTGAGGGGGCAGTGACAGCTCTTCCTCCCTCATGCCCTCGGGGCCAGACAGCACAGATGGGGTTGGAGGGGAGGGCATCACCACACACCCACACCACCTCATGGCAGACAGATAGATGGCGGAGTTAGCTCTCCCAGGTTCTTGTCCTCCAGACTGGCTCACCTGTGTTCCCACCATCAGGGTCAGCTCCACTGTGCTGCACAAGGACCGCAGGGCCTGCAGTGCTGCTGTCAGTGAAAAATGGGGCCAGCTCTTCAGAGCAAGCAGCCAGTGAAGGGCGGGGCCGGTTCTGTACAGCCCCTGAACATTCATCTAGTTCCTGCCCCCAGCCCCACCAGGGATGTCCCCATGTTCTCTAGTGATCTTGGGATGAATAAGAACTTTATGTCATCCACAGGGATGGGAAGTTATGAGTACCACTTACTAAAACATTTCTCAGTCCCGTGCTATCTTTTAATTAATGTTTTCATCTAATTATATGTGTGTGAGTGTTTTGCTCCATGTACATCTGTGCATTGTGTGTTTGCCTGGGGCCCTTGGAGGCCATGAGAGGGCAATGGATCCCTTGGGACTGAAGTTAGAGATGGTTGTGAGCTGTAGATGTAGGTTCAAGAAGCTGAATCTGGATCCTCTGGAGAAGCAGCAAGTGCTCTTAACCTCACGGCCAATTCCTCAGGCCCTGTCCCATGCTAATTTTAATATCTTATTATGTCTATTTTAGTAGATGTAAATTCTATGCCTTCTCCTCTGCTGTGTTTATCAGTTGGACTTCCCCATTGTCACACAGTATAGCTATCACATAACCTTATCTATATGCTGTAAGGATAAAGCGTCTGTTTCTATTTGTCAAATTACCTTGGCAAGACTTTTAAGTCTTGTATGAATTTTGGAACAACTTGACAAATTAGAAAACCAGATAGCAAGTGGGATTTTGGGTGGAATTGTATTGTTTGGCTTTGATTAGAATTCTTGTCACATGGCCAGCTGAGCAGCCATTGTAACTTACTCCACTCAGTCTGAACGCCTCGGATATAATACATAGACAATGGTATCTGCCTCATTGGGCTGCAGGGAAGATTAAATGGGTGCATACAGGGAAGGCATTGGAAACGGCACCAGGTATAATATAAGCATTTGGGAACCTCAGCTATTAGTATTCCTTGGCTTAAGTCATCTCATTAAAGGAACCAGGACACTTAATCAAGTCAGTTCATCAAAGGAACTAGGTGGGGCAATCACAAACTTTTCAGGTAGACTCCAAGCAAGGATGCTAGCTGAAATACATGAGAGTGTTTTTGTGCAGTAGAGGAAGGGTTCTGTTGACCTGTAGTCCACAGTTCCACACACTGGTATTGGGTCAAGTTGTAATCTCCTTGCTTGTGTGGTTTGTAGTTTTATATCCTGAGCTCATTGTAAGTACTAGTGTGTGCACATGCATGTGTGTGATTGTCTTGCGTCCTGAGCTGTGCGGGTTGTCACCCATCACTCCTAACAGATTTTTTTTCTTGACTTATAGTATCAAGGAAAGGTTGACCACATGGGACAATGATAAGGGAGAATTTGGTAACCTGTGAAATACTCATTCATCTGAGATGTTGGAGGGATGTTAGACTTTCTGTCTTTTCTCTAGGATGGCTTGTCCATTTATTTAGTTCCTGTTCTGTCCTCTTTTCTAAGCATCTGGGGAGGCCTTGGGATGTTTTACATCATTCCTGCCTTCTTGTCTATGCTGAGAGTTATATTTCCCATCTCTCAAATCCCAGCCCTCATAGCTAAGTCTGTGAGCCTTGCAGTTAGTGCAATGTCCTCTTCAGGTGACTTTCTGGTTGTGAACTCTCTTGTTTTGAAACTTGACGATATCTTTCACCCCGCCCCTGCACCTCCCTTTCAAACTCACCTCTGAATCAGAGCATCTTTTGCTTGATTTGATTTTAAATGCACATTTTAAAACCAAGATGGATTTGACCACCAGTCAATCTTTTACCATAGAAGTGTCAAATAGTAGAATTTTCCATCAATGAGGGTTTTATCTTATGGAGGTTCATATTATTTTCAGAGCCAAGGCAAGTCATAGCACCTGTAATCTTTGTTCACTAATGGTTTTTAGAGGTTCAGCTCGAAAGCATTAGGGAATGAGAACTGTGCCATCAACATGTTTAAAGCAATTCACAAGATGCTCTGGGCTCGGGAATGAGTTCACCGGGAAGCCTTTGATTCCATATGGCGGCGCTTTATTGATGATTTTCCCAGTGGGATTTTCTAACCTTCTAATTTTATGCCTTAATTGCAAGTGCTAACTATTTGCCTTTTAAAAGAGGTGATTTGGTTGATTGGCACCTTAGATTGTCTTAGAAACCCTGTGCATCTGCTGCATACTTCTGCAGATATTCTATTTATTTATTTATTTATTATTCATTTTATACTACCCCCATCCCGGTCACCTCCTCTCATAATCCTTACCCCCTCCCCTTCTCCTCTGAGTGGGTGGGAAGCCCCCATGGGTATCCTGTACCCAGCCAGTTCAAGTCTTTCTGCAGATATTCTTTAACAGGTGCCATCTCTACTGATGTGAGCCTTAGCGTGTAGTGGCAGGGGCAACCTCTCTGTGCCTCAGAAGAAAACTCCTGGTGTGCAGGTGGGACATTTTCTCTTCAGCCTCTGTGTAGGGCCATCCTGTGTTCATAGGTCTGCAAAGTCAAGGCGACGGTGCCTTTCTGCCTCATCCCTCCCACCCATCCCTGTCTTGACTCTTGGCCTGCATGCTCCTCTCTGTTGGTGACCATCCATATTTCCTGCTTCCATCGCACATGGCTATTTTTAGTTGGGACTTCTCTGGATGAGCTCGTCTATCCTTATTTCTATTTTAATATAACTGTACTAGATTTTCTTTGTTTCTTCTAACTTTAAAGGATTTAAAGTGCTCTCCCCTCAGTGTACACACACACACACACACACACACACACACACACACACACACACGAGCAGATGCTGTTGGCTAGTAGATTTCTTTCCTGCCATTCTGAACATATAAGCAATTGGGCATCTCTAGCTCTCATTGATTTAAAAACAGTTGCTGCTGGAGGTCCAGGGCCTGCTCCCTTACGGCTAAGATCTTTTTTTGTTTCCTACTTAGTTCTTTGTCTACTGAAGCTGCCTGTTCAAGGCCCGCAGCACACAGAAGGCTTATCTCCAGGTAAATGAGGTTAGACAACACAGGGACTTGCAGTTTGTCCACAGAGCCACCATTCTGGTCCAGCCCCTGGGAGCAGATGGGTTTACAAATTAGAGCAGTCATTTCCATTTCTGGTTAGAGATGCTGAAAAGAGAGCAGGGGAAATTTTGCATGCCTGCAGAGAGGAAAACACCCCAAATGCTCACACCAGCCGGGCAGACAGCACACTTCTCACTTCATGGCTTAAAAGCCTTTTCCAGGGAGTGAAGAGATGGCTCAGCTGTTAAGAGCACTGACTGCTCCTCCAGATGTCCTGAGTTCAATTCCCAGCACCCACTTGGTGACTCACAACCATCTGTAGTGGGATCTGATGCCCTCTTCTGATGTGTCTGAAGACAGCTACAGTGTATTCACATACATAAAATAAATGTATAATTCTTAACAACAACAATAACAACAATGCTTTTTCCAAGGTGATCCGCTGACTAGCATCTTCCTCAATTTATTATATTATTCAGTCTCTCTCAGTCCCTTCCTGGTCCCCACTTTCCTCTGTTCTCCCAAGGTGACCACTGTTGTGAATATAAGAGATGTTACTGCTCAGTTTTGCTATTTGTGTCTTTTCTACCAATAGAAAAACCCTGTGTGTAATGAATTTATTGAAATGATTACACAATTCTTTTTCAAGGCCGTCTAGCATTTTGACATGGGTATCCTGGGGAAGGTTATTCTTTCCCTTGGTTTTGGCAGTGATTGCATAGAGATCTGTTTGAGTACACACACTGAACTATGTGCATTTGTTTGGGGGCACATCTCTATGTATTAAACATTGCAATTTACAATACAATAGTGGCCCATGAGGTGGCTCAGGGGATAAATACATTTGCCACAAACTCTGATGACCTGAGTCTGATCCCTGTGTCTCACATGGGATAAGGAGAGAACCAGTTTCTGCAGGCTATCCTCTAACCTCCACACACATGCATGGATGGTTCCCTCCCAGCCATACACAATAAATAAATGTAAAATAACTTTATGGCTAGTATAATACAATGTTAGCTTATTTTGACCTACTAGAAAGGTGAGGGCAAGCACCACTGTGAGCAGCTATATAACACGTTGTGCCTCTTCCTTCTCATTCACTCAGAAATGCTATTGTTCCCCAGCCTCCAAACCAGTGCCCAGCAGAGTGAGAGTCGACTTTGTACTATGTTAGCCACAGAATTTTGCTATGAGGCTTAAGACTTTTTTCTTCAAATAGAAGCTTGTTTAGCGTTTTTAATTAATGATGACAGCTACATCTTGACCTGCTTTAGAACTCTAACCAAAAGAGGCATTTTGAGCTAGGTGTAATAACACACATCTTTAATCCCAGCAGAGGCAGGTGGATCTCTGTGACTTTGAGGCCAACATGGTCTACATAATGAGTCCCAGGCTAGCCAGGGCTATATAGCAAAAACATGTGTCAAATGTATATAATTATATATTATTAATTATTACTGTGTGTTTGCTTGAATGATGTGTGTGCATGTGAGTGCAGGTGTGTGTTTGTCATGGCACACGTGTGGAGGACAACTTTCAGGAATTGGTTTTTCTCATTCCTTCATTGTTGGTCCTGGGGATCGAACTCCTGTCGTCGGGCTTGTACAGTAAGTGTCTTTCCCCTCTAGCCCTCTCATCAGTCCGTTTATTGTTTTTAAAATCTTCACCTTGCATCCAGCAAACTTTCTGAAGTTCCACATTCTAATAATTTATCTGCATGCATAATTGTACAGTGTGTGAGTTACCACCCTTCTTCGGTTACACCCCGGCTCTTTATTTTTGCCTCTCTGTACTGGCAAGAGCCTTTTGTATAGTGCTCAGTGTCTGGGCCAGTCAACATCTTCCATTTTTTCTCTGCTTCAGAGAAAAGCCTTTCAACATTTTACTAATAAAAAAATCTCATGCTTGCTGGGGGCTTCTTCTTCTTTTTTGGATACTTTTTATCAGGTTAAGGAGTCTTCCCAAGGGTGGGTGTGGACCTCACAAGAAAACTTCTCAGCAGCGGTGAGATGATCACAGGCAAGTTAATTGACAGTTTGCTTGCAGGTATCTCTTTCTAAGCAGTCTGGGAGGCAAGAGTTGACATGCTTCCTGGGTTTATAGGATTGTGAGTTTGTAAAAGCAGTTTTAAAGCATGGTTGGTGCCTCTGATAGATCAGAAACGCAGGAACTGGAGCAGAGTGTCAAGATGCTGAGCGAAATAACGGTATCTTGAGTGACTAAAGGAAGGAAAGCATTGTTTGAAGTTGGAATGTCATTGGCACTGTGTAGTCAGGGGGCTGTCCCTGAGGATGTGGTTACGAATAGAAACAAGGGCCAGAGGCTGGGTCAGGTTTTGGAAAAAGCTTCAAGCTGCAATCAGTTCCTCTTATGTCGGCAGTTGAACAGGTCTTAATGATATACCAGGAAGACTCTTTGCATGTTGACCAGACTAGAGTGAGAGCTGGGGAGATTTCAGACTGGTTTCCAAAAGCCTCATTCTAGAAACATGGGGAAGAAGCCGGCAAACAATTAGATACATCAGAACTTGTGTTCAGTGATTTTCTCTTGTGGCCGTGAGTTTGAATTTTGCTTCCAGTGTCCTTTAGCCTACTTACAAATGGGGTTCACAGTCAAGAAGCAGGAAGCCAGTGAAGAACTGAGGGGAAGTTTTAACTGCCCAGGTTGATCTTGAAATCATTATTGAGAGGGTTGAGAGTTCCTAATACAGAAATAATGATGATGATGATGATAATGATAACGATAATAATAATAATAATAAATCAAGACACAGGGTTGTGTATTTTAGTAAGGTTTGTACTTCTTGGTTCAGCAAAGTGATTGACTGAGTGCGCCTGGTACTGAAGTATGGATTCGTTCTCTTTTACTCCTAGTGAGAAACACTTGTGGACTCAGTGTTAGAATATAGTTGAGGGCTTTACTGAAGGAAGAAGAAAGAAGGAAGAAGGAAGAATTCCTTTTCAAGACAAAAATGCTGTGACATTCGGACCCTGGCTTCATTGTTTGGCTGCCTCTCGGCCTCGGGATGACAGCTGCGGTCAAAGCCATCCCTATGGGCAACACAGACACACACTGGGAAGCAAACGATGCTAGGCCTCCCTCTTCCTGCCATTCTAGGGATACTGAGCCTAGGGTGCTTCCTTTCCTTGCCCAAGGGCACCCACACAGGAGAGTAGACTCCAGGCTTGCTCTGACACGTACTCTTTCTCAGCTTCCCATAGCCAGAACTGTGTTTGCTGTGATTCTGTCCTAGCTGGCCGGTGTAGACTCTCTGAGCATTTCCTGACTGCCTGGTTCTTCCCATCCCACCTCCTCAGCTGGCCTCTGAGGACAGAGATGCGCCCGATTCTTTAAGTTCAGAGCTTTGCCATGCCAGCGAAATAATCCTATCTCAAGCCCTCAGGCTGTACTGGGTGGCTTGTGCCTGTGATCTCAGCCCTGAGGGGGCACAGCGAAGCACACCCTCCTTGCCTGCCTTCTCAGGCAGTGGCTGCCCACTCTACCAGCTCACTTTACTGCGTGGGTCCAGGATGGTAGACACCACCTGCTTTTAGAGTAGATTGAATGTTATTTAGTCCTTCTACAAACGCAGCCATGGGATTACTTAAGGCTTCCAATAATTTCCATTTTACATACCATGCACCTCAAAGCAGCTTCTTTCACTCAGTGTCTCCCACTTGGCCTCTTAGCAGCTGCCGGGTGCCGGGCACTGGGGCTGAGGACATCCAAGTGAAAAAAAACAAAACAGACAGGAAAAGAACTTGACCTCACAGGCTTACAAGATAATAGAGGAAGACAGTAAGTAATACTGTTTTGTTTTGTTTTTTGTTTTTTTTTTTAAACGTGATAGAAGACGCCAGATGCTTCACAGAAAATAAAGCAGGAGAGAAGGAGTCACTGGCAAGGGGTGGAGTCTGCGGTACTAACAAGGGTGCATGGGGACATCCTCATTAGAAGACAGTAGTGAGCAAAGACTCACAGGAAGCTTAAAGCAGGTGCAAGAATTAAGACTTTCCAGGCTAAGGGATAACCAATATAAATAAAGGCTCTGAGGCAGGGGAATACCTAGAAGGCTGGAGAAACCTCGGTCTATGTCTGGAGATGATGGAGGGAGGAAAAGGATAAACGAAGAGCAGAATATACAGGCTGGTAAGAGTCCATGAAGACCTGGGCTTCTATTCTGAATTAGTCCTTTTCTTTAGTGCCAGCAAACATCAGTTATAACATAAATGTGCCTATCTTAGAGACATGGTGACCACACACAGTGCGTGGCAGGTGGGGCTTGTCCTCTGGACTAGGTTATTAGGTGTGAACTCCACCGGGCAGATTTGTTAGAGCTGTTAGCATTGATTGCCAGGTACAGAGCAGTTCCAGCCACACCCTGAGCCCTCAATCAACAGCCACTGAGTGGTCCTCTTACTATTCCTATTTTCCAAACATTTGAGGGCTCAGAAGATGGATGACCCAACGGGAGACGTACTGGTCATACCAGCAAATAATCTGAGTTTGAATCCCACCTCCTCAAGCTGTATGGGGTGACTTGTTACCGTGACCCCAGCACTGAGAGGGTACAGATGGATGGATCACTGGAGATTTCTGGCCAGCTAGTTGAGCCAAAACTGGTAAGCTCATAAGATCATTGGGAGAGTTTATTTTGAAGCATAATGTGGAGAGTAATGATGTTGACCTTTGGCCTCCACACACATTCACACACATGCACATGTGGATGCAAATGAACATGTACAAACATACCACATGGACAGACATAATGCACAGAAATAACACATTTGAGGTGGGATTCACAATATATACTTAATCCTTATTAATTTTTGTTGTCTGAAAAAAATGGAACACTTATCCTTTGCTTGATTCTAAGGGCATGATAACTTGATGCCACATCGGTGGAGATGAAGTACAGGGACCATTCCCAGTTGGGCAGCAGGTGTGGTATTGTGCTGGTTTGTTAGTGACTACAGTGGCTCTTTCTCCTCCTCAACCCTTAAACATCCCAGCAGTGACACAGATTCAGGGGTGTAGGTTGTAAGGATGAGGCAGCTAGACTGCAGTGGTCTTCTGGAGCGCTGTGTGGCCATTTGAGGAGCGTGCTGGGCATCATACCCAATGGTCACACATCTGGTAGCTTCGTGCCATAGGAAGGTGGGCACGTTCATCAGAAGGTCCTTTGGAGGCTGTTGACTGCTGTATCTGATGTCCCACAAAGGGCCCTTGGCCCCTCTGAGAGCGAGATGTCTCAGCAGTCGGCTGTGATAATGGAGCTGAGGGGTCAGAGCCTGTCTGTCCCTAGAACAGCGGTCTCACCTCAACACCACCAGTTCTTTCAGCTGCTTGGTGGTAGCTTCAGCTTCTGGAATTAATTTCTGTATTGGTCCCTTCTGATTTAAATGGAGTTCTGCCTCTTTTGGTCCATGGATCCAATTTTTACTTTGTGACAAGGTCAACCTTGGATGATTTAAACGTTGATTTCAGAAACACGGTTGTAATTGTCCCCTTTGTTCTAGATAATTAAATTCTTCCTTCCTCCTGTCAACTAATTCTTGAGGTGACACTCACTCCACTGGGCCGCCCTAAAAATAAACTGGAAATGAGCCAACATTTTGACTAAAGATGCAGCTTCTACCCACCCATCACATGCTGTCCAAATATCAATCAATTCATCCATGTTTCTTTCAACGTTTTTAACAAGCCTCACCATCTCTCTTGATGTGTTGGAAATAGAGCTGTAAATAGGGCACTTGAAAGTCTCTCTTTTTTTTTAATTGAATATTTTCTTTATTTACATTTCCAATGTTATCCCCTCTCCAGGTCTCCCCTCCGGAACCCCCTATCTCATCTCCCCTCCCCCTTCCTCTATGAGGGTGCTCCCCCACCCACTCCCACCTTTCCACCCTGGCATTCCCCTACACTGGGGCATTGAACCCGCACAGGACCAAGGGCCGTTCTTCCCCCTGATGTCCAACAAGGCCATCCTCTGCCACATACTCGGCTGGAGCCATGGGTCCCTCCATGTGTACTCTTTGGTTGGTGGTCCAGTCCTGGGAAGCTCGGGGAGGGGGTCTGGCCTGCTGACACTGTTGCTCCCCCCCACGGGGCTGCAAACCCCCTCATCTCCTTCAGTCCCTTCTCCAGCTCCTCCATGGGGAGGACTTGGAGCTCAGTTGGCTTTGAGCATCTGCCTCTGTATTTGTCAGGCTCTGGCAGGGCCTCTTATTCACAGAACTCTTTTTATTTTTTTTTTGTGGGGGGGCAGAGAGAAAGGATTCTTTTAGATTTCATAGTGAGGAAAGTCTTCACCTAGGGAGAGAACTGAATATGGTAGAGTAGGGAGTGATTGCAGAGTCTGGAGGAGAGACTCAGGCAGTGTACCAGCAGATGGCATGGCCCTGAGGTGGGAAGCTTTACACCGCCCAGAGACCGGTAGTTCACAAAGAAGGCACAAGGAAGGGTGGGACGGAGCCACCTCCAAAGATAGGAAGGGAATGGATCAGGGAGGGTTTCGCCATCTTGGAATGGTGAGTGGGATTTACTCTGTGCTTATAGAGTATAAATACTTAAAATTATTGACTGTGCTGATATCTCTTTGGAGGCTAACCCATTGCCTCATACAGATTCTGAGTGATGTACTGCAGAACTAACGGTGCGGTTTTGGAGCTTCGTGTGATTCAGTTCCCAATCCTCTTCCATCCCTGAAGGAGTCTGTTGGAAGCTGTGTGATGAACATAATTAGAATAAGGTTAGCCATTTTACCATGCAGAATTCTGGCCACATAGGTTTGTTGGGCAAACTCATTTGAGCAAGGGAATGGAGAGTCTCCTTTGTATGCCATTGATTCTGTGGCAAATTCGATTCTGCAGTCAGCTCTGAGAAGCTGGGGTGTAGCGGTTGTGATTAAATTTTCCTTTATCACGGGAACAAGTTGTAACTGAGTGGCACAGAGCTCGAGCCCCAACTCTGGTGCCAACTCCAGAGGAGCAGGTGGTTCTTATGCCACTGATCTGTGGTGTGTTCCCAAGGACCAACAAACGGCCCTTCCGAGGTCAGCAGCAAAAGACTCTGAGAGCAACATGCACACAATGAAGATGCATAGAGCTTCCTCTTCATCCTTTCTGTCCACTGAGACTGTTTCTCTGTGATGACCCTGCAGAGTGATGGGACTGCAAATCTCACAAAACTCTGCTGAAGTTCCCAACACACTCTCTTCCAGCCAGACTATCATATCTGATATCATAACATATCATATCATCTGGCCCTGAAAACCATTAATCCAATAACACTATCTTAAAGATCTGCTCACAGGACTAGGTAGGAAGGTGTGAGACGCAGGCAAGCCAGAAATTGGACGGCCATTTCTCATTCAGAAATCTTGCAAAGGTTTGGGATGTGAAAAAGATTCCAATTTAGATCCCCAACGGCATTTGTCATGACCAGCCACTTATGACAATGTCTTTTCTAAAGAGCCTTACTTTAAACTTTTTTTGTCTAAAACATTCTACTCAATGATGTGTTCCTGAAATCCATGTGAACTGGCAATAAGGGTTGGGGTAGGCAGCTTGTTACCATGTCTCTCTTGCTATCTGGGATGAGTGTCCTGCTGGGATGATGGGGAGGAGGACGGGGCAAAGGGTTATGTGCTCTTCAGCAACTGTGTTAAAACAGCAGAGCTGTATCAGGCAGCTGTGAGGGAATAACTGACCCATTTACTGTCTCTTTTTAGTTTGTTGCAGACCCTTGTGCCAGCAACCCTTGTCACCATGGCAACTGCAGCAGCAGCAGCAGCAGCAGCAGCAGCAGCAGCGATAGTTACCTCTGCGTTTGCAACGATGGCTATGAAGGTCCTAACTGTGAACAAGCCCTTCCCAGTATTCCAACCTCCGGCTGGACAGAGTCCATGGCACCCAGACAGCTCCAGCCTGTCCCCGCCACCCAGGAGCCTGACATAATCCTGCCCCGCTCTCAGGCAACCGTGACACTGCCAACTTGGCAGCCAAAAACAGGGCAGAAAGTTGTAGAAATGAAATGGGATCAAGTAGAGGTAAGAATCTTGTAAGGCATATATTTTTCACAGGAGAAACCAGAAATGTCAAAACAATTCCAGTGGTTTTAATAGAAATAATAAAAACAGAAGGCCTTTAAGTTAGTCACTGAGAAAACCATGCATGCATGCAACCTTACACCCACCTTTACTTGTATACATGACTTTTTGAACTCAGAGCTTTCCAGATGCCAGGCAAGTGCTCTGGCACTGACTATGTCTAGGTCGCTCGGGCTGACCTCTGACTTGTTACACTGTGCAGGTGAGCATATACCCTCTCCTGCCCACCGAGGCCAGATTGTATGATGATTTTCTGATTAAAAAAAAAAGGATTCAACAAAAATTAAAAAATGAATTGGATTATTTCCTGGAATAATCTCTACATACATTTCTGTGCATTAATTTGGAATTGGGGAGCTAGTTTAGTGTGTGTGTGTGTGTGTGTGTGTGAGTGTGTGAGACACAGGATGTGTATGTGTATGCATATCGCAGGACTGTGCATAATTGATCCAATTACCATGTATGTACGAGTGTGGTAATCCTGTCATGTCTCAGATGATACTGTTTAACTTGGGTCCTCTCTGGATCTGACTCTTACAAAGCTTTTTGCCCCTGCTTCTGTAGGGGTCTTAAGATATAGTCCAGTCTGGCTTGGAACTCACTATATGGCACGGGCTAGCCTTAGACTTGTGTGGTTCTCCTCAGCATCCCAGGTGCTGGGATTCCAAACTCACACTATCACATCTTGCAACGACCTTTAGAGATTTTTAAAATTTAATTTTAATTAAAATAAAATGAAAAAATTCCAATTTTTAGTTATAATTAATATATGCTAGTACATAGTATATAGTATATAGCTATATGTTATATATAGTATATATGAGATATAGTATATATAATACCTGCTATTCACATGTACTAATTATAGATGATAATGAGTTTATCATGACATTTTTATATTCCCGCATAATGTATTTTGCTCATATTCACCCTATTAGTCTCTCTTGGCTCCACCTGCAATCCCCCTCACCATCCCAACTGTCTCCTGTCTGCTTTTGTGTCTTCTTCTGTGTGTGAGCCAGTCATTTTCATCACGGCTGTCTGCAAGAGGATGGGTGAGAGCTTGTTCTTAGTTGCGTGGGTGCCCTATGGCTACACCGCTGATGAAAATGTCCCTCCCTCTCCTCTCCCTCCAATCATTAATTGTATGTAAATCTCCAGGTGGATGGGACCCGAGAGCCCCTCCCCAGCCCACGGTAGGCCCCTCCCCAGCCCACGGTAGGATGCCGCTGAGACTGATGCTGTGTAGATCCTTATAGGTCATCACAGCAAGTATGAGTTTAAGAGTGCAAACACCCTGTCACTGCCGAAGGCCAGCATTCCCTTCACTCTTCCTCCCGCACTTACATTCCTTCCACTCCTTCTACTTCCATGTCCCCTGGGCCATTTAGAGGGGGTGAAATACATGTTTTATATTTAGTTCAGCATTCAACAGTACTTGTCAGTTTGTGGCAGCCTGGCCTACATAGTGAGACTCTTTAAAAAAAAACAAACACACAACACCTGAAATAAAAACTAACTGAAGAAAAAAAAAACCCACAACAACCAAAACCCCAAATTCTAGGTTAGGGGAATGTAGCTCCGTAGTAGAGAACTTGCCTATGGACCACCCTGGAATCAGTTCCCAGCACTGGAAGAAAGTGTAGGAAAGAGAAGGGCTACTTCTCCAAAGCCCACCACCCCTAGGGAGGGCCTGTGTGCTCCGACACCCTCAGCGCAGAGCCCTATTCACAGCGAAGGCCGGGTGTTTTGGAGCTATGGGGGCTGCTGCTTCTAGGCAAGAAGGTTTCTCTAGTCCTTAGCTAGCTAGTGATTGCACCTCTGTCCTTTAATTTGTTAGCACCCTCGGGATTGGCACAGAGCAGGAGCCAATGGCTAGCGGTCAAACAAAGAGGGCAGCAAGTCTTCACTGAAGCATCCATTCATCAGTTAACAACCTGCCCGTTTGAAGACAGCTCTCTCAATAGCTGTGTGCCATAAAACCAGATGGCACTGACTTTTCTTTTCTTCTTCTCTTTTCTTTTCTTTTCTGTCTCTAAGGTTCTAGTTGACCCCTTCACGGGCAGGCAACAGTGTTTTCTCTGAGCAAAACAGAAGGAACGTGGCTTGTCGATTTTACCTTATGTTATTATCTCATACTGTGATTCCATTTGGGTAATGGGTCTTCTCTCTTCCAGGTGGTCCCTGATGTTGCCTGTGGGAATGCTAGTTCCAACAACTCTGCAGGCGGCCGCCTAGTGTCTTTTGAAGTACCACAGAACACCTCTGTAAAGTAAGTACTTTCTTGGCTCACACCTGTTAGGATTGACTCAATGTGCGACATGCTAGGGGGTGTCTACCATGCATCTGGTGTGTCGCTGGCCAATCCAGTGGGGATCTTGAATCCCATGTAGGAACCTGGTCTCTGTCACCCAAAAACAAGAGTAAGGAGGATCATGGTAGGAGGTCTGGTCCACTGTGGAGAATGG
Source organism: Tokudaia tokunoshimensis (assembly GCA_036184795.1). Taxonomy (NCBI): domain Eukaryota; kingdom Metazoa; phylum Chordata; class Mammalia; order Rodentia; family Muridae; genus Tokudaia; species Tokudaia tokunoshimensis. Next base: position 86,820,009 of record BTHU01000016.1, on the reverse strand, counting down.
GATTGGATAAGTCAGACCTGACAGGAGACACCCTGAAGCAATAGAAAGGATTTGGAGTCTGCCACCTCATCTCCCACGTGGCTTTTCCTTCTAAAAATTTTAGTGGACCATTAAATTCATTTGTGTAATATACTCCAAATTAAGACAAAAATTGACACATTACAACCTTCTCTTTCAAAGCAAGCATCCTAAGAAAAGTGTTTCGTTCTAAATTTAAGCTGTTGAGCTGTCGACAGGCTGGCCATTGTCTCCTGGGAGACAGAAAAGAAGCAAAGGAAAACAGATTTGGATGCCCAGTCCACTGCTGTATATGGGTGATTTGCATAGACCCAGGGAAGATGGCATCTGCCCAGGGGCACACAGCTAGAAACTGGAAGGAGCCAGCCCTAGAATGTTCCAGACACGCTGATGAGTCTGCTCTTCTTTGGTACCATTAACTGTCACCCTTCCTACTCTAGTCCCCACCATCATGGGGCTTTAGAAGGCATGGGACATATAGCTTTGACCAGCTAGTCTGTGGCTCTCTCAGTTCTATATGCGTTGGCTCATCGATCCACCTATCCCATGGGTGCTGACAAGTTTAGCCTGCCTGGCATTCCCAACAGTGAACTCCCTAACAATGTCTAGCAGAGGAATTCTATTAAGCTCACTCTGCATTTGTCCCCTACCCCTCTCCCCGAGTTTGGCTGTGAGGTCACCCTGACAGAGGGCGGCCAAGATAGGCACTGAAGGTCTTGGAAGAATGTCCCTGTAGGAAGAGGTGGAGTGTGAGGCCACTCCCAGTTTCACCAGCAGGGGGAGCCCCATGTTAAATGTTTCAGAGTATCTTCCACAGGGGCAAGGCTGGGAGCGTCTTGAGGTAAACACATCCCAGTTCATCACTATTTTAATAAGTAGCTTATGTGCCTGCTCTCGCAGCATCCTCCTCCTCCTGCTCTTTCTTGTGTTGCTCAGATTAGCCATCTTTGTAACCTTTCTCGGCAGACCTACTTGCCGACCCCATTCGGTGCGTTCCTTTTCTTCCTTCTCAACAAACTTGACATTCTCTGGACCCCTCATGGCTGGCATCCTGTGGACAGAAACCACAGGATGACCCAGGCTGAGCAAGATGGGAATGACACATGATCTATGAGCACCCCAAACTGATATGTGGGTGCTACCAATTGTACCTTATATTGTACCTTCATGTATTCATGAATTCAGTTATTTACTAAGATGTTATTGAGCCCTGTGCTGCAACTGGGGAGCTTGTTCTGGGGGAACAGCTGTGTGGAGGTCTGCTGAGGGAGGGAGGTGAGAACTGATCCTCTAGAGTATGAGGAGAATGAGCAACTGTTGGCATCGTGTGCTGGTGTAGTAGGTATAACATGGGTGATGCAAAGGCTAGGGGTACAGTTTCCGTGGGGAGAAGGAATACATGAAGCTTGCTGGCTAGGCAAAAACCCAGGAAGAGGTTGTTGTCTTAGTCAGGGTTTCTATTCCTGCACAAACACCATGACCAAGAATCAAGTTCGGGAGGAAAGGGTTTATTCAGCTTACACTTTCCACATTGCTGTTCATCACCAAAGGAAGTCAGGACTGGAACTCAAGCAGGTCAGGAAACAGGAGCTGATGCAGAGGCCATGGAGGGATGTTACTTACTGACTTGCTTGCTCAGCTTGCTTTCTTATAGAACCCAAGACTACTGGCCCAGGGATGGCACCACCCACAGTGGGCTGTGCCCTCCCCCCTTGATCACTAATTGAGAAAATGCCTTACAGCTGAGACTCATGGAGGCATTTTCTGATGCCTCCACCTGAAGCTCCTTTCTCTGTGATAACTCCAGCCTGTGCCAAGTTGACACAAAACCAGACAGTACAGATGTAGATAGCTTTTTGGTGCTGCAGCTCTGGGTGGCCGGGATGTAGGCCTGGGACTGCAGCTGAGAAGGAGCTGGCAAGAGTTCCCTGGCCTTAGATGACATACTATTCTTTGGATCTTATCCTGCAAGCTGTGAGAAGATAGAGGGACGGGAAGCATGGGATGAGACACATTTTGCTTACTTTGATGGTGTAGGTCGGAAGGATGGGTTGGATTGCAATATGCATCTGTGATAAGTTTAAGCAAGATTCCTTTTGCATTTATCTGTAAAAGAATAAGAACCCATTCTGCTCTTTATTATTCATTATCATTACCAAAAGATGAGCTACAGACTCATTACTTTGTGATAGACCTTGAACAAGTGGGAGGTAGACGTTTGTGATAAGCCTGGTTACTTTAGTGCGTATAAGGTGGGAGCTTGCTTTTTATAACCAGTTCTTTGCTTTCCTGACACTTTTATGCTGATGTACAGGCTGTCTGTATTTTCATCTCGAATCTCCTGAATTGGTTCTAAGATGAATCTTAGCAAGAGTGGCTTTGCATTGATGTGTGTTTCTTGTTTTCAGCATTCGGCAGGATGCTACTGCTTTGCTGATCTTGCTGTGGAAGGTCACAGCCACAGGCTTTCAACAGTGCTCCCTCATAGATGGACGAAGTGTGACACCCCTCCAGGCTCCAGGGGGCCTTGTCCTGCTAGAGGAGATGCTGGCCTTGGGACCCAACCACTTCATTGGTGAGTTAGAGGAACCTTATGTGCATCTGACTCAGCCTGAGCCTGGTTTGGTGTTTAGATATGGTACATAGAGAGTCTGTCTGGAGGCTATGGTGTGAATGTTTAGTGATTGTATATATCCTCTACTTCAAAATGGTTTGAATGATAATCAGAATGTCCTGCTAACACTAGCATTTCTGGTGTGACCTTATGAGGATGGGGTGTGGGTGCTAGACTGGCAATACTGGGAACTTCATAACAGTGTATTTCATTTTGTAGTATCAGTGTGGAGACACAAGCTCAAGTTTGGAACTCAGCACAGCAGCCAAGCTTCCTGCTCCTGCTGTTAGTCCTTCTTGGGTCCAACAGTCCTCTCCTGGAGGATGGGGTCAGGCCACAGTTGTCTCAGAAGGGGTTGGGGAGGGTCCGTGATAGAATGTATATGAAATTGTGATGCTACACATATTAGGGATTTTTCTAGGGTGGTTTCTCTAGTTTTTTTCTGAGCTACACTATTTTACAAGATGAACAGAAGGTATGTATTGAGGCTTATTCTCCAAGACAGGAGCTGGAAGCAGATTTGATAATGAAGGTCAAAGGTCAAGAGGAAATGTGTACCTTTAGAAGTATCTATTGCGGTCGTCTACCTTTGAGTCACTTTCCTCCCATGAGAACATTGTTTTTCAAGCTTTGGCAATTCAGATGTGAGGAGCAGTGTATTCCTTGGATGGGGACAAGGTCCAGTGACAGAGGAGTGGAAATGGCTAGCCAAAGGAGGTGAGGAGGCATTGAATTTCAGACCAAGGTTTGCTTATCAAGACATGTTCTAGATAAGCAGAATTTGGGTGCTGATGTACTCGTCAAGATGCAAATCTGAATTTTATTCTCCAGCTCATTTCAGGGGAACTATTAGTTAATTCTGTATCTTTTGTAACAATTTATCAAGAAGAAAGCAATTCGTGCATTGTGACAAATAATTTTATTTTATTATATATTTATCTATCAATCTGTCTATCTGTCTGTCTGTCTCTCTCTGTCTCTCTACCTACCTACCTATCATCTATCTGTCATGTATATTGTTGTGTGGGTGTGTGGATGTAGGCATGGGACATGTAAAGGTCGAGGACAACCTGCAGAAGTGGATTCTCTCTTTACACCCTGTGGGTCCAACTCAGGTTGTCAAGACTTGGCAGCAAGTGACTTTCCTGACTAAGCCATCTCACTGACCCTAAATCACTTTCTTTTGCAGTGATCTTAAGTTTTCTCCTTTACTGGCTTAATTGCTCTTCTGTGACAGAGAACTATGTATAGTATTTCAAGAAAACCTGCCAAGGGTCACCACACTTTAAAATGTCATTGGCATTATTAGAAAGAATGCATTTGAAATATTAGCTGACATCTCTTGTCACTTTGTAGCATTACTATAGGGGAGGATGCTAAGAGCGGGGGTAGGGGAGCAGGGAGGGATTTGCTAGTGTTAATATGGACTTTTTTTTTTTTTTTGGAGATGGGAGAGATTTTATGAACTCATATGCAGTCTGAGCTTATGTTGCTAACACCATGATGAAGCAAAAGACTGCTTTGAGGAGAGCAATGATCCGCATTTGGGAGTGAGAACAGTCTTCCAGCAGGTGGAAGGAAACCCCGGGGCTGAGGAGCATGGCTGTACAACTGGGGGTCAGCTCTCTGCTTCTTTCTAGAAAGAAGCCCGGGGTACTCTCAGGACTCCACCATTTCTTCTTTCTTCTACATCCAATAGGTCCCACATACTGGACTGATGACCAAACATATTCTTTCCACACATGTCTTATGTGTGGATGTCCTATCTATGTCTTTGGGAGGCAGGCTCAGATTTATATATTCTTGTAAAGCTCATTGATTAAAGGTATAATTTAAGATGATGTATTATGGATTAAAGATAGATTATTTATAATTGATACTTAAAACATACAAATTATAAATATTGACAGGATACCCTGTGATTATTGCTGTAAATATGTGTATATATATATATGTGTGTGTGTGTATGTATGTATGTACATATACATACACACATATATTTACATATATATGATATAGGTAGGGGCCCATGTACCAAGACATGTACGTGGAGGCCAAAGACAGTCTTGTCTAGGCAGTTTTCTCCTTCTGTTTTGTTTGTTTGTTTGTTTATTTGATACAGAATCTCACTAGGTAGCCCAGGCTGGCCATGTACTTACAGAGATCCATGTGCCACTGTCTTCTGAGTTCTGGGATTGAAGGGGTGATGGCTCCTCCCATATTTTTGCTTGGGTTTTGAGGTGGAACTAAGGTCACCTGGCTTACATGGCAAGCACTTTTACCTGTGGAGCCACAATGCCATCCCTGCATTATTTTTTCCATGTGGTATTTCCACGTGTGAGTACATTGTGCATTGTCTGAACATAGTCAAGGTGACTATCTTTATGTTATCAAGCACCTATTATTTCTTCATAGTGAAATGGTCAAAATCCTTCGTCCGTGCTTCTGTTACGTGTCTTGCCATTAACTTGATCTTCTACAGAGGATTGTACATAATGTTGCTCTCTGAGACTACTTCACGATTTCCCACATTTAATATTTTTTGCACTTTTTCTTCATTACCACTGGCTCATTAATATTCCTACTATGTCGTGTGGAAAAGAGATGATGTGGGTGTCTGAAGTGTAGTCTCTTCTTGCTGGGCATTAAATTCCGATGCTACTGCCTTCTGCTTGATTATCCCTTCTGTTTCCCCCAAACATGTCTTTTCCAAATATGTAATTGGCTTTATTCAGTGTTTGGGGGTAAATAAGTCCGTAACCTTTGCTTAGAGCTGTGGGCTCTGCAGGGAGCAACAAGGGTGCTCATTAGCTCTCCAGTGACTCAGTGGCCCCGTGGTTTGTACTTCCAGACTCAAGTTCTTTGTTCCAGTCTTAGTCCTGTGATACACAGTGGCTCACTGGTCTTGAATAAGGTGTTTATGTTTAATTTGAAGTTGCTTGATGACATGGGACTGAAGGGGGTAAGGACCAGACTAGCCTTTCAGCCGCGTGAGCTCTCTGTTAAGGCGTGGTGGAAGGAATGGATTCTTTGTCTCCTTAGGATGAAAACCCACAGAGTTCCTTCCCCAGTCTCCCTCCTCTCTTGCAGCATTCTCTCCTTTCCTGTGGCAGAATGTGTGTCTGCTCAGTCACTGCCCCACTCCGCCCCAGCTGGATAACCATACTCCGGCTCCTCTGTGCCTTAGATACCAAAGTCATCTACCTCGTTTACACCTCCTCTCATAACACAACACTAAAACAAGAAAACCCATCCTCTTTGCAGTCTTTCATAAGGAACATGACTACCCAAAGATTTTTCTCAAAAAATCTCCGTGGATTCTAAAAAACAAAAACAAAAATAAATACACCCCCCCAAACCCTCAATCTTCCTTAACTCTTTTATTATCACATTTATTATCATTATGTTTATTTGTATGTGTGTACTTATGTATATGTGTGGGTACATGTGTGTGTATGTATGTTTATGTGTGCATGTGTTTATGTATTTGTGTGTGTGTATGTGTGTTTGTGTGTATGTATATGTGTTGGTACATATGTGCATGTGTTTGTATGTTTGTATGTATACATGTGTGTGTTTATATATATGTGTGGGTAGATGTGTGTGTATGTGTGTTTATGTGTATATGTGTGTGCATTTATGTGTGTATGTGTATCTTTGTGTGTATTTGTGTGTGCGTGTCTATGCATGAGTACACTGGGAGGCAGAGGTCAACTTCAGATTTAGTTACCCATATACATCATCCACCCTGTATTTTGAGACAGGTCTCCAAGTTTTTAGGCTAGAGTGACTGGTCAGCACTGGGAAGTGTACATGACCACACCCAGGATGAGTTTGAACTCCTGACTCTCCAGTCTCCATTACTCTGGTCCTGAGATTGTGCACGATCACACTCAGTGTATGTAATGATGGAGATGGAGCTGAAGGCCTCACATACACTAGGTGATAGATTTACCAACCAAGCCACATCCCTAGCCTAGGGACATCCAAATCTGAGCTTGGATTTCTATTTACTCTTCCCACAGGATCACTGGCTTCATCCCCATACGTGTATCATGTATTCCTCCAAACTCTGGCTCCCTCCCTGTCTTCTGCCTCTTCTATACAACATCTGCATCAGCACCATTTGCCTCCCTTTGTCAGAGGTGATGGCTTCCCTGGCACCTGGCATCCTGTAGCGGGAGAATGAATGATGTTGCTTCCCCTCCCGAGTGTGCTTACTGTGTCGGTCCTACGTGTGCCCGAACTGTGGATCCCCAGAGAGTAGAGTCCGCATCATTGCCCCTTGCAGCCCACATGGTCACCGGGTAGTCTCCTGCCCAGCAAAATTCAGATGCACATCAGTGATTCCCTCAGCAAATGCCACTTGAAGGAGATGTTCAGCTGGAAAATGTCAATCTTAAGAATTCTTCGTAGACTTTCATAACCCACCTCTGTGACATTTAAATGCCCTCTCTTTTTCTTTTTTACATTACAAGAATTTTAGAGGATCAAATAAAAAAAAAAGAATAAAAGAAAAATAAAGGAGAGAAAGAAACTTTTGATCAATCTTATGGAAATGCTACACTTTGTCATTTAAGGTGTCTTGCTCCGGAAGTCAAGGTAGGACAGTTAGGGAAAGGTTAGAAAGGTAGACTCATTAACATCTTCCTTTGATGAAAAACTCAAGATTTAAAACTAAAAATATAAAAACTCTGTCTTTTCATGGTCATCTTACAACTATGGTTGGGTAAAGTCTACTAAGCTCCCATGATAGACGTGGGGAGGAAAACCCCAAACTTGGGCATGTTCAAATGAAAAATGAGTAGTGGAGGTGGTAGTGATACATGCCTTTAGTCCCAGAAGGTAGAGGCAGGCAGAGCTCTATGAGTTCGAGGCCAACCTGGATTACAGAACCAGCTCCAGGACAGCCAGGCTACATAGGGAAACCTTGTTGTACAGACACACAAAACCAAAACAAAACAAAGTAAATAAATAAATAAAAAAAATCTAAAAAGTAATAGTTATTAAAGACTAAAAGCCAGGGCTACACAGAGAAACCTCGTCACACACACACACACACACACACACACACACACACACACAAAACCAAATTAAGAAAGCAAATAAATAAATAATCTAAAAATAGTTATTAAAGACCAAAAGCAGAGGGAGTGCAAAACCGCCCCTCCCCTATGCATAACTTAGGTCAGCTCTTTCCTGTGCTCATCTCTTTAGAAGGTGGCTGTGAGGCATTAAAGTTGTTATTAAACCAAAACCGCACTTCAATGTTATCAGCTTAAAAGCATTCTTTCCATGACTGAGTATTGATATGCAAACGAAGACTTTAGCCTAGGACTTCGTGTTTTTCCAAGTACTGTGGAAACCCATGGCATTATTTGTTGGTACCCCGTGCTGATTATGGCTGTGAACTCCAGGATCCTGCTGTGGTGGGATTGGGGCCGGTGTCAAAAACCAAAGGAGGTGTTCACTCACCTTGCAAGATAGTCCTAGGAAGCAGCCTCCTTAGCTAGGTGCTAGGAAGCAGCCTCCTTAGCTAGGTCCTAGGAAGCAGCCTCCTTAACTAGGTCCTAGGAAGCAGCCTCCTTAGCTAGGTGCTAGGAAGCAGCCTCCTTAGCTAGGTCCTAGGAAGCAGCCTCCTTAGCTAGGTCCTAGGAAGCAGCCTCCTTAGCTAGGTCCTAGGAAGCAGCCTCCTGAGCTAGGTGCTGGGAAGCAGCCTCCTTAGCTAGGTCCTAGGAAGCAGCCTCCTTAGCTAGGTCCTAGGAAGCAGCCTCCTTAGCTAGGTGCTGGGAAGCAGCCTCCTTAGCTAGGTCCTGGGAAGCAGCCTCCTTAGCTAGGTCCTGGGAAGCAGCCTCCTTAGCTAGGTCCTGGGAAGCAGCCTCCTTAGCTAGGTGCTGGGAAGCAGCCTCCTTAGCTAGGTGCTGGGAAGCAGCCTCCTTAGCTAGGTGCTGGGAAGCAGCCTCCTTAGCTAGGTCCTGGGAAGCAGCCTCCTTAGCTAGGTGCTGGGAAGCAGCCTCCTTAGCTAGGTGCTGGGAAGCAGCCTCCTTAGCTAGGTCCTGGGAAACAGCCTCCTTAGCTAGGTGGACCTGATAGGTCTGAAAGAGAATCCTTAAAAATGCCCTAGAGATTCTTTAAGACACTTAAAAATGATGTTACTCAAGAAGTCTGCCAGGGTAGGGTAAAGCCTGTGTGAGCCTGTGTGAAGTCACCCACTCACGAAGTCACCCTTGTGAGGCGCTCAGGGGCTTCTGCGGTGTTTGAGCCTCTGTTTTAGAATTTCAGAGAACAAGCTGCGAATCAGGTTGGGGATTTTCTTAGTTCCATGAAACAAACACAAGGTCTATCTTTTAAACTCTCAGTTTTTCCTTTCTCTGCCTCTCCATTCTGCCTTTCCCTCTTCCCTAGCCTTTTATTTTAAAAAGTAAAGAAATAGGATTTATATATATAGATTAATTTGGAAAAATTAAATACTAAAGAATTATTATTATATTTTAAAGACTTTTTTTTTTTGAGACAGGTCCAGGCTGGCCTTGAACTCACAGAGATCCATCTGCCCTTGCTGAGAGTAAAAGCGTTCACCACCACCACCGAGCTTTGGGTTCTTCTAACTTAGAGACAACCCTTGGGGCTCTGGCCAGCTAACTTCCCAAAACTTTCCTTAGCTCTGTCAGTGAAAATTTCAACCAGGAAAATAATTTCCTAATTACCTTTTTGCAGCCCAATTTCTGGGCTATTGCAGTATCTCTTCTACTTCTTTCTTAGGAGCTAGGGCAAGAGAGGAATGGAGGCAGGGCACAAGGGACCGGAGGGAGGGAGAATGGGAGGCAAGGGACAGAACTGAGGTATGAAGGATGCTCTGACTGCTCAGGGTAGGAACTCACAGACACAGGCTTTCTTTCAGAGAAGCAAAGCTATTATTTTCCATCTTACTGCTTTTTATGAGATAAGAGGCTGTATTGTTTATTTCTTATTATGGAAGTATAGATGGAAGACAGGGAGAGGAAATGCAAGTTTCCTTTCTTACAGCCCCTTCCCCTGACGCCATGTTAGCACTCTGTGAGGTCTCCTTGTGCATTCCTTCTTTGGTACAGCGGCATGCATGCACCCAGGAGAGCATGGATGTACACATTGGCTCTCTGTTCTTCCCACTCCATGTCTTACTGGCATTCTTTTATGTGTGTGAATAAAAATTTATAGAATTATTTTAATGGTTGTATGATGGTCTGTTGAATCAAAATATATTTTATTTAACCAATATGCTAGTGTTGAACAATTATTGAACAATACCCCTGTCTTAGTCAGGGTTTGTATTCCTGCACAAAACATCATGACCAAGAAGCAAGTTGGGGAGGAAAGGGTTTGTTCAGCTTACACTTCCACCTGGCTGTTCAGCACCAAAGGAAGTCAGAACAGGAACTCAAACAGGGTAGGAACTTGGAGGCAGGAGCTGATGCAGAGGCCATGGAGGGGTGCTGCTCACTGGCTTGCTTCCCCTGGCTTGCTCAGCTTGCTTTCTTGTAGAACCCAGGACCACCAGCCCAGGGATGGCACCACCCACAATGGGCCCTCCCACCCTTGCTCACCAATTGAGAAAATGCCCCACATCTGGATCTCATGGAGGCATTTCCTCACCTGAAGCTCCTTTCTCTGTGATAACTCCAGCCTGTGTCAAGTTGACACACAAAACCAGCCAGCACCCCCTTCCCCTCGCCACTCTTTCTTCCTCCTATTCTTCCTTCCCCTCCCTTTTCTTCCTTCTCTCTTCTCCTGTCCTGCCCATGCCCCCTTTTCTTCCTTTCCTCCGTCTTTTCCTTCCTGCTTTCATTCCTCCTTTCTCTTCCTCCCTCCCTTCCACCTCCCTCCCTCCTCTTTAGATCAAATTTTAAGTATGTCTATAACTGTAGCTTTGTGCCTTCTCATGACATATATGGGCTACATTTCACAGTGCAATATTTTCTGGATCAAAAGGTGTTCAGTTGCGACCACAGTTTTTGACACAGATCATGGAACTGTCCTTACTCTTTTTCCGGTTCCCACTCAAGCAGCCAACATACACAGGAGAACCAGCGTCGTCCTTCCTCTGTCCACATTTAGTAAGAGGCTGTTTCAACACAACCTGACATTTGACACATCTCGCAGCAGCAGCCTGACTTGTAGGATCTCTTGCACAAGGAGAGCAGCTGTAACAGTTTCCTGACAAGGGGAACTTTAAGTCACAATATCACTTTAGAAGGATGGTCATTGTCACCGGTCATCATTAAAACTGTGCATTAGGGTGAATGCGAAGAAGCAGAGGGGAGCGAGCAAGCTCTCACCTGTTCTCTATGCACCACTACACTGTCTGATATGGGAGATGGGTGCTCATGTGACACTCAGAAGGATTCGGTCCCTGACCCCAGTTCACACCTGCACTAAATGTACTTCCTCGCTGCTGTCTCCCGACAGTAGATACTGAAGTCTCTACTATCACAGACCTCTTACAAAGTGAGAAATCCTCATAAACTGGGGTAGAGCATGTTCCGTAAAAGACAAATATTTGGAAAACCTATTTAGGAGGCTTTAGAGAAGAACACTGAGTCCCCGTGCCCCTTGTCCGCCCTCCCCAATCTCTACTCGTTGTAACTTTTTCAAAGGCTGTGGATATAAAACACAGGGTGGTATGTAAACAGACTGAAGTGGGCCGTGTCAGCAGGAGAAAGCTGTCCAGCTCCAGGAAGGCATATAAATGACTGGGACTGAGTTCCCAGAGGCCTCTCTAGTGCTCTCATGCCTGAGACTCTCCCTGACATTTGAGTTTCTGAATGCTGGGGTATTTTTGGTTTCACAGGCACGCTCAACAAGCAACGCTCTCACAGCTGTCCTGTTTTAAGGCTGTAATTGTGAGGCTGACCTACAAAAGTTATATTTGCCTGGTAGACAAATGGAAAAAAAAATCTCCTTAAATGAATACACTGACAAATTCCGTTAGGCTATGTGGCTAATAATGGGAGACTCGAGAACATGCCCAGTGAGACATGGGACCCTCAGTATCTACAAATCCCCCACACCCCTGCTTATCAGCTAACATCAGTGTATGGATTTCCATGCACAGGGCATTTTCATTATATCCGGGATGTAAAGAAATGTAAGATACTTATTTCTGACTTGAGAGATGTCTGCTTCAGGCCCATGGGATATTCATATTAAATAAACCACATACATCCTGTGATCCTGTTGCTCACTCTTACTGATAAAATTACATTCAAATCAATGCAGTATAGCAGCCAAATCATGAATGAAAACACTGATGTCTTTAAGGGGGGTTGTGGGGAAGGGTGGGAATGCATCCCTGTTAGGCAGCAGATCCCACTGACCTTGCTTTTTTCAGGGTCTCCATGTGCTTGGCATACCTGCTTTCTGAAACCCTCTTTCTAATCTCCAGGTCCCTCCATCCTCACCTCCACCCCTAGCCAAGTACCTAGTCTTGGTGGCTTTTCTATCCTTTCTCATCTTATCTTGCACTAACACACAAATGGTGTTTGGTTGCTCATGGTTCTCATTGTCTTGATCATTGCCTAGATCCCCCACTGCAAAGGGCATCACCAAGACCTTATTCCATAGTTGAGACTTCTTCTGGCTTAAAGCCAACCTAAGGGTTGCCCCTGGAAAGATTCGCACAGCAGGCAATTGGTAAGATGCCAATGCTTTTGTGATGATGCTGTACATAGAGAGGTAGATGAAAAAGCAAAGACATGTATATTAAATATTAGAAACTCATACAATCAATTTAAAGGCTGAGTGAATTTAGGAGGGAAGACTATTTATGTATTAAGCTACTGTCTTCATTGCTGTGATTGAAGGTTTATTTTGGTCCATCCTGGTTGGGAAAGCATGCTAGCAGGGCCAGCTTCTGGGAGCCTAAGGATGCTTGCTCCCATCTCAGTGCATTGGGAAACAGACTCGGAAGAATGACGGGCCTCTTCAGGCTTACTTTCTCCTTTTCTTTCTGTATAATTCAAGTCCCCTACTCCTGGATATAGTCATCCTACACTTAGGATGAGTCTTCTCCCTGCATGGACTTCCTGTATCAACCTCTGCTCCCAACATCTGAGCCATACTGGGGAAGGCCATTTGCATACTCCCTTTCTGCTTACAGTTCTTCAATGGCTACCCTGTCCCTTGGAGTAGACGCTGCTAGCGGCCCATAAGGTCCAGTGTGCCTGCCCTATGAATGTCTGCTCTGCTCCTTTCCTTTGAGAGCGTCTCAGGAATATTCCCATTCCAATCCTGCTGGATTCCAGTGGTGATTACTTGTTCATCCTTGTTGTGACCACCTTCCTTGACAACAGCTTCCCTTCCATTGGCTCCCCAGTGTGCTCTGAATGCCACCATCTCCTCCTCCTTAGGGCTAACCACTTCCTTATGGAGAGAATCTTTTCTCAGCTATGTTGTTACTCTTGTTAGAAAGTTAAGTGCCTTGAAAGCAAGGAGTGATATACACTTTGTTTACTGTTATATCATAAATACTTAGCACAGTATGTGTTTGGTAAGTATGGGATTCCTGGTAAGATTAGCAGAGGCATATTTTAAAATTATGGAAACCCAGTACAGACTTACCTTTGAGAAACAATAAACAAAACAAAACAAACAAAATCTCCTCCCACCCCACTGCACTCACATCCCATAATTATTTTTTTTCCAAGTCCAGGAGCAAAGGTGACACTTGAGAGTCTTGACTGACTGAAAGTTCAGGGGCTGATCTGACTGTATCAAGTGTTACCTTCAGCTTTAATCAAATAATTTCCTGCAAGAAAATGACACATGCCTACACCACCAGCCCCCCAGGAGGCAGAATCAAGAGGATCACTGTAAGTCTATGACTAGCTAACTATCAGGCCACCTAAGGGTTCATAGTGAGACCCTGTCTCAAAAGAAAATGGCAGTTCTTTTTCTGGTCTTATTTTACATAATACTCTGTTAATACACACAGGTGCAAAGCACCCTCCCTCCGTCTTTTAGCCATCATTTGTCCATCAATCTATGCATTCTTTTTCCATGGTCCACCTATCAGCTATCCATACCTCCATTATCCATTTATCGATTTATCCATTCATCTAGCCATCTCTCTATTATTTGTCCATTCACCCACTACCCATCTATCCTCCATCCATCCATCCATGCATACACACACACACACACACACACACACACACACACACACAGAAACACAGACACACAGACACACACACACACACACACACACACAGAAACACAGACACACACACACACACACACACACACACACATCTGCACATGGATGTCCACCCATCCTAAATGTGTCAAGAGGAACAGGTATGCCTATGTACATATTTAGTTGAAAATACTTTATAGGCAGATAATTGTAAGATAGCATTGCTCATAGCATGCCTGAGTGTGTGGTCCACAATGATGCCCAAGAGAGGGCAATTGGTTTGAAAGAAGCAGAGTTTTTACAATTGGAAATAATACTAATGCTTTGGTGTGTGTGTGTGGTATGGTATAAATAGCTAATATTCCTGAATGCAAAACAATCAGCTAATTAGCAAATTTGTTTTCCATTAATGAGATAGTTGTTCTTTCAAAGCATTTCATTTGGACCATTAACACAGAACTTGTACAAATAAGCATTGTTCTGAAGCTTGCTTTCTATACCAGGAGGTGGGTCTCTGCCTTTGGTGACAAGTAGGGGCTTACTAAGGTGGGGCCACACTTAGGATTGGAAATAGAATCTGGAAAGGACAGAGAACCGCCTGATGATTCCTGCGGTGTTTTCTTTGTTTAGAAGAGAAACCATGGTCTGCTTTGCCTTGCTTTGTTTCAGACAAACACTTTACACACTGTGCATGACTTCTATTAGACATTCCAACAGAGAAGGCAGGCTGTTCAAACAAAGCAGGGTAGGGAATTGGGACTGTAAAGGTTGTAAGAGAGAGGAATAGAACGTCTAATGTGCTCCATTGACTATACCAGAAAGGAGAGATAATGAGATAGCCACTTTGAGGCTTTTGAAAAGACTGCGTGTGCATAAAACCTGCTTTGGAGAGAAGAGAAAACCCCTTTGCCAGCTGGCAGTGACATTGAAATAAAGGATTGGGATTGGAGAGCTAAGTGGGGACAACTCATTCTTCCTTTGTCAACTGTCCACCAGGCCTGGTGTGGTGTTTGTGGTCTGCAGAAGGCACAGCACACTGAGGCTTTCTCCCCAGGCTGGTCTGGGCCTCTGGGTTCAGGGAACTCCTGGATGAGAAGGAAGCTTGCTTTTCTGTGGGCAGAGCCATTACTGGTTGTCACCGTCCCTGGAGCTGGGACCTAGGTTATTCACATCACCCCTGGCTTGCTACTCTGGGTTTCTTGAATCTTTCCAGCACTCTGTTGTTCTATGTATCTTCAGCTTTGTGGTCCCCACACTCACTCGCTCACTGCATTAGCTATTTTCTTCTGGTTACGTGGATCAAATAAGCAGACACTTTATTTTGGCCAGAGTTTGAGGGTGTATGACAGGGAACTTCCTTGTTCATACAGAGAAGGTGTGGTGGGCGCAGGCTGTGGCTCTAGTGGTAGAAGTATCTAGATTGCTTGCTCAGACCTTTGTAGGCCAGAGGCAGGGTATGGCTAAAGCTCCTAAGATCTGCTCCCAGTGACCCAGTGACCCATCTCCTCCATTAAGGCTCCACCTCCTCGGGGTTCACACCTTTTGTGTGTGTGTGTGTGTGTGTGTGTGTGTGTGTGTGTGTGTGTGTGGCTGTGGTAAAAGGCCACAACTAAGGCAACTTATGGGGAAAAAAAGGTTTCTTCTGGTTCATGGTTCTAGATGGTTAGAGCGTGTAATGGTAAAGACAACATGGCAACAGGCAGCAGGCATGGCCGCAGGAGCAGAAATGTAAGAGCTCACATCTTAACCCACAGACCTGAAATGAAGGCTTTTTAACCTCTGAGCTCATCCCTAGTGATGTACTTCCTCTAGCAAAGCTGCACTACCTAACTGTCCCCTAATAGTGCCACCAAGTGGGAAGCCAGTGTTCAGTACCCAAAACCGTGGGAGACCTTCAACATGTGAATCACTGTAAACTTTTCAAAAGAGCTTCTAAAACTGGGGAGGAAGCATTTAAAGACAGGAGCCCGAGGGGAAGATGTTCCACACTGAAACCATAACACTCAGGCCCATATGTTTATAAATCTCTCAATCTTTATCCCTAGTACTTTCTGAATGTCTGCTGTGAGTTAGGTACCTGCTTGGTTCTGGTAACTGAATGGTGAACATTCAATTTTGTACTCACGGATCTTGTTTTTGTGGGGTAACAGGAAACAGACAGCGGTAACTGTGATTACCATGCTGTTCCATGGATATATAGTCTATAAAAAAAGAAGACATGATCTTGATGTGAGGCTCCAACCCTGAAGGATGGTAACATAGTTAACTTGCCTCTTTGAGGCAGAAGGTAGGAGGTGCATGTGCAAATGCCCCGATGCTGGAGAGAACACATAATATCAGAGAAAGTACAAGGATATAAGGTCAGAGCTCAAGGAAGAGACAGGAAAGTGGTAGAGATATGGTATCAGTCATGTTCTGCTACACAGGCTGTTAAGTTTCTTATGACAATAACGAACTATTAAAGACAGGGAGCTGGAAGTCACATTCATCTTGATCTAGAATCCCCACTGAAGTGTGTGCATTTGACTCTGCAGAGAAGAAACCATTGCCAATTGGAGCATTTTCAGACTTGATATTCAGGCATGTGATGGTAACAAGTGTGTTGGATCCTAAGTTACAGTTTATTGGATGGACTCTGTAAGCAACTTTTGGCACTTATAACCCGATGGTAGAGGGGCTGAGTAATGGTGTGATGGCTTTCTTAAATTGTCAAGTGGACACAACTTAGAATCAACGGGGAAAGCTGTCACAATGGGAGATTGTTGATGCTGGTTGACCTGTGGGTATGTCTCTGGGGGATTGTCTTAATGAAGTTAATTGGTGTGGGAAAACCCAGTCAGCCCACTGTTGAGGGCACCATTCCCTAGGCAAGGGATCCTGAACTATGTAGAAGTGGAGAAATAGGGTTGAGTGCAAGCAAGCAGCACATTTCATTTCTTTCTGCTTTCAGTCGTGTGTGTGATTTGACTTTTCTGAAATTCTTTCCTTGACTTCCTTACAGTGATGGACTGTAAGATGGAGGCATAACCTGAAATAAACCCTTTCTTCCACTAGTCACTTTTTGCCAGAGTATATTATTACAGCAATGACTGTGAAACTAGGACAGGAAGAGCCCTTTCCAGAGCCACAGCAAGTGCAACAGAGAGGGAAGGCTGCCTGGGAGCCTCTTAAGGTCTGAGGTGCAAAGTAGGGCGGTACCCATGATGCAATAGAACACTCACGTGAATGAAAAGTAACCCCTTGAATCAGACCCACCCTCCCAATCTTTACATTGTTTTCCTTCCTCAAATCATGATGTACCATGCTTCATTGCAATACACCAGGTAGTTCTATTTTTAGCATAATAAATTCATACATTAAAAAAACCAAGTTGTTAAGCAGAATTCAAGAACCCACGGTTTTCTAGGTAGAAATCTTGCCAAATACTCACACATTCAGGTGACTTCTTACATTTGACTTTGAAGGTACCAGACAGCCTAGTAGCTGACCTCTTAAACTTTGGATTTTGAGCTGTAGCAGAGCGGAGAGCTATAAATAGAACTAAGGCAATTGAAAGATCATGCTCAGAATGCTTCTAAGGGCCAGGAAAGCATACATGTCAATCAACAGCCTTTTGAGGAAGCTCATCTGTAAGCCCAATTTTTTGACCATGCTTGTGAAGTCACCTTCAACCCAATTAAGTGTGCATTTATCATCTTCCTACCATCAGCACAGAGAAATGATTAATTATTTTGGCATTCACAGTAATGCCATT
The DNA here is from genome assembly GCA_036184795.1 of Tokudaia tokunoshimensis. Classification (NCBI taxonomy): domain Eukaryota; kingdom Metazoa; phylum Chordata; class Mammalia; order Rodentia; family Muridae; genus Tokudaia; species Tokudaia tokunoshimensis. The sequence continues at coordinate 86,802,453 of BTHU01000016.1, read as the reverse complement.
AATTGAGAAGCATTCATTAACTGGACATGGTAGCTGTTGTATATGAGTGCTACAGTGATTTAACAAGTGACTTACTAGGATTTGATGAGTTCAGATTGCATGAATGGAAGATTAAACGATATATAATTCTGAGTGATTATAGGAGAGTGATCAAACAGACATTGAAAAATAGATTGCATGCACAAAGGATTTAAATTGTACATTCTGTGTGAGCCAACAAAATTTCAAAGGAAAATACAAATTGATTTCCATGTTCTCCTAATGAGTCCTTAGGACTGGCATTTTAAAAAGATGTTCAATTCTGATGTGTTTTTCATGTACACTGAAAAATGGAGATCAGTCACATGTTTAAATGGACATTATTTAGTGCCAGAGACAGGGACGTAGATTTGACAAGCCTCATTGTAAATTTTACTTCAAGTAAAGATTTTATGATTTGATTATAACATTTTATGATTTTTATAACATTATGTCTTTTATTTTAGTTTATTTTTCTTATATAAATTGCTTGTTATTCTTTATAAAAATTTCTTTTAAATACTTTGCTATTCTATGAGTTGTAGCTATGCCTTGTTTATTCATATAAACAAAGGGAATTATTCTACCTAATTATTCTACTCTAGGTTAGTGGACCAGTGAGTTTATTACTTTTAGGGGAATGGATGATGATGATTCAAAGGCAGCTGCATCATAAAAACTAACCTTCAGAATGGCTAATGACTTCTGAGGGCTACATCCCTGGAAGACTTCATGTCTTACAGTTTTATAGGCAGCTTGTCCAGTTCTTCTCCTGAGATATTCCTTTCTGCTCATATAACTCTGAGGAGTAACTTTGTGACTCTTATAATTTTCAGGAACTTCCTGGGACTTGTGAGTTGTTTATTTCCTGAGTCTTGATTATCCTGTCTCTAGGACAGACCATTTTAACTTTCAGGAAAGTATTATACAACATGAGTATATGTTATACTTTAATTTACACATTATCTTTAAATTCTAGGTAGAATTTTAAAGGGTTAAAAAAATCATTTTAAAATAAATCTCATTTCAAAGTTTTGACTAGAATGGCCTAGTTAAGGGAATATCTCAGTGGCTTTCTTGCTTGTCTCCTGGCACTGCTGTTTTCTAAGATGAACATACTTTTCTGGAGTCTTCTTTTCAGGACTCTTAAATTCATACATCAAAACCTAATTTCTAACTGTGTCATTAGGAAGCAAAGGAACTTTTGTCACTGGAAGGTTGTGAAGGTGGAGTCCTCATAAATGCAATTAATGTTTGTATACAAAGAAGCATTTGTCACCCAGCGATGCCTTACCTCTTCTTCCATGGAAGGATACAGTGAGAGATGGCCATTGATGAACCAAGAGATAGTTTCACCACATACCAGCTTGCCTGGTACCTAGAACTTTCCAGAGAGTCAAGTTTCTCTTATTTCAAAGTTAACAGCCAGTAGTAGTTTCTCCAGAAGCCCATATATGAACATCTCATTTTACATAGATATTGTTTGTTTGTGTTACTGTTGATTATGGTCATGATGATGATGATGGAGGTAATGATGAAAGTGGTTGTTATGATGGTAATGATAGCAGTGATGATTCATAAAGTCCTTATCTATTTGTGCTGTATTAAAATCTTTGCTCAGATTAAGACTTCCTGTCAAAACAACTATCCAGGAATAGGTACCGTTATTATTTCTATTTTAGAAAGGAGTCTAAGGCACACATTACTTAAGTTCTTTCTCTTCTTCCAGGTCCTCTAGAAGGTGAGCTGCTCTGATAACCACCCAGCTTTGTATACAACAAAGAATAGAAAGAGAGGGTGTGATAGAATTAGTATTTTGTTCAAATGAGGAGGTAGCTGATCAGATGGTACAAGAGAGAATATTTCAATTCAGAGAAATTGCTACCCAATACCAGCCTTGGGAAAAGGAGTATTATAGTATGGGTACTTTTCTGAAAATAAATTGAACAAAAATACAGCGTTTAAGGCTAGCACCAAGTTGCATTTTAACTTAGGAAGAACTCTCCATCCATACGTTTTTGTTGACTTTTAAAGCGTATTCTTAGACATTGCATTTTTAGCATTCTCTGTAGGTTAGAGGATGGTGATTGAGTGGGATGGTGGTGGTAACTTTGCTGTATATGATAGCAGTATGTGTTGAGAATAAAACTGCATTCAGATGTTAGCAAGTTGACTGTATCTTTTTCCTAGAATGTCTTACATTATCTATTTTTTCCCTTAAAGCAAAATGATAATATGCAATTTCCATAGCCATTTGGTTAGATGTGACTCATTTGGTGATTTAGAAGAACAAGAAAGTCAATATGTACCATTGTGTCCCCTAATTCCGGAAACATATTTGGCTAGATCAGCAGCTCTCAACCTGTGGTCCACGACTCCTTTCACAGTGTTCGCGTATTAGATATAACAGTAGCATATCTGTAGCATAATAGTAGCAAAGTTACCATTATGAAGTAGCAATGAAAATACTTTTATAGTTGGGATCACCACAACATGGTGAATTGTATTAAAGGGTTTCAGCATTAGGAATGTTAAAAACCACTGGACTAGATCTTATTCAAAAAGTCAGATATTCTGTTTGGGCAAACTGTCCCCTCAAACAACTTCCATCTCTAAGCATCAAAACTCACAAGTGTGCCCAGGGATGCAGCAGTTTGTAGAAGTGTTTAACCCGCATGCACAGAGTCCTGGGTTGGCTCCCTATCTCCCAAAACAGTGGATGTGATGATGTGCACCTATAATCCCAGCATACCACAGGTGAAGGCAGCAGGACTGGAAGGTACAACATCATCCTTGACTACCTAGTAGAGGCCAATGGTTACCTCAAACACAAAGCAAAAAAAAAAGGACAACAAAATGTTAAAAGCAAAAAAACAAACAGTGACCACCAACCTTTTAGGTTGAAATTGATGAAAAACTTTGTGTAGAGAGGATGAAAAGATGGTCACCATGTTCTTCTCTGGATATGGCGCATGAGGTGAACAACATAAACCCCATTTGTCTCCATTTAAGGACCAGGTCTGATTTCGAAAAGAAGACCTTAGGCACCAGCTTCAGGAACAGACCATAAGTCCCAGAAACTAGGCCATAAGATACCAGCTCCAGGAATAGACCACAAAATTCAGAAACAAGGTCATAAAACCCCCTCCCACAGAACAGCCTGGGGATAACCACAAGAATGGGGAAATATCCTATCCCAGGATGGGCTATCTGTGCTGGACAGTCCTATCCCATCCCATAATTAAATGTTCATGATGTAGGAATGCAGACCACTGACCACCTGGAATAGACCTATTAGAAGCCATCTCCTGTAATCTCCCCAGCACCCACCAATGAAATTTTAGATTACCTAACCCACTTTCTAAATATAGAAGAACTAACTTAGTTAGCCAATCAAAGTTATACTAATGTCATTGCTTTGGCCCCTGCCAGTCACACTAGAGATTACCTAATCCTTCTAGAGAGTTCCCCTGGCTCCCTATAAGAAGGCCTGCGTGCCTTTGAAGAGTGGTTGACCCCCTGCATGCTGGATGTTTCTGCAGAATAAACATTCATTGTCTTTGCATACTATCTGAGTCTAAGACTTTCCTTCAGTGATTTTCGGACCCTCACAGGGGGACATTTCTTTTTTTGCTTGTTTTGTTTTTGTTTTTTTTTTTTTTTGTTTTTCGAAACAGGGTTTCTCTGTGTAGCCCTGGCTATCCTGGAACTCATTCTCTTGACCAGGCTGGCCTTGAACTCAGAAATCTGCCTGCCTCTGCCTCCCAAATGATGGGATTAAAGGCGTGTACCACCACTGCCCAGTTTAGAGGGACATTTTTGAAAGAGTTTATCTAGTACTTCCTGCCAATTTACCTCCTGGTCTAGATTTCATTCCGCATAGAACAGGACTGAAGAACAGCTGAATTCCTGTGGTCCAGGGGTATTAGGTAGTCTTGTTTTGTTAGCCCTGAACTTGATCTTGCCTGGAGCTCACACCCAAAAGTAAGCTTTTTGCTCCAGGCCCTAAACTGTCAAAATATTTGATTTCTTCAGTTTTTGGCCTGGTCTCCAAGTCTTGGGTCACAGATGCAGACAGAATCCTTTCTTATTTATTCTGCTTTGCTCTCAGCCCAGCCTGCCTTTCTAACAGGCTGACACAGTTATACTATTCCACCCTGGTGTCTTTGGAACAAGACATGATCATTGTGAGCTGGCTTTCCTAGTATCCTGAGTTAATACCAGAGCCTTAGGTCTGCAGCTGGAAGCTGCTATTTGAAAACCTCCATGTTTTGAGTCTTCCTGAATTCAGAACAGTATTTATAGGTTTTAGGCTTGTGCCAAATGACTCCAAACCTTAATAGCCAAACTTGGTGCAATCTATTTTGAGCCCCCACAGCTCAAGAATTTATGGTTGGAATTTTTATTTTCCATGTTTGCTTTCTCTTTAAGAGGAAGGAAAATGATCTTGAACCAAATGACTGGAGTGAGATGTGCAAATCCCCTTTGCTATTAATCCCAATGAGGTGTTAACTACAAAGTCCATTTAAGACTCTTTAGCATTAGCCTTAGAGAAGGCAGTAAAATAAACAGCTAATGGCCTGAAGCCAGCCATTCTCTGCACTCTAATTGATGCTTGACCACTGCATTCCAGGGATAATGGCTGGGCCCTCCTTCACTTCTCTTTGTAAGAGGCCCCGTAATGATTGGAGAACTCTTTCTTACTGTGTTAATGAGCACCCCTAGGTAACAGCAAGAGCAGGCGGTGTGCGTTTGTGTTGGGAGGGTGGGAAGGAAGGAGAGGAAAAATGGGGGTGGGGGATGGGGAAGCCCGAATTTTATTTGCCATCCTAACTAGTACTTGGGGGTGTTAACAGATCCCTGGATAGCCTTTGTAGAGTTGCCTTCATTAGGGTTTTAGACCTCAGTAGGGAAATCATCCAGCTGCACACCAGATAGAAGGGAGCCAATCAACATCTGTTTTCCTTCAAACCTCCCCCAACCACCACCACAGACCAGCTTCCCTCTATAATACAGTCAAAGTTCCTAAGAAATCTCACTATGGGGCTCAGTGGTGGCTCACACCTGCAGCTCCGGTATTCACAAGCTGAGGCAGGAGGACTGCTGTGAATTCAAGGATAGCCTGGGTACAACAGAGACTCTGTCTCAAAAACTCAAAGTGCAAAACCAAATTATCTAGCAGACCAAAATTCAAATCACCATTCCACCAAAAACAAGAAGAATTAAAAAAGAAATAGAAATCTTAACTTTTCTCCCCAATTGAAAACATCTTACAGGAATTTCTTATTTAGTATGATTATGGCCTGATATTGATGTGAACTCAATTTACAGGCTGGTGTAGTGGCTCATGCCTTTAGTCTCAACACTTGGGAGGCAGAGGCAGGGAATCTCTGTGAGTTTAGAGTCAGTCTTGTGTACAGTAAACTCCAGGACAATCATGATTACATAGAGAGACCCTGTCTCAACAAACAAACAAAACAAGCAAATAGACAACACAATTTTTACCTATAGATACTGCAGTTCTGGTCTTGGTGTGGAGTTCCATGCTTCCTCTCTTCTCTTTCCTACAATGTTCTTTTCTGTTCCTGTACATTTGCTGCTGTTCATGTTCAGATGGTTCCAAGTTTACTGTCTTAAGGTTTTACTGCTGTGAACAGACACCATGATCAAGGCAACTCTTATAAGGACAACGCTTATAATTGGGGTTGGCTTACAGCTTCAGAGGTTCAGTTCATTATCATTAAGGCAGGAGCATGGCAGCATCCAGGCAGGCATGGTGCAGGAGGAGCTGAGAGTTCTACATCTTCATCTGAAGACTGCTAGCAGAATACTGGCTTCCAGGCAGCTAGGATGAGGGTCCTAAAGAACATGCCTACAATGACACATTTTCTCCAACAAGGCCACATCTACTCCAGCAAGGCCACACTTCCTGATACTGTTATTCCCTGGGCCAATCATAGTCAAATCATCACATTTACATAAGCCCTCAGATTCCCAATACCCATGTCATATGTCTGACCATGAGATTTGACTGCCTCATTGGGGATCTCACCAGTATTTCAGGGACTAGAGGTTACCTATGACCATGTGATCAGCCTGACACTCATGTACATGTGGGCAACTCTAATTGGATCTAATTGGGTGTGTGTGTGTATATGTGATGATAAAAGAAGAGCACATGAGAGGTGCATGTGAGGAAGGATACTGGAGGAATTGGAGGGTGGGCAGGAGAATAGATATGATGAAAATGCAATGTATCATTTATGAAATTCTCAAACAATACAAGGAAAGATTACTCTTTTATTCAAATCTCTATCTATCTATCTGTCTGTCTGTCTGTCTGTCTATCTATCTATCTATCATCTACCTATTGGTTTTTCGAGACAGGGTTTCTCTGTATAGCCTTGACTGTCCTGGAACTCACTCTGTAGACCAGGCTGGCCTCAAATTCAGAGAATCACCTGCCTCTGCCCTTTGAGTGCTGGGATTAAAGGCACGTGTCACCATGCATGACTGAAAAATAAAATTTTAAAAAGAGAAAAATATAAAAAAATTGTCAGATATATTTTCAAGTTGTTTATTATTTGTGATTTCATAATGTACAACAATGTATGAATATTCAAATATTTAAAACAGAAAAGCATTTCAAATTTACTATATTTAAAGGAGAAGTCCTGATACACTTACTTGCTCCTCCTGTCTACCAGATATCTAAAGTATTTAGATCAGGTGTGAGGTTTTCTTCCCCTCACACCCTATGTCCAGTTTACAGGAAAGACTTGGGTTGGCTTCCCTTTTTCTCACTTAACTCCTCCTGTTTCTCTTTTCATGAATAATTTATCCTATCTTTCTCTCTTGCTTTTAGTTTCTGCTGGGTTGCAGGTAGAGCACCTTCTTAGACTCCTGTGTGGCTCAAGTTCCAGAGTGTTTGAAAAGGCCTCAGAAAATCCTGTCATTGACAGAGGCCAGCTCCACACAGCTCCTACCCCTTTGCAACTTGTGTCTGGCCCCTGGCTTTTAGAGTTCTGAGTGTGGAGACAAGCCTCTCTGAGCCAGCCTGCATTAAGACTTGCATTATAAATCAGCAGTGGGAGAACACAGCTCTCACCCCTAAGGGGATGACAGGTAGTTTATTCTGGAGTGACCATGGCCTGGGAACACAGACTCAAGTTACCCCAGATATCCTGTTCCAACGTGGTAAGGTTTCATGAAATTTTTATAGTAACAGGACAAAGAATAGTGTAAATCAAGATGCTTTTCAAATACATCGGTGGGAAGCACAAGTAGGTAGGTTATGACAAGGAAAGGGGAATCTTTGCTAGAAGTCTTAGATCCTGTCATGACAGTCACAGCCTTTGAATTGGTGGCAGCTAGGACTCTATTTGTATATACCCAAAGGATTTACCTAATGTAAGCCACAAAGATATTAGGTCAAAACACAAAGGTGGGCAGTAAACGGCTATTTTGGAGTTAGCAATAGATCAAGGCACAACATTCCAACTCTCTACAACCATTGGGGATCTACTAAGTCTATCAGCTATGTAGTATGTTTAATGTAGGTGTGTCTCCCCACTACTTCATTTCATAATATGTTGATTCTATATCACCAAGAAAAAGAAAAGTAGTGCCATGTGTCTGAGTATGCTAGGAATATCTGTCTGTGAAAGGGACAGACTGGCTTCTAAGAGGTCTCAAATGATCCCAACCCCAAAGAGACTCTTTTGTTTTTTGGAGTCAATTATGTTTCATTTTAGGTCCTTCCTGCTGCTTTGTAAGGACACAGTTCCTGCCCTGGGTATGTGGAGTTTCTCAAGAAACTCTGACTTCGCTGCTGTTTGATGGAAACAAAGGACAATACTCTGGGTTATCCCAGGCATTTCTGTCATCAGAGGGAGGTGCCAAAGCTTAGTGAATTTGCACTCCTACCTGGAAGGGGCAACTGGTTATTGCTCTCATCACACTCGCACAGGGCCTTGCACATGAGCTATTCATTCCAATGACTCAGTTTAAGAGACTGTAGAACATGGTAGGCAGCACCAGGTATCATGGTGCTTGCAGAGTAGTTTGAGAAAATTATTCATGTTTTGTGTGAGTATATGTACATGTGTAAGTGTGAGTTCATGTGTGAACACACGTATGTGGGGATGTGTTCATGTGTGCGTGTTCATACAAGTGCATGTATTTGTTCATACATGTGTATGTATGTGTGCATGTGCACATTATGTGTGGAGACCGGAGGTTGACATAGGTTGTCCTCCTCAATTGCTCTCATATTTTCCCATTTTATGTATATAGGTGTTTTGCGTGCATTTATGTCTATGTAATAGGTGCATGCAGTGCCTATAGAGGCCAAAAAAGGGCACGGATGCTCGGAGACTAGATGCAGATGGTTGTAAGACTCCTTGTGAGTGTTGGGAATCAAACCCAAGTCTTCTGCAAGAGCAGCCATTGCTCTCAACCACCATTAGTCTCCTCAATCCCAATTCCTCTTATTTTTTCGAGACAATCTTTCACTGACTCTAGAAATCACTGCCTTGGCTAGACCAACTGGCCAGCAAGCCCCATGGATTATCTCATATCTCCTCCCCACTGTGGGGTTTACAGGCAGAGTCTCCATACCTGGCTTCTCTCCCATCCCCTGCTTTTTAAAAATGTGATCTGAACTTAGGTCTGCACGCCCGTACAGCTAGCGCTTTACTAATAGAGCTGTCTCCCGCGCCCCCTCTCCCAGCCGCCAAATTGAAGAGTTTGTTTAAGGAAATGCCTCTAGTGCAGATTTAAAACAGAAGTGTTTTCTTTCCACATACACCAAAAAAAAAAAAAAATCATAAATATGGGCAGCAGAGGAAGCTATTTGCTTAAAAGATGATTTTTCAATAATTAAAGTTGATACCATAGTCAATGGAGTCCTCAGGTGGGCAGAGCCTGGGAATAGTTAGCTTGTTAGTTTATAGCTAATTCTTACATTTAATAGGCGCGGGTAGAGTTTCATTAATAGTTTAGTAATGCCTTTAGGCCCCAGTACTCATGGTCTGATTAAGCATATATAGGGAGCTCAGAATTCTTTCTTTCTGAGTTGCGCTAAGAAGTTCAGACATCTATAGTGAGCATGAGAGCAAACATCAGTTGCTTGGATTCCAAAAACATGTGAATAAAATACACTCTGGGAGGCTCACATGAATGCCTCTCTTTCTAATGATTGTCATGTCAATGGCCCTGTGATGTGACTTAGATTAGTTTTTCTACCAGATTCTTTTTTTTTTTTTGGTTTTTCGAGACAGGGTTTCTCTGTGTAGCCTTGGCTGTCCTGGAACTCACTCTGTAGACCAGGCTGGCCTCGAACTCAGAAATCCTCCTGCCTCTGCCTCCCAAGTGCTGGGATTAAAGGCGTGCACCACCACCGCCCGGCTCTACCAGATTCTTAACTGGAAGCACGTGTCTGAATTTAAACGAGGACTGACTGACTCTTTCTTTCTTTCTTTCTTTCTTTCTTTCTTTCTTTCTTTCTTTCTTTCTTTCTTTCTTTCTTTCTTTCCTTCCTCCCTCCCTCCCTCCCTCCCTCCCTCCCTCCCTCCCTCTCTCTCTCTTTCTTTCCTCCCTCCCTCCCTCCTCCTCCTCCTCCTTCTTCTTCCTTCCTTCCTTGCTTCCTTCCTTTTTTTTTTAAATTCAAGTTTATTGAGTACTTAGCTTTTTGTTGTTGTTTCTGGTTTTTGTTTTTGTTTTCTTGTTTTTTGTTTTGTGAGACAGGGTTTCTCTGTGTAGCCCTGGCTGTCCTGGAACTCACTCTGTAGATGTGGCTGGCCTTGAATTTAGAGATCCACATGCCACTGATTCCCAAGTGCTGGGATCAAAGGTGTGTGCTACCACCAGCTGGTTAATCTTTTTCTTTTTGAATCATACACTTATGTGAGTGTCTGAGTGTGAGAATGTGCATATGTGAGTGCAGGTACCCATGGGTCCAGAGAGGGCCTTAGATTCCCTGGCACTGGAACTACAGGCAGGTGGAGCTGTGAAATATGGGTGCTGAGAACTGAACTCAGGTCCTCTGCAAAGAGCAGCAAGCGCTCCTAACCACTGAGCATCTCTTTAGCTCCCAGGAATCTTAAAATAAAACAAAACAAAAACCAAAACACATCTTCCAGGATCCTAGTCACAGAGTCTTTGTCATGCATATTGGGGACTGGAAATAACATAGTTTGGAGAATGTTCTGCAAGATTTTGAAGCCTCTTTCTTCATTTCTGGGAATCGGACCCATCCTATGAATGCTAGACAATTCTTTTACCACTGAGCTATAGCTCCAGCTCCATTTCTGCATTGTATTTGAAATAACGTCTTACTGAATTGCCCAGCCTGCCTTGAAGTTGTGACCATCCCATAGCCTCTTGAGTATCCAGAATTACAGCTCTGTACTACAAGGCCTGGTTGAAGCTACTAGTGCTAACATTAGTTAAGGAATCACTCCTGACTGAATTCACTCCTGACTGAAAAGTTTAGGGTGACAGAAAGCAAGGGTGACTTGTCTTTGTCCTTTTAGTCCACTTGGCTGCCTTATTTGTAGAAGTGGACTCCGTCAATGCTCAGTGAGGAACCGGAAGCAAATTATGTAGAAAGCTACACCTTGTGTACTTTTAACTGTGCCCTGGTTTAAATTATTGCTGGTTAAGTGAATTTACTAGTTGAATAGAATTTTAAAATACAATCTTTGGAAGAAAGCCTGTTCTGTATAATTGTAGAACATTATGTGGTCTGAATGCTTAGTGAACAGATGATGCAGATTTTTAAAAGTTAAAAGTATTTAATGTGAAACTTGAGAACAAAGCAAAGACATGAAAAGGTTTTTAATAATGACTGATACCATATTTTGTCTCTATTATTTTATGTGTAAAATTGTTACTTGGGATAATATCTCAGTGTTTTTTTTAGCTTTTTTCAGTGTTCTCACCCTTTGTCTACCCAGGGTCATCATAAGTTGATAATAATCTAGTATTGCTGCATTCCTATGATCACTGTTCTTGAGTGTTTGAATAGGACATGGGCTGGTTTGATGGCTCAGTTGGTGAAGTGCTTGCTTTGTAAGCCTATGATTTTGATCCTAGAATCCATACAATAAAAGTTGGGCATGGCAATATGTGCTTTCAATTCCAGAGGTGGGGAAGACGGAACAGCTGGATTCCTGAGGCTTGCTGGTCAACCAGTCTTGCCTTCTTGGTGTGTTCCAGGCAAAGGAGAGACATTGTCTTAAAATAATGGTTGACAGCATCTGAGGAACAAAACTTTAGGTTGTTATAAGCCTCCTCAGAGACATGCATACACATGAATGTGCATGGTACCTGTATACACCCCCCCCCACACACCCCAAGTGGGTGTAGTACATATTTCATAAAGCATTCTGGAACTCTTTTGTGGGCACTGTCTTTGCTGTTTTGTCTCTGTGTAGTTAGTCTGTTACCCATCCCTTCTTTAAGACTTGTTCTTTCCCACGACGAGGTCAGTAAGGGTGGTATAAGAAGGAGCCATCTATGACCAAAATAGTCAGGGACAGGAGCATGTTGTAAAGTTGAACATGGGTAAACCCAGCCAACCTCAGAATGGGCTGGAATACTGAGGAAAAGCCCCCAAGTGAGGTGAGATCAGAGCTGATCTCAGTGGTTGTCAAAGTGGGAGAAGGAGGAGTATTGCCAGCAAGGGAGAGTGGCAATAGTGTTTGCAGAGTTGAGGCGAGCAGGATGTTTTTGCATAGTGCAGAGGCTCCATGGAACAAACCATCTATTTCCTTTCTCCCTAAAGCCTGTGTACAACAGAGGTTCAGTAGGAAATGCTAGGAAGAAAGCCATCCACTCCTCATGAACTAAGACACCACTCTACACTAGAAATGGGTTTCTGGTCTCCACTGAGACACCAAGTTGACACAATGTCTTTGAAAAGGGACAGGCATCATCCTAATCCTGTAGGGGATATGGGGAGCTGGTATAGTGTCAACAAGACTTGCCTGAATGTTCAGGAAATACAGGAGTGCAGCCCAGAAACTAATTCCTCACAGCTGTGAGGAGTAGCTAGTTCTGAGAGCCAGGGCCTCATCAACATTCCTGACAACCCATTTGTGCCATCAGGGACTCTTGAGAACCGTGGCACCTCATAACTCCTTTCATCCCCCCAATTCAAGGTCTGAGTCGCACTTCACTCTGTGACTGCCCTCCACTTAGCATTTAAAAGAATGGAAAGTGAACCCAGCACGCCAAGAAACACTTTGAACAAATCTGTGGTAATGAACCTTAGGAATAATATGCCATACCCCTGGGGTGTGAGGAAGTCTAAATTGAGAACACGCTATTTGGAAGGTTACTAATTTCTCACCCACAGAAGCAACATGTTCTTAAGTGACCATCATTAAGGAGAGGATACTGGCTTCTGTACAGGCAAGGCAGACCCAAGGCATTCTGTTTCTCACCCAGGTTCTTATTTGACTGCATTGTGTTTATGAGAAAAAGAAATGCAAGTCAGTGTGCATCCCTGTGCTTTGGGACAGTGAGGGGACTGGATTGTTAAAAGAGTTTGCTTGCAGTGACCATGAAACCCTTCTGGAACTATGTATACAGGTGACTCACCTGTCAACGCCTGTATGAACTTGTGATCTCTGAAGTGTCACAGTGAATCTAAATTTTGAAATTCCATTACATGAAAATTATAACACACATGGCTGTGAAATAAATATAGGGCTTACACACATAAGAATTAACTTTTTCCTTGTTTTCTTTATATATGTTTAATGATGTTATATATATAGCCAGAAGCTCTCTTTACACGTGTGTGTGTGTGTGTGTGTGTGTGTGTGTGTGTGTGTGTGTGAGAGAGAGAGAGAGAGAGAGAGAGAGAGAGAGAACAAGCACAGAAGAATGTGTCAGAGCCCTTGGAGCTAGAGTAACCGGCAGATATGAGTTGCCCAATGTGACACCCACTGAGGTGGGGTGATACAAGATGGGGCCTTCAGAAATTTCCAGAACTTTTGATTATCTAGAAGACCAGGAGGAGGAAGCATTGAGCAATACATGCATTTTCTCTGTGGGTGAAGACCAGAGTGCAAAGTCAGAAGTTGAATTCTGAGATAAAGCACAGAGATGGGACTATCAGACAAAATGTCTCTCACAGAACAAGGACAGGAGTGGAACAAGATAATGATGGATGTGCCTGATGCTTCTCTTCTTTGTCCTTGACAATTTCCCATGATGCTTGGAGGGAACTGGTGCACCTTAAGGACCTGAGGTCTGAATGGGCAGAAGCTGTGTTCCTTATTTATCCCTTTATATTATCATGTGATTCGACCTTCAGACTGAATTCTGTCTGGACAAAATTCTAGTCTTACAGAAAGTGTTAGGAGAGTTTTCTTACATTTCCTGATGTCCTGTTTTCTTTTAGGTTTTGTGAATGATTCTGTTGCTAAGTCCATTGTGGCTTTGCGTTTAACGCTCGTGGTGAAGGCTAGCAACTGTGTGCCGGGGGACAGCCACTCAAATGACTTAGAGTGTTCGGGAAAAGGAAAATGTGCCACGAAGCCATCAGAGGTAAGGGGACATCAGGTAGCTTCTAAATATATATTAATAGAACTAAACAAATATGTATTTGTGTACACACACACACACACACATATATATATATACACACACACATATATACAACATATCGTTGTGGGTTTCCATATGATTTTTAAAGTCACTGGAATAAGAAGGTCTATGTATAGAGAGATCTCCTTGCATTAGTATGAAGGAGAGATTTCTTTGCTAGAAGACTCAAGAGAAATGGAAGAAAGCAAAGGTCATCAGAATCATTTTTTTTCAGGTTTTGAAACTGGCAATTGCCTCCTCAGGCTAGTTACAGAAATGAGAGAACAGCAAGAGAAGGTGTGGACAAGAGGCTGACCCAGTAGATTTCATCCTTTGAGCAGTCGGTATGATAGACTCTATGGAGGACCTGAGTCCTGTTGCCCATTTTCTTTGGTATCTGTGGTCACGTGACATTAGGTCTTGGGTATGGAGCACAGGCCTGCAGGTAGTTTTCTCTTCTACCACCTTCTTTCCAGTTATTGACAGGAGTCTAGCTATCAGACCAGCAAAGGGCTGTGGCAGCCACTGGGACCATTGTCCTTGAGTCTAGGGCTCCCTTCAAACCTTTTTGGCTGATGGGCTCCAGACTCCACCTGAAGAGCCCAACAGGGGCACCGATGTTATTAATCTGGGTGCCTGTTCCTTTGGGGGCACCTATTTCTCCCACCACTCCCCACTTCTGCCTCCAGCATAGTCTTGTTTATTTTTCTCTCCATTTATACCTCCACCTCCACCAGTGTAATTAGCAAATGTGGGCTCCCCAAATACCACAAGACAGTTACTTGTGTTAGACTGATTTTAAGAGAGGAGAAGCTAAATTTTCTTGATGTTAGTATATTTCATATATCAATGATGTTAGTATATTTCATAATAGAGTCATGAGCTTTGCTGAGTGAAGGGAATGAACGGGGTTAACTGACAAAAGGAAGAGGCTTTCGAATATTACCTGTCACATGAAAACTACATGAGTTTACTGGTTTAGACCTGGTATTGCGATTGCTGAAATATACCACTCTCTCATAAGTTCTCTGGAAGAGTCGGAATGTGGTAAGGAACTCAGTTGAAGTGGGAATGGAAATTTCTGGTAAATCTTAGGAAACAGATATGAGGATAAACCAGAGCCAAAGCTGTCTCCCTTTCTAGTGAGAAGGAGGAAAAAGACTGTGGAGTAAAAGGAGGCGAGGCAAGACCAAGCAACCCTTACAAAGCCATAGATGTGCATCCATGGCTGCCCCTTGACACCAGTCTGCTCCCTTTCCCAAGGGAGATCTCTTTTATCCATGTGTTTTATGGGGGAAATGCAGAAGATCCTGAGTCTCTCCTCATTATGGGAGAGCTGGGCTGAGGACTGTGGAAAAGATGAGGGAGTGATGCAGAGCCTACTTGGTGAAAGTATTCCCAGAAGAGAAGACGGTTGAGACGTGATGGGAAGTGTCATGGCTTCCATGTGACCCTACAGGGAAGATGCACACAGCACCAATTCCTACTGTCCCCACTGCTCTGTGCTGAGACCTGATTAGCTCTGAAAGAGGCAGTGCCAGTAAGAAAGAACATTTTCAAATGAGCATTGTGACTCTAGAAGTTTTTTAAAAATGTATTTTGTATTATTTTTAAAAATTAGTCTACAAAGTAACCAGTTTCCTTAGGACATTCTCATACTACATCCTTTGTGGTTGATCTGCCCTTCCTGAACCCATTTCCCATCCCCTCATCCCCTGCTTGCACTCTTTCACCCCCCAATATCCTCCCTTTTCACTTTCATATCACATGTGTTCTGTCACCTGCCTGCCTCTTTCTCTTCCTCCCTTGCACAGTGCCCTTTCTGGTTTCCTGGCCTTTGTGACACATAAATACACATTTGCAAAAATCAGAAGCTAGGATCCACAGATGAGATTTTTGTCTTCCTGGGTCTAAACTGCTCCACTTAATATGATACCTCCTGGTTCCATCCATTTGCTGAAAGTTTTGTTTTTCGTAACAGTTGGATGTTTCTGTCATGTGTGCACTTAGCACATTTTCATTATTCATCCATCTGTTGATGGGCATCTAGGTTGATTCCATTTCCTGGGCTATTTATTGTGAATAGAATAACAGCAAACATGACTGAACAAGTGTCTCTGTGGTAGGATGTTGAATCCTCTGAATGTCTGCCCAGGAGTGGAATAGCTGTGCCAGTGTCTGATGAAGTAGGAGGCCTCATTTTGAGCTCTGTTGTCTAATGACTGTCCATTTGGGGAAATGTTTATTTAACCAGAAGGCAGTTATTATGTTGTAGTTATATTGTAGTAACATGTTGGGGAATATATATGTACAGAGGATGCAGGACTCATATGAGGAAAGCCAGGAGAATCTACTTGCATTCAGATTCATTGAAAAGGCTTGAGAGCTATTTAGCACCTTGCAGGTTAACTTAGCAAACCTTGCCAAACAGATGGGAAAAGACTCAAAAGGCTTGGTGAAGAGTCCACACTTATCTTAGCGGATCATTTCAGAGCAAACTCACCTTTACTGGAGAGACCGACTTCTCTGAAGAGCTTCCAGTGCTGTGTAGCTATCGCTGCTTCCAGCTGATGTCATCTCTCAGCACCAGGTCAACCCTCAGAATGCTGTGAACAGTCACCGTATTTGAGCATTTTCATGGTGTACACATGCAGTTGCATGTTTGCTTGTGTGTGAGATATGCACTTGTATATTTGTTTGTGCCTGTGATGGCCAGAGGTCAACCTCAGGTATCTTCCTCAGTCACTCATTTAAATTTTTGAGTCAGGGTCTCTCACTGGGATTAGGGTTCACCATTAAACAAGGCTAACTAGGCAATGAGCCTCAAGGATCTTGCCTCTGGAGTGCTGGAACCACAGGTATCCACCTGTGTTCTTAGAACTGGACTTGGATCCACATGCTTTCCTGCAAACACTTTACAGACTGAATGGTGTCCCCAGCCCCCACAGTCAATTATCACCATGTTTCTTGGAGATCTATGATCATGTGGTATGTGTTATCTGGGAAGGAAAAGTCTCCTGTAGATAGACTATGGCAAGAATAGGGGAAAGGAGGTTGTGTGTGTGTGTGTGTTTTCTTGAGTCTTGTGTCTTTTTGTGGCCATTGATGGGCAGTTACTGTGACTTAAATAGTTGCACCTATTGATCCAATGCAAGGGACCACTGTCACTGGGTTTCTTTTTATTGTTCCTTAAAGTCAAAATTTACACAGTTCAGCCTTCTACTCCATGCAAGAAAATAGCATGAGACAAATAGAACTGTATTTGGTGATTTGGTTTTATTGTTTCTAATCATTTTGTATTGTTTTATCAGATCAAATAAGAGCAATTCTGTTATTGCCACAGCACTTTCACTGAGTAGGTGAACTCATTTCTTTCCTGTTAGATGTGTTTTGGTGAGGGGATAGTTCTCAATTCCAGGTTGACTGGTGACTGTGGTTTCTCTTCCTAGATATGCTGATATTTCTAGAAGGGCCCTTTAGCAGAAGGAGGGGTGCTTTGTGTTCATTTTGTGTCTCACGGAAAGAACTAGATGGTTAGCTACCGATTTCTTTCATTGAACTTACTTACCAAGGTTGTCCTGCTATCAGCCATCAACTTTGATGATGATTGTCTCTTGATATCGCCCCTGTGTGTATGTGTGTGTATGTGTATGTGTATATGTATGTGCATATATATATACACATGCACATATAGACACCAGAAGCCAACCTTGGGTATCATTCCTCCAGCACTGTCTACTCTGTTTCTTGAGGCAGGGTCTCATTTTGGCCTGGACCTCACCAAGTATGCTTGGCTGTGTGGCCAGTGATTCCCAAGAATCTGCCTATTTTTCCCATATCAATGCTAGCATTATAAATGCTTGCTACCACACCTGTTTTTTCCTCTTTATTTGTATTATTTTGCTTTCATTTTTTTACTTACTCACTTTATATCCAAATCTTTGCCCCTTCCCACAATTTCCCTCCATTCCCCTTCCCCTTCTCTGAGTGAATGTGGGTCCTAGGGATTGAACCCTAGTCCTCACACAAGACTGACTCTTTTATGACTCTCCCTAGCTCTCCTTGATTATCTCATAGGTATTCTTTCAGTCAGGAAGGCAGCATGGGGCTTTTGAGTCTGCTTGCATCCAGACAAGATGGCATGGACCTGTCTCTCGATGGGGAGAGGTGTGTTCGGACCTTTCAACTGTGTGGAGCCCAGAGGATGGTCAAGGAATGAGTTCATGCCACTGTGAAGTCTTGAATCTAGTGGCAGGAGCCTGAGAACTGGAGACTTCAGAAATAACTGCAGTTAAGTCCCAAGACTGTCTGCAACAGAACCAGGGTGAACAACGTTTGAAGATCATCTGCTATTGAAATTTTCTCTGGGTGGGGACATGAACCTTTTGTTCCAGGCTGGTCTTCTCCTGATTGATGAAGCCCACTTATTATGGAGAACAGTCTGCCTTGCTCAGAATCTACTGATTTCAGTGAAATCTCATTCATAAGCACCTTTTCAGAAGAAGATCTAGAATAGTGGGTGACCAAACATATAAGCATGGCGGCCCAGCCAAATTGATGTGTGAAATGAACCATCACAAGAGTCTCGCTGTACCACTAATTCAGTTGTCTCTTTCTATGCAGTTAGTTAGTTGTACACAAGGCTAAGGGAGTTTTCAAGAAATTCTATTGCCTAAGAACAGCCTGAAGCCATTGACAGAAGGTTGCCTTTCAGCCTTCACTCAGACTCTGATGCTCTAGCTGGGTGATGGAAGGGAAGGTAGATTGCAGACAGTGATCGAATGAATAGAGTGTAGAGTGTATTCACCACTGACTTTTCTCTTGCTGATTTCCTGTGGTGAATATGCAACATGTTCTCAAGGATTGTACTGTGAATTTCCACATGGAATTACTCCCTTGGAATAATGAACTCAGGACAGGAAAGTGTTTGGATGCAACAATGACTGTCTTATTGTTTTCCCACGTGTAGCCTTTGTCTCCATCAGAAGGAAAAGGGAACGAGACTGCTTTCAGAAAGATACCTAGAAGCTTTCCAAGCTCTTTTCCTTAAGAGTCAATCCACTGTCCCTAGGCTTTGAGGCCGAGACACCAGAGCCACACCCTGAGAGAGAACTTAGCTGGAACTGTTCTTGTGTCCTGTGAAACCGTGTCTTAGTTTGGTCTCCAGCCATGGAACTGGAGTCCTGAGCTCATGGTACCTCCCTCCCTACTCATGAAGTAGTCATAGGTGTGTGCTTTCTGGAGTCCTGTCTGACATAATGTTGGACTGTCTTCTATGTGACTCCAGAATTACACCCTTGAATCATTGGCTTGATCCAACTGTTTACCTACTGTTTGATGTCCTATTTTCTGTCCCACATGGTCTAGGTGAGACACTGCCCTCTTAGGCCCCTGACTGCCTTATGTCAGCTCCCTTTCCTTCCACAAAAGCTGGTGTTTCTTGATAGAGCTTCCAGGGTATTCCAGGTCCTGGGCTTGTTCATGTCTGAGATCTTTTGCACAATAATGATAGGAACTCACAAACAGCATTTTAAAGCTTCCCGGCCCCACTCTAACCTTCACGCCCTTCTGGCTTCAGATCTCTATGAGTTTTGTTCTTGCTTATGGTGATTTCCCTCTGAAAATTAACCTGCCTACCTGTCCTCTGGGTCCTGTCCTCCCAACTTCCCTAAGTAACTAAGATATAGTCTCACGGAACAATTCCAGCTGAGTTCTCTCTCAGTATGTGGCTCTGGTGTCCCAGCCTCAAAGCCTAAGGACAGTGGACTGATTGATTCCTAATATAAAGAGCTAGGGTAACTGGGAGTTAAGGTTCAACTCAAATATCCTTGTTTCTGGAAGTATCACTAGGAAGTTTCTTTCAAGTCTCATAGCATTTTCCTCATCTTCGAGGCATGGGGCTTTTGATTTGTGCTTATGCTTTTGTATGTCTGTCACGATTTGCGTTCACCTTGTGCCTGGCTTCTTGACTGTCTGACTAGTACCTAGACTTCTTTAGTTTCTGGGGGACACAGATCAGATCTGGAAAGACATTGCCTGGATGTCTAGAAGGAGCCAGAAGGCCTTGGGGGCAGCATGCTGGAAGAGTTACTGATGAAGTAGAACATACTTGGAGTGTCTCATACACACTTGGAGTGTCTCATAACACACTTCCAAGTGTGTTATGAGAGCCCAGAGAAACATCTGTGATAGACCTGAGATCACTGGGGACTGGAGGAGGACATCCCCATAGTCTGTGATGATGGGTTCCCTCACTTTAGCACTTGAGTCTGAATCATTTTGCATCCAATACAAATAGCATAGTCCTTCATGTGTGGGAGCTGCTACAGGAGGATGAGCTGAACAAGGAAATAAATCTAAGAGCAGAAATGTGGTAGGGAACCAGTTCTTCAAGTAGACATGTAAAAATCAGTTGTAAATTTAACATATTAGTAATGCCTGACAATCAAGTGGTCAGTTTTAAAAATAAAGCATCAGAGAAAATGCTTCCTGGTTGAAGATTCCCAGTTAGCCAGTCCCAAAAAGTTTTAGGCATCAGTGACAACTGTAAGCATCACAGCCCTTTCCTTACCTTTTCAGAAAGAAACAGGTCAGAATGGTTGGACCCGTGAACTCTTTGATGCCGTTCTCCAGTTGGTTTGAGCAAGGATCTCTGTAGGTGGCAGTGGTGTGTGCACAGAAGGGCAGACATGGATGTCAGAGTCACTTACCATCATTGATCTAAGAGCTGACTCTTCTACACTATTAGTGCAAGGCAGAGGCCCTCACGAGACCTTGAGAAAAAGGGTACTCTGACCTGTCAGGGTTTTGAGAGAGTAATGGGGTGGAAGGGAAGATGAGGAGCCTCACAATGAGTCAAGGGAGTAGATTGCTTTTAGCATTGAGGGCTAGCAGGCTGCCAATCACCAGGATGCAGGGGGCCTTTACACTGTCAGATTAGTGTGTGATGGGGTCAGGTCTCCAAGGCTCTGCCAGAACTCTGGAGAAATTTCTCCTTAAAATAGGGAGCAAGATACAACCAGAGAGGGTGCTAAGTGAAGTAATGGTGATAGATATGTGTCTGATGAACCAGTTAGGTGGCACATTATAGAAAAAAAAAGAATTGTTATTATTATAGACAGTGCTCTTGTTAAGCAGGAGCCTAGGCCTTTTTTGTTTGTTTGTTTGTTTGTTTTCTACATAGAGTAACTTAATGACAGGGCTCATTAAGAGCTTCCAGCCTGGGCAAGAGAAGTGGCTCAGATGATAAGGTGATTGATGGGTAACTATTGAGGATTT
The DNA here is from genome assembly GCA_036184795.1 of Tokudaia tokunoshimensis. Classification (NCBI taxonomy): domain Eukaryota; kingdom Metazoa; phylum Chordata; class Mammalia; order Rodentia; family Muridae; genus Tokudaia; species Tokudaia tokunoshimensis. Next base: position 86,781,558 of record BTHU01000016.1, on the reverse strand, counting down.
GAGTTCAAATCCCAATACCCACAAAAGAAACCGGCCATGTTAGTGTGTACCTCTAATTCCAGTGCTACTGAGAGAGAAACAGATTTCTGGGTCTGCTGACCATCAGTTTCATTGAATTGGTGAGCTCCCGGTTCAGTAAGAGACTGTATCTCAAAAAATAAGATGGTGAATGTTTGAAGAAGACCCCAGTCATTGATGTCTGGCCTACATATACATGTGCATGCAGGTATGCATGTGTACATTCACATACACACAAATAAGATAATATATAATAAAATAAAATAGTTTTTTAGTCACAGGGTATATGCTTTGGATGTGAGGCTAAAGCCAAGGGTCTGGTAGTTTACTATTAGCTAATGGAAGGAAGGGAAGTCTTAGATTTATTTTACTTGCAGAGATTGCCTTGTGGACCTCAGAGAAGAAATATTTTTGTAAATAATAAAATGTAAGTATTAGAAATGCATTAACTACAGAGATCATCAAAGTAAGTGCGGCACAGCTGTCACACTTCCTTTTAATGGACAGTGCTAAGCTTGTCTCGGATTGCCTCAGCTCCTGTTTGAATTATCACTCTCGGTGCTGGTATAATTAAAAGGCCATCTCGGCCTTTCATGTCCTGGAACACAAGGAAGACAGCATCACTGCCTGTGTAAAAATATGGCAACATACTTGAATCATGTATTGTAAATTATTTCAAGAGATGATTCTAAATTATACCTCAAAGGACAGACGTCTGCAGTGTGCTTTCTAATTGGCACCAGTGACTTCTGTAAGGTTGAAATGTATCTATCTCTGGGGGCTAAGAATTGCAGAGACACTGTGGAGGGCTGGTGGCATTCCAAACACATTAGGGTGAAGATTGTATTATTGGTTGACATTTTGAGGGCCATAGAATTTAGAATGGAGGAGGTGTTTCTTTTTTGAGGCCTCTCCACTTAATTTATTTTAAATGCCAAGAAAGCCAACATGCAAGACAAATCGAAGTCATTTGACCAAGGCCTAAGAGCTGATTCATGACAGAGAAAAGTGAAGAGAAATTAATTCCTGGACTTTTAGTCCCCAGTTTTGGGACACACTGTTTATTCTTCCTGCCACATGTCCCCCTGCTTCTAAAATTTATTTATAGTTTTTACTTTTTGGTTTTTATGAGATGGGGGTAGCCATCATGTAGCCCAGGCTGGCCTTGAGCTCATTATGTAGCTGAGGAGAACCTCGAGCTCTGCCTTCACTCCCATATGCCTAGCCGCACACATCTCTTAGGACACTCAGGTGACAGCAGTCTCTTCTGCTTGTGCAGTGTCCTCAAATGATGATTATTGCTTACAAGAAAATCCAGGTCTAAGATAGAAACACAGGTTGTGGTCACTTGGCATTACCTTACATATTTAGACATGACACTTCTCAAGCATTCATGTACACACGAATTCCACAAAGAGGACCTTATCCAACTATATGGTCTGACCCTGGGGATCTGGAGTTGGGCCTGAGGTGAGGCACAGGGGGAAAATCAGATACTGAGGGCATGCTGTCATAGCTTCTCAGAGGGGTGGAGGGGAGTCAGTTGACCTCTTCCACCATTTTCTTCAGCACCTCTCTGGACTTTGTCTAAGGCAAAGTTTGAGGAAATAATGGTTGGTGCTTTGTGTACTGTGACACAAGGAAGGCTTCACAAAAAGAACAAATGTTCTTTTTAGAATCGTGTCAGGGGAATAACTAGAGTTTGTTGATTTAATTCCTACCTTTGTGTGTGTGTGTGTGCATATGCATTTGTGCATGTGTGTGTCTGCATGTGCACACAGATGCACATGTGAGCATGTGGAGGGCAGAGGTGGACATCACATGTCTTCCTCAGTCATTCTCTACCTTATGTTTTTAAGACAGGACTTCTCGCTGAACCTGCAGCTCCCCCATGGCTAGGCTGCTCACTGGCTTACTGGCAGGACACAGGGACTTCCCATGTCTGCCTTCTCTGTGTTGGGATTATGAGATGCTACGTTCAGATTGGAACTTGGGTCTCTTGAGTGTATGCTGAGTACATTCCCATCTCCCCAGCCCATAATCCAACACAAGAGCGTTAAACCCAACACTAACGGTCTGCCTAGACTCTTTCTCCCGAGAGATGAAAACCCACCCTGGGAAGGCTGGCAGGAGTGCTTTCCTTGGTTCTGCCTCTCCGAAGAGCTGAGTTTTCAGTTCATAAGTTCAGGAACTGCCAGTCCCGCTGGACAGAGGTAGCTAAACATCTGTGTATCTGGACGGCATCCATAGGACGGCATGGGGCCCTTACTTAGGGACCTGGGAATTGTCCTCAGGTCTTGATCCCAGAACCGAGGTTAATTAGTTGATCCCTTAGAGGGTTTGTTTACCCTCCCCAACTTCCAGACCCTCAACCAGTGTGACCTGAGCATTTAGCTTGTTAGCAGGTCACCCCCATTTCTTCTGTGACCTTACCTTACAGTCCAAACCTCTTCTCAAGCTGTTGAGTGTTAGTGACTCCCCAGTGGCCATTTACTTGTGTCTGTGGACACAGCCATTAGTAGATACAACAGCTGAACTAATTTGAAATGAGACAGAGCCACCAGCAGGCTCTGGCATTGGCTTCTAATGTGTCCATATGGAAAGTGTTGCTGTGGGCATTTTCCTAGCACTGACCATTATGCACCACATTGAAGAGTGGGGATATTATCTGTGGAATGCATTGTTAGATGATTGGAATATTACACAGCGGCCTATGTAAACAATGACAGCTTGATTGACTGACTGATTGATTGACTGATTTTTCCTAAGGTAGGAAAGTGTAGGTAGGTAAGGCTATAAAGCCCTGGCCATCCTGAAATTATTGCGTAGACCAAGCTAGCCTTGAACTTTAGAATAATCATCCTGCCTCTATTTTCCAAATATTGGATTACAGATGTATATTGGTGTGTGTGTGTATGTGTGTGTGTGTGTGTGTGAGTGTGTGTGTGTGATATGAAGGTCAGAGGACAACTTGTGGGAGTTGGTTTCCTTTCACCATGTGGACCTCAGGAAATATTAAAGTCATCAGTCTTAGTGACAAGTGCCTTTATCCCGCTGAGCCATCTTGTTGACCTGAAAGACAGCTTTCTTATCAGCAGGTGACATGGTCTTATGGATTGCAATAGTCTATGCAGCCAAAATGCCATGGTAGAGTGGGGCATGTGGCGTGTCGGTGTGCCTATAATTTTTACACTTGGGAGGAAGAGACAGGCTGATGGCCAGTTGGAGGCCAGCTTGAGCTAAATAGCAAGATCCTGTCTCGCAGCAAAATAGAGCTAAACAAGACAGAACCAGACAGAACACAGCAAAATGATTCCATGTACAACCGCAGTGGAGACAGAGCTACAGACCCTGCTAAGCAAAGTCGGTGTCCTCACAGGCCCTCCATGCCTCTTCTTAGCACTTGACCCATTTTTGCCAGCTGAGTTACAGACTCTCCTGAAAACGTCCTCTGGATGCCAAGTTAGTATAGTAGTTCTCTTTAGAAAACTGTCTGCTGTCACCTGTCTCAGCGGTTCTCAGACTTTTATTTACTTCTCTTGGTCTTAGGCCTCTATTGCATTCTTAATGAGGCAGCTTTAGAAAGCTGGTTCTATCTATTGGTACCTATTGCAGAAATGGATCAAAGCAAAAAAACTATCCATCTATTGAATTAATAAACTCCTCACGAATTCACATAAACAATGCCTTCTAAATGAAAAAAAAAGCTGCATTTCTCAAAACAACAATAAAATATGTAGTGAGAGAGCGGAGTTTTTTTTTTTTTTTTTCTTTTACAAAATTCTTCAAGGTCTGGCTTTAAAGAAAGCAGCTGGAGTTTTGCAGATTTACAGATTGCTTTTCCATGCAATCTGTCACCATGTGGTGTTTTGGTTTCGGTCTGGGAAGAAAATCAGTCTCACGTGGGCGTTAAGTTGGAGAAGGGACAAAAGTTTTAATAGCCTTTTCAATAATAGTGGATATTCTTGAAAAGTCTACAGAACTTGACAAGTGGTGAATTCTTAAAGGTTAATTGAATGTGGATGGGATCTGAGACTCTATCAATAAACTTTTGTTACATGACAATCTGCTGGTCTGTGTACAACTGTTTTGCTCGTGAATGGGGCCTGAGGTATCTCCCATCAATCATATGGAAAATATCGCCTTGCTGAGTTATAACTGAGTTTCCAAATGTTGATACACTCTGTGATACTGTATCAAGAAAATTAATAGCACCACAGTCTCGTCAGACAAGCCAGTAAGTTTTGGGAATCTGCCAAGGTTTCAATGCAAGATAACAACTTTTTGCAACCCTCTAATTTGTCCTTGAAAGCCTGGATTTTTATCTCTGACAACCAAAACTCTTGGTTATTGTCCTGAAAGTGACAGGCTGACTTTGCTCATTTGAGAAAAAGAGATGTCTGCACATAGGCAGGCTTGGATAAATACAGTTGGTCTTTTTGTCACTCTTTTAAGGAAAAGGGGGGTCAGGGATCAGGAATGTTTACTTGAGGTGACCTTTGGTCACCAAGGTAAAGATGTGTTCCTCATTTACAGTTGGGTCTAGCAGAATGTTTAGATTTGTGCTTGAGGGCTGAGAGATTCTAGCCTCAGAACCTTTGTCCCTTTAAGGAGAACATTCTAAGTAGACCTAACATTTCCCCTGGCCATCCTAGATGATGGTGAAGCTCCCGAGAGAACTGTGACATGTCTGTCATTGCTATGAAGGATGGGTGAGTTTCTCACCGTAGTTTATATCTTTAGTACCAAGGTCAATATGGAAAATGACTTTCTTTTTTTCCTTCTTCTCTTCTTCTCCTCCTCCTTCTCTTTCTGCTCCTACTCATCTTCCCCCTTCATTTTCTGCACCTTTAATTTTTTTTCCTTTCTAAACACCTCAACTTTAGTTTTGCCAATGTGGCAAAATCCAACCTCCAAAGAGCTCCAAAGTCCAAACCTTAGCAGACGGTGGACATGCCACTGTAAGTGGGAAACCCTACACATGGTTTCATGGAGAAGTGGCAGCCAAAACATTCAGTGCTATTTAAAATATTGAATGAAAAATAAGTGTTTTCTTCTTTTGTTTACCCTTGAGAGTCACGTTGTGGCTTTGTTGTCTTCATGTAGCCGTTGTATGATGCTCTCTGATTGGCTCCTTGGGAACAGCTCCAGGTCAGTTTCTGAAAGCTGCTTAGATGCTTTCTTCATTTCTGTTCTCATCTTGGGTCTCCCCTGTTCTCTAGCCATCCTAGGGCAGCAGCTCGGACTCCTGGGACATCTGTCAAGAAATCAAATTGAATGCTCCCTAAAGCTCTGTTAAAGAGAAAACAAAAGCCAGCCAATTGGAATGATGAAGAGCTTCAAAAATACTTAAAGCCGTGGTTCTGTTGAGTATTGCTGTCTTTCTAGATAGGAGGCAGGAGGAGCAGCTTTGATTCTGGGGTTCTACCTGGAGTCTGCAGCTTTCCTCCTATGACATACCTGAGAACCCCCTCTGGGTCAAGCTGTAGGGAAGACAGGGAGAAGGACCGGAAGGAAGCAGATCATAGAGGGGGATGGGGAGCTGGCATCCTGTGTGGCTTACTGTTTTAATAAGTTTGGCTCTGGGGAGAGAGATGATGGGGAATGGAAGCCCAGGAAGAAAGAAGGGCTTTTATTGATGGACACAGGGTATGGCACCCTGAAATCAGACACAGGGAAGAAACTACATTGGGGGAAGTGGAGATAGGTGGAGTGGAAACAAAGGATGAGAGATGGACTCAATGGAGACAGGGAGGGATGCGAGAAAAATGGTGAGAGCCTCCTTGTCTGAGGCAAGTGATGTTAGAGAGCAGGCTGGGCAGAGACATTATGAGTCCTTTAACATTATAAGTAAGTTAAAAAGAAACCACATGGGCATAACACATTAACAATGACAGGCCTCCGTCGCCTCTGTCTAGTTTCAATGACTTTGACCATGCCAAGGTAAAGCCTCATGACCATCAACACTCTCCATCCCTCCCTTCCCTACTCCCAGCAATCTCTACCCCATCTCCATGGCTTTGTTATTCTGGAGGCTTTGAATGGAATCCTATCGAGTGGACCCTTGGTGTGGGGCTTTTTTCACTCAGTGTATTTCCCAGTTCATGCCTATTGTAGAATGCTTTAGTACTCTGTTCCTTTATACAGCTGAATAATATTAACATTCCATCACAGGGGGTCACAAGTTCTGTGGCCCTTATCCAAAATGCTAGCAGCTAAAAGTGGTTTGGAATTGTAGAATCTTGGGAGATGAGACCCAAGTCTAAATCAGAGATTCATTTATGTTTCATTTACACCTTATCCACATATTTTTTTTGTTTTGTTTTGTTTTGTTTTGTTCAAGACAGGGTTTCTTTGTGTAGCCCTGGACCAGGCTGTCCTCGAACTCAGAGATTCACCTGCCTCTGCCTCCCAAGTTAAAGGTATGCACTACTACCACCTGGCATTGTCCAGATATCTTAAAGGCAATTTTATTCAATATTTTAAATAGCTTGAATGTTTTGATTACTGCCTCTTTATGTAGGAGTTTCCAGTTGCAGGACCGTGTCCATCCTCCACTAAGGTTTGGACTTTGGAGTTCCTTGGAAGTTGGATTTTCAGATAGGGATGCTTACCGTGATTTATTTGTTTGTCATTGAGGGGCATTGTGTTATTTTCTCCTTTGCTTCTGGTAAATAGTGTTGCTATGAAAGTTGAATGTCTGTCTGCTTCCCTTTCCTGAGGAGAGGAATGATTGCATCTCCCAGGTAATTCTGGGTTTGAATTTTTCAAGAGCAGCCATGTTGTTATCTACAGTGAGAAGACCCCTTGACAGCCCCTACCTGACAGTGTGGATGTTCTTTCTTTCCACATCTTCACCAGAAATTGATTCTTGACATCTGACTGTATGCTGTGTGAGGTGGCATTTCCCTGTGGGTTTTCCTTCCTTCCTTCCTTCCTTCCTTCCTTCCTTCCTTCCTTCCTTCCTTTTGTTTTAGTGTTCTGTTGCTGTGAAAAGACACCATGACCAAGGCAATTCTTATAAAACAGAGCATTTCAGAGGCTGGCTTACAGTTTCAGAGGCTTAGTCCATTAGCATCATGGTGGGGAGCATGGCAGCATGCATGGTGCTGGATCAGTAGCTGAGAACTTTACATCCTGATCTATCCACACAGTGAGAGGGAGCAGAGACACTGGACCTATCATATACTTTTGAAATCTTAAAGCCCACTCCCAGTGACCCACCTCCTTCAGTCAGGTCACATCTACCCTAACCAAACCACACCTCCTAATTCTTTCAAACAATTCACCAACCAACTGAGGACTAAGCATCTACATTTTTTGGCCTACTGAGATCCATTCTCATTCAAACCACCATTCCCTCCCTCCCTCCCTTCCTCCCTTCTCTCTCTCCTTTCCTTCCTTCCTCCCTCCCTTCCTTCCCCTCTCTCTCTCCTTTCCTCCCTCCTTTCTTCCTTCCTTCCTTCCTTGCTTCCTTCTTCCCTTTTGAGACAGGGTTTCACGCTGTCATCCTGGCTGGTTTGGAATGCCCTATGTAGACCAGACTGGTCTCTAAATCACAGAGATCCACCTGCCTCTGCCTCCTGAATGAAGAGATTAAAGGCATGTGCCACCATGTTCAGCACTTTCATATCTCCCTAATGGTGAATGGTGTTGATCAATAAGGTGATTTATGCCTTTAGAAAATGCATTTTGAAATTCTACATTCAAATGAAATCTGAACTTACTCCTTTTGTGTGTTAGGCTGGGTTACAGGATGACAGAAAGTGGAAGAGGGCTCTTTGTTGAGCTGTGTGGCTTCAGTGACTCTTGGGACTCCAGATGTTTTGTCTCTGACGGGTGGTAGATGGTTCAGCCTCCCTGGGCCGTGTGGAGTAATGGTCTAGACTAGTTCAGAGCTGGGAATCCTGCTGAGTCTAGCTCCAGGTTATGCTTCGCCTAAAAGTCAAAGGTTGGTTGTTTTTATGGAATAAACAATAAGTCAGAGATAGAGAAGGATGGTAAAGTCATATTGCCTTGATGTAGAACTTGCCATAACGGCCTCCATGGGGGAAGGGTCAGACACATTGCCAACCTCAGTCAGACAATCAAGACTATAGTATGATTTTCCTTTATTGTTGTACTCCAAGAACAGTCCTGAGGGTCTGACCTAAGCCTGCTTGTCTGTTCCTCATTGGCAGCAGGATCATTCTGTGCTAACGTCCTTTCACATGATGGGCATCCCGAGGCCACTAAGCTCAGTGTTTCAGGCTATTTCCTTCCAAGTCACAATGGGGAGGGGGGATGGGGGGATAGTTTCTAGTTTAATGGTGGTTCCAAGTCAATAAGGGATGGAGAAGCTGACTCCAGAGGGAAAGGAGCCTGCTTTCCTGATTCTTCCCAGTTGCTTGGTGTTGGATGAACTCAGCAAGGTTACCCCAGGCCCTCTTGAGCTGTTGCCATGAGCACAGTCCTCCGTGTGTCTGGCTGCTGTTGGTTTCCACACAGCATCTGGGCAGGGAACTGGAGCTGTGTCTCCAACCTCAGCTGGAGACGGTTATATGATACGTGCACTGGGATGTCATTTAGGGCTTGAATGCAGAGAAGAGCTCAGAGGACTCTTGCTGTCTGACAGCCTTCCAGGGGACCAGAAGATGACTTGGCAAGTGTGCAGTATTCCAGAGCAGTGAGGAATGCAAAGGTCATTAATTTGATAGACCATCAGAATGACCATTTTTGTGACAATAATCATGATATTTTGGCAGGAAATGGAAAAACTGGAGCAAACAGAATGAATCTCTGAAGCTGTTTGTACACTATCATTTGTACACTTCTAAGTAAGTGTATGTGTGTTTTCAGCTGTGTATCTATAAAAAAAAAACACAGAGAAGTTTGCTTTGTTTTCTCCATGTCCAATCTCTACATTATAGTGCAGTACTTTCCTGACTTCTGTAGAATGTTTTTATTGTTTTCTCCTAATCATTTCATTATAAGCATATATGTGTCTGTGTGTGTGCACATATGTATGTATGTGTGTACATAGGCGAGAAGTCAATGTTGATGTCTTCCTTGATTACTTTCCACCTTATTTAAATCTGTCTGTTTGTCCATCCATTTATCTGTCCGTCCGTCCATCCATCCATCCACCTACCTACCTACCTCTCTCTCTATCTCTCTCTCTATCTATCTATCTATCTATCTATCTATCTATCTATCTATCTATCTATCTATCTATCTATCTATCTATCTATCTATCTATCTATCTATCTATCTATCTATCTATCTATCTATCTATCTATCTATCTATCTATCTATCTAATCTACCTACCTACCTACCTACCTACCTACCTACCTACCTACCTACCTACCTATCTATCTATCTATCTATCTATCTATCTATCTATCTATCTATCTATCTATCCATCCATCCATCCATCCATCCATCCATCCATCCATCCATCCATCCATCGATCGATCGATCGATCGATCGATCGATCTATCTATCTATCTATCTATCTATCTATCTATCTATCTATCTATCTATCTATCTACTGACACTGAACTTGGAGCTTGCTGATTTGGCAAGATTAGCTGGCCAGCAAGCCCCAGCGATGATCCTCCTGTTTCTCCCCTTTCCCTCCCCCCTTCCCCCCAGTGTACAGGCATGCACCAAGCTGTTTCTGTAGGTGTGAGGGATCAAAGTCAAGTCAAGTGTTTACAGGGCAAGTGTTTCAGCTGCCTGACCTTCTCACCAGTCTCTCCCTACAGGGTTCCCTCACTGTGGTTTGGTTTTATCCTTCCTTTTTTTACTTCTTGGGTTTTGTCTTCCCTTCATGTATCTGTAACACTGGAAAGTAAGCTATGGAGTAAGTGTGAATAACATGGAGTTGGACAGTCATGGAAAACAGGCAAATTAAGCATCCCTGGCAGGAACATTAATATTCAGTAGAAAATAAAACATTAAAGGGACCAGTCAGATGTCAATCATGAAGGCACAAGTGGTCCACAGGAGGCAATGGGTGGGGCTTAGCCCGGGACTCTGGGAATTTGTCTAGTCGATTTCCTCTGAACTTGAACCCTTTCCCTCCCGTTCCAGTCAGAGCTTGCTCCTCCATTAGGATGTCTCCCATGTGCTGTGGTTAAAGTGGGGAGGGCAGAGAAGTGGTGCTATCTAAAATGAGAAGCAGCAGCCAATCTAACTGTCGCCTGAAGGGCTTTTTCAAGTCGCTAAAAGAAGTGACAATGTGAGAAGTTGGGACTTCCATATTTAGATCACTATGACACCATCCCTCCATTTTCTACCACCAGAATAATTCCATCTGCAAATTAATCAAATGCACTCCTTTACATCTAGTATGATTTATGGAGTCACAGGATGCTCACGAGATGCCAGTTCCACAGTTGCACTCTGCAGGAAGGGTCTGTGACACCCACACTGAGTTCACCCAAATGTTTGGGTGGAAGTTGATACTCTGACTCTATCGGAGATGTTCTAGAGAGGGAAATTTACACTTTGCTTTCTAGCTATTAGAGTTTGAATAGTGGATGCCCTAGATTAAGACTTCCCCAGGAATCTCATGCTGGGGAGGGGAAAGACCAAAGCTCATGTTCCAGCCCATGGAAGAATTTGTCTCTTAGGAAGAGATTTCTCAATACTCTGACAACCTATCAGACCAGACCAGCTTGCTGTGTAGCAGCAAACAATGGTGGGTAGGACCACACTGTGACCAGGACTGCTTAGTTATGCCTAACCTCTTTCCTGCCTCTAGTTAATTCTAAACTTCCAGTCAGGACCAGGAAGATGGGTTTGAAGGGATAGTCCAGCAATCTCCTTATTTGTTCCTCTTCCTAAAGTGGCCGTGTTGAATACATCTTTCTTATTTTTCCACTGTTATTTGTCTCTTTAGTTGGAACAGTAGGGGTAACTGACTAAGCCTATCCTCTAGGGGCTGCAAGAGTCCAGACCTTTACCTAAAAATTCTGGTAATGTTTTAAAGGTTTTAAATGAGGCTGGAATTTAAACTTTAAAATGTTCATAGTGTTTCAAGGTCCTACCATGCTTAGCTTTGTTTTGAGCAGTAGGAAGTTTTAGTTGCCTAGTTGTGGTGAGAAGTCAGGGTAACAGCACATACCTAGTTTGTTTTTGAGAGAGGTTCTTAAGTGGTACAGGCTGGCCTTGAACTCTGGATTTTTCCTGTTCCACCACCTGTCTAGGCATGCATCATTATGTCCAGCTAATACCTAACTTTTAAGGAGTGATGTGTTTGTTTCTGGATTCTATATTGTTACAGACAAAGTTTTAGACTTTGTACACAGTAGAGGCCAATGGTTTCTGGGTAGAGATCCAAGGTCAGGCTGTAGCACTCACTGAAAAAGCATTGCTTAATTCCCTGTAGCCTTAGTTTCCCCTTCAGTAATTAGCCATGACCTGCTTTTTTTTTAACCACCATTAAAATGATGAAAGCAATGTGTTTAATGAGATAAAAGTAATTCTAATGAATGATAGGATCTTCCCACTTTTTCTGATATAATTTCAGTTTGTGTAGGTATGGATTTCATAAAGTAAGAGATGCCATGACTAGATCAAAGATTCTATAGGTAGAAAATATAATAAATTAAAAGTATTTTTAAGAAGATATTTTCAGTTTTTCTTTTAAGTATATGAATGTTTGTCTGCATGTATGTATATGTACTACATGTGTGCTTGGTACCCAAGGAGGCTACGAGAGGGCACTGGAACCCTTAGAACTAGAGTTATAGAGGGTTATGGGTCTCTATGTGGGGTATTGAGATTCAGACTTGGGTCCTTTGCAAGAATATCCAGTGCTCTTAACCTCCATGAAAAGAGGTATATGGGTTTTTATTGTTGTTGTTGTTTTTAACATTCAAGAAATGTGTTCAGTCAAATTCATTAGTATCTATGTAGAATCACATAAACCTCTTAGACCTTAGGTTTTGACGTCGATATTCTGTGTTTAGGTGAGTGTGCTCTTATTTCTACCAAAACAATAGAATGAAAAGTAGCGTTGCCACCAAAAGGAGGCTACACTGACCAAATCCTGTCTATTAGCTTTATTGTTTTCTTTGCTCACAATTTCTCTGTGTTTGATTTGAGGCGATACACAAAGGTACATAAGCTGTAAAATTGCATATTAGGAAGAAAATAGATGCAAAAGTTAAAGCAGAGGAGAATTGGAGTCAAGAAGGAATGGGAAGGTGATCAGAAGAGGCCTGTGTGGTAGTTGGAGATTGGAATGGGGCACATGCACCCATGTTGGCTAGCTGTAGCCCATGGTCTTATAGACCACATGTGTTTACCGATGAGGAGAGACAGGGATATTGGGTCACAGAATGGAGAGAGGACAAAGAACCTTGTACCAGAGTGGTGTGCTCAGGTAGTGCCTTATCATCAAAACTGATACTGCACAGGTAGGGTTTTCCCCTTTCATCTTCCCATCTCAATGTCTGGAGTTTTTAATTATTAAGATCCCCCAACCCCTCCCATGTCCCCTTCTATTCCGCAAATTTGTGGCCTCGTTTTCTTCACTTATTATCCTACACTCACCCCCTCCTACACCTACACCCTGCCCACACCTTCCCCATACACACACCCATTCACACAGAAACAATAGATTTATAAACACACCCTGATGAATACCTTTGGTGCTGTTTGTGTATGCGTTTGTAGGGGTGACCACTTGGTATTAGACCAGGTGGCTTAGCTATGGGAAAGACTAATTCTCTCTCTCCTGGCTGTCCTTGATTGCCTGCGGTTCTTGTCTAGGGGCGGGGCCCCATGAGATTTCTCTGATGCATGCTGGCATGTCAACCGGAGTTGTCATTGTTCAGGTCTTGTTTAAGCAGGCGCACTATTGAGATTTCATGGGTGCAACTCTCTGCCATGGTTAGACGACAAAATCTTGTAACAGACTTTTTGGTCCTCTAGCTCTTGCAAGCTTTCCAGCCTCTCTTCTGAGATGTTCCATGAGCCTGAGGTATACAGGTCATCGCTTTCTGCACTATGGTCCATTGCTTTCTGTGTTATGGTCCTCTATAATGTTCTCTGTCTGTTGCAAAGGGAAACTTATTTGATGAGGAATGAGAGCTGCACTTACTTATGGTTATAAGGATAAATATTTAAAATTTAGGTAGGATTTATACTAATTTAGTAAAGTGGCAGTAGGATTTTTTACATCGGTTTACAGTACCAGGTATGATTTCCCTTCTGTTCCATGGGTCATAAGTCCAATCTGACAGTTGTTGGTTACTGCCAATATAGAAGTGCCACGACTGCATCTTTTGGTCTTATCTCAGAGGCATGATTTGTAGACATCACAGCTGGGTAGAAGAAAGATTCATTTCTTTCCCCACTTGTCAGCTTGTGTAGCACCTTCCAGTACTATAAAAGCTAGTCTTTAGAGAGAAAGCTTTCAGGTCAGATCTAGCTCAAATCCTCCAGGTCCTTCACAGTGTGAGGTGTCTTCAGCAACAATAGGTACTTACCTTTAATCTCAGGAAGGCAGCTAACAGTGGTAACAATAGCCAATATTGTCTTGGGAATCTCTTGGACTCTCCTGACCAACAACTCTCAGACCTGGTACTGTGGTTTTTGTTAGATAGTTCACGCTTTTTGCAGGGGAAGAATTATTGTCCCAAGTGGCATAATTTCATTTACATTATGCATGCATATACATTCACACACATATATTATACATATATGCAATTTTAGGTAAATATAAAATAAACACCACATGGTGTTTTTAAGCATCCAATATATAGAAATATATAGAAAAACATGTTAAGATTGACTATTTCATGGAAAAAGCTTCCCATTTTCTTCTTTCCTGGTATTCTCTCAGCATCCCTTCTCCAACCACATGACTTTTTTTTTTTTTTTTTACTTTCCTGGTTTTTGTGGTTACTCCAGGTTATATACTCACATCTGAAGATTTTTGTGTTAGGAACCTCAAATAAGAGAGAACATGCAACATTTGTCTTTCTCGAACTGGGTTCCCTTATTCAATATAATATTTTCTGGTTCCATCCATTTACCTGCAAACTTCATGACTTCATCTTCTTTATAGCAGAATAAGATTCCATGGTGTATCTGCACCACATTGTCATTATCCGTTCATCGGTTGAAGGACATTTAGGTTGTTTCAATTTCCTAGCTATTATGAATAGAGCAGCCATGAAAAAAGCCAAGCAGGTGTCTGTGCAGCAGAACAGAGTCCTTTGGGCAGATGCCAAGGAGTGGCCTCTGGGTCACTTGGTACATTTTAGTTTTGATTTTTGAGAACTCTACACATTCATTTCCTGAGTGGTTGTGTTAATTTTCATCCAACCAAAAGTGAATGAAGATTCTTCGCCCTCACACCCTTGCCAGAATTTGTTGTCTTGTATTTTCTTAAGCTTAGCCATTCAATGTTACTTTAATTTGTATTTCCCTAGTAGCTAAAGATGATAAATACTTTTTGAGGAATTTCTTAGACATTTTCATTGATTCTTTTGAGAACTGTCTGTTTAGATTCATGGCCTATTTTTTAATTGGGTAATTTTTTTTAACTTTTAACTTCTTTTTTGTTTTTTGTTTTTGTTTTGTTTTGTTTTTGTTTTAGTTCTTTGTATATTCTGAGTATGAATCCTCTGTCAGAAGATTCTCTCCCACTCTGTAAACTTCTTTTTCATTTAATTTGTTGTTTCCTTAGCTGTACAAAAGCTTTATAGTTTTATAATATATATTTGACATATAGATATATTTGTCAATTAGTGGCCTTAATTTCTGGGCAAACCAGAGTCCTGTTCAGAAAGTCCATTCCTATACCTACATATTCCTTTGTTCTTTTCTAGAAGTTTAGTGTTTCAGGTTTTATATTTAGGTCTTTGATACACTGGACGATGATTTTCTGTTTAGAGTAATAGGGGTCTAATGTCATGACTACATGAGGGCATTCATTGTTTCCTGTACCATTTGTTGAAGATGCTGTCTTTTTCTCTAGCATGTTTGGGAAACTTTGTATCAGATGACTGATATTGTTTGCATCCTCCATTCTGTTCTATTAGTCTACATGTATACTTTTTGCCAGTGTCATACTGGTTTTTTTTTTAATTCCATAACTCTGTTACATCTTTTAACCCTGTAATAGCTGAATACCTGGTATGGTAATCCCTCCAGTACCATTCTTTTTGCACAGGACTGCTTCTGCTACATTTTGGAGTTTAGGATATGTAGGGTCTTGAGTTTTGATTGGTGGCAAGGGTTCTGGGAATTCAATCATCTAATCTACAAAGTGACAAGGGCTGACACTCAGAATCGTCCATAGGATGAATCAAGTGCAGTTAGACTTTGACAGTCAGGTACCTGGGAGTTTTTTCTCCACCAAGGGTCAAGTGCTGTTCTTTCCTTGGGGCAGATGCAGGTACAGTTCCTGCCTGGTGGGCAGGCCTTCATCCAACATGATGAGCATCTGTGTGAGAGGGCATGGACACACTGAAGAAAGATCACATGAGGACACTCTGAGAAGGTGTGATATCTATAAACACAAGCACAACGGTGTCAGAAAAAAAATCACTTCTGCTTACACCTTGACCTATGACTTTTGTCTTATAGATTTCTGAGAAATGTTAGAGATAGTCAACCCATTCTGACAGTGTCATGGTGATCCTTACAGACAAGTCTAGGGGGATCAGGTAGAAACCCATGAGGTGGCTGTTGGCATACTGCAGTGACACGAAGTCCCCACACAGTTGTAATAGTCGGGGTTGCTGTGAACAGACACCATGACCAAGACAACTCTTATAAAGGACAACATTTAATTGGGGCTGGCTTACTGGTTCTGGGGTTCAGTCCATTATCATGGTGTGAAACATGGCAGCATCCAGGCAAGCATGGCACTGGAGGAGCTGAGAGCTCTACATCTTCAGAAGGCAAACAGAAGACTGTCTCCCATGTGGCTAGGAGGAAGGTCTCAAAGCTCACCCCAACAGTGACACACTTCCTCTAACAAAGCTGCACCTACTCCAACAGGGTCACAGTTCCTAATAGTGCCACTTCCCAGACCAAGCATATTCAAACCACCATAACAGTGACCCTAGAGCTTTGTGCTCCTCAATGGGACTCAACCCCAGGGGCACTGGATCAGTGGACTAGGCTTTTGGGAGTCTTCCCCTTCAGATTCTGTGCACCCGTGTTCCTCGAATCTCTGTATACTCTCAATTGTAAGAATGGTTTTACCGTGAGATTGGATCTGCCCCCACCTGCAGCTGACCAGCCTCATGCTTCTTCTTGGCAAAATAATAAACACCAGTTCTGTGAGGCTACTGGGTGGATAAGAAGAAGGGGTACTAATGTGATCTGTGATCCATGGTGGAGTCTACTCTATAGTATGAGAATTTGGTGTCTGTCTGTCCCTGTCCTAAGGCATTCTCTCAGAGTCATCATCTTTGCTCCTGTGGGCAGTAACCACAGGAAGATGTTGAGAGCCTCTGCATTCTCTAATAACCCCTTCTTATTAACAATTTATGTGTAACATTTCTATTTTTCTAAAGCCTTTATCACTGAGGGAAGGATTGGGAGGCTAAGTGGGATTTTAAAATGAGAGCGTAGAATGGCCTGGAGAATGACTTGTGGGAGCAAAAGTCCCCCCCCCCCCCCGCCGACGGGGAAAGAAATTCGATAAAAGATGATTTTTCAGTGACATAAAGTCAAACTGTACTTTTGTTTACATTAGAAGGTGACAGTGGGTAAGCACATAGCGGTTAGTGAATTAAGAACAGATTAAAACTGATGACATGGAAACCTCATGCCTTACCCCAGACACCCCTGAGACACTGCTGAGGACATTTCAAGTGTCAGGATGTGGTTCGAGAGTCTGACTAGTCCTGCTCTGCAAATGAATGCATCTAGGTTTAGGAAAACTTTTTTATAAAGTTTCCTGTGACACAATTAC
This sequence comes from Tokudaia tokunoshimensis, assembly GCA_036184795.1. Taxonomy (NCBI): domain Eukaryota; kingdom Metazoa; phylum Chordata; class Mammalia; order Rodentia; family Muridae; genus Tokudaia; species Tokudaia tokunoshimensis. Next base: position 86,764,612 of record BTHU01000016.1, on the reverse strand, counting down.
TCCTTCCTAACCCCTTCAGGAATAAAGTTAACTCTATTATCCTTTCAAAGGAATAGATGGGAATCACATTGTTGAAATTTGCTATTTTATATCATTTGAAAAATTATTTTATGTATATGAATGTTTGGCCTGCATGAATATGTTGTGTGTGCACCAAGTCTGATATCTTCAAAGGTCATAAGAGGGCAAACAGATCCCTTGGAACTAGAGTTATAGACCCTTGTGAGCCAACATGTAGGTGCTGGCAGTTGAGCCTAGGTCCTTTGCAAAAGCAACCAAATCTCTTAGCCACCAAGCCATTTTATCCGGCCCCATTGTTTACTGTTTGCAATTTAAAGTTTAATCCAAAGGAATAAATTCTATTAATGCATGAGTGTCACGTCTGAAAATTAATGTTTAGATGATATGTATAGTCCTGTTTAATGTTGGTTTGTAAGAAAATAAACTACTACATTCGCAGTTAATCAGCTCAAATTGAAGTGCAATGGTGTCAAAGAGAGCATACAGACTGTGAACACTAGGAGTGTGGTTTTGAAATTACAAATGTAGCTAAGCATAGAGCAGGATGACCTGGCCAAGAGACAGGAACTGTAAACATGCAACACTTGGTGAGCTTTCTGTTGAGCACTGTGTTCCCCCAAAGAGGCATCAATTTGTCTCCGTGGCCGGGTTCCAGATGCTCTTGTGTGGCCTCAGCTAAGGAAAAGACATTTATAGGCGTTTTGACATTGTAAATAGAAGTCTCTTAAATTTTGTATCCAAATAATCCTTTTTGCCTTTTGAAACACTAAGTCAGAGTTTTGTAAAAGGCTAAATTCCATTTATTCTAGGCATGTTAGGCTATCTTTCCAACACTTTGTAGCTATAACTCATTTACGCTTAGTCCAAGAAAGCTATGTTAGAATATCTTTTTAAAGATTCATTTTTATTTATTTTAGTAATTTAATGGTGTGTTTCTGTGTGTGTGTCTGTGTCTGTATCTATGTATCTAGTCAGTATGTGTGTGTATGTTTCTGTATGTGTGTTTGTGTGAGTGTATGTGTCTGTGTGAGTGTGTGTCTGTGTATGTTTCTCTGTGTGTGTCTGTGTGAGTGTGTGTCTCTGTGTTTGCATGTATATGCCTGTTTATGTCTCTCTCTGTGTGTATGAGTGTGTGTGTGTCTGTGTGTTTGTATGTATGTGTATGTCTGTATCTCTCTGTGTTTCTATGTGTCTATGAGTCTGTGTGTGTTTGTGTGAGTGTGTGTGTGTCTGTGTGGGTTTGTATGTGTGTGTGTGTCTGTGTCTGTGTATTTGTGTGTGTGTGTATGAATGAGTGAGTGTGAGTGAGTGTGTGTGTGTGTGTCTGTGTGGGTTTGTATGTGTGTGTGTGTCTGTGTCTGTGTATTTGTGTGTGTGTGTATGAATGAGTGAGTGAGAGTGAGTGTGTGTGTGTGTGTGTGTGTGTGAGAGAGAGAGAGAGAGAGAGAGAAAGAGAGAGAGAGAGAGAGAGAGAGAGAGAGAGAGAGAGAGAGAGAGAGAGAGAGAGAGTGCTAGAGTGCCTGTGTCTATGTGTGTATCATATGCAGACCAAAAGAGTATGTCAGCTTTTCTCTTTATCACCCTATTCCTTTGAGGCTGGGTCTTCCCCAAACCTGGGTCTTGAATTTTTCTGGCTAGATTGCAATCCAACAAGACCTGCTAGGCTCCTATTTCTGTTTCACTCAGAGCTGGGGTTATTATTTCATGGGTGTTGGGGTCTGAAGTCAAATTCTCATGGTTGCGCATACAGCAAGCATTCTTCATCGCTGAGCCATCTCCACAGTGCAATGGTTAGAATTTTCTGCCCTTAGTGTTTATCAGCTCTGTAATTTCAGGTCCAGTGGCCACCTAGTTTGGGGCGGGCTAATGGGTTCTTAGCTGAAGATAATATGACAAAATTTCTGAAAGTCTTGATTGCCACAGATTCTGTGCCTTTGGGGACATCTGGATAGTTTGAGCTGGAATCTGGTTCCTGCTGTGTGGTTATATGAGTGACAGAAGCTAGTCGGGACTCTCCACCTCCTAACCTAATGCTCATTCACAGTGATACAACCTCTGTGCAAATAGATCTGCTGAAAACCCTCATTCCTGGAATCATCTTTATAGACAGTGGTTTCTGGAATGCTTCCAAAAGCTAGGAGTGAGAAAATTCCAGACGTTACCTCTCAGTGCTGCAGTTAGCATAGTGAAGTCTTCATAGTCACCGCAGGCTGGAAGGCTTCTCTTCCAGCTGAGGCTCAGGCAGGGTGTGCCTCATTCATGACCCCTGGCTGCTGGGACTCAGAGTGGTGGCCACACCTCCTCGTTCCTTTGGCTGACCCCTCTTTTCAGCCACATTGGGCTGCTTTGATGGAAATGTGCTCTGTTTCTTGATCCATGTCTACAAGGGGAAAATATGTCGGTCCCTTAGGGCAAGCGCAGCTTTTCCTGAACACAAGGCTATGAAATAAATCTCTGGAGTGGCACTGGCTCAGGATGCTCCCCCCTACCCCCCACTGTCCCGCAACAACAGCAGCAGCTGGTTCCTCAGGGGTGAGCTGGACATGGTGCCGAAGTGGATTCTAAGGTTTCGACATTTTATATTCTTTTCTTGGTCGTTAGCCAGTAGCCAGACTCTCGAAATAAAAAGAACACATTTCATTATGGAAAGTTTCAGCATATATGAAAGTACAGAGCTGTGTGTCTGAATTGTTTGGATCCACAATCATCAACTCAGTAGACAAAGTTTGACCTTGCCAACATCCAGATGCTTAACTGTGAATAACCCAGATGTCCTTCGCAATCCAGCTGGTCTCTGATGTAAATCAGTGTTGGCTGATTGAGCCAACTGAGTTGGAGTGGGTTGAAGCATCTTTGCTGCATCTGCACAGGCATGGGGACCTGTTAGGCACCCCTTGGTTGTTGATGCTCTTTTAAATCTTTGTTCTAGTTAGGCCCTGTATATGGACAAGTGATCAATACAAACCAGTGGAAGTATCTGTGATGGTATAAAAAAAAATCCATGTGGAGAGATAAAGATTGAAATAAAGGAGAGAGAGAGAGAGAGAGAAGAGATACAGAGAGAGACACACAGAGAGAGACACACCCACAGAGAAGATCTGGATCTTATATACAACCCTCCTGTAACATCTGCTTACTTGTCTTAATTTAATGAAACACCAACATTCAATATAACCGCAATCTTAGATTTAAATACCTCCTCTTTGGCAGAGTATTGATGAGGCTATCTAAATAAGTCCAACTTTTTGTTTCTGTGACAAATACCAGAGAGAAACTTTTAAAGGAGGAACAGCTTATTTTGGGTTATGGTTTCAGAGTCCATGCTTCCTGGTTCCCTCACTCTTAGGCACGTGACAAAGCAGAAACATCACAATGGAAGGGCATGAGGGGAGCAACCAGAGAAGCAGGACAGGAAGGAGAGAGAGGATAGAGATTAGTGAGGAGGGATAGCCTTCAAGGACATGCTCCCAGTGACCTGTTTCCTAATCAAATGGGACCCATCTCTAGTTGCTACCACTTCTCAAGAACAAGAACAAATCATGATCCACAAATGCATACATCCACTGATGAAGGTGGAGCCCTTACATTCCAATTACTTTTCCTGGGGGCCAGATCATCCCCATATGAGGATTTTTAAGGGAACACTTCCTGTTCAGCCACAGCAGTTCCGCAAGTCCACTCACTTGTCTTGTACTTAGACAGGAGTCATTTTCATTCAACAGGAAGACTGTTTATGCCTTATTATGACACTTTATTCAGATAAATGTGATTTTCTCTAGAAAGTAAGAGTCTGGAGGCAATGGGCTAGAAGGACTGTCAGTAATGTAGAGAGCTAAGAAAATCAGCCTGACAAGAAAGAAATGGGCACAGGAAGCAGAAACCCAGAGCACGCACTGAAATTTGGCTTCTTTCAGAGAGTATGGATGGAGGGTGTCTCACAGTGCCGTACTATACCTGGGGATGCACTGATGATTACAGTGAACAACTAGCCGTACTATACCTGGGATGCATTGATGGTTACAGTGAACAACTAGCTATGGGTGGAAAGGGACTTGGAATTCAACAATATGAGCTTAAACTTTGACCTTCTACTTGTGAGCGGGGACACCTTTAAGTCAATTTATCTGATTTATCTGTTGAGTCCATTTGCATTTTATAAAATGGATCTGTGATTACCCCTCCTGACAGATACAGGGGCAAGTTAATGAGATAATTCTATATAATCAAAGTTTACCATCAATAAAATTCAATATCTAGACAGCTGGTGTTTTTATGTTCACATTGATGTCCCAGGACATCAAAACCAAGTGTGATTTCCACGTACTTTTCTTATGGAGAAAATAACAGAATTTGATTTTTCCGTATTTTTATTTTTAAATATTATTTTTGTTCTGTGTGTTTAGGTGTTTTGCCTTCATGTACGTCTGTGCAGTATGAGTGTACCTGATGCCCAAGGATCAGAAGAGGGCATTGGATCTCCTGGAACTAGAAGTAAAACTAGGTCCTTTGGAAGAGCATCAAGTGCTCTTAACCATGAGCCATCTCTTTAGTCTCAAGTTTTGAGTCTTAAAGAGAGAAATACAGTTGTTCAGAATGACTATTTCTAGGCCGTTTTGTCTGTCTCCTAGTAGTGAGATTTTGTGAAGATGTAAAAAAGACAAAGATAAAATATTCAAGGTAGGCTGGGGCCTTCAGTGTCATGCTGGAGAGTGTAGACTCACTTATATATTAAGCTCTATATTATATAATATTTTCAGTGTTTATATAATACTGAAAAAAAAAACCCAGTCTAGGCCAGAATAGAAGCCTCTATAAGTCATGTGGCAGGAGCTGAGTTAGGAAGAGGAAGCAGCCATGTGTGCCACAGGCCCTGGGTAGTACTCAAACATGAGTTTTGTATGACTTACCGTAGCTCAGATGGGAAAGCTAAGTGTTCATGTTGTATGCTCTGTTCATAAGTGAGACATGTCACTCATGACATCAGTGAGTTTCCCTGGGTAAGATCTGCTCCCGGTACTTCACATGGAATATGGTGTATGCTGTTTCTTGACCACATCCTCGTGAGTAAATGCAACTGTAGGCGTGCTTCTTATGGGCACTTCCAATACTCAACTGAGGATGTAAGTTGAAGTAGCAACTCAGTGAAAGCAGTTTTGCCAGAGGAACAAGAGACTCTGACTAGGTTTCTGGCTCTGATGGCCAGCTTAAGAGTAATGAAAAGCCCTGATTATAGTGAGGAAGGATTGATTTTTTTTGTTTCTTTTTACTTCTTTTCTTCCTTCTTTCCTTCCTCCCTCCCTCCCTCCCTCCCTCCCTCCCTCCCTCCCTCCCTCCCTCCCTCCCTTCCTTCCTTCCTTCCTTCCTTCCTTCCTTCTTTCCTTCCTTCCTATTTGAGGCAGAGTTTCATACATCCCAGGCTGACATTGATCCTGCTATGCTGTCAAGGATGACTTTAAACTCCTGATCCTTTGACCTCTATCGACCAAGTGCCAGAATTACAGATGGATGCCATCTGGATTTTGTTTCTACGAGTTTCACACTGTATCTCAGGCTGGCCTCGAACTCATGGTAATACTCCTGCCTTCAAACGACTAGAATCACAGACGTGAATGATAATGCTCAGTTAAATTCTACACCTGTATAATTCTTGAAGACATTTGTCCCTTCCATCAGCCATTAAATGAGATCAGAGTTGATCCATACTCTACTACATTCCCTGTCCTTTCATATTGCTCTACATTCCTTAGCACTATGTGGCAGGGTGTATCTGTTGTCACAATAAGATGTTCCCTTCCAAAGAATGTGTGCATCTCTTACATTACAAGGTAAGCTCTACAAGCAGGCATAGTCTCCTTCTATCCTTCACCACGTCTCTGGAACCCATGGCATCATGACACATGGTGGGCTCAAAGCATGCTCGATAGATGAGTGTGGTTAGCATATAAGTGCTGGGCAGCATCTATTCCAAATGATCTGATGAGAACAAGTTATTTTATAGTGTGGTATAAAGATACTGCACATGTTTGGAAAATCCCCCAAGATAGCAGGACTGACACTGTTATATGGAGATTTAGAAGTGAATGTAATGCTCCTAGGTGGTTCTCCAGCTTCTACCCTAAGGAGGCTGTGGACCATCAGGGTTGATTAGTATGTGGATAAAGCGAACTATAGTAAAGAGACAAGGCAACATAATAACAAGCACTATAACTTAATATCAAGCATATTACTGGGCCAGCATCCTTCTGGATCTCTTTTGGTATATCCTTCCCCAAGTTTTATACCATGCCAGAGGTCAGAGCTTCTAAAGCTGTCTTCATCAATGTTTCTCGGTATTGACACCATCAACATTGGGGACAGGGCCAATCCTTAAGGCACACTGAGCAATGCTTAGCAGCATTCCTAAACTCTACTCATTAGATGCTAATAGCAGGTCCCTAGTCATGACTCTGAGGCATCTCTCTAGATACTGCTAAATGTATCCTGTGGGGTAAATAGTCCTGGAAAACCACTGCCCTATGTGATCTCATATCTGATTATGTGTACTTCCTCATGTTTTACTGCTCTCTGTCACTTGTTCTAATCTGGCCACACTGGCATCTGGAACTTTCTTGGTGTAGGCAAGTTCTTCTGGAAGTCTTTCCACTGCTAGTTGACCTTACCTGGAGTATTTTTCTGAACCCCCACTCCCTCACTGAGTCAGCATCTAACTTCAGTTGTTGCTCTATCAGCAGTCTTCTTTAAAACCCAGTTCTCAGTCAGGTGGTGGTACATGACTTTAATCCCAGCAACTTGGGAGTCAGAGGTAGGCATGGCTCTGTGAGTTCGAAGCCAGCCTGGTCTACAGAGCAAGTTCCAGGATGGTCAGGGCTACACAGAGAAACCTTATCTCAAATAAACCAAACCAAACCAAACCCAAACAACAACAACAACAAAAAGGAAAACAAAAATAAAAATCCTGTTTTCTCCCCCCCCCCCCGAACAGTTCTTGACTGAAGTTGGTGTTCAATAAGCTATTGAATGGGTGGTTAAGTGACATGGATCGCCAAACATTTCCTCCTCCTCCTCTTCTTCTTAAAGATTTGTTTATTTTTTATGTATGTGAGTACACTGTAGCTGTCTTCAGACACACCAAAAGAGGACATTGGATCCCACTACAGATGGTTGTGAGCCACCATGTGGTTGTTCGGAATTTAACTCAGGATCCCGGAAAAGCAACCAGTGCTCTTAACTGCTAAGCCATCTCTCCAGCCACACTGAACATTTCTTTAACTTGGGACTCTTCACTGAGAAAGACTCATTAATATACAAATAGAATATTTTACTTCAAGCTGTTGAAGAAAATTGATATTCTATCCTGAGTTTGAAAATTAATCCCTGAATGCCACTTTTCATTTAACTTCAGAATTACTTTCACTTGTACATGAGCAATATTTTGACAAAGAAGTACCTTTCCGTAATTTAGGTGAGCTACTAACTTCAAAGACATCTGCTTTGTCTTTTATGCTGGCAGCATTAATAGGACCTGGATTAGTGTTATTAGCTTGCTCAAGGATATTTTATAGTTTTCAGTGGTTAAACAATAGTTTTACATAAAAATGTATCAGCATAATTTCTCCTATTATGTATATTCACAATGTCTTATAAGTCAACTGCCTTGAAATTATAAAACCAAGTCCTTTATCAGTTGGGTTTGTTCTTTGATAATTTCATAGATGTGTATAATGTGCTCTGACTACCCCTCCCTCTTATGTCTCTCTGATCCCTATCAAAAGTCCCTTTTCCAGTTGTGTCTTTTGTTTTTGCTTTGTAACCCACTTAGCTTAACCAGGGTCATGCATGTGGCCATTGGATTGGAACCTGATGGGGTCACTACACAGTTGAAAGCGTCAACTCCCCCTCCATGAATCTGTCAGGAGCAAACAGTTCATCACCAAGGCAGGAGGCCCTTGAGCTCACCCTTCATCCAAACTAAATCTTTTAATATTACAGGGACGTTTGTTGTTCTTGCAAGAAATCTAACTTTATAGGTGTATGCTATAGAAGATGCAACGATTTAACAAAAAACTGTACATGTTCATGGATATCTAAACATTTGTTAATTTCCTTCCTTCCTCATCAAGCAGCATTAAAATCCATTTAGTGTTTTGCTTCGTCAAAAGCAGTCGCCTTAGCAGTTTCTTATCAGCTTCTTTCAATGTTCCTGCTTAAAGTGAAGCAACTAAAGCATGTGCCTCTATTTTATCTTTAAATTCAAATAAAAACCAAATCGATAATATTTGATTTAGGGGTTTTTGATAATTTATGTTTACGAACAACATATTTCTCCATGACACTCACTGGATAAGTTATGTGCAGAATGCATCTCTCAAATATCTAAAGCAATTCATCTGTAGCACAGAATGTTTGGATACAAACCAGTAAATCCTAGACAACAGCTGCCTACACCAGTGGCATATGGCAATTTACCACTACAGGAGGCCTGTCTGTGTAGGGTGTGTGCCCAGCATCTATTATATATTTCAAAGGCAGTCACCAATTTCCCTATGCACAAAGGGCTCCAGACACAACTTGCAAATATGGAACGTGTGCTCTCTTTTGTGTCTGAGAGGAAAAAAAAATTTTTTTCTTATATTATAGTTGTAGAAAAGGGAGTTTCCTATTTAAAGCCTCTGTTGCCATCAGTCCTCATATATCTTCAGCCAGTCACAGTGTCTCTGCAATAACAACCAACAGGGAAGCCTAGCAACATGGAAGACCAGATGGGACCAGAGACTCCTGGTACAGTGCAGAGGGAATGTCTGGTCACCAGGAAGTGCTCTGAGAGGTGATACACCCGGCAGAGAACACAGCTTTCACTGAAGGAGAAAGCCGGCTGCTTTGACTCCAGCTGTTCTAGTGTCTAAGGAAGACCGTGTCCTTGAACTAAAGGAGAGTTCGTTGCGAAAATCAAACAGGAACTCATTCTGTTCTTTAACAGAAAGAAACTATATAATCCTTGGCAGTTTGATCACTGTCAAGGTTGTATTTTTTTTTTTTTAAGGTTGTATTTTATTGTTTGGTCTATTGCTTGGTTGTCTGAAGTTGAGGACTACTGCTGTTCCTTGAATCAACTATTTGTTATAAAAGGGCACCATTTCCATCCCAAATGTTGTCACCTCCCAGTCCCCCCTTGCAGAGTTCCTCGCCCCATAGCCCCTCACCTTTGCCTCTGAGAGGGGAACACACACCCCCTCCCCCATATTACCCTTCTGGTGCCTCAAGTCTTTGCAGGATTAGGAGCATCCTTTCCCACTGAGGCCAGATGTGGCAGGCCTCTGCTATATATGAGTTGGGGGCCCGAGGTCAGCCCATGTATACTCTCTGGTTGGTAGCTCAGTTTCTAGGTGTTCCTAGGGATCCGGGTTAGTAGACACTGTTGGTCCTCCTGTAGGACTGCCATCTCATTGAAAGCCTTTAATCCTTCCCCTAACTCTTCCACAGGGGTCTCTGACCTCCATCTAAGTTTGTCTGTGGGTATCTGCATCTGTGTCAGTCAGCTGAGCCTCTCAGAGGGCTGCTGTGCTAGGCTCCTGTCTGCAAGTACGACAAGTATCATTAATACTGTGTGGCATTGGTGCCTGCCCATGGGATGGATCTCAAAATGGGCTGGTCGCTGGTTGGCGATTTGTGAAGGACACCCTTTTATGGTGTAGAACATGATCTCATAAACAAGGGATAGGTTTTCTTAGAAAGTGAGTCTGATGGGGGCAGGAGGGCAGGAATGGAAGACACTGTATGTACAACGATGAACAGAATCAAAGCCAAATGAAAGCCATTTTGCCGAATGACTTCAGTGGGTGTTCCAGGAACATAAAGCTGAATCAACGGTAGGAAATCTAGACGTTCAATTTATATAATAACAAGACACAGATGAAGGCAATAACAGTTTATATAGAACCTAAAATGGGATCGATAAGATTCAACGGTCATTGTATCATCCCACTATGGGGTAAATTCTTAAAACATCCTTGTGCTCAAAATAAAGCAGGTACTGATGTGACTGAGTTCCAGGGAAGGGTGACATAGTTATTTGCAGTCGATACAATCTTTGTTCTGTTTTGTGTGGTTCAAAAAACCTTGAGACTCAATTAAAGACTGACCCACGGTGGAATGTCAGTGTGATGAATAGTAACAAAATCCTGGCTTCTTATGTCAGGAATGGTGATAGTGAGGACACTGGTCATCAGGAGGATGGAATGAGGGTGCTCTCTTTGAAAAAGAAATCTAAATGTATAGAAGTATTATCCAGAAATATTCCACAATTAATGAAACTGGGTTGAGAGACAAAGTATATTAAAGAGAAGTATGAACAGCTCCTCCTTTTCCAGGAGGAAGGAAGGCACTTGGTTGTGCTGATGGAGTCCTGGGTGGAGGTCTTGAAAATCTCTCTCTAAGATTAGTGGTTGGTATACCAGTAAAACATGTAGTAGGCTAAGGCAGGAATATTATCACCTTAAGGTCAGCTTTAACATGATCAAGCAACAACAGCAATAACAAATATTAGAAAAGGAATCTGGGGTAAGGGATAGGAAGAGTGGGTGGGGGGGGCAGAGATTGGAGGTGGAGCTGTGGAAGAGTGGACATAGAAGCCTGCCACAGTGCTGTGGAGATGGCCCAGTAACTGTAGTGCTTGCAAGGCCAGAATCAAGACCTAAATTTGATCCACAGGACCCATACGTATGGTGGTGCTTGCTTGTAATCCCAGTGATGGGAAAGTAGAGACAGGGAGATTCTGGGGCTTGCTGGAAAGTCAGCCTTTTTGATGGGCTCCAGGCGAGTGAAAGATCCTGTCAAAAGAAGTAACAGACTGTACCTAAGGAACTACTCTAGGTATGGCCTCCTTGTGCATGTGCAAACACTTGCACACTCACTTGCACACACATATCCCTGCATGACACTAAACTCTACCTACTCTCATCTCTTTCTTCCTCCCTAGCGATATCTACTCATGTTCAGGACTTGAGGAGAGATCCCAGGAATGTGCTATTATTTGTTCAGGTCTTTTTTTCCTTTAAATAATTTTAGCCAAGTAGATTTATTCTTTGAATATAATAAAGGCAGCACATGACATAGGAAGGCAAATACAGATGTACTACTAAGCTATGGGTAAACTTTGAGGACCGTATAACTCTGGAAAGCAGCAGTCACACACAGTTTAAAACTCATTACTCTTGGTGTTTTCTTCTTTCTTTCTTTCTTTCTTTCTTTCTTTCTTTCTTTCTTTCTTTCTTTCTTTCTTTCTTTCTTTCTTTCTTTCTTGACTATTCTATGGGTCCTGCCATTTCTATAGATCCGAAGGCTTTAGTGATAGCAACTCTCCATACTATAAAGGCAAACTTTAAATTTTTCCTTTTTACTGATTGTTAATTTCATACATTTACCACATCTATCCCCTTCTGTTCTCTGGTTCCTGTCCACTGCTTTCCATCCCAACCTCATAATCTCTATAAACATACTGTCTACTTAGAACTGCCAGTATATAGTGGGTATAGGAGCATCTCCTGGAGCCTTTCAGTGACCTCACCCCTGAAGAAACCTGACTCTCCCCTCCACAGCAGCCATCACTTGCCAATAGCCCTTCAGCTAGGGATGGGCTCCTCCTCCCTCCATGTGGAGATTTTGGCTGGCTTGATCTTGAGGAGGTCTTGTTCATACAGTCATAACTGATGTGAATGTGTGTGTTCAACAGTCCTGCTATGTCCAGAAATACTGTTTCACTGTAGACATCCATCAACTCTGCCTCTTACATGCTTCCTGCCTCAGTGTTCAGTACTATTCCTCTCCTTTGCCTCCCTCCATCTTCATGGTGATCTACGTCACTTTGCATAAGCTTTGGAGCCAGGTCTGCCCTTTCCTCATGCCTGTAGGAAGGTCCAGTTTCCATTTCCCTTCCCTTTCCTCTCTCCTAAGCCCTCTCATAAGCCTGCCCTTTTCTTTAATTGCTATTTCTCTCTCTCTCTCTCTCTCCCTCTCTCGCACACACACACACTCATACTCACACATTCCTAAATATAAAAATGTAGCCCTCTCAGTCTGTATAAAGTTTCTTGTATGAATGTTTTCAGTGCTGATTGTTTGGTATTGGATAACTACGTGGTGCTCTTCCCTGGGAAGACAGGAAGACTGTTGTCCCCAGTCTCAGCATTCCTTAGTTGCCTATAGATTTTTGTCTAGGGTTGAGGCCTTAGGAGCCTTTCTCCTCATACATCTTATGAGCATATCTATTGCTGTCATCCTTTCTCAGATCGTCTTTAGGCTGTCATGGTGGTGACAGTTCACAGGTGTAGCTTCTCTGACATTTTCTAGGAGACACAATCTCACAGTAAATTCCCCATTTCTCTGGCTATTACAGTCTCTTCATAGTTTCTTCTGCAATTGTCCCAGAGCCTTGCATGCAAGAGTTGTATTGTACACATAGTTACTGGGTTCTACAACTCTTCATGTTAATAGTTGTGGTTTTCCATAATGGTCTTGTCTGTTGCAAAGAGAAGTATCCTTGATGGAAGGTGAGAAGTATACTTATCTGTTGATATGATAGACATTTAGAGTATAGTCAGGGATCATGCTGGTTTAGTAAAGTAGCGGTTGGACTCGAAGATCTGTGACTTCACTAGGGAGCTGACTAGGTTTCCAGAACCAAGGATAAATTCCCTCTTGTTGAACAGGTCTTAAATTCAATTAGAGAGCTGTTGTTTGCTGTTGAGCTATGCCTCTATTACACCATTACGGTAACTGTGCCATGATGCTTGTGGTTGTGGTTCATAAGTATCATAACCGGGTAGGACTGTTGGGTGCTTCCATTCTTTGGAAGCTTACATGGCATTTCTGACACCATGAAAGCTAGTCCTCAGGGAGGAGACTGTCACGTCAGATCCAGCTCTGGTCCTCTGGGCACTATGTCTGAAGTTCATGGTATCTTCGGCAATAGGGGCTTAGGAAGGTTCAGCTTTATTTGGCCTTTTTCAGCTACTTCAGATATAAAGTTTTAAGTCAAAGTCATTTCTTTGAGTCTGGTGTTTGAATTGCAGCACTGTACAAGGTCATGAATGAAATGCTTGTATCTTGAATCCCTCGTTCCTAGGGACTCTGACTACTTGTAATTTGAGGTCAATTATGAAGTGATCCAGGGAGTCCTCTTGGTGCCTGGAAAGATGGGCCAAGTAGGACAGTTGGTAACATTTGGGCTGTGAGTACCGTCTATGCTGAGGATTTGAGCTGGTTGGCATGGTACCTAATTTGGATGGCTAAAGCATGGTATACTTTGACAAAACTGCCATTTCCATGGGTCACAGACACATCATTTTTAGTTTAAAACGAGTTGTTCTTTCTATTTCTATCTTGGGAAGGTTGGAAGTAGTTGGGATAAATATGAATAAGCTATAAAAATAAATGTCCAAAATTAAACTGCAAAGAGCCACATACTATTTCTCATATAAGACAATTTAAACAGATTATGACAAAGTTGAATGATTAAATCACTCAACACTGACACCTTTATAAGAGAACACGGGACATTTAAGCTTTCAGTTTTGCCCAAATCATGTGTTTTAGAGTACTGTATTCAGGTGTAACATACTCTGTATTTTTGTGTCTTAGGCAACCTTTTCCTGCACCTGCGAGGACCAGTACATTGGCACCTTCTGTGAAGAATTTGATGCCTGTCAGAGGAAACCCTGCCAGAATGAGGCGAGCTGTATTGATGCAAACGAGAAGCAGGACGGGAGCAATTTCACTTGCCTTTGTCTTCCAGGTAAGATTTACTTAGCGAGTAGTCAGCAGATGTCTCTCTGGAGAATGTATGTGCATCTGTTAAGGGATGGGCAAGCAATACTTTGTCCAGCTGCGGGACAAAGGGCTCTCATTTGAACCTATCTGTATGTGCATATACTTAAGGACTGGAGGAAAGAAAGTGCACACGAGCCAATCATACTTTTCGGCTTGCTTTCTGATGTTAGCATGCGCCTGTTTTTGCAGCCCACCATTTTTCATTTGGGAAAATGGTATTTTCAGTCAAGTAGTATGTATGGCTGTTTCAGAAAGCAATCGCACAAGTATGTCTTGAGATGGGTGCCATTGCTCTAGCTGATATGGAAAAAGCTAGGGTGAGTCATACAAATTGTACAAGCTGTTGTGCACTGACACCCGAGCCTCCTTTTTATGATCATTATCTTTTGTTGATGTGTGCTCACCAGCCTGACTTCTTGGTAGCTTGTTTTCCATCATAGGGCATGTCTTGATTAGCATGGGGTATTCTTGAATAGGGCAAGAGACTTGAAGCTCTCTAAGCTTTTGAACGTCTTGATACTGTTGGAGAACAGTGAGAGACTAATAAGTTTCTCTCTCTCCATGTGCATAACTCAAATTACTTTGCTCCTTTGCCAGTGCCTATTACTGTGTAGGCACTTGGGATGGGGTAGGTGATGTCATTGGAGAGTATGGATGGAGAAATGGATGTCATAGAGATTAGGTACTCACTCTCCAAACACAACCTACAGTGCACAAGTTTATAAACTGAAAATGAAGAGTTATTCTAACCCAAACTTAATAAAATCTTAAGAATCAGGTAATAAGTTGATATATTCATCATTCATCAGATCATTGTGTGTGTGTGTGAATAATAGGCTAGATGATACTATTTTTCTAAATACACATTTCTAATGTGTGCATTAGAATGTAGTTTGTTCTATAATTTGCACTGTCAAGCTATTTACTGGTTGATCACATGTGTCTTTTCATGTCAGTGTACATGGAACAATGTTATTAATTTGAACCATTATGTTTCCTACATTTGTATCTCTCAAGTTATATTCCCCTTAAACCCATTCATCTGGATGCCACCTTGGCATCTCCATTTGGATGTCCCAGGCCACCTTGAACTAAAGCATCCCCAGTTGAACTCAGGGGCTCTACCTCTACACAGTTCATCTTTCTGTCTTCCAGCCAGACCTCTACAAGTTATTCTAGGTGCCCATTACCTCTTATTTCTACATTGTCTTTCCTTCCAAGTATCCTCTATTTGCCTCCTGTAGCAGTCAGTTTTGTCTTGCTGTAACAAAGATACCTGAGGATAAAGCTCAAAGAGGAAGGACTTATGTGGAATCATGATTCCATGGTTGTTTGACTCTATTGTTCTTGGATTGTGGTAGGTAGACTTTTTTTTTTTTAGTTAATACATCTTATACCCCATTTAAGACACTGTTTTCCTGTTTCTGATATTTTATTTCTTCTATTAAAATAACAGCTATTTCACAGTACCATACTTATCAACAGTTATGAGATGTTTTGATGCACTTTTAAAAAAACACAAGGCACTTGTACTATTTTCTGAATATTATGTCTCGCCCCTCTCCCAAATTTCCAAGGAATGTTGTGTTTACATCTGGAGGGGGTCACTGCACACAGCTCACAGATTAAGTAGATTTCAAAATGAAGCAAATGATCTTGTTGGCTTGTCCGTCGTGTTTTAAGGCCCTTTTTGGAGATGTGTTACCTGCCTGAAGTTGTTTACCTGGAGGAAACTTGCATACCGCAGATGCTTGCTCTTTTGTAGTGGGAGTTAAAAAACGTTTTACAGAAGTTATTTAAAAGTTTTTAAAAAATTCTTGGAGAGTTTCATATATGTACATAATGAAATATGTCTCCATCTCCCATTTACCATCCCCCCAACTCCCCTAGGCTCTCCTTCCCTGCAATGCCCACCCCTTGACTTCATATCCTTTTATGCTCCTTAAAAAATAAAGACCAGTTAGTGTTGCCCATATGTGCATGTGGGCGGGGCCATCCCCAGGAGCCTGGGGAACCTACCAGTGGCTACATCCTCAACAAAAAGAATGAGTCTCCTTTCCCCAGCAGCTATCCACTGCCAACAGTTCCTTCAGTTAGGGGTGTGACCTCGCCCATCTGTGCTAGAATGTGGGCTGGCTTGGTGAAGGTCTTGTGCAAGCAGTTAGTTATGGCTTATGAGATTCTTTGATTCATCGGTAATCTAGAGATTATGAATATAGTAGATTTAGAATTTGAGTTGATTCAACAACAAATTCTTGTCTATTCAATTTTCATTTGCTTTGTAAAACAGCAGCTCGTAAGCAGGACTTGCCTAGTTGTTGAGAAAAGTCATGGTTTTGAGAAAAGCCATGTATGTGTCTGAACAACATAAAACAAGTTTGATATTAATGTTAAAACTTGTATTACAAGGAAAATGTTATTATCAACTGTGATTGATATTTCTCTTGAAACTAGCAATACTTTCAGAAGGAAGGTCATCAAAGATATCAATTACTGCAGGAGAATCTATCAGGAGGTTTCTGAATTTGGAATGCATTGAATCAGACTTTTTCCTTGATAATCTCCCATTGCCTGGCCTCCATGTTGGCCTTCTGATTTGAACTGATAAATCACCTCTCCTTGGGAACACACACAGCTCGCTCTGTTGTGCCAAACCCTGTGCTTTAGCAGACAGGAAGCACATGACTAAAATAAAATTTAACTTTTAAACTGGGATTTATTATATTAAAGTCTTCTAATGTCAAGAATATAATTTTCCTCAAAGGAGCCATTTCTTTCTTTCTTTTTTTTTTCTGGAAAGAATAGCTGTGATACACATTCACACCTGCCACTGCCAAAATATGATTAGCATCTTGCAATGGATTTCCATAATGCTACAAAACACCACATTGTTCTGACTAATCGATGATTTTAGACTATTTTTAAGAACTCATAATTCTGGCAAGTGTAGCACATGAGCCTATCTACATTTATCAGGGAAACACTGATGGCCAGAGGGTCAGTGCCTGTGAAGTGGGCACCTCCACCTGGGGGCAAATTCCGGCATCTACTGTGAGTTCTCACACACAACCCAAGGAGTGTGTAGAAGTGGACCATGGTGCTGTGTTTAAAGATGGGCAGATTCAGATCTTTCCTCTTTGTGTGTGTGAAGTCTGAAGGCTGAAGGGCACATTCAAGGTCACAAGGCCTGTGAGAGAAACTGAGTCACAGCTCCATCACTCTGGGCCCATCTCTGAGTCAGAGAGCTTTTCTCTGCACACCAATGGCTCCTCAGTTTTCTATTCGTTCTGCATATAGCAGAAGATTTTGACCAGTATAAACACATTGTTTCCAGTGGTATTGTCTCTTCTCAGGACCAGCAATGGCACCAACTAGAACTAAGTGGAGAAAAAACCAAAATTCCGTGGCTCAGAATTTTGAGTGGGCCTTTCTGATTTACTGGTTATGCGACACTCCTAGCCTTCCACAAAGCCCTGACAGGTCTTCTCATCTTTAAAAGAAAAGTTGATACAAAGATCATTCATTCATCTAACAGTTGTCTAAGAGATGCTTGCTACCCATCAGGTATTCTCTGGGTTCTGTGAATATAATTGTTTAAGTCTTTGTGTACACTGAGGTCATAGTTTCAGGGTGGAAATAGCTAAACCACATGCATGTGTCGGTATACTATGATGTCTGTATGTGTGCATACATGTGTGTTTGTGTATACGTGTACATGTATGTGGTCAACAGAAAGAAGCAAGGTATGGTGGGGGGTCAATGAAGAAGCAAAAAAGCAAAGAGACAGAGAGTAGGGTCATTAGGGAATGCCTTTTTGAGATTGAAATAAGAGACCCCCAAGGAGATGAGCTTGTCATCAATGTGAATGTCAGTGGGAGGAAAATGTCAGGTCTACCCATATGCTATGGTCTGAATGTCTGTGTTTCCTGAAGCTTGTATGCTGAAATGGAGCTACCAAGAAGATGGTATTAAAAGGTGAACCTCAGAGGTCACAGGTGTGATACATGCATGAATGGAGTTGCTGTCCTTATAAAAGATGCCTTTGCTTTCCTTTCTACCATGTAATGACATATAGAAAACCTTATAAAAGATGCCCCTGCTTTCCTTTCTACCATGTAATGACATATAGAAAACATCATTTATGAGGAAGAGGACATTACCAGATACTGAATCTGCTGGCACTTTGATTTTGGACTACTCAGCCTCAAGCTGTATTGGTATGGTGCTGGTGGTGTTTACTGGTTCCCCATTGTGAGGTACTTTGCTCCAACAGCCTTAATGGACTAAGATAACACAAAAGGTCCTGAGGTAGGAATTTGCCTGCAGTGTCTGTGGGGCAGGAGTGCATAGCATAGGAGAGTCAGGGATGAGATGTGGAGCTCAGATGAGCTGTGCCAGCTCACGAGGATAAGCAAGGTTCTTGTACCAAGGATGATGGGAACTTTTGATGGCTAACTACAGTGGATCATGTGATGATGCCTCTTCCTCAGCAGGCATGCTGAGAAGATGACTAGGAGATTACTGGCCATCCAGGCAGTATATAAGCACAGCTGGCCTGCTGCTTGTAGAAGTGGTGAAAGCCTTTTGACTAGGGATGCATTTGAGGGGAGAGCTGATTTCTGGCAAGTTGGATAGGAAATATGCTTGCAGTGAGAAATTGTGTGACATCAATTTAAAAAAAAATCTCACTGAGATATCATCCATATACTATTAAGATATAAAATTCAGTGTTTTTTAGTACATTCAGGGTTAGGGAATTATTATAATAAATTTTATGACATTTCATCGCCTCAAATTATGCATTGAAGTTCTTCCTAGTATCATGTGATTCTAGTATTTCCCCAGCCTCCAGTCCTATGCAACTTTCTGCTTCATAGATTTGCCTACTTTAGACTCTTCATAGAAATTCAGCCATATGATAGGCAGTGTTTATCAGCAGCTTTCCCCATTGGGTACAACATTCCCAAAGCTCATTCATGACACAATATGGATGTGTTCCACTTTCTTCCTAATGCCTGAGTAATTTCCCCCTGAGTAGACACACCATTCTCTGGTCACCTACTCATGCCCTTATGGCTGCAGGCTACTGTGAAAACGCTGCTGTTTTCTCTCCCTTGGGTCTTTTCTTGTCTTAACATATTCCATGTCCTCCACCTCTCTGCTTTCTATCTGCTAGGGTCTGAAACCTTCTCCCTTTACACCATTAAGAAAGCAGCAAACCATCCCTGCTTCTCTGTGTTTAGCTCCTCTCCCTCCTTTCTCCTTTCTCTTCCTCTTCCTTTCTCTCCATCTTCTATTCCTTCCCTCCCTCCTCCCTCCTCCCCTCTTACCTTGCCTCTGATACACATTGATCTGACAGGTGATTTCCTAAACGAAGTCACCTGCTTGCTTACATCTGTTTCGTGGACCTGTTTCTCTAGGTCAGTGGTCAGTGCCATTTCCTCCCTACTCTGCCCACAGAGCTAACCTCTTGAGAAGCATTCTCTGTGTGGTTTGCAGAGCCCTGTAGTGTATCCATTTTCCTGAATTCTCACAAGATCTCACCCCCTCTCCCTTCCTTCCTTTTCCCTTTAGCCACTCTCCTGGGTCTTTGGTAGCAATTTCTCATTCTGAGCTGTCACCACAAGGATGGCTTCCAGACCGTCTTTCCAGTCTGGCCTCTCACCTCAGCTCCAGCAGTATTATTAGACTTGGCATTGATGCATCTGCTCACTCCTGTTGGCGCTGGTCTCCCTCATTGCTCAGACTGGATGCTGGACACTGATGGCTCTGCCTTTCCGTCTTTTATCCCTGGACACTCACCAATTCACTTTATTTATGATGATTCTCTATCTGATTCTTTCTTCCTATTCCACCACCGCAGCCCTGACTCAAACTGCTGTCATCTGCTGCCTGAGTAATGGTGACAAGCCTCGGCCTCCCTCCGTTCCATCTTGCTTTGTACACACTACTGGTGAGACTTGGGAAGCTCAGGTCTGGGATGACTAAAGAGATGCTGCAGGCTGAGCAGTGTAAATTCAGGCCTTGGTGCTGTTTTGCTTGTTCGCTTGGTTTTTCATGACCTTGGGGAAATGCTTTGATCTCATTGGGCCTCTGTCAAAGATAAGGTGGAAGGAGGGTAGTTAATGGCCACAGGTCAGTGACTGTTTTAAAGCTGGTTTGTTGGTCCTCATGGTCTTCTTAACTAAATTTCATGAAAGCAGGAGAAAGGACACATGATTAGGAGCCTGAGGTTTATAGTTGGCTGTTCTCTTTGAGTTCCATAGTCATCAGTAAACTCTGACTCCTCTGATCTCAAGTGAACTTGCCATGAAACAGAGCAACAGTACTGATCTTGAAAGAGTGAGCAAGAATACAACGTATATACACTAACATATGTGTATAGATGTGTACATATATTCCATGTTTGTACTTGTAAAAATGGCATACAACACACATATGTATATATGCATACAACATACACCTGCACACAGATATACACATGCATTTGTGCATCACACTCGTACACACACACACACACACACACACACACAGGCCCAGGATGGGTGGGTGGCTCATATAGGACACCTTTCTGTCTGGTCTTGGGCATTGATATAAGAGAAAGGTGAAGAACAGAATTCTTTCTCCATCCCTCTATTCTGAGAGTCTGGTTGTAAGGACTTCTTTATAGCTATTGAATGCCATCCAGACCAGAGGTATCCACCAGAGAAGACTACTCAGACACAGGTTCAAGCCAATAAAAAGTCTTTATTAGCTGGTTGGTGACTACCCTGGGTGTTCAGGACCTGAGTGCAGTCTCAAGCCTTCCTCATGCTGAGATTTTAGGCATTAAAGCCACATCCTGGGCTGACACACCTCAAGTAGTAAGAATAGTCACCCAGAAGCAGAAGTACAGAAGCCAAAAAGCAAGATTAGTACATTTAGTGACTTTCCCAGAATTCTGGACTTTGATGGATTAGGTCTTTGTTTTCATTTTGGTAGGTGGTGCTGTCTCTGTGCTGGGTTACTGGGTTTAAAATCCTGAATGGTACCCCCATCATGGTGTCAATTGTGCTAAGTAAGATCTGGGGCTTGTTATACTTTAGGTTTTTTTCCTCTTCCATATCTGAGTTATATACAAAACTCTTAAATAACACTAATGATTTACATTAAAAATAATGCTTGCTGGTCACTTCCATGGTTAGTAGATATACCATGTCAGAATAATCTAGAAGACTTTTGTTTTGTTTTTTTTAATCTTTATGTTTGTTTCGAGAGGTGTGTGTGTGTGTGTGTGTGTGTGTGTGTGTGTGTGTGTGTAGAGGACACCTCAGGTGACAGTACTCATTTTCTACCTTGTTTGAAGTAGAGTCTCTTGTTAGCCACTGTGTACACATGGCTAGTTGACTCTTGAGCGCCATCTCTACAGGATTACAGATATTCATACACCCCCTCATGTGACTTTATGGGTTCTGGAGAATCTGAACTCTTCATTCTTGTTCAGCAAGTGGCTTGCCCATTGAGCTACCCCACCGTTCTTGAATGACTCCTTAGATTTATGTTTCTAGGCCCACCTGGGGTTCCTGCCTCAGTGGATGAAGGATGCTGCTGCACCATAGACATTTGACAGGTGTTCCCAGGTGATGCTAATGCTGATCACATTTAGAGGATGACAGTTCTCAATGGTCTGTGAAGAACTGGAGCTCAGATGACAATAGGCTCTGCAGTCTTGGAATCTACACTCTATTCATTCACAAAACACAGGGCCATTTTAGACACGCTAGAGCCCAGGCACTATGTAAACCGCTGTGAATTTAAAGGTACATTTGTAGACATTATACCTGATGCTCAGAGGTGATCAAACTCAGTGTCTTGAGAGCTAGGCATCTATAGCCTCATTTTGGCCATGATGGAAATGGAAGTTGTCAAGACTTAGATGAACCAGTTCAGCTGAGCATAGCCTTATAATCGTGACAGTTTGTTTTCCTAAACCACTATCCCTTTTGCTCTCTCTCTTCTTGCATATTTGGCTATTGGATGGCGTCGCTTTCTTTCAAACCTTGAGACTAAGTGTTTTAGTTCTGCAGAATGCTAAACTTTCATGCTTTTCATATTCATATCGCACATTCCCATTTTAATTATATGTTACCAATTTCTCTTTTGTGAGCCATAGATAGCTTACTTCCTTTCCCTTTGGTTTTCAACTTAGGTTTACATTTGTCCAGACATTTCTGGTTTTCTCCTGCCAGGACATCTTTCTTTCTCTTTGAATAATTTCTGCCTTCCCACATTGAGATTGCATGCCCCGAGATGGAATATTTTGATGGTGTTCAGATTCCTGCTATTTGTTTATTGTCCAGTGTGCTAATATTAGCTACTGCATTTTAGCAGCTGTGGCCGAGGCTCTGGCCCCGGCTGCGTAGACCCCAGAGGGTAAGATCTGGAGCTGGTGGGCTCTCGTGCTAGCATAAGTCTTTCCATTCAAACCCAACAGCTTCACTCCACTGCACAGGCTAGATTATAAAAAAGACCAGGCACACTAAAAATAGGTCTCAGTTTAATTCCCACCTTGGAAACTTTCAGAACAGCACTCCAAAGAAACAATTAGATTCTCCCTCACAGAGCCAAAGCAGAAAGGGGAATATTTTTCATTTCAGTAGAATAATTGTGGAATAAACTTCTTACGTATAAACAATTGTGCTGGGAAGAGAGGTTAATTTTTTTGTTTGCTTGTTCTTTTCTTTGGTTTTGTTTTAAAGCTATCATTGATAAATTGCTTTTTAAATAGACTCATTTAGGCACTTTTTCTTAGGTGCATGTGATTCGTCCTTGACCTATGAAAATTTCTTTCATTCGAAGGGATTGGGCAGTGCAATTATAAAGGCAGGTGGGTGGGTGGGGTAGGTTTTATTATGCGCTCGAGGTCAAAAGATGCTACATAGCTTTAGTTTTCTCACTCAATTTTTAAGATGCATTTATAACCAAATATAAGATAATATAAAATCAAGTTTTCCAAAAATATTATGTAATCTGTGAACACCTAGTGAGTAGATTTGCTATTTGATGCTTCCTTAAATCTGAGTGGTCACCTTCTGCCTGGTGTTTTTGACATGAACAGGCTCTGCGAGGGTGCACTTCCTGTCCAATGCAATTCTGTTCACCTAACATTGTGCATACTAAGACTTCTATGAAAGCACCAAGACTCAGGCTAAACCTTCCCCAGGTGTTCCAATGCATCTCTGAAAACATCCTTGTGTATCCCTGAGTCTTACTCTTATATCTTTGTTATACTAGAATGTTCTCTAAAGAAAATAAATTCTATGACTCCCAGGGAACATTTCCAAACTGCCCATTTCGAATCAATTACTTTATTCTGAATATCTCAATAGTAAATTCCTCAGTAACTTATAATTTTGAGAGTCAAATTATGTGTTTTAAAATGGTCTCTGATTTGGAGATATAAAAGTATAAGGTAC
This sequence comes from Tokudaia tokunoshimensis, assembly GCA_036184795.1. Classification (NCBI taxonomy): domain Eukaryota; kingdom Metazoa; phylum Chordata; class Mammalia; order Rodentia; family Muridae; genus Tokudaia; species Tokudaia tokunoshimensis. Next base: position 86,741,312 of record BTHU01000016.1, on the reverse strand, counting down.
TCCTAAGATTCTGATTATCCAAACTTCTCTGAACATGCTCTGGTTCATAAGTGAGTGGTTCTGTGTGATGCGAGGAGGGATTGGGATAAGTCTGAAAGGCTAGCATCCCTTTGACCTTGGGTTTCTAGCCTGGCATAGGGTCATTTTGGACCAGATGGTTCTTTGTGATGGAGACTGACATATTTTAAGGATGTTTGGCAGTACTCTGTACCCACTAGATGCCAGGAGCATCCCATAGGATTGAACATTGAATAGTGTCACCTGACATTTCAGTTGACTCTGAGGGAGAATCAGCCCATCTGAGAACCTAACCAGGTTAGTTAGGTTCTCACTAACTAGAAGCTAACCCAATCAGGGTCTATTGAGACAGAAAAAGGTGATGAGGTCTGTCTCAGCCATTTTAATTTGCCGTGTGGTTGGATGGACAGTCTTAACCAGAGAAGCAAGACTGAAGTTTAGAAGTGGATCAGCTTAATTCTCCACCCCTCTCAGACTGGCTGAATGGGGAGGGGCCTCTGCAGGACAGTTTCTCATTGCAGTTTCCCAGGTTGGGAGTGCAGGGCACTGTCGCAAAAGCAAGGTGACTTTTTGATAGTACACATCCTAGACTCTGTTCTATTGCTGTGAAGAGACACAGTGACCAAGGCAACTTTTTATAAAAAGAAATCATCCAGCCTGGGGCTTGCTTACAGTTTCAGAGCTTTGATGCATTAAACTCTCACCATGCGTGGGAACAGACAGACTTGGCGCTGAAGCAGTAGCTGAGAGCTTTACATCCTGATAGGCAGCAAGGCTGACAAAGGGCCTAGTGGAGGTCCCAGTGGTGCCCCTCCTTCCACAAGGCCACCTCCTAATTCTCCCCTAACAATCAAATGGGGACTAACTATGCAAAAAAAAAGAGCTTATAGGGGACATTCTCATTCAAACTACTACAGTATATTTTGTGAGATAACCCCCCTTTTAAAACAACAAACAAAAAAACAAAAACCTCAGCTGTGTGTTCATTTTAATGCCCATTAGGAGAAAGCGTGGTAAGTACACTTCATTCATCCGACTTCTAGGTGTCGTTTCTTTGGGATAGGCAAACATCTTAGTTTAAGGATGCAGTAATTTAGGGGAAAAACCTTAAATAAATTGGCTCATTCTTTGAATAATTATTTGTGCTGAGAAATATTTTTTGTTACCAGGGTCTAGAGTTTAGTAAGACAAAGCCCTGATACTCAAGGAGTTGAGAACACACGTGTAAGGCAAATGCACTCGCGCTCATCAGATGAAAGTACTTATAACTGAATGAATGAGAATCATATCAGGTAATGGTAATTATCGAGAGATGGAGCATGGCTCTGGGGATGAAGCCTGCTCTTTGGATCTTCTAGGTGACATGGTGACAAGTTCAAGAGTAAAGGAGGGCCAGAGCCCCAGGTCCAAGTTGGTGTTTTTTGAGCTTAGACCTAATGAATGGGCAGGCCATATCAATAGAAGGCAGAGTCCAAGTGAGTATCCATGTAGAGTAACATAGACTGAGATCTCAGATGTTCTAGAATAGCTTGTGTGCCAGAGAAGACTATCAGAAGTTGTCTGTTGTGGGACAACAAAATGGCTCAGGGGGTAAAGGTGCTTGGTGCCAAGGTGTCAAGCCTGATGACCTGGGTTCCATCCTCAGGACCCACATGCTGAAAAAGACAGAACTGACTTCCACAAATTACCTTCTGGCCTCCCCTCCCCAACTTAAAGTGGCGTGTGTGAATACACACACACACACACACACACACACACACACAGACAAACAAGACAGAGAGACAGACAGGCATTTCTGTACATGCACACACACAGACAAACAAGACAGACAGACAGATAGACAGACAGGCATTTACACACACACACACATACATACACACACACACACACACACACACACAGAGAGAGAGAGAGAGAGAGAGAGATTTTCATACATGTACACTCACAAACAAGATAGACAGACAGGCATTTACACACACACACACACACACACACACACACACACACTGTAAAAAAATTTAAAAGGAAAGGAATTATCCTTTGTGTTTGTTCTCTTAGGAGAATTATATTTAAATAGTGATTTCTGAGATCTGTTTAACATCTCAATGTAATCCAATAACCTCATATTTCAATTTAAAATTCGTTAGTCAAAAAACCCTCAGTTACCCATTTTAACATTGTGATTGGAATCATGTCTGACAGAGTTTCTCAGACACAGCATCTTTTCAGTTGGGATGTGTTTAATCTTTGGATTCCCACATGTCAGATTATCCTAACACAAACCCAAAGTGACAATACAGTGGGTTGAACAGGACCAACGCCATCCTTTCTGTATTCGGTTTGTGTTGGGTGCTTTTCTCAGTGCTGTGAGCAAGCATCTGACCAGAAGCAGATTAAGGGAGGAAGGCTTTACTTTGGCTCATGGTTCGTGGGATACAGTTTGTTACAGAGCGTGAACCATGGTGACAGATGGCTCTACAGTGGTGGGAGCTTATAGCTGGGGCTTTGGCCTCAAATCTTGGTAGAGGAGGATACAGAACAAGGACAGAAAATATGCCTGGGATATAAGGCCCCAAGGTCTTATGTGGTGATTAACTTATAGCAACCAGAACCATTGTCTAGAGACCAAGTGTTCAAACAGATGAGCCTACGGGGACCTTTCATGTTCAAATCACACTAGGCTTCTACCTCTTTCTGGGGTTGAAACTCATGTAAGTAAAGGAAAAGTTTTATTGTTCTGAGCTGTTTTCAATTTTTGATCCACATAGATTTGGATCTTGCAAGTTCACAGAACCTAGGTACCCAGGACAATTCTCCTTGCTGGGAAGATGAACACATAAGGGCCACACCTTCTTCTTGGTCCTTTTCAACAACACATGATTCTAAGCTCATATCTCCCAGTGCCTTGATTTCACAGCCTTGAGTTCAAGAAACATCCTCCTCTGGGTAGGACAGCTTTCTTTTTCTCAAATCCTGCATTTTTCTCATGTCTTTATCTGGTTCCAAGCTAGGGTGAATCTGATGCTAAAGATTGTGAGTTGTTTGGTGTGTTTAAGAAGAACATGAGGCCAAGTGGTTGTCAGTGGGGAGGATGAACAAAGAGGAGGAAGGCAGGGGCCAGACCAAGTCTTACCGTCTAGTCACTGACTAGTTTTCTTCTAAACCCTTTGGGAAACCACCGGAGGGGTCTACATAAAGGTGTAGTAGGAACTAAATTACACCTTAAAATATTTCTCTGATTAATCCTGTGTGGAGAATGCATAGAAGGAAAGCTGATGTAAAGTGATGGTCTGGGAAACTGATGCTAAAGTCCCGAGAGACAGTGATGTACAGGCAGGGATGATATAAAAGATGTGCTGAGGCTGTGTCAGCAATGTGAAAGGCTGGCCACTAGTGCCTATGGCCCTGTAGTCAGGAGGAGCCCTGCCACTGGCTAAGGAAGAGGAGCTTTCACAGTTCCAATCCCTCCTTGTTGGTTTGTGTAGATCTTTCATTGGAAACCAGTATGAAGCTTGTCATTGACCTGCGTTTTAAGGGATGTGTAAGTGCCACTCACCTATTTGGCATAGTTCTATGCCTTTGCATACATTTTCTGCCATTCCTTGTTGACTGTCCACTTGGGAGCTTGGCATGGTTCTTTGGGAACCACACGTTCACTTATGTATGTAAGAGCACAGTTACTAAAACATATCGCCAGCCACTAAGTCACCTTTCCTTCAGCACTGGCACATTTAAGTCTTTCTTGAACATCTGCATGCTTCTCTGGGTGTCTGTTCCCACTGTAACAGGCCCGGAAAAGGCCATGACTGTTTGGCATGCGTCTCTAAAGGAGAGACCGACCTACTTTCAGCAGGATGGAAAACTCAAAGAGATTTTTATATTTTGTTCCATTCAAATTCTTGTCAACTGCTTATTGAGTCTTGACTGTCTGGTTATGAGATTAAAAAACCAAAACCAAAACCAACCAATCAAACAAAACAAATGCAAACAAACTGACAAATAAAAAGACAGAAGGCTCAGGAAGGATGATTAAGGATAGTCTTAGAAAAAAAAAAGGATAGTCTTAGGTATTCAGTCCCGAAAATCATATATATATGATTCTCAGTATCATTCACATATATATGTATGGTTGGCAATTTCTGTCAGGTTGCTAGTCTTTGAAGGCCTAAGAAATGTCTTGCCAGTGCTTGAGAGCTCCTGAATTCATGGTTGTAGTTCTTTGTGCTTTGCCTCTCTTCTTCCAGGACTGGCCATTGTCAGCAAATGGAAATGACGTAGTAGTCATTTCCTAGTAACTCACAGGAGGCCAACAATAATAATTCTTGGCTCCCCATGACCAAACTGGGGTGAACAGGCATCAATACCACTCTGCACATGCATGGGTGGACATTGGCTATGGTTGCTACTATGCTAGTGGTCCTTGGATTCTAGTAGTTACTATGGATTTCCAGTATTGCCAGGGATGCTCTGTGTCCCATAACCTTGCAATCTCAGTCTGCCTCTCTGCGCCTCCTCTTTACCCGCTTCCCCTAAAGGATGCCTCTGTTATTGATCTTCATTTGTAGAAATGCTGAGCCATAGGCCTATGAGGAGACTCATAGATTACAAGTCGCTTTACTTACCCAGAGTCTTTTAAACCTGATTTCAGTTTCTTTTTATATTGATTGATTGATTGACTGATTGATTTCACAGCTTCTTAAGCTTTCAAAGTTTGTAAAGACTTTAAAGTACAAGGGGAAGAAAATGATGAGGTAATGTTTACCCTAGACAGGACCTCCCTCACTGGGGAGCCTTATTGATCTTGGCATATGAGAAATGTTCTATTAGACCTTCTGAAGTGATGTAGAATTTCCGCAGTCACCCACTCAATGCCTGTTGGACCCTTAAGTCACTATTGCAGCCCCAACACACCCAGTACGTTAAAATGTGAATTAATTTCCTTGTTTACTTATAAAACCTGTGTACAGAATTGGCTGCCAAACAGGATCTCAGATTCACCCTCCTTGTAGTTTCAAATCTTTAGGTCTATCAAAAGAAGTGCACGGGGATGCCTGTATATTTCCAGACCACTGCAGGTCTTAAAAGATATAAAAATTTTGATATTAATAATGTAACAAAAATGGGATCATTGGAAGTGGGAGGGAGACGAGAGCAATGGGGTGAATATGATCAACATGGAAGCAGATATGAAGATGTAATGAAATCTATTGTGTATAATTAATATATGCTAATACAAAGATTAAATATGTTTTAAGTTTATAAATGAGCTACACATTAATTAGAGAAGACATTAAAATCAATCTTTAAAAAAAACAATCCCCTTTTGAAAAGGATGCACAATGAAATATTTATAGAAGTGCAATTTGCTTTAAGAAATCCTTAGGAAACCAGATGGTGTCACATAGACATGTTAATGGCCCTTAAAGCTAGGTGACAAGGTGGTTAGATCTGAATCTCTTCATATTTAAATATGTTTGAAATTTCAAATCATTCTAAGCAATGGTCATTAAAAAGATCTTCTATACTCTCCTTCCTTCCTTCCTTCCTTCCTTCCTTCCTTCCTTCTTTCCTTTAGTTTTTTCAACACAGCATTTCTCTTTGTAGCCCTGACTGCCCTGGAACTCACTCTGTAGACCAGACAGGCCTCAGACTCAAGAGACCTGCTTGCCTCTGCCTCTCAAGTGATATAATTAAAGGCATACGCCACCACCACTTGACTAATGTCCTACTGTTTTTATTTTTATTTTTTTAAATGAGGCTGCCACTGTGTAGTCTAGGCTGGCCTGGGATTTGAGATCCTTTTGCCTCAACCTCCCAAATCTGAGATTCTGGGCGGGAGCTGAGATGTTCTGTTTTCTGTCTAGGTTGCTTACTGATTTAGGTATAGCTGAGTTTAAGGGCTTGGGCCCAGGAGTTTGAATCCCTCATGACTGTGCAAATGATTTAATCTTTCTAATCCTCAATTTCCTTATTTATAAAAGGGAAGGGATGGGATAGGAGTCTGGACTGTGTGTATGATTAGACTAGTGTTTTGGTTTAAGAGGCAGGGAAAGTCTTCCCTGCCATGAATTCCCTTTGTAAACTTTGTAAACCCTCAAGGCAGGAAAGCGGCCAGGTCCCTGTGCTTCCTGAAGGGCTCCAGCAGCCAGGCCCCTCCCCCAGACTTCCCTAACTGTCATAAGGTCATCTCCATCCCCGCAACAGGGCCCTCCCCAGATTATGCTGATTTTAGGTGAAAAGTCTGAACAAAAGCCACCAATAGGAATAGGAAAACCCACCAATCCCTGAGCTCAAATCCCACCAATCCCTGTACAGGAAAGTCCACCAATCCCTGAACTCCCCCAGCTCCGAACTTGAAATCCCAGCAATCCTCACCCTGGAAATCTTCACCCTAGAAAGCTCCACCCCTTATATAAGTACTGTGCATTGTCCAACTCCCTGCTGCTACCAGCTCCCTCCTGGGAGTGTAGACCATCACGCCCTCCACATTCTGGACCCTCCAATATAGAGATCTCTTTCGTGAGATTTGCTGCCTCACGTGACTCTCTCATTGGAAGAAGACAAGAAGCAAGGATAGGAAGGGAAGAAGAGAAGCAGCCAGGCTGAGGCTCCTGAGCTCCTGAGCTCCTCTGGGGATACCTTCCCCCTGGGAGCCGCAACACCTCTGCTGAGGCGGCTTCCTCTTAGAGCCAAATGGTTCCTGAGCTCTGGTGTCTCGGGGTACCCTTCAGCCTTTAGAGCTTTGTGGTTCCTGGGCTTCTGAGTCCTAGGACACCTTCCCTTCTAAGCAGAAAGGCCGTCATAGTGGACCTATGTGAACATACTGTTTTTAGCCCAATGTTCTCAGCATTCCACTTGCAAGCATATAGACGCACACGTTGAATCCAGAACTTTCATTTGAAGATACATTCTTGCTATGATGTCATACTGAAAGATTCATTTTGGAATTCTGAAGTAGCTTCTTGTGTTGGTGGTGGGATTTTAGTCCACAGGCTGGCCTCCCTCCCATACCTTTTACTAACTGGAAATGCCTTGGCTTGTTTGGAAGCGAGTGAGGAGGATGGTTGGAGATGCTGAGACAGTGGCCGTTTGTAATTCACATGAACTTGGCAGGTAACTGGGCCTCAGTTCATCTCTCACTCAACTCACTGAGTTCTGCAAATCTCAGCTGTGTGTGCTAACAAAAGCCTTTCAAAACCAATAATCCAGTCTTCCTGTAGTTAAAACCACTTGGTAACTTACAACATACCACTGAATGATTATAATTGTGTAAAAAATGTCTGATTAAAATGTACAACGGGTATTTTCTCTAGACTATCCAGTGGTCCTGTCACTCCAATATCACAACAGAGGGCACCTTTTTAAAAATTTAATTTTATATCTTGTATTTTCCATATTTTTTTAAGCATCTCCCACTCTAAGATGAGGAACATTTTAGTGTGCTATTTTCTTTAAATTTATCTCTCCAGAGGGCTTTGTTTTAAAAGTGAATTAAAAATCTGGGATTTATTTAAAGCCTTCAGGCTGCCCAAGGTGTTCCAGGAGATTTACAGGCCTGATTTTCCCACCGTTTGCCTGCGATTATGTTACTATCCCACAAGATTACCTGGGGGCTGGCTTCATGGAAAAGAGAGAGCTGGATTTATGACTCAAATAAGTATCAAGAATACTATCTCTTAGTCTTTAAAAAGAGAGCACAGGGTTCAGAATTAACACAGGTGGCTGCTTTTAGTTCTAATTATTATCCATTAAAATATTTAATACCTCTTATATAGAGGTATGGTGGTGACCCGGGAAGGTAACTGGCATCTCAGTCCAAGAGCACTCTCTTAGGGACAGTGGAATTCAATCTCAGCTGACACTCCCAATGTATAAAATTCACAGCGAATTCAGGAGAAAACAATTTTTAAAATGAGTGAATTTTGAACCATATTTCTAATGTTATGGTAGTTACTAGTTATAAAACTACATGAGATCAAGAAGTCTCTAATATGCTTTATGCAAGATGTCTGCTTCCAAGGGTGGGTTCTGGTTGAGTTCCTTAATTTGAGGGTGGCTCTGGTAGTTTTGGAATACCAGGTCTTAGACAATGGACATCTTCTTTTTCTGCAGGTTATACTGGAGAGCTTTGCCAGTCCAAGATTGATTACTGTGTCCTAGACCCATGCAGAAATGGAGGCGCATGCGTGTCCAGCCTCAGCGGGTTCACCTGCCAGTGTCTGGAAGGTGAGATGTCATTCATTCCTCTTGCAAAGCTTTTCATTTTCCACTATGTCATAAACTCTTTTGATCAGCTTGGTGCTTCTAGTTTCTAAATACTTCATACAAGAGAATCTTATCTATCTATCTATCTATCTATCTATCTATCTATCTATCTATCTATCATCTATATATCTATCATATATATGTATCATTTGTCTATCATCTATCTATCTATCTATCTATCTATCTATCTATCTATCTATCTATCTATCTATCTCATATGTATGTATCTATCATCTATCACCTATATCTCTCTCTATCATATGTATGTATCATCTGTCATCTATCTATCTATCTATCTATCTATCTATCTATCTATCTATCTATCTATCTATCGCAAAACCAGAAGATGATTCCCTCACTTTTTATTTATTGAGAAATAGTCTTATGTAGCCCAGGCTGGCCTAAAACTTGCTATGTAGCTGAATATGACTTTAAATTCTGGATCTTTCTGCCCCTACCTCTTGAGTGCTGAGATTATAGGCATGCATTGCCATGGGTTCTCTTTACCATTATGCTTGAATAATATATGCAACCCAGACATATATAATTAATTCTAATAAAATAGAGCCTGATAGTGAAACTCTACTCAAGATTTCCATACGTTTTAGTTCCCACACACAATCACATTAAGAGCATCCAACGTGAGGTTTGCCTTCTTTGTGCTTTACAGCAACTTTCTATCTTAGAAAAATTAAGCCACCTGGATAGTCTGATCTTTGGGGCTGTTTTTATTTGAACAGATGATTTATGGTTAAGAAGAAAAAAAAATACAAATCAGGCAGGTAATCGAAGGCAGAGCTGGGCATTAAAGAATAGTTTGTTCCTTTTTCTGCTGTGAGGGGATTACTCTAAATCCTTAGTCCTGTAAGAACAATGCAGTGGTATTGTTTTTCCTTGCCTAAAACTGTCAAGTGGGCTCCTGATTCACAGGTACAACACAGGCTACTATGGAGAGTTTCATACTCCGTAGAGGTTAAACATAGATTCTGCAGAGACATCGACGTCTCAGTACTTCACATCACCCTCAGCTGTCCCTGGCCAAGTGTTGGTGCTCTTTTTGGGGGCTACTTCATTGGGTTCTATTTATCTACCACTGTTTCAACCCTTATTCCATCCTAATCCCTTCCACCCCCCCCATACTAGGTAGGAGAGAAAGAAGTTTAGAGGGGGAAGGGGGGTTGACCTTTTTAGGCTAGTTCTTGCTGTTAAGGGCCAAATCCAATCTTCATTGTCAGAATATCTCCAACTTCTCATCTCTTTACTCATGACCACTTGATAAATGGCAGTGACAGGAACCAGACTCATTGAAGCATGCCTCTGGCTCTTTCTAGGCTCTCTCATTTATGCCCTCTCAAAAGTTCCCAGAATTCCAAACGTAAGCTATCTGCAGATGGGCAAAATAAATCATGCCCTTCCTAGTGACAAGACAAATCATAGTCACCTGCTATGAGGCAAGCTCTTATCCCTCACCTGGGATTAAAACAAAAACATATTCACATAACATATCTGGGTTTTTAAGGAAACCTAAAATTCTCACTACAGTCAAGAGCCTGGCCCTCCTTCTAATACTGGGGTTCCAATGAGCTGCACTTGGGTTAATTCCTGTTTACCCAGGAAGGAGCATGAACAGGATGACTGAGTTTCACCCCTAACCCCAATTTTGTGTGTGTTGCTAATGCATATGGTTCCTATAGTGTAGGGGTACCATGTGCTCTATGAGCCTGCTCTTTAGAACGCCTCATCTCCTATCTTTCTTTGGCGGTGAGACAAAAAGGGAAAACTTGGAGGCACACCAGGGCTGATGGCCAAGCAAGAAGCACCATTGTTACTTGCCTACAAATACTCTGTAGTCTCCCAAAGCTTTGTCACACTTGGGATGAGTCAGTTGCCACCTACTTCTTCTAGACTTTTTCCTCCGTCAAAGTCAGGGTTCAGAGCTATTATGGATCCGAATGAGATTTTTTGCAAAAGAGTTTAATCAACTCCCAAGCCCTTTATTGTTTCTTTGATATTTACCAGAAAGGCACAACAAAACTCCAGATGCTCAAAGAGGACAGATTGCACAACTGGGGCTAGAATTTCACTAGCTTTCATTCCTTCTTGGCAGACTTTTCTGAGTACTTGCTACACATCAGGTGCTGTGCTAGGTAGTAGATGTTGATGGTTGGAGAAACTGGTAGGGCCTCTCCTGGGTACAGTCTAGTTCGTTGAAGGCCTGAGGGCAGAAGTGATGCTAGGATGAGGGCTTGGAGACAGTTGTTTCAAAAGGGAGTAGGGCAAGGTTGCTGGGCTACAAATGGGCCACTGCTTATTCATTCTAGAGCATTCTAGAGTAGAGAGAAGCAGAGTCTTAGGGTTTGAGTCCAGCTCTTCCACCCACCTCTCTTCCATGAACAGGTAGCTTTGCCTTTTGGGGCTGCAGGATCTCATCTACAAGCTGATAATGTGTGCTCTACAGGGCAAGTAAAGGATTCAAGGCATCTCCTGTTTTTTATTAAAATCGGATGCAGATAAAAGTGCTCAGTACAGCAGCTGGATATGGTCTCAAGGAAGACTGGTGTTTTTGTCAATGTTCCATCACTAATTGCCATTAAACTGCTGGCAGATTTAAACCAAACAATTTGATCATTTCATTCTGGAACAGTATTGAACATAACTGGAAAGAAATGAGAGTGAAAATAAGGAGAAAGGTCTGGGGACTGTTACAGAAACCCAGGAAGTAATTTTCTTCCTTGAATTGAAGATCAGACACTGGGAAGAAGCAGGAAGCTGATATCTGTGAGAGAATTTTAGGGAAAAAAGACAGGGGCTCTCTGGAAGGACTGACATGGAGGGCAGGGGGCAGTGAAGTGGAGATATGTGGCTTCTACCACGTTCTAGTTGGTTGTACTCTTTAATGGAGGAAACAGAAATGGAGATGTGGGTTTTATAGAGCTTGTATTTTAGGGGCCAGTGATACCACTGAGGAAGAAGATCTGGCTAAGTCTAAATAAGAGCCATTGACCTACAGTCGTCTAAGCCCTGGGTACCAGGTCTAGGATGCTTCTTCATCCCATGGTTCTATGCCTGCTCCATGCTGTGGAGACTGTGGTACTCAGGCATTGAAAGGATGAGGGTGAGTATCCCAGAAATCTTTTAATTTAGAGATCTCTCTCCATTGGAGATTGAGATGGCATTGGGAAGGTCTAGAATCTTTGTAGCTGGTGATGAGCATTTAAAAAGTTTTTATTTAACAACCCTTCTATTGAGTCTTTAAAGTCTCTCTCTCTCTCTCTCTCTCTCTCTCTCTCTCTCTCTCTCTCTCTCTCTCTCTCTCTCTCTCACACACACACACACACACACACAGTCATTGTACTTTGCATATATTTCCTTATCCACTATCCTTCCCCATCTCTCCTTTCTACTGCCCACCTCACTCCAAAATAATTAGTTCCCCTTCTGCTTTGAGGATGGCATCTATCTATCCATCTATCTATCATCTATAGAATCTGTCAATCATCTATCATCCCTCTGTGTGTCTGTCCACTTATATACCTATTGATATTCTTTGCATGAGAGAAAACATATTTTTTCATCTGTATCTGGCTTATTTTGCTTAACATGATATTTCTGATTGCATTCATTTTCCTGAAAAGGGCACAGTTTTATCCTTCTTTATGTCTGTCTTTCTTCTTCGGATGGTTGCGTAGTAACTAAATCTGTAGAACATTTTCCCCATTGAGAAGAGCTTGTGCCTCCAGGATTCTTCTCTTACCAGCTCCACACTAAAGCAATTCAGAAAAGTATCTTAAAGCACGAAATGTTCTGGAATTCCAAGCCACCCCCTGACTTTTTCACCCATGCCCTAGTAGTCCCCAAATAATACTCTGAGGCTTAAAATTATTAATAAATGCAAAGGTCATAAGCTAGCAGGTTCCCCGACTAACTCTTAACTTAATATCCCATTTATTCTAATTTGATGTCAGCTATAACCTCAGTAGGAAAATTCTCCTCCTGCCTGATTCTGTTTCAACTGGAAGTCCTGCCTCCTAATCCTGCCTCAGCTTATTGACCACTAGCTTTTTATTGACAGGTGATTTTTCCATACAGTACACAGAAGATTATCCCTACACCTTCTTGCTTCCTTTCTACTTAGTCTTTTGTATATTGATGTTGATTTTTTTCTCCTCCCTTTTAGGCCCTGAGAGTAGGAAATTTATTTATTTCTCTTATTGTATTACCCCCAAGACTCAAACAACCCTAGCTGTGGATTGTGTTTCTTGTTAGCAAGAAGTTAATAGTTGGTAAATGAATCACCCATAAAACAGAGCACTCAGATGCTAACCACTTTCTCCATCAACTTGATCCTCCCAATGGTTTTATGATATTTCATTAATGGTTTTATTTAACAGATTGTAAAGAGGGAAAATAGCTTGCTTCTGTCACATAGCCAGAAATAAACCCAGGTGGCTGACTTTTAAAAAGACCTATGATGTTTATTTTATTTTATTTTATATATACATTTTGAGGCAGGATATGTACCCCAGAATGACCTTGAACTTTTTATGTAGTTAGGATTGCTCTGTACTTCTGAACCCCCTGATTCTACCCCCTGAGTGAGGGATTACACATGCCATCATCCTGTGGTTCAAGTAGTGTTGGGGATTAAAGACAGGGTTTCATGCACACTAGGACAAGCCACTGACTGAGCCACATCTCCAGCATCTGTGATACTTATTATTTTTATTGTTTTATTGGTTTCTTGAGAATTAGTACAATGTATTTTAATCATATCCACAAACTCCCATTTCCTCCCAGATCTATGCCCCCTTCCCCATCTACCCAACTATATGCTCTTAAAAAACAAACAAACTAACAAAACAAAAAAAAATCATCAAGACCAATTTGGGCTGTCCAAATATTCTTGGATGTGTGGCTTTTCACTGAAGCATGGTCAGTTCAGGAGCTCCACTCTCAGAGAAAACTGACTCTTTGTCTCCAAGCAGCTAAGAACGGCCAATAGCTCTGGGGCTAAGGGTAGGCTTTTGTGTTGACCTCCATTTCCATGCTGGGATTTTGTCTGGTGTGGGTTTGCATGGATCTTGTGCCTACTGTGAGTCTGTGTGTGCAACCTGTCCCTGGTGCTCCTCTTTCATGGCTGTCTTTGTCACCATAAGCACGAGTAAAGTAAATGCAGTTTGTTAGGTTTTAAGTCTTTAGTACTTCTCTACTATTTCAATTCTTAAGTCTGGAAAAAGAGATTCCCCCTCTTTTTTTGTTGTTTGTTTTTTATTTTTTAACTTTTAAATCATGGAATCTGCTCCATAACAGTCTTTTTAAGGCCAGAAAGCTGTAAGGAACAGGGTTTCCCTGTGGACAGGGCTTTTTAATGATGTCTGATAGTGTCTCCCATAAAGTCTTCCTTCATCTTTTCCCCTTAAAGGCTCTTTTTCCATCTGATCTGGAGAGGGCACTCAGCGGGTGAACTTCCTAGGAGCTGTCTCTTTGACATCATCCTTCCTGAAATGCCTTTCCCACAGTTCAGAACTAGGCACTTGGGAGAAGGCTGTGTCAGCACCACTAACTGTCTTTCTGGGTGTGTGTGCTGATCTCCGACACTAAGATGTCAGTCTTTCATCACTGAGTTCCCTTTTTGAAAATATATATTTATTTTAAATTATGTGTATACACATTGAAGAATGAGCAAGTGTGGGTGCAGATGCCCATGGAGGCCACAAGAGGGCAGCAGATCCTCAGAGCTGGAATTCCAGGCAGTTGTGAGCTGCCCAGTGTGGGTGTTGAGAACCAAACTTGTGTTCTTTCTAAGAGAAGTACAAGCTCGAAACCAAAGAACCATCTCTCCAGCCTCTGAATTCTGGTTTTAATTTTGATTTCTATTTACCTTTCTCTAGTTCCATATTTTAAAAGTATTACTTGTGCTGGTTATAATAGGAACTGTAAAAGTATTCATTCATTTTATCTGTTTTATTGAGTGGTAACAATGGCAAAGATGAGGAAGAAAGTCTGGCATTTTAACCTGTGGCTATGTTACTTTCCTTCAGTATAATTTTGTTTGGTTCAGAACTTGGGGATCCTTTAACTTGAAACTAGATGCATTTTAACTCTGAAGGTTTCTGATTATTTATACATCTTTCCCGTGAGAATGGCTCATATTTTGTTCAGAACGTTGAGATCTTTAAATTATAAGCTTCATGATTTTTTTTTTTGTATAGAATAGAATTTATTTAGGGCGTGGGGAGGGGAGTTGAGGATGGAGTAAAGATAGAGAAAGGCAGAGAAGGGGGCAGGGGGAGGGAGAAAGGCCTGCCAGGAACACATGGAAAGGGGGGGGGAAGGGAATGAGGAGAGAAGGGTGAGAGAGTAAGAAGGTATGAGATTAAGAGAATAAGAGCGAGCTTTGTGAATTTTAATTCTGATAGTGTCGGATTATGAATATCCTATCATTGCACACCAGCTTATCAATGTGGATATGTTTAAGCACATACAGTGATTATGAATATCCTATCACTGCACACCAGCTTATCAATGTGGATATGTTTAAGCACATACAGTGATTATGAATATCCTATCACTGCATACCAGCTTATCAATATGTGGATATGTTTAAACACATACAGTCTAGATGCTACCATTAAGAGATCTTATTTCTAAATGTTTTTGATTCCAATATATCATTTTAAGAGTCCCTTGATAAGTACACAAATATCTTTTGTTTCAGTAATGGTCATAGAGAAGGCGGCTTAGGGTCTATTCTATTACCCTAGAGGTCTTATAACAAGCTTTATGGGAAACTTTTTTTTTAATTTTTTTATTTTCTAAGTTTTTTTAATTTACATTCCAAATCATTTCCCCTTTCCTGTTTCCTCCCTCCCCGAAAGTCCCATAAGCCCCCTTCCCTCCCTCTTTTCCCCATTCAACCCCCTCTCACTTCTCGGTCCTGGCATTCCCCTACATCCAGTCTTTCCAGGACCAGGGGTCTCTCTTTCCATCTTCTTGGAAATCTATTGATATGCAAATTGTGTCTAGGGTATTCCGAGATTCTGGGTTAATATCCCCTTATCAGTGACTGCATACCATGTGTGTTCTTTTGGGTTACCTCACTAAGGATGATATTTTCAAGTTCTGACCATTTGCCTAGGAATTTCATGAATTCGTTGTTTTTAATTGCAGAGTAGTATTCCATTGTGTAAATATACCACATCTTCTGAATCCATTCCTCCGTTGAGGGACATCTGGGTTCTTTCCAGCTTCTGGCTATTATAAATAAGGCTGCTATGAACATAGTGGAGCATGTGTCCTTATTGCATGCAGGTAAAGCCTCTGGGTATATGCCCAGGAGTGGTATAGCCGGATCCTCTGGGAGTGTCATGCCCAGTTTTCTGAGGAACCGCCAGACTGCTTTCCAGAGTGGTTGTTTCAGCTTGCAATCCCACCAGCAGTGGAGGAGTGTTCCTCTTTCTCCACATCCTCGCCAACAACTGCTGTCTCCTGTGTTTTTGATCTTAGCCATTCTGACTGATGTGAGGTGGAATCTCAGGGTTGTTTTGATTTGCATTTCCCTAATGACTAAGGATGATGAACATCTCTTTAGGTGCTTCTCAGCCATTAGATATAAGTATCTTGGTGTGACTCTAACCAAACAAGTGAAAGATCTGTATGACAAGAACTTCAAGTCTCTGAAGAAAGAAATTGAAGAAAACCTCAGAAGATGGAAAAATCTGCCATGCTCATTGATTGGCAGGATTAATATAGTAAAAATGACCATCTTGCCAAAAGCAATATACAGATTCAATGCAATTCCCATCAAAATCCCAACTCAGTTCTTCATAGAGTTAGAAAGAGCAATTCAAAAATTCATCTGGAATAACAGAAAACCCAGGATAGCTAAAACTATTCTCAAGAGTAAAAGAACCTCTGGGGGGATCAGTATCCCGGACCTCAAGCTGTACTACAGAGCAATAGTGTTAAAAACCGCATGGTATTGATACAGTGACAGGCATGTAGATCAATGGAACAGAATTGAAGACTGAGAAATGAATCCACACTCCTATGGTCACTTGATCTTTGACAAAGGAGCTAAAACCATCCAGTGGAAAAAAGATAGCCTTTTCAACAAATGGTGCTGGCTCAACTGGAGGTCAACATGCAGAAGAATGCAAACTGACCCATTCTTATCTCCTTGCACTAAGCTCAATTCCAAGTGGATCAAGGACCTCCACATAAAACCAGACACACTGAAACTAATAGAAAGGAAACTAGGGAAGAACCTTGAACATATGGGCACAGGGGAGAATTTCCTGAATAGAACTCCAATAACTTATGCTCTAAGATCAAGAATTGACAAATGGGACCTCATAAAATTACAAAGTTTCTGTAAGGCAAAAGACACTGTCAAAAAGACAAAGCGGCATCCAACTAACTGGGAAATGATCTTTACCAACCCTACATCCGACAGAGGGCTAATATCCAATATATACAAAGAACTCAAGAAGTTAAACTCCAGAGAGCCAAGTAACCCTATTAAAAAATGGGGTACAGAGCTATGAGAAACTATTTTGTTTTCCTAGATTTTATACCCTTGAGTACTCCAGCTACATAAACCCCTTTGTCCAACTCCCAATTTCAGTGGGAAAGCTTTGCACCTTAAAGGGTTTACAGATGCTCAGAACACATGGTACCAGAGTTACATCTGGGGTAATATGCCCTGTTCAGAAACTAGACATATCATCTAATATGTGTTTAGGTATCACACCATTCTGGGAGAGGGCTGCTTTCTGCGGTATTCTGATGTGGATGATGATAGCTTGGTGAAAGCATTCTCTTAGGACCACATAAAGTTTGTGTATTTATATAAGAACTTACAGCATGTTCCCATAAACCTAACAGGCTAGAATACATGTACTTCTTCTTCCTTTCCTATTTGGCAGGATCCTTGAGCCACCCTTCCACATAGGAACCATAACAGCCTGGACTCTTGACTTCTAACTGGTGTAGAGTTTCACCTTTAGTAACAGAACAGGGCATTTTGTGAGCTTGCTAAGTGTGAGGGATGTTTGACTTCTATGTTTTGTACCTATTCTTTAATTTTCTTTTTATGATAGAGTTCTCATTTTAAAAAGATTTCCTTTCCTCTCTTTCTGGGCACAGTTCAGTGCCTTTGAAATTATTTGAACAGAAATACTGCAGAGCGTTCTGTTTGTGCCCCTCCCCCCATTGTCTGTGAGGACAACAGTTGCAGGGGTATTTGCGTGAGTGACTGGGTCCTGTCTCTTATGGTCACCTCGCCTTCCCACTGGGGAATCTATGCTGATAGGCAGCTTCAAACTGACATGTGGCAGCCTAGACTTGTCATCTGATGAATGAGTGAATGAATAAATGAATGAATGATGATGTTCTTATGTTCTTCTTTTTTTTTTTCTGAAAAGAGGTGGATAGGGGTCGAGGAAGATGACTCAGTGGTTAAAGTGCTGGTTGTGCGAGCAGGGTTGGGATGCCCAGAACCCATGCAAATGTAGGGTGGGATTGGTCATTCGCTTATGATTGTAGCACCTGGAAGGTGGAAACAGAAGTTCCCCTGAGCAAGCTGGATAGCTAGACTAGCTGTAGAGGCAACCTCTGGGTTAAATCAAGAGATCCTGCTCAGTACATAAGGTGGGGAGCAATTGAAGAATACTCCTGAAGTCAGCCTTGTCCCTCTACATACTCCTGCATATGCATGTTGTTCTCTCACACATCTGAACACACGTATGTACACATACACACATGTAAACCATATGCATAAAAAAAGGGAGTGGGGAGATGGATTCACCTAGCGTATACACATTAATTCAACTTCTGAAGGTTTTGTCAGGTCTGTACTCTTAACTCCACACAAAGAACTACAGGCAAATAAGGAATCCTGAGACCAGGAGAAATAGTCCTCCTGAGGGAGGAGCATACCAATAGCTTATCCAATACCAAATGGTCATCCCTGAAAATATTATACAAGTAACACTGTATAGACTGAGCAGGTTATATGTAAGAACATACATATACATATACATATGTATACATATATACATATACATATATGTATATGTATACATATATGTATGTAAGAACATACATGCATATATACATACATGCATGTAATACTTCATGTAAAAACAGGCCATGCTTTTGAAAGAGCAAGGAGAGGAATATGAGAGTGTCCAGAGGGAGGAAAGGGAAGGAAGAGATATTGTTATCTTATTACAGTCTCAAAAATATATTCAGGGTCATGTCCCATCTCTTGTTTTTCTCTTGTGGCTCATAGTGAAGCCACAGCATCTGCAGTAACCATAGCAATCATATGATGCCTGCCCTTTGCTGAGTGTGCGCTGTGTCTTGAGCAGTACGCTTGTCCTTTAAGGTTATTGATTCAGCATAACCTGGCAGTTAGAAGCAGAGGCTCAAATTGCTGCTGCTACATGAGATTGAAACTGTGTTCATCGCTTGCTTCTGGGTGACCTTGGGCAAGTTGCTTAAGATCCCCGGGCCCCATTTTCCCATGTATGCAGTAAAGGTAGTATCCTTAGGAGCTACCTAACAGGGTTGTTCCAACAATTAAATAAGCCACGAGTCTGCACTGCTTGGAAGTGTATCTAACAGTAAGTTATGAAAAGGCTTCTTTTAAATTCCCACAATGAGTGTCCAGGGCAGATGCTATTGTACCATTTTGAGATGGATCCTGTGGTCTTTCTGGTCCTGGTGGACTCAGGATATAAACCCTGTGTTTGGCTCTGACACCCATGTTCTTCTTGTGTTATGTCCCAGTTTCATGGCTGTTGCTGTGATATCATGAAAAAAAGCGACTTAGGGGAGAAGGCGAAAGGGTTACTTTTAGCTCCAAATTCCAGGTTCTATTTTGTCATAGTGGAAAAAGTCAAGGCCATAAGAACTTGAAATAGTAAGCTACATTATATATTCTGTAGAGAGCAGAGAGCAATGGATGCATGCATGCTTAGTGCACAGTTCAGGACCCAAACCCAGATTGGGCTGAATTTCCCTTCTACTGATTATCAGAAGACAACCCCCCCCCCACACACACATACAGACATTCCCACTGTCCAACCTGATCTACACATTCTTACCACAACTCCCTTGCCAGGAGATTCTAGCCTGTGTTGTCATCTATGCATCATGAACACCAAGTCCTCTATAAATAGTTTTTCTTATGTGATGATGGCTGGTACACATCCATGCCCCATCTGGGGAATCCAAGCCCTTTGAGGGCAGCGATACTGGATTTGTTTCCTTTAGAACATCTAACTCCTACAGACATATGAGACATCTGCTGATTGGCTCACCGAATGACTGAATGAACAGATGTCTTCAATCTGTCCCAACAATCAGTTTATCCTGTGGAGGAAACTCCACATTACAGAGATGGTTTAACCGGCATTCACTGAAGCAAATGGGTAGCCCTTCCTGGATAGACTTGCAAACTCAGGGACAGCAGAGGAGAGTTTGGATCTCATTGGCTGCTTCCGGTACCCCACCGAGGCTTCCGAGTCTTCCAGAGACTCAAATAGACCTTAGGAGTACCCTTCCCTAGCTTTCTTCTTTGCCAAGGCTGTTGCTTCCTCCACATGCTGTGCTGTCCTGAGGTCCTTCCCCAGGCTCCATAAGGCACAGGAAATGCCTTGGGTACTTGTCTTAGTTCCCTGTAACAGTCACAACTGTGACTACCCTTCAGGTCAAGATCTTCAAATTCAACACACCTCGCGCCCGCTACTGGTCTACATTCGACTACCCTCTAAATCCTGCTGGTTTTGTCTTGCTTTCCCAAGCCTTGAGATTGTTGCCCTTTGGTTTTGGTCTGAAATTCTCAGCCTGCCATTGGTGATGGTCCTGTTAGAAGAACGTGGACACCATTGTTTTCTCAGTGAAATGAAAGATCCTTTGCACTGGAAACATAGCTAACCCAGAAAGTAAGAATAATCTTATATTTTTTTTCTGAAGCAAGATTTATCATCTCTTAGTACCCATTCTCCTTTAGAGTAGCAATGGAGAAGGCAGGACTGACTAAAGTGCTTGGAGGGAGAGATTCTGTTCTGTGGCTCAAGGATGTAGTCAGAAGTGTTTGGCTTGGGCTCTGAGTCCTTCAAGCTTCTTCAGGCAGGACATAGAGACCCGACCAAAGATATAGATGGCCATGCAATCAGCATGGCCAAGTGAAACAATGTTCAATTCATTATTTTTTGGTTAACCAAGTCTTGGTTTCTGACCTAATTTCATCTCTTGTGACTTAACACCAGGTTAATTGATACTTCCGCTTCTCCTAAGCTGCTTTTTATTGACACAGGCTATTCTGTTTTCCTTGCCACTCTCCTTTTGAATTTCCACATTAATATATGATTATAATTTAATTTGTATGGGGAATGCATTATTTTAAAAGTCAAGTCTGTTCTGGTCACGGTGACCTCAGGCATCCATCCGAGACTGCCAAGCCACGGATCATTTACATTGCATCTGACCACAGTCTGCTTTTCTAGGATAGCTGAAGATGTTATATAGAATTTTAAATAATTTTAAGCATTTACCCAGAATTACCAAAAACATCTATATTCAAGCAAGCTCAAAGAAAAATGTCCTGTAATTTTGACCCCAAAAGACAATCATTTTAGATTTTAGGTGAATGTCTTTAAAGAATCATTGTAATATCCTTTTAAAAGAAACTAAAATAGGATCTTAGAGTCATGGCTGTCTGCCTGTCTGCCTGTCTGTCTGTCTTTCCATCTTTCTGGATCTATCTATCTATCTATCTATCTATCTATCTATCCATCTATCATTTACCTACATATCTGTCGGAAGTCCTGCCATGTTGTTAGACTGGTTTCACATTCAAGTGACTGACTGTCCTGCCTCAGGCTCCCAGGTAGTTGGGATGTCAGTGTTTTCCTTCATACCCAGGGCCAAAAGCCACATTTTAACTGTAGCCTTATTGGATCTCTTACATCTGATAGCTTTGTAGCTGACTTTCTAGATACTCCCACTTCTCTTTATCCCACACAACTGTCCGCTTTCTTAGAGGGAGGGCAGCTGTGCTTGCAGTTGACGTTTCCATGTGCATTACTCAAAATCCTGTCTCTGACTCCAACATTGTTCCTCTTCCTTGTCTCCTGAGTCAAATCTTGGGCTTTCTTTAGAGCCCATCACAAAGCCCAGCTCTTTCTTCTTCTGAGTCACTGCTGCTGCCATATACCAACCCGAGAACCAAGCTTGGGTTGTCCCTCCAACCTTCATGCATTGTGGAATCATTCCAGCATCTGTGGGAAGAAGCAATGCAGTATCGCACGGCATCTCCATGCATTCTGGATGCCCTTCCTAAGGAATGAGCTCTGAAGTGAACGTCCTCCTTAACTGCTATATCATCCAGAGCACACTCAGAACAAACTCTCTCCCTTTGCTTTGGTTCTGCGGTCATTCATTTATCCATCTGTAATCACAATATCTGATGACTAACATTTCATCTTTTTTTCCTTTTTCTTCAGTGTCATCTCTACCAATTTCCTTTCTCTGACTCCTCTATTGTGTAATGGCTCTATTAGAATACGCTCTCTTCTCCATCTGTTCATTCATGTACTCATTCACTCCACAAATTTTTACCCAGTGCCTCCAATAACTCAAGTACTGTAGCTGCTGGGTCTCAGAAATAAGAGGAGCCAACATTTGTTCTCCTTCAGAAAGGCTATGGTCTCACTGAGGGCAGAAAAACAGATGGCAGGTGAGCCGACACCCAGCTATGTCATTTCTAATGAGAAAAATGCTATGAAGATAGCAAGTGGGGGATTACAATAGAAATTCTATGAGATTGGAGTCATCAGGGGAGGCATGTCTAACGTGTGAGCCAAGGATGGAACCACAAAGGAGCTGCGGAGATGACTCAGTAAATTTCAAGCCAGGCAAACATGAGGAGTATAGTTATGAATTCACAACTACTCACATGTAAAAGCCAGGCATCTGTTACCCAATGCCAGGGGTAGGGTGTGATGGAGGCAGGCAGGTCCTTAGAGTTTGTTGGTCAGCCAGACTGGATGAATGGATGCGCTCCAGGTTCAGTGGGAGAGTCAAAAAATAGAGAGCTAGAGAAGACACTTAATGTTGACCTCTGCTCTTTATACACACACACATAAAATATACCCATGGGTGGGCACATCCACACAAACATGGGCATACTGCAGAGAGAGTGGGAAGGAGGAAAAAATGAAGGGGAAGAGAGAGGGAGAGGGGAGGAGTGGAGAGGGGAGAGGGAGAGAGATGGAGAGAGATGGAGAGAAGGAAAGAGGGAGAGAGGGAGAGAAGGAGAGAGGGCGAGGGCAAGGGAGAGGGAGAGGGAGAGAACACATATAGGGAACTAGCAAGAACTTCCAGAAAGGTTAACATGTGGAACTATTTCTGGGACCTGAATGGGCGCCATTGGGACCAGATGCTAGAGAATGAAGCATTAAACTGGATGGCAGAGTTAATGGACAGAGG
Organism: Tokudaia tokunoshimensis; assembly: GCA_036184795.1. Lineage (NCBI taxonomy): Eukaryota > Metazoa > Chordata > Mammalia > Rodentia > Muridae > Tokudaia > Tokudaia tokunoshimensis. Next base: position 86,718,530 of record BTHU01000016.1, on the reverse strand, counting down.
ACATGCTGCCTATAAGAGGCTGTTTGATATCTTTCTAGAGATGATTGGAAGCCTGGTAACTTAACATTTTATGAAAGCTAGTCTCATAAATCATGGTGAATTGGTTATAGGGTTAAGCCAGACCAGGGGCTCTTACTGGAGGAAACTTGTGTCAGAGGAAAAAATAATCATGACTTTGGGGTGATGACCAAGGAGTAGAGACAAGGTACTTGAGTTGAGATATGTTTACGCAACGGGAGCTACAAGACCCACTGACCGATGGGCTGGAAGTGGATTTTACAAAGGAAAGAATTAGAAAGACTCCCAGGTGTGCCTTGAAGCATTCACTAAGGTTACACAGTCAGGGTTAAGCTTCACAGGCTTACAGACATCATTCCCTTCATGTACGTTCCCATTCTACTACCAGCCCAGTTGCCAGCATTGCTTCATGTCATATACTCTTGTTAATATTGCAAAGCTATTTGTATTTCTGACAGTACACAGAATGACGTCGGTCATTCTGCAAGACTGCAGTTTAAAATATCTCAAAAATGATTTCTTTTGGTCTGAAATACCTACTTTTCAAAATGTGTGTATCTCAAGGGCGTTTTCTTTTGATTTGCATAATGCATATTCAGCAGACACACCAATATTAGTTTAAATGCAAAATTTGAAAGCAGAGTCCACTGGATAAATTAGTTTTTCTTTCTTTCTTTCTTTCTTTTTTTTTTTAATTTTATTTTATGTATTTGAGTGTGCTGTCACTGTCTTCAGACACACCAGAAGTCAGCCTCAGATCCTATTACAGATGGTTGTGAGCCACCATGTGGTTGCTGGGAATTGAACTTAGGACCTCTGAAAGAGCAGTCAGTGCTCTTAACCACTGACTGTTCTTCCAGAGGTCCTAAGTTCAACCTAAATTCTTAACCACTGAGCCATCTCTCTAGTGACTAATTAGTTTTTTTGTTTCATTTTTTTGTTACTGTTTCATTGGCCTTCATTCCCTGGTAGGTTTCTTCTGCAGATCTGTTTTGTTTACCTTCCATTTTAACCCTGGAATCCATCTTTTTTTTTTTTTCTTGCATTTTATTCTTTTGCAGCTGTTCTTTGAAATCACTTACCTGGTGACATTGCTTCCATATATTCAGGATTGAGTTTTCCTCTGGAGCTATTCTGTTTTCTTTCCAGTGTTACCTGATGTCTGCTGCGTGACATCTCAACAACCTGAAACCACCTATAGCACAAAGAGGGGCTGCTGTGCTCATTCCCCCTTGGTTGACACTATCAAATAATTTTCCATTTCCTCCTCTCTAAGGAGATTTGTTCTCTCTAAGGAGACAGTCATCACCTCCTGGTTTGGACTGTATTTTTGGACTCATACAGTTTATTAATCTTTGGTTATTTCAGAATTGCTACTTTAAAGGTTTTTTATTAATTCTTTGAGAATTCCTTGCGTTATATTTTGATCATATTTTCCTTCCCCAAACTCCTTCCAGATCCAACCCCTTCTATACACACCCAGCACCCATCAAGTCCAGTTAGTGTTCCCTGTATAATCTTGGGGGTATAGACATACCTGGGAAAACTAACCACATTGAGAGAAAACTAATTCACCTCCTCTTGTCATACTATGTCCCTATAGCAGAATAATAGTACTAGGTTCTCCCCTAGGACCTTGAACCTGTCTACTCACAGGCTCTTGACCCAGATGATGGTGCCAGGCATAGGTTGCATCTTGTGGAGCAGACCTTAATCCAATCAGAATAGCTTTCAATTGCCAATAAGTCATCAGCCACCGGTGTGATTTCATGACCACGCCTTCCCTTGGTGCAGAGATTTTGTCTGGCTTGAGGTTGCACAGGTCTTATGCATGTGGCCACAACCATTGTAGTTCATATATGCAAATTCCTTCTTGCACCCGGAAAACATTGCTTGTTGTAGTCATCTATCACCTCCAGCTCTTACCATCTCTGTCTCCTCTTCCCCAATTATAACTGAGCCTTAGGAAGGGCTGGGATATGGCGATCACAAAACTTAATGGTAAGACCCTATTGCTGAAGACAGCACATACTTAAATCACAGAACATGGAGAGATCAAGCTGGTATTGAACCTAAGCTTTATTCCTACTGGCTAGCTTTCCTAGTGCTAGATGGGGCACTGCATATTGCTGGAGGAGAAAGGTCTTATTCATCTGTGAACCCTGATAGCTGGTCTACAATAAGGACCAGCCTGGAAATAAAGACCTACTGATACAATAGTGGGATGAATGTCATGAGAGCAAAGCAATCATTTTCTGATTGGATTAAGGAGGTCTTCTCCACAAGATGCAACCTATGCCTGGCACCATTATCTGGGTCAAGAGCCTATGTGTAGACAGGTTCGAGGTCCTAGGGGAGAACCTAGTACTATTATTCTGCTATAGGGACATAGTATAAAATCAACTCCTAATGACTTACTGTTATATCTGAAGATTAGTTCATCTCTCAAACCCCATTAGAGAAGCTTCTTTTTATAGTAGAGGGTGAAAGCCACACCTAAAAACGGTGCAGAGAGAGACACACTGTGGAGCGCTCAGCATTACTCCAGTTTACTAGCTGTTTTTACAGATGTTGATGTCACTCCACTCCACAGAGCTGTATTCCGTGTGTTGTCTTGTGCATAGTTTTTCATTGTTTTTTTAAAATTATTCCTTTTGTGCATGTACATGGGTGCACACAGGCCACAGAGAGTGTGCGGAGGGAAGATCCACCTTGAATCTGGGCTGAGAAATTCAATCTAAATAAAAAGAGAAAGGAAGCCAGAGAACCTGTTGAGTACTGGGATTAATCCCTCTCTGCTTCCTGATTATCAATGAGAATTTAATTGCATTTCAAATAGTGGATAGCTTAAGTAACATAGTAAAGGAGTTTGGGACAATTTGCATCTTTATAAGATTGAGTATTTCAAATCCATGAGCATGGTATAACTACTCATTTTATTTGGGTATTTTAAAATTTAAGTACTATTTTGTAGTTTCTAGTGATGATTTCTTGAATCTCTTATTAAATTCACTTCTATTTTATGTTTTGAAATATTTATTTTCATTTTATTTCCATGAGTGTTTTGCCTATATGTATGTATGGTCAGACCTGTATGGAGGCCTGAAGAGGGTTTCAGATCCTTTAGAATTGCAGTTATAGGTGGTTGTGAACTGCCATGTGGGTTCTGGGAAGAAAACTCTAGTACCCTGCAAGAGTAGCACGTATTCTTAATCACTGAGTGATTTCTCCAACCTTTTCTGTGTTTCACTGATAATATTATCATAAATGCCATTTGAACTTATTTTTAGTTGCTTATTGCTAGTGAACAAACATGCAGTTGTATTGGCTTATCCTGATAGTTTGCTATTTTTACTCATGGTTCAATGGTTTTTATTATAACCTCCTTTGGTTTTTGTTTACATAAAATCATAGATTGCTAAATAATAGTCATGTTGTTTTTCTCTTTATGCTTTAAACTTTTACTTGCATTTTGCATATAGTGAAATGTTGAATATAGATATAGAGGGTAGAATCCTACCTTTGTTCTTTACATTACTATACTGCTAAATATGATGCTGTCTATAAGTTTTTTACAGAGGAAATGAACTTCTATTTTAGTTTTCTGAAGGTTTTTTATGTTTTAAAGTAATGAATGTATGAATGTTGATTTTGTGTAATGATTTTTCATACTTACTGGAATGAACAACTTATATGAAGTGTTATGAAAGGAATGTCTTATTCAAATATTATATATACTCATTGATTTTTATCAATTTGCTTCATTAAGCACTATGAAAAGAGCTTTTTTTGGTATGGTTTCTGACAGTTTATTTCTCTATGTGTTTGAAACTGCCTTAGTTAAATACCTAAACATTTGCTATAGGTAAATATTCCTAATGAGTTGCCTGCTTTAAATATTAAGAATCCTTCTCATGTCTAATATATATTTTTTGATCAAATAAAATTTTGTTATATAGCTCAACTGGAATCCATTATGGGTTTATCACCTTTGTTATTTATTTATTTTTAATATTTTTACTCTTCTTTTTGCCTTCAGATTTATTTGTTTTTTATTTCAATAGTATGGTTCTTCTAGAGAACACACAATATTTGCTCCTTTTGATGCAATCTAAGAATCTCTTCCTTTTATTTTTGGGTATTAGTCCATTTACATTTATATGATTCAATAGACCTTGAATCCTTTTAATATTTTCTCTTAATTTTTGATTTTCAGTAGTTTGTCTATGATGTTCCTAATGTTTTAATTTATTCTTCTTGTGGATCGGTGAATACTTTGTCCATGGACTGATAATTTCAGGTTATTTACAAATAAATCTCACTATTCAGAATGGAGTAGCAGGTCAATATATAACTGTAGCAGAGTCTATTAAGAATAGCTAATTTTTGTGTAGCTGAAGTTTTATAATGCATGAAGTAGAGAGATGGATACTAGGTTAAGCAGCAGCCAACAAGCAAGTCTTCAGACAGATACTAGCACCCGCTTTTCTTATTAATGGCTTCTTTGCTATAACCCAATATGTTTGAATGTTACAACAGAACCTTGGTTTGAGAACCCTGGGTTCCAATGTGACTTTTTTTCTAACTGTGTGCCTTTGGGCAAAGTCCTTAATCTTCCTATGTCTACTTCCTCATTTAAAAATGAAGAAATAACAGTACTCATGGGGTTCATATGAGTTTTAATAGTATATTATTTGTTTATACTATTAAATGGAATACTACTCTGCAATTAAAAACAATGAATTCACGAAATTCCTAGGCAAATGGTCAGAACTGGAAAATATCATCCAATCACAAAAGAACACACATGGTATGCAGTCACTGATAAGGGGATATTAGCCCAGAATCTCGGAATACCCTAGACACAATCCGCATATCAATAGATTTCTAAGAAGATGGAAGGAGAGACCCCTGGTCCTGGAAAGACTGGATGTAGGGGAATGCCAGGACAGAGAAGTGAGAGGGGGTTGAATGGGGAACAGAGGGAGGGAAGGGAGCTTATGGGACTTTCGGGGAGGGAGGAAACAGGAAAGGGGAAATGATTTGGAATGTAAATAAAAAAAACTTAGAAAATAATAATAAAAAAAGAATATATTGTAAAAAATATATTATTTATATATTCTATTTATAGATATATCTAACCATATACATATAATAAACATATAGTTCTGAATCAATATGGCAAAAGCCTTGGAACAATGATAGTACTTGTTAATGCTTGCATGAGCAAGAACGGGTTGAACAGACTCCTGCTGAGCTTGTGAAGAGCTCTTCTGAGCAGTTCTTGGACCTCTTCCCACAGCGCTATGGGCTCAGAGAGAGCTCACCCACTTTGCCTTGCAAGGTGGCCCAATAACTGCATGTGTTTAAAAAGCTGTGTGTGACCACCTCCTGATTCCAGAGAATATCCTTTGCCATGTTCAGGGACATATCCCTGGGGGACTCTGGGCAAATGTCAAATTTGATTATGTCCCAGAGATTGCCTAACAGTCCAGCTTCCTTCCAGTTTTCCTCCACACAATCTCTGAGTATGCTAAGCAAAAAACCTCACAGCTTAAAGGAATTTGAATCCAACATTTATTGAGCACCACGTATGGTTATACTAGTGGGAGTCGACACGTTTTTGTAGGTAAGGAAATGGAACCCAAATTGATAAAATGCATTGCCCAAGGTCAGACAACTTGTAAAGCGGTTCAAACTTTTCTTTTCTTTTTTTTTCTTTCTTTCTTTCTTTTTTTTTTTTTTTTTTTTTTGCTTTTGGCTTTTCATTACCGGTGTTACAAAACCCTGTTCATGTTCTGCGAGAAAGGTCATGTAGGGGGCTGCCGAGGAAGAACTGAGTCATTTACAAAAGGATGTGTCATATGAATAAGAAGATAACAATGGCTTAAGCAACAGAAGGAAATGCAGTGTTTACTAGTTAAAGCCAAAGAGCTTTCAAAATCAGGCACAGCAGCTTTCTCTTCTCCCTTTCGTTCCTAAAAGCTTCGGCCGTCCGGCCGTCCGGCTGCACTGATCACCCCAACTGCAGAACCTCCTTTTATGTTTTCCATCGTAATCAATACCAGTACCACCCACAGGATCTCTGGCAGTCATATAAAGATGCTTGATATCGAACAGTTAGTATTTGAAGGCTATTATGCTTTCATTTAAGTTTCATAGTGAATCCAAATAGCAGATGTCCGCAACATCTGCATTCCACTCAATGCCAAAACAAGCCAGATGGATTCAGTACTGGGTCTCACAGAGGTGGTAATGGAACCTGGTTCTTGTTGCCTTCATTTTGCATTAACTTTTGGAGACAATAGGTCAGTTTCTGTTCTCTATGTATGGCTATCTAGTTTTCTCAGCAGTGTTGATCCTGCTTGGGGAATGTCCTGATGCCTTTTCTGAGTATCAGTTGACTCTCGGTTTGTGGCTTTGTTTTTAGAATTCTTCTTTTGTTTTATTGGACTGTGCTTCCAAAGGTCACGCTGTTTTGGGTACCATGGCTCTGGTGTGTTTCCCAAAGTCAGGTGCTGTTTATCAGGTTTGAGATTACTTGGGCTACTTGGAGTCTTTTGTGCTTCCGTATGAATTTTAGTTTCTGTTGATGTTCATGGTGTTCTGTGAATGTCACTGGTATTTTGATGGGGATTGCACTGATCTGTAAGTCACTTTGGGTAGTATAGATATTTTTAACAATATTAGTTTTTCCAATCCATAAAATGGAGGGTTTTTTTTTCTAACTTTGGGTGTCTTTTAATTCCACGAATGCTTTATAATTTTCTTTTGTTTAAAAAAAATTCATATAGTGTATTTTGTCCCTATTTTTTTCCCATCCCAACTCCTCCTAGATCATCCTACTCCCTCCATCCATCCAACTGCATGGTCTTTCTCTCTCTTCAAAATACCAAAACCAAACAACAAAAACACAAACAAACAAATGGACAAAAACCATGGAGTCCATTTTGTGTTGGCCAACCTCTCCTGAACCTCAGTGAGGCCTGCCTTGGAGTCTACTTGATACCCCATTGAAGAAAACAGATTTGGCATGAGTAGCTTCTTGGTTAGGGGTGGGACTTGTGTTTCCATTCTTTACACAGTGCTGGGATTTTATCTGGCTTGAACCTGTGCAGGCCTTGTGCGGCTGCCACCGTCTCTGTGAAGTTCATATGTGTATCGGCCTTGCTGTGTCCGGAGGACACTGAACCTCTAACAAATTCATTATTCAGTTGTTTGGAGGAAAAAACCTCCTCTTTTCATTTTCATAAGTAAAAAGATAAAACCCTGAGCCTCTGTCCAACTGGTGCACCTTGTCAAGTAATTGACTTGGTCAGTTACTTTCCCAAACCTATCTCTTCAGATTAAGGAAATAAGAATTACTTTTATCTGTGTCACACATAGGGCCAAATTAAATCTTTAGTAATTCGAATGAACATAGTGCATTTTCTAGGTCCAAATAGGGAGAATAAATTTAATTTTGTTTTAAAATTAAGATGTTTTTAGATAGTTTGATTTTTTTCAAGTAAATTGATAAGTAAGGATACTTAATAGTGCTGTCATGTGTTGTTAAGTTTTTAAGTATCTTCTTTTTAATCACAGTAGAATGGAATACATGAAGGATAAAATATCCTACTCTAGAAGACTCTTTGGAGAATTCAAGCATCATCAAAATTGATTATATATTATATTTTTAGTTTGATTTCTAAAATTTAAAAGTCAAAAGTAGTTTATAAAATGTTGCATATCATTTAATTTTTTTTTCTGTTTTCACTCAGAATGATTCCAAGCTAATTATGCCCACTTATGAGTAGTACTTCAGATAATTAAATCTGGGGATAATTTTGTTGATTTTATAAATTCACTATATTCTTGACAATAACTATAGAAGTTGTGAATATCATTAAGGAATTACGCATGAGTATAAGTATATATAAACTAAAACATGGCTAAGAAGAGTCGAATGCCCAAGAAAAAGTGTGCATGAGTAACATAACTTAATTTTTATTTTTAAAATTTAAATATCAAATTTTCAAATTAGTCTTGAAGTATTAAGCTTAGGTTTATAGCATTGCTAAACACACTGTGTGACTAAAGAGATGTACCCACGCTTATATGTATATGTAATTTTTTTAGCCTGATAAATGCCAACTTATGTATACAGAAAACAATAAAAAACACTTATCTGATAATCTCATTTAAAATTGAAATATGTAACAGCTTTACATAATATTATATCATAAAGTATGCTTGCATGCATAATTTCTAGATTATAATTCATTCTTCTAAACTGCTCAATTCAGCATTTTTTTAGCCAATCCATGCAGGTGTGCAACTATTGGCGTGGACCAGTTTTGAACATCTTCTTCAACCCAGCGGACCGCCCCTGCCTGCTCTCAATCTCTCTTCACTCCTCAGCCACAGCAACAACATATCCACTTTCTATATTTCCATGTGTTATTTTCAAGACATTACTATTAAGTGGCATGATATGATATGTGGTCTCCTAGATCTGCCGTTGTTCTTAGTGTCATGCTTTGGTGACTCACTTATCCCATGGCATATGCTGGTTGTCAGTGGTTATTGTCAAATGGCCTTGTGCAGTATGGATAGAGGGTACCACATCACCAAAATCAATCTTTAAAATATTTTTATACATGTATATTGCATCCGTTGAGGTGAACATCTGAAAACATTTATTAAAAACATGGACTTGTGCTTTTTGGAAGGATGAGTTTCAATCCATGGGTTATACAAGTCAATGTGATGTGTGTTTTAAAGGAATTGAATAGAAGACAAATTATAAGGATAGGCGAGAAGTCTGTCTATCTATCTATCTTATCTATTATTTTTCTCTTATACAATTAGTATTACATCTTTGGGAGGCATTGTCTACTTGTTTTTGCATCTTTTAGCTTGTACATACTCACATACATATAACATAAACACATACCACGTGCACATACACAACACATATGATGTACATCCAGTCATATAGTCTGTGTTTCAACAAGCATAGAATCACAGAATTTGCTATTTTAACCTAGGGTTACCAGATCTAAGAGGAACAATATTTCAGGCCTTAGTGGGCTGTGACATATGTGAATAAGTTAGTGTGTATGCAAACATATTTTAAAATGTTTATTCTTTGAGACAGGGTCTCATATATCCCATCTGTCCAAAAACTTTCTATGTACCTGCGGATGGCCTTGAACTTCTGAAGTTCCTGCCTCTGCCTCTCTAGTCCTGGGATTATAAGACTTATATTATTTGGTTTACCCAGTGCTGGGAACTGAATTCAGGGCTTAGTCCATGCTAGGCAGCTTACTCTACTTACTGAGCTACATCTCCAGTCGTTTAAAAGATTTCAAATGTTTTAAATGATGTAAGGATTAAAAGCCCTCCTATGCTTTCCTGCAGGGTACTTCGGCTCTGCCTGTGAAGAGAAGGTGGATCCTTGCATGTCTTCTCCATGCCAGAACAATGGCACCTGCTATGCGGACGGTGTGCACTTCACCTGCAGCTGCAGCCCGGGCTTCACAGGGCCTACGTGTGCCCAGCTTGTGGACTTCTGTGCCCTCAGCCCGTGTGCTCACGGCATGTGCCGTAGCGTGGGCACCAGCTACAAGTGCCTCTGCGATCCAGGTTGGTCCTCCATGTAGACAGCAAAGTTTGTCCTAGAAGAACTTGGTAGTTTGTCTTTGCATTTGAGCAAAGGTCAGTCCACAGAGTGTGATATCCATAGATGTGAATTCTTCTCGACTGGGCGTGCCTACTCTTCTGACTTACTCTTGGTAGAGCTCTAAGGAGGCCTTTTCTTTTACCCACGGGCCATTCACACTCATCATGAGAAAACTAGAAAGCACAAGAATGCGTAATGAAGACTTTTAAGTGGGACTGAATCTTCTAACACAATTTTAGTGTCCAGGGAAAGCACAATGCAGTCCATTTACCACTGCCCTGTCTATTACAACTCTTACTCATGTGCAAGCATGCTACATCTGACTTCCTCTGTAAGCATACCTTCCTCACTTCTTTTCCCAAAATCCTTTGCATTCACGTTACTGGTATTTAGATTGCGGAAGTCTTGAAACCCGGAAGTCAGAGTGATGCCTGGTTCTCGTTTGTGTCTTTCCGGTCTTCTAGTGTGTATGTGCAAAGAGCGTGTGGGGAGCTCCTTCCTTTCTCTCATTGCCCTTATGCCCATGTTTCTACCCTCATGTGAGCTGAGTCTTTACATTACTCCCCAGCACAAGTCCCCACATGTGACCCTGAGTGAGTCTAGCCAGTACCTGCTTTATCTGACCCCTGGCTATGCTCTAGTCCTGGGATGCCTGTTCTATGTGACTCCATCTCCAGGGATTGAGTTCATTTCTCTCCTCTGAGTTTCAAAACTCATCTACACTACCACTTTCATCATCTTCGTCATGTGACACAGTCACATCCCTCATAGAGATATTTTGTTGTAACATACTGCATATACATTGCTGGCCCATAAGGGTTATATAGCCTCTGGACATCCTACCCATCTTAGCATGTGTGAGAACCCTGTCAGTCATGTTTGCCCAATGATGAAGTCATCTAATGATGCACTGCTTTTGATGTCTCTCCATCCTTCAGTGATATGTGATATGTTAATGACTGTGATAGGTGACACTCTCTACGCCAAGGGGTGAGAGGAATATGGATATGTGTTTACATAGATTTGAATCAACAGCTTTACCCCTGAGCCATTGCTGACTAAGGCCAGTCTTCCTGGGTTCTTAGCTGGATGTGTCTCATCCTTGGACCTTTCGGGGCTACATTTACCTGGAATGCCTCTAGACAGTCATTCTCTACTTGTGGCCTCTTAAATACATTAGAGAACCCAAGCTCATATTCCAACCCCAATGCTTCTGGCTTCAGTGCCTTTTCCAAAGGCACTCATCTCATACTCACAAATCAATTACAAGTGTTACTGGGAAATGCAGCTAAGCTCTCGGAAGGTGACGCAAAGCCTTTTGCACATAGAGTCTTCCTTCTCTGATTTTTCTAAGCAGCTGATACTTTGCCAAATTCTCCTTTCTTCTTTGCTCTGCAGTACAGAGGAGGGGCTGTTTAATCTGCTTGGTAACTGTGTTAGGATTCTCCAGGGAAGCAGGAGAGACACACACAGAGGTTTATTTTAAGTAACTGGCTCATGCAATTGTGGGGACTGGCAAGTCCAAAATTCGTAGGGGAAGCTGGCAGGCTGCAAACCCCAGGCACAATGTCTGAATTGTGCTTTGAAGCTAAAATCCTTCATTTGCAAGAACCTGAGTCTTTGGTCTTCAGGTCCCCAAGAGGTAGCGTGAGTCCTGTCAATGTTAGGTGGTCACCAGCTTTACTCAGAGACCACTGATGCCAAGTTTAATACCATCTATGAGAAAATGCCTTTTGGGTCTCATTATATAGAATAATATCTGGATCCCTCAACTAGCCAACTAGACAGGTGTAATTAATGATCACAGTAAATTTAGGGGTTCCTGATAAACCTTGAAGTATCCTCATTTTCCTGTATGATGTTCCTCTCTTCTCTGGCTCTTTATCATCTTTCTCTTCGAGCATATTGGTTGACCCACCTCTCCTGGAGTACTTGTTCTTCCTGGGTGGGAACCCAAGCCCATGCCACCACAGATGCATGTCAAGGAAGGAGGCGGAGCAGGGCTGTACCATTCCCTAAGTGGAAAACATATCATTAGGGCAGTGTGGTGTGTGCAGACTGAACAAGGTGACATTATGCTGGACAGAACCAGGTCCCCACATTGGATGACCATGGCTCACTATGCCCAGGCTCTGTGAAGGTGCTATAATACCAGTTGTCAAGGGCAGCTAGAAGTGAAATCTTGCTGTCAGGAACTTCTCCATATTCTATTACCTGTCTGTGAGAGCCTTTCCCCCTACAAGCTTCTCAGAGAATACTCAAGCAGGACAGACCAGAAGATAGCCTCATCTCCTCTGAATTCGTTTCTTTCCTATGCCTATTAAACTCTCTGGCCTATTTAGTATTTTTAAATTTTTAAGTGGACTGTAGTTATTCTTTCTCTGTATCTCTGCCTGGGTCTCTCTCTGTGTCTGTCTGTCTGCCTGTCTGTCTTGTCTGTCTCTCACTATGAACATGAAGCATTTGCAGAGCATTCCTGGGTCTCAGTTTCCTCTTTGGGTAGAAAGCTGGAGGGAGGATTCAGTGAAGCTCCTCTGTTGGTGATGTGTTGAGCTACCCTTTCAAACCTTTCTTACCATTCAGGGGGTTGCCAATAGCATCTTTCGAGGCACAGTGGACTGAGACCTCTCCCATTTATATTTTACTTTTGCCTATATTTCCTATTAAAGCTGCATTCGTCTCCACATGGGGCATTTAGATCAGTAGTCACCTGTGGTCCAGCACTATCCCCAAGTAGCCGTGAATCCCACAGAAAACACAGCTTCTATTCCATAATACCTTCGTCTGTTACGCAGCCTCCAGTGGGGTCCTGGGATTCCATGAGGGCTCACTCTTCAAATTTGGGACACCCAGTTGCTTCCACAGGGAAGACTCTCTCAGATGGTCATGTGACCGAAATGCAAACTATAAACATCTGGCAGGAATTTACATTTTTAAGAAGTGAACATGTCAGGTCTGTGAATGGGAAATTTCTTGTCTTAATTTTTTTTTGGAGCGTGTAATTGCTTTACCACTCGTTTGCATAACAGTTGAATCTTGTAAGACCGGGTGAAATTGGGTGTTCGGTTGCAGAGCAGAGGGCTGGGTTGTCTTTATAGAGAGCAAACAGATCCTGTTTCATAAATGGCAGCAGATTGAAATCACACCAGATTGACAATTAGTTCTCATCTGAGAAAGAAAAAAAAATAAACACCCCATTCTCATTACTGCAAATGAGACATGTCAGGTGTCTGATTTTCAAGCTTCAATTTTAGCTTACTGTTCCCCTGGTTCCTGATGGCGTTTTAATCCTAAATAATAAAATGTCACCACTGAGTAATGGCTGAAATGTCATCTTCCAGTGACAGTTTTAAGTGACAGGCCACTCATTCTGTAAAACACTGCAAATTGAAATCTCCCAGAGGCTGGAGAAGTGAGGCCTTGGAGATGCTGCAATATATTAGCTGTGAACATGCCAAGGGCACACTATGGCACTTGCGGGTGGTGCCACAACATCTTGTGACCCTGGTAGAACAGTGGCATCTTTTAGATGGTATCGTAGAGAACCAGTGCTACAGAAGATCAGTACTAGAAGCTGTAGCTGACAGGAAGGAACTGGGTAGAGCTCTCTTTTGGCTGGTTTGGGCCTGTAATGCATTTGAGTGAGGACTCTCCACTTGCTTGTCAACCCTGCCACTGCAAGTAGAGCTATCTTAAAGAACTGAAGGTACAAGGCATTAGAGTAGTTTGTATGCAAATATATGTATCAAATTAAATTTTTATGAATAGTATCTCTCATGACAGTCAACTCAATGCCAGTCAATTAGGCCCCTAGACCTTAACTGGGTGTTAGCTACATTTGCCACCAATTCTTCTCCACCAAGGGGCTGGTGATTCTGCGATGCCATCCAGATGAAGGCTGAAAAGCAAATAAAATCAGACTCCTTCCAAACAAAATGCTTCTGCTATTGTCTTTTAAAAAAAATCATACTATTCTAAGACTCAGATACTATTTTTTCCCTCTTTTCTACATTTGCCTTACCTGTAGGCTGCATTTCTGGGTGGCCTATGAGACACAACTGGTATGGCTTCCTACTGTGATATTCAGGATTCTGATAGCAGACCTGCCCACATCAGGATTCTGATAACACTTCCTGGAAACAGAATAAATATAAGACTTAATGGTTAGGCTATTCACAGTGATTGAGCAGCAGCAAGCATATGAAGATAAGAAAGCATTTAGCTCACTAATGAGTGTCTGGATGCCCAGATTCCGGGATGATTACAGTGGACAACTTTTATCCTTATCAACCAGGAAACTTCCTCTGCTTTACCGGGATGAAGACCGTTCTTGTATTGACACACTGTGGTCTGCTCCTGCTCCTTGTTAATAAGGGGTATAGATTGTATATGAGAGGTCTAGATTGTGTAGGTATTATAGTTCAGGCTCCCAATTCTCTGACACTCTTGCTTCATACTCCAAAATATGGTGCCTGTGTGTGTGTGTGTGTGTGTGTGTGTGTGTGTGTGTGTGTGTGTGTGTGTAAAACCATCTGGTCTCAAAGAGGAAGGAAGGAAGAAAGTCTCATTTACTCAGATGCAGAGTCATAGATTCATCCGTGGAGCTCTGCCTCACTATTTATAACCCGTCCATCACCAAAAAAACCTAAGCAAAACAAACACCCACAAATAATCAAAAACAGTTTAAGTCTCTACTTGGAAATTCTGATGGAACTAAGTACTTGTGAGGATAAGAACAGTCACCAACATCTGAAACTTGCCTGTCACTTGCAGATAGATTCTTGGAGTTGTTAGGAGCTGGCCTAGTGCATGAGGTAGGGAGTCCTATTGTCTTCAGTTGGACAGTAGGACAAACATGATAATATTAAGTCTCACTCAGAGGCCATGGCAGAGTAAGATGAAGCAGGACCATGTCAGAATTTTGTCTAAGACATTAAAAAATAAATATTATCATCCCAGCTACTCAGGGGAGGCTAAGACAGGAAGATCATAAATTCAAGGCTTACCTGGGCAAACAACCTCAGTTTCAAAACAAAACAAAATGAAAAAAAAGTAAAAACAGGGCTGAAGATATTGCTCAGTGGTTGAGTACTCAGGCATGAAGATGTAGGTTCAGTCTCCAGTAAAACAAAACAAAACAAAACAAAATAAAACAAAACCAAGATAACCATGTAACAATAAGATGTTGAATATTATTGTTGCCCAGTTTCTACTGTCAACCCATTTCCAGTTGCTTCCTCACCAGTTACATGTACAAACCAAATTGTCCAAGGATTAGAGAATTGCTCTCCATCTTGCTCATGACTTTTTGTACCAAGGTGATAGATAGTTAAGGACAAGAGGGCTGGACAGAGCTATGTAAGGGAAGCATTTCTTGATTCACTAAGCTTTACAGCGTGAGGCCCAGGGTTGCCATCTCTCTGCCCTTGACTCCACTAGACAAGGACCAAACAAGGATTTGGATGTAGCCAATCAAGACCCAGGTCCTCTGTTGCCTCAGAGTAAATAAAAAACAGGGTGAAATGGTCACCCTCATTCTTTGAGGATGCTAATGACTGAAAAATGAAAAATTTAACTGGAGTTCCTAAGTATTAGTTGTCTTTGTAACTTGTTCAACTCAGCACATGAAACTGAAGGTCACTAGCCACATGGACTTGCTCTGGGGATTGGGGCAGTGACCTCAGTGACCTTGTCCAGGCTGACTGTGCCTTTGGTTTCTTCCATCTCTGAGAACTTACTCCATCCAGTTGCCATGTCAAACATCTGACCTGTTTTCTCTTAAAGAAACCAAGGTTTGTAGAGCCCAGATGCCCAGGATTAGAAGTGACAGAAGCCTCATTTTAATCTGTATTTGTTCAACATTACAGACTCACTGTTCTTGACCAAAGGCTAGACTTCTTGGAAGTTAAGGAGCTTCTACTCTTATAGTAGTTATGACCTTCGCCTCTCACTTTGACTAAGCAATCACAAGGACAAACTCTCAGACTCTTCTGTCTCAGCACTGCCCCTGAAAATGTGGGCACCTGGCTTTGAAGGTGGCCTTGGTTGTGAGTCAGTGAGTGACTTTTAGTAGAAGTTCTTACATCCAGGCACAGAGGTGTCCAAGTCTAACATGACATGGAACAAGAGGACTCTTATGAGTAGACAGGACCCCTCCCCCAACTTCCCTCCTGGCTTTGAAGATCCATTCACATGCTGCTTTGAAATTGATGCCAAGGGATGCTGGGTTGGGAATTTATGACTGCATTTGGTCTGATGTGTGCTGGGTGCACTTCAGTAAAGGAGCCTGCCTTTCTGTGACTCAGAGCCTGCAGACATAGCCACCTGACAGACAGATGCCCTGCCCTATCAGCTCCAGGAGTTTCTCTTGATTGGCATTTCTCACTTCTAGGGTCCTTGATATTCTTCATTTTTCTTGCTCTCTCAATTCCTGAAAATCTTCTGCATTGGTTATTGTGAACCACAGACTCCCTTGATGCTCTATCTTTCCATGGTCTTTAAAATGTTCTTTTCTCTTCCTACTTTTTATTTTTTTAGTTTTCTACCTTGAAACAATCTTTGATGTCCTAATCTTCCCACAGCAAGTCTTCTTGACTGTCCATCTTGTCAGTGACAGTGACTCTTCTGGTCCTTGGAACCTTATCATTGGAGGCCCTGCAACGATGGGTGTCATTTGTGATATCCATCTTGTAAATGATGATAACCTGAATCCAGAGGCCATATTAGAAGTAGACAGCAAACATAAATACTCTTCTGCTTGTCCTATTTTTCCAGCCTTCTGGCCTTCAATACACATGAAGATTCTTAGGTGGTTTGAATTTGTACAAAGACCTGAGGACCATTTCTCCTCTTGTTTCTCATTGGGCGCATTGCTTTTCTGTTTTAAAGCTCATTGTGGAAGCTGATGTTTTCACAAAATTGTCTCCATTTTAATGAAGATTCTGAGCACTCAAGTTTGCCTGGAAAAGATTGACACATGGCTTGCTCCTTCCTCCCTCCCTCCCTCCCTCCCTTCCTTCCTTCCTTTTTTCTTTTATTCATATAGACCAGTCTCAGCTCCATGGTGATTATAGGACGCTGTGCCCTGCCCCCTCACCCATTACTCCCTGTATGATACCACAGCCCTCCTTTTAAAATTCCACTTGGCTTTATAGGAGTTGACTAACAGAGACTTATAAACGATTTATATTTTTAATGGGTGAATGTTTTGCTTGAATGCATGTCTGTGTACAACATGCATGCATGCCTGGTGCTCATGGAGGTCAACGAGGGCATTGGGTCCCCTGGAACTGAACAGCTCTTTGGGTGCTGGGAATTGAACTCACGTCTTCCTCTGGAAGAGCAGTCAGTGTTCCTAACTTCTGAGCTCAGCTCCTGGACTTAAGTCTTAATGACACATTTACTTTATATGTGTGAATGTTTTGCCTACATGTATGTATGTGCATCACATGTGTGCCTAATACCTGTGAAGGTCAGAAAAGGGCATTGGATCCGTGGAACTGGAGTTCAGGACAATTGTACACTGCTGTGTGGGTGCTGGGAATCAAACCCAGTCTTCTGGAAGAACACTAAGTGATCTTAACTACTAAACCATTTCTCCAGCCTCCAGATAGTTTTAATGGCACAGATTAAAAAAAAAAATCACAAGGCAAATGTTTGCAATCTGGTTCGCTGTTAAGACCCTAGCTTTAGGATGGAGAAACAGCAACTGAACTGGTCTGGACTAAGGAGGAAGTGGGGCCCAGGCTGTGGTTTTAGAAAAGCTCTTCTTTACCAGCCACTCCCTAAAATTGCCTTCCTTTCCTGCCAGCTCCCTGGCACTGGAAAGTGTTCCTGTCTGGGTGGTCTCACTCCTTTAAGTCACACATTGTTCCCGGAAACAAACCCTCTGTATCAGTTATTGCTGCAAAGCAAACCACTGAGAAACTTGTTGGCTGAACTGGGATGACATGGGGAAGGCTTAGCCGGAGTCTCTTTTTTGCTGTGGTCAGAAGGGGCAGTGCCCACATATACTTTTGTGGTTAGTTGGCAAGTTAGCTGGTCCTGCCTGACCAACTCATATTGCTTGGCTGTAAGCTGGAGTGGTGGGGCCACAGGACCATAGTTTTCTCAATTTCTAGTTTCTTCTGTGCTGGCTGGCTTCTTGACTTGACATCTGGGTACCCAGAATAGCAACAGAGGACTAGGCCTAACATAATACACTTTTTTTTTTTTTAGTTTTAAAATAAAAGGTAAAGTTGCATTTGTTTATTCTGTGTATGAGAACCTGTGTGCCTTAGCACATGTGTAGAGATCAGAGGGCAGCGTCCAAAGTCAGGCACTTGCCATCAAGCCTTAAAGTTGACCACCTCGCTGGCCTTCTGTGTACTTTGTACAAGTCTCTGCTTCTTGTTTGCAAATGCTCCATTTGCCTGAGCTAGTCTCAGGGCCAGGATCGGGACACATTACATGCACATGCAGAGGACATGCACACACATGCACACAGTCACACCCACCTTGTAAAATACTCCCTCTGTAAGATAAAATTTTGGAAGAAAAGAAGAAGAAAAACAAAGCTGTTCTCTTTGGTTCCTTGAGAAGGCTAAGGTTAATAGGCATCCGGGAACCAACTCCCTGTTCATCCCTCCTAACTCTGTGAGGGTTGTACTTTGTCTCCCACTTTCTTTCCAACAAGTTCCATTCTTTATATTACCAACCACATGTCCTCCAAGAGTGTAGTCAGCAAACAGCAATGTCCCTTTAAGCATCCCTACTTTATGACTTCTTAGACATGCACATGATGTCTTGTGATGTAAGGACTCAAATTATTGCGTCTCTGTGCCAGTTTACTTATATTTTGAAATTTTCTTTCTAATCCAATTACCTAAAGGCAGTTTTATTGGCTGAAATATCTCTATGACAGTCTTTAGCCAAAGCTGTATCTCTGAAAGTCACATATAGACTGTCTGAGTTTCTGGCCATCTGGGACAGTAGCCAAGCTGTGGGGGAAGAAGTTAACAAAGATGTTTATAAAGGAGTGAGAGAAGTTTTTCTGGTATTTAATATTGTGGATTGTTATTTTTTTGTTTTCCGTTTTGTTTTAAATTGCGCATATTTACCTGAGAATGGCCCAAATTAATTGATAGGGGAAATTTTCAGAAGGAAAAACAAAACAAAACAAAATAAAACCAAAGCACAGTCAGCATTAGAGATTCCATGCACCAAAATGATCTAGAATAACCCCAATCCCATTTTGCTTTCCATCTCACAATTCTGGGCATCGAACTGCATGTCAAGAAGCTAATTACGACAGAGCCCAGGGGATACGGCCACTGAGTCACAGACTGTTTTCTTAATTTTTGGTTTGTAAGAATGACTGCCTTAGTTTGTAATTTCCTGACAATATTCTTTTCAAGAAGGGGGAGGGGGAGTGTTTCTGGGGTCCAAAAGCTGACTTGGAATTACTTCGGCTTCCAGATCTGAACCGAGGCTAGCTTCTTCTCGGTCTGATTGGGTGTATATGCCACAGAGTTGTTTCATCCTATTGCTCTGATAAAACGCAAAGAGCAACTTAAGAGGTGAAGGGCTTATTTTAGCTTGCAGTTCCAGATCACCGACCATCGCTAAGGGGATTCTAAGACAGCAGTTCACACCACAGCCATGGTCAAGAGCAGAAGGGAATAAATGCTTGGTCTTCTGCTGGCATGTGCTTAGCTGAGTTCTTCACTTTTGACACAGTTTACAGCATCTAGCCTAGGAACTGGTGGGGCCCCCACAGTGGGTTGGGTCTTTCTATATCAGTCAGCTAGCTACCTTAGTTAAGACCTGTAGTTAACTAAGCTACCTTAGTTAAGTACCTGTAGACAGGTACACAGGCCAACCCACTGTCGACATCACTCACAGATATTCTCTTTACGAGTGTTAAGGTGACAAGTAAAGCTAATCATCATACCAGGTGTGCTTCGAGAGGCCTGGGCCTCACCCTGAGTGTTTCTGAGGTCTCAGTGGGACCTAAGAACATGCGTTTTTAACACAGCCCCAGGTAAAGCTGTTGCTTGGGAACTGCATCATGAGAACCACTACAACAGTGTGCCGAGTGTAGATACGTCAAAGTGTAGGGGACGAGTCATTCACACCCTAAATTCTTAGGACTAAATATGTTTTGGATTTAAGATCTCTTTGGATTTTGAAATATTTGCAGATACATAATGAGAAATCCTGAGGATGAGATCCTAGTCTAAACACAAAATTCATTTATGTCCATACTTTTATAGCAGACTAGAGATAACCTTATATAATATCTTGTAATAATTTTGTGCACTTCGCCTGAAACCCATCACGTGAGGTCACATGAGAAATTTATGACTCATGCTCTCATGCTGATTCTGAGACTCTTCCAAATTTTAGGAGCATTTCAGATTTCAGATTTTAGGATTAGTACTGCTCAAACTACTGGCAAGGCAGTAAACTAAAATGAACTTTAATTAATTGTGAAATAAATGAAAAGCAATCCAACATTTGAAAAATGCTCCCATGCCTTAATCCTTCACAGTTTGTCCATACACACACAAACTCACTCACTCTTTCTCTCTCTCTCTCTCTCTCTCTCTCTCTCTCTCTCTCTCTCTCTCTCACACACACACACACACACACACACACACACACACACACACAATTTGTGTGGTCCAGCATCTTATCTGGAATACTACACAGTCAGAAACTTCTAGCATGGGTAATCTCTTCTGTATCTGATTTCCCCCTCATCTTTTCCTAAACTTCAAGCCAAGCCATAGCGGAATCATCTTTCAAGTCATTTGGACAAGACAGTCTCATCATGATATCCACTCTTAAATCCTGTGTTGGCTACACTTAGAAGCATCTCCATTGAACAGTGATCTCTACAGAGTCCATGATGTGAATGGGTTGCTTTACCATGAATGTCATTCATTGCAGATGTCCAATACTCAAAAGATGTATTGGTGAATTTGCTTGTGAATAGAGGTAAAGGAATATTTGGGTATCTAGTTTCATTATTAAAGGGAATAGTATTCCTTCTTTTAATGCAGTTTGCTGGCTGGATCTTTCTCTTCTGATACCATATATTCTTTTTATAAAAGGCATCCTTCTATAGTACCTCTGTGATTAAAATTTTAAGAAACCCCTCTCCCATGTAGCCAGTATAGATCATCGTAGCTAGAATCTACCCTCTAGTGGCCAAAAGCAACATGAAAGTCATAAGAGGAAAAGATTAAAAAAAAAAAGATTGAGTGTATTTCTTTTTCGCATGTGGCTAGGTTGTAACCTAGTTAACCCAGATTGCCCTCAGGTAATCCTTAGAGAAGGCTTTTCAGATCAATGTTTACATTAACATTACTAGAAGAATTCAAGATGACAGTCAAGTTTAAGATGAATCACTTTTTACATATGCACGGACTTCCGGGAGGGAGGCAGCTTCACTGAGGAAGTCACATGACTTGCAGTGCTCTTTGTACCCGTGCTGCACCGTCCACTGTCACCAGTCATCTCCAACGTGGCTCTCTGTTCTTACACGTGTTAGGAGAAGAGAGCTGCTTGCTATCACAGACAGAACTCTGGTGCTCGCTCTAGTACAATGCTGTTACCATTTTCCTCTCAAATATGATTTATGATTCATACACTTAATCTAGAGAAGAAACTTCTGGATTTTAAACAAAACTTCCCTACTGATTGGAAAGTATGATTCTTGTTTTGAAAAGCATTTTCTTTACTAGTGATGCCTCCTAATGTGACAGTTGCTCCCTGTTTCTGAATAGGGCTTACTTTGATAATTCTTTCATCCCATCTCTTAAAAAGTCCATACTGAAGTCAGGCCTTTTCTCATTATTCCCTGTTATATTACTGTTCAGTCAGGGATTAGCCATAGAATGTGGTCATCATTTCCCTTACAATATAAGCCACTATTTGAATTTGTTGTACTACATGCATAATATCCAGAAAGTGTGGATGATTGTAGCTGTCCCGCAGTCATGGATGAACTGGGTTACCTGAAAGGGAGGCTGGAAATGGAAAGGAAGGGGTGGAGGGTGGAGAAAGATGAAGCCAAGACAAAGGTTTCCGATCAAGACTCAAAGTTTACTAGTCAGCACTGTGTTATGTAGGGAGAGCCCACAGACCCATCCTTTGCTTTAGCTGGATTGAGTTGTAAAGCAAGCTCAGCAGGTGGTCTGCTCCTGCAGGAAATCGACTCCCCCTGGGTCATTAAGGTCCAACTGTGGCAAACACTTAAGATCCATTTAACCTGCTCAAGGCTGGGGGAAGGGCACAAATGATAATATCCTTCACATTACACAAATAGCATATGTCCATTATAGAAAATTATAAAATGTGGACATGTATAATTAAATATATTGAAGCAAATCATTGTCGGTTTTGGAAAATGTTTTCCCAGGCATTTTAATGCATATTTGTTCAAACCAGGCATCTGTGAAGGAAAAACAAGGACTCTTGTGCATTTATGAATGCAAAGGTTACTCTGCCCTATGACTTCATTTTCTTAGCAAATTTAATTCACCCAGTTTGACCAGACGTCTTCTCTATTTACTAATCTGCGTCCTAAGGAGCATAAAACAAACCATTATAAAGAGAAAACGAAGAAATTGGGTTTGGGTATTGAGCAGTGAGTCCAAAATTCTTCTTCCACGCAGGAAACCAGATCAATCTCTCTGTGCTGTAGAGAGGTGGGGTTTGAAAAAGTCAAAGATAAACAACATGTCTCCTATTAAAAACCTCCTGGCCTTTGCTGCTGGTTTGAGAGGTGGACCAGGTACCCAGCCAGGTACTGTGGAGTACTGAGCTGGTATTGTCCATTTTTACGGTAGGGGTGGGGGTGGGGGAATGGGGGGCAACCTTTACTTCTATGTGATGTGGTATTTTAGAGCAATAGAACTTTTAAAATGTATCTTTTTTATTATTAAATTATTTACTTTATATTCCAATTTCAGCTCCCCCCCTTCCTCTTCTAGTACCTCCATATTTCCCCACAATCCAACCCTCCTCCCTTCTCAGAGAAGAGGGGGCCTCTCATGGATATCAACCAGCCTTGGCATATCAAGTTGCAGCAAGACTAGGTGCATCTTCTTCTATTGAGGCTAGACAAGAGAGCCCAGTTGAAAGGGATCCAGGGGCAGGCAGTACAGTCAGAGACAGCCCCGGCTCCTGCTTTAGGAGTCCCACATAAGATCCAACTGTACAACTGTTACATATATGCAGAGGGCCTGATGCATGTTGTCTGGTTGTCAATTCAGTCTCTGTGAGCCCCTATGGGCCCAGGTTAGTTAATTCTGTAGGTTTTCTTGTGGTGTCCTTCACCCTCTTGCTCCTTCAATCCTTTCTCTTTCTCTTGTACAGGATTCCCTAAGCTCCACTTAATGTTTGCCTGTGGGTCTCTGCATGAGTTTCCAGCAGTTGCTGGGTGAAGCCTCTCTAATGGCAGTTATGCCAAGCTCCCATCTGCAAGTATAGCAGAATATTATTAATGGTGTGAGGTGTGGGCTCCCTCTCATGGCTTGTGTCTCAAGTTGGGCCAATCATTGGTTGGCCCTTCCCTCAAACTCTGTTCTAGCTTTTACCCCTGCATATCTTGTAGGCAGTACAAATAGTGGGTCGAAGATTTGTGCCTGGGTTAGTGTCCCCATCCCTCCATTGGAAGTCTTGCATGGTTACAAGAGATGACTTGTTCAGACTCCATATCCCCATTGCTAGGAGTCTAAGTTAGGGTCATCCTCATAGATTCCTGAGAGTTTCCATTGTCCCAGAAATGCCCCCCTCCAATCCAGGTGTCTCTTCCAGTACCCTCTCCACCTTGCCTCATCCCACGGGTTCCCATCCTCCCTTCCCCCAAGTTTGCTCCCCCATCACCCCTAGTCTATTTGTCTAATCTATTTCCCCTTCTAAGTGAGATTCAAGTGTCCACCTTGGGCCCTCCTTGTTATTTGCCTTCTTTGGGTCTGTGGTTTGTAGCACGGTTATCCTGTACTTTATGATTAATATCCACTTATAAGTGGGGACATACCATGTTTGTCATTCTAGGTCTGGGTTACCTCACTCAGAATGATCTTTTCTAGTTCCATCCATTTACCTGAAAATTTTTTGATGTCATTGCTTTTAATGGCTGAATAATACTCCATTGTGTAAATGTACCACGTTTTCTTTATCCATTCTTCGGTTGAGCCAGTTTCTGGCTATTACAAATAAAGCTGCCATGAACATAATTGAGCAAGTGTCCTTGTGGTATGGTGGGTCTTCTTTTGGTTATATGCCCAAAAGCTGAATCTTGAGGTGGATTTATTCCCAATTTTCTGAGAAACTGCCAAATTGAATTCCAAAGTGTCTGTACAAGGTTGCACTCCCACCAGCAATGGAGGAGTGTTCCTCTTGCTCTACATCCTTGACATCATGGTCTGTCACTTGAGGTTTTGCTCTTAGCCATTCCAATGGCATAAGATGGCATCTTACATTTGATTTGCATTTCTCTTTTATTTGCTTATTTCCCTTATACCTTAGAATGCTGAATATTTCTTTAAGTGCTTCTCAGCCATTAGAGATTCCTCTGTCAAGAATTCTCTGTTTAGCTTTGTATCCCATTTTTAAATTGGGTTATTTGGTTTGTTGATGTCTAGTTTCTTGAGTTCTTTATATATTTTAGATGCCATCTCTTTGTCAGATGTAGAGTTGGTAAAAATATTTTTCCTTTCTGTAGGTTGCTGTTTTGTTCTTTTGCTGGTATCCTTGCCTTACAGAAGATTTTCAGTTTCATGAGGTCCCATTTATTAATATTGTTGATCTTAGTGTCTGAGCTGTTGCTGTTCTGTTCAGGAAGTTGTCTCCTGTGCCAAAAATGGTCATCCTGCCAAAAGCAATCTACAGATCCAGTCAAAATTCTACCACAGTTCTTTATAGACCTTGAAAGAACAATATTTAACTTCATATGGAAAAACAAAAACCAAGGTTAGCTAAAACAATCCTGTACAATAAAATAGTTTTTGGAGGTATCACTGGTTTCAAGGTGTACTACGGAACAATAGGAATAAAGACTGCATGGTACTGTCATAAAAACAGACAGGTTGATCAATGGAATTGAATGGAAGATCCAGAAATAAACACGTACACCTATGGACACTTGATTTGACAGAGAAGCCAAAACTATTCAATGGAAAAAAAGAAAGCCTCTTAAACAAATGGTGCTGGTCTACTTGGATGTCTGTGTGTAGAAGAATGCAAATAGACGTATATCTATCACTCTGCACAAAATTCAAGTCCAAGTGGACCAAAGTTCTCAACGTGAAACTGGACACATAAAATCCAATAGCATTAGAATCTTCTAGCATTCAGATGTGCAGAGGTTTTACAGTGTGTGTGAACTAGGTGCAGAACACCAAGGTTATCTGTTTAGATAATATTTACATCTTGGGCCACATGATCACATGACAGCGCATGTCATCTTTATGACAGGTCAGAAGCCCCTTCCTATTATACATGCCCATTGTTGTTGCAGATTCCCACGAGTGACCTTCATGGAAGATGTCAATCACTCATTGGGACTAAGCCACAATCACACCTGGGTGGGCTAGAAGTTCTCAATACTCAGCATTGACGGAAAGAAGAACATGTAAATGGTATCAAGTATCATTTTATTCACAAATGATAACTTGGGAACCAGGAATCCTACAGTGTCTGAGCACCTCTCAAACTCAGAAACTGTGTTCTGCCTTAACTGCCTCTTTGGGTGACCCTCCGAGGACAGTGCCCAAGGTCATCATACCAGGAGGCGATATAGATCTTTAGGAACCCCTGACATTTCTGTGGGGGGAACTCTGCTCCCTGCCTGCTAAAATTTTGTCATGTTCTGGATTAATTTCTGTTCTATCTTATCATTCCGGGCTTCTCTATCTGTATCTCTTTTGGCTTGTTTCTTGTCTTCACCTTGACATCTTCAGGGTCCTTGTTCCCAGGCACCCTGTGCATCTCCCCCTCTCTGATGCTCCTCCATTGTGGTTTCTTGTTTTTGCATAATTCTTTTATTAGTGTGTGTGTAAACATGTGCAGGTCACAGGAAAGCACCTCTACCTGTGCAGCCATCTCGTCAGCTCTGCATCTCTCATACGCTGTAGCAGGATCCATCTCTTTGGCATCTACGTTGCTGTTTGGGCAATGCATTCAGCAAATAATTGTGAAAACAAACTCGTTGTTTTCTTCAGGTCATTTCTGTTTTCCCGGGAGACACTGCTAGTCCCTTTTGCTCTCTTAAGGTTAGCTTCTAGAGTGTGCTTTTTATTCCCTTCTGTTCCATCACTTCCTCAGCCTCTTCCTCCTAATGAGATGCGACTGTGTTTGCCAGTTTGTAGGACAGGAATTGGCCTCACTAGATGCTCCCTCTTACAGCCCTCAGAATGATGGTTCAGAAATTCAACATAGAGCAAGGCAGGAGCCTGGCATGACTCTCACACTCCCCTTCTACCCTCAGGCCCTAATCCACCACTGGGTACATCTGGTTTACCTTGTAAGTAGATTAGCTCAGGTGCCATTTTCATCCTTGTTGGGATCCTGTGTTCATCCTGGCAGCCTCCTCAGTGGTCTCTCTCACCCCAAGTTTTGAAGATGTTCTCTGCCTGTAAAATGTAGGCATCACCCCAGCATCCTCCTGGGATCCCTGCCACCAGTGAGTGTCACAGGAATTTGAAAGCTCACAGGCACTCTTATTAACATAATAGGATTATGTCCTCCGTGCCTATATCTCTTAGCTACCTTGGGTGGAGTGGAGGATTTGACCTCCTGGGAACTGGTCTAGACTTGAATCCAAGTCATGGGTGTTCACGTTTATCTATCTACTCACCCTGAAAAGAGGAAAAATATAAGGAGACCTTAAAGGAACCTCTCTTTAACTCATGCCTCATTTACTGCAACTTGGCTACAAAGTAAAAACAGGTAAAAAGCAGTTTTTTTCAAGCTGCCTTTGTGCAGAATTCAGGTGGAGCCCGGGTCTTGGCCTGCTTGGTCTGGGCATATGGCTGCTGGGATTGGGATGATCTTGCCAGGTTTCTTTCTCTCAGGCAGCTCAAAGCACAAATCGCCCCCTTCTTTCCCCCAAGGCAACAGGAATGGATGAGTCGCTGGAATTTGTCACAGAACGTGTGAGAGCCATCTGGCTGCAACCAGAGCCTCAGAATTTTGGATCTTTCAGAGGGTGACAACGACGTGATGGGTCGGGTGAGGAAAAGATCTAAGGAGTAAACAGTGTAGGCCGCAGCCTCTTCGATTGGTGTTTAATGGATGGGGAGCCAGTGGAGGAAGGAGAGGGACTGGCAGCGGGAGGTCTTGCTTCCCCGTGCAGCAGCAGTGCTCAGAGCACTCTCTTGGTCAGAGCCCACCTCATCTGTGTTGAGGTACTGAACCAGTCACTCCTGGTGGGCTGTGGTCTCTTTGTCTGAAAAGCAGGGGAAGCCCTTCCTGGAAAACCCCAGCCCATTTGCTGAAGTGGACGAGGCCAGAGCAACCCCAGTTCTCAGTGTTCTCTGTATATACAGCACCAGCAGTGTGTGTGTGTGTGTGTGTGTGTGTGTGTGTGTGTGTGTGTGTGTGTACATGAGTGTGTTCATTGGGGGGAATTCCTTAGATTGGCTTGTACAACTGGAAGATGGATAGTCCAAAGTGGCTATTAGCATGCAGGAGAAGCAGAGAACTCATTGGCTTCAGTTCAAAGAGCCACTATATGCAGCCCCACACAGACATTGAAGGTCTAGAAAGTTCTCAGAGGGTTCACTGGTGTGG